>CM038669.1:232143008-233435475 GCA_021605145.1 Aegilops bicornis
CCGCTGGCGGACCATCCCTCCATTCCACTCACCCACACCCCTCGTTATTCTCAGCGGTGACGGCAGACCGAACCAAAGGAACCCTCATACTCCTCTCCGCGTGGGCATCCTCTGCCGCGTCTTCCCCGGCTCCGTGTTGTCCCCTTCCTAGGCCTCGCCGTCGTCCACCGCCATGGTGCTCTCGGTGCGGCGTGGTCAATGTGGTCAACGACAGAATTCCATTGGAAGAATAATGTACGTGGAGAGGCTGACAGCTGGGTCCACGGCAGCCGCAAAGAAGTGCCTCCTTATTACGCGTAAAATAATTATTCCTCCACCTGACAGCAGGGACCCACCAGACGCCCACCAGTATTTCATGAAAAAAATGTTTGCCCCTGACTGCTGGGACCCACTCGACGAGCCACCGTATTTCGCGAAAAAAACGTTCCCCTCATCGGCTCGGATCCACAAGTGCCTCCTTATTACGCACAAAAAATGAATACCCCTCGCTAGCTGGGACCCACCTTGGTGGGAGGCTAACTTAGGGCCTACTAAGTTGATCGGGACGGAGGGCTTTGTCAACTTAGTCAATATAAACGATTCTAGCTCCGGTGGATCGATGTCCATCCAACGGACGTAGTGCTTCTTCAACCTCTGGTCTTCTTGCTCCGGCCGCCCAAAGCAGCACCGGTCGTGCCGCATGCTCCTGCCTCCCATGGCGGATGTCTTGCCATGAGGCCTCATCGCCCCTACTATTCCCTCCGCTGGCAGGCCTGCGGCGGCAGCAACCTCACTGCTGCAGCCGAACCAGTGAACCCTCGTACTCCTCTCTGCGCGGGCTTCCACTGCCACGCCTTCCCCGGCTCCGCGTCGTCCCCTTCCTAGGCCTCGCCGTCGTCCATCGCCCTGGTGCTCTCGGCGCGGCGTGGTCAACGTGGTCAAGGAACGACTTCCATCGGACGTGGACTATACGTGGAGAGGCTGACAACTGGGTCCATGGCCGCACCAAGGAAGTGCTTCCTTATTATGCGGAAAATAATGATTCCTCCACCTGACAGCTGGGACCCACCGGACGGGCCACTGTATTTCACGTAAAAAATGTTTCCCCCTGACTGCTGGGACCCACCAGCTACATCTTCGCACGCAAGGAAGTGCGTCCGGGCAAAAAAAAACGATTCGCCCCCCTGACTGCTGGGGCCCACCAGCTACATCTTCGCAGGCAAGGAAGTGCCTGACAGTCGGGACCCACCTGGTCAAAGCGTACATAGCGTTGTCACTCTGGTGGCGAACGTGTACGTACATATATACTGGTGGATGTAGAGGCGCGCACGTGTCGTAGTAGAGGCGCGTACGTGTCGTAGTAGAGGCGCGCACGTAGCATGTACACGTACGTACAGCGGCAAGGGTGCAAGAAAGAAAATACGGCCACGTATGTGTACAGATGGGAGGGGTCTCGAACGCCTACTCGCGCATACGTACGGCCAGGGCTCGTGTACATGGCTGGGTCAGAACGGAGAAACAGCGTCGTCGTCGTGTTCATGGGGAGGCAACGGAATGCGTCGTGTTCCTAGGGAGGCAACGGAATGCGTCGTGTTCATCGGGAGGCAACAGAACGTGTGGGAGCCAACCGGTTGGGTCGGAACGGAATGCGTGGTCTTCTTCATCAGGAGGGCTTGGACAGAACAGGCGATGGAAACGAGGCCTGGCTGTAACATCCCAAAATTCTAAATTTTGGAATGTTATAATAAATAGATAGAGTTGATTGATTGTTTGATTGATTGAGTGAAATTTGAAACTTTTGAAAGTTAAATGAGAGGGAATAAAAGGACTTTCCCAAACTTTCATCTCACTTTTGTTGTTTCCGTGAATTCAAAAACTTTTCATCACAAAACCCTGGAGAGAAGATGACATGACTTCTTCCATTTATTTAAATGACAAGGGGTGTTGAAAATATTTGAATTTCATTTGGAAAATATTTCCAACCCAGGAACTTTATGCAACTCAATGATTTTCACGAGTGAAGATAAAATGACTTCTTCAAAACATATGAAATATGAGTTGGGAGTTTCAAAGAATTAAATTCAAAGTTCTTTTGAATTTATTTTCAATTTGGAGTTATTTGAGTTTTATTCAAATTATTTCTCCAAAAATAAAATATATGGAAAATAGGGTAACACTATTCCCTACATCAGAAAATTGGAGAGAAATAAATTTGAATTAATTTTGGTATTTTTAAAATGATTTTTGTTGGATTTTATTAGAGCAGAAGCACTCTTTGCTTTATTTGAACTTGTGTGTATTTTATTTGATGCTAGAAAAATGTTCAGCTTGTAGGAAATCTTTTTCTGAAAATTTAGATATATAATATGCCCATATAAAGTTCTAGTTTTATTTTCGTTTTTCAGTTTATCGCTTTCTGTTAAAAAAAACAAATAACAAAAAATTGCGCGCGCGCCTGAAACTAACTGTCGCCCACGTGCGCAGCATAGTGGCAGCGGGCGCCCCATCTTTTCTTTTTCTTTTTCCTACATGGGCCAGGCCCAGCCAGCCATAATCCTTCCCGTTTTTTTTTCTTCTTTAGCCGGAAAAAAAAAGCTATGGCGCCTTGTCTCTTGTGACGGCCGAAAGCCTTTTGGCCCATGCCACGCGACTCTCCTTTTCTCCTCTGTTCCTTTATTTTTCGTCTACGTTTAGTCCCACATTGCCTACCGTTTGACCTCTAAGCCTCTTTTTCACCTATAAATATAGACCCATAGAGCCTCTAAAAATCATCCGATTCGGGTTAAATCAATATTTTGGTTTGACTAGATTCATTTAAGAAAAATATTTTTCTCCTCTCCGGCGTGACTTCTGGAAATTGTCTTCTCTCTCCGAAGCTGTCTTTTCTCTGCCTTATAAAGGTATCTTTCTTCTTTTTTTTCTTTTTATACTTCCATAGTTTATATTTTTTCTAGACTAGTATGATAAAATAATTAGATTACCAATTAGTCTATGTATTTATACGTTAGACCTAGAATTCTTTTAGCCGTAACTATTTTTCTTCTGTAAAATAGCTTGTCCTTGATTGTTCAAATAGCCATAACTTTTTACTCGTTCATCCAAATTAGATGAAACCAGCGCCTATAATTTTATCTTGTTCTCACCTATCCAGTTAACCCATCACGTCAACTTTTTGAAATTTTCAAATTTCGAAATTTGTTCAGATTCATATTCAAACTTCTTTTGTTCATAACTTAAGTTCCGTAACTCCGTTTGAGTTGATTCTTTTTGCAAATCAAAGCTCTTGACCTAAACTTTCTAATAAGGCCAAATTCACATAATTTTGGTACTGTTAGAAATTGTTTTATGTTGCAAGAGTTATTTGCTTGGTTTTGATGCTTTTCCGAATTGTCTTCTTTGTTCTTTCCGATCTTTTGAGTGATTGCTTATGTGTGGTTGCTATTGCTTGATTACGATAGATTGACCGGAGTGTGACTAGTAGAACTATCAAGAGTTTTGAGTGCGAACCATCTTCGTCAACTTTGCAGGCAAGTAACACTTTGATCATACCTTTTCTACTACCCAGTTTTTATGCATTAGATCTATCCTCAAACATTGCATTGATTAGGATCTAATTAAATTGTGGGTTTGGGAAAGTAGATGAGGTAGTACCTATTACCTGTTTATTTTCAAACCTTTGGGAGATACTTCTACGTTTGCTTATTATGCCAGGATATGCTAGTAGACGTGGATTGGGTGAGTGTATCCATGACAGATGTGAGATTGTTAATTAATGGTTTACTTAAGGTGGCAACTTAAACACACATCTGGGTGGATTGAGGTACCTGGTTTCCGTGGATTTGCCTGCTTTTTCTTCGGACCGCCACCCAGGCTCAAAGGGATCATGAGATTATTCATGCTAGAAACTTCCGTGTGCAGCCACAAGCCATTATGGGCTCTGGCATAGTTGATTAAGTCGTGCAAACTCTTACGGGTAGACTAGAAGATGTAGGGGAAAGTAGGTGTACCGGTCTACCCACATGTAAGGTGCTAGCGCTTTTGAAAGACTATGTCTCGGTCATCCGTTTCTCAAACACCATGTAGTGCGAGAAATCAAACGGAGGAGATCGAGTCTTGTGGGGAAAAGTGCGCAAACCTCTGCAGTGTATAAACTAATCATGATTAGCCGTGTCCCCGGTTATGGACGTCTTGAGTATCTAGTACTTGGATTATCATGTGAATCTCATCATGTTACTTCTAATTAAAATTGTTGGGTTTTAATGAGTACTTTTAATTGGGATTGAGGATGCTGTCAACCATTCTCAATGTTTAACAACCACCATGATAGTTAAATAAATTTATTCCTTTGCAGTAGGGAAAAATTGGCTTTTCGCAAAAACTGTAACCATAGAGCTTTCCACCAGCCATATATGCATATAGTATAGCTTATTCTTCCATTACTCTCTATGTGTTACATTGCCAGCATATATCATGTGCTGACCCGTTTACGGGCTGCAACTTTTCATGTTGCAGACTTTTCAGACGACGAGTAAGTGATACGTTAGGGTTACGATTTCTACACTCAACTTTGCCGTTGGTGTTGATGGGAATCCACAACCTTGTTACTTCCGCTATTTGGATTGAGGTAATAGTATTTACGCTACTTTATACATGTGATTTACCTCTGTTATAAATCCTCGAGTACTGTGTGTGTCAGCATACCGATCCAGGGATGACACTTAAGCACAAAGACTTGACCCATTCGGGTCGGGTCGCTACAAGATGGTATCAGAGCACATGTTGACTGTAGAACGTGACCCTAGAAACTGGCAAGCCCATAGGAAGATTTTTCTCTACAACTTTTGTTTTCAAAAGGATCTTTTTGCCTCTCTTCTCTTCTGAGCTTATTCAAATATTCCCTTTTAGTGAGACCATACCCCTTTCCCCTTTTGACCCCTCGAAGATTCGACTGATGAGACCACTCCAAGAAGGACCAGATATCGGACAACTGAGACCACTTCGGAATGAAGAGGATTTTACCGAGCATTGTAATGATGGAAACTACGACGGATAAAGACTTCAAGGACTAGGAGAATATGAACAATTTCAGATTTGGTATGACCAAAGAAGGCTACACTTATGGAACTTGACAGACTATGGAAGCTGTCAATACCCAAGATCAAGGTGTATCGGAGAAAGACCGAAACATGGAGCATTAGAACTCAAAGTTTTTATCAAGAAAACCATAAGGCAGGAGATATCAACTAACAGAATGATAGCTCATGGCAATGATAAGAGCAGAAACATGGACATTCATGATGTTATCGTTTTCCTATGCTATTGTCACCACGCTGAGTTAAGCATACATATGCATGGAAGGATTGGATGGTAGAAGGCTGATGGAGGATCTGTCAGCAAAGGATGCAGTTTTAACATAGCTGGTGTATCACCAGGATCTGGAGTATTACATCAAGAAGTTTAAGATGGACTCGCAGGAAGTTATATTTGACAAGGAAGCATTTCGTGAAGAACTTCGGGACCTGTGGAGCTGAAAGTAGCCAAGCTAGAGGAGCAAAACCTCAAGATACAGGAGATTCATCGAGGCCCGAAGGACAGTAGGACCGTGGTTCATGCCAAGGATGTTGAAACCCAGAAGTTTGGAATGCAACTTCAAAATATTAAAGACGGTACGAGAGACCTCGCGACAACAGAGTTGAGCTGGCAAAAGAACTTGAGAAGGACAGCATGATCGGAAGAAGCCCATCGAAGACATGAACAAGACTGGAAGAGTTTTGCAACGTTGACCTTTAGAATACCCAACCCCTGTTATATGCCTACGTTAGATGCGACGATTGTGAGCTGTCATTTCTTTGATGTTTTTCCGACAGCCACAATAAAACCCGTCTTTTCAAAACTATTGTTTGCATTGTGTGTATCCCTCCCTGTCTATCTCTCTTATCTCACCCCAAAACCCATGGACCCAATAGAGGATGGATGGAGATGAGCTTGTATTTTTTGGACCATTGAGTCAATTGGAGACAGACCGATGGATTCAGAACATGGAAGATCAGAATAAGACTATAGCCGGAAAGGATATGACCCAGCATGCCCTTCAGTGCTTTGAAAGAGGTGCTGCTACTTGGTGGAGGATGTACCGAACCATCAATGGATGGCAAGGAATAACCACTTGGAAAGAATTTAAGTGGACTTTGTTAAAGTCTTGGTTTGTGTCCCAGAAATTGAAGCCTTATGGAAAGGATATGAAGAAACCTTGTGCATACAAGCTTTATGGAGAAATAGGGCACAACCATAAAGAAAACAAGGACGAATACCCTCATAAGCAGAGGATTACCAAAGGAGTTAGCCGAGGAACTCAGGGAACTTCGATTGGAGATTGTTCCCAAAGGTTTTGTTGCAGCAATGGAAGTTCAGTCGACATTGTTGGGAAAGATCTGTGAAGCTCAGAAGGAGGACAAAGAGATTGCTGAGGTAAAAGAGAGGATGAGCAAAGGAAAGGCCAAAGGTTTTCGTAAGGATGAGCACGACACCTTATGGTTCGAGGACCGTGTATATGTGCCCAATAAGGCAAAGGTCAGGAAGTTAATACTTCAGGAGGCTCATGACTCACCATGCTCGATTCGTCCTGGAAACACCAAGATGTATTTATATTTGAAGTAGTGTTTCTGGTGGACTGGTATGAAGAAGGATATTGCGGAGTATGTAGTCATACGTGATGTATGCCAGAGAGTAAAGGCAGAGCATCAGAAGCCAGCAGGAATACTACAGCCTATGCCAATACCCAAATGGAAGTGGGATAAGCTTGGCATGGATTTCATTACCGGATTTCCTAGAACCCGAACGGGATATGATTCTATCTGGGTAGTAGTTGATTTGCTTGACCAAAGTGGCTCACTTTATCCCAGTGAAAACCACCTGTACAAGTGCGAAGTTGGCCAAGATATATTTCACAAGGATCGTATGTCTGCATGGAGTTCCGAGGACCATCGTAGAGGAACACAGTTTACCCCAAAGTTTTGGAATCAGTTGCGCCACACTTTGGGTACTAGGCTAGAGTTCAGTATAGCCTTTCATCCGCAGACAGATGGATAAATCAAGAGAGTCAATCAGATTCTGGAGGACATGTTGAGAGCGTGTGCGCTAAATTATGGATCTAGTAGGGATGATAATCTACCTTACGCGAAGTTCTCATACAACAACAGCTACCAAGTCAGTTTGAAGATGGCCCCTGTTGAAGCGTTGTATGGGAGAAGGAGCGGACACCGTTGATGTGGGATGAAGTTGGAGACCGTCGCTTGTTTGGACCAAATGTGATCAAGGAGTCATAAGAGAATGTTAAGTTGATTCGAGATAGATCAAGGTAGCTCGATCCGAGCGGAAGAGTTATGTAGAAAAAAATGCAAGGAGGTAGTCTATGAAATTGGAGACAGAGCATGTCTTCATGTGTCCCCTCTGTGAGGAATTAAACGATGTGGAGTTAAGGAAAAGTCAGCCCCAAGATTTGTAGGACCATACCAAGTTTTGGAGCATATGAGAGAAGTGGCCTACAAGTTGGAGTCACCCGAAGGACTGTCAGGAGTTCATGACATGTTTCACGTTTCCAGTTGAAGAAGTGCCATGCAGAAACGGCCAATATTCCCCTGTAAGGACGCTTGACCCTGGAAAGAATGATGATGTTCCACGAAGTGGAGTATGGACTTCATAAGTATAAGTTTTATTCTCGGTAATTGGGATATCCCACGAGGATGAAGATATGAATTACTATTGGATATAAAGGAGGTATGATGTTGGAAGTATGTATCAATGGGAATTCCATGATGAGTCTGAGTAATCATGTCCTAGTTTGGTGCCAATAGAAGGAAGGAAGACATTACAATTGGATGGATTTTAAGTATGCTAGGAAGCTGGAAGTTGGATGTTGGAATAACGAACAGCTGCCCCGATGATGAGTTCAAAGGTTTACAAGTGATGAGATGGGCCATAACCCACAGGCCCCAGGACCTGCCAAGAAGCAAGCACATTTTTGCTGAAGGAAAAAAACCTGGAAGAGGATATGCCTTTATCAACAGACGATCTTATAGGAGTTTACGCAAAACCTGAGAGTTGTGAAGAAACGATAGATGTTTGTTTGGCTTGCAGAATAAATGGATTTATCCGAACTTGGTTTGTTGACCAGAGAAATTCTGCAATGCTTGTGAGGATGACCGAGTGTTAGAATGCGAGATTCGCTAAACCATGTACAAGGTAATGATTTGGGTGCGGGATGGATTGATCACCATACCGACTTACTCTTATTATTAGCGTTGCTATATGGGATGGTAAATCTGAGTGACTGACCTATAGTAGAGTGACGACGATCAAAACCTTGTTTGAACCTTAGAATGGTATAAGTATTTCTCCCTTGTACACGGCAGCTGTTGCCAATCGTACGATATACGGTGGGGATCAACCAGACCCATTTCCTGCAGGAGAAACCATAAATTGTTGACCACCATGAGATATCGATATTTCTTTAGTTTTGGCGCCAGACCGACTATGAAGACCAGGTTTGGGATAACCTTACCAAGAGGAAAGGACGGAAGAATTGAGGAAAAGGTTATGCCGCTACCGGAAGAGCCCAGAGAAGGAATTATCCTTACGATGCGAGAAGACCGACATCACAGCGATAAGGATGGAGTATATGAGTTTTGATGGAACAGTAACCATGTTTCTAAGGGTGGTAGCACCCCAGACCCCTTGTGATGATCGATGGATTTTTGAGCAGACCCCCAAACCTAACCTATTTCTTTCTAGCCTCTCCGAATCTCGAGGACGAGATTCATTTTAAGGGTGGTAGTTTTGTGACATCCCAAAATTCTAAATTTTGGAATGTTATAGAAAATAGATAGAGTTGATAGATTGTTTGATTGATTGAGTGAAAATTGAAACTTTTGAAAGTTAAATGAGAGGGAATAAAAGGACTTTCCCAAACTTTCATCTCACTTTTGTTGTTTCCGTGAATTCAAAAACTTTTCATCACATAACCCTGGAGAGAAGATGACATGACTTCTTCCATTTATTTAAATGACAAGGGGTGTTGAAAATATTTGAATTTCATTTGGAAAATATTTCCAACCCAGGAACTTTATCCAACTCAATGATTTTCACGAGTGAAGATAAAATGACTTCTTCAAAACATATGAAATATGAGTTGGGAGTTTCAAAGAATTAAATTCAAAGTTCTTTTGAATTTATTTTCAATTTGGAGTTATTTGAGTTTTATTCAAATTATTTTTCTCCAAAAATAAAATATATGGAAAATAGGGTAACATGATTCCCTACATCAGAAAATTGGAGAGAAATAAATTTGAATTAATTTTGGTATTTTTAAAATGATTTTTGTTGGATTTTATTAGAGCAGAACCACTCTTTGCTTTATTTGAACTTGTGTGTATTTTATTTGATGCTAGAAAAATGTTCAGCTTGTAGGAAATCTTTTTCTGAAAATTTTGATATATAATATGCCTATATAAAGTTCTAGTTTTATTTTCATTTTTCAGTTTATCGCTTTCTGTTTAAAAAACAAATAACAAAAAAAACTGCGCCAAGACGCCTGAAACTAACTATGCATACGTGCGCATGACATAGTGGCAGCGGCGCCCCATCTTTTCTTTTTCTTTTTCCTACATGGGCCAAGCCCTGCCAGCCATAATCCTTCCCGTTTTTTTTTTCTTCTCTTCTTTAGCCGGAAAAAAACACTATGGCGCACTGTACGCGCGCGGCCAGCCGAAAGCCTTTTGGCCCATGCCACGCGACTCTCCTTTTCTCCTCTGTTCCTTTGTTTTTCGTCTACTTTTAGTCCCACATTGCCTACCGTTTGACCTCTAAGCCTCGTTTTCACTTATAAATATAGACCCATAGAGCCTCTAAAAATCATCCGATTCGGGTTAAATCAATATTTTGGTTTGACTAGATTCATTTAAGAAAAATATTTTTCTCCTCTCCGGCGTGACTTCTGGAAATTGTCTTCTCTCTCCGAAGCTGTTTTTTCTCTGCCTTATAAAGGTATCTTTCTTCGTTTTTTTCTTTTTATACTTTCGTAGTTTATATTTTTTCTAGACTAGTATGATAAAATAATTAGATTACCAATTAGTCTACGTATTTATACGTTAGACCTAGAATTCTTTTAGCCGTAACTATTTTTCTTCTGTAAAACAGCTTGGCCCTGATTTTTCAAATAGCCATAACTTTTTACTCGTTCATCCAAATTGGCCCTGATTTTTCAAATAACCATAACTTTTTACTCGTTCATCCAAATTAGATGAAACCAGCGCCAATAATTTCGTCTTGTTCTCACCTATCCAGTTAACCCGTCACGTCAACTTTTTGAAATTTTCAAATTTCGAAATTTGTTCAGATTCATATTCAAACTTCTTTTGTTCATAACTTAAGTTTCGTAACTCCGTTTGAGTTGCAAATAGAAGCTCTTGACCTAAACTTTCTGATAAGGCCAAATTCACATAATTTTGGTACCGTTAGAAATTGTTTTATGTTGCAAGAGTTATTTGCTTGGTTTTGATGCTTTTCCGAATTGTCTTCTTTGTTCTTTCCGATCTTTTGAGTGATTGCTTATGTGTGGTTACTATTGCTTGATTACGATAGATTGAACGGAGTGTGACGAGTAGAACTATAAAGAGTTTTGAGTGCGAACCATCTTCGTCAACTTTGCAGGCAAGTAACACTTTGATCATACCTTTTCTACTACCTAGTTTTTATGCATTAGATCTATCCTGAAACATTGCATTGATTAGGATCTAATTAAATTGTGGGTTTGGGAAAGTAGATGAGGTAGTACCTATTACCTGTTTATTTTCAAACCTTTGGGAGATACTTCTACGTTTGCTTATTATGCCAGGCTATGCTAGTAGACGTGGATTGGGTGAGTGTATCCATGACAGATGTGAGATTGTTAATTAATGGTTTACTTAAGGTGGCAACTTAAACACACATCTGGGTGGATTGAGGTACCGGTTTCCGTGGATTTGCCTGCTTTTCTTCTCGAACCGCCACCCAAGCTCAAAGGGATCATGAGATTATTCATGCTAGAAACTTCCGTGCAGCCACAAGCCATTATGGGCTCGCATAGTTGATTAAGTCGTGCGAACTCTTACGGGTAGACTAGCAGATGTAGGGGAAAGTAGGTGTACCGGTCTACCCACATGTAAGGTGCTAGCGCTTCTGAAAGACTATGTCTCGGTCATCCGTTTCTCAAACACCATGTAGTGCGAGAAATCAAACGGAGGAGATCGAGTCTTGTGGGGGAAAGTGCGCAAACCTCTGCAGAGTGTATAAACTAATCATGATTAGCCGTGTCCCCGGTTATGGACATCTTGAGTATCTAGTACTTGGATTATCATGTGAATCTCATCATGTTACTTCTAATTAATATTGTTGGGTTTTAATGAGTACTTTTAATTGGGATTGAGGATTCTGTCAACCATTCTCAATGTTTAACAGCCACCATGATAGTTAAATAAATTTATTCATTTGCAGTAGGGAAAAATTGGCTTTTCGCAAAAACTGTAACCATAGAGCTTTCCACCAGCCATATATGCATGTAGTATAGCTTTTTCTTCCATTACTCTGTATGTGTTACATTGCCAGCATATTCCATGTGCTGACCCGTTTTCGGGATGCAACTTTTCATGTTGCAGACTTTTCAGACGACGAGTAAGTGATACGTTAGGGTTACGATTTCTACACTCAACTTTCCCATTGGTGTTGATGGGAATCCACAACCTTGTTACTTCCGCTATTTGGATTGAGGTAATAGTATTTACGCTACTTTATACATGTGATTTACCTCTGTTATAAATCATCGAGTACTGTGTGTGTCAGCATACCGATCCAGGGATGACGCTTAAGCACAGAGACTTGACCCATTCGGGTCGGGTCGCTACACTAGCGTACCGCACAACGGAGGAAACAGCCTTGTGTTCGACCGACCATGTTCGAAACGGGATCCTGCTCATTGGGAGGGGTCTGGCGTACCGCAAAACGGAGGAAACGGACCTCCTACGATCGAAACGGGGGTCTTGTTGATCGGGAGGGGTGTGGCGTACCGCAAAACGGACGAAACGGACCTCCTACGGTCGAAACAGGGGTCCTGTTGATCGGGAGGGTGTGGCGATCGCAAAAGCGGATTTAAACGGACTTGTGTTGGAGCGCCACGGTAAAACAGGGTCCTATTCATCGGGAGGGGTGTGGCGTACCGCAAAACAGGACTCCACGGGATACTGTTCATCTCCATCGTCGACCTCCTCCAGCCTCCACGGGCTCCTGTTCATCCAGCCTCCACCGCGCGCTACTCCACCGGCTACTGTTCAACCACCCCTCCATCGTCTACTGTTCATCAGGCCTCCACACCACGGGGTCGTGTTCAACCACCCCTCCACGGGCACCCCTCCACCGCTCATCGTTCATCCAGCCTCCACACCACGGGTCCTGTTCAACCACCCCTCCACGGGCACCCCTCCACCGCTCTCTGTTCATCCAGCCATCCACCACACCACGGGGTCCTGTTCATCCAGAGGCAACGCCGCCGCTCACTGTTCATCCAACCCCCCCCCCCCCTCCCGCAACGCTCACTGCTCATCCCAGAGGCAGCATAGATCGGCTTTAGTTAGCAGTAGTAGCAAAGGAATCGCTCGATCGGGTTCGATTAACAGACCATCGATCGATCGCTGGGTTCGATAACGCGTAGCTCGCGGCAATCGCCGGGTTCAATTAGAGCCCAACGCCTCGCTTCGGGTTCGATTAGAGCCCGGCGCCTCGCACACTGCAGCAGACGACGTGTACGAGAGAAACGCGCCCCGACCTCCCACCGTAACCGGGAACTCCCCAAAATTTTCCTTCCCCTCGCTTCTACCACGGGTTTTTCCGTCATGGACGGCCCAAAGAATGTCATGCAGCTGCGTCTCCAGCCCGCCCAGGACGAAAAGCCCATTTTCTGTCATGATTTTTGGTTATAGAAGTAGGAGCCCACCACATCTATGATGATACCGGTTTTTGTCACAATTATCGTCATAGAAGTGTCATATGTATGACAGGAAAAAAATTCGTTCGGCCCAAAATGTCACGGATGTGTCTTTTTTTTGTAGTGATAGCAGAGGCGAAGTCGAGGTAACGGGGGCGCGGGTTGCAGCCAGCGCGGACGAGGCAGTGGCAGTGCAAGGCGAGCTGGCGGTGGCCTCGAGCGTCGAGGATGCTGGCGATTTCATTGCAAAGGCGACAGCAAGGACCGGCGGGAGTTTGGAGGAACGCCAGCCCGGCGGGGTAGGGGTGTGGGTGACTCGAGGGCAAGAGCAGAGTCCACGCCCATGTCCTAGTTCTTCTCCGAGTCGTAACTGCTTTGACCGGTTTATTGGATTCTTTCCATCTCATGTAGGGTGTGAACCTCAGATTGTTTGATACCCAAACGTGGCCGCAAAAGTTTCTCCGGATTCCCATCTGCCTCGGTGACCCGCACTACAACATAAATTTTAACCACACTGGTTTCAGCGAGTTACGTATCTGGTTTTGATGCACCGGCAAAAAAGGCAGCAGCGGAAAATCAATCTGTTTTCGACGGATTGACTGGTTACGGCGGCTGCACACTATGCAACCCCAATTTCTCTTGTCTTCGAATCGCGTACCGCTAGCTCCAAAATTAACATTGATTCTGATCACAGAACAACGAATGTGTCGGCACTTCCTCATCCGACGAAGTCGCGAGCTTCTCAAACCCTAGGAGAGATCCCTCCAAGAACTCATCACCACCATGCGCAGGCCCCACGGTGGGCGCCAACTGTTGTGGAATTGTCACGTTAGATGTCCTAGTGTGAGGACTTAGTCGTGAGGCCAACGCATCTATGCGGTAGCTTGAAGGGGTTGGTCGGAATCAAGAGACGCGAGGCGGATCAACATAGAAGACAAGGATTTAGACAGCTTCGGGCCCTGGGAAACATCATCCGGTAACAACCCTACATGATGTTTGTGGCTAAGTCTCATTATCATCACGAGGGAGTCGCCGTAAACCGGCTCTCCCAGTTATGTCTAGCCCTAAGATTGTTTCTTCTCGCTTGTCTCTCTTTGGGGAGCCCTGCCCGTCCTTATATAAGTTGAAGGGGCGGGTTACACCTCGGACTTAAGACTTAACTATTCTGACTTCTCTTCATGGGCTTCTTAACATCTTGGGCTTCATAACGTCTCGGGCTTCATAACATCTCGGGCTTCATAACCCCTGGCAACCCAGTTATCACAGTCTGCCGGGTTATGACTGGTGCCGGTTTATGATGGTCTGCCGGTTTATGTTGGTCTTCCGGTTTATGATGGTCTGCCGGTTTATGATTGTCTGCTGAGTTATCAGCTGACTTAACTCCTGCCGGGTTATCATCTGACTTAACTCCTGTCGGGTTATCATCTGACTTAACTCCTGCCGGGTCATACCGCGGGGTATATCCCCGACATGTACGATGTTCCAAAGCCACCTAGACTTTTACTATTATTAGATGTAAAGCTAGTTCATACAGTCGACTCTAAGAGTTGGTTCAAACAGGGAAGAAAGTGGGAAATCTGTAGCATGAATCTAGGACTTGGTTTTAAGAGGAAACGGGGGAAAGTAGTAGATACTGGCTACCCAACCGGTGTCTTGGTTGAAAAGACGAAGAAATCATGGTGGATGCCGAAGGGTGGGGGGAAGTGGACCTATCTCTTGGTTGAAAAAGGAAAGAAAGTGACGGGTGTTGGGGGACAACACAAATGAGAATGAGCAGGTCTAGATTTCCTGTGCTCACATAGGAAAATGTCGCCAAGGAGATAAAAAATGGGAAAAATGCAGACATGTTGCCTGAGTGTTTGCCGCTCTCGGCAACCACATCCGCCTCACCACTTTATGCCCCTGCCATCCCTACGCCCATATCGCTACCATTAATGTAAAATCACATGAAGCATTAAGCAATGCCACCTAATGTCACAATAAGTAATGGTCTAGTGTCGTCGATAAATTGAAGCAATGCCACCACCATTTTATAAAGTGCTTCCCTCGTGCTTTATTTCCCATAAATTGTGTTTTTGCAGGTACACTTAAATCTCACACCGCTAACATTGCTTCATCCCAGTGGAACTGCACAAATTTGATTACACATTTACTAACCATGTGCTACTCTCATGACAATAATACTAATGCTATTGTTCTGCATGTTAATCTAGTGGCAGTGTTGATGTGATGTGATGCTACTTACTTAAGGACACTTTCATACTGTCGATCTAGTGCCAATTATAACACAATAGATGCTGTTGTTAATCATACGCCACTGCAAATATCTGTCACTTTAAATAACCGTATTTCGTATTTGCGCAAACAGGGATGTCTGTCTCCATATCGTTTCGGGATGTCTGTCTCCATATCGTTTCTATCCGCGCAATCAAAAGCACACAACTCAGTTTTAGTAGAACTGCGCAAAATGAGATGGCTATCCCTCGTTGCCGTCGTATAACCACCCGTCTTCCAGGTATTCCTACATTGATAGTTACTAGGTAGAATGACCAACACAATATAAAAGAAGTTGATTTGTACGTTTTATTCCTGATTGCAGTGTAGGGATGAGCGAAAACAACTGCATCCTAGTCCGGAATGCACTTTCTACCAGTTCATCCATGGACCGAGGACTAGCTAGCATGGTTGCACGATGGTTTTTTGGACAGGTGCGCGGACAAGAGACATTGTGGTCTGCTTATTTCTGCAAATAGCGGTGCTTAAATTTAGTGGAATGCACAAGAATTTCAGCTGGTCAGTACACTACATGGTTCAGTTTAGCATTCCAAATTGAGAACACAATTATAATTGGTTATTCTGGAATGAGAGAACCTAACCCTGGATGGTGGCAACAAGAAAAAACCAGAGTGAACTCCTGGAAATTTAAGCCTACCGGGAGGCCCTTTGCTCAGAGAAGCCTTGCTTGTTTTTTGCTGATTTGTAAACCTTCTCACAACTTCGTCTTTTGCTGTGAACTAGTATATGTTTGTTATGTTCTATGAATCATTGAGATGTATATAATTGCTTAACTTATGCTTTTCAAGTTTTTTATGAAGCCGAGTTTAATGTGACTGTTCCACATGAACGCTGGACTAGCATGTGAACGTTTGGAATTTACATTGTGGCCTCAATTAACTGAATGAACCATTGTAACAAGATACATAGTTGCTTATATGTCAGCCAGCAGATTGTTGATTGTTAACTAGTCGATAGCCTAGTGTTGAAGCGAGCTGAGCCCATGTGCCGTGTTTTGCACAACTGCTTACAAGTGGGGTAGCACCAACAGTGTTTACAAGTACTTATGTATACGTCGGCGCACAGTTCTCAAACGAGTACTCTATTTCATCAAAACACACACTGCTCGTATGATAAAACTAGTGAGGACGCATCTGTTTCGGCAACAATTACGATGGTTCACGAGAACACAAAATTAGCAGCAGTTCCCATAGACGGATCCAAACAGAGTACTAGCCCCGAGGGCTCGATAACAGGCAAAGTTCGGATAATTAGACACAATCCAAACTACTATTAAACACTAGCTGGGGGCAACTATTTCATGCCTCGATCTAATTTGGGCTGGACACAAGACGAACCTTGCCATGAACATCATCGAGGATGTCCGACAGCAGCTCAATCCTGTGAACCTTCATGAAGACAACCTTGTGGCCTTGCCACTCATAAACTTGTTTGTGGAGGCATGCCACGTCATCTTCCTGTGTAAGCTTGACAAGAACAGTATGCCTCACAAACGAAGGAGTAGCTTTGAACTTGTTGTGCTTCAGTACACCCTGGACAACACGCCTGACAACAGTGAGGCTGTTATACAACTCTTCATTGGTATAAGCACAAATGGCTTGCAGGATCCAATAGCCTAAAAACTCTGTTTTCCTAGTGCGTATATTCAGGTCATCCGCCTCATAGCGAGTGACATGCACAACCACACAATCCTTGTCTGCATAAGGGCTCTAATTGAAACAGAAACAAATTCTGAATTACTTTCCAGTATAAGAAACACAAGTTATTTAAACCACTATGTATAGCATGGCATCGAAGCTAATAAAATTTTGCATTATTGATCACCACATACTTAGATGAAAAACCACAATCGAGATCGGCAAAGAAGAAAATCACCTTGGGTACCTCAACAGGGGGGGGGACACATCCTCGAAGGGGGAAAACTGCTCCTGCAGTGCCACGGGCGCTGTAACCTCAAACGGGCGTTGACCATCTCAATAGTGGACGTGAGCGTATTTGGGGTCGGCTCGGTGGCTGCCTCCATCTTCTTGGAGCTCTCTGTCTCGTGGGGATCAGCCTCCCGCGTCTGCTCCAATATCAGCAGATCTTTGCCTGGTTCTCCTTGGTCCATCATGAAACTGACGAATACTAGGAGATCACCGAAAGGAAAACACAATCGCAATGACAATGAAACAAAAAAGATAGTGAGGATCAGTTACTGCTTTGCAAAAGTTCTTTTTTTTCTGAACGAAAATATACCAACATCACGGATCCGCTTACCTTCCCTTTGTTGGGAGAGAAGAACAATGGTAGATGCGAGTGTTGCCTTTCTTGAAGACGGCGAGGGAGAAGGGGATTCAGCGAAGAGTGAAATGATGGTTGCTTCGTCCGTCAAACTTAGACTGCGGGGAGGTGGGGTTTTGTGATACGACGGCTCGTTACTGCCGCGCTACGACCGGGGTGACTCTCCGCCTACATACTGCCTTCTAATTTGGTGGATGGCATTTGGGCCCGCGCGCTGCATGGCCCGCATGTCAGTGAACAAAAGTATAATGACATTCAGTAGAGGGAGACGTTTCGATGACCTAGGAGGAGCCAGAAGCGGTATTGTATCCACTGTACTAGTAGTAATTGTTTTTCTGGGTAGCTGTACAGTGTCTCCACTATACTAGTAGTAATCGTTTCTCTGGGCCCAAGACAAAACAGCCCATGCATCCACCCTAGTAAATAGTAAAATCAATTCAAAAGTCCATATATTTACTGAATGAGAGGCACTACCAACACCCAGCACACCGTCCCCCAAAAAAACCTGGGTGTTCTTCTTCCTCCTCACTCCCACCCACCTCACGTCAGCTCGCTCCACTCGTACCCCCAAATTCCTCACCTCACTCCTACAGAAAACCCCAGCTCCCCTTCTTCCTCACTACTACAGAAAAACCCCAGACCCCCTTCTTCTTCACTCGCACTACAACTAGGCTCGTCATTCGTTACTGTCGGCGTTCTGGGAACAGGGGTCCACAGACTTGCCTGCCTGCGGCCTGCGGCGCGGCTCAAGTGGGGGCCCAGTGCGGCCCAGCTTCATCAGCTCAAGCTTAAGACCCTCGCGAGGGGCCAAGCCTTGCGGGGCAGACGACAGGAACCTTCCTCAGGAGCAGCCTCGTTAGGCAGGTTCACGAGGAGGCGGAGAGATCAAGGAAGGGTACCTCACGAGTGTGCCCTGTGACACAAGCCATGACGATCGAGACCAGGCGGGCGCCAGGCAGGCGTCGGCCTGCGCAGTGTCCTCATTTCCCTTTGGTGCAAAGGAGGCAAGCACAGGCCAAGGCATCAGGCAAAGTTTGTCGCTTCGGTGCAACAAGACCCAGACCAGTAGAGCGGCGGGAAGGAGGTCATCGTGGAGCCCAGGACGGCGTCACCGTCAGAGCCTTTGGCAGCCGAAGACTGACTTTAGTCAAGATAAGTGTACTAGATGTTCCCGTTCAAAATGGCTAATTGTTGGCGCCCTTCCTACTCATTATTTGGGAAGAGGCCCAGGGCCTCCCTCTATAAGTAGGACTAGCCACCATAGAGAGAGCGACGGGTTGAACTGACTAGAGAGAGAGAGAGAAGCGATCGAACTCACCCAAGCAGTTCATCGCACCAGCTCAAGAACAGCCCCTCGCGAGGCTGTTCTTCCTTTGTACTGTTCATCATCAGCCCCAGAGTCAATCCACCACACCACACACTCGAGTAGGGTATTACACCAAAACGGTGGCCCGAACCAGTATAAACCCTGTGTCTCTTGTGATGTTCATCGTTTCTAGTTTAGATCCCTCGCTAACCAATCACGCGTGAGCTGGTAGGGGAAAGATCTCCGTGCGCACCCCAGTGTTCGAACCTCAAGGGTCTGCCGGAACCCGAAATCTGACATTTGGCGCGCCAGGTAGGGGTGCGCCAGAATCTTTCTTCCGCTGGTCGCGTGTGATCTTCCGTCGTGCCCATGGCTGACGCTCACCGAGCCCGCGCCGAGCGTCGGGCTGATCGCGCCGCTCAAGTCGCCCGGACGGCTCCCGCCGGCGGACGCCCTCATCGTTCCCCGTCGCCTGCCGCCAACGCCGCCACCGGCCCAGCGGGGGACGAGCAGCAGGCCTGTTGGGGGGAGCTACGCAACCTCTACCTCGCCCATCGTGCCGGGCCGGCACCCCCGGTCGTCGCAGCTCTCATGGGCGGCTCACTGGCGCCACCTTCGAGCCGCCACGTCAAGCCGTTCACCCGCCAGATCGCCACCGCCTCAAAGCATCAGGGAGCCCTGCCGGGCTGGGTGGCACCCGAGGCCGACCTGCTCTTCAACTCGGACGATCACCCCTCCAACCCCGCCGGTTCGGGAGCACTTCCAATGCTGTGCACCCCCACCATCTGCGAAGTGGCAGTCACCAGGACCCTCATCAACGGCGGAGCCGGACTCAACGTGCTCTCTGTGGAGGCCTTCAGCCTCCTCCATGTGCCACCAGAGCGGCTCCAGCCCAGCAGGCCTTTTTCGGGAGTCGGAGCCGGTTCCATCGCCTCCCTGGGGCAAATTCGCTTCCCGGTGACCTTCGGCACCCGGGACAACTTCTGCACGGAGTTGATCGACTTCGACATCGCCCCCATCAGCCTCCCCTACAACGCCATCCTTGGCTACCCGGCCTTGGCCCGGTTCATGGCAGCAACTCACCCGGCGTACAACCTTATGAAGATGCCCGGGAGCAGCGGCGTCCTTACCGTGTCAGGAAACACCGGAGATGCACTGCAGACGCTCAAGCTTGTTTTCAAGGCGGCTGCGGTGGCACGGCCCGCCAGTGCTGACGCCCCCGAGCCCAAGGGGGCTGCGTCGTCCAAGAAGAAGCAGCTATTTACTCAAAACAAGGCGGAAACCAAGAAATTACCAGTCGACGAGGACGGGTCCACTGACGCCACCTTCACCATAGGTGCAAACCTCGAACCCAAGCAGGAGGAGGCCTTGGTGAAGTTCCTGCGCGCAAACAAGAAGGTGTTCGCGTGGGGACCTCATCAGTTGGTAGGGGTCCCGAGGGGCGTGATTGAGCATCACCTCAACGTATGCCCCAACGTGCGCCCCGTGAAGCAAAAGGTGAGGCGACAGTCCACAGAGAAACAAGCTTTTATCGTCCAAGAGACCCGCAAGCTAGAGGCAGCAGGGGTTATTCGCGAGGTCCGCTACCCGGATTGGCTGGCCAACCCAGTTGTTGTGCCAAAAAAGGGGGAAAGGAACGTATGTGTGTCGACTTCACCAACCTCAACAAGGCCTGCCCACAAGATCCATTTTCGCTTCCTCGCATTGACCAGATCGTCGACTCCACCGCTGAGTGTGACCTGTTGTGCTTCCTGGATGCCTTCTCAGGCTATCACCAGATCAAGATGGCGGTAGAAGACGTGGAGAAAACGGCTTTCCTGACCCCGTGCGGAGTGTACTGCTATACCTGCATGCCGTTTGGGTTGCGCAACGCGGGCGCGACCTTTCAGCGGCTGATGCACATCGCCCTGGGCCAACAACTCGGGAGGAATGCTGAGGCGTATGTCGATGACATTGTAGTGAAGTCTCGGGAGGCGAAAACCTGATACAGGACTTGGAAGAAACCTTCGCGAGCCTCGATAAAGTGGACCTGCGGCTCAACCTGGAGAAGTGCGTATTTGGAGTCCCCTCGGGCAAGCTCCCGGGTTTCCTCGTGTCTCATAGGGGCATCGAGGCCAACCCTGAAAAGGTCAAAGTAGTCGAAGACATGAGCCCGCCAAAGACCCTCAGAGAAATGCAGAAACTCATCGGGCGAGTGACTGCGCTAGGACGTTTCATCTCCAAGCTGGCGGAGCAAGCACTGCACTTCTTCAAGCTGATGAAGAAGAAGGGCCCCTTTGAATGGACTGAAGAGGCTGACAATGCATTCCAAGAACTCAATAGGTACCTTACCAGCCCTCCGGTGATGGTAGCTCCGCATCCTCGGGAGCCTCTGGTGCTCTACCTCGCGGCCACCCCTACTCCTTGGTGACTACAGTAGCTCGGAGGAGGCGTTAGGCCAAGGCATAACTGCCCTCCGGGCAGGAGCGAAGCGAAGCCAGGAGAGCCTCGCAAAGACCGCAACCGCGGAAGAAGGGGATCAGCCGCAGCAGGAAAGCGCGCCCGGAGCAGAAGAGGCCCCACCAACCGACAAGGCGCTGGGGGCTCCGCCGGGGAGGCACCCCAACCTGCGTAGGACGCGAACAGCGCCAGCACTCACAGCCTCGTCGAGTACCCCGTGTACTTTGTCAGCACGATGCTAAGGGACACGAGGGCGCGGTACCCCATGCCACAAAAACTCCTCCTCGCACTATTGGTAGCCTCACGCAAGCTGCGGCACTGCTTCCAAGGTCATCCCATCAAGGTCGTCTCAGCATACCCTCTGGAGAGGGTGTTCAGGAGCCCCAACTCAGCTGGAAGAGTCGCCGAGTGGAACATCAAACTGCAAGCGTTTCAGCTAGAATTCAACACAACCAGAGTCATCAAGGGGGCCGCACTGGCAGATTTCATGGCAGAATGGACGGAGGCACCAGGCCTCGAAGTAGGCGAAGACCGATCGCTTTCTCCGAGGAGCGAGGCACCGGATGGCTGGGTCATGTACTTCGACGGGGCATTCTCCCGACATGGCGCGGGGGCCGGCGCAGTGCTCGTATCCCCTACTCAGGACAAGCTCTATTACGCCGTGCAGCTCTGTTTCCAGCACGGGGAAAAGGTCTCCAACAACATAGCAGAATATGAAGTCCTAATAGCCGGCCTGAGAGACGCAATCGCTTTGGGGGTAAAGCGCCTCATCATTAAGGGTGATTCACAACTCCTTGTCAACTTCTCCAACAAGATATACGAGCCGAAGGACGAGCACATGGAAGCCTACCTCGCGGAGATTCGCAGGATGGAGAAACAGTTCTGGGGGCTGGAGCTACAGCATGTGCCTCGCGACACCAATCAAGAGGCGGATGACATCGCCAAGAGGGCGTCCAGGCGGCTGCCTCAGGAGCCTGGCATCTTCGAAGAGCGACTCTTCAGGCCCTCGGCGGCACCACCACTATCAAGCGCGGCGCAACCTCGGGAGGAGCTCCCCCAGCCGCCTGCCTCGGGAGCCCCGGTCTGCGGCCCGACCTCAGGGGCACGCCTGCTCCTTGTGTTGGAGCCTCAGGAAGGGTGCTGGATCACAGAGCTCAAGAGCTACTTGACGCGGGGGACCCTGCCGGAGAAGGAGGAGGAGGCGGAGTGTGTGGCGCGGCAAGCCACGGCCTACTGCATCAGGGATGGAGAGCTTTACCGGAGGCGACCGAACTACGTGTCCCTACGTTGCATTTCCAGAGATCAAGGGAAGGAATTGCTGGAAGACATACACGGCGGAGACTGCGGGCATCACTCATCGTCAGGGACCCTCGTTGGCAAGGCGTTCCGCAACGGGTTCTACTGGCCCACAGCACTCAGCGATGCTGTTGAGCTGGTAAAGGCATACGAGGCCTGCCAATTTCACGCCAAGCAGATCCATCAGCCGGCGGGAGGTCTGCAAACTATACCCCTCTCATGGCCGTTCGCAGTTTGGGGGCTGGACATTCTAGGCCTGTTCCCTCGGGCGCCAGGGGGCTATCGCTACCTCTATGTCGCCGTGGACAAGTTCACCAAGTGGACTAAGGTGGAAGCTGTCCGCACCATCCCAACGGGCTCTGCGGTCAAGTTCATTAGGGGCCTCGTGAGCCGGTTTGGGGTGCCTAACCGCATCATCACCAACAACGGTTCGCGGTTCACCAGCAATCTCTTCAAAACGTACTGTGCTAACCTTGGAACGCAGATATGCTACTCTTCGGTGGCGCACCCCCGGAGTAACGGCCAGGCCGAGCGAGCCAACGCGGAGGTCCTGAAGGGCCTCAAAACCAGGACCTTCAAGAAGAAGCTGGAGGCCTGCAGCAGGGGCTGGCACGACGAGCTCCAGTCCGTGTTGTGGTCCATCCGCACGACCGCGGCCAAGCCGACTGGCGAGACCCCGTTCTTCCTCGTCTACGGAGCAGAAGCTGTCCTCCCTCACAAGGTCAGGCGTCGCTCCGCACAGGTCCTGGCGTTCGATGAGGCATAGCAGGACGCCATGCGGGGGACGGATCTCGTGCTGCGGGAGGAACATTGTCGAGAGGCCGCGCTGCGAGCGACAAGGTATCAACAGGCGGTGCGGCGATACCACTGCCACAACATCCGCCCCAGGACTCTTGAGGTAGGGGACCTCGTGCTCAGGGGGTCCTCTCCAGGGAAGGGTTGCACAAGCTCTCTCCCATGTGGGAGGACCCGTTCAAGGTTGTTCATGTTTCCAGGCCCGGCTCCGCACGATTGGAGACTCAGGAGGGGTGCCCATCCTGAACGCGTGGAGCATCCAGCATCTTCGGAAGTTCTACCCTTGAAGAAAGGCCCAGAGCCTGTGAAGAAGGAAAACGCCTGTGAAGCTCATTTTCCCGAGAAAGGCCTGGAGCCTGTGAAGAAGGCAAACGCCTGTGAAGCTCATTTTCCCGAGAAAGGCCCGGAGCCTGTGAAGAAGGCAAACGCCTGTGAAGCTCATTTTCCCGTGAAAGGCCCGGAGCCTGTGAAGCTCATTTTCCCGAGAAAGGCCCGGAGCCTGTGAAGAAGGCAAACGCCGGTGAAGCTCATTTCCCCAAGAAAGGCCCGGAGCCTGTGAAGAAGGCCCAGTGCCTGTGAAGCTCGCCGCCCCGTGACACTCTCACGTAATAATGAGTGGGGCTGTACACGCCCCGGAGTCTCCGGAGAGCCGCCCTCGGGCCTCGGGGGCTCCCTCCCATGCCCAGTGGCAGCACATAGCTCCGCGCTGGTGAGAAGACATCGAAGACTAGATTAGGTGCCGGACGCGGCTTTTTCATTTGCTTTCTGCCGTTGGCTTGTTCGTCCCTATTTGAAGTTTTATTGAAGTCGTTCCCATCCTTGGCTTGTGATTCTTCGTCCTTTTCACTCGCTTGCCTCGATTTCTCTCGCGCAAGTCTCGCGAGGGAACAACGCGGGCACCCTCGTGAGTATTTTCTGCCCTTGTCGTTTGAAGCTTTCCTATCCAGGTCCACTACGGGAGCATCCCTCCTAGTTCGTGCCCCACGGGCATCGCGACGCGAACACAGGACCTGGGTTGGTCGCCTCCACAACCGAGGCCAGAAGCTACCCCTCCTGACTAATCCTTGCAGGACATGAAGCGTTCGACGAGGCCTCGGCCTCGGGAAGCGAAGACCGCGACAGGTCCCCCCGAGCTTAGTAATTCCTGCACGCGGGCATGCGGCACAATAGCACGGCACAGAAATAGCGAAAATAGCATGGTAATTAACAGCAACAGTTCGGCACGCCCCCACGGGGCCCTACACTACTTTCTCTTTGCGCGGGGAAGGGAGAAAAACAAAATAGGCATGACTTGCTCGGCGCCAACTCGCGGCGAAGGCTCGTACTGCCTCCGGAGCTCAGTTAAACTACTCCTCGCGCTTCACCGAGGCGCGACGGCGGGCTGACCCGCTACCTCCCTCCAGGCGGGCGCGGCGGCACGGGGGCTGGTCGCAGCCACCACTGGAGGAGCTGCTGTCTGAAGGAGAACCACCGAAGCTCGACGAGCCCCGAGCGCCGCCGACCACACGCCTGCTGTCATCTTCACCCCGATCATCACCGGGGCTGGGTATACGGCCGCGGTCATTGTCCTCGGGGCAGCACCCGGCACGGCGACCGTCTTCTCCAAACACCCTCACGTAGAGGTTGGCGTCGCCGTCGAACTTGAAGTGCAGGGTGCACCTCCGGCTCAGGCCATGCGCGCTGGCAAATGTTTGCCAGCCAAGGGTCAGGGCCACATTCCCGGCGACGGAGACCTCCAGCAAAGCCCAGGAGGCCCTGCTGCAACAATCGTCCGCCTGAAGCCAGAGGCCGCCCGGAGCGCCGACCGGAAGTTCACCCAGAAAGAAGCGGGGAAGTTGGAGCCAGGTGCTGGTTGGCTCCACCGACCACACGACGAATTCCGGCAGCACCTCCGCCGAGTGGAAGTGCGGCCTAGGGGGTCGCGCAGTCGCGGCGCGCCCCCCATCGACAACATGGCGCCCATCGCCGCGCAGGGGATCGCCTCCACGACCACGAGAAGCCACTACGGGAGCCACAGGATGCTTGCGAGGACGGCCTCGACCGCGCTTGGCCGGGGGAGAGTCAAGCCCAACCTGGCGGGCCTTCCCCTTCTCCGCGGTCGAGAACCTCTTCGACGGAGCCATGGAGAGAAAGGAGTAGCAAGAGGGCATGGACTAGAAGGGCTTGCGCCGTTCCGTACTTATAGCCGGAGGAGGCCAACCGTCAGCCTCCACGATCACAGGTAATCATGACCCATTTCTGCGTGCAGGGACTTGTGAAGTCGTGCAGTTGCCGAGGCATCATGGGGAAGTGGAGACGCCCACAACCAATCAATCGCCATGTGGCGCCCAAGGCCGCAGGCTGCTGGGGCCCGTGGCGCTTCGCACTTGCCCCTTCGCTTCTCTGCTAAGCCAGGTCCGGGCGCGCCTTGGGCCCGGGGGCTACTGTCGGTGTTCTGGGAACGGGGGTCCCCAGACTTGCCTGCTTGTGGCCTGCGGCGTGGCTCAAGTGGGGGCCCAGCGCGGCCTAGCTTCATCAGCTCAAGCTGAAGACCTCGCGAGGGGCCAAGCCTCGCGGGGCGGACAACAAGAACCTTCCTCAGGAGCAGCCTCGTCAGGCAGGCTCACGAGGAGGCGGAGAGATCAAGGCAGGGTACCTCACGAGGGTGCCCTGTGACGCAAGCCATGACGATCGAGACCAGGCAGGCGCCAGGCGGGCGCCGGTCTACGCAGTGTCTTCATTTCCCCTTTGGTGCAAAGGCGGCAAGCACAGGCTAAGGCATCAGACAAAGGTTGCCGCTTCGGTGCAACAAGACCAAGACCGGCAGAGCGGCAGGAAGGAGGTCATCGTGGAGCCCAGGACGGCGTCACCGTCAGAGCCTTTGGCAACCGAAGACCGACTTTAGTCAGGATAAGTGTACTAGATGTTCCCCTTCAAAATGGCCAATTGTTGGCTCCCTTCCTGCTCATTATTTGGGAAGAGGCCCAGGGCCTCCCTCTATAAATAGGACTAGCCACCACAGAGAGAGGGACGGGTTGAACCGACCAGAGAGAGAGAGAGAGAGAGAAGCGATTGAACTCACCCAAGCAGTTCATCGCACCAGCTCAAGAACAGCCCCTCGCGAGGCTGTTCTTCCTTTGTACTGTTCATCATCAGCCCCAGAGGCAATCCACCACACCATACACTGGAGTAGGGTATTACACCACAACGGTGGCCAGAACCAGTATAAACCCTGTGTCTCTTGTGTTGTTCATCGTTTCTAGTTTAGATCCCTCGCTAACCATTCATGCGTGAGCTGGTAGGGGAAAGATCTCCGTGCGCACCCTAGTGTTCGGACCTCAAGGGTCTGCCAGAACCCGAAATCCGACAGTTACTCTGCTCAAATCCGTGAGCACGACACAACGCCCTCGACGAAAATGGAGTCGGCTGACCCCAATGCCAAGAAGATGAGGCTCCCGCCAGCGGCGATGCCTGTTGTAGATCCCGCACACGGAAGCGCGGGGAGAAGCGGCGACCCCGCCCCCACCGGTGTCGGAGTAATGGGCCACGGGTAGCCTAACCCGAGTCCCTGAGCCTTTCAAGACAATGGGTCGGCTGCGCCCCACAAACATCCAGAATGAAGCACCGCCTTCTGGTGGCCGGTTGGTTAAAGTGGCCGGCTGCCGGAAGGCGGCCAAGCTAGAGAAGATGACATCAAGACAGACCGACTCCTAGTAGGCGGCCTCCAGACAGGCCGGCTCCTAGCAGTCGGCCCATGGCGCCCTCAAAGTCTGCGCCCCCATTACGAAGACAAGACAGGGTGTGGCTACAGTGTAGTCCATCACCCCCACGTCTAGGGCAAGGCGCGACCACAGTGCCCCGTACAGGCGGAGATCTCCGCATGGCGCGGCACTATTACCCTCCACCCTTGACATCACTCCTGCCGGACGGAGCCCTGCTCCCACGACGGCCTGTCGGTATGGCCTGCAGGCGGCGGGCCCTACCAGGTAGCGAGAGCCCGGAAGACGGCGGTAGCCCGGCCAGTCGGACCCAAGGGAGGCCGGCCTCTAGCAGGCGGCCCACTCCTCCCTCGGGGTCCGTGCACCATTAACCAGATGAGACACGGTGTGGCTACAATGATCTCCCACCAGGCGGCGGGACTGTAGCCACGCTCCCCTGACCAAGCATGCGTCATTAGCATTAGGGCTACAGTAATCAGCAGCCGACAAGACCCTTGTTGGCGGGGAGCGGCTGCTCCGTTCTGAACCAGTCGTGGGGCCCACTCAGCGGCGGGCCCAAAGATCGGCGGAGAAGCCGGCGACCAGAGACACCGACAGCCAGGTCCTACACCTGGCCAGATTACCATTGTACCCCTTGGGGGGTAGGCCTATAAAAAAACCCCAGGGCACCCATGCAAAGGGTGCCCAACCTGTAAAAACTAGACTCACACCCAGAGAGAGGAGAGAGCAAGCCTTGCCTTCTCCCACCTCTAGCATACAGCTCAAGGACCACCATTGTACTCACTAGTGCCTTAGTGATCATGCGGAGACCCCGCACAGCAGGACTAGGGGTGTTATCTCCTAGGAGATCCCCGGACCTGGGTAAAGTGCGCCGGCGTTCGTCTCTATGCCTCATCCCGCTTCCATGCACCGGCGATGTTCTACTCGCTCCCACCATGATAAGCCATCCATTGGCATATGTCTCACCCAACCCCCGAAATTTGGCGCCCACCGTGGGGCGAGGTGCACCGTCTCCCGGAGACCTGCTCTGGACGTGAACCTTGTTCCTTCCCGGCGAGCACAGCCAGCCCGGCACGCCAGACGGCGTCTGCGCCGACGCGCTGCACGACGCGGAGGTCGTCTGCGCGAGAGCTGTCTCGCCGATCTTGTTGGCGAGATTCGCCTCTCCAACGAGCCCGTATCTGACGGGGGCACACACGGCCCCAACGGCCGCCTCGTTAGCTGCTACCTCTTGAGCACTGTGTTGGATTTCCTTGAAGAGGAAAGGATGATGCAGCAAAGTAGCGTAAGTATTTCCCTCAGTTTTGAGAACCAAGGTATCAATCCAGTAGGAGACTATGCGCGAGTCCCTCGTACCTACACAAAACAAATAACTCCTCGCAACCAAAGCGATAAGGGGTTGTCAATCCCTTCCCGGTCACTTTGGAGAGTGAGATCTGAAAGAGATGATAGATAATTTTTTTGGTATTTTTGTGATAAAGATGCAAAGTAAAATAAAATAAAAGTAAAAATCAAAGGCAATAATAAAGTGATGGAAGATTAATATGATGAAGATAGACCCGGGGGCCATAGGTTTCACTAGTGGCTTCTCTCAAGAGCATAAGTATTTTACTGTGGGGGAACGAATTACTGTTGAGCAATTGACAGAATTGAGCATAGTTATGAGAATATCTAGGTATGATCATGTATATAGGCATCACATCCGAGATAAGTAGACCGACTCCTGCCTGCATCTACTACTATTACTCCACTCATCGACCGCTATCTAGCATGCATCTAGAGTATTAAGTTCATGACAATAGAGTAACGCCTTAAGCAAGATGACATGATGTAGATGGATAAATTCATGCAATATGATAAAAACCCCATCTTGTTATCCTTGATGGCAACAATACAATACGTGCCTTGCTGCCCCAACTGTCACTGGGAAAGGACACCGCAAGATTGAACCCAAAGCTAAGCACTTCTCCCATTGCAAGAAAAACCAATCTAGTAGGCCAAACCAAACTGATAATTCGAAGAGACTTGCAAAGATAACCAATCATACATAAAAGAATTTAGAGAAGATTCAAATATTGTTCATAGATAATCTTGATCATAAACCCACAATTCATCAGTCTCAACAAACACACCGCAAAAAGAAGATTACATCGAATAGATCTCCAAGAGAGAGGGGGAGAACATTGTATTGAGATGCAAAAAGAGAGAAGAAGCCATCTAGCTACTAACTATGGACCCGAATGTCTGAGGTAAACTACTCACACTTCATCGAAGGGGCTATGGTGATGATGTAGAAGCCCTCCGTGTGGATGCCCTCTCCGGCGGAGCTCCCGAAAAGGCCCCAAGATGGGATCTCGTGGGTACAGAAGGTTGCGGCGGTGGAATTAGGTTTTTGGCTCCGTATCTGATCGTTTGGGGGTACGTAGGTATATATAGGAGGAAGAAGTACGTCAGTGGAGCAACGTGGGGCCCATGAGGGTGGAGAGCGCGCCCTGGGGGGTGGGCGCACCCCCTACCTCGTGCCCTCCTCGAAGCTTCCTTGAGTTAGGGTCCAAGTCTCCCGAAGGTTTCATTCCGTTTGGACTCCGTTTGATATTCCTTTTCTGCAAAACTCTGAAATAGGCAAAAAAAACAGCAATTCTGAGCTAGGCCTCCGGTTAATAGGTTAGTCCCAAAAATAATATAAAAGTGGAAAATAAAGCCCAATATTGTCCAAAACAGTAGATAGTATAGCATGGAGCAATCAAAAATTATAGATACGTTGGAGACGTATCAGGCATCCCCAAGCTTAATTCCTGCTCGTCCTCGAGTAGGTAAATGATAAAAATAGAATTTTTGATGCGGAGTGCTACTTGGCATAATTTCAATGTAATTCTTCTTAATTGTGTTATGAATATTCAGATCCGAAAGATTCAAGATAAAAGTTCATATTGACATAAAAATAATAATACTTCAAGCATACTAACTAAGCAATTATATCCTCTCAAAATAACATGGCCAAAGAAAGTTCATCCCTGCAAAATCATATAGTTTAGTCATGCTCCATTTTCATCACACAAGAATGCTCTCATCATGCACAACCCCAATGACAAGCCAAGCAAGTGTTTCATACTTTAGTAATCTCAAACTTATAAACTTTCACGCAATATATGAGCGAGCCATGGACATAGCACTATGGGTGGAATAGAATATGATGATGGGGGTTATATGGAGAAGACAAAAGGAGAAGATCTCACATCAACAAGGCTAATCAATGGGCTATGGAGATGCCCATCGATTGATGTTAATGCAAGGAGTAGGGATTGCCATGCAACGGATGCACTAGAGCTATAAATGTATGAAAGCTGAACAAAAGAAACTAAGTGGGTGTGCATCCAACTTGCTTGCTCACGAAGACCTAGGGCACTTGAGGAGGCTCATTGTTGGAATATACAAGCCAAGTTCTATAATGAAAAATTCCCACTAGTATATGAAAGTGACAAAACAAGAGACTCTCTACATGATGATTATGGTGCTACTTTGAAGCACAAGTGTGGCAAAGGATAGTAGCATTGTCCCTCTCTCTTTTTCTCTCTTTGTTTGGGCCTTCTCTTTTTTATGGCCTTTCTTTTTTTGGGCCTTCTCTTTTTTTATGGCCTTCCCTTTTTTTTATATTCCTCACTTGGGACAATGCTCTAGAAAATGATGATCATCACACTTCTATTTATTTACAACTCAATGATTACAACTCGATACTAGAACAAAGTATGACTCTATATGAATGCCTCCGGCGGTGTACCGGGATATGCAATGAACCAATAGTGACATGTATGAAAGAATTATGAACGGTGGCTTTGCCACAAATACTATGTCAACTACATGATCATGCTAAGCAATAAGACAATCATAAATGTGTCATGATAAACGGAATGGTGGAAATTTGCATGGCAATATATCTCGGAATGGCTATGGAAATGCCATAATAGGTAGGTATGATGGCTGTTTTGAGGAAGATATAAGGAGGTTTATGTGTGAAAGAGCGTATCATATCACGGGGCTTGGATGCACCGGCGAAGTTTGCACCAACTCTCGATGTGAGAAAGGGCAATGCACGATACCGAAGAGGCTAGCAATGATGGAAGGGTGAGAGTGTGTATAATCCATGGACTCAACATTAGTCATAAACAACTCACATACTTATTGCAAAAATCTACAAGCCATCAAAAACCAAAGCACTACGCGCATGCTCCTAGGGGGATAGATTGGCAGGAAAAGACGATCGCTCGTCCCCGACCGCCACTCATAAGGAGGACAATCAAAGAACACCTCATGTTTCAAATTTGTTACATAACGTTTACCATACGTGCATGCTACGGGACTTGCAAACTTCAACACAAGCATTTCTCAAACTCACAACTACTCAACTAGCACGACTTTGATATTATTACCTCCATATCTCAAAACAATCATCAAGCATCAAACTTTTCTTAGTATCCAACACACTCATAAGAAAGTTTTTACTATTTTAAATACCTAGCATATTAGGATTATTTAAGAAAATTACCATGCTATTTAGGACTCTCAAAATAATCTAAGTGAAGCATGAGAGATCAATAGTTTCTTTAAAACAAATCCACCACCGTGCTCTAAAAGATATAAGTTAAGTACTAGAGCAAAACTATATAACTCAAAAGATATAAGTGAAGCACAAAGAGTATTCTAATAATTTCCAAATCATGTATGACTCTCTCAAAAGGTGTGTACAGCAAGGATGATTTTGGTAAACTAAAAAGCAAAGAATCAAATCATACAAGACGCTTCAAGCAAAACACATATCATGTGGTGAATAAAAATATAGCTCCAAGTAAAGTTACCGATGGAAGTAGACGAAAGAGGGGATGCCTTCTGGGGCATCCCCAAGCTTTGGCTTTTTGGTGTCCTTAGATTATCTTGGGGGTGCCATGGGCATCCCCAATCTTAGGCTCTTGCCACTCCTTGTTCCATAATCCATCAAAAGATTTCACCCAAAACTTGAAAACTTCACAACACAAAACTCAACAGAAATCTCGTGAGCTCTGTTAGCGAAAGAAAACAAAAGAACACTTCAAGTTACTGTAATGAACTCATTCTTTATTTATATTGGGGTTAAACCTACTGTATTCCAACTTCTCTATGGTTTATAAACTATTTTACTAGCCATAGATTCATCAAAATAAGCAAACAACACATGAAAAACAGAATCTGTCAAAAACAGAACAGTCTGTAGTAATCTGTAACTAACGCAAACTTCTTGAACTCCCAAACATCATACAACATAGGAAGACCTAGGAAATTTTTTTATTGATCAGCATCAATTGGAATCACTATTTTATCACGTTCTGGTGATTTTTAACAATTGTTTTTGTGAACAGAAAGTTTCTTGAAATTACAGCAAGATCAAATAACTATCATCCAAGAAGATCCTATAGGTTTAACTTGGCACAAACACTAATTAAAATATATAAACACATCTAACCAGAGGCTATATCAAAGATTTATTCCTAAACAGAAGCAAAAGCAAAAAAGCTAAAAATAAAATTGGGTTTCCTCCCAACAAGCGCTATCGTTTAACGCCCCTAGCTAGGCATAAAAGCAAGGATAGATCTAGGTATTGCCATCTTTGGTAGGCAATCCATAAGTGGCTCTCATAATATATTCATATGGTAACTTTATTTTATTCCTAGGGAAGTGTTCCATGCCTTTCTTTAATGGAAATTGGAATCTAATATTCCCTTCCTTCATATCAATAATTGCAGCAATCGTTCTAAGGAAAGGTCTACCAAGAATAATAGGACAAGAAGGATTGCAATCTATATCAAGAACGATAAAATCTACTGGCACATAATTCCTATTTTCAACAATAAGAACATCATTAGTTATTCCCTTAGGTTTCTTAATTGGAATCCGCAAGGTGCAAGTTTAGAGAGCAATCATCAAAATCACGGAAATCTAGCAAATCACACAAAGTTTTGGGAATAGTGGAAACACTAGCACCCAAATCACATAAAGCATAAAATTCATGATACTTAATCTTAATTTTAATAGTTGGTTCCCACTCATCATAAAGTTTTCTAGGGATAGAAACTTCCAACTCAAGTTTTTCTTCATAAGATTGCATCAAGGCATCAATGATATGTTTAGTAAACGCTTTATTTTGACTATAAGCATGAGGAGAATTTAGCATGCATTGCAACAAGGAAATACAATCAATTAAAGAGCAACTTTCGTAATTAAATTCCTTGAAATCCAAAATAGTGGGTTTAGCAACATCTAGGGTTTTGCTTTCTTCAATCCTACTTTTATCAATTTTAGCATCAAGATCTAAAAACTCCGAATTTTTGGAACGCCTTCTAGGTAAAGGTGGATCATATTCAGTCCCATCATTATCAAGATTCATATTGCAAAACAAAGATTTAATAGGGGACACATCAATAACTTTTAGATCTTCATCTTTATTTTCATGGAAATTGGAAGAACACGCTTTAATAAAGGCATCTTTCGTAGCACGCATCCTAGCGGTTCTTTCTTGCACTCATCAATGGACTCATTGATACCATGCTTAGGAGGAATAGATCTAAGCTTTAAAGAATCAACATCAAGAGAAATTATATCAGCGTTCCTAGCCAATTCATCAACTTTAAGCAATTTCTCTTCAAGCAAAGCATTGAAATTCTTGTGCGAATTCATAAACTCTTTAACACTAGTCTCAAATTCAGAGGGCATCTTATTAAAATTTCCATAAGAGTTATTGTAGGAATTTCCATAATTATTAGAAGGATTACTAGGATAAGGCCTAGGATTAAGTTCCCTCTATACGCGTTGTTACCAAAATTATTCCTACCAACAAAATTCACATCCATAGATTCATTATTATTCTCAATCAAAGTAGACAAAGGCATATCATTAGGATCAGAAGAAACACTCTTAGTAGCGAATAATTTCATAAGTTCATCCATCTTTCCATTCAAAACATTAATTTCTTCTATCGCATGCACTTTTTTATTAGTAGACCTTTCAGTGTGCCATTGAGAATAATTAACCATAATATTATCTAGGAGTTTAGTAGCTTCTCCTAAAGTGATTTCCATAAAAGTGCCTCCCGCGGCCGAATCTAAAAAATTTCTAGAAGCAAAATTCAATCTGGCATAAAATTTTTGTATAATGATCCACAAATTCAAACCATGAGTAGGGCAATTACGTATCATTAATTTCATCCTCTCCCAAGCTTGTGCAACATGTTCATGATCAAGTTGCTTAAAATTCATAATATCGTTTCTAAGAGAGATGATCTCAGCGGGAGGAAAATACTTAGAGATAAAAGCATCTTTGCACTTGTTCCAAGAATCAATACTATTTTTAGGCAAAGACGAAAACCAAGCTTTAGCACGATGTCTAAGCAAAAAAGGAAATAGCTTCAGTTTAACAATATCATTATCAACATCTTTATTCTTTTGCATATCACAAAAATCAACGAAGCTATTTAGATGAGCAGCGGCATCATCACTAGGAAGGCCGACGAATTGATCTTTCATGACAAGATTCAACAGAGCAGTGTTGATTTCACAAGATTCAGTATTGGTAAGAGGAGCAATCAGAGTGCTAAGGAAATCATTATTGTTGGTATTGGTAAAGTCACATAATTTGGTATTATCTTGAGCCATCATGACAAACAAGCAATCCAACACACAAGCAAACAAAAAGCAAGCGAGAAAAAGGCAAACGGAAAAGAGAGGGCGAATAAAACGGCAAGGGTGAAGTGGGGAGAGGAAAATGAGAGGCAAATGGCAAATAATGTAATGCGGGAGATAAGGGATTTGTGATGGGTACTTGGTATGTTGACTTTTGCGTTGACTCCTCGGCAACGGCGCCAGAAATTCTTCTTGCTACCTCTTGAGCACTGCGTTGGATTTCCTTGAAGAGGAAAGGATGATGCAGCAAAGTAGCGTAAGTATTTCCCTCAGTTTTTGAGAACCAAGGTATCAATCCAGTAGGAGGCTACGCGTGAGTCCCTCGTACCTACACAAAAGAAATAACTCCTCGCAACCAACGCGATAAGGGGTTGTCAATCCCTTCACGGTCACTTATGAGAGTGAGATCTGATAGAGATGATAGATAATATTTTTGGTATTTTTGTGATAAAGATGCAAAGTAAAATAAAAGCAAAGTAAAAAAGCAAAGGTAATAATAAAGTGATGGAAGATTAATATGACGAAGATAGACCCGGGGGCCATAGGTTTCACTAGTGGCTTCTCTCAAGAGCATAAGTATTTTACGGTGGGTGAACGAATTACTGTTGAGCAATTGACATAATTGAGCATAGTTATGAGAATATCTAGGTATGATCATGTATATAGGCATCACATCCGAGACAAGTAGACCGACTCCTTCCTGCATCTACTACTATTACTCCACTCATCGACCGCTATCCAGCATGCATCTAGAGTATTAAGTTCATGAAAACAGAGTAACGCCTTAAGCAAGATGACATGATGTAGATGGATAAATTCATGCGATATGATACAAACCCCATCTTGTTATCCTCGATGGAAACAATACAATACGTGCCTTGCTGCCCCTACTGTCACTGGGAAAGGACACCGCAAGATTGAACCCAAAGCTTAGCACTTCTCCCATTGCAAGAAAAACTAATCTAGTAGGCCAAACCAAACCGATAATTCGAAGATACTTGCAAAGATAACCAATCATACATAAAAGAATTCAGAGAAGATTCAAATATTGTTCATAGATAATCTTGATCATAAACCCACAATTCATCGATCTCAACAAAAACACCGCAAAAAGAAGATTACATCGAATAGATCTCCATGAGAGAGGGGGAGAACATTGTATTGAGATCCAATAAGAGAGAAGAAGCCATCTAGCTACTAACTATGGACCCCAAGGGTCTGAGGTAAACTACTCACACTTCATCGGAGGGGCTATGGTGATGATGTAGAAGCCCTCCGTGGTGGATGCCCTCTCCGGCGGAGCTCCGGAACAGGCCCCAAGATGGGATCTCGTGGGTACAGAAGGTTGCAGCGGTGGAATTAGGTTTTTGGCTCCGTATCTGATCGTTTGGGGGTACGTAGGTATATATAGGAGGAAGAAGTACGTCGGTGGAGCAACATGGGGCCCATGAGGGTGGAGGGCGCGCCCTGGGGGGTGGGCGTGCCCCCCTACTTCGTGCCCTCCTTGGAGCTTCCTTGACTTAGGGTCCAAGTCTCCTGGATCACGTTCGGTGAGAAAATCACGTTCCCGAAGGTTTCATTCCGTTTGGACTCCGTTTGATATTCCTTTTCTGCAAAACTCTGGAATAGGCAAATTACAGCAATTCTGGGTTGGGCCTCCGGTTAATAGGTTAGTCCCAAAAATAATATAAAAGTGTAAAATAAAGCCCAATATTGTCCAAAACAGTAGATAATATAGCATGGAGCAATCAAAAATTATAGATACGTTGGAGACGTATCATCAACCTCCTCGACCAGCTCCACGTTGCCAGCGAGCCTGCTGTGGACTTGTAGTCGGTCGGTTCTACCAATCCGATGCTTGTCGACTCCGACACAGCGTCGCTCGATGCCTTTCCCACCAATGTGGTGGTCTATGACGAACCGCTTCCTCGCGCAGATGGTGGCAGCAGCACTATCATGGAGGTGCTCGTCATCAGCCACGGCGAGCACTCTGGTGGAGGTGGCCAGGACCCGCTGCAAGACCTGACTGCGCCCATTCCAGAAGACGCCGACGCCGAGACGCTGGAGGCGCGCCGTGTCCAGCTCGTCGAAAGCGCCAACAGACTGGCCAACATGAGACACCTTTCGGAGGCCTACCAGCGTGAGATGGATCATGCAGTCGGCGGCACGCCGGCTCCTGGTGGGCCTAGCCACATTGGCATGATCCGACAGCATGGCACGATCATTGCCAGCATGTTCGGGATGGATCGTCCCGTTTACGCCACTCCCGCGGAGAACATACGTGCCGCCCAGGCAGAAGTAAACGAGCTAGACAAGCTCGAGGGCGATGAGCGTCACCACATGATGGAGCGCGTCCAACAGCTCCTTGGGCCGCCGGGCAGCAAGAGGCTGGCTGCCGAACTGAATCGCCCAACCGGTGAAACGACGACCCGCCTCCTCACCGAGACCAAGGCGCGACATCCTGGACGCCGACTATTGGCGTCCGCGGTAGAAGAGACAAGGAGCCGGTTGCCAGCCGCAGCCGGACTCGCATCACCATCGAGCGCGATCAAGACGGCCGCCCAAGAGCAGTGGAATGACGGGACGACTGTCCGCCTCCCCCTCCTCCCCGCAGGGAGAGGCGCGCTTCCTCACCACCTGTCGACCACCCGACACTCGGCGACCGCCTTGGCCGCAGGGAAGTAGTCGGAGAGAACGACACCTGCCACTGGATCGAGCGCCTCAATCGATCCCTGGTACTAGAAGAAAAAGACGAGTTGGGTCCGCCTTGTTTTGGCCCCCGCATCCGAGATGAGCCCTTCCCCAAAGGGTTCATGCTCCCGAGATATACGCCCAAGTACACCGGCTCCGTGAAGCTGGAGGACTGGCTGGTCGACTACTCCACAACTGTCAGCATCGCCAACAGCAACAAGCGCATTGCCGTGAAGTACGTTCCTCTTATGCTAGGGCACAGCCCGAACATTGCTGAACAGCCTGGAGCCCCGCAGCATCGACAACAGGGTTATTTCACCGAAGCCTTCATACGCAACTTCACCAGCATGTACAAGCAGCCTCCCAAGCCTTGCCAGCTCTCCTTGTGCATCCAAGGCCCCAACGAGTCGACTCGCGATTACCTCACGCGCTGGGCCAAGCCGCGCAACTCTTGTGAGGGCGTGCACGAGGTGCGGGCCATCGAGTACTTCACTGCCGGGTGCCGAGAAGGCACCCTCCTCAAGCACAAGCTTCTTTGCGACGAGCCAGCGACCCTTGACGAACTGCTGATCATAGCAGACAAGTACGCCACGGCCGACTCCTCCATGAAGGCGGAGATCCAAGTTGACGCATCTGACAAAGAGGCTCCTCAAGCTCCTCGGACTCCGGCTGGCGACACCAGTCGGCGTCAGCAACCAAGTGACCACAAGCGCAAGGCCACACAGCCGGCTTCCACAAGCTGGCAGGTGGCGACAGTCGAAGACTAGCAGCCGGAAGGGCAACCTCTACCCAAGCGTCAGAAGGGTGGCAAGCCCAACTGGCTGCCCGCCTTCTCGTACGAGCAGACTCTTGAAGCACCCTGCAAGTTTCACCGCGGCGCGAAGCCGTCCAACCACACCACTAGGAAATGCAACTGCTCACCAGGATCGCCAAGGGTGATGGACTCCTGCCTCCTCCGCCTGCTGGGCCGCCGCCTCCTCCTCCTCCCCAGCAGCCGGCGGTTCGGCCAGTCGGTGCCATACAAGACGAGTATCCTGAAGAGCATGGAGCTTATGTCGTGTTCACCAGCGTGGCCGACGATAAGCACAGCAGACGGCAACGACAACAAGAAGTACACGCAGTAGCATCAGAGACCCCCGAGTTCATGCATTGGTCTGAGAAGCCTATCAGTTGGAGCAGAGCTGACCACCCGGAGGTGATGCCCTCTCCTGGTTCTTATGCCACCTTCGCCACAGAGAGGCGAGCTGCTCTCTTCTCCCGAGTTCTGATAGATGGCGGCAGCAGCATCAACATCCTGTACCGAGACACTATGGAGAAGTTAGGAATCAAACAGAGGCGGCTTCAGCCCAGTCGGACTGTATTCCATGGCATAGTTCCTGGCCTTTCCTGCTCACCAATTGGCAAGACACAGATAGACGTCCTGTTCGGAGACAAAAATCACTTCCGCCGAGAGCCAGTCTGGTTTGAGGTGGTGGACCTTGAGAGCCCCTATCATGCATTACTTGGCCGGCCTGCACTGGCCAAGTTCATGGCGGTCCCCCACTATGCTTACCTCAAGATGAAGATGCCAAGCACCAAGGGAATCCTGACCATAGCCGGAGACTACAAGAAGTCATCCGCCTGTGCAGCAGACAGCAGCCGGCTAGTCGAGTCCCTCGTGATTGTAGCAGAGAAGCGGCTCCTTGAGCGGTGTCGGTGTCAAAACCGGCGGATCTCGGGTAGGGGGTCCCCAGCTGTGCGTCTAGGCGGATGGTAACAGGAACGATGTTTTACCCAGGTTCGGGCCCTCTTGATGGAGGTAAAACCCTACGTCCCGCTAGATTAATATCGATGATGTGTGTTACAAGAGTGGATCTACCATGAGATCAAAGAGGCTAAACCCTAGAAGCTAGCCTATGGTATGATTGTTGTTCGTCCTACGGACTAAAACCCTCCGGTTTATATAGACACAGGATAGGGTTAGGGTTACATGTAGTCGGTTACAATGGTAGGGGATCTACATATCCAGATCGCCAAGCTTGCCTTCCACGCCAAGGAAAGTCCCATCCGGACAAGGGACAAAGTCTTCAATCTTGTATCTTCATAGTCTTGGAGTCCGCCGATGATGATAGTTCGCTATCCGGACACCCCCTAGTCCGGAACTCCTCAAGAGCCCCGAACCGGCTTCAGCGACAACGAGTCCGACGCGTATATTGTCTTCGTCGTTGCAAGGCGGGTTCTCCTTCAATCTTCATGTTCCCGTCGAATAGTGTCCGGCTTCTTTACAAACGTTGCGCTCCTTGGCTTCTACGCCCAATAATGGCCTTCTTCCACGTGTCGCATTTAATGCAAAAGGCTGGGATATTTTTACATTTTACCCCCTAGCCGTGCGAACGAGCCGCCTATAAGAGAGGCGAGGATCTAGATCCAGCTCACACCATCCTCCATCCGCAAGTTCTCATCGAAGAGCCTCTGGCAAAAATCCATTCCATCATGGATAGCCGACGCGGCTCCTCCTCTCGCGCTCCCAGCCCTAAGCCAGAGATTGGGGAGATGCTCGGCCCACATAGCGAGCTAGTGGTACTCCAAACCGAGGGATATCTTCCCCAGCTTTCATGGTTCCGGTTCGAGCGGACTAGCCACCTACAAGGGTGGAAAGCAAAGTGAGGGCGTCCCCAACCCTTCCAAAGGGGAGTGGGTATGCTTTTGTCCCCTATCTAGTAAGGGGACTCGGATTTCCCATACATCCGTTTCTCCGGGGGCTCCTAGAGTTCTACGGACTCCAACTTCACCACCTCACGCCCATCTCCATTTTGCACATCGCGGGCTTCGTAGATTTTTGCGAGATGTTCTTGGGCATCGAGCCCCATTTTGCCCTGTGGAAGAGATTGTTTTGTCTCGTACCCCGTTCTCATGAGGGGTCGATATATCAAGTGGGCGGAGCCGAAATATGGCGCATCGCCGGGACTGGATATCTATCCGCAACCCGAAGAAGGCGTCCAAGACTGGCCTTCGGAATGGTTCTACATGGAGGATGCCCTCTGCCGATCCAGTCCGGATCGGCCTCCCGGAGTTCAACAATGCTCCCTTGAAGAAACGCTCGAGTTGGCGCCTCATGAGCCCTCAACGGGAAGATGATAGGAGCGTCCATTATCCGATGGGCGGATTAGGTTATCGCCCACTCCGGATTGACCATGATTGGAGTCATGGCCACGTGCATTATGCGAGGGGTGCAGCCACTCCAAGATAGGGGCCACCCTATGTGGGATTTCAACGGGAAGACGATGCCACCCGTCATGGCCGCAAAGCGGGTTGTGCTCGGCAGCCGATCCGGCAAAGATCCTGTCCGGCTTGTACAAGGGAGAGGAGGAGGACTTCCTCCGCAAGAATCCGCTGAATGGATTTTCTATGAATAACCCTGAGCTGGGTAAGCGGATGTTCATCTACCCGATCCATACTTTTTTAAAGTCAAGTATCTTACTCTGCGATTTCGATGCAGGAGCTGCGCCGGGACGTGGAGGGCATACGAAGCCTAACTCCACAGCCCGAGGATCCGGAACGATCCCTTGATCCAACCTCCGAAGAGGATTCGGACATAAAGGTGGAGCTGATTGACGGGGTGTTCCACCAACGTAGCATAGACAACGCCCTAGTCGCCATTACGGCTGACTACCCCGGTTTGTTTCCGGCCTCCCAGGTGACTACGACCAAGGTCTTGACAGCATCATTTGATCTGCGCTCAATTCTGACCATCCCATGCTGATGGTGATCACATGAGGCGCCTTTAAGGTGGGAAGCCGAACCCGCGGCGGTCGGACAACAAGGGCCAGTCCGACCCAGCAGGAGGAAGAGGAGCGTGACGCGAACCGAAACGTCGCCGCAACGGTACGGAGCACCTCTATTTTTAAGGGAAGGATCCCTAGGAGGTATATTAATGCTCATAACCTTTCCAGAAAGAGCGCCACGGACAAAGGTCCGGAGAGGTTGCCAATCAAGCCTCCGCCGCCAAGCTCCAACGCATGGTCCGGGAGGAGGCGAATACAAGGCGTGAGCCGGACGCTCCTCCGACGGAGGATGCCGACAGGCTGTCCGCCACCCGGTCTGAGGTGGAGAGCGCCATGAATCACAGGCGTCGCCGGACAGTTCTTTGTGACGCGTCTTTCTCCCCGGAGGCGCTAAATGCCTTTAAAGCGGGAAACGCGCACCTATGTGCTGCTCAAGATGGGTTAACCAGAGCCACGGAGCAGTATGTGAAAGACATATGGGTAAGTAATTTTAATAGTTATATATGCCAGTAGCCCCCGAGACTTAAAGTAGTTGAAATAACTGATTTAAGGATCAATTATTACGCAGGGTCTTACGGAGAAGAATACCCATCTGTCCCTGGAGCTCCAAGAGTGCAAGGCCCAACTTGAGGCCGCACTGGCCGCCACAGGGGGAGCCACAGAGACCCCCGCTGGTAAGACATACTTTGAAAAGATAATTATTTAGCAAAGTGTGGCATGAATCTGACAACAATATTGCAGAGGTCGCCGGACTAGATCCGGACAAGCAACCATCTGCGTCGCCTAAAGGCCGGCGAGAGGGTGCTTATGAAGGTGTAGCAGAGAGAAAGAAGCTCCAAGATGCCCACACCCAGCAAGGAGAAGAGCTGAAAGGTGTTCGGGTCCAGCTATGCAGCTGCGTGAAGGAGAATCAGCGGCTTCGTCGCTGCATTTATAGTAAGTGCTTGAACAAATTCCTTTGAAAAGAAGAATTGGCGAGGAAGTCGATTGACGTAAATATGTCTTTAGGTGTGCTCACAGGTCGCCTGAAAGCAGGAAATGCTCGAGTCAACGGGTGACCAACTTCCCGAAGCTATCGCAATTGCTCGAACGTGTTCGGGCAGCGGCGAGTGGCGTCGTTCATGCTTTTATGGCCATCCGCCTCCCTACCCGAGGGCCTTGGTGAGCTTGCTAAGAAGCTTCAGGAGCACGGCGATGGCTCCGCTTGTGGAAGATATCGGCCTGCCGTCGAGGCGCCAGGAGGCCTGGGCCATGGTGAAGACATCGCATTCAAGTCCGACCCAAACCACATGGCCGAGGTCAGACCTGCGGGGCCCGATGGGAAGGAGATCCTCGTGAGTTGATGTACGGCCAAGTAGAACTGGGCGAAATATTCCCAACATGACCGTAAATTAGACAGCCTGTTAGATGGGATTGAGGAGGAGTACAATCGGTCGGTTTGACGATGTAATTTGAAATGACATGTAAAATGCCTTCTAGCCGGATTGTAGATCGTTTGTCTTTGCGGACTGCTTTCGCTTCAACCTCGGGACCCAACAGTCCGGAGTGTGTCCGAATACCCTTACGGTTATAAAAGAACGGGGCATGCATGGAGACAAGGCGTCGGGGTCATAATTGCTTTATCGCATAAGTGCCCAACTAGTTATGTTATATTACATGGTTAGTAAGAAACATCTTCCGGGAGAATAGTTCCGTTAAGGGTTCCTTTCTCGGGAGGCATGCCCTAAAGTGCAATGCCGGACTGCTAAAAAGCGTAAAAAGCATCCGGGGTAGATAAATAAGTAAGTAATAAATCATCTTTCAAGTCACCGACCGAATATTCTCTTAAGAACGCTTAGCTTTCGGCTTCACCCAGTCGAGGTACACATCCGGCCGACCCGGCAAGAATAATCGCAGAGGTGCTCCCTTTACCTCCTAGCCGAACAATCGGGAACGAGGGGTAAGCACAGGAGCCAGGCAACCCAGCTTGGCCAAAACTTAAGTCATATCGATGCATATAATGGTGAATAAAAGGTACATGCGGAAGTATGACACATGTGTTGGGCATGAAGCCCGTGTTAATAAGCTTCTGTTAAAGAAGCCCCCAGGTATAATGAGTGCTAGTAGCACATCAAGTGTGTGCGAACAAAGCGCAAATCAGCCCATAAAAGGTATTGAAAAAGAAGTGGGAAGAAGGAGGAGGACGAGAGACAGTAAAAAAAAGGGGTGGACGGGGGAGTGAGACGAACCCGGAGTCCGGCGTTAGGCGTAGAATCTTCGGAGACGGGCTGCGTTCCATGGGTTCGGCTCGAGTCGGTTGTCAGATGCGTTACGTAGACGGTATGCTCCGCCGGTCAGGACTTGGTCGATGATGAAGGGACCTTCCCACTTGTGCTTAAGTTTGTCATTTTTCTTGTCCGGCAGCGAGAACAAGTTCGCCAACATTGTAGTTTTGGCCCGCATTTCTCTGCTTTGATATCTTCGAGCTCGCTGGCCGATAAAATGCAGAAGCGAGCCTTTGCCACGTCCCGCCTCCTCCTCTAAGGCGTCCCAACTGTCCTGCCGATCTAGCTCGGCTTCTCTTTCTTCGCATACATGCGCACACGAGGTGAGTCATGAATTATATCGCAGGCGTGACTGCCTCTGCGCCGTATACCATGAAAAATGGTGTGAATCCGTAGTTCGGTTTGGCGTGGTCCGCAACCCCAGTAGGCACGGAGTCGAGCTCCTCTACCCAAAGGCGTGTTAGATTCTTTGAGGGACCGCACTAGTCTGGGTTTGATGCCGCTCATGATTAGACCATTTGCTCGCTCGACTTGACCGTTAGTTTGGGGGTGATAGACTGAAGCGTAATCGAGCTTAATGCCCATGTTTTTGCACTAGAGTTTAGCCTCGTCGGCCGTAAAGTTCGTGCCGTTATCAGTGATGATGCTGTGGGGGACGCCAAAACGGTGTACTACCCCGGATAGGAAGTCTATCACCGGTCCGGATTCTGCCGTTTTAACCGGCTTGGCCTCAATCCATTTGGTGAATTTGTCCACCATGACCAATAAGTATTTGTGCTTGTGGGTTCCCCCTTTAAGGGGTCCAACCATGTCAAGCCCCCAGACCGCGAATGGCCAGGTAATGGGTATAGTTTTGAGGGCGGTGGGTGGCATGTGGCTCTGATTAGCAAAGAGTCGGCAACCGACGATCGTTGGACTAAATCCTGAGCATCTGCCCGGCTGTCGGCCAATAAAATCCTATACGGAAGGCCTTGCCTACAAGGGCCCGGGCTGCAGCGTGGTGCCCGCCGAGTCCGGCGTGAATTTCAGCCAGGAGATTTCGCCCTTCCTCTTCGGAGATACACCTTTGAAGGACTCCGGTTGTGCTTTTCTTATAAAGTTCTCCCTCATGGACCTTGTAGGCTTTAGATCGCCGAACTATGCGCGGGCCTCATTTTGGTCTTCGAGAAGTTCCTGCTGCATTAAGTAGGCTAGGAATGGTTACATCCCACGGGCAATTACTGCCATTATTTCGTGAGTCAAGGTGTTATTTCATTGGTGAGCAGCCGATTGTGTCGTAATGGTCTCGAGTTAGGTGATGCAGCTGGCTCCGGATTGTTATTTCCGGACTCCTCTTCCCATAATACGGATGGATTAAAGAGCCGCTCCAGGAAGATGTTAGGAGGGACGGCGTCTCGTTTCGCGCCGATGCGTGCTAACACGTCTGCTGCCTGGTTATTATCCCGGGCTACATGATGGAATTCTAGTCCTTCGAACCGAGCTGACATTTTTAGGTCGGCGTTGCGCTAAGCTGCCATTTTTGGATCTTTGGCCTCAAAGTCTCCATTTACTTGGGATATTGCGAGGTTTGAATCCCCGCGCACCTCTAGGCGTTGAATGCCCATGGAGATTGCCATCCGGAGGCCATGTAGAAGGGCCTCGTATTCAGCTGCGTTGTTGGAGTCCGTGTACATTATTTGAAGTACGTATTGGATTGTGTCTCCAGTTGGGGACGTCAGGACGACGCCAGCCCCCAAGCCAGCCAACATTTTGGATCCGTCGAAATGCATGATCCAGTTGGAGTACGCGCCATACTCTTTAGGGAGTTCGGCTTCGGTCCATTCGGCGACGAAGTCAGCCAGAACCTGCGATTTTATAGCTCGCCGTCGTTTGTAGGTTATGTCAAATGGTAAGAGCTCGATAGCCCATTTTGCAATCCTGCCCGTTGCGTCGTGATTGTTTATAATATCGTTGAGAGGTACTTCGGAGGCCATCGGTATTGAACACTCTTGAAAGTAGTGTCGCAGCTTAGGGATGCCATGAACACCGTGATACGCTATCTTTTGATAATGTGGGTACCGGATTTGCATGGAGTTAGAAAAGTGGATACGTAGTACACTAGTTTTTGAAGAGGAATTTGTGCCTTCTCGTTTCTCGTTCAACGACGAGTACCGTTCTAACAACTTGATGTGTTGCTGCGATATATAAAATCATAGGTTCGCCCAGGTTGGGCGCGGCCAGAACCGGATTTGTTGCCAATATGGCTTTTATTTCTTCGAGTCCGGCTGTGGCAGCATCCGTCCATTCGAAATGTTTGGTGCGTCGGAGGAGGCGGTAGAGGGGCAGAGCCTTTTCCCCCAAACGGGAGATGAAGTGACTTAAGGTCGCTACGCATCCGGTTAGTTTTTGTATCTGCTTGAGGTCTTTTGGAATATCCAATTGTGACAGAGCTCGGATTTTGGTCAGGTTTGCTTCAATTCCTCTACCGGATACGATGAAGCCCAAGAGCTTTCCGGCCGGTACGCCGAAGACGCATTTTTCCGGATTGAGCTTGATGTCATATGCTCGGAGGTTGCCGAATGTCACCCTCAAGTCTTCTACTAGAGTTCCGACGTGTTTGGTCTTGACGACCACATCGTCTACGTATGCCTCTACTGTTTTGCCTATCTGGGTAGCGGACATGTTTGAATCATGCGCTGATATGTTGCGCCGGGCGTTTTTGAGTCCGAAGGGCATTGTGTTGAAGCAGAATGGCCCATATGGAGTAATGAATGCCGCTATGCCTGGTCTTTCTGCGCCATCTTGATTTGATGGTATCCGAGTATGCATCGAGAAAGCACAATGAATCGTGTTCGCGGTAGCATCGATGATTTGGTCGATGCGAGGGAGGAAAGGGTCCTTTGGACAGGCCTTGTTAAGGTCTTTAAAATCGACGCAGAGGCGCCTGTGATTTGTCCTTTTTGGTACCATTACTAAGTTGGCTAGCCAGTCCGGATGTTTTATATCTCCGATGAATCCGGCTTCTAAGAGTTTGGCTAGCTCCTCTCCCATTGCCTGTCTTTTGGGTTTGGAAAATCGCCAAGAGCTTGTTTGATCGGCTTGAATCCTTTTAGGATATTTAGGCTGCTCTGCCAGACTGCGTGGGATTCTGGCATGTCTGAAGGGTGCCGAGCAAAAATGTCCCAATTTTCCGGCGAATTCTCGAAAGCGGCCCGACATCAGGACTTAATTGTGCCCCAATGGAGGCCGTTTTTGTGGGGTCCGTTGGATGGACCTGAAATTTGACTATTTCGTCTGCTGGTTTAAAAGAGCTGGACTTGGACCTCTTATCGAGTATCACATCGTCCCTATCCACCGTGGAGCGCAGCGTAGTTAGTTCCTCTGCCGCTAGGGCTTGGACAATGCCTCTAGGGCGGTCTGTCTTATTTTCAGTGAGTGTCAGATCCGGATCACTGGCGAGAGTGATTATCCCATTGGGTCCGGGCATTTTGAGCTTCATGTACTCGTAATGGGGTATAGCTTGGAAGATTGTGAATGCCTCTCGCCCTAACAAAGCGTGATATCCGCTGCCGAATGGGGCCACTTGAAACGTGACCTCCTCGGACCTGTAATTGTCCGGTGAGCCGAACACCACATCTAGTGTGATTTTTCCTGCAACGCATTTCTCGACTAGGGATTATCCTCTGAAGGTTGTGCTGCTTCGCTCAATGCGGCTCCAGTCAATTTCCATTTTTTGAAGAGTTTCCTCATAGATGAGGTGTAATCCGCTGCCGCCATCCATGAGTACCTTAGTAAGGCGAAAACCGTCCACTATTGGACTGAGGACCAATGCGGCTGGTGCTCTAGCTATTCGGAATTTAGGTTCGTCGCTGGCGTTGAAGGTGTTAGCCGTGTCGCTCCATGGATTTGTTGTTGCTACTTGGTAGACTTCGGCGAGGCTGCGGATTGTTCGTTTCCGCATGTTATTTGATGCGAAAGTCTCAAGATCGTTAATACCGCATCGGTACTGCTTTGGGTTGGTTGCCGGGGCTAAAAGCTTCACGCAACTTTTGGCCACTGCCGTATTATCCAACACGTCGAAGGCTGTGTGTTGGAGTGGCGCCTCGCATCTTGTGGATTTTGCAGGTCCGTTGAGCCAACCCTCTAGTACGGTTCCGTGCCCCTTTTAGGGGTTTTGGTTTTTGGTATTCAACCCGGTGATTGATAATGATGCACCCTTTTGTTTCGGACTAGGGATGTATTCGGGGCGGATTATCCCAAAATTTACTTTCGGTTTTCCAGCGCTCTCCATCGCACAAGACTTTTGTACTATTGTCACCAAGTCGATAAAAGCGTGTAATTTCGCTGACGACTTATGGCGTTTAGGATTCCCTCGTCCGCAATTATTGCAGAAAATTGGGATGGCGTCCTCCTCTCGGCGATCCTTTATCCTGTTCATAACCAGGAGGAATCTGGCCCAAGAATGATGTCTTGTTTCAGCGGGCTCTTGCCGAATTCGAGAGAGATTGCTAATGTTTGGGTGGGCGGGTGGAACTAGATCCGGAACCCCCTCCAATTTAGGACTCAAGGGCTGAGAAGTTTCCGAACTTGGAAGTTTGGATTTTTGAGTGTTATCCAATGAGTCCAATCCGCCGCCTAACTTTAAGTTCAGGGCTTGATCGACATCCGTCCCTCTGCGGGAATCCGGCATGGAGGGATCGAGAATCCAGACGTAACTAGTCCTTAAGATACAAGAAGAATCGCCGCATTGCTGCTCTATCACAGCAACACGATGGGTAGCCTGGGGAGAGTTGATCTCTCTTGAATCGGTTTTAGGCCCGATCCGGTCGTAGTCTGTGGCGACTCCCAGGGCGGCGATGCGATCCAAGAGCTCGTTTATGGAGGAGAGCTCGATCGGATCTAACTGCTCGCAAGTTCCAAACTAACTCGATATTGGTTTCGATGACTCGAGAGGTCATCGTTTGCCAAGCGGTGGCCGGGCGGTCATAAGAAAACCACCTAGTCGAAGAGTGCGCCAGCGCCAAGGCCTTTTTGGTGATAATATCGTCTTTAAAGACGAGATGAGGCATCCTACGATGGCGGCGACGTGCAGGAACTCTCAATGAAAGCACCAATGTCGGTGTCAAAACCGGCGGATCTCGGGTAGGGGGTCCCGAATCGTATGCGTCTAGGCGGATGGTAACAGGAGACAAGGGACACGATGTTTTACCTGTGTTCGGGCCCTCTTGATGGAGGTAAAACCCTACGTCCTGCTAGATTAATATTGATGATGTGTGTTACAAGAGTGGATCTACCACGAAATCAAAGAGGCTAAACCCTAGAAGCTAGCCTATGGTATGATTGTTGTTCGTCCTGCAGACTAAAACCCTCTGGTTTATATAGACACTGGATAGGGTTAGGGTTACACAGAGTCGGTTACAATGGTAGGAGATCTACATATCCGTATCGCCAAGCTTGCCTTCCACGCCAAGGAAAGTCCCATCCGGACACGGGACGAAGTCTTCAATCTTGTATCTTCATAGTCTTGGAGTCCGGCCGATGATGATATTTCGGCTATCCGGACACCCCCTAGTCCGGAACCCCCTCAACTGGGTTGTGGCGATGGCAGGAAAGTAGCCGGAAATGTCACGCAAAACCAAGGAGTCGGAAGCTGAGGGCTCGTTCAAGCCGGCAAAAGAAACAAAGAAGATACCCTTGGACCCGGAGCACCCGGAGAGGCCCGCTATCATAGGTGCAAACCTTGACAGTAAATAGGAAAGCGAGCTCGTCGATTTCCTCCGCGAGAATCGGGACATCTTTGCATGGTCTCCTAAGGACATGCCGGGTGTTCCGACGGATTTCGGCGAGCACAAGCTACATGTCCAACCTGATGCCAAGCCAGTCAGGCAGCCCTTGCGCCGCCTGTCAGAAGAGAAGAGAAGAGTTGTTGGAGAAGAGATAGCCCGGCTTCTGGCAGCCGGCTTCATCATGGAAGTGTTCTTTCCAGAATGGTTAGCCAACCCAGTCCTTGTGCCGAAGAAGAATAAGCAGTGGCGCATGTGTATCAATTATACTAGCCTCAACAAAGCTTGCCCCAAAGATCCCTTTGCCCTGCCAAGAATTGACCAAGTGATAGACTCCAGAACCGGATGCGAGCTATTGAGTTTTTTTGGATGCATACTCAGGGTATCACCAGATCAAGGTGAACCCGGCCGACAGGCTGAAGACGGCCTTCATCACACCATTCGGAGCCTTCTGCTACTTGACCATGACGTTCGTCTTGAGGAATGCCGGCGCCACATTTCAGTGTTGCATGCAGAAGTGTCTCCTCAAGCAACTCGGCAGAAATGCCCATGTCTATGTGGACAACATTGTGGAGAAGACGGAGAAGCGTGGCACGCTGCTAGAAGACCTCAAGGAAACCTTTGAAAACTTGTGCCGATTTAAAATCAAGCTCAACCCGGAGAAATGCGTCTTTGGAGTACCAGCCGGCCAGCTTCTTGGCTTCCTGGTCTCAGAACGCGGCATAGAGTGCAACCGTGTGAAGATCAAGGCCATCGAGAGCATGGAGGTGCCCACCCGACTGCTGGACGTGCAAAAATTCACCGGTTGCATGGCATCCATCAGCCGTTTCATCAGTCGGCTGGGCGAGAAGGCTCTTCCCCTGTACCAGCTCATGAAGAAGACCACTTTTTTCAAGTGGAACGACAAGGCGGACAAAGCTTTTCTCCAGCTCAAGAAGATGTTGACCACTCCGCCTGTCCTGGCGGCTCCGACTGCTAAGGAGCCTATGCTTCTCTACATCGCCACCACCAGTCGGGTGGTCAGCACAGTCATAGTTGTGGAGCGCAAGGAAGAAGGGAAAGCACTACCATTCCAGAGGCCGGTGTATTACCTGAGTGAAGTGTTGTCCGCCTCCAAGAAGAACTACCCCCACTATCAGAAGATGTGCTACGGCATGCATTTTGCCGCCAAGAAGCTGAAGCCGTAGTTTCAAGAGCACCCAATCACTGTTGTCTGCACTGCTCCGCTTGCCGAGATCATTGGAAGCCGAGATGCTTCAGGCCGAGTGGCCAAATGGGCCATAGATTTGCCCCCCTACACCATCTACTACCAGCCTCGCACCACCATCAAGTCACAAGCGCTAGCCGACTTCCTCGCCGACTGGGCCGAGACCCAGTACCTGCCGCCAGCGCCGGACTCCACCCATTGGCGGATGCACTTCGATGGTTCCAAGATGCGCACCGGTTTGGGAGCCGGCATCGTCCTCACTTCTGCCAAAGGCGATAAGCTCAGATATGTGTTGCAGATTCACTTTGTCGCCTCCAACAACGTAGCTGAATACAAAAGCACTCATTCACGGGCTCCGGCTTGCCAAGGAACTCGGCATTCGCCAGATCCTGTGCTATGGTGATTCCGACTTGGTGGTCCATCAGTCATCAGGCGACTGGGACGCCAAGGATGCAAATATGGCAAGCTACTGCTTCCTCATGTAGAAACTCAGTGGATACTTTGAAGGGTGCGAGTTCCTCCATGTGCCAAGAAATGACAATGAGCAAGCAGATGCCTTGGCATGGATCGGCTCCACCCGGCAAGCAATACCAGCTGGCGTCGCCCTGCAACGCCTCCTCAAACCGTCTGTCAAGCCGTCACCAGAACCAGACTCCATCTTCGTGCCGGCTCCTCCTGAAGCAGTCGGATCTGACTTGAGGACCCCAGCAGCCGGCGTGGGGACTTCGGCACGTGGATCGGGGACTACAGCAGTCGCACCCGGCCCGGGACTTCAGAACCTGGCCCAGGGACTGCAGCAGTCGGCCCGGGGACTTCGTCGACTCAGCAAGAGGCAGCCAACTCCAACCTGCCGCCTCCCAGCCCAACTGCCCTCGTGCAAATTGCAGTTCTAGCAGTCGAAGAAATAGCAGCACCTTCATGGGTGCAACCCATCCTCAACTTTCTGGTGAACAAAGAGCTGCCGACTGATGAGATCTCGGCCAGACAAGTGCAATGTCGGGTAGCAGCATATACCATTGTCAACAGAGAACTTGTGAGGCGCAGTGTCACTGGTGAGTACCAGCACTGTGTGGAGCCAGAGACCGGCCAAGCAATCCTCAAAGATATCCACCAAGGCGAGTGTGGTCACCACGCGGCTTCAAGGTCACTTGTTGCCAAAGCTTTCCGCCATGGTTTTCTCTGGCTGACTGCTCTAGGAGACGCCAAAGACTTGGTCCAGAAGTGTAAAGGGTGCCAGATTTCCCGCTCCAAGCCACATTTGCCGGCTTCTGCACTCAAGACCATCCCCATTGCCTGGCCCTTTGCCATCTGGGGGCTGGACATGGTGGGACCATTCAAGACAGCACGCGGCGGCATGACTCATTGGATAGAAGCAAAGCCAATCAAGAAGTTGAATGGTCCGACTGCTATGACTTTCATCGCTGACATCACCATTCAGTATGGCATACCACACAACATCATCACCGACAACGGCACAAACTTTGCCAAAGGCGCCTTGGCCCGTTTTTGCGCGACGCAGGGCACCCGACTGGACTTAGAGTCCGTTGCCCATCCACAGTCAAATGGCCAAGTGGAGCGAGCAAACGGCCTCATTTTGTCCGGCATCAAACCCCGAATGGTCGAGCCTCTAGAGCATTCGGTCGGCTGCTGGATCGATGAGATGACGGCCGTCCTCTGGAGCCTGCGTACAGTTCCAAACAATTCAACCGGCTTCACGTCTTTATTCCTAGTCTACGGTGCCGAAGACATCATCCCGATGGACATAGAATTCAACTCCCCTCGAGTCACCATGTACCCGAAGAGGAGGCAAAAGAAGCACGAGAAGACGGCGTGGATCTGCTGGAAGAGGGCCGGCTGTTGGCACTCAGCCGGTCCACCATCTACCAGCAGAGTCTATGCCGGTACTACAACTGGAAGGTCAAGCCAAGATCCTTCCAAGAGGGAGACCTTGTGCTCCGGCTGATCCAGTGAACAGCCGGCCAGCACAAGCTCTCGGCACCTTGGGAAGGCCCCTTCATCATCAGCAAAGTTCTGGGCAACGACTCCTACTACCCGATCGATGCTCAGAAGCCCAGAGCACACAAAAGAGATGACTCCAGCAAGGAGACAGAGCAGCCATGGAATGCAAATCTCCTACGAAGATTTTACAGTTGATGCAGTATGTACCACGCTACCTTTTGTATTAAGTACGAAGACTCCGGGTCCCCCGGGAAGAGCTCGGGGATTGCCCTCTTTTATCTATATGATAAGTATTATGCCTACGAATGTGTTATTTCATTATTCACTTTGGCACTGGTTCGCCGGTCGGCACAGAGACTCGCCGCCTTGTACTATGTAGTGCTTCCTGCAGCTGGACGAGTAGTGTGTTGGCACTTAAACCTTCCCCTACCAAGGCCGCAGCTCGCAGAGTGACTGTCCAGCAGGCAGGGGCTAAAGGCAGAAAAGGGTGCCCACATCAAAAATGGCTAAGGACCCAAAGCACGTACATAGTTCAAGCCGGCTTCCCGCCTCATCAACCGGCTGCTAAGCAGCCGACTAGCCGGTTTCTACTTAACTTGCTAAACGCTCTAGTCGGCTAACTACTTGCCCTCCCGAAAGAAGCTAAGTACTTTACCCAGGCGCAGTCCGCAGAGCGGCTGCTTGGTTGGCAAGACGGCAACCAAGGGAGGGCGGCAAAAGAAAAAAGGCAAGGAGCAGAAGCAAGAAAAGGCAGAACTCGGCAAAAATATTTACATGTCAAAAGGCCCATTGGCCAGCATTCAACAGAGTTTGAAATACACCCCGCAGGTGGAATTGTGCAAATTTAACAAAGTTTGTCGAGACTGATTAGCAGGAAAAATAAAAGTCGACGGCCTAGGGAGCAGCAGACGGGTCCGGCTGGGTGGCGGAGTCAGTGGTGCCGGTTGGTGGAGTGGACGGCTGGTCAGTCTCCGCTTGGTCGCCTCCAGCAGAAGTCGGTGCACTCGAGCGTGGCTCGTTGTTCGAGGCACGGTCAAGCTGAGGCTGGCCGTCCGCTCCGACCTCTGGCACATCTTCTCCGCTTTCCTCATCCTCCTCGCCTTCTCCCTCGTCGCTGGAGTCGATCACCTTGGCCGAGTCCTCGCTGACCTCCGGGTTCAGCTCGAACCACTCCGGTGGCGCCTCGACACCATTCTCAGCCAGTTCAGGAATGAAGATGCTGGTGTTGGTGTACTCGGCGATCGCCGACGCCCATTTGACAAGGTCACCCTCCACCGCCACCAACTCCTCCTGGGCCTCCTGTCAAAACATGGTCAACTAGGCTAGATTTAGCCCAGGGTACCATGCCTTGACGAACCTGTGGCTCAAGGCCCGGCCCGGGCCGAGGAACCCTTCCAAGCCCCTAGACGGCCGGCCGCCACCTCCAGCCAGTCGGCAGTCCGACTGGGAGTGTGCGGAGCCGGCATGTCTGGCCAAAGGGCGAAGATTGCCTGGGCCCCGACGCGCTGAAGACGGTGCAGCATCCGATGAGCCGGCCGAAGGCGGGCCTGGATGCTGAGGAGTTGTTCACTAAGGGTCCGGGGGGCGTTGGCGGTGATCTGTGCACCTTCCGCCCTCCGCTCCTCACGATAAGTTTCAATAGCCTAGTTGGCGGCGCCAGAGTGGCCAGGGAAGAAGTCTGCTCAGGCAGAAAGCAAAGAGGCCAGAAGTCAGAAGCTAGAAGCCGGCCTGATCAGAAGCCGGCAGCTCGAAGAAAGAAAAAGGAAGAAAGCTTACCGTCAACCATCCTGTCGAAGCTGGCAGTCAGCAATGCCTCCTTGTCGGCCTAGGCAGAGCGTTCGGTCTCAAACTCAGCGAGGAGATTGGAGTCTTTCACCTCCGCCTCCTTCTGGGCCTTCTGAAGAAGCTCCGCCTGCTCTGCCAGTTGCGTGGCCAGCCGGTCACGCTCCTGGGCCAGCTTGCTGCATTCTGCCTCCTTGGCACGCAACGCGGTGTTGGCTTCACCCACCTGCTGCTGCAGGACGGCGTTGGCCTCTGCAAAAGTGGAGGAATAAAAATATGTCAACAATCAACAAGGAAGAAGTAAAATTGTCGGGGAGATCCGGCCCGACTGCTCAGCAGTCGGCCCGAAATTCAGGGACTACAGCCCGCGGGTGCACTGCCGCGCCCCCGCAGAGAAAGAAGTTATCAACAATCAGCGAAGAAGAAATACAGTTGCCGGGGAGATCCGGACAGACTGCTCAACAGTCGGCCCGAATCTCGAGGACTACAGCCTGCGGGTGCGCCAGCGCACCCCCGTAGAAAAAGAAAACGAAGACTTACTCTGGCTTTCGGACAAGTCGGCGGTCCACTGGTCCAGCTCGGATGTTGGAGTTGAAGGCGGCCGCACGAAGGTTATGATAGTCCTACAGTGAAGACATCAGATAACGTTAGCACTCGGAGCTTGCCAATTAAAGTTTTGAGTCATTACTCGGCAGCCGCCGAAACTGGTTGCACCAGTCTGGTGCTGATGCGCCCCACAGAGAAGTACAAGAATCAAAGACGAAGAAGTAAGAAACATACCCGGATGGCCGCTCGCGAATCCAAGAATGCCTGGTTGCAGTGCTTGAGAGCGTCGGCCTGAGCTCGGAGTTTGGACTGGACGTCAAGGATCTCCTGGTTTAGGGCTCCCGTCCCGCCCCCACGCACCCAGTCGGTGGGCGCGACGCTAGTCGCTTCGGCATCTGGGACTGATGAGCTCGCGGTGTTGGCTTCCAGCGGTCGTGGCGCTAAGGCTGCCTTTGCAAGACGATGATGCATTGGTGTGAGGGCCTCAGGAGTCGGGCCCGTCACCACCTCATTTCCGGCTAGTGGCGCCGGCGGGGCGGCCGGCTGCTTGTCTCGCACCCCTCCAGATGGTGGCGGCGGCTGTGCTGTGAACTCTGGTGGAGGAGGCACGGAGTTCAAGGGAACAATGAATAGTAGCTCCTCGCGGCGCGCAGCTTCTTCAAGTCGTTTCTTCGATGCGGCATCAGCCTCAGCCTCAGCCAGCTTCTTTAGCGAGGCGGCCTCCGCCTTGTCTGCCTCTGCCTTCTCCAGGCAGGGGGCTTCCTGCTCCTCGCGCACCTCCCGCGCGTTTCACTCCTACGCCTCCCGTAGGTCGGCGGTCGGATTGATTCGCCGGGTGGTTGTGGAGGTCTCCACCGACCCAATGACGGAGCCGGTGACCGACTTCTCAAGAGAGAGCGGGGCCCTAAGTTAAGGAAAATAAAGCAAGGAAGCTTAGGCAGAATCAACAAGAAAGAAAAAGCACAAGAAAAGATACTTACGCCGACACCATGGGAGGCGCCTTCGGGATCTTCTGAAACTTGGCCGCCTTCGCGGCGGCCTCCTTCCGCCTGGTCGTGGCGGTCTGGTTCTTGGCCTTCTTCGGCACGCTGCCAAACATGGCGGCGCCTGTTTGTGCTTGCGCGTGCCGGCTTGCGCAGTTGGCGCGGCGGAGGAGCCCGCAACCGCCTTGCCGGTCCCCCGCGTGTGGCGCGGCGCGTCCTCCTCCTTGAAGTCGTCCGACCACGTCTCGATGCCACCCCCTTCTTCGGAGCCGTCTGCTCTGTGACGCCGCCTGTGGCGTCATCTTCCAAGCGGCCGCCCCCAAGTCGGGGTCGTCCACGTCACTCACATCCCGGTCCGGTTGGTAGTCACCACCTGCCCCCGCGATGGCGGCCGTCTCCTCAGACATGTAGATCTGTTTCAAAAATAAAGAGGCCGACTGTTCGATACAACAAGACGGAATCAAGATGAAGTACTGAAGAGGGAAAAGATTGAAGAGCTTATGGCAGGAGGCGGGTCCGCGCGGGAGTACGGTTGCTTGCCGAACCGCCAGGACCCCTCCAGCTTGAGATCGGAGATCTCGTTCACCAAGTTCGCCACCTCAGCAGCCGGCATCTCCTTGGTACTCAGCCGGCACGCGGCGCGATGCCCGCTCATCCGGCTGATCAAGTGAGACCAGCCTTGGAGCGGGAGAACCCGGCGCGCAACGAAGGCGACCAGCAAGTCGGACGCCTTGAGGCCTTCGGCGTCGGTCAGCTCCCGGAGTCGGTTGATGGCGGCGGCGACGTCCGCTGATACAGGCTTCGGCTTGTAGCTCCAGTTGGCCCGAGGCTCAGCTGGTGGGCCGACTTCATAGGCCGGCAGGTTGATGGAGTCGACGGTCGGGTCAACATTCTCCGCGTAGAAGTAAGATTGCTGCCACATCTTGACCGACTGTGGCAGCTTGATGGCAGAGAAGACATTCTTCGGCGACGGCCGGTGCACCGCGATGAAGGCACCACACTGGGTCGCCTTCTCCTTGGTGGAGGCGCCCAGTTTGGTGTAGAAGAACGCTCCCCACAACTCAATGGTGGGGAGGATGCCGAGGTACCCTTCGCACATCGTGACGAAGGCGGATAGCAGCATCACGGTGTTGGCGTGATGTGATGTGGTTGGAGATGATAGAACTCGAGGAATGAGCGGAGAAAGCCGCTCGCCGGCAGGCCAAGCCACGGATGAAGTGCGAGCGGAAGATGACCCGCTCGCCCTCCCCCGGCGCCGGTGAAATCACCCCCGCAGGAGGCACGCGCGCATTCATGTAACCCGCGCCGGGAAGGCGCCGCGTGTCACGGAGAAAGGCGATGTGGTCCTCGTTGACGTTCGACCCGTCCCAATCTCCTCCCCGCTCGCGCGCCATGAAGAGCTCGACAAGGTAAATGAGGCGGCAGGGGAGCTGAGGGTTGGTGCGGGGCCAAGAGGGCTCGGGACGGAAGAGCTCGACGGAGACAAGCAGTGGCAGCACTCCGGCGTAGCTCGGGGGCGCTACGGCAAGAGGAAGAAGGAGACGAGGATGGGGCAGGAGGGCGCACGTGCTCTGCCGCTCCCCCTCCTCCCCCTACTTATAGCTGATGAGCTATGAAGCCCAGGGCGAGGCGTGGGATCGTGGGATTAACTGTGCCCACGACCCCACGTCCCCGCGTTTATCATGCGAGTTACCGCATGCAGTAACTCCACGAAGAAGCTCAACCACCTGCCTCGGCCGCAGCGGATCCGCTCACGTGCCGAGGCTTGGTAGTGGCGGGCCCAGCCTGCTGACGCGTCCCATCGCGCGCGTGGGCTAGCAGGCTAGCCCGGCTGGCTGACGCCACGTGGCTTCCCCATGAGAGGTGGCGGGCCTGGAGGCTTGGCTAGCATGCCACCTGATTCCCACCATTGCGTTCAAAGTTTTCAGACAAGTCCGTCTGGTCGGGGCCGATTCCCTCCAGGCGGCACACCAGGAGTCGGATGAAGCTTCCGTCCAGAGCACTCGGAGAAGAAAAACTGTTGAGGCTTCTCGGCTCATCAGCCGCGACGCCTCATCAGCTTCTGGGACTACTGTCAGAGTAATGGGCCACGGGTAGCCTAACCCGAGTCCCCGAGCCTTTCAGGACAATGGGCCGGCTGCGCGCCACAAACAACCAGAATGAAGCACCGCCTTCTGGTGGCCGGCTGCCGAAAGGCGGCCAAGCTCCAGAAGACGGCATCAAGACGGGCCGACTCCTAGCAGGCGGCCTCCATAGAGGCCGGCTCCTAGCAGTCGGCCCACGGCGCCCCGAAAGTCTGCGCCCCCATTACGAAGACAAGACAGGGTGTGGCTACAGTGTAGTCCATCACCCCCACGTCCAAGGCAAGGCGCGGACACAATGCCCCATATAGGCGTAGATCTCCGCACGGCGTGACATTGTTGCCGCTCCACCCTTGACATCACTCCTGCCAGACGGAGCCCTGCTCCCACGACGGCCTGTCGGTACGGCCTGCAGGCGGCGGGCCCTACTAGGCAGCGAGAGCCCGGAAGACGGCGGAAGCCCGACCAGTCGGACCCAAGGGAGGTCGGCCTCTAGCAGGCGGCCCACTCCTCCCTCGGGGTCTGTGCCCCATTAAACAGACGAGACATGGTGTGGCTACAGTGATCTCCCACTAGGCGGCGGGACTGTAGCCACGCTCCCCTGACCAAGCATGCGTCATTAGCATTAGGGCTACAGTAATCAGCAGCCGGCAAGACCCGCGAGCGGCAGGAGCAGCATGTGGGCTCCGTACCATACGAGTCAGCGGGGCCCACCAGGCGGCGGGCCCCAGCAGCCGGCGGAGAAGCCGGCGACCAGAGACACTGACAGCCGGGTCGTACTCCTGGCCAGATTACCATTGTACCCCTGGGGGGTAGGCCTATATAAACCCCCCAGGGCACCCATGCAAAGGGTGCCCAACCTGTAAAAACTAGACTCACACACAGAGAGAGGAGAGAGCAAGCCTTGCCTTCTCCTACCTCTAGCATACTGCTCGAGGAGCACCATTGTACTCAATAGTGCCTTAGTGATCATGCGGAGACCCTGCAGAGCAGGACTAGGGGTGTTATCTCCTAGGAGAGGTCCGAACCTGGGTAAAGTGCGCCGGCGTTCGTGTCTATGCCTCATCCCGCTTCCAGGCACCAGCGACGTTCTATTTGCTCCCACAATGATAAGCCATCCATTGGCATATGTCGCACCCAACCCCCGACAACCGGATCCCAGGAACCCATAGAATCTCGGGTGGACCGCATCAGCAATCTCCCGGACGCCGTTCTTGGGGAGATCATCACGCCGCACCCAAGTCCTCTCAATTCGGTGGCGCCCTCTATGGTGCGCCATGCCCTTTAATCTTGACTGTCGCCAGCTATCTCTCTTCAATGATTTTGAAATCCCCAGAGCCATCATCTCCTCCCACCAGGGCTCCGTTCAAAGCATCTGCATCCCGTCATGCTACCTGAGCAAGCATACCATGCCCTGCATGGTGGACGCCTACCTGAAATCCCCTGAATTCACAGAACTACAGCTTCTTGAGTTCTACTATTCCCCTGGAAATCACCTACCAGATATCGAACGCCGTCTACACATGCGTCGGCACCGATGTCCATCTCAAGGGTTTTCCTCCTCTCTCCACACCGCCACCTTTGCGTTGTGCGACCTACCAGACAATATGGTACTAAACCTTCGACTCCCATTTCTCAAGAAACTTTCACTTGTGCGGGTTCGTATATCGGAGGCTTCATTGCACAACATCATCCACTCTAGTTGCCCTGCCCTGGAGTGCTTGGTGCTTGTTTTCGCAGTTAGAATCGGTTGTCTCCAAATAAAGTCGCCTAACCTTGTAAGAATTGGAATTTGTTTTGACGGAAGGTAGCTCATCATCTAAGATGCCCCTTCACTTCAAAGGTTGATCCTTGATTCTAGTTATTCACCGTTGCAAATAACCATCCTCTCTGCGCCTAAACTGGAGACCTTGGGTGTAATACATGATCTCTGTGCTCATTTCAATATGGTGTTTGGCTCCACAGTTCTTCAGGTACTTTACATTATCATCTACACTTGTAACCATAAGCTGCATTTTAAATTTCTGCGCTAAGTTATATTTCATCTTGGAGTACACATTTTGTACTAATATTATGTTCTATGCTCAATGAAGTGTTTATCCATGGATGGCCTATCAATGGTGCTAGATTCAGTCAAGATCTTATATATCTAAATGAATAGTTTTGATCTGAACAAGATTATTGGCTTGATGCAATGCTTTCCATGTCTGGAGAAGTTGTATATAAAGGTGATAATTTCACGCACATTGGAAGCCCGCATATGGTGTACTAGAATTAACCGTTCAGCTGTTGCACTTTCGACACTCTTTTTTTAGACCTTAACTAATCTTCATGTCTATTTAGGCAACAGGACGGGGTAAGAAAGTTATAAACAAACGGTGGATTCGTAAGCATCGGGATTTTATAACTTCTCATGAGATTCGATTGAATACAATAACGCTAGAACGATATGTAGCCAACCGTGCAAACACAGATTTGTCACATTCTTCCTGCTGAATGCGAGGTTACTATTGTCCATCAGGCTTATGTTTATCAACAACATGGTTTTGACGGATGGGTATGTGGAAGAGCAAAAAAAGGAGTTTCAGGTGGGCAAAAGAGCTTCTGAACGTGTCGGGCTTCTATTTACAACATATTCTGGTCATAATCCAGTAAATTTTACGAGCCAGGATGTTCATTCTATGGACCTGACCGATCCACTTGACTGTGACTGCCGAAAACAGTGCTGGATTTAGATGTTCTTGCCCTTTTCAACCTGGGTTTTTTTGTAAACCGGATGAACAATTAACCCTCGTGCTTTTGTACAGTTTGTAAGCTAGAGTTAGATGTTCTTGCCCTTTTCAATTCGGCTGTGACTGTCATATTTTCTTTGAAGCAAGGCAAATGGCTTGCCAGTCATTTAATTTAGAGTGAAATATTGTAAGAACTAACAAATCCCAACCAAGGGAAATAACATCACTCTCGCCGGCTGCTTGAGCTCACTGCGCATTACAGAAGCCAAGTGATTAGCGCCCACCAGCACCCACAAACTTATTTCCAACTAGCACATCAAATGGGCTGTAAATTTTCATAGGAAGGGCTGCATGACCGTGACAGATTTGGATTCTGACATTTGGGACCCGCAAGGAAATAGCCTATCCAAGGTGGTGTCGACTTACTAGCCAGTCAACAAATGATTCTTCCTACCAGCCGTTGGATTGACATCCAATATCTGTCGTGTATCTTCTATCTCTTGTCTTCTTCTTCCTCCAGCCACCCAAACCAAACCACCCCGTTGGCTCCGCCTGCTCCCGCCTCCCATGGCTGGTTGTGCCTCCACTGCCCTACCATACGTACCCTCCAAAGTTGGCCAGCCCCTCCCTCTATTCCCCCACACGTCCTGTTACTCCCCGGCGACGTCAGCCCCAACACGCACTCGCACCCGAACCAGTAAACCCTCGTACTCCCCTCCGCCTGCGACTGGACCGGCGCATCTTCCATGGCTCCTGTTCGTTCCATCCGAGGCCTCGCCGTCGTCCTCTGCCTTGCGGCCTTGGTTCACTCGCCGTCCGCGGTGCGCCGCCCTCTTGCATTGTCAACATCGTCAATAACCGAGAGGAACAAGGAGATGACTGTATGCGGAGAGGATGACAGTAGGGACCCACCAACGTCATGGCAGTACGCAAGCAAGTGCCCCTATATTACAAGCCCAAAAATATGGTTCCTCCTAATGGTTGGACATCTGGGGCTCACGCCATTGTCAACGTAGCCAATAAATGAGAGAATTACACTACGAGCGGCTGACACGAGGGACCCAGCAGGTCCCACAATTTATTTATTTTTGAGGAAAAAGCAGTTGTTATTTATACTAATTTTAGCGACGGATCAGGGTAACAACGGGGCTGTGCGGGGGCTGTGGCCCGTCTAGCCAGGGTTTTATTTATGTTTACCACATCATGAGCCCAGTTGTGTTTGGCTAGCCCAGTTCTATTTTTTTAAGAAATACCCAAACGAGGCCTACTTGCTTTATCAGCCCTGCTGGGCTGCAAATCTTTCAAGACGAGGAGAGTTTCATTTGATTTGCCCAGAAATGGGCTGTACATTTTTCAAACACATCAAACCGGGAATTAGTTTCAATTATTTTCATTCCAAGATTTTAAATTCCATTGATTTTTATGTGTGGACAATTATTTGGATTTTATATTTATATAAATTATTTTTCAAAATAGTTTGAATGTGAATCGATATTTCGGGATTAAAAATAGTTGACCACTCCAAAATATGCAAAAATTCATATACTTTTTACCCGTGGCCACAATATGGGGTGTAATGCTAACAAAAGAATATGGGCTCCAAAAAAATTCTTAGGAATTAGCAAATGGCTTGTACGTTATTAGGAACAATGCACACGAGAGCAGTGACTGTTGGATGTCCAGCCAATGGCTGTCGTGCTTCTTTAATATCTACTTTTCCTGCTCCAGCCGCTCAAACAAGCGCTGGCGGGACTGCCTGCTCCCTCCTCGTGCGGCCGGCTATGCTACCGCGCAGGCCTCACCACCCCACCATACTCCCATCGCTGGCCTAGCCATCCCTCTACTCACCTACACCTGCTGTTATTCTCAGGGGACGGCAGACGAACCAATAAACCCTCGTACTCCTCTGCGTGGGAAACAACTGTGGAGTCTTCCCTGGCTCTGTGTCGTTCCCTTCCTAGGCCTCGCCGTCGTCCACTACCCTGGTGCTCTGGGCGCGGCCTGGTCAACGTGGTAAAAGAACAACATCCATCTGAAGTGGACTGTACATGGGGAGGCTGACATCTGGGCCCACAGCCACACGCAAGGAAATGCCTCTTTATTACGCGCAAAATAATGATTCCTCCACCTGACAGCAAGGACCCACGGGAAGGGCTCCTTTATTTCGCGAACAAATGTTCCCCCCGCGGACAGGTCGGACCCACCAGCTATATCTTCGCACGCAAGGATGTTCCTCCTTATGACACACAAAAAAATGAATACCCCCCCTGCGAGCTTGGACCCACCATAGTGGGTGGCTAACTTGTGGGCCTACTAACTTGACGGGGACAGAGGGCTTTGTCAACTTAGTCAATAAGAACAATTCTAGCTCAAGTGACCGTACGATGTCCATCCAACGGCCATAGTGCTTCTTCAACCTCTGGTCTTCTTGCTCCAGCTGCCCAAAGCGGCCCGGTCGTAGCCTTTGCTCCTGCCTCCCGTGGACAGCTGTGTTGCCGCGGAGGCCTCACCGCCCCTATACTACTCCCACCGCTGGCCAGGCCATCCCTCCACTCACCCACACCCCCTGTTATTCTACGGCGACGACAACCTCACACCGCAGCCGAACCAGTGAACCCTCGTACTCCTCTCCGCGTGGGCATCCACTACCGCGTCTTCCCCGGCTCCGTGTCGTCCCCTTCCTAGGCTTCGCCGTCGTCCACTGCCTTGGTGCTCTCGGCGCGGCGTGGTCAATGTGGTTAACAACCGACTTCCATGGCCACAGCTGGGTTCACGTCCACAGCCCAGTTTTTTTGTGATTTGCCAAGTAAGTCGCTTTGTCAGGCCTGTTGGGTTGCAAATCTTTCAAGACAAGGAAAGCTTCATTCGTCTGGCCGAGAAAATGCCCTATCAGTAATGAGAAATGGGTTGTACATTTCTAAAACACATCAAACCGGCAATTAGTTTCAAATTTCTTTTTTTCATTTAGAGATTTTAAATTGCATTGATTTTTATGCGTGGACAATTTGTTGGATTTTATATTGATATACATTTATTTTTAAAATCAGTTTGAATGTGACTCGAAATTTCGGGATTAAAAACAGTTCGGACCGCACCGAAATACGCAAAATTTCGTATATTTTTTTAACCGTGGCCACAATATGGGTTGTAATGCTAACAAAAAGTATATGGGCTCCAAAAAACCCCTTAAGACTTAGCAAATGGGCTGTAAATTATTAGAAATAATGGCAGATGGGTTGTATGCTGTTTTCCACATATTTGAGGCTTTCCTAAAAAAAGGTTGACGCACAAGCAGTGACTGTTGGAGTTCCATCCAACGGCCGTCGTGCTTCTTCAATCTCTGCTCTTCCCACTCCAGCTGCTCAAACAAGCACCGGCGGGGCTGCCTCCTCCCTCCTCCCCGCGGCCGGCTGTGCTGCCACGCAGGCCTCACCGACCCACCATACTCCCATCGCTGGCCTAGCCATCCCTCTACTCACCCACACCTGTTGTTATTCTCCGGCGATGGCAGAGGAACCAGTAAACCCTTGTACAGTCGTACTCCCCTCCGCATGGGAAACAACTGCCGAGTCTTCCCTGGCTCCGTGTCGTTCCCTTCCTAGGCCTCGCTGTCGTTCACCGCCCTGGTGCTCTCGGCGCGGCCTGGTCAACGTGGTCAACGACCGACATGCATCTGAAGTGGACTGTACATGGAGAGGCTGACAGCTTTGTCCTCGGCCGCACGCAAGGAAATGCCTCCTTATTATGCGCAAAATAATGATTCCTCCACCTGACATCTGGGACCCATCGGAAGGGCCTCTGTATTTCATGAAAAAAAAACGTTACCACCCCTGACAGCTCGGACCCCCAGCTATATCTTCACACAGAAGGATGTGCCTCCTTATTATGCACAAAACAATGAATAGTCCCCCTGCTAGCTGGGACCCAGTATAGTGGCAGGCTGACTTGTGGGCCTACTAAGTTGACGGGGACGGAGGGCTTTGTCAACTTAGTCAATATGCACGATTCTAGCTCTAGTGACCATGATGTCCATCCAATGGCCGTAGTGCTTCTTCAACCTCTGGTATTCTTGCTCCAGCCACCCAAACCAGCGCCGGTCATGCCTCGTGCTCCTGCCTCCCGTGGCCGGCTGCGATGCGACGGAGGCCACACTGCCCCCTACTACTCCCACTGCTGGCCAGGCCATCCCTCTACTCACCCACACCCCATGTTATTCTACGGAGATGGCAGCCTCACACCGCAGCGAACCAGTGAACCCTCATACTCCTCTACGCGTGGGCATCCACTGTCGCGTCTTCCCTGGCTCCGTGTCGTCCCCTTCCTAGGCCTCGCCGTCGTCCACCACCTTGGTGCTCTCGGCGTGGCGTGTTCAATGTGGTCAACGACCGACTTCCATCAGAAGAGTACTGTACGTGGAGAGGTTGACAGCTGGGTCCATGGCAGCCGCAAGGAAGTGCCTCCTTATTACGCGCAAAATAATTATTCATGCACCTGACAGAGGGGACCCACCGGAAGGGCCACCGTATTTCACAAAAAAATGTTTCCCCCCTGACTATTGGGACCCACCAGCTACATCTTCGCACGCAAGGAACTGCGTCCGGGCAAAAAAACGATTCGCCCCCCTGACTGCTGGGACCCACCAGCTATATCTTTGCATGCAAGGAAGTGCCTGATAGTCGGGACCCACCTGCTCGAAGCGTACGTAGCATGGTCACTCTGGTCGCGAACGTGTACATATATACTGGTCGATGTAGAGCGCGCACGTGTCGTAGTAGAGGCGCGCATGTAGCATGTACACGTACGTACAGCGGCCAGTGTGCAAGAAACAAAATACGGCCATGTACGTACATACGGGCGGGGTCTTGAACGCCTACTCACGCATATATACGGCCAGGGCTCGTGTACATGGCTGGGTCGGAACAGAGAAACTACGTCGTCGTTGTGTTCATGGGGAGGCAACGGAATGCGTCGTGTTCATCGGGAGGCAACGGAACGCGTGGGAGCCAACCGGCTTGGACGGTACAGCCGCTGGAAACGAGGCCTGGCGTACCGCATAACAGAGGAAACGGCCTTGTGTTCGATCGGCCACGGTCGAAACAGGATCTTGTTCATCGGGAGGGGTCTGGCGTACCGCAAAACGGAGGAAACAGACCTCCTACGGTCAAACGGGTCTGTTGATGCGGAGGGTGTGGCGTACCGCAAAACGGAGGACACGGACTTGTGTTGGAGTGCTATGGTCGAAACGGGGGTCCTGTTCATCGGGAGGAGTGTGGCGTACCGCAAAACGGGACTCCACGGGATACTGTTCATCTCCACTGTCGACCCCCTCCAGCCTCCACGGGCTACTGTTCATCCACCGTCGACCTCCTCCAGCCTCCACCTGCGACTATTCATCCACGGGCTCCTGTTCATCTAGCCTCCACCGCGCGCTACTCCACCGGCTACTATTCAACCACCCCACCATGGGCTACTGTTCATCCACCCCTCCACCGTCTACTGTTCATCCAGTCCTCCACGGGGTGGTCCTATTCATCTAGCCCTCCACAGGGTCCTGTTCATCTAGCCCCAACCGGCTCGATCAATCAGGGTCCTGTTCATCCAGAGGCAACACCACGGGCTTCTGTTCATCCACCCCACCGGGAACTGTTCATCCAAATCCCCCCAGCAATGCTCACTGTTCATCCAGAGGAACCACCACGGGGTCCTGTTCATCCACCCCCACCGGGAACTGTTCATCCACCCCCCCCCAGCAACGCTCACTGCTCATCCATAGGCAGCATCGATCGGCTTCAGTTAGCAGCATCAGCGAAGGAATCGCTCGATCGGGTTCAGTTAACAGGCATTGATCGATCGCTCGGGTTCAGTAATGCGTAGCCTGCAGTGCAATCGCTCGGGTTCAGTTAGAGCCCAACACCTTGCTCGGGTTAAGTTAGAGCCCAACGCCTCGCACCCACGCGCGTGCGTGTACGAGAGAAACGCGCATCACTCGTCCCCGACCACCCACCGTAACCGGGAACACCCTGATATTTTCCTCGCCCTCGCTTCTACCATGGTTTTTTCCGTCATGGACGACCCAAAGAATGTCATGCAGCTGCGTCCGCCCAGGACGAAAAGCCCATTTTATGTCATGATTTTTGTCATAGAAGTAGGAGCCCACCACATCTATGATGATACGTATTTTTGTCACAATTATCGTCATAGAAGTGTCATAAGTATGACAGAAAAAAATTCGTTCGGCCCAAAATGTCACGGATGTGTCTTTTTTTGTAGTGAAGCCTTCAAAACACTCATGGAAGCCTTACTTTCTGCACCTATTTTTCAACCACCTGATTGGAACTTGCCTTTTGAAATTATGTGTGATGCTAGTGATTATGTTGTTGGTGCTGTTCTAGGACAAAGAGTTGATAAGAAACTGAATGTTATTTATTATGCTAGTAAAACTCTAGACAGTGCCCAATGAAATTATGCTACTACTGAAAAAGAATTCTTAGCAGTCGTGTTTGCTTGTGATAAATTTAGATCTTACATTGTTGATTCAAAAGTAATTGTTCACACAGATCATGCTGCTATTAAATATCTTATGGAAAAGAGAGATGCTACACCTAGACTTATTCGATGGGTTCTCTTGCTACAAGAATTTGATTTACACATCACTAATAGAAAAGGAGTTGAGAACCCCGTAGCTGATAACTTGTCTAGGCTTGAAAATGTGCCTGATGACCCACTACCTATTGATGATAGTTTTCCTGATGAGCAGTTAGCTGCAATAAATGTTGCTCATAACACTCCTTGGTATGCGGATTATGCTAATTACATTGTTGCTAAACATTTAACACCTAGCTTTACTTACCAACAAAAGATAAAATTCTTCTATGATTTAAGACATTACTTTTGGGATGACCCGCATCTTCATAAAGAAGGAGTAGATGGTACTATTAGACGTTGTGTACCTAAGCATGAACAGGGAGAAATCTTATGAAAATGTCACTCCGAAGCTTATGAAGGACATCATGCTAGAGACAGAACTACTCACAAGGTATTGCAATCTGGATTTTATTGGCCTACTCTCTTCAAGGATGCTCGTAAGTTCGTCTTATCTTGTGATGAATGTCGAAGAATAGGTAATATCAGTAAGCGTCAAGAAATGCCTATGAATTATTCACTTGTTGTTGAACCATTTGATGTTTGGGGATTTGATTACATGGGACCTTTTCCTTCCTCTAATGGGTATACACATATTTTGGTTGCTGTTGAATATGTTACTAAGTGGGTAGAAGCTATTCCAACCAGTAGTGCTGATGAATACACCTCTATTAAAATGCTTAAGGAAGTTATTTTCCCATGGTTTGGAGTCCCTAGATATTTAATTACTGATGGTGGTTCACAATTTATTCACGGTGCTTTCCGTAAAATGCTTTCCAAGTATGATTTTAACCATATAATTGCATCACCTTATCATCATCAGTCTAGTGGTCAAGTCGAACTTAGCAACAGAGAAATAAAATTAATTTCGCAAAAGACTATCAATAGGTCCCAGAAGAATTGGTGTAAGAAATTAGATGATGCACTTTGGGCTTATAAAATAGCATACAAAAATCCTATGGGTATGTCTCCTTATAAATGGTTTATGGAGAAGCGTGTCATTTGCCTCTAGAGTTAGAACATAAAGTATATTGGGCAATAAAAGAACTCAACTATGATTTCAAACTTGCCGGTGAAAAGAGGTTATTTGATATTAGCTCATTAGTTGAATGGAGAACCCAAGCTTATGAAAATGCTAAGTTGTTTAAAGAAAAAGTTAAAAGATGGCATGATAAAAGAATCCAAAAGCGTGAGTTTAAATCGGAGAATATGTTCTTTTGTACAAATCCCGTTTCAGATTCTTTGCAAGAAAACTCCTCTCAAAATGGGAAGGACCCTATGTTATCGAGGAGGTTTATTGGTCCGGAGCCATAAAAATAAATAATGCCAAAGGTACTAACCTGAAGGTTGTTAACGGGCAACGATAGAACATTATATCTCAGGTACTCACATTAATGTTGAAAGTAATACTATCCAAACTTTGACACCGGAAGAACACATAAAAGAGTCCTTCTGGAACACTCAAGAATTGTGAAAATAAGGAGGTACGTGATACAGTAAGTAAACGGACTCTGAAAAATCTGCAAAAATATTTTTTGTCAGTTTTGGAATATTTAGAAAAATAGGAAAATAAGGAACTTCCAGGAAGCGTACCCTGGTCGGCACAAGACACCAGGGCGCGCCTGGCTTGCCAGGCATGCCCAGGTGGGTTGTGCCCACTTGGGGTACCTTCCGGAGTCCGTTTTCTACAATTTGCTTGTTCCCCAAGAGAAAAAAATCTTTATATACCCCCCGAAACTATTGATCACCGTATCATGGAGAAGTCTTCTGTTTTCTTTTCCTTGCTATTTTTTGTCTGATCCCATCTACCATGGCCACTTCAAGCTCCTCGAAGGACAATTTCTTCAAGAACGTCATCAACCCATATCCGCGGGAGGTGGTGCAGCACTCTCAATCCATCCAGATACATGAGGGGGTGCTTCACATCCGCGATGTGCAAGGTCCTAAGGGAACGGGAACCGTGGAGGCCAGGCTTGGAGCTATGGAACAAGAGGTCTTCCAGTGCAAGGGTATGGTGGAGCGTGGAATCAATGCCAATCACTTTATGATCACATACCTCTCCCATTATCTCAAGGTGGATGGCAATCCCATGAAGGACATCATCTTCACCCTCAACGAGCAAATCAACTTCCTCCAAAGCCAGATTTATGATCTCCAAAACCAAGTCTTTATATATCAGGCGAGGTTCAAAGGTATGAGTTTGGCTGCTAGTTGCAGGACCCGTGAGACTCACTCCTTCTCTTATGATGGTGGACCACTGCCATTGAAACCCGAGGACAAGATCTTTTCATCACCACCACCTTCTTCTTCTTCACCAAAAGAGAATTGAGTATCAAGTATGGGCACTCCCCTTGGCTTCCGCCAAGCTTGGGGGAGGTGCCCCCGTATCATATCATCCCCACTATCTTTTACCTTTACTTATTTTAGTTCGATATTTTGCTTTAGATGAATAAAATTTTAGTTCGATCCTTTCTTTTCGAGAGTTTTCTTAGTGATTTATCCTTGTAATCGTGTGCGAGATATAATAAAGTTTAGTTTGACTTTTTGCTTTCTTTACTTTCATGTAGCAATAAAAAGAAAGGAAATAAATAAAAGAAGGGAAATAAATAAAAGAAAGGAAATAATGAAAAAGATCATATGCTAATCTTATGGTAGGTGATGACACCACATAAGGAAAAGTATAAGTAGAAAATTTTATTAGAGATTGCCAAACATAGCATTAGTCAATGATGCAACTCATGAAAGAATTAATAAGGGAAGAGAAGATTCACATATAAATACACTATCCTAGAAATCTTTTATGATTGTGAGCCCCCATCAAAATATTATATGCCAAAATTGTTGACGGTGGACAAGGAAGACAACCTAATGATTTATGTTTGTTTATATTCACAAAGAAGTCACATTGTCATGGATCCTTTAACATCTGGTGCTTGCCCCTATCTTTGCTAGCCAAAAATTCTGCACTAAGTAGAGATACTACTTGTGCATCCAAAAACCATTAAACCCAAATCTTATTTTCAAGAGTCCACCATAACTACCTAGGGATTGAGCAAGATCCCTCAAGTAAGTTGTCATCGGCGCAAAAAGGAAATAAAAATTGCTTCTAATAGTGTGATATCATTTAGTGTAAGAGAAAATTAAGCGTTGTACGAACTTGTGATGGTGAAGAATAAAACCGACAGACTGCATAATAAAGGTTGCTATCACAAGGGGCAATACAACGTGACGTTCTTTTGCACTAAGGGGTTGAGCATACAAACAAATAAGTGCATGGCAACCTCTGCTTCCCTCTGCGAAGGGCCTATCTTCTACTTTTATGTATTTACTTTTATGCAAAGAGTCAAAGTTTTCTCTCTATTCCTTCTATTTTTCTCCTTTGGCAAGCATCAAGTGGTGAGGAAATATCTAGGCACATATGTCCACTTGAATATATATAGCATGAGTTATTATCGTTGACATCACCCTTGAGGTGAATACGTTGGGAGGCGAAACTATTGGCCCCTATCTTTCTGTGTGTCCGGTTGAAACATTTTGCTCATGTGCACGCGGTGAATGTTAGCAATCATAGAAGACTATATGATGGTTGAGTATGTGGACTTGCCTAAAGGCTCCGATACATGACACTTGCTGAAAAGATGATGAATTGTAGTTGCGAGTTGACTAAGAACATAGTTTGTTGGTTTCTAATAGAGTTTTTGCTTTATACTTCAATAGTGTGATGAACTGTCACTTATTCAAGAGAAGTCTATGATAAAAGTTCTATGATAAGAGTCTTATGTTTAAATTTTTTGCTATTATAATAACTAACATGATGCTTATATGTCCGTATTTACACTTCTCTCTCTAAGCATGTGGACATGTTTTTCGATCTCGGTTTTCGCTTGAGGACAAGCGAGGTCTAAGCTTGGGGGAGTTGATACGTCCATTTTGCATCATGTTTTCCTACTATTATTTATGATGTTTTTATGCATAATAATGCTTTTTGGCGTAATTCTAATGCCTTTTCTTTCATAATTTGCAAGGTACACACAAAGAGGGTGAATTCCGGCAACTGGAAATATGGACCTAGAAAAGCTACGTCAGGCTACCTATTCTGCCCAACTCCAAACAGGCTGAAACTTCATGAAGAATTTTTATGGAATATATGATGAATATTGGAGCAAATAAGTACCAGAGGAGGCCCACCAGGTGGGCACAACCCACCTGGGCACGCCAAGGAGCCCAGGCGCGCCCTGGTGGGTTGTGCTCACCCAGGCCCACCTCCGGTGCCCATCTTCTGGTATATAGGTCATTTTGACCTAGAAATAATAAGGAGAGGACTTTCGGGACGGAGCGTCGCCATCTCGAGGTGGAACTTGGGCTGGAGCACTTTTGCCCTCCGGTGGAGCGATTCCACCGGGGGATCTTCCCTCCAGGAGGGGGAAATCATCATCATCATCATCACCAACAACTCTCCCATCTTGGTGAGGGAAATCTCCATCAACATCTTCAACATCACCCTCTCAGCTCAAACCCTAGTTCATCTCTTGTGCTCAATCTTGTTACCGGAACCATAGATTGGTGCTTGTGGGTTAGTAGTAGTGTTGATTACATCTTGTAGTTGATTACTATATGGTTTATTTGGTGGAAGATTATATCTTCAGATCCAATATGCTATTTAATACCCCTGTGATCTTGAGCATGATTATCATTTGTGAGTAGTTACTTTTGTTCTTGAGGTCACGAGAGAAATCGTGTTGCAAGTAATCATGTGAACTTGATATGTGTTTGATATTTTAGTATGTATGTTGTGATTCCCTTAGTGGTGTCATGTGAACGTTGACTACATGACACTGCACCATATTTGGGCCTAAGGGAATGCATTGTAGAGTAGCAACCAGATGATGGGTTGCGAGAGTGACAGAAGCTTAAACCCCAGGTTATGCGCTATTTTGTAAGGGACCGATTGGATCAAAAAGTTTAATTCTATGGTTAGTGTCGGTGTTCTAGGAACGGGGGTCCCCAGACTTGCCTGCCTGCGGCCCACGGCGTGGCTCTGCGAGCGGGCCCGTACGATCCATCTTCACCAACAAGCTTTCAAGACCCTCGCGAGGGGCCAAGCCTCGCGAGGCGGACGACACAAGACCTCCCCGGGAGCGGCCTCACCAGGATGGCTCGCGAGGGGCGGAGAGATCAAGGCAAGGCAAACCTCGCAAGGTTCTCGTGACGTGAGCCATGATGATCGAGACCAGGCGGGCGCTAGCAAGCTCAGTGTCCTTGTTTCCTCTTTGGTGCTAAGGAGGCAAGCGCAGGCGAGGAGTGCTAAGGCGTCAAGCAAAGGTTTCCATACCGGTGCAACATGACCAAGACCAGCAGGACGGCGGGACAGAGGTCATCATGGATCCCAAGGCGGCGTCACCACCAGAGCCTTTTGCAGGCGAAGACTACTTTTGTCAGGTTAAGCTGTACTAGCTGTCCCCTTTCAAATTGGCCGTTGTGGGATCCCTCCACGCTCAGTATTTGGGAAGAGGAACATGGCCTCTATAAATAGGACTAGCCACCACCATAGGAGGGGACGGACAAACAGATGGACGGATTCCGATCATCCTCATCCACACAAGTTTCCAAGCACAAGAACACCTCTCCTCAGGAGGCTGTTCTTCCCTTTGTACAGTTCATCCTCAGCCCAAGAGGCAATCCACCACCACCATACTGGAGTAGGGTATTACACCACAATGGTGGCCCGAACCAGTATAAATCTTGTGTCCCTTGTGTTGCGAGTTCGTTGAGCTAGCCTAGAGATCGCGAAGCGTGAGAGGGCGTGATCTGCGTGGGGGACATCTTCGCGCGCACCCTAGAGTTCGAACCTTAAGGGTTTTGCCAGAACCCGAGATCCCACATTTGGCGCGCCAGGTAGGGGTGCGCTGGAGTTTTCCTTCCGTGATCCGCGTCCCATCGCTTCTTCACATCGATGGCGGACGCCCGTCGAACCCGCGCTGAGCGCATGGCCGCCCTCGCCACCCGCGTCGCCCAGATGGCTCCCGTCGGCGGGCCACCTCGCCGTTCTCCGTCACCTGCTGTCAACGCCGCCACCGGCCCGGCGGGGAACGAGCAGCAAGCCTCCTCGCTGCACCCCTCGGTGTGGCGATATGGTCGCACCGCCACTCCATCGCTGACCCCAGCTGGCTCGTCGGCTCACGCCCATCGTGCTCCCGCGGATGCGCAGGCCGCGCTGTGCATGGCACGTGAACTCCTGCGCTACCGCCCCATCGACGACCTCTACAAGGACTAGCTGGACCGCATCGCCGATCTTGTCAGCGCCGCAAGGGGCTCCCCCGCACCGTCCCTCTTGTTGCCTCGTCCGTCGCCAGCTAAGGGAGACGTAGCTCATGAAGCACCTCCACCACCTCTGCACCAAGACGGCGCCCTCGTGCCAAGGCGCGCGGCTCCGCGGCGCGACCCACCGCGTCCGGCGCCCGTGCGCGAAGAAGGAAGCTGCCAGGAAGTCCCTCACCCACAAGAGAACGCTCCACCGCTCCCCGCACCGCCGTGTCAGGATCGCTTGCTGCGGCTGGGCCCTGCGCTGCTTGCCATGGCAGCGTGCAGGCGCCAAGACCAAGCTCCACCTCCAAGACGGGCCCCGGTGACCACGGCCGGTTACCGCGCCTTCACCCCCGAGCTGCGTAGTGTTGCCTGGCCGGGCAAGTTCAAGCCAGACCTGCCTCCGCGCTACGACGGCACCCCCGACCCCACGGAGTTCCTGCAGCTCTACGAGCTGAGCATCGAGGCGGCCAACGGCGACGAGAAAGTCATGGCGAACTGGTTCCCCATGGCGCTCAAAGACGGCGCTCGTTCGTGGCTCCTGAACCTGCCTCCAGGCTCGATCTCCTCTTGGGACGAGATGCGCGACCGCTTCGTCGCCAACTTCTAGGGCACTCGCGACGGCCCCCCGGTTGCGGGTGATCTGCACCGCGTCAAGCAACAACCAGGAGAGACCCTCTAGAAGTACATCCAGCGCTTCAACAACGTTTGTCTCAAGATCTCCAAGGTGACGGACGAGGCCATCATCTCGGCGTTCTTCGATGGCGTCCGCGACGTCAAAATGAAGGAGGAGCTCGCCATCCATGAGGAGTTGTGCACATCCCTGGAGCTGTTCAACCTAGCGACCAAGTGCGCAAGGGCTGAGGAAGGGTGCCTTTCCCTTCTCGAGCTCCTAGCTGCCGACTTGGAGGAGAAGAAAGCCAAGGCTAAGGACGTGAAGCGCAAGGGAGCAGCCATGCTCGCGGCAGAGCCAGACTCGAAGCGCGGCAGGGACCTGCCCGAGTCATCCAAGAGCAGCCGACCATTCTGTGCCTTCCACAACATGCACATCCACAACACCAACGATTTTCAGGAGCTCAGGGCCATTCGCGATGGACGCTTCGGTCGACGCCCCGAGCGCAACGACCGGGGCTACGGCCGAGGAGGAGGACGTGGCGGAGGACACTGGGACGACCGTGGCCCATGCCAGGAGTGGCGCGACCGGCCTCGGGAGGACCCCTGGCAGGATCAGCCTCGCGAGGGTGCCTGGAGGGATCACCCTCGCGAGGACCACCCTCAGGGCAATGCTGGGCTCCCTCCGCTGCCGCCACCACCAAGAAGGAACGATGACCACCATCAAGACGAGGGGACTGGGGGCTTCCAGGAGCCGCGTGCTATCGCCTGCATCTTGGGCGGGGCTCAAGCCCCAGCCCCACAGCGAATCCTCAAGCAGTTTGCCCGCGAGGTGAATGCAGTCCTACCCAAGCTTGAGGCCACACACCCGCTCAGGTGGTCCAAGTGCGCCATCACTTTCAGTTCGGTAGATCAGCTTAAGTGTGCGGCCACTACTGGCGTTCTCCTGATGCTTTGTTCGCCCGTCATCAGCAACGTACAAGTCACCAAGACCCTCATCGACGGCGGCGCATGACTCAACGTCTTGTCCGTCGACACGTTCGACAACCTGCAAGTTCCCTACGACCAGCTTCAACATACCAAGCCTTTCTCAGGAGTGACCGACGGTTCCACCATACCGATAGGGCAGGTCCGCCTCCCTGTCACCTTCGGAGAACGCAACAACTACCGCACCCAGCACATCGACTTCGACGTCGCGCACATCTGTCTAGCATATAATGCCATCCTCGGGTTTCCAGCCCTGGCCAAGTTCATGGTGGTGACGCCCCACAGCTACAACGTCCTCAAGAGGCCAGGGAGCGGCGGGATCGTCACAGTGCCCTACGAAGAAAGAGATGTGGTGTGCTCCCTCGAGCGCGCCTTCCAAGCAGCGTCAATCATAGACCCCGACAAGAGCGCAGCTCGATACCCTCTTGAGGTTGTCCCCAAGAAGAAGAAGCAGCTACTTCGTGCAGAACCTCGGGAGGGTGGCTCGCGAAAGGTACCTCGTCAGGATCAGCGCCCACGCCTGGGGCGCCTCCCTTCCTCGCATAGAAAGGTGCGCCCGGCGCCCTCCTTGGGCAGGGCTCGGTGGCTCTCTTCTGGAGGGCCTCAGACCTTGCCAACGTCACGTGGGAGTCGCTCAGGAACCACTTGGAGGCGTGCTTCGAGACACGTCTCCCTCAGGAGGACACAAGGCGAGGAGCGCCCACCGCTCAGTAGTTCATTACCAAGACCACTCAGGAACTGCAGGACGCGAGAGCCATGCACGGCGACCGCCGCTCACCGGACACAGCTCCCCATCCAGGCAAGGATGTCGGGCTGCGCGTCTGCATCAACGTCCCAGGGCTCAACAAGGCCGCGTCTCAGGAGCTCTTCTGGCCTTCACGCATGGGATGCTTTGAGGGCCCACCGCACAGCTACGTTCGCATGCCTTTCGGCCTGCCGAGCGTGGCATCCGCCTATCAGCGCAACCTGCGGTGTGTCCTGGCATCTCAGAAGGCCAGGCACCACACCGTCCTGACGGAGATGGAGACGGTCCTCAAGGAACCGCCTCGACCTCCAGAGCCTCCCGAGGCCCACGGCCCTAGTGGCTTTTGAGGAGCAACCCCTTCAACCGTGTACCTTTAGCTGCCCCAACATCTCTTCATCAACAGAACCAGGTGACATTTTCCAAGTTTATTTAGCTGGGAGCGCCCCTCGGGCTACATCATTCCCAGGCCACGTGGGTCCGTCCCTATGGCATGTATACCTTTTTATGTCTTTAGCCTACCTTGTTGGGCGCGCCCCTCGGGCCGCATCATCCCCAAGCCGCTCGGGCCTGACCCAGTGGCATGTATCTGCCCTGCATTTACTTGAGCCAGTTTGCTTTCCATGCTTAATCTATCTACGACTATCACCTGTTCGATTGTCACCCACCGCGGGAGCCGCGTGCCGGTCGTCTTTCTTCAGGACCCTTCGCGTGAGAGGGTTAGGCGCGGCAGCTGTGCTAGGGCCTGTCCCTGCAGCATCGATAAATCCAACGGCTGAGCTCTGTCTGGCGGGCCGGACCCGTTCACGTCACCTCCCGGGGCCGTTGGTGCTTGTCCTTCTCACGCGATAACCTCAGGAGATTCGTTCGAAGCAGGTTGTCTGACCACCTCGCAGGTCCAACACAGCAAACAAGAACCAAGACCAGGCGCAACCCGCCTTAAGGTAGGGCCTCGTGAGTCCCACACTGGCTCACGAGTGCCCAGACACACCTCGTCTAGCCCTGTCGTGCAAGCCACGCGGTCGTATGGGCTGTACACGCCCGGGCTCTCCGCGATGAGGGAGTCCCTCCCACGTACCAGTGGAAGCACCATGCTCGGCGCTGGCCGTCGACACTGCCGAGGAGCGGCTATGCTCGTGCAAGTGCAGAAGCGCTATGCTCCGCGCTGGTGATAAACAACTAAGGGCGGCCCCACGGCCGCATCAACCTTAGGCAGCCCCTGAGCTCAGTGTCCGGCCTCACCACAACACCTCCCCTCAGGAAAGTCGCGCGAGGGGGCTGGGCACGGGGGCTGTGCTCGGGTCACGCCCAAGCGTACGCCACCCAACCAGGTTCCTCGGACCTGGTCATCGCGCGCCTGTAACACCCCGGATGTAACTTTCCATATTTGTAACTCCAACTCTTGCCATTTTCGGCATTGTGATATGATATTCCCTCCGTGGTTGGGTTTTTGTCTTTTGTTTTGCATTTTGTCCATGTCATGCATCTCATATCATGTCATCATGTGCATCTCATTGGCATACGTGTTCGTCTCATGCATCCGAGCATTTTCCCCGTTGTCCGTTTTGCAATCCGGCACTCCTATGTTCCCAGGCGTCCCCTTTTACATTTTTCCGTGAGCGGGTACTAAACTTTCTCGGAATGGACCGAGGTTTGTCAAGTGGCCTTGGTACACCACCGGTAGACCATCTGTCAAGTTTCGTGCCATTTGGATGTCGTTTGATACTCCAACGGTTAACCGGGTAACCGCGAAGGCCTCTTGTGTGTTGCAGCCCAACACCCCTCCAAAACAGCCCAATAACCCATCTAAGTCACTTCCATGCTCTCCGTTGTCGGATCACGATCGTGTGGGCGAAAACTACGCCTCATTTGGACACTCCTAGCTCCTTCTACCTATAAAAACACCCCCTCCCCCGAAATCCCGGGTCATTTCCACCCTAACCCTACCCCTGCTCCTCTCCGCGCCGCCGACACGTCCGAGGCGGACAGACGCCGCCCTGGCCCGTGAATCGGGAGCCGCCACGTGGCGCTCCGCGCCAGCGCGCCCGGCCCGCGAGCCAGCGGAAGCCCGCCCGGCCCGTCGCGCGCCGCCGCCCTTCGCCCGCGCGCCCAGCGCCCGACCGCCGGCCTCCGCCGCCGTCGCGAGCCTCCGCCCGTCCTCGGCGCGCCACACCGCCGCCTCGCCTGTCGCCGCCCGGCCATGGCCTTCCGGCATCCGTCGCCGCCGCCGCCGCCTGCCGCCGCCCGCGTCCCCGACCGTCGCGCCCCGGCCGGCCCCGACCCCATGTCACCTTCTCTAGTAGCTCCGGCGAGCCCCGGCCTCGCCTCGGTTCGTGCGCCCTCGGACGAACCCTAGATCCAATTTTCTCGAAGGTCGTTTTTTCCTGTCATTTTTTCAGTAATTTTGTTGCATGTTCATTGCATCATAACTCTGTACCCGTGGCTCCGTTTTGGGCGTTTAGCAAACCGTATTGTTCGCCTCGACGAGTACATCATTTCATCTCATTGCATCATTTTCATTTCAGCTCATCTTGATGCCCGAAATGCTGTTAGAAGAGGGCTATGTGATGTTAGTTTCAGATTGTTATCAGAACATGCACTTTTGTCATTTTTTCCATGATTGATGTGTGCATCCTATGATCTTGAATTACATGTGTTTTATAATATGCCATGCCATCTTTACAGGGGTGTATGCCATGTATTTTTTTGATCTCTGTGGTGACTAGCATAAGCATGCAAACTAGGCTTCATGATGTTGCTGATTTCAGCCCCTGTTCTGCTGATATTTTTATGCCATGTAAACTTGATGCTACAGAGAGATCCATGCTTATTTTGAGATACTTCAGTAAGGATATTTTGAACATATGGTTATTATCTATCCATCCATGCCCTTGTTTGGAATTATGGAGTGACATAGCTTGAGTCAATCAAGCTCTACTTTTGCTATAAAATGTTTCCTCGCAGATTGTTTTACATGTTATTCAATTTTGCCAAGGTTGTTGTAGTTGATCCGTGTATGCTATGATGTTGTTATTGCCATGTATAGATTCTATGCCATGTCTTCTTGATGTATGTATGCTTAGTTTATCATGAAATGCTCTGTAGTGAGTGCATCGAGCTCGCGAAAATGCCTTCATAATTCTGTCAATGTCATGCCCTGTTTGCTGAATCTGTTAACGAAACTTGCTATATTGACATGGGTGCTATTACATTTTCTGATCCCTTTTGGCTCTTGGTCAGTAAGGGACTTTTGTTCAATGCCTTGAGTAGATTCATTCCATTCCTTGTTTAGCTATGTTTTGTTCCTGTAGCAGGTTGTTTGCTTGCTCTAAACATGCCTTCCTGATGTTAATTTCTGGCATGTTAGTATTTTTTCTCGAAGTCTGTGAAGCTGATATATTTTGCACTTTTGCCATGCTTGTTTGGACCTGTTATGGTGTGATTTAGCCGTAGCTCAGTGTTCATCTTTTGTTAAGAATGTTGAGTAGATCACTGCCATATGCTTTGTTGGTACGTTTGGGTGCAGTAGCTTAATTTTTTGTTGCTTGCTATGTGGCATCGTGCTGTTAATGGCAGATTTGTGCCATTCTTGTTTTGCTTGCCATTTGCAAACCGTGCGTCCGATTCCGGTGATCTTTATATCGATTTCAACCGAAATCATCTCACCTTTCCAGCGGCATACTTGGTTTGCCAAGTTGATGCCTTATTCATCATTTTCCTTCCGGAGCACGCATATGCATTGCATCTCACATCTCGCATATCATGCCATGTTTTGCATCATGTTGTTTGTGCATCGCCCGTAATTGATTGTTGGTCCTTTGCTTGTGTTCTTGCTTTTGGTAGAGCCGGGAGCCGAGTACGTGAACGAGGAACCTGTTGAGAACGCTTACGAGGATCAAGCTTTCGATAACTCTGAGAACCTTGCAGGCAAGATGACCATACCCTCGAAATCACTTCTATCTTTGCTTGCTAGATGCTCGCTCTTTTGCTATGCCTATGCTACGTTACCTACCACTTGCTATATCATGCCACCCATATTGCCATGTCAAACCTCTAACCATCTTTTCCTAGCAAACCGTTGATTGGCTATGTTACCGCTTTGCTCAGCCCCTCTTATAGCGTTGCCAGTTGCAGGTGAAGATGAAGTTGGTTCCATGTTGGAACATGGATATTTTGGGATATCACAATATCTCTTATTTAATTAATGCATCTATATACTTGGTAAAGGGTGGAAGGCTCGTCCTTATGCCTGGTGTTCTGTTCCACTCTTGCCGCCCTAGTTTTCGTCATACCGGTGTTATGTTCCTTGATTTCGCGTTCCTTACACGGTTGGGTGATTTATGGGACCCCCTTGACAGTTCGCTTTGAATAAGACTCCTCCAGCAAGGCCCAACTTTGGTTTTACCATTTGACTACCTACCACCTATTACTTTTCCCTTGGGTTTTCGCGAGCCGGAGGGTCATCTTTATTTTAGCCCCCCCGGGCCAAGTGCTCATTCGAAAGTGTTGGTCCGAACCGGCAGATCAAGGGGCCACCACGGGGCAACTCAAGGGCTGGTTTTACTCGTAGGCTGACCTATCCGGTGTGCCCTGAGAACGAGATATGTGCAGCTCCTATCGGGATTTGTCGGCACATTCGGGCGGCTTTGCTGGTCTTGTTTTACCATTGTCGAAATGTCTTGTAGTCCGGGATTCCGAGACTGATCGGGTCTTCGGTAGAAGGAATATCCTTCGTTGACCGTGAGAGCTTATTATGGGCTAAGTTGGGACACCCCGCAGGTATTATCTTCGAAAGCCGTGCCCATCGTTATGAGGCAGATGGGAATTTGTTAATGTCCGGTTGTAGAAAACCCGAAGTTGACCTTAATTAAAACACACCAATCTGCGTGTGTAACCGTGATGGTCTCTTCTCGGAGTCCGGGAAGTGAACACGGTGTCTGAAGTTATGTTTGACGAGGGTTGTTCTAGGATCACTTCTTGATCGCTACTAGCTTCACGTCCATGCCTTGCTTCTCTTCTCGCTCTCCTTTGAGAATGTAGCCACCATATATGCTAGTCGCTTGCCGCAACTCCACCTCACAACTCTGTCCTTCCTATAAGCTTAAATAGTCTTGATCTCGCGGGTGTGAGATTGCTGAGTCCCCGTGACTCACAGATTCTACCAAAACAGTTGCAGGTGCCGACGATGCAGGCAGGTGTGACGAACCGAGCTCAAGTGGGAGTTCGACGAGGAACGTGGTCGTTACTATGTGTCTTTTTCCCGATGATCGATAGTGGAGCCCAGTTGGGACGATCGGGGATCTGTGTAGCATTTGGGGTAGTCTTCTTTTATTTTGGTTCCGTAGTCGGGCCTTGAGTGTAATCTGGATGATGGATGTTTATTTATGTATTGTGTGAAGTGGCGACTGTAAGCCAACTATGTATCTCTTTACCTTATGTATTACATGGGTTGTGTGAAGATTACCTCACTTGCGACATTGCTTTCAATGCGGTTATGCCTCTAAGTCGTGCTTCGACACGTGGGAGATATAGCCGCATCGAGGGCATTACAGCGCCCCTCCCGAGCCGAGCCTCTGTAAGGGCAAAGGTATGAAGGGTGTTTGCACGTCAAGGGGGACTCCTGAGCATCGCGATTCAGGAGCATAACTGGCCACGTAGCCCCTCACTCCTTGGTTCTGTCCTGGTCTCCGCTCGGCCCAACGGCGGTTGAGGTATGCGCGGGGCCGGGCTCTGCCTACGTAGAACACAAAACCTATCCTCGCGTCTCCTTCCTATAAGATGTTCGCACGTCAAGGGGGACCCCTGAGCATCGCGACTCAAGAGCCTAACTGGTCACGTAGCCCCTCACTCCTTGGGTCCGTCCTAGTCTCCGGTCGGCCCAACGGCGGTTGAGATATGCGCGGGGCCGGGCTCTGCCGACGTAGAACGTAAAGCAAATAGGAAGGAAATTGCAAAATCTCAAAGCAAATATTACAAGACATATTGTTCTCCCAAATATCAAGCACAAGTCTAAACGCCTCCACGAGGCATGATGCATGTTGCAGGAATAAAACAGGAAAGCAGCCGTAGGTCACCCCTAGACACCACCGTTGCCCACAAGAGGTTCTCCTCCCTTGGTAGTGTCGCCTTCACCTGTACCGCCAGTCGGAGCCGTAGGGTTGGTAGCACCGCCGGTCGAAGGCGCGAGAGCGAAGTGGCGGAACTTCTTCTGTAGGGCCTCCACCTGGCCCTTCACGGCTGCGGCAGCAGCCGCATAACGCTCCTTGTCCACAGTCTCCAGCAGCTCGTCCAAGCGGGCAGCTGGGTCGCGAAGATGGAGGTGACTAAAGACTCGCGTCAGTGCAGCTGTGGAAAGAACCCGGGCTTCTGCCTCGACCATGGGACCGATGCCGTTCACGACCTCCTCAAGCGCGGCAACCAATTAGGGAAGCAGCTCGGCAGGGCCGTCCTCGTCGGTGGTCAGCGGCCTCTCCAAGCCCTTCTCATAGAGTGACTTCAGAGCCTCGCGAGACCTCTTCTCGAGAAGCATGAAGGTCGCGCGGTCCTCAGCCAGAACCTTCGCCTTCACATCAAGTTTGGCTTGCCCCACCTTCAGCTTCCCTTCCAGCTCCTCCAGTCGGCCGCGCTTGATGGCCTGCGCCTTTGCCGACTGCTCCAGCTCGGCGTCGCGACCCTTGACGGCGTCCTCCCGGGCCTTCATCTTCTCCTCCTCGGCCTGACGGCCACGAGCTTCCTCTACGCGTTCGCTGCGCAGGGTCTTCAGCTCGGCCTCCAGTGCCTGGCAGCGACTCTTGACGGCCTCGACGTCCTTCAACACCGCCTCATGAGAGGCCACTGCCTGGGCGGTGGCCTACCTCTCCTTCTCAGAGGTCGCCACGACCTGGTTCAGTGCCGCTCAAACAGACACGTCGGAGCGGAGCCAGCCAGAAACTAGCTCCAGATGCCCGGCCACCAGGAGGGGGTCGACGCCTTGAAGATCTTCTCGCACCCGGGCCATCTCCAAAAGGGCGCGCTTCAAGACATCAGGAGAAGCAGAAGGACATGGAAGCACTAACGCAGCAGGAGGAGGCAACGTCATCGCCAGGGCCTAGGAGACCAAGCGATCCTGAGCCTTCGGGACCTTGGCAGCCGAGTCGGACATCGCGCCACGGAGCCAGCGGGGCCTCGGTGACTCCTGCAGGCAGCGCCCCTCCAGTCATGGCGGCCAGGCCGGAGATGTGCGAGTGCTGTCGCTTCCTTTCTTCACGGACGGGGGTGCGGCCGCTGCGGATGGTTCAGCCCCACGTGTGGCCGCTACATCATCCTTCCTCTTCTTCATGACAGGTGTCGGCCTGATCGCACAGCGGAGAAGCATCAGGAATCAGCAGCACAATCAAGAACAAGGCCAAGCACGAGCACTTACTGGTCCACCGCGGTGTAGTCCACCGTCCGCTTGGTGAGCTTGAAGCCCGAGAGCCTCGAGGCTTGAGGCACGGGCGTGCAGGCTCCAGAAGCAGAAGCTGGGGCAGCGGAGGCACTGGAAGCGGCACCAGGCGGCGCCAGAACAGAAGTAGCATCCCGGGAGATCAGCGCCAATCGGCCCCTCGTCGGGATTGCCGGCGTCTCTCCCCTCTCCTGGCGGGCGTCGGACTCATCATCGTCAAGAAGGGTGCAGAGTATGTCAGCTTTGCTCAAGGGGGAGGTCTCCCCCATCCCTTCAGGGGTCACCTCCGAGTCTTCCTCCTCTTCTTCTTCCTCCCCGCGGGACTCATCAGAAGACAGCTCCACCGGCTTCAGTGTTGTAGGGGCCTCGGTAGGCGCCGGCGGCACCAGCCCACGCCCGTCAAAAGTCGTCCTGGAAGCCACGACCTGCGCCCCGTCCTCACGGCGAAACAAGGGGGTGAAGATGCTCGGAGGGTACTCCTGCTCGTCCCAACCAAGAGGCAAAGAACCACGGCCAGCTCTTCGTCAGACAAGGCTTTTGGGCTCAAGCGAACCTTGTCCTCTTCATCCCCAAGCTCCCACAAGGGGCGTGTGCGAGCCTGAAGCGGGGCTATGCGCAACATCAGGAATTCCCTCAGAAGCATGGCCCCTGTCACCTTTGCCACCTTCGCGTTGCCCGGCTTCAGGTCGGTCTTCATCTGCTCCAGCACCAATGTCGCCTGCTCATCGGTGAGCTTCGCGCAAGACCACCCCTTGTCGGACTGGGGCATCTCCGTCGGCAGCGTCAGGTGTGGATGGACGCATTTAGCGTCCGTCATGTCCCACTTGCTCCGGAAGCCGTCGGCTTTCTTCCCCGTCTTCGAGATCGAGTTGGCCTTACCGACCGCGATGAAGTTGGCACACCCGGAGGTATGAACCTCGTTGACGCGAAGGAAGAAGAAGTGGTGCAGAAGAGCCACGGACGGCATCACGCCGAGGTACGCCTCGCAGTAGTAGGCGAAGATCAGCAAGAGAAGGATGGAGTTGGGATGAAGATGCAGCGCCTGCAGCCCATAGTGGCCGAGGACCTCATAGAAGAAGTCAGAGAAGGGGGGAACCAGCCTTGCAACGACGCTTCTCGTGAAGAAGGGGAAGATGGTGCTCCCCTCGGGCTCTGGCACGTCGGAGGCAACCCGGAGCTCCGCCTTCCTCCTCTTGTTGCTTTCCCCTGCCGTCAGCAAGCGCGTGGCAGTGAGGTTCTTCTCCGATACATTGGGCGCGTGGAGAGCTGGCTCGTACCAAACCGGCGACGAGGTAGACTTGGCCTTGCGAGGTGCCATTGGTCGTCGATGCGGTGGAAGATGGAAGCAGTTCTGGAGATTTCGGAAGCAGTGCGCAAGAAAGGGGATCTGACCGAGGCGAAAGGAAGTAGTGAAGGCAACCGCTGTCACGCCAGCCTTTTGACAGTCGGGTAGTTGCCGAGGCAGCGTGGGAAAGCGGAGACGCCCACGTCCAATCAACCGCCATGCGTCGACCAAGGCCGCAGGCTATTGGGGCCCGCGGCGCTCCGCACTTGCCCGTTGGCTTTGCCTAGAAGCCAAGCCCGAGCGCGCCTTGGGCCCGGGGGCTACTGTAAGCGTTCTAGGAACGGGGGTCCCCGGACTTCCCTGCCTGCGGCCCACGGCGTGGCTCTGCGAGTGGGCCCGTATGGCCCATCTTCACCAACAAGCTTTCAAGACCCTCGCGAGGGGCCAAGCCTCGCAAGGCGGATGACACAAGACCTCCTCGGGAGCGGCCTCACCAGGCTTGCTCGCGAGGGGCGTAGGGATCAAGGCAAGGAAAACCTCGCGAGGTTCTTGTGATGTGAGCCATGACGATCGAGACTAGGCGGGCGCCAGCATGTGCAGTGTCCTTGTTTCCTCTTTGGTGCTAAGGAGGCAAGCGCAGGCCAGGAGTGCCGAGGCGTCAAGCAAAGGTTTCCATATCAGTGCAACGAGACCAAGACCAGCAGGACAGCAGGACGGAGGTCATCATGGAGCCCAAGGCGGTGTCACCACCAGAGCCTTTTGCAGGCGAAGACTACTTTTGTCAGGATAAGCTGTACTAGTTGTCCCCTTTCAAATTGGCCGTTGTGGGATCCCTTCCCGCTCAATATTTGGGAAGAGGACCGGGGCCTCTATAAATACGACTAGCCACCACCATAGGAGGGGACGGACAAACAGATGGATGGATTCCGATCATCCTCATCCACACAAGTTTACCAAGCACAAGAACACCTCTCCTCAGGAGGCTGTTCTTCCCATTGTACTGTTCATCCTTAGCCCAAGAGGCAATCCACGACCACCACACTAGAGTAGGGTATTACACCACAACGGTGGCCCGGACCAGTATAAATCTTGTGTCCCTTGTGTTTCGAGTTCGTCGAGCTGGCCTAGAGATCGCGAAGCGTGAGAGGGCGTGATCTGCGTGGGGGAGATCTTCACGCGCACCCCAGAGTTCGAACCTTAAGGGTTTTGCTGGAACCCGAGATCCGACAATTAGAATTTATTCTTAATACTTTTCTGGTAGTTGCGGATGTTTGTGGGAGGGTTAATCATAAGTAGGAGGTTTTTTCATGTAAGAACAACACCTAAGCACCGGTCCACCCACATATCAAATTATCAAAGTAGTGAACACAAATCGAACCAACATGGTGAAAGTGACTAGATGAAATTCCCGTGTACCCTCAAGAATGCTTTGCTTATCATAAGAGACTGTTTTGGCCTGTCCTTTGCCTCAAAAGGATTGGGCTATCTTGCTCCACTTTTGCTACTATTAGATTTACTTGCTCGTTACAAATTATCTTGCTATCAAACTACTCTGTTACTTACAATTTCAGCACTTGCAGACCTTACCTCGCAACCACTTGCCATTTCCTTCTGCTCCTCGGTGGGTTCGACATTCTTACTTATTGAAAAGAGCTACAATTGTTCCCCTATACTTTTGGGTCATCAAAGACCTTGTTTTCACTCCAGATACTCCCATCACCGCTTCAAATTGTTGATGCATAGGAAGAGTAGTTGAATATACAAATGTTGTCGACAAATGGGATATGTAATACAAAAAAAGGATAGCATGATATAATTCACAGATATGATGATTGGCTAAACAACATGGCATTGCATAATTCACATATATAATGCCTTGCAACAAGATAGCATTGCATAATTCACATATATAATGTATTGCAACAAGATGGCATTGCATAATTCACATATATGGTAATTAGACACTGAACATGTGGCATTCACACAAAGCATGTCTAAACTAAGCAAATGACATAGGAATTGATGAGGACATCAATAAAATTATTACACCCACATCCCCTACTGCTACATATACTGGATCAATTACTAGAGCATGGAGATGATGGCATGTGCATGGGGAACAAGAAAAGAGTTACAAGTGATGAATTCAGGACTTTGAAGCCACCATAATGAGTGCATGAAGCCTTGAACGAAATATACAAGATGCCACTTCATAAATTTTGTCTAGAGGCTATTATAGGTGTTGCGTCACCTTTTTTATTGGGCCAGGCCCATGTAATTTCGAAATACTTGAGTATAGGCTGTTTTTAGAGTCCGTATGTGTGGGAAAACAAGAGATAGGGTTGGTTTCGGACCCCTCCTCCAAGGGCCACGAAATCCCCCCCCCCCCTCTTCCTCCATATATACAGCCCTTAGGGCACCGTTTGGACTTTGGGTTTTGTTTAGATTAAAAGTTCGCCATAGCTGCCACTTCGCGTACTTCGTTTGTGTTCAACGACCAGACAAAGGTGTCATAGAACCCCACCTTCATTAATAAAGCTTTCCTCTTATATTTGCAGTATCCAGATTGCAATCCCAGTTTCTTGCTTGTTCTTCGTTTGCTAGCAGGAAACAGGCCCTCCTGGTCAGGTTGATTGTGCTTCGGCGTGGTCAATAACCTCTCGGAGTTGGTTTAGCGATTGGTAAGGCACGACGTCCTCGAATGTTCATAGTCGGATTGTCAAAGTCTACTCCACCATAAACGATAGTCACCATCTCATAGAAACACGGGGCACCCTTGCCTCTATCAAGTGGTACCAGATTTCCATGTTGCTCGGTGAGATTTTACAGTTTTTCATAGTTTAGATCGAGTCCGTTCTTCATACCTACAGTCCACGAAAAAGCCACACAAAAAATATTAGGGTTAGTTCATCATATCCGAACCAATCTGAGCCTTTGATGATGATGGTGCGGCGGCGTGAGAACTTATGACCAGAACTCGAAACTCTAAAAGACTAGATGCTAAGACCAGCAACTAGACACAACGATGCAACCGCAAATTCAACAAAGCAAAAACCCTAAAAAGATTATGCAAAGGCTCAGATTGGTTTAGATATGATGAACTAACCCTAATTTTTTTGTTGCACTTTTTCGTCGTCGCTGCCCTGATTTCCAAAAAAAAATTGTCAAAAACATTTCGTGCCTATCCTGTTAGTTTGACTTGGAAAGAGTTTTAAGACACTCGCCATTATAGTGATTTTTCGCAAAAAAAAAGAAGAGCGCAAAAAAAAGAGCATAATTTTTTTCAGATGTGCTTTTCCATTATTTATGTGCCGCGCCGTGATTTTGTTCATGTTCTAGGCTCGCGTCTCTAGTACTGTCTAGCCTAGGACCAGCACAATACCGTCGTTGAGCTTTATTCAACTTTGCATCTCTGAATTGATTATTGCTGACCCTTTTTGCTACCATATTATAAGCCTTCCTAGCTCCACATATATCTACGTCGTGCGTTTGACTCTCCCTGTTATTCGCTCTATCCAAGCTTTGAATGTTTTGACTACAACGGTTGCCGCTCACCGCCTGCTGCTAGGTAAGAACTAGTAAGAATTTGAGATTTGCTTGAGAGATTTGTGACACTCACCACCACCACTTGTTAGTAGTTTGTAGGATCGTATTCTTGTGTGTTTCTATTGCTGCTAACCATGGCAGGATCACAAGCTGACGAGGTTGACTAGGAGAACTTGACAAACAAGGAGCTTCATGATAAGTTTCAGCAAATGACGAGTGGACAGGTGCAAGATGTGCTAAACAGATTTGAAGAGACCATGGAGAAGATAGATGGAACTGAGAGGACATTCGAAACAAAGCTCGATAACAAGTTTAATGAATTGCTCGTGGGTTTTCCAGAACCACCGCCGGCTGCACCTGTCACACCTCTACAACAACAACAACAACAACAACAACAACAACAACAACAACAACAACAACAACAACAACAACAACAACAACAACAACAACAACAACAACAACAACAACAACAACAACAACAACAACAACAACAACAACAACAACAACAACAACAACAACAACAACAACAACAACAACAACAACAACAACAACAACAACAAAAACAATGTCGCCTTCCAAATCAAGTGGGACGAGCACTGCACGTTCCCCTTGAGCCTGGTCAAACTTATGGTGCCGTTGCACCTACTGTTGATGCTTATGTGGCTCCTGCTGCTTCCGCTGAGGAGGATGACGATTATGTGGGCGATTACGAGGATGAGGCTGATCAAAATTAGAACTACGTGCAACCACCAGCACCAGGTCTTCTACATGCAAATAATCGCAACGGTAGGGCTGCACCACCACCTTAGGTACGAGAGCCTGACCATCTCCCTAAACTAAAACTGAATATTCCACCATTTGAGGGTAGATAAGTTCCTGATATATATCTTACTTGGGAGTTAGAAATAGATCAACGTTTTACATGTTTACAATATCCCGAGGAGAGACGTGTTGCTGCTGTTCTTTGTGCATTCACTAGTTTTGCTTGTGTGTGGTGGTCTGAACATCATAGATTATATCCGAATAATATTCCAACTACTTGGGTTGCTTTGAAAACTGCTATGCGTACTCATTGGGTTCCACCATATTATCAACGTGAATTACCTAAAAAATTGCAGCGTTGAAGACAAGGAAAAATTCTGCAGAAGAATATTATCAGGAATTACAAACTTGCATGATTAGATGTGGTATTGTTGAGGATAATGAAGCTATGCTTGCATGTTTTATGGGTGGATTAAATAAAGAGATTCAGACCATTCTAGAGTATAAGGAATATAATAATATCACTTGTTTATTCCATCTTGCTTGCAAAGCTGAACGTGAAGTGCAGGATCGACAGGCATTGGCGCGAACTAACTTTTCTGCAGGTCAACCTTCATTATGGACACCGCGTGCATCCTCTACTTCCACATGTTCTGCTGCACCGGCACCTCCGTCAGCTGCCACCTCCAACCCTGATACAAGAAAGCAGGCACAACCACCACTATCTTCCAAGAGCATAGGTTTTCGGCCTGCACAGAGCTCTTCTTCATCCATGGCATCAACAGGACAAACACGTGATATTATTTGTCATCGTTGCAAGGGTGGAGGTAATTATGTGAGAGAATTCCCATCTAAGTGTGTGATGATTGTTACTGAGGATGGTGGGTATGAGTCGGCTAGTGACTATGATGAGGAGACTTTGGCTCTTATTACAAGTGAAGAACATAGTGGAGATGATTCTGATCATGAGTCGCAATACATGGCTCCTGAAGACGCTGACATGTATGAATGTTTAGTTGATCAACCTGTTTTGAGTGTGCAGGTCACACAAGCTGAGCAAAATCAGAGGCATAATTTATTGCATACGAAGGGAGTTGTGAAGGAACGTTCTGTTCGCGTCATCATAGATGGAGGGAGCTGTAACAACTTGGCTAGCATGGAGATGGTGGAGAAGCTATCTCTCACCACAAGACCACACCCACGTCCTTACTACATCCAATGGTTCAACAATAGCGGCAAGGTTAAGGTAACACGTATTGTTCGTGTGCATTTTAGTATCTCTACATATGTTGATTATGTTGATTGTGATGTGGTACCTATGCAAGCATGTTCCTTATTACTTGGTAGACCATGGCAATTTGATAAAAATTATGTACACCATGGTAGAAACAATCAGTATACTCTTGTTCATAAGGATAAAAATATTACTTTGCTTCCTATGACTTCTGATTCCATTTTGAAAGATGATATTAATAGAGTTAATAAAGAAAAACAGGAGAAAAATAAGAGTGAAAATCAGATTGTGGCAAAAGAATTTGAGCAACAAATGAAGCCTAATAATAAACCATCTAGTGTTGCTTCTGAAGTTAAATTGAAAAGTGCATGTTTACTTTCCACCAAATCTGATATTGATGAGCTAGATTTTAGCAAATCTGTTTGCTATGCTTTTGTGTACAAAGAGGCATTATTTTCATTCGAGGACGTGCCTTCCTGTTTGCCTCCTGCTATTACTAACATTTTGCAGGAGTTCGCTGACATCTTTCCACAAGACGTGCCACCGGGATTACCACCTATTCGAGGGATTGAGCATCAGATTGACTTAATTCCCGGTGCATCTCTACCCAACCGTGAACCATACCATACCAATCCAGAGGAGACGAAGGAGATTATGCGTCAAGCCCAGGAGCTGCTCGACAAAGGTTATATATTTGAATCCCTTAGTCCTTGTGATGTTCCTATTATTCTAGTGCCGAAAAAGGATGGTACCTCGCGTATGTGTGTTGATTGCAGAGGCATTAATAATATTACTATTCGTTATCGTCATCCTATTCCTAGGCTAGATGATATGCTTGATGAATTGAGTGGCTCTACAATATTCTCCAAAGTTGATTTGCGTAGTGGATACCATCAAATTCGTATGAAATTGGGGGATGAATGGAAAACAACATTTAAAACTAAGTTTGGATTATGAGTGGTTAGTCATGCCTTTTGGGTTAACTAATGCAACTAGTACTTTCATGAGATTAATGAACGAAGTTTTACGTGCTTTCATAGGACGATTTGTGGTAGTCTATTTTGATGATATACTGATTTATAGCAGATCTTTGGAGGAACATTTGGAACATTTACGTGTTGTTTTTATTGCTTTACATGATGCATGTTTGTTTGGTAACCTTGGGAAGTGCACCTTTTGCATCGACCGAGTATCTTTTCTTGGCTATTTTGTTACTCCACATGGAATTAAAGTTGATAAGGCCAAGATTGAAGCTATTGAGAGTTGGCCGCAGCCCAAAACTGTCATGCAAGTGAGGAGTTTCCTTGGCCTCGCTGGTTTCTATAGGCGTTTTGTGAGAGATTTTAGCACCACTGCTGAACCTCTCAACGAGCTTACAAAGAAGGATATGCCTTTTGTTTGGGTTACCGCACAGGAAGAAGCCTTCATGGTATTGAAAGATATGTTGACACATGCTCCTTTACTCCAACTTCCTGATTTTAATAAGACTTTTGAGCTTGAATGTGATGCTAGTGGAATTGCATTAGGAGGTGTGTTATTACAAGATGGCAAACCTGTTTCATACTTTTCTGAAAATTTGAGTAGGCATAGTCTGAATTATTCTACTTATGATAAAGAATTATATGCTCTTGTTCGGACTTTAGAGACATGGCAACATTATTTATGGCCCAAAGAATTTGTTATACATTCTGATCTTGAATCTTTGAAACATATTAAAAGTCAAGCTAAACTGAATTGTAGACATGCTAAATGGGTTGAATTCATTGAGACTTTCCCTTATGTCATTAAACATAAGAAGGGTAAAGAAAATGTTATTGCTGATGCATTGTCTCATCGCTATACTATGCTTTCACAATTTGACTTCAAAATATTTGGTTTGGAGACCATCAAAGTTCAATATGTGCATGATGCCGATTCTAAAGATGTAATACAGAATTGTAAAGAAGGAAGAACATGGAACAAGTTCATCGTTAATGATGGATTTGTGTTCCGTGCTAACAAGCTATGCATTCCAGCTAGCTCTGTTCGTCTTTTGTTGTTGCAGGAGGCACATGGAGGAGATTTAATGGGACACTTTGGCGTGAAGAAGATGGAGGACGTACTTGCTACACATTTCTTTTGGCCAAAGATGAGACGGGTTGTTGAGCGTTTTGCTGCTCGCTGCACTACATGTCAAAAAGCTAAGTCATGACTCAATCCACATGGTTTATATATGCCTTTGCCAGTACCTAGTGTTCCTTGGGAGGATATATCTTTGGACTTTGTTTTAGGTTTACCTTGAAAAAAGAAGGGGAGGGATAGTATATTTGTCGTCGTGGATAGATTCTACAAAATGGCACACTTTATGCCATGTCATAAAAGCGAAGATGCTGTTAATGTTGCTGATTTGTTTTTTCGTGAAATTATTCGCTTGCATGGTGTGCCAAATACTATTGTTTCAGATCGTGATACTAGATTTCTTAGCCATTTTTGAGATGTTTATGGGCTAAGTTGGGGACTAAACTGCTTTTTAGTACTACTTGTCACCCCCAAACTAATGTCAAACTGAAGTAGTCAATAGAACATTGTCTACTATGCTTAGGGCTGTTTTGAAGAATAAAAAGAAAATGTGGGAAGAATGCTTGCCTCGTATTGAATTTTCTTATAATCGTTTGTTGCATTCTACTACTAAGATGTGCCCTTTTGAAATTGTGTATGGTTTCCTACCTTATGCACCTATTGATTTGTTGCCTCTTCCATCTTCGAAGAAGGTTAATTTTGATGCTAAACAACGTGCTGAATTGAACTTAAAAATTCATGGGTTAACTAAGGAAAACATTGAGCGTATGAATGCTAAATATAAACTTGCTGGAGATAAGGGTAGAAAACATGTTGTGGTTGCACCTGGAGATCTTGTTTGGTTACATTTGCGTAAGGATAGATTTCCTGATTTGCACAAATCAAAGCTAATGCCACATGCTGATGGTCCTTTCAAGGTGTTAGAGAAAATAAATGATAGCGCATATAAACTTGAGCTGCCTGCAGATTTTGGGGTTAGTCCCACTTTTAACATTGCAGATTTGAAGCCTTATTTGGTTGAGGAAGATGACCTTCCGTCGAGGACGACTTCATTTCAAGAAGTGGAGGATGATGAGGACATCAATACCATTGTTACACCCACAGCCCCTACTAGTACATATACTGGACCAATTACTAGAGCTCGCGCAAGCCAATTAAATTATCAGGTACTTTTGTTTGTTGGTAATGATTCTAATGTTCATGAGAATATGATGCTGCCTAAATTGGATACATTTGTTTTGCTTACAAATGAAGGGCCTGGCATGGATAAGAGAGATGAACACTGGAGCAAGACCAAGGATGGAGATGATGGCATGCGCATGGGGAACAAGAACAGAGTTACAAGTGATGAATTCAGGACTTTGAAGCCACCATAATGAGTGCATGAAGCCTTGGACGAAATATACAAGATGACACTTCATAAATTTCGTCCAGAGGCTATTATAGGTGTTGCGTCACCTTTTTTATTGGGCCAGGCCCATGTAATTTCGAAATACTTGAGTATAGGCTGTTTTAAGAGTCCGTATGTGTGGGAAAACAGGAGATAGGGTTGGTTTCGGACCCCTCCTCCAAGGGCCACGAAATCCCCCATCTTCCTCCATATGTACAGCCCTTAGGGAACCATTTAGACTTTGGGTTTTGTTTATATTAAAAGTTCACCATAGCTGCAACTTCGCGTACTTTGTTTGTGTTCAACGACCAGACAAAGGCGTCACAGAACCCCACCTTCATTAATCAAGCTTTCCTCTTATATTCGCAATATCCAGATTGCAATATCAGTTTCTTGCTTGTTCTTCATTTGCTCGTAGGAAACAGGCCCTCGTGGTCAGGTTGATCGTGCTCCCGCGTGGTCAATAACCTCTCGGAGTTGGTTTAGCTATTGCTAAGGCGCGACGTCCTCGAACGTTCATAGTCGGATCATCAAAGTCTACTCCACCATAAACGATAGCCACCATCTCATTGAAAGACGGGACACCTTTGCCTCTATCGGGAATGCAAGACACCATATGCACAATATGAGCAACATAACCCTACCAAGTTAGAGCATACACCTCAGAGGGGAAATAGGATTGGTCATCTGTCTCTTAATCCTCCTCTGAGGAGCTATCCGTAACTAGCGAGATATGCGCTTCATCAAATAGCATGGTCTGCTATTAAGACCTTGTTTTCACTCCAGATTTTTCCATCATTGTGTCAAATGGCTGATGCACACGAAGAATAGTTGAATGTACTAACATTGTTGACAAATGTAATACGCAATGAAAAAATGGATGGCGTGATATAATTCACATATAAGATGACTGGCTAAGCAGGATGTCATTGCAAAATTCACATATATGATGCTTGGCTAAACAAGACGGCGTTGCATAATTCACATATACGATAAGATCTAGAGAAATTATTATGAAAGTATAAAAAAAATCTCTGAATGCTAGAATGAAATGTGATCCTAAGTTTGCTACTTCACCTATCTATACTGATGATAAGGATTATGAATTCTCTGTCGACCCAGAGTTAATTACTTTGGTTGAATCTGATCCTTTCCATGGTTCTGAAACTGAAACTGTTGTGGCACATCTTTGTTGGTGTACAAAAGTAGGGGTCCCTTTTTGCACCCCTTTACTTGTGCGTGGGCAGTCGCAGCCCCACGCCCCTGACCACGCTTGGTGGGGCAGAGGAAGCAAAGGCACAAAACAACCAGACCAACACCAAGACAGAGACACAAAGAGCAGAAGGGCGAGGTGCTCTCCCTCGGCAAGACCCTTGCCGGGGCAGCCTCCACAGCCCCGGCAAGAGCCTTGCCAGGGCAACTTGCCCAACACTAGCGGAGCAGCCACCCTTGAGCCTAAGAGTTCCAACACCGTCAACCACATTGGAACCAAGGCTCGGGAGGCACCTCCATGGTGGCATGCAGATCTTTGTGAAAACCAGAAGCCTACCAGATCAGATGAGAATCAAAAGACGATGATCCTCGGCAAGATCCTTGCTGAGGATACCCACGAGACCCCCGGCAAGATCCTTGCCGGGGACGACCACGACGCCACGGCAAGACCGGCAAGCGTCTCACCGAAGACATCCGCGGGGCCATAGCCAGGCCCACATCTGCCAAGATTCCACCGCCGTTCCCATGCAACTGCCAGCCCAACAACTAAGCGAGCACCTGCGTGGCGGTGTGTGGCCTCTGGGCCAATTCAGCAAGCTCCTGCGTGGTGGCATGCAGATCTTCGTGAAGACCCTACCACCACGCCAACTTAGCAGCCTGCGAGCCTACATGGCGCTGCATGCCTCGTTGTCCTGGATGCGTGTCGAAGCAAGGAGGAGCGACGACGGACAGGATGGGCCTCGTTTCCATCCCCAATAAAGCAAGAGGACACCTAAGTAGCGCATTAAATGCGCCTTGTCCTGTAATGACAAGCGATAAGCTTGGACACTATATTCCTTTCCACCTCCTGTGTGCCACTGTGGCAGCCCCTTTGTCTATAAAAGGAGGCCCGCGACGTACTGAGAGAGGATTCGGATCTTTTGGACGACGCACACACCGTAGCTAGTTCAAAAGCTCAAGAACACTCAAATATACACCAAAGCAGGACTAGGGTATTACGCATCCTCGCGGCCCGAACCTGGGTAAACGACCTTCGTGCTCGCTTCTAGACCCGCTCTTTGCACAACCCCGCGCCCACCAACCGCAGACGGGATTCCAGTGATCCCATAGGTGTGATTTTCCCCTCGACATCTTTGGCACGCCAAGTAGGGGGCGTAGTTGTGAGAATCCGTTCTAGCAGCGAGTCTAGCAGTTCTTCATCACCATGGCTCCCAAGAAGAAGGGGATCACAGCGATCGGCTCATCCGGGGCCGGCCCGTTCGCGCCAGCGCGAGTAGGAGGCCAGGTGCCCACGGATGGCACCGGAGACGTGTCCCACGAGCATCCACAATGTTCTGGCGATCGGAGCCAGGAGAGTGGCATCTTCCGAATCCGAGATGACGAGCCACGCGTCACTGGGTCCGGGGGCGGGGCCGTGCTGCCCACGGGCAGCGCAGCAGCCTCTACGGCACCCCTGCTGGCGCCCACGCCGCGCCCCTGCCAGGTCGCTGGCGATGAGCAAAGACGATCTTTGGAGCGCCCGGGCACCGCCAGCGAAAGAGCCCTATGCACCACTCACAGGACGAACCAGGTCGGGGTGCGCGCTCAGACGCTGGTGCAGGCGGCGTTCAAACCGCGAGACCACGACAGAGCCCCTTCTAACCTGGTTAGAAGTCGGAGCGCGTCAGGGTAGATATCGCCGCCGCCTACACCAGCAGAAGCACTGGCGCGCGTGCAGCTGCTCCTCGACTTCCCCCCTGCTACGAAGAAGCTCGACGAGTGGAGAGTCACCATCCGAAGCCTTGTCAGCTTCGCCAACAAAGACGAGCCGCTCCTGGCGGGACCCTCGCACCAGCGTCCTGACGAGCCAGTGCATGCCGGTGGTGGGGGGACCAGAGACGCTGGGCGCATGGGGCACTCCCCCCCCCCCCCCCCCCGCGGTCGCGGTAACAGCCACCGGCCCGTCGACCCGATGTCGGCGACAAAGTTTCCACAGCGTCATCCGACCCGCTGACACGCCGTGACCAACGTCAAGTCCTTAGGGAGCGGGCCCAGGAAGACGCTCGAACTACCATCGGACGACGATGAGAGATGCACCATCAGTTAGATCGGCGTGCGAGGCCTACTATGGACCGCCCGGCGCCGGGGGCCCCGATGACCTGCCTTACGAGGTGGGTTGTCCGGCCTTTAACCGAGAGCTGCGGCAGTTCCAGTGGCCCTCCCACCACACAATCATGCCCGATGTTGGCGAGAAGTACAACGGCAAGACCCACCCGATCTACACCATCGCGATGCAAGCTGCTAGAGCCCGTGACGACAAGGTGCTTGCCAATTACTTCCTGTTTGCACTCAAACCCAACGTCATGTCATGGTTGATGCACTTGCCGATGGAATCTATTTCTTCTTGGTCGGATCTGTGTCATGAGTTTGTTGGCACCTTCACTGGAGGCCACCAAGCTCAAGGCCAGGCAAGCGATTTGCATATCATCCCCCCAGAAGGAAGGTGAAAACCTGCGCAAGTACATACAGAGGTTCAGTCGGGTGCAATACAACATCCTAGATGTTAATCCCGCCGCCGTTATCAGCGAATCCATCAGAATGTGCGCAACCCCAAGATGTGTGAAGAGTTGGTGATGAACAAGGTCAAAGATGTGGCCAAACTTTATGTTCTGGCCGATAGATGTGCTCGAGCTGAAGAGGGGAGGAAGTACCCCGGCGAGGACGCCGGTGCGGAAACCGACTCCGCAGACAAAGACGCCACCGCCCCGACAAAGTAGGGTCGGCGCCGCAACAGGAAGCGCAAGGGAAAGACTGTCCTTGCCATTGAGGGATCCGCCGAGCTTGTCGCCGCCAAAAAGGCCAAGGCTGATGACCCTGGCAAGGAGGTTGCGGGTCGCGCCTGCTATTCCCCGTGACGCCGCCGCAAAGCTGTGGGGCTCGACAAATTGTACTACAAGATCCACCGCACCAAGGGCCATGACCTCCAGAACTGCTGACATGTTGAGCTGCTTGCAGAAAAGGAGAAGGGTCAGGATGGTGCTGAGGGATCCGGCAAGAAGCATGGCAGCCAAGGGGGTCGCCGCAGCAAAGATAACCAACAAGAGAGGCCTGCTCAGGGCCGTGACAAGAAAGAGGAGGATGATGATCACGACTAGGATGATGAGTCCGGCGAGCACGAGTTCCAGAAGGCTACAGAGGCTATGTGCGTCGACAGTGGCACCTCGTTGCACACCTCACACCGCCAGCTGAAGCAGTGAGCACGTGAGGTCACTGCGGCGGAGCCATCGTTCGATGCCCAGAGGCCACTGAAGTGGTCCCACACGCCCATCGTTTTTGACACCGAGGACCACCCTGACCGCACAACTATGGTCGGATGTTTGCCGTTTTTTGTTTCACCAACAATACGCAACCTCAAGGTGACCAAAGTGCTAGTTGACGGTGGGGCAGGTCTGAATTTGATCTCGCCCGCTGTGATCAAGAAGCTGCTGATTCCTGATGGAGACCTCGAGGAAACGGGCATGTTTCAAGGGGTCAACCCAGGAAGGAGCCAGCCTAAAGGTAAAATCACGCTGCCCATTACGTTTGGGGGTGAGCTGAACTATAGGACGGAGAAGATCGTCTTCCTTGTCGCCGAGATCCCCTTGCCATACAATGGGATCCTTGGCCGCCTCGCGCTGGCCAAGTTCATGGCGGCGTCCCACTATGCCTACAACACGTTGAAGATGCAGGGGCCGCTGACCATCATCATCGTCCCCTCTGACAAGAAAGACGCACTCATCTACACCGACCAACTCTCATCGAGAGGCGGTTGCAAAAGAATCGTCATTGGCACTTGCTCTCGGCTACCGAAGCTCCAGGGAGGAAGAAGACCGGAAAGACCTCTTCCGGCAAGACCTCTTGCACCCACTCCGGCAAGCGCACCTCTTCGGAGTGTTGTGCACCCGTTGAGGACGTGCCAGAGAGCTCCACCGGCAAGAGCAAGAAGTCCAAGGCTACATCACCAGAAACCAAGAAGGTGTCCGTCAAGGAGGACGGCACGGGCGGGGCTTTCACCATAAGCTCCACCCTCGACAACAAATAGGAAAGCACGCTCATCGCCTTCCTGTGGGCGAATGTTGATGTATTTGCATGGCAAGCATCTGGCATCCTCGGTGTTCCCAGGGAGGTGACTGAGCACCATCTTGTTGTCTGTCCTCATGGGCAGCCCGTCAAGCAGAAGGTCAGGAAGCAAGCTTTGGAGCGGCAAGAGTTCATCATCGAAGAGATCAGGAAGTTGGAGGTGGCAGGCCTGGTAAGAGGAGTACTCTACCCCACATGGTTGGCCAATCCGATAGTGGTGCGTAAGGCAAATGGGAATTGGAGGCTGTGTATTGATTACACAGACATCAATAAAGCCTGTCGAAAGGAACCTTTCCCTCTGCCATGCATCGACCAGATTGTAGACTCCACTGCCGGGTGTGACCTGCTGTCATTCCTTGATGCCTACTCAGGGTACCACCAGATCTTCATGATGAAGGAAGATGAAGAGAAGACCGCGTTCATCACCCCATGTGGTACGTACTGTTTTGTACAATTGCCTTTCGGGTTGAAGAGCGCTGGTTTGACGTTTGCCCGAGCAATCCAGATTGGTTTTGAACCCCAGCTACATAGAAATATGGAAGCTTATATGGATGACATAGTGGTCAAAACCAAGGACAGGGCCACGCTCGTCCAAGATTTGGAAGAAACATTCACAAACCTGCGCAAGATCAATCTCAAGCTCAACCTAGATAAGTGCGTGTTCGGTGTCCCCTCCGGCAAACTTCTCGGGTTCTTTGTGTCACAACGCGGAATTGAAGCAAATCCCGACAAGATCAAAGCGATTGAGCAGATTGAGGCGCTGAAATGGGTCAAAGACGGTCGTAGGCTCGCTGGCTGCGTTGCTGCCCTGAGTAGGTTCATCTCCAAATCTGCTGAGTGCGCCCTCCCCTTTTTCAAAGTTTTGAAAAAGGCGGGTCCAGTAAAATGGACTCCGGAGGCAGAGGCAGCACTGCAAGATTTGAAGAGGTACCTCTCCTCCATGCCAACACTAGTCGCACCTAAACCACGAGAGCCGTTGCTGCCGTACTTAGCGGGAACGAATCAAGTGGTCAGTGCTGCACTGGTGGCATAGAGGGAACCTGAGGGAGAAGTAGTAAGTGCAGCAGAGCCGTCGGATGGTGGGCCGGGGTCTTCCCCAGCAGAGCCTGACGCCGGCGAACCAGAACCCCCGGCAAGGCCCGAACCCGGCGAGGCAGAGCCTGAGCAGATGGGCGAAGTGGGACCAAAGAAGAATATGGTGCGACACCCAGTATATTTTGTCAGCTCCCTCTTTCAGGGGGCTAGGTCGAGATATTCTAGAATGCAGAAGCTGCTTTTCGGCCTTCTCATGGCCTCGAGGAAGCTGCACCACTATTTCCAAGTGCATGAGATCACCGTCGTCACCTGCCTCCCTTTGCAACGGATTTTGCACAACCCAGATGCGACAGGGAGGATTGTGGAGTGGGCATTGGAGTTGTCGAGCTTTGGCCTCAGGTTTGAAAGTACTTCTACAATCAAGAGCCAAGCTTTGGCAGAGTTCATAGTAGAATGGACCGCGACGCCCAACGAGGAGATCCAAGAGACCACCCTTCCCGGCAAGGAGATGAGTAGCGAGTGGATTATGTACTTTGACGGAGCTTTCTCACTCCAAGGTGCTGGTGTTGGCGTGCTACTCGTTGCACCCACCAGAGAGCACCTCAAGTACGTAATCCAGATGCACTTCCCCCGGGAAAAATCAACGAACAATACGGCGGAGTACGAGGGGTTGCTTGCCGGTCTTAGGATCGCGGCAGACCTCGGAATCAAGAAGCTCATCATCAGAGGTGATTCGCAGCTCGTCATCAAGCAATTCAACAAGGATTACTAGAGCCCGCTGATGGAGGCCTACGTGAATGAAGTGAGGAAGTTGGAAGAACGTTTCGACGGCTTACAGGCAGAACATGTTCCCCGAGCGGAGAACAACATTGCCGATGACCTGTCGAAACGCGCTGCCCTCAAGTTGCTTGTGGAACCAGGTACCTTTGTACTTCAGTTAATACAACCATCCGTAGAGCCATCAGCGGGGCAGAACAAGCGAAGGAAGATGAGCCCTGGCAAGTACCTTCCCGCTGAGCTCCCAGGAGCCACCGGCAAGGAGGTTTCCAGGTACCCCCAAGCTTGCCGAGGGGCAACTACCTCCGACGGGGCCTCGGGCCCTGATCGTAGAGGCAGCTGCCCCTTCGACCGAAGATGTGCCTTTGGTCCTTGTCGCCGAGCCCCAGGCTCCGGCATGGGTGCAGCCCACCGTCCATTTCCTCCAAACAGGAGAGCTCCCTGAGGAGCAGGAAGAAGTAGAGAAAGTAGCCCGTCGGTCCAGCATGTACCAGTTTGTGGATGATACCCTGTACAGAAGGAGGCAGAACGGAGTCAAGCTGAAGTACATTCCTCAAGAGGACAGACTAGAGCTGTTGGCAGATATACATGGAGGTATGTGTGGATCCCACATAGCGTCAAGGGCCCTTGCCGGCAAGGCATTCCGGCAAGGTTTCTTCTGGCTCACAGCCCTCCAGGATGCAGCTGCGCTAGTAACCAAGTGTGAAGTGTGTCAGTTCCATTCAAAGAAGCTTCATCAACCAGCTCAAGTCCTTCAAACAATCCCTCTCTCCTGGCCATTTTTGGTCCGGGGGCTCGGCATACTGGGCCCCTTCCCCCGTGTTGTCGGGGGCTTTGATTACTTGTACGTCGTAATCGACAAGTTCACAAAGTGGCCCGAAGTTGAGGCAGTGAGGAACGTGACAGCACAGTCAGCCGTCAAGTTCTTCAAGGGGCTAGTTTGCCGTTTTGGTGTGCCGAACAGGGTCATCACCGACAACGGTACAAAGTTCACAAGCCGCACCTTCAAGCAATACATCCAGGACCTCGGTAGCAGGGTCTGTTTTGCTTCGGTGGCACACCCACGGAGAAACGACCAGGCGGAGAGGGCGAACACTGAAGTACTGCGAGGCCTGAGGATGAAGACTTTTGACAGGTTGCACAAGTGTGGAAGGCGCTGGATTGATGTGTTGCCAATGGTTCTTTGGTCGATCAGAATGACACCAAATCGAGCCACCGGCCAGACACCTTTCTCCCTCGTTTACGGGGATGAAGCAGTTGTCCCCACGGAACTCACATACATGTCACCCCGAGTGCTCGCTTATGATGAGCTTGAGCAAGAGCAATTGCGGCACGATGACGCAACGCTCCTTGAGAAATATTGTCTTGGGGCAGGCGAAAGCAGCGTGGTTACAAAGAAGCCTTGCGCCGCTACCATAGCCGCAAGGTTCATGCCCGAAGCTTTGAGGAAGGCGACCTTGTTCTTCGGCGCGTTCAGTCAGCCAAGAATTCCAACAAGTTGACGCCGAAGTGGGAAGGCCCTTATCGGGTAATACGAGTCACCAGGCCTGGCGCAGTCCGCCTGGAGACCGAAGATGGTATCCCAGTGAGCAACCCCTGGAATATCGAACATCTTCGTAAGTTTTACCCATGAGGCGCGGTTGCCGGGCCTCCCGGCAAGCCACCTTTTGTACAAGCTTTGCCGATAAGGCATGTAACCCTTTGTACAAAGCCAGGCGCAGACCCTGAGCATAAATAAATGAAGCGCTGGCACCCTAAGTTTTAGCATGCGTGCTAGGTTGAGTCTCTCTTTGGTAGGGTTGATAGTGCCCGGCGGCAACTAACCCCTAACATAGAGGTCGAGTGTGTGTCTTTCCGTCCTTTCCAGTCTTTTCTTTGGTTCGCAGGCTGCACAGGTGTTTCTGCTAAGCCATTTAAGGGCGGGGAGACGGATCGACATCCCCGACCCCGGAAAACCCGTTGCCAGGGGCTGCAGATTCAACCACCCGACCACGGCAAGCCAAGGTTGCCGGGGGCTGCAGATCCAGATAAGTCCTTTATCCCCTGTTATGCATTTCCATGTGGAATTGGGACATATGAAACCTCATTTATTCCTGGGCCACCGTGCTCCCCCTTTCCTGTGCCCAAGAATTATTTCCTGGGCCGGAACTTGGTTGTAGTTGCGGTGACAAGGAAGCGAACGAAGGGCCTAAACCTACTTCGCCCCTGCCTCCGCCAAGGGCGCGAGCATGGCCGTGAATGAAGTAAGGGGACGGCAAGGCCTGTTCCCAGGCAACAATGTTTATCTTAGAAATAACAAGGATTCACTCCTTAGCATGGGCCTCTCTCACGCACAGAGAACCCGGCAAACACCCTTTTTCATTAATATGTTCCAAACAGGTACAGTTCGTACGGAATGCAAACATGAGCAAGGGGGTTACAAGGTTTAAATCTAACAAGTGCCCGCAGGCTTAAAAACTAAAAAATATAAGTGCACCGTGATCTCCGTTCTTGCCCCTTTCCTCCCAGGTGCGGCAGGTGAAGGCAAAAAAGAGGAGACGGGGAACGCGCCGATGGAGAGCTTGATGAGGAAGGCCCTCGGCAGGGCGCATGGCCAAGGGGGGAAGGCGACACGGTCAGTCGGAGTCGGAGTCGGCGTCCACCCGCCTGACGCCCTCACCGTCACTGTCGCTGTCCTCCTTGTCACTCCCGCTTGAGGAGGAGTCTTCATCATCGGAGGATCTCTCCACGCAACACTTTAGGTGAGTTCCCAAGTCCCCAAAGACCTTGATGGAGAGCAGGCCGTTTTCCATTAATTTGAAGTAGAGAACGAGCTCCTCCGACAGGCTATGAGCACGAGAGAAGGTCTTCCATCCGCGACGAAGATACATGACATGAGGGGCGGGGAAGTCGACATCGACCCGCGTGCTGCCATTCCCGCAGCCCCTCATGTGCAACCTCAGAGTCTGTGGCGGGTCGAGCTCCACCTCCAGAGCGAACGGAGTAGGGAGACGAAGACGACGGTGCATTGGCCGGTGCAGCCTGATGACGAACTCGCGGGGCTGGTCCCCGACATGGCCCTCCATTGGGGGAGGGGCCGCTGGCGAAGGCGAGGCCGGTGCGCCGCCCCATTCCCCTCTTCCCCGAGCACCATGACGACCTCGTCCTCGCCCCCTCCCCCTTCCTCTCGCGGCCGGCTCCGCCGCCATGAGCTCTTGGGAAGGAGGGGCACACTATCGGGCAGAGACCCTCGTCGCCGTCGTCGAAGTGCCAGCGCACCCTCTCGCCATAGCAGAGGAAAGGAAAAGGCCAAGGTGGAAGGAAATGAATGAGGGAGGTTAAAGGGGTGCCATCCCCCTCCCCTTCTTATACAGGGGCGAGGTAGGGGCTCGGCCGCCCCGCTTAACCAATCCAGCCACCTGAGCACAGGGAATCGAGACCGACCCGCTGCTCCAATCAGCGACGACCTGGTTCCTCGCCGCGTCATTTAAGTCCCGTCCCCCCCCCCCCCGCGTCCACCGCTTACCATCTTCGAGGGATGGGGGACACGCGGCGATCAAGCCAAAATCGAGAAGACGAGTGAGGCGACCATTTTCCACCCCGTGATCGTGGGGCACGGGCGCCTTGAAGGCCACGACTCGAATCCACTTAGTAAATGAGCCGCGCCCTGCGTTTTCCTCTTTTTTATGGGGAAGGCGCGAGCCGCCTCTTTACTACAATGTGACACATGAGGGCAGCAACCGCCCCACGCATGACCCCCATGTCACGCACAACCCCCATGTCACACGTTCAACGCGGGGCGTGGGGAAGCACAAGCGAGCGAGGGAGTTACTGCGGTAAAAAATCCACCGCACACGCGCTCGCACACCGTTCTAGGCCTGGACCAATAACGCTCCGCGCTTATATGTGGCCCAGGCCCAGGGGCTCCTGTCGGTGTACAAAAGTAGGGGTCCATTTTAGCACCCCTTTACTTGTGCGAGGGCAGTCGCAGCCCCACGCCCCTGACCACGCTTGGCGGGGCAGAGGAAGCAAAGGCACACAACAACCAGACCAACGTCAAGACAGAGACACAAAGAGCAGAAGGGCGAGGTGGACTCCCCTGGCAAGACCCTTGCCGAGGCGGCCTCCACAGCCCCAGCAAGAGCCTTGCCGGGGCAACTTGCCCAACACCAGCTGAGCAGCTACCCTTGAGCCCAAGAGCTCCAACACCGTCAACCACATTGGAACCAAGGCTCGGGAGGCACCTCCGTGGTGGCATGCAAATCTTTGTGAAGACCATAAGCCTACCAGATTAGATGAGAATCAGAAGACGAGATCCGCGAAAACATCCTTGCCGAGGATACCCACGAGACCCCCGACAAGATCCTTGTCGGGGACGACCACGACACCACAGCAAGACCCTTGCCGGGGCCCCGGCAAGACTCTCGTCGAAGACATCCGCAGGGCCGCAACCAGGCCCACATCTGCCAAGATTCCACCACCGTTCCCATGCAACTGCCAACCCAACAACTAAGCGAGCACCTGCGAGGCGACATGCAGCCTCTGGGCCAATTCAGCAAGCACATGCGTGGTGGCATGCAGATCTTCGTGAAGACCCTACCACCACGCCAACTCAGTAGCCTAGCAGCCTACATGGTGCTGCATGCCTCATTGGCCTGGACGCGTGTCGAAGCAAGGCAGAGCATCGACGGATGGGACGGGCCTCGTTTTCGTCCCCAATAAAGCAAGAGGACACCTAAGTAGCGCATTTAATGCGCCTTGTCCTATAATGACAAGCGATAAGCTTGGACACTGTATTCCTTTCCACCTCCTATGTGCCACTTTGGCAGCCCGTTTATCTATAAAAGGAGGCCCGTGGCGTACTGAGAGAGGATTCGGATCTTTTGGACAACGCACACATTGTAGCTAGTTCAAAAGCTCAAGAACACTCAAATATACACCAAAACAGGACTAGGGTATTACGCATCCTCGCGGCCCGAACATGGGTAAACGACCTTCGTGGTGGCTTCTACACCCGCTCTTTGCACAACCCCGCGCCCGCCAACCGCAGAAGGGATTCCGGTGATCCCATAGGTGTCGTTTCCCCCCGACAATCTTACTAAGTTTAATGACATGGCCACCCTGTTTACTCATGATGAGAAAACTCGCTACTACTTTATTTTCAAATTATTTTTGTTCTCATTAAAGGGTGATGATAAAGATTGGTACAATACTCTTGCTCCTGGCTGTGTGCGTAGTCCCCAAGATATGATTTATTACTTCTCTGAAAAATATTTCCCTGCTCATAAGAAACAAGCTGCTTTACAGGAAATATTTAACTTTGTGCAAACTAAAGAAGAGAGTCTCCCACAAGCTTGGGGAGGCATTGCCAGTTACTTAATGTTTTGCCTGATGATCCTCTTAATAAAAATGAAATACTTGATATCTTCTATAATGGACTAACCGATGCTTCTAGGGATTTCCTGGATAGTTCTGTTGGTTGTGTTTTCAGGGAACGAACTATTGTGCAAGCTGAAGAATTATTGAATAATATATTGAAAAATTATGATGATTGGACTCTTCCTGAACCACCGGCTAAAGCCACTCCAAAGAAGAGGGGTATATTATATCTCAGTCCTGAAGATATGCAAGAGGCAAATAAATCTATGAAGAAAAAAGGTATTGAAGCAGAGGATGTTAAAAATTTACCTTCTATTGAAGAAATACATGGGCTTAATACACCACCACTACCTAAGGTGGTAGAGGTAAATTCTCTAATGAAGTTCAATGATAATGACAATCCTCACAATATGCACCCTAGCCAATGCATTTATGAGTTTGAAAACTATATTAAAAAGCAAGATTAAGTCAATGCAAATGTTATGAAACAATTGAAATATAATTTTGATATGATTGCTCGCTTGAGTGACTTGTCATTTAGAATCTCAAATGATGTTAGAGGTGTTGGAAAGCATGCTTCTGTGGTTCAAACTCAGTTAGAGTAAAGTTGCTAAATATCAAAGAGAATTGCTTGATGAAATGAATAATAATATACATGACTTTGTTGTTAGAGTTGCAACTAGAGGAGGTAAAATGACTCAGGAACCAATTTATCCTGAGGGACACCCAAAAAGAATTGAACAAGATTCACAAAGAGTTAACACTGATGCACCTAGTCCTTCTAGAACAAAAAAGAAAAAGAAAAATGATAGGACTTTTCATACTTCTAGTGAGCCCGAAATAGAAAAGCCTCCTGATAATGATAATGGAACTTCTATCTCTGATGCTGAAACTCAATCTAGTAATGAGCACTCACCTAGTGACAATGAAAAAGATAATGATGATGTTCATGAAGACTCTCAACCAAATAGTAAAGAACCAGATAATGATGTTGAGATAGAACCACCTGTTGATCTTGATAACCCACAACCTAAGAATAAAAGATATGACAAAAGAGACTTCATTGCTAGAAAACAAGGTAATGAAAGAGAACTGTGGGTTCAAAACCCAGTGCCTTTTCCACCCAAATCAACTAAAAATAAATATGATGAAGAATTTGAATGCTTTGCCGAAATGCTGAGGCCAGTCTTTTTGCGTACTCGCTTGACTGATATCTTGAAAATGCCTCCTTATGCAAAATATATGAAAGACATCATCACAATTAGGAGAAAAATACCGGAAGCTGAAATCTCCACTATGCTTGCTAATTATACTTTTAAAGATGGAGTACCCAAAAAACTTGGAGATCCAGGAATACCAACTATACCTTGCTCTATCAAAAAGAATTATGTGAAAACTGCTCTATGTGATTTAGGAGCTGGTGTTAGTGTTATGCCTTTCTCTTTATATAAAAACCTTGATTTGAATAAACTCGCACCCACTGAAATATCTTTGCAAATGGCTGACAAATCAACTGCCATACCTATCGGTATTTGTGAGGATGTCCCGGTTGTTGTGGCTAATGTCACTATTTTGACTGACTTTGTTATACTTGAGATGCCCGAGGACGAAACATGTCGATTATCCTTGGTAGACCTTTCTTGAATACTGAGGGACTGCTATTGATTGCACTAAAAGCAAGGTCACTTTTCATATCAATGGTAATGAGCGTACGGTACACTTTTCGAAGAAACAATTCCAAGTGAATGGTTTTAATGTTATTAAAAAATCTCCGACAATCACTATTGGCAGTTTTCAAATACCTCTACCTACTGTCAAAAAAATATGTAATGCTTATTGTTGGGAACACTCATATCCCCATTGAGGTAACTTAGTGATTTACGAAAGTTCTTCGGGTTCATGCTAATCAAAAGTGGTTGTTAATAAGACCAGATCAACCTTATTAATGGATCATTTCTTAGCGGTATGAAGTTGATGAATTTAGTAAGCACTACCTTATGTCCCTACTTTTTGTTTTCTGTTTTATTAGTTAAATAAAATAAAATTCCATGTTTTGTCTGTTTTCTGAATTTCCCATGCAATAAAAAAATGACCCAAAAATAAAAGTTCTCAGACGGCCCTGAAAATTTAATACAATTTTTTTTGAATATTTCTGAATTTCTGGTGCAAATAATATCAGAGGGAGGTGCACCAAGTGGGCACAACCCACTTGGGCATGCCAGGACCCCCAGGCGCGCCCTGGTGGGTTGTGGTCCCCACGTGGGCCCCCTCACTTATCTCTTCACACCACATCATCACTCACCTCTAGAAAAAAATCTCCATTGATCTCTCTCCCGTGCTCTTGCCCTTAAGCCCGCGGATTTAGATCTCTTTGCTCGAAGCTCCGTTTTCGAAACTGTTTCAGGGGATTGTTGCTTGGTATGTGACTCCACCATTTGTCCAATTAGTTTTTGTTTTAGTGGTTTCTATTTTGAATAATTGGCTACTCTTGGTGCTGCTGTAGATGAGCTTGCATGTTGAATTCTTAGAGTTCTAAGTAGTTTGAATGATTGATATGGCCTCTATGTATCCCTATGAGTAGCTGCTATCAATTTTGTAAGGTTTTGTTGATAAATTTTTGTCACTCAAAAATTTTCAGAAAATTGTACGCGAACATGATGAACCTTTTTGGAAGGAGTTCTTCGAGGAGGCGATCCTCGGGGGCATCTTCTAGTGACAGCTCCGCTCGCCGGTCATATGTTGAACCAAGTGAAAGTTCCACTCGAGATGCCGCCACCAAAACATGATTATGGCCTTGCGATGAGTATATGATGCGTGTCGGCATTAAGGAGGAATTTGAGTAATATGTTCACAATGCTAGTCTCGGTACCTACATTTCAGATAAGTGCGAACAACGCCACCTTCTCACTGAATCATTTGTCAAAGGATTTAAATTCCTTCCCCGTGAGTCTAGGGTGTCGATTATGCTTTATGATAATCCATTTACCATCTCACTAGAGAATTTTTCTTAACACTGCAAACTCCCGTTATGGGGTTCGCTTGACGAACCGCCAAGGGCTGAGTACCAAACAAACATTCTTAACTAGTCTTTGTTGCGGTGAGATGAGGGGAGTGACACAAGGTAGAATAAAGAGCATTCATTTTCCCGCAATTTAGTACTTTGCATTATTTAATGGAAATGTATAGTACGCAAGGTGGAAGAAATGAATGACAGAGGGTTAAGGGGTGCCATCCCCCTCCCCTTCTTATAAAGGGGCGGGGCCAGGGCTCGGCCGCCCCGCTTAACCAATCCAGCCACCTGAGGCGCTGGGAATCAAGACCGACCCTCTGCTCCAATCAGCGACGACCCGGTTCCTCGCCTCGTCATTTAAGGCCCGTGCGCTCCCCCCCCCTGGGCGTCCACCGCTTACCATCTTGTAGGCATGGGGGACACGTGGCGAGCAAGCCAAAATCGAGAAGACGAGTGAGGTGACCGTTTTCCACCCCGTGATCGTGGGGCACGGGTGCCTTGAAGGCCACGACTCGAATCCACTTAGTAAATGAGCCGTGCCCCTGCGTTTTCCTCTTTTTTATGGGGAAGGCACGAGCCGCCTCTTTACTATGATGTGACACATGAGGGCAGCAACCACCCCACGCATGACCCCCACATCACGCACAACCCCCACGTCACGCGTTCAATGCTGGACGTGGGGAAGCGCAAGCGAGCGAGGGAGTTACTGCGGTAAAAAATCCACTGCACGCGCGCCCGCACAACATTCTGGGCCTGGCCCAATAACGCTTCGCGCTTATATGTGGCCCAGGCCCGGGGGCTCCCGTCGCTGTACAAAAGTGGGGTCCGTTTTTGCACCCCTTTACTTGTGCGCGGGCAGTTGCAGTCCCACGCCCCTGAGCACGCTTGGGGGGCAGAGAAAGCAAAGGCACAAAACAACCAGACCGACGCCAAGACAGAGACACAAAGAGCAGAAGGGCGAGGTGGACTCCCCTGGCAAGACCATTGCCGGGGCGGCCTCCACAGCTCCGGCAAGAGCCTTGCCGGGGAAACTTGCCCAACACCAGCGGAGCAGCCACCCTAGAGCCCAAGAGTTCCAACACCGTCAACCACATTGGAACTAAGGCTCGGGAGGCACCTCTGTGGTGGCATGCAGATCTTTGTGAAGACCAGAAGCCTACCAGATCAGATGAGAATCAGAAGACGACGATTCGCGAGAAGATCCTTGCCGAGGATACCCACGAGAACCTCGGCAAGATCCTTGCCGGGGAAGACTATGACACCACGGCAAGACCCTTGCTAGGGCCCCGGCAAGACTCTCATCGAAGATATCCATGGGGCCGCAGCCAGGCCCACATCTGCCAAGATTCCACCACCGTTTCCATGCAACTGCTAGCCCAACAACTAAGCGAGCACCTGGGTGGCGGCGTGTGGCCTCTAGGCCAATTCAGCAAGCATCTCCGTGGTGACATACAGATCTTCGTGAAGACCCTACCACCACGCCAACTCAGCAGCCTGCCAGCCTACATGGCGCTGCATGCCTCGTTGGCCTGGACGTGTGTCGAAGCAAGGCGGAGCATCGACGGACGGGACGGGCCTCGTTTCCGTCCCCAATAAAGCAAGAGGACACCTAAGTAGCGCATTTAATAAGCCTTGTCCTGTAATGACAAGCGATAAGCTTGGACACTGTATTCCTTTCCACCTCATGTGTGCCACTGTGGCAGCCCCTTTATCTATAAAAGGAGGCCCGCAACGTACTGAGAGAGGATTCAGATCTTTTGGACGACGCACGCCCCATAGCTAGTTCAAAAGCTCAAGAACATTCAAATATACACCAAAGCAGGACTAGGGTATTACGCATCCTCGCGGCCCGAACTTGGGTAAACGACCTTCGTGCTGGCTTCTAGACTCGCTCTTTGCACCACCCCGCGCCCGCCAACCGCAGAAGGGATTCCAGTGATCCCATAGGTGTCGTTTTCCCCCAACAATCTTACTAAGTTGAATGACATAGCCGCCCTTTTTACTCATGATGAGAAAACTCGCTACTACTTTATTCTCAAATTATTTCCGTTCTCATTAAAGGGTGTTGCTAAAGCTTGGTCCAATACTCTTGCTCCTGGTTGTGTGCGTAGTCCCCAAGATATGACTTATTACTTCTCTGAAAAATATTTCCCTGCTCGCAAGAAATAAGCTGCTTTACAGGAAATATTTAACTTTGTGCAAACTAAAGAAGAGAGTCTCCCACAAGCTTGGGGGAGGCTTTTCCAGTTACTTAATGCTTTGCCTGATGATCCTCTTAAGAAAAATGAAATACTTGATATCTTCTATAATGGACTAACCGATGCTTCTAGCGATTTCCTAGATAGTTGTGTTGGTTGTGTTTTCAGGGAACGAACTGGTGTGCAAGCTGAAGAATTATTGAATAATATATTGAAAAATTATGATGATTGTACTCTTCCTGAACCACCGGCTAAACTCACTCCAAAGAAGAGGGGTATATTATATCCCAGTCCTGAAGATATGCAAGAGGCAAAGAAATCTATGAAGAAAAAAGGTATTAAAGCCAAGGATGTTAAAAATTTACTTCCTATTGAAGAAATACATGGGCTTAATACACCACCACTACCTAAGATGGTAGAGGTAAAGTCTCTAATGAAGTTCAATGAGAATGACAATCCTCACAATATGCACCCTAGCCAATGCATTTATGAGTTTGAAAACTATATTAGAAAGCAAGATCACTTCAATGCAAACGTTATGAAACAATTGAAATATAATTTTGATATGATTGCTCGCTTGAGTGACTTGTTATTTAGAATCTCAAATGATGTTAGAGGTATTGGAAAGCATGCTATTATGGTTCAAACTCAGTTAGAACAAGTTGCTAAATCTCAAAGAGATTTGCTTGATGAAATGAATAATAATATACATGACTTTGCTATTAGAGTTGCAACTAGAGGAGGTAAAATGACTCAGGAACCACTTTATCCTCAGGGACACCCAAAAAAAATTTAACAAGATTCACAAAGAGTTAACACTGATGCACCTAGTCCTTCTAGAACGAAAAATAAAAAGAAAATGATAGGACTTTTCATACTTCTAGTGAACCTGAAGTAGAAAAGCCTCCTGATAATGATAATGGAACTTCTATCTCTGATGCTGAAACTCAATCTGGTAACGAACACTCACCTAGTGATAATGAAAAAGATAATGATGATGTTCATGAAGACTCTCAACCAAATAGTAAAGAACCAGATAATGATGTTGAGATAGAACCACCTGTTGATCTTGATAACCCACAACCTAAGAATAAAAGATATGGCAAAAGGGACTTCATTGCTAGAAACACGGTAACGAAAGAGAACCGTGGGTTCAAAACCCTATGTCTTTTCCACCCAAGTCAACCAAAAATAAAGATGATGAAGAATTTGAATGCTTTCTTTGAAATGTCGAGGCCAGTCTTTTATGCTAAACTTGGTGATATCTTGAAAATGCCTCCTTATGCAAAGTATATGAAAGACATCATCACAAATAAGAGAAAAATACCGGAAGTTGAAATCTCCACTATGCTTGCTAATTATACTTCTAAAGATGGAGTACCCAAAAAACTTGGAGATCCAGGAATACCAACTATACCTTGCTCTATCAAAAAGAATTATGTGAAAACTGCTCTATGTGATTTAGGAGCTGGTGTTAGTGTTATGACTTTCTCTTTATATAAAATACTTGATTTGAATAAACTCACACCCACTGAAATATCTTCGCAAATGGCTGACAAATCAACTGCCATACCTACCAATATTTGTGAGGATGTGCCGGTTGTTGTTGCTAATGTCACAATTTTGACTAACTTTGTTATACTTGAGATGCCCGAGGACGACAACATGTCGATTATCCTTGGTAGACCTTTCTTGAATAATGCAAGGACTGTTATTGATTGCAATAAAAGCAAGGTCACTTTTCATATCAATGGTAATGAGCATACGGTGCACTTTCCGAAGAAACAATTCCAAGTGAATGGTATTAATGTTATTAAAAAATCCTCGACAATCACTATTGGAAGTTTTCAAATACCTCTACCTAATGTCAAAAAGAAATATGTAATGCTTATTGTTGGGAACACTCATATCCCCATTGAGGTAACTTAGTGATTTACGAAAGTTCTTCGGTTTCATGCTAATCAAAAGTGGTTGTTAATAAGACCTGATCAACCTTATTAATGGATCATATTTTAGTGGTATGAAGTTGATGAATTTAGTAAGCACTACCTTCTGTCCCTACTTTTTGTTTTCTGTTTTTATTAGTTAAATAAAATGAAATGCCATGTTTTGTCTGTTTTCTGAATTTCCCGTGCTATAAAAAAATGACCCAAAAATAGAAGTTCTCAGAAGGCCCTGAAAACATGATACAATTTTTTTCTGAATATTTCTGAATTTCAAGTGCAAATAATATCAGAGGGAGGTGCACCAGGGGGGCACAACCCACCTGGCGCGCCAGGACCCCTGGGCGTGCCCTGGTGGGTTGTGGTCCCCACGTGGGCCTCTCACTTATCTCTTCACACCACATCATCACTCACCTCCAGAAAAAAATCTCCATTGATCTCCCTCTCGTGTTCTTGCCCTCAAACCCGCGGATTTCGATCTCTTTGCTCGAAGCTCCATTTTCGAAACTGTTTCAGGGGATTGTTGCTTGGTATGTGACTCCACCGTTTGTCCAATTAGTTTTTGTTTTAGTGGTTTATATTTTGAATAATTAGCTACTCTTGGTGCTGCTGTAGATGAGCTTGCATGTTGAATTCTTAGAGTTCTAAGTAGTTTGAAGGATTGCTATGGCCTCTATGTATCCCTATGAGTAGTTGCTATCAATTTTGTAAGGTTTTGTTGATAAATCTTTGTCACTAAATTTTTTCAGAAAATTGTACGCGAACATGATGAACCTTTTTGGAAGGAGTTCTTCGAGGAGGCGATCCTCGGGGGCATCTTCTAGTGACAGCTCCGCTCGCCGGTCATATGTTGAACCAAGTGAAAGTTCCACTCGAGATGCCGCCACCAAAACATGTTTATGGCCTTGCGATGAGGATATGATGCGTGTGGGCATTAAGGAGGAATTTGAGCAATATGTTCACAATGCTAGTCTCGGTACCTACATTTCAGATAAGTGCGAACAACGCCACCTTCTCACTGAATCATTTGTCAAAGGATTTAAATTCCTTCCCCGTGAGTCTAGGGTGTCGTTTATGCTTTATGATAATCCATTTACCATCTCACTAGAGAATTTTGCTTAACACTGGAAACTCCCGTTCTGGGGTTCGCTTGACGAACCGCCAAGGGCTGAGTACCACACATTCTTAACTAGTCTGTGCTGCGGTGAGACGAGGGGAGTGACACAAGGTAGAATAAAGAGCATTCATTTCCCGCAATTTAGTACTTTGCATTATTTAATGGAAATGTATAGTAGGCAAGCAAGACTGTAGTACACTCTGTGCTCCAGACTTGAGGCTCATTCGCACTGCTCTCACCGATGAAAGGAATTATAACCTTGGAGTGATTGTTGCATGCAGACTTTAGCACAACGCTAACAGTGGCTATTTCTATGTTGGAATATATGCCACGCGTTTAGCACGAGGGCTGGGTGTTTCACCTTTGCCCTTTGATCCTATCCTACCCACACAGTACTTAGATTTTGACAACATAAAAGATCATAAGATTATCAAGGGAAAGGTTGATAACTTCACTTATAATCTACTGTTTAACCAAAAATCTGTTGTGCACACATATTTACCTGCGCCTGCTCTTTCTGACTATCACAACAAAGGAATATATTTTGTTCTTGAGAGCGAGGCCGAGCTCACAACATAGTAGTGGAAGCAGCACGGCAGGCCGAGGCATCCACACTGTTAGCCTCCGTGAGCTACCACGCCAACTACTATCCAGGCTACTGATCGACTACCAAGTTAGGCAAAAAGCCTAAGCTTGGGGGTGTACGTGTTTCCACCGACTTGACATTCATGTTCACTTATTTCATTAGTCGGTGTTCACACTTTTTCATTGTATCATCCATGTTTAGATTTATTTTTCTTGCTTTCTACTTGTGTGTTTGAAAAACTTTAGAAAAACCAAAAAAATTAGTTGTAGCTAGTTTACTTTCTATGCATGCTCAGTAATATTAAAAAGAAAACCCAAAAAGATTTCCTTGTTCTTCTTTTTCTTTTTGGGAACTTTCCCGTGTAAATAGTTTTTCTCGTTTTTGCTTTTCCCTTTTATTTGCTTGTTCAAGAAAATCAAAAACTCCAAAAATATTTTAGTGTGTTTCTCTGAAATTCTTTTCCTTTTATTCGACTTGTACCAAGGAGATGACCACGATGAAAATGTTGAGTGGCTCTCATATGAATAATTGCTGATCTAATAAAGAGCACATTTTACCTTGTCTTCTTCTGTTGAATAAATTTTTTGCAGATTCCAGCTTAGTCCACGGCACTCTTGCACTATTATTATTATAATATCATTCGGTTGTGTAAGTTGATGAACTCATGTACCTGGGGTAGGGTCATAGACCTGCCCAAAGGTACCCTCCACAAGGACACTCACAAGAGAAGCAGCCTTCCAGTCGACCTGGTAGGCTTCCACTCGACAGATTCAAAGACACTCGACTATGAAGACCAACTCGACCACCAAGAGTCCAAGAGCCACTCGGTGTCCAAACGGTCTGTAGTTAAATAGTCTTTATGACCTTAATGACACTTTATGTAAGGCGTTACCGATGAACGCCTAGCTTTAACGCACCTTAAACCCTCTACTACGTGGGCTGGCTGGGGTCTGGCGCACTCTATATAAGCCACCCCTCCACGGTAGAAGGGTTCGCACCCTGTAACACATACGCATATAATCCAGTCGACCGCCTCGGGCTCCGAGACGTGGGGCTATTACTTCCTCCGAGAAGGGCACGAACTCGTAAATCCCTTGCGTATACAACTACTCCATAGCTAGGATCTTGCCTCTCCATACCTACCCCTATTCTCTTTGTGGGACTTAGAACCACGACGGTTGGCGCCCACCATGGGGCAGGTGTTCTAGCGAATTGTTGGAGAAGTTGGGATTCGCTCGATCTCCGGCATCGTGGTTTTGGTGGAGTTACGGTCGACGGCCACGAGATCCGTCTCGGTGCGCCACGTTAAATCGCCGACGACTCGCTTGGCTTCAAGGCTCCACTCGGCGTGGGCCGCGCTCCCCATCCGCGGGGTGACTCACTTTCGGCGTGTGTCCATGGCGTCCTCCTGCGGCAACCGTCGACCCAGTATGGAGTCGGCTCTGCTTATCTTCACTCCAAGTCTCCCACCGGCGCAAAGCGTTCGGTCGGTCGAGGCTTCCGGTGGGTGAGGCATGCGGTGGCCCGCCATCGGCCATCCCCCAAGTTGCGGCGATCGAGCCCGACGACTCTCTCTACGGCTGTTCGACTGTCGGTGGCTCCGTGAGAGCTGCGTCCGAATGCGATAGCGATGACCAGCGGCAGAGGTTACGATGGTCGATGGACCACGCAGTCCCCCTGGATTCACCCGCGCCAACGAAGGTGGCGGTGGAGGCGATCCGGTGCAAGCCCACGAAGAGTACTTGCCCGAGCCCCTCTCTTCGCTCCAGAGGGAGGAGCTTCGTCATCGGAACATGGATGCACTTCACACTCCTATCGTTGGAGAAACCCCCGAGGCTCGCGCCTTGGAGGATGCGGCAACAGCCAACTTGGCTGGCCTTTTCATTGGAGAATCTTCAGCGAGTACTCGACGAGCGTCTGTGACCGAGGGTTCGAGAATCGATCGACGCTAGCTCTTTCAACCGCCAACCCAGGAATATCGAACTCCGAGTCAGAATTTAGCAGCTTCCGCCAGTATCGCAGAGTCAATTCAGCCTACCCAGTCAGAGGCAGGTAGAGGTTTGCAGCAAATCAGGGATTTGCTCCGGGCGGCAGGAGATCAAAACTTCAGTTGTATCCCGATCGGCGGAACAGGGTTCACTGACCGATCCGTCGGCTGCGAATTCATTCGATCGGCCCATAGTCCAAGATCGCCCCCGGCGTGAGGAACATGGGGGCGGCGTGATGATCAATACAAGGGTCATGAAAGCGGTATGAGCACGATTCAATCGCAATGATCGACGCCGAAGTGCCTCCTCCCCAAGGGGTGGATCATACGCTCCTCGGCAGCAGGACGACAGACGCCAAAACAGTGTTGGGCGAAGAGTTCCAGTCGACCCCAGGGAACCAGGCTTTGATGCGAGATCCATTATCGTTCAAGGTTTGGTCGACAGGAACAGAGCTCACCGAGACGGCCATGATAGAGATGTTCCTTCTAGTAGTAGAGTTCATGTCTCGGGACCAGAGTGTTTCAGCAGAGCCATCAGGGCCGCGATGATTCCTCCCAACTTCAGGTTGGCGGTCGGAGTCGACAAGTTCATCGGAGAATCCAAGCCCCGACACTTGGCTTGAAGATTACCGAGTGGCGGTTCAGATCGGCGGTGGCAACGATGAGGTAGCCATGAAACATTTACCTCTTATGTTGGAGGGTTCAGCCGAGCGTGGTTGAATCGATTAGCACCAGCAGATGTTACACTTGGGAAGATCTTGCCCGAGTGTTTGTCAGACATTTGAAGGAACATGCAAGCGACCAGCAGGTTTGATGAGTTGCGATCGTGCGTGCAAAAGTTGAGTGAAACCTTGAGAGATTATATCCAGAGGTGGATCACTTTGCACCACACGATCGAGAATGTATCGATCACCGCGATCTGTGCCTTCAAGGAAGGTGTCAAGAACAGAGAATTGAGTTTGAAATTTGGTCGAACCGGAGATATGACCTGAGTCGGATGATGGAGATTGCCACCAAGTATGCAAATGCTGAAGAAGAGGATCGGCTCCAGAGTGTTAAATATAAATCGGACGCCAATGAGACCGGCGGAGGAAATTCCAAATGGAAGCGAAGCAAAAGCCGAGCCGGCTCCGGAGAGGCCTTGGCAAAGGACCCTGTGAAAGTTCAAGGGGAAACCCAAGGGTCCTTGGAACCCTAAGAAGGTGAAAGACCAGGATGGGAACAACGTGTTGGATTTACCATGTCATATTCATACAAAGAAAGATGAAGATGGTAAACTCATTTACCGAAACATACCACTCGGCGGTGTCGGCTCTTGATTCAGCGGTTCAAGGAAACAGCCCAAGGATAAGGATAAGGAGATGACAAAGTTGAGGATAGAGATGACAGTGATGGTGGATATCCCGGGTAAATTCCACCACGATGATTTTTGGCCGACGTCGAAAGCAAAAGTCGATTGAAGGTTATCAATCGGGAACTAAACTTGGTTGCTCGGCGACTCCCAATTATCTGAAATGGTCCCGGACCGCCATCACATTCGACGGTCGATCACCCGACGCACATTGCCACCCCTGGGAGGCAAGCATTGGTGGTCGACCCAGTTGTCGAAGGCACTCGACTGACCAAAGTCCTAATGGATGGTGGTAGTGGTTTGAATATATTATACGCGGAGACGTTGAAAGGGATGGGCATTCCAATGTCGGACTCGATTACCGATAACTGAGCTTCCACGGAGTCATTCACGGAAAGAAGGCTGAGTCACTCGGCCAAATTGCTCTTGATGTAGTTTTGGTGATTCAAAGCATTTCCGAAAGAAAATTTGACCTTTGAGGTCGTGGATTTCAGGCGCTTATCACGCTTATTCGGGAGACCAGCTTATGCACGTTCATGGCCCGACCATGTTACGTGTATCCTAAATCGAAGATGTCTGGTCCCAAGGGCGTGATCAACATCACGGCAATCGGAAGAAGGAGAAGAGTGCTTCGGAAAGGCTCTAAGATCGCCGATGCTCGGTTGGCGGTGGTAGAGCTACAAGAGTATCGAGATAACTGCAGATCCGAGTGATTTGTTGCGAGCTAAGAAGCCCGCCACTGAGTCAAGATTCCAAATGATCGGGCGAGACGAAACAGGTTCACATTCACCGACCGATCCCGATGCTGCTCCGACCAACATCTCAACAACACTCGACTCAAAATAGGAAGAAGCGCTCATCCGGTTCCTCCGTGAGAACTGGGACATCTTTGCATGGAAGCCTGGCGACATGCCGGTGTTCCTGTGGGGCTGGCTGAGCATCGCCTCTGAAGTCGACCCAAAATTCAAACCAGTTAAAGTGTATCTTCGGCGGTTCGCCGTCTAGAAGAGAAAGGCCATTGGCGAGGAGGTGGCTCGGCTCTTAGCAGCAGAGTTCATCCGAGAGATCTACCACTCCGAGTGGCTCGCCAACGTTGTCATGGTCCCCAAGAAGGACAAGTCGTTGCGCATGTGCATCGATTTCAAGCATATCAATCGGGCCTGCCCGAAAGATCATTTCCTCTTCCTCGCATCGACCAAATAGTCGACTCAAGCTGCGGGATGCGAGAGGTTGTCTTTTTAGATGCCTATTCCGGGTACCATCAGATCCGTCTGTATGGACCCGATGAGATTAAAACAGCGTTCATCACTCCATTCGGGTGCTTCATTATGTCACCATGCCATTCGGTCTCAAGAATGCGGAGCCACATTCATGAGGATGATTGAAGTGTTTGCTCACTCAAATCAGTCGGAATGTGGAAGCATACATGGATGATATAGTGGTCAAGTCACGAAAGGGTTACGACCTGTTGACCGACCTTCTTTGAAACATTTGCCAATCTCAGGAGGTATGATATCAAGCTTAATCCATCAAAGTGTACATTTGGAGTTCCTGGTGGAAAGTTACTCGGTTTTCTCGTTTTTGAGCGAGGAATCAATGCTAACCCAGAAAAGGTTAGCACCATACTACGAATGAAGCGCCCTGTGCGTGTGCACAATGTCCAGAAACTTACTAGATGCTTGGCTGCTTTAAGTCGATTCATCCCTCGCCTCGGTGAAAAGGCATTGCCTCTTTACCGACTAATGAAGAAGTCAGACAAGTTCGAGTGGACTCTAGAAGCTGATGCAGCGTTTGCAGAGCTCAAAGCTCTACTCTCCACCCAGTCGGTGCTTGCTGCTCCAATCAGCAAAGAGCCTTTGCTGCTTTACATTGCAGCCATCGGACAAGTCGTCGATTACCGTACTTACGGTCGAGCGGAAGAAGAAGGAAAAGCCTTCAAAGTTCAACGCCCAGATTATTATCTTTACAAATCGACCCCATCAAAGCAAAGATACCCTCACTATCAGAAGCTTGTTTATGGGATCTATATGACCACGAAGAAGGTTGCTCATTATTTCTCTGATCATTCCATTACAGTCGTCAGCAACGCCCCTTTGTCGGAAATTCTTCATAACAGAGATGCAACTGGTCGAGTGGCAAAATGGGCGATTGAACTCCTTCCCCTTGATATCAAATTCGAGGCAAAGAAAGCCATCAAGTCCCAAGCAATAGCAGATTTCCTCGCCGAGTGGGTGAGCGACAACTTCCGACCCAAGTTCACTCGAAACACTGGACTATGTTTTTCGATGGTTCCAAGATGCTGAAAGGTTCTGGTGCAGGGGTTGTATTGGTTTCCCCCCAAGGAGATAGGCTCAAGTATGTTCTCCAGATTCACTTTGATTCTTACAACAACGAAGCAGAATATGAAGCACTCCTGTATGGGTTGCGCATGGCCATTTCACTCGGCGTCCGTCGGCTTATGGTCTATGGCGACTCGGATCTGGTTGTTAATCAAGTGATGAAGGAGTGGGATGTCAGAAGCCCAGCTATGACAGGGTATTGTAATGCAGGTGAGAAAATTTGGAGAAGAAATTCGAGGGGTTAGAGCTTCATCATATACCCCGATCGAAAAATCAAGCTACGGATGATTTGGCGAAGATAGGGTCCAAGAGGGAAGCCATTCCCAAAGTAATGTATTTTGGAACACATTCATGCTCCATCGGTGCAGGATGATCCTTTCCTGAAGAAGCCCGCAGCAAAAGAGTGCCAATGATCCGGTGAAGTTGAGGTCCCGGCCGTGGTCGACCTGATTATGGAAGTTGTGGTCATCACTCCCGATCGATGCCGTCAGACATCGCATATATCCTAAGGAAAGAGCTCCCGGAGAATGAAGAAGAGGCTCGACAGATCGTCCGTCGATCCAAGGCCTTCTGATGATCAAGGGACAATTATGCGAGGAAAGCGCTTGATCGAGTCGGCGAAGTGTATCACGCTAGAAGAAGGTCGAGATAATTCTTGAGGATGTCCACTCGGGGACTGTGGCCATCATGCGTCCTCTCGGACCATTGTGGCTAAAGCATACCGGCGGGATTTTCTTGGCGAAAGCAAATGAAATGGCAAAAGAAATAGTCGACAAGTACGATGGATGTCGGTTCTATTCCAACATGTTGCACAAGCCAGCATCAGCCTTGAAGACCATTCCACTCGTTTGGCCCTTATTTGTTTGGGGATTGGACATGATTGGACCGTTGAGAAGCTGGCGAAGCGGTTTCACCCATTTGCTAGTAGCGATCGACAAGTTCACCAAGTGGATCGAAGCCAAGCCCATCAAGAACCTCGATGCATGCACTGCTATCAGTTTCATCAGAGAGTTGATATTCAAATATGGAGTTCCGCATAGCATCATCACCGACAATGGGTCAAACTTCGATAATGACAAGTTCAAAGCCTTCTGCGCCTCTCAAGGCACGCGGGTCGATTATGCTTGATGGCTCATCCTCGGTCCGAATGGACAAGCGAGAACATGCAAACGGCCTCATTCTCAAAGGGCTAAAACCTCGGCTGATGCGAGATCTCAAACACGCAGCATGAGCTTGGGTCGACGAACTTCCATCAGTTCTCTGGGGATTGAGGACCACTCCTAATCGGTCGACTGGGAGAACTCCATTCTTCCTGGTCTATGGAGCTGAAGCAGTTCTGCCGAGTGACCTGGTTCTCAATGCGCCTCGAGTTGAGCTATACTCTGAAGAAGAAGCGGAACAAGCCCGGCAAGATGCAGTCGACCTCTTGGAAGAGGAGAGAGAGATAGCCTTGATCCGCTCGACTATCTATCAGCAAGACTTGCGTCGATTCCATGCCAGAAATGTGAAGAGTCGAGCCTTCCAAGAGGGAGATTTGGTCCTCCGAGTGGATCAACAGAAACCACACAAGCTTGCTCCCACTTGGGAAGGTCCCTTCATCGTGACAAGAGTCCTCCACAACGGAGCATATCATCTCTACAACGTTGATCGCCAGATCGACGAGCCTCGAGCTTGGAACACGGAGCTGCTCCGCCCCTTTTACACTTAAAAACTCACTCAGTGAGATGTAATAAAAGTGCTTTTGAAGTTTGTTTATCCAAGACAAGAATGTTATAATTTTCCCAGTAATTGTTATTGCTTTTTGTTGAAATTTCCCCCAGTGGGTGGCTTAGTCGCGAATCCGATTCGCCTAAGTTTGTAAAAAAAATACTTTCCGAGTGCGAGCCAGTCTTTCACGCGGGGGCTTAGCTGCGAGTCCGCGTCGCCTACGTATTCAAAAATCCTACCGAGTGGCGAGCCAGCCTCCCTCTCGGAGGCTTAGCTGCCGTCCAAGTACTCGCCTAAGTATTCAAATTCCTACCAAGTGGCGAGCCAACCTCCCACTCGGAGGCTTAGCTGCAGTCCAAGTACTCGCCTAAGTATCCAAAATCCTACCGAGTGGCGAGCCAGCCTCCCACTCGGAGGCTTAGCTGCAGTCCAAGTACTCGCCTAAGTATTCAAATCCTACCGAGTGGCGAGCCAGCCTCCCACTCGGAGGCTTAGCTGCAGTCCAAGTACTCGCCTAAGTATTCAAACTCTACCGAGTGGTGAGCCAGCCTCCCACTCGGGGGCTTATAACAGCCGAAGGATTCGCCTTAAAAACATCCAAAGTGATAAAAATCCTACCGAGTGGAGAGCAAACCTCCCACTCGGGGGCTTAGCTACAGCCCAGTGCTCGCCTAAGTAATAGAAATCCTACCGAGTGGAGAGCAAACCTCCCACTCGGGGGCTTAGCTGCTGCCCAGTGCTCGCCTAACTAATAAAAATCCTACCGAGTGGAGAGAAAACCTCCCACTCGGGGGCTTAGCTGCAGCCGAGTGCTCGCCTAAGTAATAAAAATCCTACCGAGTGGAGAGCAAACCTCCCACTCGGGGGCTTAGCTGCAGCCCAATGCTCGCCTAAGCAATAAAAATCCTACCGAGTGGAGAGCAAACCTCCCACTCGGGGGCTTAGCTGCAGCCCAGTGCTCGCCTAAATAATAAAAATCCTACCGAATGGAGAGCAAAACTCCCACTCGGAGGCTTAGCTGCAGCCCAGTGCTCGCCTAAGTAAGGAATTCATCCCAATCCATAGAGACTGACGAGGTCTTGGTCATTGCTACCTCCTCCTTTGAAGCTTCGCCACAAGTACAACGTGCGGTCCATCCCAATCCGCAAGGACGACGAGGTGTAGGTCGACTGCTACCTCCTCCTTTAGAACTTCGCCACAAGTACAACGTGCGGTCCATCCCAATCCGCAAGGACGACGAGGTGCAGGTCGACTGCTACCTCCTCCTTCGGAGCTTCGCCACAAGCACAACGTGCGGTTCGTCCCGATCCGTAAGGACGACAACGTCAGTCGCAGTCTGTGTTCCACCTCTACCTGCAGGATAGATGAAGCACAAGTCGATTGGAATTTCAACGGAATATCTTCCGAATGAGGAATAAAGTTCTCTCGAAGGCAAGTAAAGCATGTTAAAGGAAAAACCAAGTTCGGATAAATTTCCTCACGGATCCAAAGGCGCCAGGCGTTAAGCACATTAAAGTTTATCGATTCTGAAACCACTCGGCATTCCGAGGCAAATTTAAAGTGGGACTTAGAAGTTTTTTACTCCTCCGGCGGAGGGCTGGAAGGTGCAACAAACTGGTCGAGGTCGATTCCGTCAGCAATACGGGTAGCAGCAGTGATGAAAGTCTCCATGAAAGATTTGAAGTCGTGCTTCCTAGTATTGGCAACCTTGAGAGACACCAGCTTGTCCTCTTGCGCTTATTTGAAGTGGACACGAACCAGAGATAGAGCAACATCAGCACCACACCAGCGGATGACTTTTCCATTCTTGCACTCGACTTGGAATCTCATTCGGTCGAGTCATCAGGATTCAAGATCATTACGGAGAGTGCATTACGGCGGAGAGTCGAGTCGATCCGCGATTAATCGCAACTTTTAGTCGAGCAAGATAATCCACTACGCTAGCAACACGAGACTCCAGTCGGAGCACATTCATAGCAGCTTCGTCCTTCACAAGAGAGTTGATGGGGTCCAAGCTGGTTTCCACTCGACTGGTTTCTCCTTCAAAGTTTTGACAGAATTCTGAAAACACAACTCAGACTCAAAATGAAGATCATGTGATGAGCCGGTGAGAGAAAGACAGTTGGATAAAAGAGATTACCTTCAAGCATGAGAAACAGCTTCTTGGCGAACCCTCCAAGATAAATCTCCGTGTCGTTTCGCTTCCCCGGTTGGCCAACCTTGTCGAACAGAACATTCTTGTCGTTCTTCACCGACCGACTTCCTTGTTAGCCGTGTCAAGAGAGGCTTTTCGACTTGGCATTTTCATCTTCAAGTTTGTCGACCGAGGCAAGCTTCTCTTCAATGAGCTTTGTTTTCTCCAAAGCCGTATACGTGCCTCTGCAAGCTCAAGGTCCTTCTTCTTCAAACTCTCTTCCAGTTTATCAGCAAAGCAACAATGAGAACAGAGTTGAGAATGAGCAGAAAAAGCAGGCGATCGTCAAAAATTCTCACCAGCCATACCTTTTGCTTCATCCTTTGCCTTCATACGCAAATTCTCCCGAGCAAGCTTCAAATCGAGGTTGAGCTGAATCTGCTTTTTCTCTAACTCAGTATAGCGAGCCACAAGCTCGCAAGATTTCTACAAAGAGTCAACCAACGAAAGACATCAAAGACAGATCACTTCCGAGTGACTAAAAAAATAGTAGAATTTCTAAGACTACGGTCGAATAAAAACATTCAACAGTAGTCTCGGGGACTACACCCAGCGGGTGCACTCAGCGTGCCCCCACTGGTTTACCAATTTGGTTCGATCAGTCGACCAAAAGAGGCAAAAAGGCTATGATTCTAAAAACATGGCTAATTGTCATTGATCGGCCGCAAAAAAAGTTCTTTAGACTATCGTCAATCGCACGATCGACCATAGTCTCGGGACTACACCGGTGGGTGCACTTAGCGTGCCCCCACCGGTTTCTGATTCCATTCGACTTGGTCCGTCGGTCGAGTGAAGAAGATCACAGATACAGACTATAGCCGATCGCACGCAATCGACCATAGTCTCGGGGACTACACCGGTGGGTGCACTCGGCGTGCCCCCACAAAAGTTCAACGACACACACACCCGGTGGGTGTACAGATATGGAAATCTCCGGAAGAAAGCAGTTTGGATAGTATATCCTAACAAAGCAAGCGACGATCGACTTACTTGGACATTGCTCGAGAGCTGAACTGGCATCATAGGCCGCTGACTTACCTCTCGAGCCGCTTTCACCGCTTCCATCATGATCCCTGCTGGCGTATGGCCTCCTTAGCAACACTTACTTGGTCTTCCGGGACGTGGTGTGTAGCAAAGAGAGATGGTGGATCAGCAGTCGACGAAGTGGGTCAGGCACTTGTCAGCGGTACAGCGTAAGATACAGAAGTCCGAGTGGGGTTGCCTCCCTCGGAAATCAGCGTCTCAGGAGTCGCCGCGATTTGAGCAACCTTGCCAGCAGGCACTTTCTTGTTCCTCCTCTTCCTCAATGGCGCTTCCTCGTCATCATCGGGGAGATCAATGACGTGAGGCGGAACTACAAGAGAGATCCAGAAGTAAACATGGAAGCCCAATTGACTAAAAAGCTCCAGTCGGCTAAAAGCGAAACCTCAGAGATCTTACCAAGATTGGAAGTAGCCGCATCCTCCATTTCCTGATCATCGTGCTTGGCTGAAGTCTCGGAGGTAGCGGCGCTGTAGATTTCAAGAGTCGGCTGATCAGTCATCAAGCCGACCAAAAGTTCACTCATGTTGAAAAAGGAAATACAAGGTTACATTGGTTACCCGGAGATGGTGGGGATGACCATTCGCATCTTAGGCAGGACCTTCGCCCGGCTTTGTGACGTCGCTCGAGGTTGCTTGGCGGCTTCTCGGTCGGCGCGGGAGAAGTTGTCCTAGGTCGCTTGCCGTCGGTGACCGGTGGGCACAACAGCTTTATCAGCGCCCGGCCGCGGGGTCGTGCGTCAACTTGGACCTTCCCTCCGAGCGAGGAGGGTCGACGTCTTGTTCCTCTTCTTCCTCCTCCTCCTCATCATCAGAGCCATCATCCTCCTCATCCTCCTCGCCGTTGGACTCCCATTCCTCCGGACTCTCACCTCCACTTCCTTCTTCTTCTTCGGCTGTTTCCTGCGCCCCATTGGGCATCGAGTACATCTCAGTGGTGACCTAGAAGACAACAAAACAAGGTGAAAGTCAGTCGACGAAATTGACATCAAAACAGAATGAATGCGGCGAGAATCACGATCGGAGATAAGTGGTGATACCTTATGCAGTTGGTAACTCTGGTCGACCGGTGGAATCCTCCTAGCTCCGCGAGGGTTGTCTTTATTTCTGTGATGGCAGTCATCCACTTCTCCAAAGTATGGCGTCATCAACCTCTTCCGGATGGACCCGAGTGGTATCATCCGTGCAGAGTACATCCACATCGGATGACCTCGGTATTGGAGTGGCTGAATACGCCGTCGAAGAAAAACCTCCGGAGATCCATGCGGTCACCCCATCGCGAATAAGCTGGACTACACGCTCCATCGCCAGCTTTACTTGGGCCTTCTCCTCTGGTAACACCTTCAGGGAAGATGGCTTGTTCACTCGACTCAAGGAGAAAGGAGGGAGCCCAGTCGACTGCCCCGGCATCGGCTGGCCTTGGCAGTAAAACCAGGTCGACTGCCACCCTCTAACCGAGTCGGGAAGAGTCATAGCTGGAAAGGCGCTCTTCCCCCTCATCTGGACCCCGAGTCCCCCACACATTTGGATTACTTGGGTCCTCTCATCATTCGGGCTCGTTTTCTTCACCGTCTGAGAGCGACAGGTGAATATGTGCTTGAAAAGACCCCAATGCGGTCGACAACCCAAGAAATTCTCGCAGAGCGAAATGAAAGCAGCAGCTACATAATGGAGTTTGGAGTGAAATGGTGGACTTGCGCTCCAAAAAAGTTCAGAAACCCCCGGAAAAAAGGATTTGGCGGCAGAGAAAACCCCCTATCTACGTGGGTGGCGGGAGGACGACTCACCCTCTTCAGCTGCGGTTGCCACTCCGTGCGGAAGCCTCGCCGACCCATGGGGGATCAGTCCTTCATTGGCCAGATTGGTGAGATCTTTCTCGGAGATGGTCGACCGGATCCAGTCTCCTTGGACCCAGCCCTGCGGCAGCTTGGACATGAAGAGGAACCGCCCGGTAGGGCGCTCTCCCTTGGCCTTCGCCGCCGTCTTCTTCACCCGTTCAGCGGCAGTCTTGTCCTTCACCATGGTCGCCGGCGAGAAAAGTACCGAGCTTCGGCCGATGAGACGGAGAGCGTGGCGAGAAAGTTTTGGAGGCGGAGAGAGGAGAAGTCTGAGGACGCACTGTTCAAAATGCCCGGTCCAACGCTTTATATGGGGTCGCTTCCGAGTGGCTGACTGGTAGACCCAGGCAATCCCGTCACAATCCCGCAACATGCGCGCGCACGATACATGGCGAAAAAGGCGGCGCGAGGATCGAGGCGTCATCATCTTATCCCATCCGAGTGTCGCGGTTTTATCCGCTTCACGCGCTTCCCAAAATTTGGATCCCGTGAAATCCGCTAACCGCAGAGCAACTCGTCAGATAACAGATTTCCTCAGATCCGTCGCTCGGAAATCCTCAGGTTCACAAAGTTCACTCGACAAACATGAAGAATGGATCAAGGCGACTGAAAGAGAAGTTGATGCCATCACTAAAAGGTCGTTGATCCATAGTGAGACGCACTCACAACACGAAGAACAGGTCGGAAAGATTATCAACTCCTTCCTCACTCAAACCTCGATCCATTCGGGGGCTAATGATGAAGTGATGTACACAGGGTAGGGTCATAGACCTGCCCAAAGGTACCCTCCACAAGGACACTCACAAGAGAAGCAGCCTTCCAATCGACCTAGTAGGCTTCCACTCGCTGATTCAAAGACACTCGACTATGAAGACCCACTCGACCACCAAGAGTCCAAGAGCCACTCGGTGTCCAAGCGGTCTCGTAGTTAAATAGTCTTTATGACCTTAATGACACTTTATGTAAGGCGTTAAGAACGCCTAGCTTTAACGCACCTTAAACCCTCTACTACGTGGGCTGGCTGGGGTCTGGCGCACTCTATATAAGCCACCCCTCCACGGTAGAAGGGTTCGCACCTGTAACACATACGCACATAATCCAGTCGACCGCCTCCGGGCTTCGAGACGTAGGGCTATTACTTCCTCCGAGAAGGGCCTGAACTCGTAAATTCCTTGCGTATACAACTACTCCATAGCTAGGATCTTGCCTCTCCATACCTACCCCCTATTCTACTGTCAGACTTAGAACCACGACATAAGTGAAAGGTAATAATGACGACATTCGATGAACTGGCCGTGGCGGAGAGAAACTGGTGTGAACTTGACTTGTTCTGTTTGTGTAAATATGTTTAACCTGGTATCCATGATTCAGCCCATTATGATTAAACATGTTTGCAATGACAATTAGAGATAATAGTTTCTCATGCCATGCATAAGTAGCGGGGAGTGGATAATGATTTATCTTGGATATCAACATTGCGTTAAAACGATTGTGATGTAGTAGGATGATATGGTATCCTCCTTTGAATGTTCGAGTGGCTTGACTTGGCACATGTTCATGCATGTAGTTGAATCAAAACCAACATAGCCTCTATGATATTTATGTTCATGGTGTTGATATCTTACTCATCCTAGTGTCCAATGATACTTATGCATAATGCATGTTTATGACCATTGTTGCTCTCTAGCTGGCTGGTTCTCAGCCTAATTGCTAGCCTTTGCCTGTACTAAGTGGGAATTCTGCTTGCACATCAAAAACCTTGAACCCAAAAGTTATTCCAGATGAGTCCACCATACCTACCTATATGCGGTATTACCCTGCCGTCCTAAGTAAATTTGCATGTGCCACCTCTAAAAACTTCTAAATAAATATCATTTTTGTGTGTGCGGATCGTTCATGGAGCAGCGGAGGTGGTCGGTATCTTCCATGCTAAGCGGGTTATTCTCAGGTCGAGTGTTTATTCACTCGCCATTGCACGAGAAAAGGGCGGTAATAGGGATGCCCAGTCCCAAACTGCAAACAGAAAAAGCATACACATAATCAAACAAAAACTCCCAATGGATTCAATACCTTTACTTTTATCGCTTGGGAACCGCCACTAGCGTGCTTAGCATGGAAGATATTGATAACTGATAGTCGTGAAGAAAATGAGAAGGGTGCATTTCTCAAAATATCATTTACCGCTGTTTTAAAAACTTGAGATCTGGCACCTCTGCAAATCACTGCTTCCCTCTAAGAAGGGACTATCTATTTACTCCTATGAATGAGTGCTAGAACTTGAGAGCACAACTGCCATGAATTATGCATTGTGTGTAGCTAATGTTAGGTGCATCATGACTGGATCGTTTCTACCATAAATTACAATGTTTAGTCGCTGCTTGAACTGTGGAGGTGCTCTGCATTTATGTTTTGTGGTCTTAGAAAGGGCTAGCGAGATACCACTATTGTTATATTATATCATGGTTGTTTTGACAACGTGTTGCTGTTTGAGATATCTTATTATTTCTCGCTTGTTGATTATGTCATTGATATGAGTCATTATAATCTTTAGGAGTTATTGTCGGCATGGTTAGTTATAATGTTGGTTGAAAACCTGGGTGTTCTTTAAGCTTATTTGTGCAAACAAGAGCAAAAGAGTTCGAAAAAGTTTTCTTTTTCACTTTCAGTTTAGCAACTGAATTGCTTGAGGACAAGCAAAGGTTTAAACTTGGGGGAGTTGATACGTCTCCAACGTATCTACTTTTCCTAACGCTTTTCCTCTTGTTTTGGACTCTAATTTGCATGATTTGGATGAAACTAACCCCGGACTGACGCTGTTTTCAGCAGAACTAACATTGTGTTGTTCTTGTGCAGAAATAAAAGTTCTCGGAATGGAACGAAACTTCGCGAGGAATTTTTATATAATAAACAAGAATTTCCAGAGCCAAGACCTACCAGAGAGGGGCACTTGGGTGGGCACAACCCACCCGGGCACGCCCTCGTCTCCTGGTGCGCCCAGGTGGGTTGTCCCCACCTGGTGGCCCCGCAGACCCTAAAACCGACGGTATAAAATCATGTTTTTTCAGAGAAATTCTGGCAGAAAGAAATATCACGATCCACGAGACGGAGCCGTCGTCACCTCCTATTCTTCATCGGGAGGCCAGATCTGGAGTTTGTTTGGGGCTCCGGAGAGGGGGGTCTTCGTTCTTCATCATCACCAACCCTTCTCCATCGCCAATTCCATGATGCTCCCCACCAGGAGTGAGTAATTCCTTTGTAGGCTCGCTGGTCGGTGAGGAGTTGGACGAGATTCATGATGTAATCGAGTTAGTTTTGTTAGGGCATGACCCCTAGTATCCACTATGTTCTAAGATTGATGTTGCTATGACTTTGCCATGCTTAATGCTTGTCACTTTGGGCCCGTGTGCCATGATTTCAGATCTGAACCGTTTATATTATCATGATTATATCCATGTTCTAGATCCGATCTTGCAAGTTATAGTCACCTACTACGTGTTATGATCCGGCAACCCCGGAGTGACAGCAACCGGGACCACTACCGGTGATGACCTTAGTTTGAGGAGTTCATGTATTCACTATGTGTTAATGCTTTGTTCCGGTTCTCTATTTAAAGGAGGCCTTAATATCCCTTAGTTCCAATAGGACCCCGCTTCCACGGGAGGGTAGGACAAAAGATGTCATGCAAGTTCTTTCCATAAGCACGTATGACTATTTACGGAATACATGCCTACATTATATTGATGAACTGGAGCTAGTGCCGTATCGCCCTAGGTTTTAACTGTCTCGTGATGAATATCATCCAACAAGTCACCGATCCAATGCCTACAAATTTATCCTATATTGTTCTTGCTAAGTTATTGCTGCTATCATTACTGTTACACTTGATACAAAATTACTGCTATCAAGGTCACCGTTACTATTGCTGCTGCTACTACTATCAAAACTATCATACTACTTTGCTACTGATCACTTTGCTGAAGATAATTAATCTCCAGGTGTGTTGTTAGGAATTGCCAAAACCACCCAAGGATAGTTGCACTTTTAGGGAATTAAAGGGGAAGCCGGACGGCCAGGAATATTGGCAGGCCCTGATGGCAGTTCTAATTTCTAGCCGCAACTCCATCGTGCCGCACGTAACTGCATCGTGTGGCAACACGCGCGGTGCAACCGCATGCATATGAGGCCCCCGACGTGATCATGCGCAGGCCCAACTGCTGGCAGAGCGCATGCGGAGGGACGCGAGCAGAGCGCTTTGCGGTCGCCTCGACGACGAGCAACCATATATATGCATATATAGATATAGATATATATATATATATATATATATATATATATATATATATGCATATAGCAGTTCAACACACAAGGAAAAGCTGTCCACAAGCCGAAGCGCTTAACTGACGCGAAAGCAGAAAGATTCATGGGCGCTTAACGGCGAAAGCAATCACAGGCGCGGGCGCCTAACGGCTGGATAGACCTTCATTCAAGCCAATCAACATGTGTTCAAAACAAAAATTATCAAAAAGTAACGAGATAGAAACTGGCAGCACAACTTATAAATTGACGGTTAGAGTGCTAGTTACAGTGATGCATATAATTAAGCAAAGGGATCGCACATGTTAGTATTGACTGGAATGAGAATGCAATAGCGCAATAAGAATTAAGGCCACGATGATGCGAACGCAGTGGTGGTTACAAGAGGCAAGAAGAAAGATGCATCTATTAATGTACGACCTCCTCCTCTTCAACTCAGTGCACCGGGCCACCGGCCGACGGCTAATGAGCGGCGGCTTTTGTGGCGAGGTCAAGGTGCTTCTCAGCAAAGGCATCCAAGGCTTCCAGCCGGCTGAAGAAGGCCAACATCGTAGCGTCCTCACTGGCCTTGTAGATACCTATGTACATGATTTGCTCGTATACATGGATGTGTAGGTCGACGGATTCTTGCAGGGCGAGGCGCCTTGCGGCGAGCGCGACATCAAGGTGGACATTCTTCGTGGCGTTGGTGGGCAGTCGCAGGGCCACCAGTGCTTGAAAGAGGTTCCGACCATGGAGGCCTATTTGGGTGGCAGGCAATGAGGAGCCCGGGTGCGCAGGCTGGAGGAGTACGATGATGTCGTCCGCGAGCTTCTTGACGATGGTGAACCTATTGGTGGTACAAACGGTCATCTAGTCCAACTGAGAGTCGTAGCTGGCGTCGACTGCGGCCATCCACCAGTCGGTCGCCAACACCGTCCGGAGACTATCCACGATGCCATGCCATAGGCCGGCGTCGTGGACCATCTGGCAGAGCCGCTGGCCGCTCACGCGCATCGCCGCCATGGGTCTGGAGTGAGCACTTTTGCGCTTATTAGTGTAGGTGCTTAGGCAAATGATTAGGTGCATACGATGTGGTAATTGCATTGGAATGGAGGGGCACCTTTATATGAGTGCAAACTGCGTTGCATTCACATCGTGCTGCCTCTTTTCCCGGTCCTCCTCCCATTACTTCTCTCATGCATTCACATGTTTCTAATTGAAGGAGGATGCATCATTGGTCGTGCAACATTTTGGGAACCGCTACCCTCTCCATCGTCTGCATTAAAGCCTTATCGGGAACTGCGCCGCCCCTATCAAATCTAATAGTACTGCACCACCCGCTGCACGCCCGGCTCAACACGCCTCCTCGCCTCCATCTATGCTTAATTACTAAATTTTAGTTGCAAAAATTAGATACTGCTAGTGATTTTTAGCTTCATATTTTGACAAATCGCAATGTTACTAGATCAACAAATGTCAATCTTTCCAGTTTGACAAATGGCAACATACCCAATATGATAGATGCAGATCTTACCAAATTGTTTGTAAGTGGTTGCACATGGGTCATAAAAAACAGTTTGCGTTCAAGAGATGCACAAATCCTGCTCTCACTTTGCATATAGGTGTTCTGTGTAAAACGTTTGCGATCAATAGCCATTCAAATCTGTAGCCATTAAAATCAAGACACGTGGCCTCACGTTTGACATATTAAAGTGGCAACTATTTTTTCAAAATGCCTTTGTTGGCTGTTATTCGAGTGCGCCTTCTCTCAAAATGGACACGAAAAATACCACATCATATCAGGTGCCATTCCATGATAGCATGCCAAGTTTCACGAATTTCAGATGAGTTTTCGATTTACTAGAATTTAAAATCAAAGTATCTCAACATTTTGCCGGCAATCAACGGTGCCTTGGTGTTTGAAATTCATTCCCATTTCTTGCATTGGACCTAAGCATGCACCCAAGGACAAAGATTTGATTTTTCAACCAATTTATATGCACTGGGGCATGTGCATGTAGTTCAAATTTGAATTATGCACATAAATGCATTGAAAACTCAGTTAATGCAAAAAAATGTCCAAACGAACCCCGAAAAATCACAAAAATTGACACAACACTCCTGTTGTTCTATGTTCACATGACAAATTTTTTGACAGCAATAAGAGGCAATGGATATCGTTTCATCCCCAAAGGTGGGACGTTCCCTACCGACACCATCATGCTTGTTGTGAGAAGCTCTGGTTTGTGAGAAGCATATACCCAAACCTGCCCCAAATGGGACAAAAAATTTAGCACGGCATGTTGATGCCGCTCCATGATAGCATGCCAAGTTTCATGAATTTAAGACGAGTTTCGGATTTACTAGAATTTAAAGACCAGGTATTTCAATGTTTGCGGCCGAGTGATGGTGGCACGGTGTTTGACATTCATTCCCACTTCTTGCATGGGACCTAAGCATGCAACCAAGGACACAGATTTGAATTTTCAACCAATTTATATGCATTAGAGCATGTGCAAGTAGTTCAAATTTGAATTATGCACATGAATGCATTGAAAACTCAGTTAATGCATGAAAATGTCCAAACGAACCCCGAAAAATCCCAAAAATTGACACAACACTCCTGTTGTTCCATGTTGACACTAGGAGGCAATGGATATCATTTCGTCCCCAAAGGTTGGACATTCCCTACCGAAACCATCACGCTTGTTGTGCGAAGCTCAGGTTTGGGAGAAGCATATCCCCAAACCTGCCCAAAATGGAACAAAAAATTTACCACGACATGTTGACGCCGGTCCATGATAGCATGCCAAGTTTCATGAATTTTTGATGAGTTTTGGATTTACTAGAATTTAAAAACCAGGTATCTCAATGTTTGCGGCCGAGTAATGGCGGCAGGGTGTTTGACATTCATTCCCATTTCTTGCAAGGGACCTAAGCATGCAACCAAGGACACATATTTGAATTTTCAACCAATTTATATGCATTAGAGCATGTGCATGTAGTTCAAATTTGAATTATGCACATGAATGCATTGAAAACTAAGTTAATGTATAAAAATGTCCAAGCGAACCCCGAAAATCCCAAAAATTGACACAACACTCCTGTTGTTCTATGTTGACACTAGGAAAAACATTGAAATCGTGAAGAGGCAATAGATATCGTTTCGTCCCCAAAGGTAATACGTTCGCTACCGAAACCATCACGGTTGTTGTGAGAAGCTCTGGTTTGTGAGAAGCATATCCCCAAACCTGCCCCAAATGGGACAAAAAATTTACCACGGCATGTTGATGCCGCTCCATGATAGCATGCCAAGTTTCATGAATTTCTGGCAAGTTTTTGATTTACTAGAAATTAAAAACCAGGCATCTCAATGTTTGCGGCCGAGTGACGGTGGCAGGGTGTTTGACATTCATTCCCATTTCTTACATTGGACCTAAGCATGCACCTAAGGACAAAGATTTGATTTTTCAACCAATTTATATGCACTGGGGCATGTCCATGTAGTTCAAATTTGAATTATGCACATAAATGCATTGAAAACTTAGTTAATGCATAAAAATGTCCAAACGAACCCCGAAAAATCACAAAAATTGATACGACACTCCTGTTGTTCTATGTTGACACTAGGAAAAAATTGAAATCAAGAAGAGGCAACAGATATCGTTTCGTCCAGAAAGGTGAAACATTCCCTACTGAAACCATCACACTTGTTGTGAGAAGCTTTGGTTTATGAGAAGCTTATACCCAAACCTGCCCCAAATGGGACAATTTTTTTACCACGGCATGTTGATGCCGCTCCATGATAGCATGCCAAGTTTCATGAATTTTGAACGACTTTTGGATTTACTAGAATTACAAAAGCAAGTACGTCAACGTTTGCCGTAGAGCCACGGTCCCGTGGTGTTTGAAATTCATCCCCATTTCTTGCATGGGACATAAGCATAAACCCATGGACACATATATGATTTTACAACCCATGTTGGTGCACCGGAGCATGTGCATGTAGTTTTATTTTGAATTGTGCACCTGAAATGGCTAGAAAACCAATTTAATGTATAAAATGTCCAAACAAACCTTGACTAATTCCAATTCTTTTACGACACACATATAGTTGCATGTTCACTGCAGATAAAAGGTCTAGCAATTCAAACATCGTCCATTGCTGATGTGACCCCATTATGTAATTCAAATCAAGACAAAAAATCAAGTAGATCCCACACAGTTTATTATAACCAACCATGTGAGATGCAGCACAAAATATCTTGGAGCACCATCGGAGTATAGTACGCATACGGCTTACGCAAGAAGGTGCGACGGCTACAGTCCACAACCCACTCTGAATAAGGGACCGTGTCTGATGACACTTTGCGTGCCAGTTTTTTCGCTGAAGTGATTCCAAATTTTCGGCTTCTGCGGAAATATCTACCTCCCCGCCCCCTCCCCCTTACCAAAATCCACATTTCCCTTGTTTCCACCTTTCTTTCCAAGTTGAAACCTTCACTCCTTGCTTGCAGCGCCGCCTCCTCGCTGGCGACCCTCCTTCACGCTGCTCGGCCTCGCCTATCCAGGCAGGTAATCCACACCGACCCCATCCTCCTCCTCCTTCCACATCCCACATGCCCGACCGCGGCGAGTGAGACACCTTCCACCCAAATCACCGTGCCCTCCACCAAATAAGTGCCGCCCTAAGCCATGGTGCATGCAGTATAGCCAGGATCTCAAGGAGCATTTGGTATTGGAGAAGCAAATTGCGGCCGCACGCACGGATGAGGTCGCGATGGTTGTCATTCATGCCGACCCCAGATCTTGGAGGAGCACCTCGCCATCGAAGCCATCATCGACGCCTCGTATGCCGACGTCATGACGCGGTTGACTGCCTTGAACGACAGTTCATGGCCTTTTATCGAGGCCACCGTCGGTGCCTTCGACAAAGACTACGAGGTGTTTCATGTGCATGTGCTTACCTCATCTCGAGAGCCAGCAAGTTGGTGCCCGGAGCGGCTCAAACAACTCACCACTACAATGAGGGCACCCACGATGCGGACGCCTCACCCTCCTCCATGTCCAAGGAGCCAATGGTCATCGATATCTCCGACAATGAGGAGTGGCTTGTCTTATTAGCTCACTATAAGGACCCATGTTCAGTTTGCTAGCTACTGGCTTTCCATAACAAATTCTAGTGGATTGTGCTATCTACTTTTACCATGCAATCTTCTTTCTATAGAGTATATGTTCTATATGTCATGCAATGTGGTGTTCAATTAATTGTTTGGTTCAATTCTGCAAATGTGATGTTCAATTCTTCAGGGTGCAATTTTCCTAGTTGTCAAGCATGCTTGGTTTAGTTAAATATCCAATCTTCTATTAGGAGTATGTTATACTATGCAAAGTGGTGCTCAGTTAACGTTTGGTTCATTTGTTGTGGTGTTTAGTTAACTGGTTGGTTCAATTCTACAATGCGATGTTCAATTGTAGTGGGTGCATTCTGTTATTGTATACCATGTGAGAAATAAATCTAATTTGGCTGTACTAAATACATGAGAAATAAATACAATTGGTATGTTTCCAAGTTGTTAAGCATGCTTGGTTTGGTTAACTGTCTGATCTTCTATTAGGAGTATGTTATATTGTGCAATGTGGTGCTTAGTTAACGTTTGGTTCATTTTTTGTGGTATTTAGTTAACTGCTTGGTTCAATTCTGCAATGCGATGTTCAATTGTTGTGGCTACATTCTGTTATTGTATACCATGTGAGAAATAAATCGAATTTGGATGTACTAAATACATGAGAAACAAATACAATTGCTATATTTCCAAGTTGTTAAGCATGCTTGGTTTGGTTAACTGTCTGATCTTCTATTAGGAGTATGTTATATTGTGCAATGTGGTGCTCGATTAACGTATGGTTCATTTGTTGTGGTGTTTAGTTAACTGCTTGGTTCAATTCTGCAATGCGACGTTCAATTGATGTGGCTGCATTCTGGTATTGTATACCATGTCAGGAATAAATCGAATTTGGCTGCACTTGATACATGAGAAACATATACAAGTGCTATATTTCCTAGTTCTTAATCATGCTTGGTTTGGATAAATGGGTTTTCCATGTGGCTTGAATTAATCTGATGAATCTGCAATGTGCTTATTTATCATTAACATATTTTACTGATAGCATGCGAACCCTTACTTAACCTGATGACTAACTACCTTATATGTGTTGCATGGAAACAATCGGAAGCACCGAGGTTTACAAGATGGTACTAACTATTATACCTTGCCTTTTTTATTCCTTTTCCCCATTTCCAATATAGAGAAGATATTTATGCACATCCTTGTTATCAGGGTTCACTAATGTTTACCTCTCAAACCACCTCTATGGTCAGTAGGCGAGGAAAGTTTTCATACAACACCCATGGTTCAATATTGAAGTGTTCCTGAAGAGGTCGAAGGATGGATGGTCAATCATCTACAGGCACTGGCCTAAAGTTGCAAAGACCTTCAACATGCATGAAGGCTCAATATTCGCCTTCCGCTTCAGCAGTTTTCCAGATGAGATGCATATGTCTATGTATCGTCTATGATGCTGATATGTGACACCCCAAAAATTTTAGCCTTGTTTTGTTAATTAAAATTTTGCCAGGAAATAAACTTTTTATTTTCTGGGCTCCCTTTTGATTTTTGGACCATTCATCTCTCTAGTTATTATGGAGTTTTTCCCAAAATAAAACCTTTCAAATATGTTATTGGACTTGTTTAACCTCTCAAGGAAAACTTTTCCTTTATTAGTAGAACTAATTACTTAATTAATTTGCTTGATCTTTATTTTCTTGAAAAATGGTTTTCCAAGATTATATGGCCATATTTGAACTACAACCATTTGATAGATTCACTTAAAATTTCAACCAAAATTTGGAGATGTCATGTGATGTCTCTAAATCACTTTTGTGCAATAATATAGTTATTTCATTGCATATTTTGAGTTTTACGCCTGTTTATCAACTCTGGTCCAGTGGACACTTTTGCACTATAACCTAATTAAATATTTCCCTAGAGCCTCCACCAAAATTATGGGATGTCAGTGGTAGCATGCCATCCAACTTTATGCAAAAATATAGTGTTGTCCTTTGGAAAAATTTAGTGAAGCAACCTCTTTTTCATTCTGGACCAGACTTGTGTTTTCTACTGCAACCCCATTCTTTCTTGCTCTAGTGACCTTGTGCTTTCTCATGCTTGTAGTCAACCCTGCAAAACCCCTAAGTCCAGGAGCATGCACTCTTTGGAACACTTATGGTCCATGTAATGATGCCATTTACTCCCTGTCTAGAAGTGTAGTTTTGCAAAACTTGCACTAGCAAGTTTCTCCTTTTTGCAAACTAACTTCACCACCCTCTCATTCATCCACAGAGACACTGATCTGGAGAATTTGGCCACCCCAATTACTGCCTAGGTGCCTTTGGCATTTTGTCAAACACCCTGAGTGCATAGCCAGATTTGGCATGATTTCAAGTTTACATTGTGAACTTGAGCCCCTGACCTATCCACCATGTCCCTTTATCCCCTTGCTAACCCTAAACTAGCCCTGTGACTTGCCAGCCCACTCAAGCACGCTAGGCTACCCTGGCTTTTCATCGAACACGTCCCGGGCGTGCTCTGGCGCGCCAGAGCGCGTGCGTTGGCCCAAGACGCGCGCTTCGAGCCGACGCTGCCGCCTCGGTTCGCCAACGCTCTGCAGAGCCGCGCCACACGCTCCCCTCCTCACCGCAAAACGCCAAGCAGACCCTCGCCGCTTCCCCGGCAAGCCAAGGACTAGCCGCCACCGCCGCCCGATAGCTCCTGCACTAGCCAGCGCCGCCCAAGCCATCTCTGCTCGCCAGCTCGCCCTTGGAGCAGTAGCCGCTCGTCCGCTAGCTCCTGCCGCCATCCCCAGCCTCGCCACGTTGCCGCAGCTCTGAAGACGGTCCCCGGCGACCTTATCTCATGACAGCCGAACCGCCTCGACTCGCCTATTTAAGGGAGCCCCGAGCCCGTTCCCGCACACGGGCAACCTCAGGCCACCTCAATGGCGCTTCCCTAGCTCGCAATCGACCCGGGGAGGTTTTCTTCCTCGTCTCCGGCAACTCCTGCTGCCGCCACCGCCACGGCCATTCCGGCACCACTAGGACCTCCCCCTCTCCACTCTCTCCACTAGGAGCCTTCTCTTCCTCCCGTGAACCCTTTCCCCTACTCGATTTTGATCGGGAACCACCACAGCCACAAAAGCACTTTGCTCCCGAGGCCTCCACCGCCGTGAAGCTCACCGTCGACGACTCCCTCAACCCCCGCCGACCCAACGACCGCCGGGAGGACCGCCCCAGTCTTGCGGATCCGTCTCGACTCTCTGGAGCCCGCGGGGAGCAGCCAATCGCCGGCGTTGATCGTCGTTGCCTCGCCTCCGTTCGGGCGAAGGAAGAAGAAGGAGGGATGGACTGGTCAAACCTGACCAGTGGGCCCCCTGGACCCACTGTCAGTGACCCCGCCCAGTCCACGTGGGTTAAGTGGAAGCGCATTTCCAAAGTACGCCATCGACGATAACGTATTAAAATTCGAAATCAATTCTTTTCTTAACTTATTAAAATAATAGATATTTGACCAAACTTTGACTGGCTGTATCTTATTAAATACAACTCCAAATGAATTAATTATTTTTCCTACCTCTCTCAAATATTGTCTAGTTTATTTTAAGATTTAGTTGAAAAAATTTCAAGACAACTTGTGGTGTTGTTTTATTTGTGTGTATTAATTCATATATATTACATCAAATAGGATTTTGAAGATTTCAAGATGTTTTGGGAATGCATACGCTTTCTCATGACACGAAGGTAAGCATTACGAACCTGGTGTAATTTTTTGTATGTGTTGTTTGACTCGGTGACAACACCACCCCGACTCGAGCATGCGTCATTTTATGTGAGGGTGTGATCCTACTCATGAGTGCATATTAATGATTTTTATGCCGATGGAGTTGATATGGTTGCGATGGAAATCACCGTCATATGCCTTTCATGCATACCGGAAGGGAAGCCGGGAAGGCCTCTGTCTTGGATAGACACGTTCTTGTCCCTAGTCCTCCGTCGAGACGGTCGTGTCCGGTATGGCATGAGGGTGGTATGTCGCGTGATGTTTCTATCTGTTGGTTGAAGAATATGTATTTGTTATGCTAATCATGCAGGGAATATTTGAACCTCCTGAGTCGACCCAAGATCGAGTCTAGTTACAGTAACCCCCATACTTGTTTCATGCTGCCACTTGTCCCTGCCAAAGGTAGGGTACGGTTCAGTAAGTTGTCAACCCCTTTCCTAGCACACACCATACAGAGAGGCCATGGTGGAAGGTACTGGAGGCATCCGGTAGTCATGCCACCGGGTCCGGGAGCATGGGTGTTTCGGTTGTAGCCGAAGGGGGAAGCTCCCCAGTTTGCGCACGGTATAAATTTTGTGATCCCATGTTACGTCGAGGTTGTAGCCTCCCCACTTAGAGTTTTGCTTAACAGGTGTCGTGGGTGATTCCAGACACATGTGAGTTAAGCTGGTGTGTGCAAGTTAGGTGTGTTTTCAACTAAAAGACCGTAGATGGAATTGGTCTTGAGGACTAAAGGAATCCGTTGCTTGTGGGTAAAGAGTACACCCTCTGCAGAGATTAAACCTATTCGAATAGCCGTGACCATGGTTAAGGATTACAGTCTGGGATGGGTCAAGTGTCGGTCTTAGTGTCGGTCTTCGGAGGTGAAACTGTTAAACCAAAACTGGAATCACGATTGTGACCTGTGATAATTATGATTATTATTTTTGATGTGGACTAACCCGTGATATTTTTGGTATTATCGAATATAACTGGGAAGGTTCTACCTACTGGGTATTCACTGGCATTCCTTTTAAAGCCCTTTATGTGGTGTCGCTAAGACGCCGGACTGTGGCATTTCTTTTAAAGCCCTTTATGTGGTGTCGCTAAGACGCCCGATCGTGGCATTCCTTTTAAAGCCCTTTATGTGGTGTCGCTAAGACGCCTGATCGTGGCATTCCTTTTAAAGCCCTTTATGTGGTGTCGCTAAGACGCCTCGACCGTGGCATTCCTTTTAAAGCCCTTTATGTGGTGTCGCTAAGACGCCCGACTGTGGCATTTCTTTTAAAGCCCTTTATGTGGTGTCGCTAAGACGCCCGACTGTGGCATTTCTATTAAAGCCCTTTATGCGGTGTCGCTAAGACGCCCGACTGTGGCATTCCTTTTAAAGTCCTTTATGTTACTTATTTCATAATTTTAATACTACCATGTTATTGCATATTCACAAATAACATGCTTGCACGCATCAGAGTTTTATTTATCTTTTGTGACTGACGTCATGAGCATAAGATATTTTCAGCATATTATTGTTATATTATACCTCTATTCATAATGTTTGCGAGTACATTCAAAGTACTCACTGGCTTGTCCCTGGCTATTGTCTTGGCCAGATTTCCTTGCACGGAAAGGAGCGACCGTGCCGACAGTCCTGGAACCTAAGCAACGATGATAGCAGCCTCGTGAAGATAGGAGTTAACCTGGTCAGCTGTTCCTGTGGGAAATGGAGTCCCATAGAAACTGATGATTCACAACCCGCTTCCGCCATCAACCACTAGAAACCATTTGTTGTACTCACAGACCATAATGGTCTTGTACTACATATTTTGTGTTTGCTTGGAATTTCTGTATCAAGTTGATGCCTCATCAGCTAACAGTAATCCTGGGGCTGGTGAGCACGACAACCATTTTCTAGAATATATTAACCGGAAAACCGGTCGTCACAGACTTGGTATCAGAGCCAGGCTGACCATTGGCTAATCCTATCCTAGCCAGGTCAATAAACCTAGGAAAAACCAACCCACCAGACCCTAACCAAACCCCACGCGTGGCCATAGAAGCTGCTGCGAACGAAGCGATTGCTTGCCTTCGATTCGCGGTACCCTATGCCAGCGAACGAGGGTATTATTATTTTCCGAGCCGTGCAGCACCCGGAGGAGCAACATCTTTTCCAGGTGGACGTATTGAGAGAGACCCCGTCTTGGCCAACCTCGTCCAGTACATCATCGCTCAAGAGCATTTGAACCAGCGAGTGATGGATTATCTCCAGAATCTCGCTGATTTAAATCCTCAGATCGCCATCGGCAGACCACTGAGGCCAGACCAAGAGAGACACATTCATCGATTGGTCAATCCACTTCCTCCGATAGAAGAGGAGTGTATTCCGTTGCTAGAGACATTTTCTCGAGACCCCGTCCAGTTACCATTCTCATTTTAGACGTCACTGCTGTGTGTGTTATTTCAGCATTTATTATTACATTGTAACTTATGCTTGGTACCTCAAATTTGTGTGACGAGTCGAGTATTTAGTTCCTGCTTATATGAGCGGTTTTCCCTGTGATTAACATGTGTAACCGCGAAAAGAATCCTGGAGCGAGATTTCTTTTCCCTGAATTGTTGCATCGTATATCTCCTCATGTCGTGGACTATTTTATTTCACACAGCACCACGGCAGCAGACTCACCTCCGCTCGAACGCATACCATGCTTGCAAAGACACGTAACCATGGGGTATTTGTTTTTCAAAAACGCTCCTAGCAAATCTCGAGGACGAGATTTTTCTTAAGGGGGGTAGTGTTGTGACACCCCAAAAATTTTAGCCTTGTTTTGTTAATTAAAATTTTGCCAGGAAATAAACTTTTTATTTTCTGGGCTCCCTTTTGATTTTTGGACCATTCATCTCTCTAGTTATTATGGAGTTTTTCCCAAAATAAAACCTTTCAAATATGTTATTGGACTTGTTTAACCTCTCAAGGAAAACTTTTCCTTTATTAGTAGAACTAATTACTTAATTAATTTGCTTGATCTTTATTTTCTTGAAAAATGGTTTTCCAAGATTATATGGCCATATTTGAACTACAACCATTTGATAGATTCACTTAAAATTTCAACCAAAATTTGGAGATGTCATGTGATGTCTCTAAATCACTTTTGTGCAATAATATAGTTATTTCATTGCATATTTTGAGTTTTACACCTGTTTATCAACTCTGGTCCAGTGGACACTTTTGCACTATAACCTAATTAAATATTTCCCTAGAGCCTCCACCAAAATTATGGGATGTCAGTGGTAGCATGCCATCCAACTTTATGCAAAAACATAGTGTTGTCCTTTGGAAAAAATTAGTGAAGCAACCTCTTTTTCATTCTGGACCAGACTTGTGTTTTCTACTGCAACCCCATTCTTTCTTGCTCTAGTGACCTTGTGCTTTCTCATGCTTGTAGTCAACCCTGCAAAACCCCTAAGTCCAGGAGCATGCAGTCTTTGGAACACTTATGATCCATGTAATGATGCCATTTACTCCCTGTCCAGAAGTGTAGTTTTGCAAAACTTGCACTAGCAAGTTTCTCCTTTTTGCAAACTAACGTCACCACCCTCTCATTCATCCACAGAGACACTGATCCGGAGAATTTGGCATCCCAATTACTGCCTAGGTGCCTTTGGCATTTTGTCAAACACCCTGAGTGCATAGCCAGATTTGGCATGATTTCAAGTTTACATTGTGAACTTGAGCCCCTGACCTATCCACCATGTCCCTTGATCCCCTTGCCAACCCTAAACTAGCCTGTTACATTTGCCAGCCCGCTCAAGCATGCTAGGCTACCACTGGCTTTTCATCGAACACGTCCGGGCGTGCTGCAGGCGCGCCCAGGCGTGCGTTTGGCCCGACGCGTGCGCTCGAGCCGACTTCGTCGCCCCACAGTTCGCCACCGCTCTCGAGCCGCGCCACGCTCCTCCTCACCGCAAAACGCCAAGCAGACCCTCGCCGTGTCTCGGCGAGCCAAGTACTAGCAACCACCGCCCGACAGGCTCTGCACTAGCCACCGCCCAAGCCGTTGCTCGCCCGGCTTTCGCCCTTGGAAGCGATGGCAGCTCGTCCGCTAGCTCCTGCCGCCATCCCCAGCCTCGCCACGTTACCTGCGGCTACAGAAGGCGGTCGTCGGCGACCTTATCCATGTGACCGCCCGAACCGCCTCGACTTCGCCTATTTAAGGGAGCCTCGAGCCCGTTCTCAAGACACGGGCAACCTCGAGCCACCTCAATGGCGCTTCCCTAGCTCGCAATCGACCGGGAGGTTTTCTTCCCGTCTCGGCAACTCCTGCCGCCGCCATCGCCCTGGCCATTCCGGCACCACTAGGACCTCCCCCTCTCCACTCTCTCCACCAGGAGCCTTCTCTTCCTCCCGTGAACCCTTTCTCCTACTCGATTTTGATCGGGAACCACCACATCCACAAAAGCACATTGCTCCCGAGGCCTCCACCGCAGCGAAGCTCACCGTCGGCGACTCCCTCCACCCCCGCCGACCCAACGGCCACCGGGAGGACCGCCCCAGTCTTGCGGATCCGTCTCGACTCTCTGGAGCCCGCGGGGAGCAGCCATTCACCGGTGTTGATCGCCGTCGCCTCGCCTCCGTTCGGGCGAAGGAAGAAGAGGGAGGGATGGACTGGTCAAACCTGACCAGTGGGCCCCCTGGACCCACTGTCAGTGACCCCGCCCAGTCCACGTGGGTTAAGTGGAAGCGCATTTCCATAGTACGCCTTCGACGTGTACGTATGTATATTCGAAATGTTTTCTTTTCTGTTCTTATTTAAATAATAGATTTTTGACCAAACTTTGACTGGCTGTATCTTATTAAATACAACTCCAAATGAATTAATTATTTTTCCTACCTCTCTCAAATATTGTCTAGTTTATTTTAAGATTTATTTGAAAAAATTTCAAAACAACTTTTTGTGCTGTTTTAATTTTGTGTATTAATTCATATATATTCTGTCAAATAGGATTTTTGAAGATTTCAAGATGTTTTGGGAATGCGCCCTGCTTTCTCATGACCTGAAGGTAAGCATTCTGAACCCTGGTGTAATTTTTGTATGTGTTGTTTGACTCGGTGACAACACCACCCCGACTCGAGCATGCGTCATTTTATGTGAGGGTGTGATCCTACTCATGAGTGCATATTAATGATTTTTATGCTGATGGAGTTGATATGGTTGCGATGGAAATCACCGTCATATGCCTTTCATGCATACGGAAGGGAAGCCGGGAAGGCCTCTATCTTGGGTAGACACGTTCTTGTCCCTAGTCCTCCGTCGAGACGGTCGTGTCCGGTATGGCATGAGGGTGGTATGTCGCGTGATGTTTCTATCTGTTGGTTGAAGAATATGTATTTGTTATGCTAATCATGCAGGGAATATTTGAACCTCCTGAGTCGACCGTAGATCGAGTCTTGTTCCGGTAACCCCCATACTTGTTTCGTACTGCCACTTGTCCCTGCCAAAGGTAGGGTACGGTTCAGTAAGTTGTCAACCCCTTTCCTAGCACACACCGTACAGAGAGGCCATGGTGGAAGATACTAGAGGCATCCGTTAGTCATGCCACCGGGTCCGGGAGCATGGGTGTTTCGGTTGTAGCCGAAGGGGGTAGCTCCTCAGTTCTTGTGCGGTATAAATTTTGTGATCCCATGTTACGTCGAGGTTGTAGCCTCCCCACTTAGAGTTTTGCTTAACAGGTGTCGTGGGTGATTCCAGACACATGTGAGTTAAGCTGGTGTGTGCAAGTTAGGTGTGTTTTCAACTAAAAGACCGTAGATGGAATTGGTCTTGAGGACTAAAGGAATCCGTTGCTTGTGGGTAAAGAGTACACCCTCTGCAGAGATTAAACCTATTCGAATAGCCGTGACCATGGTTAAGGATTACAGTCTGGGATGGGTCAAGTGTCGGTCTTAGTGTCGGTCTTCGGAGGTGAAACTGTTAAAGCAAAAACTTGAATCACGATTGTGACCTGTGATAATTATGATTATTATTTTTATGTGGACTAACCCGTGATATTTTTGGTATTATCGAATATCCCTGGGATGGTTCTACCTCCTTGGTATTCACTGGCATTCCTTTTAAAGCCCTTTATGTGGTGTCGCTAAGACGCCCGACTGTGGCATTTCTTTTAAAGCCCTTTATGTGGTGTCGCTAAGACGCCCGACTGTGGCATTTCTTTTAAAGCCCTTTATGTGGTGTCGCTAAGACGCCTTGACCGTGGCATTCCTTTTAAAGCCCTTTATGTGGTGTCGCTAAGACTCCCATCGTGGCATTCCTTTTAAAGCCCTTTATGTGGTGTCGCTAAGACGCCTCGACCGTGGCATTTCTTTTAAAGCCCTTTATGTGGTGTCGCTAAGACGCCCGACTGTGGCATTTCTTTTAAAGCCCTTTATGCGGTGTCGCTAAGACGCCCGACTGTGGCATTCCTTTTAAAGTCCTTTATGTTACTTATTTCATAATTTTAATACTACCATGTTATTGCATATTCACAAATAACATGCTTGCACGCATCAGAGTTTTATTTATCTTTCGTGGATCGATGTCATGAGCATAAGATATTTTCAGCATATTATTGTTATATTATACCTGTATTCATAATGTTTGCGAGTACATTCAAAGTACTCACTGGCTTGTCCCTGGCTATTGTCTTGGCCAGATTTCCTTGCACGGAAAGGAGCGACCGTGCCGACAGTCCCGGAACCTAAGCAACGATTATAGCAGCCTCGCGAAGATAGGAGTTAACCTGGTCAGCTGTTCCTGTGGGAAATGGAGTCCCATAGACACTGATGATTCACAACCCGCTTCTGCCATCAACCACTAGAAACCATTTGTTGTACTCACGCACGAGAATGGTCTTGTACTACATATTTTGTGTTTGCTTGGAATTTCTGTATCAAGTTGATGCCTCATCAGCTAACAGTAATCCTGGGGCTGGTGAGCACGACGGCCATTTTCTGGAATATATTAACCGGAAAACCGGTCGCCACATGATATCGAAAGGTTCTAGATGTTGCATGTGAAACTTGGTGCTGGTGCAGTTGTGTAATGGGATAGCTGAGTGCTGAAGCTATATCATGTTGTACTCGGATGTATTTCAATTATGAAATCCTACTTCCTTAATATGGAAATGAAATATATTATGTGCCTAATATGAATGTCAATTAGTTTAGTAAATGGATTATTAATAATAGGGCAATTAGCCTGCTAATTGGCCAATTAGACTGCTAATTGGGGTTTCCAATTGCAAACAGTTATTGAGAAAACACCGTGGGCGATGACCTCAGGCAACACACCTAGGAATAAACCGTGTTGGATCAATGAACAATCACACACGACATTCTCTTGAAAACTGTTTGCGTTACACCACCTTGCGCAAACGTTTCCTTGGAGTGACTGTGTGGGATGTAAATACGAACGGAAACATTTAGCAGGGACGGACTATGTGTGATGTACTTACGACCAGAAAAGATTTCTCATGTATAATTGTATTTTTTAGCACTACTGTACGTATAACTATATTTAGTCGCTCGTCGGTCGCACACGACCTCATTTTGCCGAGCGTGTGTGCGAGGAGGGCATATCCCCAATGGTTTCTGGGTCGTGTGGGAAGGACCCCCTATCGCAGTCACTCACTAGGTGACGATTCCGAACACCGTCGTGGAAAGGGGTTAAAAACCGTTTGTATAGCACCGACGTGTACCTGTGTGGATGCTCCATCTGGGATCGGTAATTTTTACTTGGCACACCTCACACTCTGCATATATGCCAGTTCCATCCGTACATTTGTGCAGTTCGACCAAAATGCAGCTGAATAACCAAGGGTTGCACACATAATGAAAAAGCGTGATTACTTTATAGTGGCACTAGTTGATGAAACATACACTAATAAATAGAAGAAAATATTGTGATAGTATCATAGTATGCCATGGTGTGAGGGCGAGATGGGCCCTGCGACGCCTCATATGGTAGGCCTCATACTGGAAATCGACCCAATTCTCCCCGATACACCTTCTTCTAGTGATGAACATCAGTGTACAACGGTAGTACAAGGAGGGGCCTTGAGACATTCCAATCTCTATTTTTGTGCAGATCAACTAAAATTAAGCAGCCCAGTTTGCAGAAATGCTTAAACATTAACAATGGGACTAGTTGATGAAACAAATACTAACAAAGAGAAGCACTTTCTTTATCTACATTGGAAATGAAATGATAGAGAGGACACTCGCTCTATTTTAACTGTATTATTACTTCATTTTATCAGTGGAAAATGGGTCAAGCAGGGGGTGCTTAGACTGGGATGCTGAAGCTGGCTCTTTCAGTCCCTATCTTCCCCCCTGATGTTTCTGTGGTAGCATTTGGATTGTAATACAAACTTGGTTGCGCTGGTGCTGCGTCCCCCTACCTGCCTAGCTTATGTGGCGAATTTGTCTCCTGCTAGTACTCAGTCTGTTATAGTAGTAGTTGCATAACTGCCCATTTACACTGAGTTGTAGTCGGATAATGGTTCTCTATGGTTGGGTTTCTTTAATGAAATCAGAGGAAACCCCCTCTTTTGTAACAACCTGGCTTTTGGCTGTTTTCTTTTTCTTTTGATTTATTTGGTTTTTGCTCTATTTTTCTTTTGGAGGGGTTTGTGGCCTTGTCACCTAGGAAATCAACCTCATTCCCCTCCCATGTGGCTCATCATTCTCAAAAATTTCCCAAGATCATTCCATTTCCATTCTAGCCCAAACACTAAAATTCTTTTCTCAGGAATATTCCTCTTTTCTATTAAAGGAATAACCCAGTCTGCCCTAGGTTGTGAAACAACCTATATTTCTGTCACTCTCAAAAATCCCAATTAATTCTCATAATTTCTTTGGGTCATATGTTTCTCAAATATGCCCAAACTTTCGTGTCATAGCCCAATAATAATTCCCCAATAATTATTCTTCATTTCTGTCCAGTGTGGCTTTTTGTGAATGAAGTGCCACCTATCCTTTCTTGATTGCTCCCAGACCTTTTGGGAATTCTCTTATGTCCAAATCATTGCCTCATGAAAAAGTTCAACTTTATTTGCCTAGCCAATCTTCTTCAGCAATTTTTCAAACTTTTCTGTCAGATAGAAGGCATTGTGAAGGAAGTACTAGCTAGGAGTTTCCAAATGAGTTTAAATTTTGCACACTCCTTAATGTGCTCATATCATCACACTCCTCCAAGTTTCAGCCCCATCCAATCATCTATCAGAGCACAGGGTCAAATATTTGATTATGTTAATATTTTCAGGTTGTGAAGCAAGTATATTTTATGTTGCTTCAATAATTCTGAGAAATTACCAGATTGTGATCCTACCCTTATAGCATATCTCCACCAAATTTGGGACCAATTCATCAAGCCAACATTTCTCTAGGATTTTTGCAAGTTTCTGGACAGAGAGAATAGCTGTGAAGGAAGTACCATTTTGGTGAATCCAATTGGTATGAAATTTTTACAGCACCTTTATCTGTCCAAATCACTAAGCGTTGCCAAATTTGAGCTCAAGTGGCCACACCATTTGAGTGGATCATCTTGATACATTTTTTGGACCATCTGTGTCAGTTGCAAAGCAACTATGTTAAACCTTGATCCAAATCTTCTCAAAGTTAACATGATTATAGTCCTTCCTAAGCTGATCACGCCAGACAAACTCTTTGGATCCAATAAAGTTCCTGTTGATCACCAGTGCACGGCCAAGTTTACTGCAGTAAACTTGAGACGATGATTAACATTTAACCATAGCACCCCAGATCCAGCCATGGCCTCATAAATGTTCTATCTTGGAAGGACTATCAGCTAGACAACGTTTTGGATTGAATGCCCCGGTTCACGTGGTGACTACGATGATGGCGTGCCTGTGCACGAGCTTTGTGCCCACTGGCCGCGTCCAGGCCGCCGTTTCTGCTTCGTCCGCTCCCCACTCGTCGTCTTCACGCGCGTGAGCATGCCCCTTGGCTTCTCCTCACCGTTGTCGTTCCCCTGGACCCCTCTCCCCTCCATCCGCTTCCTCACCGACGCAAGCCGCCGCGCACCCACAGGCGAACAGTGGCGGTTTGGCTCAGAGCTCGACGTCTTCTTCTTCCCTGTGCTCCCTTGGCCGCCTCTTCCCCGTGAGCTCTCCCTCCTGTTCCCTCCGTCGCCTAACTCCGAGCTCATGCGCGTGCACACGCGTCCGCGGCGCCGGCCACGCGTCCGTGGCGACGACAGCACGGCACACCCCTCCCCCGCCTATATAAGGCCACCCGACCCCATCTTGCTTCACCACTGGCCTCCTACACCTCCTCTAGCCTCCCCTGACCACTTCCCCGAGCTCGAGCCGCCCTCCACGACCACCATTGCCGCCATGGCCGCCGGCCTTATTTGTAACAGCCCCAAAATTGGGTTATCAATTTTTGAGTTGTTATTCCTTCCTGGCACTCATTTTCAAAATCTTTCTCCTGAGTTTGTTGGATGAATATGAGAATTCTTGTCATTTCCAACCTTTCAAAACTTTGCTCATGTCTTTGTCAGTGGGCAAGGCCTCTTTTGCATCATCTCAAATCCTCTCAAACCCTAATTCCAATTTTTTGGGAATTTGAATGTGGTCTTTGTGATTACAAAGGAGCCATCATTTTCCTTGATCTGTTGATCATCCCATCTATTCCCCGAGACCCTCCTACCCTTCTAATCCTTGGATATGCAAAAATATTGCTATGTCTTATGAAATATTTTTGAATTATGATTTATTCCTTTTCTCGCCTTTCTGAGGAATAAAATCCAAAGGCATAGCTAGTCATCTCCTAAATTCATGAAAATTGGTGGAGTTGATATTTATGCCTAATCCAAGCTCTGGCAAAGATATTGGCCACAATTAAATAAGCAAAATTGCCTTTTCCTATTTAATACCAATATTGCATTTCTGCCATTTTCCAAAGGAACTACTATTTTTATAGCAAAGAAAATTCCCAAATAACTTGTGGAGTTTTTCCTTGCTATATAATCAGTAAGTAATTCCATTCTTGTCTCATGTTCCACAGATAAAAAATTTGGCACATGATCGAATGCAAGTTTCTGCCTTCTCTGAAATTTTGCAAAGGAAGTGCTTTATTCCTAACTCCAATTGAGCTGCAATTTGGCAGGGTTATTAACATGGATAAATAACCCATGGATACCAAATATGAGATCAATCCCTTCATCTTAGCTCCTTGTGCAATTTTTCAAAGTTTCTAACCAGATTGCAACTTGGTGAAGGAAGTACCTTCATAGAGTTTCCAAATGGGATGAAACTTTTCCATATTCTCAAGTATCTCAAATCATTAGCCTCCACCTAAATTCAGTTCATTACATTGAACTATGTGAGCACAGGAGCAATTCTTGGTTTCTGTCCGAATTTTCAGTTTGTGAAGCAAGTCTATTTTATCTTTCTCCATTATGGCTGAAAATATTCCTAAGCCTTCTACTATCCATATAACCTGTCTCCAACAAATTTTGGCTCATTTCATGTAGCCAATATTTTCCTGGATTTTTTCAAAATTTCTGGTCAGATGTGATGCTTGTGAAACAAGTACCAATTTGGCAACTCCATTTGGTATGATCTTTTTGAAGCATCTAAACATGACCAAATCATGGGGCTTTGCCAAGTTTTAGCTCAATCCAACACTCCTAGTGAGTGCTTCTTCCTCATTTGTTTTCTGGGCCACATTTCCTAGTTGCACTGCAGCTATGCTAAATACTTGTCCAAATGATCTCAAACTTTCCAGGACCGTAGTCCTGGCTACCCTAAGCCTCCTAGACATCAAGTTTGCCACTTAACATCTTTGGATTAGTCTCTAGAACATGGCCAAGTTTGCAACAGCAAACTTGTCGAGCTCGTGTCCCTCTGCTCCCTTCACTTCTGCTTGTTACATCACATCTTCTTTAATGAGCCTTGGAAGGACTCCACTGTTGACATGGTTTGGCACTAAGTAGACCACCAGAGCGCGTGTTGTCGGTGGTGACCACGGGGCAATGCAGGCCAAAACGGTGGTCTTGTCACTAATGGCCACAGAAGCACCGCTCCGGCCGGTTCTGGCTTGTACAAGCATGTCACATAGCTCCCCCTCGACATTGTCTTCCCCCTGGAGCTCGTTGACCCTTCGTTTGCTTCCTCGTTAAGCCGTCGCCGTCGCCGAACACAGTACGCGCCCGTGCACCGTCGTTTCCTCGCTTCCGTCTTCTTCTTCCTCTTGTCTCTGAGCTCGGCTCGACTCCGTGACACCCTAGCGTTCGTCCGCGTCCTCCTCATCGGCTTCCCGTTGCTTCCCGTGACCCTTGACCGTGTGTGCGCGTCGCCGGCGCGTGGACACGTAGCCGCACCGCGTGTCACCTCACCCCCTCCCTCTAGAGCTCTCCCCGCGGCTATAAGTAGCGCTCTCGAACTCCCTCGCAGTCCCCAACCACCCGCAGCTCTCTCCCCAAGCCTCGGAGCTTCTCATTCCACTCCAATGGCCGAGCCATCGCCGCCGACCCCCCTCGGCCACTTCTTGCCCGTGGTTCCCCCGCCCACCTTGCTGCTCCCTAGCCTCCCCCTTGGAGCCCGAAGACCGCCGCCTCCCTCAACTCCGGCGGAGGATTCCCGCCGGCACGGTCCCTCCCCTCGCCGTGGTCCTTCCTGGCCCCGGTGCTGCAGGCCGCCCTGAGCGATTCTGCGGCCACCCATGGGTGCGACGTGGAGTGGCGGAGCCGATGCACTCAACGGCCGGCCCCCTAGCGTCGCCAGGCGACGACGGCGCCGACACCCGAACCTCCTCTGCTGCCTGTGTCGCGAGATGAAGAAGAAAAGAGGAGGAGAAGGAAGAAGGAGGAGAGGAGGAGAGAGTAGGGGACGTGGGTCCCACTCGTCAGCGATAGAAGGCATGGCCCCGCTGGCCACGTCGGATAAGTGGACGCGCCCCTCATCGAAGCCTTTTCCCCGCGCTGAAGGCGTATTTCTTTTCGGCCCCGCCGGCCGAAGCGGCTAATTAAGGCTAAAAATGGATAGGTTTTCATTCAATTTCTGCTTAACAAACGAATGTCCACAACTTTGCGCTCGTAACTCTGATCGAGGTGATTCCAACGCTCACGTCTTCGTCTCGTCGAACTCTTTGCGTTGGTATCATTTTCAGAATGTTTTCACACAGTGAAAATGACCATTTTGCCCTTGCCCGTAAACAGCCTCCTCCGAGAGAGAACTATTTTCAGCAAATCTTTCTGCGATCGTTCCGCACTTTCTCCCGGAATATTTCTCGACCCTAGGCAAGCCAACCTCTTACCATGAGCCCCTAACTTGCATGTTGACTTTGCTTGCACCTCGTGTGTGTGTTTAGTTGTAGTAGTTTCTTGTCTGTTTCGTCTGGTGTTATTTTAGTCGTGCTATATGTTTTTGTTATCTGTCTTGCATGCTTATGCTTTCATGAAATAAGTTGACATGCTAGTTTGATGTTGTTACTAATAATAACATGCCTCTGTCTAGTTTAGATTCATGTTAGTAGTATCGATGTTATGATAATTCTGTTGCACTATAAGTTTGCTAGTACTTGGTATTGCCATGTTTCGCATGGTATCATTGTTCTTTTGAAATGCTTGATGCTTTGTTACTGCATCGGTATGTTGCATGATAGTTGTTCAATTCATCTTATAATGCCCGCCTGATGATTGATGATGGAGAAGTTAATATATGACTTAATTACAAACCTCCTCCGTCATCACTGGGATATCACAGTGTCACCCAACTCGAGCTTTCTCCAGTGCAACCACATTTACCTTATGGGGAGGTCCTAGCTGGGTATATTGTCATGCCTCTCGCTGGTGCCTCCTGTGAGGGAAGGTTATGGGCACGAGCTACCTTGTCCCCGTTTGGGACCGTTTTGCCACGACGGTGGACATTGGTGTCTTTTGTAGACACGGGGCCACCCAGGACTGAACCCCAAGGGGGTGTTGGTCAGAGTGGCCGGGAGAGTGTCATGACAGTAGCTCAGTTTTGTCGGAACGCTTTGGTCCACCCCGAATGGGAGTGCGAGGCCAGGCTCTGTAGTGTGGGTAACGTGCGCTACCTCTGCAGAGTGTATGTTTAATCTATCGATAGCTACGTCCTCTGTCATGGGCACAAGTTCGTAGTAGGTCACACTATCGGGTCTTGGTCGAAATGGAGGATAAATCTGCTAATAACTTGTGTGATAACTAAGATGTGATAAATAATGTGATGACTTGAACTATGGGAAAATCGTGAGAAGTCACGATGATGTGTTGATATGACCCCGAGACGAGGCCTCGGTAAGTCATTCGTGTGCTCCGAGCAGCCGTGACAGAGTAAGTGATTGTTGCATAAGGTTAATACGACATGTCTTCATGAGAGGTAACTGGTAGTTTATTTTAAGCATAGTTTCATTTTCAATGTACTGACCTGGCGTGTCATGCCAGTTTTGTAGGTCGTGCCTGAAGTGTGCGTTTGTTCCGTCATGCTAGGCCGTAATCTTGCCAGTCCTGTGAGTTATGGAGTCCAGCCAAAGTGAGACGCTGCCAAACCAAGACTTCTGCCGCCATTTAAATAGACTTCCGCTGCCATCCGTATAGCCCTAGGGCTATGCCAGATAATTGTATCCATCAATGATTTAATCATATACACATGTATTTGATGAATATTATTGTACCTGGAATGCTGTATCATGGACCTGTCGTGCGTCAGGTGTTATCCTGGGCTGACGTGCGAAGGCCCCCTGCTCCATGCGGATCGGGGTGCCACTTTCTTCACCTAAATTTGCACGAGACGATCCCTCCATCTCCTCATAGCCACTACCAGAGCACCACCTAGTCCCCGATGGTCCTCCCCATCTACTTCGTTCCTCGCCGGATCCCACATCACCGCGTGCCCCATATTGGCCAAAGATCACGCCCGCGGGTGCTCCCTGTTGTCACCGCTACATCGCTCCCCGGCGTGTGTGCAGCCCCTGGATGGGTGCGGGCCTCTGTCCCGAGGCCACCAGTGTCCTCTCCCTGGCCGGAGATGGCCGGAGCCACCGTGCCCGGCGACGGCAGCGCCCCTGCCCTGCGTTCTGTCGAGGAGACGAGGAGCAGATGCGGGGGAAGAAGAAGGAGCGGGAGGAGAAAGAAGATGCGGCGGGCCCCATGCATCATCGACCCAGCGTCGGGCTGCGCCACTGCCATGGTGGATAAGTGGAAGCAAATCCACGAGGATGCATTTTCCTGTTCGGAAGGCGTAATTCGGTGCGGCTTAAGCCAGGAATGCGCTTTCCTTTCTGGAAAGCGTATTCGGCCAAATGCGTTATCTGTTTTTCCACTCAGGGGCCTGTTTGTGAGGATTTTCTTACAAATAAGTCCCTGGCAGAAAAACAATGTATCTGTTTGCCCGTAGCTCCAAATCAAGTGAATCCAAAGCCCACTTCTTCATTTCGTCGAGCCCGTTCCGATGGCATCATTTTCACCATGTTTTGACATTCTGAAAATGACCATTATGCCTTTGCCCTTATTCAGCCCCCTCCGAGAGAGAAAGATTTCCGGCAATTCGTTCTGCGAGCTTCTCGCACTTTCTCCCGGTGATTTCTTCCACCCCAGGCAAGCCACACCCTCCATTTGCATGATTGCAATGCAGTAACATGGTTTATTTATTTAAACTTATTTAAAATAATGCATTAGCTATGTATGATTTGTTCATGGCATTTCTCGGAGTATTGTTTTGATCTTTGCTATTGCGATGATATTGCTTGGAGTTTTAGGATGATTATGTTTCATTTTATGTGGATGACATGTGCCTTTGGATTCTTAGTGGATATTATGATTATTTTCATGATGGTATCTGGTATTATTTTGGAGTATTACTTTGGATATCATGTTGCCTTTGGATTATTAGTGGCTAGTGTTATTTTCATCATGATGCTAGATGATATTATGTTTTGGAGTATGATGTTGGAGATGATGCTTGCAGGTGGATCATAGTTGGATAGTTAGTTCTTAATATTTGAGTAGTAGTATTATCGTTCTTGGATTCATCATGATAGTAGTGTTTTGCTGTCCTCGGAGTATTTTGGTAAGACGATATTAAGCTTTGGATTATTTGTTGGATATTGCTATGACTTGGATTATAGGTTGATAGATGCTATCGGAGTATCAGTTAATACTATTATATTTTGAGGATAAATTCCATCATTAAGTTGGTCAGGTGCCACCGAAACAGACTTTTTCCAGTGCAACCACATTTGCCTTTATGGGAAGGCCCTAATGCGGTCTATTGTCATGTCTATCGCCCATGCCTCCAATGATGGAAGGTTATGGGCGTGCGGTACCCTAGCCCGGTAAGCAGACATAACCTTGTGTGCCCGTAGTTGTTGTTAGGCGCCTTTTTTGTCCCCATTTGGGATCATTTTTGTTTTGCCATGACGGTGGCCGTTGGTGCCTTTGGTAGGCACGGGGCCACCCAGGACTAAACCCAAAAGGGGTGTTGGTCGGAGTGGCCAGAAGAGTGTCATGGCAGTAGATTGGTTTTGTCAGAACGCCGTTGGTCCACCCAAATGGGAGCAACGGGCCATGGGTTCTGTGGTGTGGGTAAAGTGCGCTACCTCTGCAGAGTGTGTGTGTTTAATCTATCGATATCCGCGTCCTCGGTCATGGGCACAAGTTCGTACTAGGTCACACCGTTCGATCAACACTCACATGACGGAATGACTTATAAGTGATTTATATGTTGATATATTTTGAACAGTACAGTTTGGCAGGTTGTTGATGATGATGTTGGTATGATCTCGAGAATGATTATCCAGTTTGTGATGTGGTCACGAGGTGATCATGTGGATGTTACGTTTTTGGTTCGTGAATGATCACCGTTTGGTTACGAGGTAACCCATTGAACCCAGTGTGGTTCAGTTTGTGATCCGTGAATGATCACCGTTTGGTCACAAGGTAACCCGTTGAACCAAGTGTGGTTCCGTTTGTGATCCGTGAATGATCACCATTTGGTTTTGATCACGAGGTTATCGAAATGGTATATTGCTTGGCCTGTTAGTCAAGAGTGAGATGATTATTGGGATTGTGATGTTGGTTTATCAGTATGATAGTAGTTTCATACCATGCTTAGTAGTTGCTTCATCATGAAAGTTGTTAATTTAATTAACCTTTTAAATGCTATGTGATTGTCTTGCCTTGATGTTTATGGTTGTTGTGAACTTGCAAGTACATTCAATGTACTGACCTGGCGTGTCATGCCGGATTGCAGGTGATGCCGTGATTGCTTTATTGTTTGTCGAGGTGCCCGTTTGTGCGAGCTAGATCGTGTCCCAGCCAGAGTCCCTGCGGAGTGGAGTTCACCACCTTCGTCGTTGTTCCTCTACTAGAAGTATTCTGCTGCTACGAGTTGTTCCGCTGCTAGCATAGAGCAAGTGTAGAATTGCAGGCGTAGTGTCGCCCTGTTGATGTGCTTCTTTATAACATCAGACCCTTGTATTATTATTATTGTAATAAGAGTTGATTTGTTCTATGTCAACAAGTGTCGTATTCTAGAGACTTCTCCTCGATCTCTGGGCCGGAATACGGGACGTTCCGATTTCTCTGAGCCAGGATGCCACAGGCTTGGTATCAGAGCTGGTCTGGCTGTAGGACGCCCTAGTCAGCGTGAGCGGGAAAAACCGGTAGAAGTCGGTAGTTCAGAGTCTGGTTTGTTTGTTGCATTTGGTTGCTGCATATAGCCTTAGTATTTGTTACTAACGGTTTAATCTGGTGAGTGTAGATGGCATCGGTTCGGATCCAGTAGTGGCTCCGCCTTTGCATTTCTCCAGTTTTCTTTTCTTGCTCGTTCTTCGGTGTTTGGTGTCATTTCTGTCCCATCAGAGTGATGTCAAGTGCTCCCGACACTGTTTGCAAGAATGGTGCTCAGGTATCTCGCCTATATCCTCCTTTCAGCCCTGTCTATCGTTTCGATGATGGACATGCTTGTATCCTGAATCGCTCTTTCATTTTGTCGTGTTGGCAACCCTTAATGATCTTAGTTATCAAGAAAGGGCAATGCCAGCAGCCTTAGTTTTTCCCTGCTATCTTATTTCTTGGACGAGTGCGGATCTTTTTCCGTCTACTTGATAATAAGGTGGTTGCGACCTTCGTGTCCTACTACATGATTACCGAGTGCGTCCTCACCTTGGAGCTAGTCCAGGTTGCTACTTGGCTAAGCTAGCACTTGGTGTAGCGCTGTTTACACCAATTCTTCCGCACATTTATTCGTCCTTGTGCACACCATCACAGCATGCTAGATCGTAGAACCGGAGATCCCGCGAGATTTGTGTGCTTAAGTTGGCATGCATATTGTGTGACTAGCAGTACTATGTGACTTTGTTTGAAGTGTGTAGTGATTGTTGTTGTGTGCTTTTCTTTAGTTGAGTTTTCTTTTGCTTGTTTCTTTTTGGGCCCCGGTGTTACATTATTTTCCCCCTATAAAGAGCTGCTCATCAACCAACACCGGATTTGAAGAAGCAATAAGGGTTTGGAATATTTGGAAGAAGCTCAGCTAAACAGTATGGTCTGCCCAGTCAACTGCATTATAGCGTTGATATCTTCTCAGAATACCAATGGCGTACTGGGTTGACTATCAGCCTCAAGTCTACATCAGTACAAAATCCTCACAGCAGTAATGATCAAGTCAGCAGCAAGACAATACAGGTACAAGCCCAATGGTATATTTTTAGTCAAAGGTATGGATCAAATACAAAATTTTGGCTCAACAGTGCATGATGCTTGGAATATGTTATCATTCGAAATAAAGTCAGAATGTGATATGCTCAAGGAAGACAGTCAAACAAATTTTCTCATGCAAATAATCAGCCACAGAATATTATGGGCGTGTGTGTAGATTTCAGTCTGCATATTAGTATGAAGCTTTGGATGTAAGAAACTCAGTCTTCTTCCACACGTTATCAGAAGAAATTTATGATGCAAGGCTCCTCAATTTTCCTCAGCATGATATGTGAACAATTTCTGGTCCAAGATACCCAGTCTTTCTCAGCAAGATACCTCGGTAAAAGCTTCTGACAGACAGAAATGATTTTTTCTCAACAAGCAAACCCGAGGAGAAGCTTCTCAAGTACGGAACTCTGGCTTCTCCAGCACAGTAATCAGACCAAGATTCGTGTGTAAGCTATTGAGCCTTCTTCTGCACGATACCGAGACAAAAGATTTGAGCAGAAGTTAACAAGTCTTCCTCGGCCAGCTACTCGGATGGCTTCTCTCGTAAGCCACTCAGTCTGCGTCAGTACCACACTATTGCACCGTCCTCAGAGATTATGCGGTGAGTTGGCAGTATATGGCAATACATCTCATGGATCATAAGAATTGACAAGATCTGGGGATGACATCACAGAATCAACAGTCTTGACAATGGTCATCAAGATCATTATTCCCGCAACTGACAAGGAGAGGTCCTAAAACCTTGTCACCTTCTTGTATGATTGGCCTCAGCAATGAGCTCCGTACAGCTACAAACCCCGAGTATATGTCATATGTGTGCGGACCCATGTCAGAAAATAGGCACAAGAAATAATGACAAAAATATTACACTAATCACGTCCATGGTCATACGAAGAATCAAGGACAGGTGTGGCCAAGTTATTTCAGTAAGGTATCCTAACAAAGAGAAAACCGTGAAAGGGTGAGACTGATAGCAAAGGTATGATGATTTTTGCACGACCATCAGGGTCCGGATACCCAAATTAGTTGGAGGCCATAATTCCATATGGATCCACAAAGGGATACTCTCAGCGGCCTACTCTGTTTTACAAGGATTTCATATCCGCTGACCTGCTTGGAATGGTTAGTGTAGAAAAATCCAAATGGGTATATCGATAAAATGAGAAAATCAAAAGCTGAATAATCAGCTCAGACCCAGTATACTCACCGACGGAATCAAGTACATGGTCAGTCTGTCAGGAAAAGCATTTGTCCGGCAGTCCCCTGTCAGGCCAGTCTCAAGATGTAAATATTTGAGGTATGGCACAGCTATAACTCCATACACTGTTGTATTGCTCACAACAAAAGGTAGTCGAATCTTTGGCACATATCTCATGCTCGAGCCAGAGGAATAAATCGAAATAAATTAGTACCACCTATGAGCAGTCAGATCCCGTCAGAGGATGGCCATGATCAATTCTCAGCATTTATTGAAACCAGAAGGCCTGCATTTAATTGAAGCAACCCCATGACAGAAGTAAAAAGGTTTTCATGACCAAAAGAAAACTTATGCTCAGATCCATTGGATATCACCACAGGTATGGAAAATCAACGTCAGTAAAAAGGAATTGGTATATGAGCAAAACTCTGACAGGATTTGGGAAAGGTGAAGCAAACCACCCTAGAGAAAGGTAAGTTGATCATCTGAAATTCTTAGGGGAACAATAAAAAAAGGAAATGGATACCCGAGTTGGAAACGGTGTCCTCAAGTTATACTTGTTCCCTGAGCAACCAAATCTTGAGGACGAGATTTCTTTAAGGGGGTAAGAGTTGTAACAGCCTGGCTTTTGGCACTTTTCTTTTTCTTTTGATATATTTGGTTTGTGCTCTATTTTTCTTTTTGGAGTGGTTCTGTGGCCTTGTCACATGGGAAATCAACCTCATTCCCCTCCCATGTGGCTCATCATTCTCAAAACTTTCCCAAGATCATTCCATTTCCATTCTAGCCCAAACCCTAAAATTGTTTTCTCGGGAATATTCCTTTATTCTATTAAAGGAATAACCCTGTCTTCCCTAGGTTGTGAAGCAACCTATATTTCTGTCACTCCCAAAAATTCCAATTAATTCTCATAATTTCTTTGGGTCATATGTTGCTCAAATATGCCCAAACTTTCCTGTCCTAGCCCAATAATAATTCCCCAATAATTATTCTTCATATTTGTCCAGTATGCCTTTCTGTGAAGGAAGTGCCACCTATCCTTTCTTGATTGCTCCCAAATCTTTTGGGCATTCTCCTATGTCCAAATCATTTCCTCATGAAAAATTCAACTTTATTTTCCTAGCCAATCTTCTTTAGCAATTTTTCAAACTTTCTGTCAAACAGAAGGCATTGTGAAGGAAGTACTAGCTAGGAGTTTCCAAATGAGTTTAAATTTTGCACACTCCTTAATGTGCTCATATCATCACACTCCTCCAAATTTCAGCCCCATCCAATCATCTATGTGAGCACAGGGTCAAATATTTGATTCTGTTAATATTTTCAGGTTGTGAAGCAAGTATATTTTATGTTGCTTCATTAATTCTGAGAAATTACCAGATTGTGCTCCTACCCTTATAACATCCCTCCACCAAATTTGGGACCAATTAATCAAGCCAACATTTCTCTAGGATTTTTGCAAGTTTCTGGACAGAGAGAATAACTGTGAAGGAAGTACCATTTTGGTGAATCCAATTGGTATGAAATTTTTACAGCACCTTTATCTGTCCAAATCACTAAGCCTTGCCAAATTTGAGCTCAAGTGGCTAGACCATTTGAGTGCATCATCTTGATCCATTTTCTGGACCATCTAGTCAGTTGCAAAGCAACTATGTAAAACCTTGATCCAAATGTTCACAAAGTTAACAGGATTATAGTCCTTCCTAAGCTGATCACCCTAGACAAACTCTTTGGCTCCAATAAAGTTCATGTTGCTCACCAGTGCATGGCCATGTTTACTGTGGTAAACTTCAGACGATGACTACCATTTAACCATAGCACCCTAGATCCAGCCATGGCCTCATCAATGCTCTATCTTGGAAAGACTATCAGCTAGACAACGTTTTGGGTGCTGTAGAGCACTGTATGCCCCGGTTCACGTGGTGACTACGATGATGGCATGCCTGTGCACGCGCTCAATGCGCAGTGGCCGCGTCCAGGGCGCCGTGTCTGCTTCGTCCGCTCCCCACTCGTCGTCTTTGCGCGCGTGAGCATGTCCCTTAGCTTCTCCTCATCGTCGTCGTTCCCCTGGACCCCTCTCCCCCTTCCGATTCCTCACCGATGCAAGCCGCCGCGCGCCCACGGGAGAACAGCGGCGGTTTGGCTCGGAGCTCGTCATCTTCTTCCTCCGTGCGCTCCCTTGGCCGCCTCTTCCTCGTGAGCTCTCCCTCATGTTCCCTCTCGTCGCCTAACTCCGAGCTCATGCACATGCACACGCGTCTGCGGCACTGGCCACACGTCTACAGTGACGACAGCGTGACACACCCCTCTCCCGCCTATATAAGGCCACCCCGACCCCGTCTTGCTTCACCAGTGGCCTCCTGCACCTCATCTAGCCTCCCCTGACCACTTCCCCGAGCTCGAGCCGCCCTCCACGACCACCATTGCCGCCATGGCCGCCGGTTTTCTTCACCTAAATTTGCACGAGCCGAGCCCTCCCTCTCCTCATAGACACTCCCAGAGCACCACCTAGTCGCCGGAGCCCACATCGCCGCGTGCCCCATCTTGTCTAAAGACCACGCCCGCGGGTGCTCCCTGTTGTTGCCGCTACAGCGCTCCCCGGCGTGCGTGCAACCCTTGGATGGGTGCAGGCCTCTGTCCCGAGGCCACGGTGTCCTCTCCCTGGCCGGAGATGGCCAGAGCCGCCATGCCCAGCGACGGCAGCACCCCTGCCCTGCGTTTTGTCAAGGAGAGGAGGAGCAGACGCAGGGGAGGAAGAAGGAGGCGTGGGAGGAGAAAGAAGATGCGGCGGGCCCCACGCATCATCGTCCCAGCGCCCGGCCCCGCCACTGCCACGATGGATAAGTGGAAGCACATCCACGAGGATGCATTTTCTCGTTCGGAAGGTGTATTTCGGTGCGGCTTAAGCCAGGAATGCGCTTTCCTTACTGGAAAGTGTATTCAGCCAAATACGTTTTCTGCTTTTCCACTCAGGGGCCTGTTTGTGAGGATTTTATTACAAATAAGTCCCTGGCAGAAAAACAATTGTATCTGTTTGCCCGTAGCTCAAAATCAGGTGAATCCAAAGCCCACTTCTTCGTTTTGTCGAGCCCGCTCCGATGGTATCATTTTCACTATGTTTTGACATTATGAAAATGACCATTATGCCCTTGCCCTTATTCAGCCCCCTCCGAGAGAGAAAGATTTCCGGCAATTCGTTCCGCGAGCTTCTCACACTTTCTCCCGGTGATTTCTTCCACCCCAGGCAAGCCACACCCTCCATTTACATGATTGCAATGCAGTGACATGGTTTATTTATTTGAACTTGTTTAAAATATTGCATTAGCTATGTATGATTAATTCATGGCATTTCTCGGAGTATTGTTTTGATCTTGCTATTGCCATGACATTGCTTGGAGTTTTAGGATGATTATGTTCCATTTTATGTGGATGACAAGTGCCTTTGGATTCTTAGTGGCTATTTTGATTATTTTCATATGGTATCTGGTATTATTTTGGAGTATTACTTTGGATGTCATGCTGTCTTTGGATTATTAGTGGCTAGTGTTATTTTCATCATGATGCTAGATGATATTATGTTTTGGAGTATGATGTTGGAGAGGATGCTTGCATGTGGATCATAGTTGGATAGTTAGTTCTTAATATTCGAGTAGTAGTATTATCGTTCTTGGATTCATCATGATAGTAGTGTTATGCTGTCCTCGGAGTATTTTGGTAAGACAATATTAAGCTTTGGATTATTGGTTGGATATTGCTATGACTTGGATTATAGGTTGATAGATGATATCGGAGTATCAGTTAATACTGTTATTAAGTTGGCCAGGTGCCACTGAAACGGACTTTTTCCAGTGCAACCACATTTGCCTTTATGGGAAGGCCCTAATGCGGTCTATTGTCATGTCTCTCGCAGGTGCCTCCAGCGAGTGAAGGTTATGGGCGTGCGGTACCCTGGCCCGGTAAGCAGACATAATATTGTGTGCCTGTAGTTGTTGTTAGGCGCCTTTTTTGTCCCCGTTTGGGACCGTTTTTGTTTTGCCACGACGGTGGCCGTTGGTGCCTTTGGTAGGCACGAGGCCACCCAGGACTGAACCCAAAAGGGGTGTTGGTCGGAGTGGCCGGGAGAGTGTCATGCAGTAGATTGGTTTTGTCAGAACACCGTTGGTCCACCCAAATGGGAGCACGAGGCCATGGGTTCTGTGGTGTGGGTAAAGTGTGCTACCTCTGCAGAGTGTGTGTGTGTTTAATCTATCGATAGCCGCGTCCTCGGTCATGGGCACAAGTTCGTACTAGGTCACACCATTTGATCAACACTCACATGACAGAATGACTTATAGGTGATTTATATGTTGATATATTTTGAGCAATACAGTTTGACAGGATGTTGGTGATGATGTTGGTATGATCTCGAGGATGATTATCCAGTTTGTGATGTGGTCACGAGATGATCATGTGGATGTTCCGTTTGTGATCCGTGAATGATCACCGTTTGGTTACAAGGTAACCCGTTGAACCTAGTGTGGTTCCGTTTATGATCCCTGAATGATCACCGTTTGGTTACGAGGTAACCCGTTGAACCAAATGTGGTTCCATTTGTGATCCTTGAATGATCACCGTTTGGTTTTGATCACGAGGTGATCGAAATGGTATATTGCTTGGCCGGTTAGTCAAGAATGCGATGGTTATTGGGATTGAGATGTTGGTTTATCAGTATGATAGTAGTTTCATACCATGCTTAGTAGTTGCTTCATCATAATAGTTATTAATTTAATTAACCTGTTAAATGCTATGTGATTGTCTTGCCTTGATGTTTATGGTTGTTGTGAGCTTGCAAGTACATTCAATGTACTGACCTGGCGTGTCATGCCAGATTGCAGGTGAGGGAGTCCCGGATTAGGGGGTGTCCGGATAGCCGGACTATGACCTTTGGCCGGACTCCTGGACTATGAAGATACAAGATTGAAGACTTCGTCCCGTGTCCGGATGGGACTTTCCTTGGCGTGGAAGGCAAGCTTGACGTTACTGATTTGTATTTTTCCTACCATTGTAACCGACTCTGTGTAACCCTAACCCTATTCGGTACCTATATAAACTGGAGGGTTTTAGTCCGTAGGACGAACAACAATCACACCATAGGCTAGCTTCTAGGGTTTGGCCTCTCTGATCTCGTGGTAGATCTACTCTTGTACTACCCATATCGTCAATATTAATCAAGCAGGAGTAGGGTATTACCTCCATCGAGAGGGCCCGAACCTGGGTAAAAACATCGTGTCCCTTGTCTCCTGTTACCATCCGCCTAGACGCACAGTTCGGGACCCCCAACCCGAGATCCGCCGGTTTTGACACCGACATTGGTGCTTTCATTGAGAGTTCCTCTGTGTCGTCGCCGTCAGGAAGGATGCCTCATCCCGTCTTTAAATACGGCACTGTTGCTAAAGAAGCTTTTGCTGTCGGCCAAACTCTCCGGCTAGGCGGTTTTCTTATGACCGCCTGTTCGCCGCTTGGCCGACGATGACTTCTCGGGTCATCGAAAAGCAATCTTCTTGTTAACTTGGAGCTCACCGGCGGTTAGATCCGATGGAGCTCTCTTCCTTAAACGAGCTCTTGGATCGCATCGCCACAGGGAGTCGCTTCTGAGACTATGATCGATTGGGCCTAAACCCGATCCGAGAGAGATTAACTCTCCCGGGTTACCCACCACGTTCTCGTGGTAGAGGAACAATACGGTGACCCTTCTTCTATCTTAAGGACTAGCTACTGTGGATTCCCAATCCCTCCATGCCGGATTCCCGCGGAGGAGAGGACGCCACTCAAGTCCCGAACCTAAAGTCGAGCAAATGAGCTAGATTCATTGGACAACATCCAAGGATCCAAGCTTCCAAGTTCGAAGCTCCTTGGCCCTTAAGTCTCAGATTGGGCGGTTCGGATTTAATTCCACCCGCCCACCCAAACATAAGCGACCTATCTCAAATTCGCAAGAGCCCGCAGAAACAAGACACCATTCTTGGGCGATTCCTCCTGGTTATGGACAGGATAAAGGACTGCCGCGAGGAGGCAGAATCTCATTCTTTCCGCAATAATTGCACAAACAACGGGATCCTCAACGCTATAAGTCGCCGTGACATTAAACGCTTTGCCGACTTGGCGTCCTTTGTGCTAATGTATTGTGCAATGTAAAGCGCCGGGAAAACCGAAGCAATATTTTGGGACAATCCGGCCTTGAACACAACCCCAGTCCGAAATAAAAGGGCGCACCATCGCCAGGCACCTGGGTTAAATACCAAAAAGCAAAAACCCTCTATAGGGCATGGAACCGTACTGGAGGGATGGGTCAATGGACCTTGTAAAATTCATAGTACAGAGGGCGCCACTCTAACTCATAGCCTTAGAGCATGTTGGATACTACGGCAGGTGGCCAAAAGTGGCGAAGAGCTTCTAGCTCTAGAGCACCAACTCAAGGATACCAGTACGGTATTAACAGTCTTCGAGACTTTCGCATCAAATAATATGCGGAAACGAACACTCCGTAGCCTTGCCGAAGTATACCAAGTAGCAACAATAAACCCATGGAGTGACACGGCTATTACCTTTAATGCCAGTGACGAACCTAAATTCCGAACAGCCCGAGCACCAGCCGCATCGATCCTCAGTCTGATAGTGGACGGCTTTCGCCTTACCAAGGTACTCATGGACGACGGCAGCGGATTGAACCTCATTTACGAGGAAACCCTCCGAAAAATGGAAATAGACTGGAGCCGCATTGAGCGAAGCAACACAACCTTTAGAGGAATAATCGTCGGTGTCGCCAACCAAGATGAACCACGACCAGCGGGGCCCTCGGGCCGACGCTCTGTCGAGCCACCGCATGCCAGCGGTGGAAGGACCGGAGGTGCTGTAGCTACGGTGCACTCTCCTCCTCCACGCCAGCCATCGCGGGTGTCGATCATCATGACGATGCTTGCAATAACATTTCTGTAGCGTCGTTCGACCCACGGACCCACCGCCACCAGCGCCAAGTTCTTCGGGAGCGACCCCATGAAGACGCTCGAACCACCATCGAGCGCCGGCACGATACACACCACCAGTCAGATAAGCTGGCGGGACCCGCTATGGACCACCTAGCGCCGGGAGGCTCCGGCGGCCTACCTTACGAGGTGGGTTGCCTAGCCTTTACTCATGAGCTGCGACAGTTCCAGTGGCCGTCCAACCACACGTTCAAGCCTGATGTTGGCGATAAGTACAACGGCAAGACCCATCCGTCAGAGTTCCTCAGCATCTACACCATTGCGATGCAAGCCGCTGGAGCTCGTGACGACAAGGTGCTTGCCAATTACTTCCCGTTGGCCTTGAAATCCAATGTCATGTCTTGGTTGGTGCACTTGCCGGCGGATTCCATTTCTTCTTGGTCAGATCTGTGTCATGAGTTCGTTGGTGCCTTCACTGGAGGTCACCAAGCTCATGGCCAGGCGAGTGATTTGCATATCATTCCCCAGAAGGAAGGTGAAAACTTGCGCAAGTACATACAGAGGTTCAGCCGAGTGCAATACAACATCCCAGATGTTCATCCCGCCGCCGTGATCAGCACATTCCATCAGAATGTGCGTAACCGCAAGATGCATGAAGAGCTGGCGATGAGCAAGGTCAAGGATGTGGCCGAACTTTACGTTTTGTCCGATAGATGCGCTCGGCTGAAGAGGGGAAGAAGTACCCCGGCGAGGACGCCGGCGCGGAAACCGACTCTATGGACGAAGATACCGCCTCCCCAACAAAGAAGGGCCGCGGCCACAATAGGAAATGCAAGGGCAAGGTTGTGCTTGCCATCGAGGGATCTGACGACACCAGCGCTGCCAAGAAGGCCAAGGCAGATGACCCCGGCAAGAAGATTGCCGGGTGTGCCGCTTGCCGGGCCTTGGCGGCTCCCGACAAGCCAGGAGGCTCCGACAAGAAGTATTGCAAGATCCACCACACCAAGGGCCACGACCTCCAGAATTGCCGACAAGTCGAGCTGCTTGCTGAAAAGCAAAGAGCCGAGTATGAGAGGTGGGACAAGGAGATGGGCCAGGATGGTGCTGAAGGGTCCGGCAAGAAGCGTGGCGGCCAAGGAGGCCGCCCCGGCAAGGATAACCAGCAAGAGAGGCCCGCTCAGGGCCGTGACAAGAAGCAGGAAGACGATGATCATGACGAGGACGACGAGTCCGGCGAGCATGAGTTACAGAAGGCTACGGAGGCCATGTGCATCGATGGTGGCGCCTCACTGCATACCTCTCACCGCCGGCTCGAGCAGTGGGCGCGTGAGATCACAGCAGCAGAGCCGGCGTTTGACGCTCAGAAGCCGCTGAAGTGGTCAAGCACGCCTATCATCTTTGACACCGAGGACCACCCTGATCGCACAACTGCGGTCAGGTGTTTGCCGTTGTTGGTCTCACCAATGATACGCAACCTCAAGGTGAACAAGATGCTGGTTGATGGCAGGGCTGGTCAGAACTTGATCTCACCCGTTGTGATCAAAAGGCTGCAAATTCCTGATGGAGACCTCGAGGAGACGGGCACGTTTCAAGGGGTCAACCCGGGAAGGAGTCAGCCAAAGGGCAAGCTCACGCTACCTGTGACGTTTGGAGGCGAGCTGAAGTACAGGATGTAGAGGATTGTCTTCGATGTAGCCGAGATCCCCTTGCCCTACAACGGGATCCTCGGCCGCCCGGCACTAGCCAAGTTCATGGCAGCATCACATTACGCCTACAACATGCTAAAGATGCCTGGGCCGATGACCATCATCACCGTTCCCTGCGACAAGAAGGACGCGCTGATCTGCACCGACCTACTCTACCGGGAAGTAGTTGCAGCAACTGCCGCCAAGGCACTTGCTCATGTTGTTGAAGCCCCGGGAGGGAAGAAGAAGACCGGCAAGGCCTCTCGCACCCACTCCGGCAAGCGCGCCTCTTCGGAGTGTTGTGCTGCCGTCGAGGATGTGCCAGAGAGCTCCACCGACAAGAGCAAGAAGTCCAGAGCTGCACCGTTAGAGACCAAGAAGGTGTCCGTCAAGAAGGATGGCACGGGAGGGGCTTTCACCATAAGCTCCACCCTCGACAGCAAATAGGAAAGCGCGCTCGTCACTTTCCTACGGGCGAATGTTGATGTGTTTGCATGGCAAGCATCCGACATCCCCGATGTTCCCAGGGAAGTGATTGAGCACCATCTTGCTGTCTGTCCCCATGCGAATCTGGCCAAGCAAAAGGTCAGGAAGCAAACTTTGGAATGATAGGAGTTCATCATAGAGGAGATCAGAAAGTTAGAAGTGGCAGGCTTGGTGAGAGGAGTGCTCCATCTGACGTGGCTGGCCAATCCGGTGGTGGTGCGCAAGGCAAACATGAAGTGGAGGTTGTGTATTGATTACACAGATATCAATAAGGCTTGTCCTAAGGACCCCTTCCTATTGCCGCGCATCGACCAGATTGTTGACTCAATGGCCGGGTGTGACCTGTTGCCATTCCTCGATGCCTACTCGGGCTACCACCAGATCATCGTGACAAAAGAAGATGAAGAGAAGACATCATTCATCACCCCATGTGGTACGCATTGCTCTTTACGGATGCATTTCGGGTTGAAGAGTGCTGGCTCGACGTTTGCAAGGGCAGTCCAAATTGGTTTTGAGCCCCAGCTACATAGAAATATGGAAGCTTATATGGATGACATAGTGGTCAAAACCAAGGACAAGGCAACTCTTGTACAAGACTTGGAAGAGACGTTTGCAAACCTGCGCAAGATCAACCTCAAGTTGAACCCTGAGAAGTGTGTCTTCGGTGTTCCGTCTGGCAAGCTTCTCGGGTTCTTTGTGTCACAGCGTGGGATCGAGGCAAACCTAGACAAGATCAAGGCTATTGAGCAAATTTTGGCGCCCAAGCGGATCAAGGATGTGCATCGGCTCACTGGCTGCGTTGCCGCCATGAGCAGATTGATCTCCAAGTCTGCCGAGCGCGGCCTTCCCTTTTTCAAAATCTTGAAAAAGGCGGGACCAATGGAATGGACCCCAGAGGCCGAAGCAACACTACATGATTTGAAGAAATACCTCTCCTCTACGCCGATACTAGTTGCACCCAGACCACAAGAACCATTGCTGCTGTACCTAGCGGCAACGAATCAAGTGGTTAGCGTCGCGCTAGTGGCACGGAGGGAGGTCGACGAAGAGGCAGTGGCAACGACAGGACTGAAGGATGGCGAGCCAGCCCCCCCCCCCGGTGGAGCCTGGTGCCGGTATGGCAAGGCCCCCGGCAGAGCCTGACGCCATCAGGACGGGGCCCTCGCAACCAAATGAAGTGGTGCAGAAGAAGAAAATGATGCAGCACCCGATTTACTTCGTCAGCTCCCTCTTGCATGGGGCTAGGTCGAGGTACTCTGGTGTGCACAAATTGCTCTTCGGCCTCCTTATGGCCTCGAGGAAGCTGCGTCATTAGTTCCAAGCCCACAAAATCACCGTCGTCGCCCGCCTCCCGTTGCAACGGTTATTGCATAACCCAGACGGAACCAGAAGGATTGTGGAGTGGGCCTTGGAGTTGTCGAGCTTTGGTTTGAAATTTGAAAGCACTTCAACAATCCAGAGCAGAGTCCTGGCGGAGTTCATAGCGGAATGGACCTCGACGCCCGATCAAGAGATCCAGGAGACCACTCTCCCTGGCAAGGAAGCCAGTCGCAACTGGAACATGTACTTTGACGGGGCTTTCTCGCTCCATGGCACCGGTGCTGGTGTGCTACTTGTCCCACCCACCGGAGAGCACCTCAAGTATGTGATCCAGATGCACTTTCCCAGGGAGATGTCCACAAACAACACCGCTGAACACGAGGGGTTGCTTGCCGGTCTCAGGATCGCGGCGGACCTCGAGATTAAGAAGCTCATCACCAGAGGTGATTCATAGCTTTTCATCAGGCAAGTCAACAAATATTATCAGAGCCCATTGATGGAGGCCTACGTAGATGAGGTGAGGAAGCTGGAAGAGCGCTTTGATGATATACAAGCAGAGCATGTTCCCCGAGTGGAGAACGACATCGCTGATTACCTGTCGAAGCGCGCTGCGTTCAAGCTACCTGTGGAACCAGGTACTTTTGTGCTTCGGTTAACTCAGCCATCCGTTGAACCATCAACAGAGCAGAACAAGTGGAGGAAATCAGGCCTCGGCAAGTACTTTCCTGCCGAGCCCCCTGGGGCTGCCGACAAGGATGTTGCCGTGGGTACTGAGCCTTCTGAGGAGCAATTGACTCCGGCGGGGCGTCAAGCCGTGGCCGTAGAGACGACCGCTCCCATGGCAGAAGAAATGCCTTTAGTCCTTGTCGTCGAGCCCCAGGCTCCGGCATGGGCACAACATATCGTCCGATTCCTCCAAACAGGGGAGCTTCCTGAGGAGCAGGAAGAAGCAGAGAAAGTAGCCCGTTGGTCTGCTATGTATCAGTTCGTCGATGACGTCCTGTACACGAAAAGATCGAACAGTGTGAAATTAAAGTGCATCCCCCGGGAGGAAGGACTGGGGCTGTTGGCGGAGATACACAGAGGCATATGTGGCTCCCACATAGGGTCAAGGGCCCTTGCCAGCAAGGCGTTCCGACAAGGTTTCTTCTGGCCCACTGCCCTCCAGGATACAACGACACTAGTAACCAAGTGTGAAGTGTGTCAGTTCCATTAGAAGCTTCATCAACTAGCCCAAGCCCTTCAGACAATTCCTCTCTCCTGGCCATTTTCGGTCAGGGGGCTCGACATACTGGGCCCTTTCCCCCGTGCTGTCGGGGGCTTTGAGTACTTGTATGTTGCAATCGACAAGTTCACAAAGTGGCCGGAGGTGGAAGCAGCAAGGAAGGTGACATCACAGTCAGCCGTCAAGTTCTTCAAGGGGCTAGTCTGCTGTTTTGGTGTGCCAAACAGAGTCATCACCGACAACGGCATGCAGTTCACACACTTACTACCACTGCTTGCCTCTATGGCTTCGTCATTGTTGATGATTACTCAAGATACACATGGGTGCACATAATCCTCTTTAAGAATGAAGTGCAGGATGTCTTCAGATGATTCGCCAATCGTGCCATGACAAACTATGGCATCAAGATCAAGCACATCAGAAGTGACAATGACACAGAATTAAAGAACACCGGCCTCGACACTTATCTTGATACATTTGGCATCAAACATGAGTTCTCAGCTCCATACACACGTCAGCAGAATGGCATCGTGGAGCGCAAGAACAGAACCCTCAGTGAGATGGCACTGAGGATTCTTCATGAGTACAAGACGCCAAGAAATTTCTGCCCTGAAGCCATTGATACTGCGTGCCACGTCATCAATCGTGTTTATCTTCACAAGATTCTAAAGAAGACATCATATGAGCTACTAACTGGTAAGAAGGCAAAGGTCAGCTACTTTAGAGTATTTGGTGCTAGGTGCTAGATCAAGGATCCACATCACACTTCAAAATTTGCACCGAAAGCACATGAAGGTTTTATGCTTGGCTACAGAAAGGATTCGCGCTCCTACAGAGTCTTCAACCTCTTTCACTATAAAGTGGTTGATACTGTGGATGTGCGGTTCAATGAGACTAACGGCTCGCAAAGAGAGCACCTTCCAAATGTGCTAGATGAAGCCTCTCCAAGTGAATCCATCAAGCTTATTTGTACTGGAGAAATCATACCTTCAGAGGAACAGGCTGAAGAAGAAATCATAATTTTTGCACCCAATCAACCCGAAGACACTGCTCAGCCTGAAGTTAATGCTAAAGATGAAGACAATAATCAGCAAGAGCAAAATCTTCGTCCAGTTCATCCTCGTGTTGCAAATGAAGTAAAGATTGAGAAGATAATTGATAGCAGCAATGCACCTGGTCCACTCACTCATTCAAGAGAAACATAGCTAGCAAATTTCTGTGGACACTTTGCATTTGTCTCTATATCTGAACCCAAAAAAGTTGTTGAAGCCTTCATGGAACCTGAATGGATTCAAGCTATGCAACAATAGCTTCAACAGTTCAAGCTGAACAATGTTTGGGAACTAGTAAAGTGTCTTGATCCGCCCAAGCACAACATCATAGGAACCAAATGGATCTATCGCAACAAACAATAGGAGCTTGGTCAAGTCGTCAGAAACAAGGCTTGTCTCGTTGCTCAAGGTTATACTCAAGTATAACGGATTGACTTTGATGAAACATTTGCTCCGGTGGCAAGGCTTAAAGCCATGCGCATACTGCTAGCCTATGCCAACCATCACAACATCCTTCTATATAAAATGGTTGTAAAGAGTGCCTTTATCAACGGCAAAATTTAAGAAGAAGTATATGTTGCACAACCACCTGGTTTTGAACACCCAAAGCATCCTGACATGGTATACAAGCTCAACAAGGCATTGTATGGCCTCAAACAAGCCCCTTGTGCTTGATATGACACGCTCAAAGACTTCCTGATGAGCAAAGGCTTCAAACCTGGTTCCCTGGATCCCACACTCTTCACGAAGACATATGATGGTGAACTGTTTGTGTGCCAAATCTATGTGGATGACATTATCTTCAGCTGCACTGACAAGAAATATAGTGATGAGTTTGGACACATGATGCAAGAGCAATATCAGATGTCCATGACAGGTGAGCTGAAATTCTTCCTCGGTCTTCAAATCCGCCAGCAGAGCAACGACATCTTCATATCACAAGAGAAATACCTCAAAGATTGCTTGAAGAAGTTTGGAATGCAAGACTGCAAAGGATACATGACGCCAATGCCAACCAAAAGTCATCTGGGCCCCGACGACAATGGTAAAGAGTTCGATCAAAAGGTATACCGCTCCATGATTGGTTCTTTACTCTATTTATGTGCATCTAGGCCAAATGTAATGCTTAGCATTTACATGTGTGCCCGATTCCAATGCCAGGACCCCGATTCCAAGTCACATCGATCTAGCCCGTAACACCTCATATCACTTTGCGGCCTCACGCACGGTATTCCCAGGAGTGTCGCCTTACCATGGCCCGGGACCGTTTGCGCCTTTTGGATCACGTATATGATAGTGTCGCTAGCGTCCATATGACAGAGAACCCGGGCCGACATGGCTAGTCGTGAACCCAAAGCGGCACTAACCCATGGGGACAGGCATACATGAATCACATCGAGCATGTCGGTCGCCAGCGTGCAGAATCCGGGCTGTAGCACTGGCTAACAGGACTCCGGGAACCCGGCTGTAGCAGAGCTAAGCAGGACTCGGATGTCACCACGTGACATTTCCCGAAGGGACAGAACCACGAACGAAGTGAAACACATGCCGGCCAGATCAAGTGTCCCGAAAGCGGTAGTCCGGGCTAGCAGGACTCAGTGAACCGGTCATGGCGGACTACTATGGCTCAAGGAAGCACTAGACTACATTTCCCCATAAGATAGGCTGCCAAGGATAAACAACTAGATTGTCGGATCCCACACATACCAAGCATTTCAAACATACACACAATATGCTCGATATGTGTAAATACAACATGGCATCACAACATAACTCTACAACTCAAGTATTTATTCATTACGCTCCGAGGAGCGAGATATTACAAACATGGGTCTCATGACCCAACATACAGAGCATACAAGTCAAAGCACAAGCGGAAGCTTAACATGTCTGAGTACAGACATCTACAAATGAAAAAGGCTGAAAAGCCTGACTATCTACCAGATCCTGCCGAGGGCACAAGATCGTAGATGAGGTAACAAGCTAAACGTCGAAGTCCACGCGGAACTACTAGTGAGACTGACGTCTCTCTGCAAAACATAAAATAGGCAAACGTGAGTACAAATGTACCCACCAAGACTTACATCAGAACTAGCTACATATGCATCATTATCAACAAAGGGGATGGTGGGGTTTAACTGCAGACAAGCCAGCTTTGACTCGGTGGCTATCCCGAACTACGAATCGCAAGTAACTGTTTTGAGGTGGCGCACACGAGTCCACATATTCACCATATCAATACACCACTATGGATACGCTCCCGTCTCCCTACGAGAAGGCCATCCATAGCACTCACGCTTATCTTGCGCATTTTAGAGTATCCACTTTCACTTGTCTATGAACTGTTATAGGCAACCCAGAAGTCCTTTACTGCGGACACGGCTATTCGAATAGATGATGTTAACCCTTCAGGGGTGTACTTCTTCACACGCGCTCTCACCACTTACCGCCGTTTACACGACATGTACTCGGCAACCTTCAAGCGGAAGCCCAACGAGGGTGTCGGCCATGACCTGACTAAACACACGAGTCCCTAGTCCAGGTTTATCGCCTATTCGGGTTCCATCCGCAGGGAGTCCGGCCGAGGTTTCCACTAACGGCCCCGAATGATGTGTGCAGGGTTCCCGAGACACCAAACGGGCGAATCAGTACACCGTGCCACGTGCCTACCGCAACGCAACCCACCCCTAAGGTCAGCGCTATGCGGCGCCCCCAAAGATGCTACAAACACCATAAACTACTTTGCAACTCCCGGACAGAGGACAAGAGTGGTTAATAAGTCGAGAGGGTCAATTAAGGATCCCAATGTGTGGTAGTAACTGTTTCATGGATCACAAACACGTAACTCAGTTCACGAGGACGGCTGCAATGAGACAACCCACCATGAACTCCTACAAGGCCTCTCACCACTACCGTAACCAAATCGTGATCACACAATTAGCTCCCAACACTAGTACATGTACACACACCTCCAATTCATCCCCGATGAATGGACACTGACTCAACTCTAAGTAGTAGCAGGCACGACAAACAAGCATGAATGAGTAGGCACAACAGGGCTCAAACAATTCCTACTCATGCTAGTGGGTTTCATCTATTTACTGTGGAATGACAGGTCATGTAGAGGATAAAGGGGTTCAGCTACCGCAGCAAGTAACAGATGAATCGTTGTTGTCCTAATGTAGTAAAAGAGAGCAGGAGCGAGAGAGTGGGATTATATCGGAATGAACAAGGGGGTTTTGCTTGCCTGGCACTTCTGAAGATAGCATTGAGTCTTCATCAGTGTCAATGATCACAACGTCGGTACAACGTCTACCGAGGGGGAACAACACCGGCAAACAGAGAAGAAACACGATCAATGCAATGCACAATAGGATGCATGCTATGACATGTCAATATGAATGTGTTTTGGCTAATGCAAGCTAGAACAGATTGAGATGAGTCCATTTGAACCAAAGATTCAAATGCAAACCCATTTTAAGAGGTCATAATAGTGCATTAACTTGTTTCACCTAAACAGCAAGGTTGATGTGTTCTAACATGCATTAAACTAGTGTAGATGGATAGATTGGATTTTTCTGATCATTTTTCATATATAATTTATTTGATTTGGAGCTACCGTTGATTTTCTATGATTTTTAGAAGTTTGGGCTATTTTCTGGAATTTCCTGTATAAGAAAAATTCCAGTAATTAGTTATTGCGTCAGCATGATGTCGTGGTGATGCCAGCAGGTCAAAGGCGACGGTCCAGGTCAACCCTGACCTGTGGGCCCTGCATGTCAGTAGTTAGTTTAACTAACTAATATTAGTTAGTGTTAACCTAAGTTAATTAGCAGAGCGGGCCCCACTTGTCATACACTCAGGGGGAGTCAACCTGGGCCCACGCAGTCAAAGTCAACGGGTCAAACCCGCCGGCGTTTAGCCGCCGGCGAGGCCAGACGCGGCGGTGGGAGTGCAGTTTCGCGTTCCAGCGACCAAATGGGCGGCGGAGAGTATCTACGCGTAGCTGGGAGCAAGCCGCAGCGTTTGGTGGCGGTGGTTGGGCTCGGTTGTTTAACGTCGCCGGGCGACGAGTCAGGCGATCGCCGGAGCTCGGGTGAGGTCGAACACGAGGCTACGAGGCACGACGAGGCGCGTGGAGTAGTGATACGGGTTCCTGCGAGTGCGGTGAGTGCATTGGTCACGGTGGTGTGGCCGGAGTCACGTCGGCGACGAGCTCGGCAGCGGTGGGTGCGGGTGAACGTGGTGCGGTGCATGCGGTGCAGGAGAGAGTTAACGGAGAGGGGGAGGACGGAGCTGAGCTCACGGCGATTGCAACAAGCATCGAAGCGGCCTCGGGGAAGTCCGGAGTTGAGCGGGGCGACGATGGCGATCTCAGCGGCCGGAGTTGAGGAAGACGGGGGCGGGGGCGACTCCAGAGCGGGCGAGCGCTCGGGGCTCGGCCTGCTCGACGTAGTTGACGACGGCGAAGCGAACGGACATGGTGACGAGGCCCGGGGACGACGGCGGACGCAGTTATGATGGTGGCGCGAGCGCGGCAGCCTCGGCCATGGTGCGGGAGAGCGAGGGAGAGGAGCTGGGGAGGAAGAGGCATGTCTGCGAGCTCCGGGGAGGAGTGGGTGACCGACCCAGGGCGGCAGAACGACAAGGGAAGGAAGCAGGGCGGCGGACAGCTGCGTGGCACGCGCTGGTGCCGGCGTCGAGCACCTGCCTGCCTGCCTGGCCAAGCCAAGCAGCTCGCTGGAGCGGTGGCTGGGCTGGGCCGGCAGGTGGGCCTGCTAGGTGGGCGCCAGGTAAGCCTCTCTCTCTCTCTCTCTGTTTTTTATTTCCTGTTTTCTATTTCTTTTATTTTGTTTTGAATTAGTAAAAATACTAATCCATTTTATACAATCCTGGAAATAATGGTGGGCAGTGTTTGGATTATTTCCAACAACCCAAAACTAGTTTCAGGATTATTAGAGCATTTAAAAATATTTATAGGATTTAAATGCTCCAATTCAAATAGGATATGAGTTAATTTAGAGATCCAGAATGGCCTAAAAATATGTGCATCATTTTTGTCAGAGGTGCTGGACCAATTCAAAAATGATGAACATTTCTAAAGGCAGTTTGGGATCATTGAAAAGATTTAAGTTTGAACCTGGTTGAATTCCATTTGCTGCTAGGGTTTATTATCCCCATTTCAAGTTTAGCTGAAATTTAAACATGATGACATGGATGAAGATGCAACTAATTACAAACAAAGATCTACGGCTGTGACATCCAAGCAGCACCAAAGGAATCGGATCACTTGGCTGTGAAGAGAATTCCACGATATTCCCCAACACTAGGATTATGGTATCCAAAGGGCTCAAAGTTTGATCTAGTTGGATTATCAGATGTTGATTATGCTGGTGACAAGTTTGATTGAAAGTCCACATCAGGCACATGTCACTTTCTTGGACGATCTCTTGTCTGTTGGTCTTCAAAGAAGCAGAACTGTGTATCCCTCTCCACTGCTGAATCTGAATACATTGTTGCTGGATCTTGCTGCGCTCGGCTTCTATGGATGAAGCAAACTCTCAAGGACTATGACATCCATCTGAAGCATGTGCCCCTCTACTGCGACAATGAAAGTGCGAACAAAATTGCCAACAACCCAGTTCAACACTCGAAGACAAAGCACATTCAGATCCATCATCACTTTCTCAGAGATCATGTCATGAAGGAAGATATTGATATCATTCAGGTCAACACTAAAGAGGAATTGGTGGATATCTTCACAAAGCCCTTGGATGAGAAAAGGTTTTGCAAGTTGCGGTGTGAGCTAAATATCTTAGAATCCTCAAATGTCCTGTAATTGGACACACATCCTAATGCTTATGCATTTTGATGACTTAGATGTGCAACACACGAAGTAACGTATATCTTCAACCAATGAAGACATACACTCTAAGTGTGATTACATTAACATGGAATTTGACTTTGGAGCGCCATGATAATTGTGCATCGTGTCTGGGTCTAATACTTCATATACGATGGGTAACGCCACCACCAAAATCCTTTTGAAGTGTTTCATATGGCGGCATAATTGCATAGTCTTCGCAGTTGGTTTGTCTTCAACATTGATTTGACTTCAAGGTTAATCTTCGCAATGTTGAGTTGGTCTTATACTGAAATATATATATATATATATATATATATACATACATATATATATATACATATATATATATATATATATGCGTGTTCTGTCCTTTACCGCATTCACTTATAGCTATGTCTTCACACTGGAATTTTTTTGATCTAAGTGAATGTGATCGGACCCTAACCCCCTTCTGTGCTTCTACCTCAAACTCTATTTATCCAAGTCATATGCACTCTGTTGAAACATGTCAAATGTCTTCTCTGAGTCCTTGTTAGCAGAAGACATAGAGACAAACATTTAAATCTGTTTTAGTGCCATATCCCTTTTGCCTGAATACCGGAGAAGCCAGAACGACCACCCCACAATCCAGGCGTGCGTGGAAACATGGAACAACTTCCAATAAGTTGCATGCAGGCCACGTGTCCTTTAGATGTGAACCGCTAGGGGCACCTGTTGAAGGAAATATGCCCTAGAGGCAATAATAAAGTTATTATTTATTTCCTTATTTCATGATAAATGTTTATTATTCATGCTAGAATTGTATTAACCGGAAACATAATACATGTGTGAATACATAGACAAACAGAGTGTCACTAGTATGCCTCTACTTGACTAGCTCGTTAATCGAAGATGGTTATGTTTCCTAACCATAGACATGAGTTGTCATTTGATTAACGGGATCACATCATTAGGAGAATGATCTGATTGACATGACCCATTCCGTTAGCCTAGCACTTGATCGCTTAGTATGTTGCTATTGCTTTCTTCATGACTTATACATGTTCCTATAACTATGAGATTATGCAACTCCCGTTTACGGAGGAACACTTTGGGTACTACCAAACGTCACAACGTAATCGGGTGATTATAAAGGAGTACTAGAGGTGTCTCCAAAGGTACATGTTGGGTTGGCGGATTTCGAGATTAGGTTTTGTCACTCCGATTGTCGGAGAGGTATCTCTGGGCCTTCTCGGTAATACACATCAGATAAGCCTTGCAAGCATTGCAACTAATAAGTTAGTTGCGAGATGATGTATTACGGAACGAGTAAAGAGACTTGTCGGTAACGAGATTGAACTAGGTATTGGATACCGACGATAGAATCTCGGCAAGTAACATACCGATGACAAAGGGAACAACGATGTTGTTATGCGGTTTGACCGATAAAGATCTTCGTAGAATATGTAGGAGCCAATATGGGCATCCAGGTCCCGCTTATTGGTTATTGACCGAGAATAGTTCTAGGTCATGTCTACATAGTTCTCGAACCCGTAGGGTCCGCACGCTTAAGGTTTCATGATGCTTATATTATGAGTTTATGAGTTTTGATGTACCGAAGGAGTTCGGAGTCCCGGATGAGATCGGGGACATGACGAGGAGTCTCGAAATGGTCGAGACGTAAAGATCGATATATTGGACGACTATATTCGGAGTTCGGAAAGGTTCGAATGATTCGGTATTTTTCGGAGTACCGGAGAGTTACGGGAATTCGCCGGGAGAAGTATTGGGCCTTATTGGGCCTCAAGGGAAAGAGAGAGGGGCTGCCTAGGGCAGGCCGCGCGCTTCCATGGCCTAGTCCGAATTGGACTAGGGGAGGGGCCGCACCCTCCTTCCTTCCCTTCTCTCTTCCCTTCCTTGTCTCCTACTCCTAATATATGGAAGGACTCCTAGTTGGACTAGGAAAGGGGAATCCTACTCCGGTGGGAGTAGGACTCCCCCTGGTGCGCCTCCTCCTAGGCCGGCCACCCTCCCTTGCTCCTTTATATACGGGGCAGGGGGCACCCCATGACACACAAGTTGATCTACGGATCGTTCCTTAGCCGTGTGCGGTGCCCCTCCACCATATTCCACTTCGGTCATATCGTCATGAGCTTAGGCGAAGCCTGCGCCGGTGAAGTCATATCGTCATGGAGCTTAGGCGAAGCCTCGCGCCGGTGAAGTCATATCGTCGCGGAGCTTAGGCGAAGCCTGCGTCGGTGGAGCATCATCATCGTCACCACGCCGTCGTCGACGGAACTCATCCCGACACTTTGCTGGATCGAGTACGGGATCGCCATCGAGCTGAGCGTGTGCAGAACTCGGAGGTGCCGTGACGTTCGGTACTTGGATCGGTCGGATCGTGAAGACGCATTTACTACATCAACCGCGTTGTTATAACGCTTCCGCCACGGTCTCACGAGGGTACGTGGACATACACTCTCCCTCTCGTTGCTATGCATCACCATGATCTTGCGTGTGCGTAGGAATTTTTTGAAATTACTACGTTCCCCAACAAAGGGTATCGAGCCTAGGTTTTTATGGTTTGATGTTTTGCACGAGTAGAACACAAGTGAGTTGTGGGCGATACAAGTCATACCGCCTACCAGCATGTCATACTTTGGTTCAGCGGTATTGTGAGATGAAGCGGCCCGGACCGACATTACGCAGACGCTTTACGCGAGACCGGTTTCACCGTTCTACGAGCACTCGTGCTTAAAGGTGGCTGGCGGGTGTCTGTCTCTCTCACTTTAGTTGAACCGAAAGGCTACGCCCGGTCCTTGAGAAGGTTAAAACGGAGTCTATTTGACAAAGTATCGTTGTGGTTTTAATGCGTAGGTAAGAACGGTTCTTGCTCAGCCCGTAGCAGCCACGTAAAACTTGCAACAACAAAGTAGAGAACGTCTAACTTGTTTTTGCAGGGCATGTTGTGATGTGATATGGTCAAGACGTGATGCTATATTTTATTGTATGAAATGATCATGTTTTGTAACCGAAGTTATCGGCAACTGGCGGGGAGCCATATGGTTGTCGCTTATTGTATGAAATGCAACGCCTGTAATTGCTTTTACTTTATCACTAAGCGGTAGCGATAGTCGAGAAGCAATAGATGGCGAACGACAACGATGCTACGATGGAGATCAAGGTGTCGCTACCGGTGACGATGGTGATCACGACGGTGCTCGGAGATGGAGATCACAAGCACAAGATGATGATGGCCATATCATATCACTTATATTGATTGCATGTGATGTTTATCCTTTATGCATCTTATTTTGCTTTGATTGACGGTAGCATTTTAAGATGATATCTCACTAAAATTATCAAGTAGTGTTCTCCTGAGTATGCACCGTTGCCAAAGTTCGTCGAGACACCACGTGATGATCGGGTGTGATAAGCTCTCACGTCCATCTACAACGGGTGCAAGCCAGTTTTGCACACGCAGAATACTCAAAGTTATACTTGACGATCCTTGCATATGCAGATATGGCCTCGTAAGTCGGAGACCTAATGGTCGAGCGTGAATCATATAGTAGATATGATCAACATAAGATGTTCACCATTGAAAACTACTCCATCTCACGTGATGATCGGTTATGGTTTAGTTGATTTGGATCACGTGATCACTTAGATGACTAGAGAGATGTCTGTCTAAGTGGGAGTTCTTAAGTAATATGATTAATTGAACTTAAATTTATCATGAACTTAGTCCTGGTAGTATTTTGCAAATTATGTTGTAGATCAATAGCTCGCGTTGTTGCTTCCCTATGTTTTTATATGTGTTCCTAGAGAAAATTGTATTGAAAATGTTAGTAGCAATGATGCGGATTGGATCCGTGATCTGAGGTTTATCCTCATTGCTGCACGTAAGAATTATGTCCTTAATGCACCACTAGGTGACAAACCTATTGCAGGAGCAAATGTAGACGTTATGAACGTTTGGCTAGCTCAATATGATGACTACTTGATAGTTTAGTGCACCATACTTAACAGCTTAGAATCGGGACTTCAAAGACGTTTTGAACGCGTCATGGACCATATGAGATGTTCCAGGAATTGAAGTTAATATTTCAAGCAAATACCCGAGTTGAGAGATATGAAATCTCCAACAAGTTCTATAGCTAAAAGATGGAAGAGAATCGCTCAACTAGTGAGCATGTTCTCGATTGTCCGGGTACTTCAATCGCTTGAATCAAGTGGGAGTTAATCTTCCAGATAAGATAGTGATTGACAGAATTCTCTAGTCACCAACACTAAGTTACTAGAACTTCGTGATGAACTATAGTATGCAAGGGATGACGAAAACGATTCCCGAGCTCTTCGTGATGTTGAAATCGGCGAAGGTAGAAATCAAGAAAGAGCATCAAGTGTTGATGATTGACAAGACCACTAGTCTCAAGGAAAAGGGCAAAGGGAAGAAGGGGAACTTCAAGAAGAACGGCAAGCAAGTTGTTGCTCGAGTGAAGAAGCCCAAGTCCGGACCTAAGCACGAGACTAAGTGCTTTTGCTGCAATGGAACTGGTCACTAGAAGCGGAACTACCCCAAGTATTTGGCGGATAAGAAGGATGGCAAAGTGAACAAAGGTATATTTGATATACAGATTATTGATGTGTATTTTACTAGTGTTCGTAGCAACCCCTCGGTATTTGATACTGGTTCAGTTGCTAAGAGTAGTAACTTGAAACGGGAGTTGCGTAATGAACAGAAACTAGTTGAAGGGAAGTGACGATGAGTGTTGGAAGTAGTTCCAAGATTGATATGATCATCATCGCACACTCCCTATACTTTCGGGATTAGTGTGGAACCTAAATAAGTGTTATTTGGTGTTGAGCATAAATATGATTTGATCATGTTTATTGCAATACGGTTATTCATTTAAGTAAGAGAATAAATTGTTGTTCTGCTTACATGAACAAAACCTTATATGGTTACACACCCAATGAAAACGGTTCATTGGATCTCGATCATAGTGATACACATATTCATAATATTGAAACCAAAAGATGCAAAGTTAATAATGATAGTGCAACTTATTTGTGGCACTTTGCCGCTTTAGGTCATATTGGAGTAAAGCGCATGAAGAAACTCCAAGCTGATGGATTTTTGGAATCACTTGATTATGAATCATTTGATGCTTGTGAACCGTGCCTTTTGGGCAAGATGACTAAAACTCCGTTCTCCGGAACAATGGAACAAGCTATTGACTTATTGGAAATAATACATACCGATGTATGCGATCCAATGAGTGTTGATGCTCGTGGCAAGTATCGTTATTTGCTGACCTTCACAAGATGATTTGAGCAGATATGGGTATATCTACTTGATGAAACACAAGTCTGAAACATTTGAAAAGTTCAAAGAATTTCAGAGTGAAGTGAAGAATCATCGTAACAAGAAAATAAAAGTTTCTACGATATGATCGCAGAGGAAAAATATTTGAGTTACGAGTTTGGCCTTGATTAAAACAATGTGAAATAATTTCACTACTCACGCCCACCGAACACCACGGCATAATGGTGTGTCCGAACGTCAGAACCACACTTTATTGGATATGGTGCGATCTATGATGTATCTTACCGATTTACCACTATCGCTTTTGGGGTTATGCATTAGAGACAGCTGCATTCACGTTTAATAGGGCACCATCTAAATCCGTTGAGATGACACCGTATGAACTATGGTTTAACAAAGAAACCTAAGCTGTCATTTCTTAAAAGTTTGGAGTTGTGATGCTTATGTGAATTTTTTTTCACCGATAAGCTCAAACCCAAATCGGAGAAGTGCGTCTTCATAGAATACCCAAAGGTAACTATTGGGTACACCTTCTATCACAGATCCGAAGGCAAGTTTTTTCGTTGCTAAGGTGGATCCTTTCTAGAGAAGAAGTTTCTCTCGAAAGAAGTGAGTGGGAGGAAAGTAAGAGCTTGATAAGGTAATTTGTACCTTCTCCCGAATTGGAAAGTAGTTCATCATAGAAATCAGTTCCAGTGATTCCTACACCAATTAGTGAGGAAGCTAATGATGATGATCATGAAACTTCAGATCAAGTTACTACAAAACCTTGTAGGTCTTCCAAGTACAGTCCGCACTGCAGTGGTACGGTAATCCTATTCGAAGTCATGTTACTAGACCATGATGAACCTACGAACTATGAGGAAGCGATGATGAGCCCAGATTCCATGAAATGGTTTGAGACCATGAAATCTGAGATGAGATCCATGTATGAGAACAAAGTGTGGACTTTGATGGAGTTGCTCCGATGATCGGCAAGCCATATTATATAAATGGATCTTCAAGAGGAAGACAAATGCTGATAGTAGTATTACTATCTACAAAGCTCGACTTGTCGCAGTAAAGGTTTTCGACAAGTTCAAGGTGTTGACTACAATGAGATTTTCTCAACTGTAGCGATGCTTAAAGTCTGTCCGAATCATGTTAGCAATTGCCACATTTTATGAAATCTGGCAAATGGATGTCAAAACTACATTCTTTAATGATTTTATTAAAGAAGAGTTGTATATGATGCAACGGAAGGTTTTGTCAATCCTAAAGGAGCTAACAAAATGTGCAAGCTCCAAATGATCCATCTATGGACTGGTGCAAGCATCTCGGAGTTGGAATAAACACTTTGATAGTGTGATCAAAGCATATGGTTTTATGCAGACTTTTGGAAAAGCCTGTATTTACAAGAAAGTGAGTGGGAGCACTACAAAGATTTACGATAAGTATATGTGAATGACATATTGTTGATCGGAAATAATGTAGAATTATTCTGCAAAGCATAAAGGAGTATTTGAAAGGAGTTTTTCAAAGAAGGACCTCGGTGAAGCTGCGTACAAATTGAGCATCAAGATCTATTGAGATAGATCAGAAAAACGCTTGATGAGTTTTTTCAATAAGAACATACCTTGTCAAGATTTTGAAGTAGTTCAAAATGGAACAGTCAAAGAAAAGTTCTTGCCTGTGTTGCAAAGGTGTGAAATTGAGTAAGACTCAAATCCCGACCACAGCAGAAAATAGAAAAGAGAATGAAAGTCATTCCCTATGCCTCGGTCATAGGTTCTATAAAGTATGCTATGCTATGTACTGCACTCTATTGTATACCTTTCTCTGAATTTTGCAAGGGAGTACAATAGTGATCTAGGAGTAGATCCTTTGGACATTGGTCAAGAACATCCTTAGTGAGGACTAAGGAAATATTTCTCGATTATGGAGGTGATAAAAGAGCCCGTCGTAAAGAGTTACATCGATGCAAGCTTTTTTACACTGATCCAGATGACTCTAAATCTCAATCTGGATACATATTATAAGTGGGAGCAATTAGCTAGAGTAGCCCTGCAAGAGAGCATTGTAGACATAGAATATTTGCAAAATACATACGGCTCTGAATGTGATGGACCCGTTGACTAAGCTTCTCTCACGAGCAAAACATGATCATCCCTTAGTACTCTTTGGGTGTTAATCACATAGCGATGTGAACTAGATTATTGACTCTAGTAAACCCTTTGGGTGTTGGTCACATGACGATGTGAACTATGGGTGTTAATCACATACAGATGTGAATATTAGTGTTGAATCACATGATGATGTGAACTAGATTATTGACTCTAGTGCAAGTGGGAGACTGAAGGAAATATGCCCTAGAGGCAATAATAAAGTTATTATTTATTTCCTTATTTCATGATAAATGTTTATTATTCATGCTAGAATTGTATTAACCGGAAACATAATACATGTGTGAATACATAGACAAACAGAGTGTCACTAGTATGCCTCTACTTGACTAGCTCGTTAATCGAAGATGGTTATGTTTCCTAACCATAGACATGAGTTGTCATTTGATTAACGGGATCACATCATTAGGAGAATGATCTGATTGACATGACCCATTCCGTTAGCCTAGCACTTGATCGCTTAGTATGTTGCTATTGCTTTCTTCATGACTTATACATGTTCCTATAACTATGAGATTATGCAACTCCGTTTACGGAGGAACACTTTGGGTACTACCAAACGTCACAACGTGAATCGGGTGATTATAAAGGAGTACTAGAGGTGTCTCCAAAGGTACATGTTGGGTTGGCGTATTTCGAGATTAGGTTTTGTCACTCCGATTGCCTGGAGAGGTATCTCTGGGCCTTCTCGGTAATACACATCAGATAAGCCTTGCAAGCATTGCAACTAATAAGTTAGTTAAGTAGATGATGTATTACGGAACGAGTAAAGAGACTTGTCGGTAACGAGATTGAACTAGGTATTGGATACCGACGATCGAATCTCGGGCAAGTAACATACCGATGACAAAGGGAACAACGATGTTGTTATGCGGTTTGACCGATAAAGATCTTCGTAGAATATGTAGGAGCCAATATGGGCATCCAGGTCCCGCTATTGGTTATTGACCGAGAATAGTTCTAGGTCATGTCTACATAGTTCTCGAACCCGTAGGGTCCGCAACAAGGTTTCGATGATGCTTATATTATGAGTTTATGAGTTTTGATGTACCGAAGGAGTTCGGAGTCCCGGATGAGATCGGGGACATGACGAGGAGTCTCGAAATGGTCGAGACGTAAAGATCGATATATTGGACGACTATATTCGGAGTTCGGAAAGGTTCCGAATGATTCGGGTATTTTTCGGAGTACCGGAGAGTTACGGGAATTCGCCGGGGAGAAGTATTGGGCCTTATTGGGCCCTGCGGGAAAGAGAGAGGGGCTGCCTAGGGCAGGCCGCGCGCCCCCCCCATGGCCTAGTCCGAATTGGACTAGGGGGAGGGGCCGCACCCCCTCCTTCCTTCCCTTCTCTCTTCCCCTTCCTTGTCTCCTACTCCTAATACATGGAAGGACTCCTAGTTGGACTAGGAAAGGGGGAATCCTACTCCCGGTGGGAGTAGGACTCCCTTGGTGCGCCTCCTCCTAGGCCGCCACCCCTCCCTTGCTCCTTTATATACGGGGGCAGGGGGGAACCCCATGACACACAAGTTGATCTACAGATCGTTCCTTAGCCGTGTGCGGTGCCCCCTCCACCATATTCCACTTCGGTCATATCGTCATGAGCTTAGGCGAAGCCTGCGCTACCGTGAAGTCATATCGTCATGAGCTTAGGCGAAGCCTCGCGCCGTGAAGTCATATCGTCATGAGCTTAGGCGAAGCCCTGCGTCGGTGGAGCATCATCATCGCCACCACGCCGTCAGGCCGACGGAACTCATCCCGACACTTTGCCGGATCGGAGTCCGGGATCGCCATCGAGCTGAACGTGTGCATAACTCGGAGGTGCAGTACGTTCGGTACTTGGATCGGTCGGATCGTTAAGACGTACGACTACATAAACAGCGTTGTTATAACGCTTCCGCTTACGGTCTACGAGGGTACGTGGACATACACTCTCCCCTCTCGTTGCTATGCATCACCATGATCTTGCGTGTGCGTAGGAAATTTTTTGAAATTACTACGTTCCCCAACACCTGTGTAATTATGCTGTGCGGTCCCTTTCCTTATAAATACACACACCCCATGGTCATTATCTCTTCTTCCACCTTGCCACCTCGCTCAAACCCTAGCGCCTCCGCTAGCTCGCGTCGACGCTGGAGACGAAGCGCTTAGCTGTTGCGACTTCTTCGACGTCGTCCTCACGCTGGCTACGGACCTTGTCCTCTCCGCCGCCGCCATAAGTGTCTTCCGCTGCCAAGTTAGGGCGCGGGAGAATGAACTGCTCAGCTTCTAACTCTGCCTCGTCTAGCAGTTCATCCGCGGTAATTAAATCTCACTTTTTACTGCCTTTTAGATCCGTCAAATCCATCCACTTCAACCAAAAGTGGTTTTTATACTTCCAAATATGGATCCGTCCCTTATCTGCATCTCATATCATGCTAAGAATATTCACTTATGCTTCATAACTAGTTAGATTCCTCACTTGTACTTATTCATGGATTCGTACAAATCTGGAACCAACTCTCTTCAAATAAGTGAATGTCTTCGCTCTATGAGGTCAATGTCTTCAAACTGATTTATCTTCAAAATCTTCTGAGAATACATATGACCTCTTCCCCTTCCCTCGCACCTCTAATGCTATCACAGGTACATGCCCGTTGGAGAATCCCTTGGTTCTCATAGTCTGCATTCATTTGCAGAGTTCTTACAGCATCATATTCACTCTCCTGAAGCCAGTTCTTGTCTGACTAGTAGACGGAAGCCTTTCACTGTTCTGAAGCCTATCTTCTTGAATATCATGGCCACAGAAAAAGCCTGCTAGGAAAGGTGGCAGGCAGCACAGAGGCAACACAACTCTAGATCTGCCTCCAGATCTGCATGAAATGTACAAAACTGATCCAGAGGAGAACTACAATCAGTGCAAGACCCGAATCCAATGGATTCGAAGATATTGGGCAGAACAGTGGTTCAAGTACAACTTTGTCACTGCCTAATATACTGAGAAGAATGCCATCAAGCGCCCATGGGGCGATATACTGTACAAGAACTTGCAGCCAAAGTCGAAGTCCAAAGCTATTGCCCAAGGCTTCTATCCATGCATGGTCCGTGGACCAAAGCCTGAAAATACCGACCCATCATCATTATTATGGTGTCGCAAAGACAATCTCTTTAAGCGCAACTATCAGTTTGCCAAAGAGTCAGCTGCAAAGAACAATAAGGGTCTTGGACTCAACTTCAACCCTGGTCCATCTGCAGCTAGGCAGGATGGCACCCGCGATGCCAATCCAAATGTCATCGGCCCCTTCACCAGCTTCAATGGGCTCCTCTCCCACATTGCTGCTCGGAGGGCCACTATGGAGCAATCAGGTGATGACGCGGACTCTGAAGATGCGCCTGCTCCGCCGAAGCAAAAGAAAAAGAAGTCAAAAGCCTCGAAGCCCTCTACCACGCCAAAAGCTTCAATTGTGAAGCCGTCGACAACTGCACCTCCTGAACCCAGTGTGCAGTCTAAAGATTTATCTCGTGTCTCCAAGAAGGACGAGAAGTCCAAGAAAACCAAGAAGCCCAAGAAGATTTCTGGGCATGACCTGACTCCTACTGCCGTTCTGCGCAACGAGGAAGACACCATTGATCTGTCAACTGATGAAGATCTTGGTGATGAAGCACTTGAGAACCTAATCAAGAGTTGTCGAATGTGGTGTCCCGGCAAACCCTTAAGGTTCGAACACTAGGGTGCGCGCGAAGTCTTTCCCTCCTACCGATCTACGCCCTAGCTCGCTAAGATCTCGCGGACGAACTCCACGAACTCGCAACACAGAAAGACACGAGATTTATACTGGTTCGGGCCACCATTGTGGTGTAATACCCTACTCCAGTGTGGTGGTTGTGGATTGCCTCTTGGGCTGATGATAAACAATACAGAGGGAAGAACGGCCTCCTGAGGTTGAGGTGTTCTTGTGGCTAGGGTAGGCTCTCGATCAGATTGGATCAAGCTAAGATGAGATGCCTCTACTGTGGTGGCTAGCTCTACTTATATAGGCCCTAGTCCTCTTCCCAAATATTGAGTGGGAAGGGAGCCAACAACGGCACGCAAATTTGAAGGGGGACAACTAGTACAAGCTATCCTGACAAAACTGGTCTTCGCCTGCGAAAGGCTCTGGTGGTGACGCCGTCTTGCCGTCCTTCTGGTCTTGGTCTCGTTGCACCGATATGGCAACCTTTGCATGATGCCTCGGTACTCCTCGCCTGCGCTGGCCTCCTTAGCACCAAAGAGGAAAAAAGTACGTTGCACGCGCTGGTGCCCGCCTGGCGCCCGCCTGGTGCCGATCGTCATGGCTCACGTCACGAGAGCCTCGGAGGTTTACCCCGCCTTGATATCTCTGCTCCTCGTGAGCCTGCCTGACTAGGCCACTCCTGAGGAGATCTTGTGTCGTCTGCCTCGCGAGGCTCGGCCCCTCGCGAGGGTCCTGGATGCCTTGTTGATGAAGATGGGCCGTACGGCCTGCTGGCTTAGCCACGTCGTGGGCCGCAGGCAGGCAAGTATGGGGACCCCCATTCCTAGAACGTCGACAGTAGCCCCCGGGCCCAAGGTGCGCTCGGGCTTGGCTTCACGGCGAAGCCATGGGTCAAGTACGGAGCACCGCGGGCCCTAAAAGCCTGTTTCCTCGGTTGACGCGTGGCGGTTGATTGGACGTGGGCATCTCCACTTCCCCATGCTGCCTTCGAATCCGCCTGGCTATGCGGCCCTCGCCTCTCGCACAGTTATTCTTCCTTTGCACACGCCTGGCTCTTCCAATCTCCCTGCTTCCTCGAGGCCCTGCTCTGCCCTTCCAATCTGACTTGCGCTCCGCCTGCTTCATCGCCATGGCGCTGAAACAAGCTGAAAAGGGGAAGACACCTCTGTCTCTGCCAACTGCGCCTCCATCCTTTGAGCCAGCACTCGGCAGACCTCGGGTGCTCAACGACGAGGCCATGGACAAGGTGCGCCCCATGCTTTCCTCCAGTTTCAATGAGTGGGGAGAGACGATGGCTTGGCCCACGTCCCGCACTCGCATGGCTCGGGCAGCCATTGAGGTTCCGATCTTCATAGATGCCCTCTAGGCTGGCCTGATTCCTCCCTTATCCGCCTTCTTGAACGCAGTGTGAGGGAGTCTCGGATTAGGGGGTGTCCGGATAGCCGGACTATCACCGTTGGCCGGACTCCTAGACTATGAAGATACAATATTGAAGACTTCGTCTCGTGTCCGGATGGGACTTTCCTTGGCGTGGAAGGCAAGCTTGGCGATACGGATATGTAGATCTCCTACCGCTGTAACCGACTACGTGTAACCCTAACCCTATCCGGTGTCTATATAAACCGGAGGATTTTAGTCCCTAGGACGAACAACAATCATACCATAGGCTAGCTTCTAGGGTTTAGCCTCCTTGATCTCGTGGTAGATCTACTCTTGTACTACCCATATCATCAATATTAATCAAGCAGGAGTAGGGTATTACCTCCATCGAGAGGGACCGAACCTGGGTAAAAACATCGTGTCCCTTGTCTCATATTACCATCCGCCTAGACGCACAGTTCGGGACCCCCTACCCGAGATCCGCCGGTTTTGACACCGACATTGGTGCTTTCATTGAGAGTTCCTACGTCGCCGTCACCTATAGGCCCGATGGCTCCTTCGATCATCAACAACGACGCGGTCCAGGGTGAGACTTTTCTCCCCGGACAGATCTTCGTATTCGGCGGCTTTGCACTGCGGGCCAATTCACTTGGCCATCTGGAGCAGATTGAAAGCTACGCCCCTGGCCATCAGGTCAGATTTGGAAGCTTGAATTATACGGCCGACATCCGCGGAGACTTGATCTTCGACGGATTCGAGCCACAGCCAAGCGCGCCGCACTGTCTCGATGGGCATGATCTAACTCGCCCGAACAAAGGTGTCACGGAGGCCGCACTAGTGTCCGCTCCGAACATTGATTCAGAGCCGATCTCGCCGATCGAGGATGGTTGGTTGGACACCACCTCCGGGGCTGAAATCTCTACGGCGATTGAGCCGAACACAATCCCTGTCCTTTGCGAAGATCGTGACTCCGAGGTGTCGGACTCCTCTCCGGACTCCGAACCCTCCGCGCCCCTGCCGATCGAATCCGATTGGGCGCCGGTCATGGAGTTCACTGCCGCGGACATCTTTTAGCACTCGCCCTTTGGCGACATCCTGAATTCACTAAAGTCTCTCTCATTATCCGGAGAGCCCTAGCCGGACTACAGTCAGGAAGGCTGGGATGCGGATGACAAAGAAATTCAACGCCCACCCACCACCCACTTCGTAGCCACTGTCGAAAGCTTACACGACGTGCTCGATTTCGACTCCGAAGACATCGACGGTATGGACGACGATGTAGGAGACAACCATGAATCAGCGCCTATAGGACGTTGGACAACCACCTCATCCCATGATGTATACATGGTGGATACACCTAAAGGAAATGAAGACGAGGAACAACGGGACGCTACAAAGGATAAATCCCTCGAAAAGCAGTCAAAACGGCAACGTAAACGCCGCACCAAGTCCCGCCTCAACAAAGACCTAGCCATAGAGCAGGGAGAACCGGTGGACGACGAACATGCTATCGAGCAACCGTCCGAACAGGACAACTCGGATAAACAACCCGTCCCCGGCGAAGAAAACAGTCCAGACGATCTCACGTCGGACAAATTGTTGGAGCAGAATAACCTCCACAAAAGGCTCGTCGCCACTGCGCGTAGCCTGAAAAAGAAGAAGCGGAAGCTCAAAACAGCGGAAGATGCACTCAGAATCAGATGGAGCAAGGTATTCAACACCGCAGATTAATACGGCGACAGTCGCCGAACAAAGAGCTACCCAAAGAGAAAACTACTGCTTGAATTTGATGAGGAGGCCATAGAGCCCCCACAATCAAAAAGTAAGAAGGCCACCCGGTCGGATGGACGACTCCACGGCAAAAAGAGAGCGGCAAATGGCACCGCACACAAGTCGGTACACGATCCGCATAAGTATTCACATCAAAAAGATGGCCCAGTTAGATCCATCTATGGGCCGAGAAAGCAAGCTCTTCAAAGCAATGCAACACGCCAAATATCCGAACATCACGGCACACCCAAATACAGGGGCTCCGCACATCCCCTATGTTTCACCGATGAGGTGCTGGATCATGAATTTTTAGCGGGATTCAAACCCGTAAACATAGAGGCATACGACGGAACAACAGACCCTGGAGTCTGGATTGAGGATTACATCCTCCACATACACATGGCTAGAGGAGATGATCTCCACGCCATAAAATACTTACCCCTCAAACTCAAAGGGCCAGCTCGGCATTGGCTTAAAAGCCTTCCCAAAAATACCATTGGAAGCTGGGAAGAGCTCGAGGATGCATTTCGGGCAAATTTTCTGGGGACCTATGTCCGCCCTCCGGATGCATTTATCTAAGTCACATAACTCAACAGCCCGGAGAGTCAGCCAGAAATTCGGAACAAGTTCCTTACTAAAAGAACCAAATAGTCGATCGTTCGGACGCCAAGCCTTAGCAGCCTTCAAACACCACGTCCAAGACGAATGGCTTGCAAGACACCTCGTCCAAGAAAAGCCAAGAACAATGGCCGCATTAACAAGCCTCATGACCCGCTTTTGCGCGGGAGAGGATAGCTGGCTAGCAAGATGCAGCACCAGCGACCCAAGTACATCCGAAGTCAGGGATGGAAATGGGAAACCACGGCGCAACAAGGACCAGCGCTGGATTAAGGGGAACGGTCCAAAGAGCTGACGATCAACGCCGGATTCAAAAGCTCAAGGCGTAACAATAAAAACTGCCCCTTAAGGACAATAGCGATGAGCTATCCAACTTAAACAAAATCTTGGACAAGATATGTCAAATCCACAGTACTCCCGGGAAGCCTGCAAACCATACCCACAGAGATTGTTGGGTCTTCAAGCAGTCCGGCAGACTCAACGCCGAACACAAGGGGCTCGACACACCAAGTGAGGATGATGACAAACCCCACAAGCAGAGCACCGGAAAACAAAAGAATTTCCCACAAGAGGTTAAAACAGTAAACTCACTTCACGTGATAAAAGGGAAAAACAGAGCGTCGCCCATTAAGATGCGCGCCGCACATACTACCCTAGCTGAGTACCAGCACTGGTTGTCAAAACCAATCACCTTCGACCATCAGGACTACTCCGAAAGTATCCGGAACGGAGGATGGACTGCCTTGATATTGGATCCTATAATCAACGGATTCCAATTTACACAAGTCCTCATGGATGGCGGCAGTGACATAAACCTGATATATCAGGACACAATCCGCAGGATGGGGATAGACCCAACCAAAATTCGCCATAGCAACACCTCCTTCAAAGGGGTAATGCCAGGCCCATATGCCCATTGTACGTGCTCCCTACTGCTAGAAGTTGTGTTCGGCTCATCCGACAACTTCCGCGAAAAAGTTAACCTTCCACATCGCCCCATTTGAAAGTAGCTATCAAGCACTCTTTGGGGCGTGAAGCTTCCGCCCGCTTTAACGCAATATCGCATTATGCATCTCTTACACTTAAAATGCTCGGTCCACGCGGCATCATCTCATTAAAAGGGAGTATTAAGTGTTACTCGAGCACGGAAGAACGTGAGACTGCCTTGACAGCCCCACACCTATCCGGCTCCGCTAAGCAAAGCACCTGAATAGGTCATTCAAACCCCGGACACGGCTAGACGAGTCCGGCGCCTACTAGCAGCATGCCCCCATACAAGGGGCTGCACGCATGTACATCAAGAGACAATAAAGCTCAAATTTATTCACTTTTCGAATCATACTCTGTTTATTTAATATAAAGTACATTTTTCACACGATCTTTTTTTTCTTTTCAACTAAGTTCCTCTCTTTTACAGATGAACAACATGCTACACCCGTCCAGGATACGGCACAACGGAGACACAGGCGCAGATGTGCAGTAGGGACCCGTTGCAAGGATTCTTTTCTGATTAAGACCCTGCGTAAACCTTTTTTACTGTCTCTTGTTGATACACATCCCCTGGTTTGTAGCTATAACCGAGGAGGAGGCTGGTGTTTTGGCATCGGCCGCACCAGAATTTTTGCACGTACCTGGACACCAGGGGCTTAGGGCATTATTCTGCCCGTTTTTCTAAAGACCGAATACCTTAGGGAGTGTTCGGCGTCTCGAGTTAGGCCTTATATGCATCAGCTCCGAATCATGTCTTTGGTCAAATGTTGGGTTTGCCCGGTTCCTGTGTTTTGCTGCCTTACGTTCCGTTCTATCGGCTAACACGTCACCAGGAGAACTACTGCGATTGTGCCCGGTTCGCCGGGCGAGCACCTCGAGAGAAAGCCGAAAACTGACTGTCATGATATAGCGAGAGACCGGTCAACCACTCGATGACTTACCGGAATGTTTAGAATTCCTCCGATTAACGAAGGACCGTCGTCAGGCACATACGCACTTCAATTCCAAGAGAGTGCGGTGCCCCAGGCTATATAGTAGACCCACCCTCGAACTCCTATGGCTAAGTGAAAGTGATAAAGCATTATAGTCCGGTTGCCTAGTTTGCTACGCTACCACCTCCTTAATAGGACCAAGACGTTGAATTAAGTGTGAAAAAGCGCCTTCTTTGCAAACAGCCCCGCACTATGTGCGTGGGGGCTGAAGCCAAGGACTGCCATCTTTCAGGTTATATATACATATACATCAACGACCGCACAGGGAGTAGTTTACTACTTGAACGCACAAGTATAAAAAGCTCTTATATTATATTGAAACATTGTTTTCACAAATCATACATGTCATTTAAACATAATGTCCTTCGAGCACTGCGTCTCTATTAAACGAGCGCCCTGGAGGACTTCCTCAAAATAGTGCTCGGCAGGTACTCGGCTTCTGTCCGAATCTTGGGATGCAACGTCGGTGGCCTTCATCTCCGCCCATTATGTCTTGACACGGGCCAGAGCCATCCGCGATCCCTCAATACACGCCGACCGCTTCATTGCGTCGATACGCGATACCTCACCAAGGAACCGCTGCACTAAGCCAAAATAACTCTTCGGCTGGGGTCCGCCTGGCCACAAATGAGTCATGACATGCTTCATGGCAAGTCCGGATAATCGATTCAGCTCGGCCCATTCGCCAACCGATCGGTCAGCGGAAGAGGACGCTCCGGACTATGGAATTGCGACCAATATAGCTCTTCCCTTTTGTGCCCCTTACGCCTCGGAAGTGCTCAATCGCGTCCGCAGCGCTCGCCGCTAAATCCAGATAAGCATCCTCCGAACTCCACAACTAGTCCAACTGAGCATACTTCGGATCCATATATTTCCTCCGCAGCAGAAACGGTTTTCCAGCCGCAATAGGCCCGGCCTGACTCAGCTCCTCCTTGGCAGCTCTCAAAGCAGAACGGGCATCCTTGGATTCTGCGGTGGCCTTTTTCAGGCCCTCTTGCTCCGCTTGACGTTCTTTTTCAATAACCTCGCAGCGGTCGGTAGTATTCTTCAACTTTATGGCCATATCGGCCATTTCCTCTTCTTCGGCGATGAGCAGCCCGTTCGGCTTTTAGCTCTTCGGTCGCCCTTAAAGCGGCCGCATTACTATTTCTGGCTTGCTCTTTAGCTCGGGCGAGTTCCGCCCGCAGCTCCTCCACAGCAGCGGCACCACCTGCATTAAGCATACAAGTAGTAAGGAATAGGCGTCAAGCTCCCTTACTAGGTGTCCGCAGAGAAGTCGCATACCTTGTGACTCGTCAAACCGTTTATTGACCAGCGCGATGTCCGCATCCGCCTCGTCAAGTTGCCGCTTTAGTTCGGCAAATTCATCAGTCCGGCTGGCCACTGGATGCCCCGCCACCTATTCAGGAGCGGCGCAATGTTATAACTGAGATTATGATCCTCGGCACGCTGTCAATTTTTGACAACAAACTGAGTCTCAGGGGCTACTATCTATACAGGGCGCATTCTATATGCATAACTGTCAGAAGGTACATCATTTTTGTGTACCTCGAACCCCGTTAGTAAGCTTCTAACGGCTTCATGCAATCCGCTCTCCGCGGATGCAATTCTTTCAATCACCGTACCCATCAGTGCACGGTGATCTTCTGAGATAGCCGCTCGCCCGAGCAGATCCTTGACTCCTCCGACCGCACGCCCGGTTGGCGCGGACCTTCCGGCCCGCGGACTTGGGAAACCCTCCGCGACGACACCTCGTGGTCGCCCGCCGCATGAGGGTGCGGCAGGTGGAGGCGTTCGCTCTCCATCATCTCCGGAAGAAGATCCTCAAGACGAGCTCTGCTGAGAAGGGCTGAGATCCGAACTACAAGGTACAATTTGGTTATCTTGAAACAAATGCAGGGATGTTCCTTATTTACAAGACCCCTTCTTTTTACTTACGGCTCGCTGGAGGGCTGATCCCCTTGGGGAAATAGTGCAGCTGGGTTACTTCCCAGCGCCGGACTCTCTGACGAAGATTTCTTTCCCCTCTTTGAGGCCTTGACCTCTGGATCTTCCGAAGCGGTCCTCTTCTCTCCTGGGAGGGTGGGACTTTTGATCCCTCCTTCCTCAGAAGCCTCCTTCATGGAGGCAGTTGCTTCCTCGCTCCCCCCTTCGCCTTCTTTAAAGGGCGCGGCCTTCAACATCTTGGTCAGCATGGGATCCGGCGTGGTCTCTGGGAGGGGCGCCAGACACCTTATCAACTTTGCTTTCGCTATCCACTCCTTTTCAAGAAACAACTCCTTTAAGGGCAAGTTTACGATAAATGAACAGACGGCTGTCCGGTGCAGGACTACTTACTTGAGTATTCAGGCGATTGCAGCTTAGTCCTGCGTCCTCGGCCAGGTCCGGACACTTCTCTTGTGATCCGAAGAACAGTTTATACATCTCCACAGGCGTCGTACCCATAAAATGTTGGAGAGCTCGTGGTCCCTCGGATTAAATTCCCACAGACGGAGGCGGCGTTTGCAGGCGAAGGTGCCGAATCAACATAACCTGCGCCACTGCGACCAGATTGATCTCTCTTTCTTGGAGGTCTCGAATACGGCCCTGCAACAGAGGAACGTCCTTGGACGGCCCCCAGTCGAGCCCTTGGTTGACCCATGATGCCAGCCGTTGTGGTGGACCTGAGCGAAAGGCGGGTGGCGCCATCCATTTGGTGCCCCTGGGAGCGGTGATATAAAACCACTCCCGTTGCCACAAACCAAGCTCCCGTTGAAAAGAGCCCTCAGGCCACGGAGCATCAACACACTTGCTTATGACCTCCCCTCCGCACTCTGCTTGTTGCCCCTCGATCATCTTCGGCTCCACCTTGAAGGTCTTGAGCCACAATCCAAAGTGAGGGGTAATATGGAGGAAGGCCTCACATACGACAATGAATGACGAGATATGGAGGATGGACTCGGATTCAAGTCATGAAAATCCAGCCCATAATAAAACATGAGCCCCGCACAAAGGGATCCGTCGGAAGCCTAAACCCGAAGGAAGTGTGACCACGAACACCACGCCTCGCCGGGCTCGGAGTGGGAATGACCTGCCTGGAGCAGGCAGCCTATGCGAGATCTCGCGGTTAGATACTGGCGTCTCGCAGCTTTAGCACATCTTCTTACGTGACAGAAGAAGACATCCATCGGCCGAGCTGGTCGGAGCGGACATCGTCGAAGGTCCGAAGCGCCTAAATCTGAAGCTTTGGGTGTTAGAACTCAAGCGAGGCGAACTCGATGGAGGGTGTAAAAAAGAAGAGGGCCTTGGTCTCATTATAAAGAGGTTGAATACCAAGAGCCCTCCCCGTGGTCGATTAGGACTCACCTTCGATAGAGGAGGCATGCCAACATGCATGGTTGGGTTACCCACGTCCGTATTTGATGAGAATCCCGGAATAAGGGGGGCACGATCTATGCTTTGGTAAGACGTGCCAAGGAAACGGCCTCGCTAATCGCGCTGAGGTGGACAATAAAAACGATCCGTATAAAGGCTTGGCCATGGTGTGATGTCACGCCGCGGAATACGTCAGCAGATCTGTGGAAAATTTATTCTCTCTACGGTGGTATGTGGAACTTGTTTTGCAGAGCCGGACACTATCCTTGTGTTCAAAACCTTCTATGAAGTATTCGGAGGAGGAACCCACATTGCAATGCCGAAGACAATATGCGCGCCGGACTCGTCGTCATTGAAGCCTGGTTCAGGAGACTCCGAGGAGTCCCGGATTAGGGGGTGTCCGGATAGCCAGACTATCACCGTTGGCCGGACTCCTAGACTATGAAGATACAAGATTGAAGACTTCATCCCGTGTCCGGATGGGACTTTCCTTGGTGTGGAAGGCAAGCTTGGCGATACGGATATGTAGATCTCCTACCGTTGTAACCGACTACTGTAACCCTAACCCTATCCGGTGTCTATATAAACCGGAGGGTTTTAGTCCGTGGGGACGAAAAACAATCATACCATAGGCTAGCTTCTAGGGTTTAGCCTCCTTGATCTCGTGGTAGATCTACTCTTGTACTACCCATATCATCAATATTAATCAAGCGGGAGTAGGGTATTACCTCCATCGAGAGGGCCCGAACACAGGTAAAAACATCGTGTCCCTTGTCTCCTGTTACCATCCGCCTAGACGCACAGTTCGGGACCCCCTACCCGAGATCCGCCGGTTTTGACACCGACACGGTGCTCGAGCATTATCAGATCCACATGCTCCATCTCGACCCTCAATCTGTGACCCTTCTTGCCGTCTTCGCCTTCTTGTGCGAGGCCATGGTGGGCATCGCTCCTTCCGTGGCCCTCCTCTGCCATTTCTTCTCGTTGCATCTGACCGGTCCCCGGCAGAGCTCGGGGTGCGCGGGCTTCCAAGTCGTGGCCGCGACAGCGGGCGCGGGGATTGACTTCGAGCTTCCTTCATCCACGAGCGAGTTTCATATACGATGGGTGTTTGTTGATGCCGGCGTGCTCAACCCTCTGCTCCGAGTTCCGGCGGGGCCCGCTGTTCCAAACTCCGGCTGGGGCCATCAGAAGCTCACGAGCCCCCGCCTTGCCCCCGTCTGGGCCAGGCTGAGGTGGTTGAAGGACCTCGGCATGACTGTGCCCATGGTGGTGAAGGAGTTCGTCAAGCGTCGAGTCGCTCCGCTTCAGCGCCACTCCCGCCCGATGTGGGATTTGCTCCGCAGCCAGGACCACATGAGGTTTCAGGAGAAGGGGCTTCCTCTTGCGACGCGGCAAATGGTGCTCATGGTCCTATCGGGTGTTCCTCTGCCGGATGAGATGCCCAGGAATAGCTGCCTATTGTACCGCTGCGAGAACAAAGCCGCATTTGCCGCGAGCATGCCCCTTTGACGAGTGGGGGTTGCGCCCAATCGGTCTGGTGGGATCCCGCGAGAACCCCATCGTCGTGGTTCCCTTCTTCGCCGCCGGTGCCGAGCTCGCCCCAGGTGACGGCGCGGGAGAGCGAGCTCCGACGGGGGCCGGTGACTCGAGTGCTGAGGAGCACATGCCGAGTGGTGACCCTGGGGCGTCGTCCTCGGGGGCCTGCGACCCTCCTCCTGAGGCGTCGGTCGCTGAGGAGGCGCGGCATGCGGCTCCCGAGGCCAAAGCTTCAGGAGCCTCGGGAGGTTGTGGTGAGACGGTGCCCGGCTATTCGCCGCAACCGGGCACCCCTGAAGACATCCTTGCAAGCTCTTCTTCATCCCCACCGTGCACCAGCCGTCACGTCCAGCGCTTCGGTCGTCTTTGTGTAGACTTCGAGGAGCTCCGCAAGAGGAAGGGATCCCCCAGCGGCAGCAATATCTTCGGACCGTTGAAGCGACAGAAGTACATCGCCATTGACGTGTAAGTATCTTATTATCATGGCTTCTTGCATGTAGTCTTCTTATCCAGACGTCAGTCCTTCAGGGCTCCTTCCATTGAAGCTGTTGCGTCTTCTGAGAAGCGGCCTCCTCCTTCACCAGCTCCCCCATCGGCCTTGAGCGTTCCTGGTCTGTCTGCCGCCCCTGGAGCAGGGTCAGTTGGGGGAGCGTCTCCGTCTTCGTCGCGCGCTGAGCCCACGCCTTGGCCACCCCTCCCCCATGGTCTGGCGTGGAGCTTGGTGGGCGTGCCCAAGACTCCTCCTTTGCTCATGGACAGCAGCTGGTTCGCTTCGATCTTCGGCTCCTCTTCAAGCAGCGAGCCCCAATCAGCTCGGGCTTCTCGCGAGGACTGGCTGACGTTAGGTGCGGCGTCAGCCCCCAGCCCCCTGCTGGGAGATTGCGCGCCACTTGGCACCCCGCCTGCTGCCCCGGAGGTGGAGGACGAGGTGGGCCGAGCGTTCGAGCTCGAGCATGGGCGGAGCATAGTTCGTCTCGAGCTCTTCCAGGAGGCAATGGGCGTGATGAGTCGACTTGGTGAAGAGCTCGTGGATGTCGACTCGCGCCTTGAGGCTGAAGGTCTCCGGCTGGTGGAGGAGCGGCGCAAGCTGAAGGTGGCCATCAACCTCGGTCGCTATCAGCGCGACCTTGAGAATGTGAAGGCTGAGGCATCCCTCAAGATCGCCCATGAAGCCTGCTCGCGAGCCTTGGAAGAGACTCGCGAGGCTGACCGCCGTCGCGAGGCTGCGGAGGAGCGCGAGTGGGAGCTCCAGGCCTGGAGTGCGTCCCTTGAGCAGCAGGTGGAGGCGCGCAGGGCCGCTCTTGCATCACTGAGGGGGACGCCCATGGAGGAATAGGAGGTCCGGAAGCGCAAGGAGGCGCTGGCCCTGGAAGCCGTGGAGCATAGCCTCGAGCTCGAGCAACTAGAGACGAGGGAGCGTCAAGTTGCTCAAGCAGAAGATGTCGTCGGGGCTCGTGAGGCCAGAGTCGAGGAGGAGGTCAATCGCCGGGTGGCCAAAGTTCGCGCATACCTGGAGGGTAGGTACGACCTGAAGCTAAAGCTCGCTGGTGCGGAGGATGCGGGCAGGTCCGCTGCCCTCAGGCCCTGGTTGGATGAGGCTGAGAGGCGTGCGGAAGCCACGACCGCCGCTCTGGTTACGGCGCAGGCGGACCTAGAGTCCTCCCGCGCCGAGCTGCTTTCCCTTTGGAGGCGGGTTGATGATGCTGAGGCCGTCGCACGGCAAAACACGAAGGAAGTGCTCCAACGACGAACGCTGGAGCGCGAGCATGCCCCTATGCTTCAGGATCTCCGGAACAGGGCCAATACCGTCCTGGGCCATATTTGCGACGTGGATGCGCCGGCCCCTCACTCGAATGACTATGCCAGCCACCTAACCTTCTTCACCGAGGTGGTGACGCGCCTGGAGGCTCGATCTACCAGAGCTCGCCAGCTTGTGGAGGAAAGGGGTCGTGGCCTGCTTGAGCGCAATTTCTCCCGTGTCTTCAGCCACCTTCTGAATGCCGACCCCAACTTTGATTTCGATGCCGCCATCGCCCCCGTACCCACGGCTGTGCGGGGCGACCTGGCGCATTGGGTCGAGGACAAGGTGGACGCGTTGGTCAGGGCCTTCACTTCGGAGGATGACGCGATGGTGGTCGCCGCAGACGAAGGCAACGTGGTTGACGACGGCGATGGGGGCGCCGCCGACGGCGGCGACGATGCCGACGAAGACGATGACGACGCGAGACACGTCCGCGGGTGATGTAGTGAGTGATATTTCTGGCTGATCCCATGTTCTCCTGTCGTTTCACCCTGTACACAAAACTCGGGCGTGGCCCTTGGAAAACTTGTAAGAGCATTTTGAGAGGGGGAGCCCCTCATGTAAGTAAATTGTAGTTTTTACTTTCCTATGCGATGTGAGTATGTGTCCTCGTGAATCCGGGGGCGAGTTTTCCATTGTGGTTTACCTTAGTCTGCGCCAGCTTCGAGCTGGGTCGTGAAGCGGCGAGTTTCTGAGAATCCTGCGGAGCTTATCGCCCCGTCTGAAGGGGCCCCGCAAGGGGTGAGCACCAGCCCATGGCGCTGGCAGCAACGAGCGTCGCGCCGTGGTATCCAGCTCGCGAGGAGCTCGTGAGGGAAAGGCGATGGACATGAGTCCCAGACAAAACGAGATCCAGAAGGCAAGAAATTTCTCGAACGAGAAAAGGCTCCCCCCGCGCGCATCGATAAAAACTCGGCTTCAACTTAAATCCAGATCCAGAAAGCAAAGCTACAGAAAGAGAGATCCAAAGCAAAAGGCTACGTCTGGTACCTAGTCTAGTCTTCCGGTCTTCAAGTCTTCTCACCTGCACGGAGCTAAGTGCTGCCACTAGGCGTGGGAGGGAGCCCCAGGGCCTGAGGCCGGCGCTCCTGAGACTCCGGGGCGTGTACATCCCCAACTCATTATTACGTGAGAGTGTCACGGGCGGCGAGCTTCACAAGTACCGGCCTTGCTTCATATCGCCAAACGAGGGCCCCGCCTTGCACCACCCTTGACCTCCTTTGAGCCGACCGGTTACTAGGACGACATTGTAACACCCCGGATGTAACTTTCCATATTTGTAACTCCAACTCTTGCCATTTTCGGCATTGTGATATGATATTCCCTCCGTGGTTGGGTTTTTCTTCTTTTTGCATTTTGTCCGTGTCATGCATCTCATATCATGTCATCATGTGCATCGCATTTGCATACGTGTTCGTCTCATGATTCCGAGCATTTTCCCCGTTGTCCGTTTTGCAATCCGGCACTCCTATGTTCCCCGGCGTCCCCTTTTACGTTTTTCCATGAGCGGGTGCTAAACTTTCTCGAAATGGACCGAGCCTTGTCAAGTGGCCTTGGTACACCACCATTAGACCACCTGTCAAGTTTCGGGTCATTTGGAGCTCGTTTGGTACTCCAACGGTTAACCGCACTCTCGCAAAGACCTCTTTTAAGTTGCAGCCCAACACCCCTTCAAAACAGCCCAATAACCCATCTAAGTCACTTCCATGCTCTCCGTCGTTCGATCACGATCGTGTGGGCGAAAACTACACCTCATTTGGACTCTCCTAGCTCCCTCTATGCCTATTTAAACACCTCCCCCGTCCAAATCCGGGTCCAAACCCTAGCCTTCCCCTACCTCGCGCCACCGGACAAAAATCCCGCGCCGACGGACGCGTCCGCCCCGCCCGCGCCGCCGCCGCCCGGCGAACCAGGGCGCGACACGTGGCACCCGGCCACGCGCCGCCACAGCCCGCCGAGCCAGCGGCCGCGCCCGTCGCCGCCCTCGTCGCTTTGCTCCCGGTCGGCCGCCGCCCGCCGCCGCGGTGGCGGACCTCGCCGCCACCTCCGGGCCTCGCCGGCAGTCCCGTCGGCCGCCCTGGCCGCGCGCGCGCCACTGCGCCGGTCGCCGCCCGCACCTCCAGCGCCCGGCCGCCGTCGGCCCTCCTTCGACCGGGCCCGACCCGGTCTCTTCTCCTCTCCGGCGAGGAGCCGCGCCGCTGCCGCCCTCGATCCGCGTGCGGATCTGAGATCCACTGGGTTGACTTCTTCCCCCCCAAAAAATCGTCCAAGTTTTTATCTCGTTGATTATTTTGTGGTATTTTTAATGCATCATAAATTCGCATCTGTAGCTCCGTTTCGTGCGTGTAATATGTCGAAATGTTCGCCTCGAAGAGTAGATCATTTCATTGCATTGCGTCATTTTCATTTGAGCTGATCTTGATGCCCGAAATGCTGTTAGAAGAAGGCTATGTGATGTTAGTTTCTGTTTCTTAACAGAACATGCACTTTCGTTATTTATTCTATGATTGATGTGTGCACCCTATGAATTTGAGTCCTACATGTGTTTTGTAATATGCCATGTCATCTTTCCACGAGTGTATGCCATGTAATTTTGTGATCTATGTGGTGACTAGAACAAGCATGCAAACTAGGTGTCATGATGTTGCTGATTTCAGCCCCTGTTTTGCTGATATTTTTATGCCATGTTAACTTGATGCTACCGAGAGATCCATACATATTTTGAGATACTTAACTAAGGATGTTTTGATCATATGGTTATGCTCTATCCATCCATGCCTTTATTTGCAATTATGGAGTGTCATAGCTTGAGTCAATAGAGCTCTAATTTTGCTATAAAATGTTTCCTGGCAGATTGTTTACATGTTATTCAATTTTGCCAAGGTTGTTGTTGTTGATCCGTGTATGCTATGATGTTGTTCTTGCCATGTATGTCTTCTATGCCATGTCTACTTGATGTATGTATGCTTAGTTTATCATGTAAGGCTCTGTAATGAGTGCTTCGAGCTCTTAAACATGCCTACTTGTTATCTGTTTTTGACATGCCATGTTGCTGAATCTGTTAACGAAACTTGCGATATTGACATGGGTGATATTGTATTTTCTGATCCTTTTTGGCTTATGATCAGTAAGGGACTTTTGTTCTATGCCTTTAGTAGATTCATTCCATGCAATGTTTTGCTATTATAAGCTCATGTAGCATGTTGTTTTCTTGCTCTGAACATTGCTACCTGATGCTGTTTTTGCCATGTCCAGCCTGATATTTTTTGCACTTTTGCCATGCTTGTTTGGACCTGTTATGATGTGATTTAGCCGTAGCTCAGTGTTCATCTTTTGTCAAGCATCTTGAGTAGATCACTGCCATATGCTTCTCTGGTACGTTTGGGTGCAGTAGCTTAATTTCTTGTTGCTTGCTATGTGGTATCATGCTGTTAATGGCAGATTGGTGCCATTCTTGTTTTGCTTGTCATTTGCAAACCGTGCATCCGATTCGGTGATCTTTATATCGATTTCAACGAAATCATCTCATCTTTCAGCGGCATACTTGGTTTGCCAAGTTGATGCCTGGTTCATCATTTTCCTTTCGGAGCACGCATACGCATTGCATATCACATCCCGCATATCATGCCATATATTGCATCATGTTGCTTGTGCATTGCACCGTGATTTATTGTGGTTCCTTTGTTTGAGTTCTTGCTTTGGGTAGAGCGGGAGGCGAGTGCGTGAGCGAGGAACCTGTTGAGAACGCTTCCGAGGATCAAGCTTTCGACAACTCGAGAACCTTGCGTGCAAGATGACCATACCCTCGAAATCACTTCTATCTTTGCTATGCTAGATGCTCGCTCTTTTGCTATGCCTATGCTACGATGCCTATCACTTGCTATATCATGCCACCCATATTGCCATGTCAAACCTCTAACCATCCTTTCCTAGCAAACCGTTGTTTGGCTATGTTACCGCTTTGCTTTCGGCCCCTCTTATAGCGTTGCTAGTTGCAGGTGAAGATGAAGTTTGTTCCTTTTGGAACATGGAGATGTTGTTCCTTGTTGGGACATGTTTACTTGTTGGGGATATCACATTATATCTGCTATAATTAATGCATCTATATACTTGGTAAATGGTGGAAGACTCGGCCTTATGCGGGTGTTTTGTTCCACTCTTGCCGCCCTAGTTTCCGTCATACCGGTGTTATGTTCCTTGATTTAGCGTTCCTTACGGTTGGGTGATTTATGGGACCCCTTGACAGTTCGCTTTGAATAAGACTCCTCCAGCAAGGCCCAACTTTGGTTTTACCATTTGTCACCTAAGCCTTTTTCCCCGGGTTTCGCGAGCCCGAGGGTCATCTTTATTTTAACCCCGGACCGGTGCTCCTTGGTCTTGGCCCGAAACGAGCAGACTGTGGGGCCACCACGGGGAAACTCGAGGTTTGGTTTTACTCGTAGGATGTCTCATCCGGATGTGCCCTGAGAACGAGATATGTGCAGCTCCTATCGGGATTTGTCGGCACAATCGGGCGGCTTTGCTAGTCTTGTTTTATTGCTGTCGAAATGTCTTGTAGTCCGGGATTCCGAGACTGATCGGGTCTTCCCGGTAGAAGGAATATCCTTCATTGACCGTGAGATCTTATAATGGGCTAAGTTGGGACACCCCTGCAGGGTATTATCTTTCGAAAGCCGTGCCCGCGGTTATGAGGCAGATGGGAATTTGTTAATGTCCTATTGTAGAAAACCCGAAGTTGACCTCAATTAAAATACACATCAACCGCGTGTGTAACCGTGATGGTCTCTTCTCGTGAGTCCGGGAAGTGAACACGGTGTTGGAGTTATGTCTGACGTAAGTAGTTCAGGATCACTTCTTGATCGCTACTAGCTTCACGACCGTGCTTTGCTCCTCTTCTCGCTCTCTTTTGCGAATGTAGCCACCATATATACTAGTCGCTTGCTGCAGCTCCACCTCACAACTCTGTCCTTCCTATAAGCTTAAATAGTCTTGATCTCGCGGGCGTGCGATTGCTGAGTCCCCGTGACTCACAGATTCTACCAAAACAGTTGCAGGTGCCGACGATGCGGTGCAGGTGGCCTAACCGAGCTCAAGTGGGAGTTCGACGAGGAACGTGGTCGTTACTATGTGTCTTTCACGATGATCGGTAGTGGAGCCCAGTTGGAGACGATCGGGGATCTGTGTAGCAATTGGGGTATCTTCTTTTATTTTGGTTCCGTAGTCGGACCTTGAGTGTAATACGGATGATGGATGTTTATTTATGTATTGTGTGAAGTGGCATCGTAAGCCAACTATGTATCTCTTTCCCTTATGTATTACATGGGTTGTGTGAAGATTACCTCACTTGCGACATTGCTTTCAATGCAGTTATGTCTCTAAGTCGTTAACCCGACACGTGGGAGATATAGCCGCATCGGGCGTTACAAGTTGGTAATCAAAGCCATCCCGACTTAGGAGCCTCGCTTGATTGTTTCTTTGGCGTTGTTGAGTCTAGAACGGAAAATGTTTTTGAGTCTTAGGATTATATATATCGGAGTGTAGGATTCTTTTTACTCCCGGTCCTTAAATCGCTCTGGTGAGGTCTCTGGCGTAGAAGTTTTGACTCTCCTCTCCTTAAATTTCACTAAAAAAATTAGGATCACGCGGGTAACTTGGGATCGTTCCGATGGTTTTGTGGCGAGAACATTGTTCTTGGTGCCTCGACATTTAGGGGTTGTGGCGGTGTCCGGGGAGTTGAGCTCCGAGGTGTTGTCGTCACAATTTTATCGTTGCGATTACGGAATACCTGAGTTTTGCCAACATCGAAATCTCTTTTGTGCAGTTGTTGGTGAGATAACCCGATAACTTGATCTTTGGGGCGAGCTCGGGAGTATTGCCATGACTCATTATAACGGATGCTTTTGAAGGTCGAGGTACCACGATTTACGAAGGTTTCTTGGTTATGTGTTGACGGATGGATATGGTGGATCTAGGTATTGTTAGTTTGGGTGATATATTTTGTGTCCCTGTATCCCCAACACCAGATTGCATAACCAGAAAGTTTCGGGAGTTTATAGGTGGGATTTAAGTAGCTCCTAGCATTTCTTCCCTTGAGATATTTGGTTTGTGATTGGGTAATCCTTACCACCTATTTGTTCGGTCGTACCTTGTTATTTCTTTTCATCAACCCTTAATCAAGTGGCTTCTCACCTTAATGGACGTGTGATGTTAGCTTTTGGAATTCATTCGTTCATCCTTGTTGAATGTTTATTGTGAAGACTATATGTTGCAATTTCTATCCGTTGATTCAACTTGTCTATCTGTCTATCAAAGTGCTAACGGATGTCACCCTCTTCAGGATGGCTCCGCCAGCGTACGAATCCGGATCGCAATGATGAGAGTCAGTCGAACCCTCGACCTCCACCTCCGCCTCCGGAGGCATGGCAAGCTATCATGGCAGCCACCAATGCCAATGCTCAGATGATTTTGCAGCTCTTGCAAGAGCGTACTCAAGGGCAAGGCAATCAAGGCAATCAAGGTCAAGGCAACAACCAGCCGCACTTTGCTACCCTCAACGGTTCCTCGCTAATCAGCCGAAGTCTTTCGGTTTTACGTAGCCGAGGCCACAGGCCGACGATTGGCTTGTGGACATCTGCAAACATTTTGAATGTAGCAATGTCGGACACGAGGACTTTGTCAAGTTTGCTTCGTTTCAACTCAAGGACCAAGCTGCTTTGAGTGGTTCGACAATACAAAGATTCGAGAGGAGGTCGTGTCATTACAGGATGAGTTCGGCTGAGATTTGAGCTCACCACATTAGAAAAGTGTTGTTGAGAGCAAGCGTGAGGAGTTCCGCAATCTCAAGCAAGGCAACATGTACGTGTATCAATACAATATCAGTTCGAGCTTCGCTTCGCTTTGCTAAGCAAGGCGTCCACGATGAAAAGAGTATGATCTATCAATTCGAGAGGTGGTCTCGGAGAAGATCTGCAATTAGCTCTTGTGCTTTTTGAGCGAGAAAAGTATGATGAATTCTACAACATGGCCTTTGAAGCAAGAAGCTGCCCATCTCAAATGTGAGGCTTCTAAGAAGAAAATCAGGAGGCGATTCAGTCTTCTTCTTCCTCTCAAGTGGCAGCTAAGCAGAAGTTCTATCTTCCTCCTCCTCCGTTCCGTCAGCCTTATCGTGAGAAGAACTTCGGTGGTCGTGGATCTTCCCACCCGCCCAACCACAGCTATCGAGAACAAGTCTAATTCTCAAGCTCCAAGGTCAAGTGCTCCTTACCACCGTCCGCTCTCGGAGGTGACTTGCAACAAATGTCGTGAGAAAGGTCACTATGCGAACAAGTGCTTCAACCAGAGGCGCCTTCCGCCTCCTCCTCCCGTGAAATCTTCCGGCAATGCGGTGGTCAAGCATAATCCCAAGTCTGCGAAGGTGAATATGATGAATGCAGCTCAAGCGGAGGATTCTTGATGTGATAATGGGTAATCTCTCAATTAATGATATTCCTGCAAAAGTCTTATTTGATACTGGTGCATCGCATTCTTTCATGTCATATCCTTTTGCATCGAAGCACAATGTTGACACAGAGATTTTGTCCATAGTTATGCAAGTTGTTTCTCCCGGAAATCTTATGACTTCTAGTTTGTTTGCTCCCGATGTTTCTATCAAGATGGGCAACTATAGATTTCTGGCTAAACCAATTGTTCTTGGCGACTCGGATATTGATCTTATTCTCGGGATGGGCTGGCTTTCTCAGCACAAAGCTCAGCTTGATTGTGCTGCCAGGGAAATTCAATTGACTCACTCTTCTAATGATGTGATCATCTATGCCGCTCGTAATGAAACCATTCGGTTGTTTTCTCTCAATGAGAAGGGCGAATTGAATGCTATCTCTCGATTCGGTCGTTTGTGAGTACCAAGATGTCTTTCCGGAAGAGCTTCCGGGTATGCCTCCTCATCGGCGATTGAGTTCGTTATCGATCTTGAGCCCGGCGAACCCGTTTGCAAGCGTCCATACAAGCTTGGACCTAATGAGCTGAAGGAATTGAAGAAGCAGCTCGATGAACAAGAGCGTCTGGGTTTGATCGGACCGAGTTCATCTCCTTGGGGTTGTGGTGTTCTTTTTGTCCGGAAGAAGGATGGCACGGACCCGGTATGCGTCGATTACCGTCCATTGAATAAGAAGACAATCAAGAACAAGTATCCACTTCCCAACATCAATGAGCTTTTCGAGCAACTCAAAGGTGCTAAAGTGTTCTCCAAGCTTGACCTTCGTATGGGTTATCATCAGATTCGCATTCGTGAACAAGACATTCCCAAGACAGCATTCAGAACAAGCGTTGGTTCTTATGAATATACTGTCATGTCTTTCGGCCTTGTCAATGCTCCTCCAACTTTCTCTCGAATGATGAACTTCATTTTCAATCCCTACACCAATGAATTCGTCTTGGTCTATCTTGATGATATTTTGGTCTTCTCCAAGAATAAGAAGGATCATGCCAAACATTTGCGATTGGTGCTAGACAAGCTCGAGAGTATCAATTCTATGCTAAGTTCTCCAAATGTGAATTTTGGCTTGATGAAGTGCTTTATCTTGGTCATATCATCTCCGCCAAGGGCATCATTTATTAACCCGAGAAGGTGTCGCAGTTGTGAATTGGGAACCTCCTCGGAATGTCAAGCAGCTCCATGATTTTCTTGGTCTTGCAAGCTATTGCGAAGATTCGTTGAGAACTTCTCCAAGATTGCAAAGCCTCTTTCCAACCTTCTCGAAGCACGTGAAGTATGTCCGGTCTCCACGAGTGTGACGTTGCTTTCAATACTCTCAAAGAGAAACTCGTCACAGCTCTGTCTTGACTCCTCTGATGAATCCAAGCCATTTGAAGTTTTCTGTGATGCTTCTCTTCAAGGTCTCGGTCTTGTGTTAATGCAAGAGAAGAGGGTTGTGGCCTATACCTCTCGTCAATTTGAAGCCCAACGAAAGAACTACCCCACTCACGATCTTGAGTTGGCGGCGATTGTCCATGCATTAATAACGTGGAGACATCTCTTGTTGGGAAGGAAAGTGGACATTTTCACCGATCACAAGAGCCTCAAGTATATCTTCACTCAACCCAACCTCAACCTCGTGCAGACTCGATGGGTGAAATGATTCAAGAGTACAACCCAAGTATTGAATATACTCCGGGCAAGGCCAATGTCATTGCAGATGCTTTGAGCAGGAAGGCTTATTGCAGCAGTTTAATCCTCAAGCCCTTCCAACCGGATCTTTGTGAAGCTTTCCATAGCTGAATCTTCAAGTTGTTCCTCAAGGCTTTCTTGCCAACCTCATAGTCTCTCCTACTTTGGAAGATCAGATTCGTGAGGCTCAACTCCTGGATACCATGGTGAAAAAGGTGAAGTGTGGTATCGACAAGGGCATTTCAAGTACAAGTGCTTCCACATTGATGACAAAGATACTCTTTTCTTGAGGACCGGATTGTGGTTCCAAAGGGTGATCTACGTAAAGTCATTATGAACGAGGCTCACAATTCGCTTCTATCCATTCATCCTGGAAGTACAAAGATGTACCATGACCTCAAGCAGTCATATTGGTGGACTCGAATGAAGCGAGAAATTGCTCAATTCGTGAATGAGTGTGATGTCTGCGGAAGAGTGAAAGCGAACACCAAAGACCAATTTGGTCTCCTCCAACCTCTTGCTATTCGAATGGAAGTTTGATCATATTGAAATGGACTTCGTGACTGGATTTCCAAAGTCCAAGCGTGGAAATGATGCTATCTTCGTTGTCATTGACAAGCTTACTAAAGTGGCTCATTTTCTTCCTATCAAAGAATCTATCACAGCAGCTCGGTTGGCGAGCTTTACACCTCCAGGATTGTCTCCTTGCACGGCATTCCACAAGTGATCTCTTCAGACCGTGGCAGCATCTTTACCTCCAAGTTTTGGGATTCTTTCCAGAAGGCCATGGGCACCAACATTCGTTTCAGCACAGCTTTCCACCCTCAAACAAGTGGCCAAGTCGAGCGAGTCAATCAAATCCTTCAAGATATGCTCAGGGCTTGTGTCATTTCCTTCGGTATGAAGTGGGAAGATTGTCTTCCATATGCCGAGTTCTCCTACAACAACAACTTCCAAGCGAGTTCGGGCATGGCCCCATTCGAAATTCTCTATGGCAGAAAGTGCCGTACTCCTCTCAATTGGTCCGGACGGTGAACGCCAACTTCTTGGCAGCGACTTGATCACGTGTCAAGAAATGTGTAAAGTCATTCGTGAGAATCTCAAAGCCGCGCAATCGCACCAGAAGAGCTATTATGATGATAAGCACCGTGATGTGGTTTTTGAAGTCGGAGACCATGTCTACCTCCGCGTCTCTCCAATGAAAGGTACTGCGTAAACCCGGTATCAAAGGGAAGCTTGCCCTAGATACGTGGGTCCTTTCAAGATCATTGGTAAAGAGGCGATCTCGCCTATCAACTTGAGCTTCCCTCCAACCGCCAAATGTCCACGGCGTGTTTCACGTGTCACAACTTCGCAAGTGCTTCAAGACTCCTGAACGCACTATCAACTTCAAGAAATTGACCTCCAAGAAGATCTCTCTTATCATGAGCACCCGTTGCTATTCTTGAAGAAACCGAAGCGCAAGACTACGCAACAAGTCAATCAAATTCCTGAAAGTGAAGTGGTCAGACCATTCCGACCGAGAAGCCACACGAGGGCGAGGATCACCTCCGTTCGAATATCCGAGTCCTTTCAGTCCTAGATCTCGGGACGAGATCCTCTTGTAGTGGTGGAGTGTTGTAACACCCCGGATGTAACTTTCCATATTTGTAACTCCAACTCTTGCCATTTTCGGCATTGTGATATGATATTCCCTCCGTGGTTGGGTTTTTCTTCTTTTTGCATTTTGTCCGTGTCATGCATCTCATATCATGTCATCATGTGCATCGCATTTGCATACGTGTTCGTCTCATGATTCCGAGCATTTCCCCGTTGTCCGTTTTGCAATCCGGCACTCCTATGTTCCCCGGCGTCCCCTTTTACGTTTTTCCATGAGCGGGTGCTAAACTTTCTCGGAATGGACTGAGCCTTGTCAAGTGGCCTTGGTACACCACCGTTAGACCACCTGTCAAGTTTCGGGCCATTTGGAGCTCGTTTGGTACTCCAACGGTTAACCGCACTCTCGCAAAGACCTCTTTTAATTTGCAGCCCAACACCCCTTCAAAACAGCCCAATAACCCATCTAAGTCACTTCCATGCTCTCCGTCGTTCGATCACGATCGTGTGGTAAAAACTACACCTCATTTGGACTCTCCTAGCTCCCTCTATGCCTATTTACACACCTCCCCCGTCCAAATTCGGGTCCAAACCCTAGCCTTCCCCTACCTCGCGCCACCGGACAAAAATCCCGCGCCGACGGACGCGTCCGCCCCGCCCGCGCCGCCGCTGCCCGACGAACCAGGGCGCGACACGTGGCACCCGGCCACCGCGCGCCGCCCCGGCCTGCCGAAAACCCATGGCCAACCCCGACTCGCGCCATCGCCCGCCTCGTCGCTTTGCTCGGTCGGCCGCCGCCCGACGCCGCCGGTGGCGGACCTCGCCACCGCCTCCGGGCCTCGCCGGCCGGTCCCGTCGGCCCCACCGCCCGGCATGGCCTTCCGGCGCCGCGCCAGCCTGCGCCGATCGCCGCCCGCACCTCCCGCGCCCGGCCGCCGTCGCCCCTCCTCCGACCGGGCCCGACCCGGTCTCTTCTCCTCTCCGGCGAGGAGCCGCGCCGCCGCCGCCCTCGATCCGCGTGCGGATCTGAGATCCACTGGGTTTACTTCTTCCCCCCCCCCCCCCAAAAAAAAATCGTCCAAGTTTTTATCTCGTTGATTATTTTGTGGTAATTTCAACGCATCATAAATACGCATCTGTAGCTCCGTTTCGTGCGTATAATATGTCGAAATGTTCGCCTCGAAGAGTAGATCATTTCATCACATTGCGTCATTTTCATTTGAGCTGATCTTGATGCCCGAAATGCTGTTAGAAGAAGGCTATGTGATGTTAGTTTCTGTTTCTTAACAGAACATGCACTTGCGTTATTTATTCTATGATTGATGTGTGCACCCTATGAATTTGAGTCCTACATGTGTTTTGTAATATGTCATGTCATCTTTCCACGGGTGTATGCCATGTATTTTTGTGATCTATGTGGTGACTAGAACAAGCATGCAAACTAGGTGTCATGATGTTGCTGATTTCAGCCCCTGTTTTGCTGATATTTTTATGCCATGTTAACTTGATGCTACCGAGAGATCCATACATATTTTGAGATACTTCACTAAGGATGTTTTGATCATATGGTTATGCTCTATCCATCCATGCCTTTGTTTGCAATTATGGAGTGCCATAGCTTGAGTCAATCGAGCTCTACTTTTGCTATAAAATGTTTCCTGGCAGATTGTTTACATGTTATTCAATTTTGCAAGGTTGTTGTGGTTGATCTGTGTATGCTATGATGTTGTTCTTGCCATGTATGTCTTCTATGCCATGTCTACTTGATGTATGTATGCTTAGTTTATCATGTAAGGCTCTGTAATGAGTGCTTCGAGCTCTTAAACATGCCTACTTGTTATCTGTTTTTGACATGCCATGTTGCTGAATCTGTTAACGAAACTTGCGATATTGACATGGGTGATATTGTATTTTCTGATCCTTTTTGGCTTATGATCAGTAAGGGACTTTTGTTCTATGCCTTTAGTAGATTCATTCCATGCAATGTTTTGCTATTATAAGTTCATGTAGCATGTCGTTTTGTTGCTCTGAACATTGCTACCTGATGCTGTTTTTGCCATGTCCAGCCTGATATTTTTTGCACTTTTGCCATGCTTGTTTGGACCTGTTATGATGTGTTTTAGCCGTATCTCAGTGTTCATCTTTTGTCAAGCATCTTGAGTAGATCACTGCCATATGCTTCTCTGGTACGTTTGGGTGCAGTAGCTTAATTTCTTGTTGCTTGCTATGTGGTATCATGCTGTTAATGGCAGATTGGTGCCATTCTTGTTTTGCTTGTCATTTGCAAACCGTGCATCCGATTCCGGTGATCTTTATATCGATTTCAACGAAATCATCTCATCTTTCTAGCGGCATACTTGGTTTGCCAAGTTGATGCCTGGTTCATCATTTTCCTTTCGGAGCACGCATACGCATTGCATATCACATCCCGCATATCATGCCATATATTGCATCATGTTGCTTGTGCATTGCACCGTGATTTATTGTGGTTCCTTTGTTTGAGTTCTTGCTTTGGGTAGAGCCGGGAGACGAGTACGTGAACGAGGAACCTGTTGAGAACGCTTCCGAGGATCAAGCTTTCGACAACTCTGAGAACCTTGCAGGCAAGATGACCATACCCTCGAAATCACTTCTATCTTTGCTATGCTAGATGCTCGCTCTTTTGCTATGCCTATGCTACGATGCCTATCACTTGCTATATCATGCCACCCATATTGCCATGTCAAACCTCTAACCATCCTTTCCTAGCAAACCGTTGTTTGGCTATGTTACCGCTTTGCTCAGCCCCTCTTATAGTGTTGCTAGTTGCAGGTGAAGATGAAGTTTGTTCCTTTTGGAACATGGAGATGTTGTTCCTTGTTGGGACATGTTTACTTGTTGGGGATATCACATTATATCTGCTATAATTAATGCATCTATATACTTGGTAAAGGGTGGAAGACTCGGCCTTATGCCGGGTGTTTTGTTCCACTCTTGCCGCCCTAGTTTCCGTCATACCGGTGTTATGTTCCTTGATTTCGTGTTCCTTACACGGTTGGGTGATTTATGGGACCCCCTTGACAGTTCGCTGTGAATAAGACTCCTCCAAAGAAGGCCCAACTTTGGTTTTACCATTTGCCACTGAGCCTTTTTCCCCGGGTTTTCGCGAGCCCGAGGGTCATCTTTATTTTAACCCCCCGGACCGGTGCTCCTTCGAGTGCTGGCCCGAAACGAAAGCAGATCAAGGGGCCACCACGGGAAACTCGAGGTTTGGTTTTACTCGTAGGATGTCTCATCCGGATGTGCCACGAGAACGAGATATGTGCAGCTCCTATCGGGATTTGTCGGCACAATAGGGCGGCTTTGCTGGTCTTGTTTTATTCTTTGTCGAAATGTCTTGTAGTCCGGGATTCCGAGATCGATCGGGTCTTCGGTAGAAGGAATATCCTTCGTTGACCGTGAGATCTTACAATGGGCTAAGTTGGGACACCCTGCAGGTATTATCTTTGAAAGCCGTGCCCTTGGTTATGAGGCAGATGGGAATTTGTTAATGTCCTATTGTAGAAAACCCGAAGTTGACCTCAATTAAAATACACATCAACCGCGTGTGTAACCGTGATGGTCTCTTCTCGTGGTCCGGGAAGTGAACACGATGTTGGAGTTATGTCCGGCGTAAGTAGTTCAGGATCACTTCTTGATCGCTACTAGCTTCACGACCGTGCTTTGCTCCTCTTCTCGCTCTCTTTGCGAATGTAGCCACCATATATACTAGTCGCTGTCGCAGCTCCACCTCACAACTCTGTCCTTCCTATAAGCTTAAATAGTCTTGATCTCATGGGCGTGCGATTGCTTTGAGTCCCGTGACTCACAGATTCTACCAAAACAGTTGCAGGTGCCGGCGATGCGGTCACGGTGGCGCAACCGAGCTCAAGTGGGAGTTCGACGAGGAACGTGGTCGTTACTATGTGTCTTTTCACGATGATCAGTAGTGGAGCCAGTTGGGACGATCGGGATCTGTGTAGCAATTGGGGTATCTTCTTTTATTTTGGTTCCGTGGTCGGACCTTGAGTGTATTCTGGATGATGGATGTTTATTTATGTATTGTGTGAAGTGGCATTGTAAGCCAACTATGTATCTCTTTCCCTTATGTATTACATGGGTTGTGTGAAGATTACCTCACTTGCGACATTGCTTTCAATGCGGTTATGTCTCTAAGTCGTGCTTCGACACGTGGGAGATATAGCCGCATCGGGGGCGTTACAGACACAAAAGAGGGAAAGGGGACGCCAGCAGTGCCCTCGGCGACCACAGGTCCTCTGCCGGGGGAAGGGTCGTTGAAGCCTCCCCGGCAGAGGGCCTACCTCCGGGTGTCCCCTGGCTTCGCGCGCCGTGGGGAGGGGCCTGGCTCCCGACCCCTCTCCTGTAGCCCCCAGCGTGATCCTCCCGCCGGAAGGGGGGCCATCGAGCTGGGGCCACCGGCCGTTGCGGTGATCTGTTCCTCCTGCGACTGATGGTTAGCGTAAGCTTGCTCCTGAGGGATTAGGGGTACCCTGTAGCGGTCGTCGCACATGCGGTCGTGGTGGTTCCCCGGCGGCTCCTGGAAGGCTTCGACTCCTAGCGTCCCTTCTTCCCAATTTTCTTTGACGAACGAGCCGGGGTCGTCCTCCGGTGTGTACTCTTGGTTCGTCATGCGGGGCATGTAGGCTTCCGGGGCCGTTACCCCGAACACCTCGCCATAGTGCCCCACACTCCATGTCGCCCGGCCCAGCGCGACATCCTGAGGGTGATAGCGCGGCATCCCACTTGGGCCATGGGAGGCGACGCCTGTGCTCATGCTTGTTGCGGGCGGTATGGGGACGACAGAGGCCCCGGCGCCGCCGGCCATGCTGGTGTTGACGAAGCCCCCTGGTGCACCTGACGGCGCGTGGTGACGGCATGGCCCGCCGTGAATCCCTGCAGCGGCCTGGGGAGGGAGTTGATGACAAAAAGGCGGCGCTCCCGAGGCCGCCGCATCCAGAAGCTCGGCAACGCGTTCCAGCGGTGCGTCCCGGCCACTTTCCATCTGCCGGCACCGCGACAGCTCCCTTGCCACGGTGAGTGCTGCCCGCATGTTTGCCTGTTCCCGCCGCGGGTGCGGTGCTGTCGCCGCGGCGTGGCTTGCTACTCTGGCACCGGCTCGCACTTGTCGTGGAGTGAGGGTAGATGATGCCTGGCCACGTCGCCGGCGCCCCGCGGGATTGGACGGCGTTCGTAGGAGCGCGCGGTTGAGGTCTTCATGGGCGGGCGGCGCCGACCGGGCTGGCCAGGATGCCCAGCGGTTGGAGTCAGCTCTTGGGTCGTCGGACATCGTGGTCGCGGAGTGTCGGCAAGTCAATTGGTGGAGAAGAAGCTCCGGCGCACCACTACCTGGCGCGCCAAATGTCGGATGTGGGGTTCCGGCAAACCCTTAAGGTTCGAAAACTGGGGTGCGCGCGAAGTCTTTCCCTCCTACCGATCTACACCCTAGCTCGCTAAGATCTCGCGGACAAACTCGACGAACTCGCTACACAGAAAGACACGAGATTTATACTGGTTCGGGCCACCGTTGTGGTGTAATACCCTACTCCAGTGTGGTGGTGGTGGATTGCCTCTTGGGCTGATGATGAACAGTACAGAGGGAAGAACGGCCTCCTGAGGTTGAGGTGTTCTTGTGGCTAGGGTAGGCTCTCGATCAGATTGGATCAAGCTAAGATGAGATGCCTCTACTGTGGTGGCTAGCTCTACTTATATAGGCCCTGGTCCTCTTCCCAAATATTGAGAGGGAAGGGAGCCAACAACGGTGGGAAAATTTGAAGGGGGACAGCTAGTACAAGATATCCTGACAAAAGTGGTCTTCGCCTGCGAAAGGCTCTGGTGGTGACGCCGTCTTGGGCTCCACGATGACCTTCGTCTTGTCGTCCTTCTGGTCTTGGTCTCGTTGCACCGATATGGCAACCTTTGCCTGATGCCTCAGTACTCCTCGCTGCGCTGGCCTCCTTAGCACCAAAAAGGAAACCAGGACGCTACACGCGCTGGTGCCCACCTGGCGCCCGCCTGGTGCCCATCGTCATAGCTCATGTCACGAGAGCCTCGTGAGGTTTCCCCCGCCTTGATATCTCTGCTCCTCGTGAGCCTGCCTGACTAGGCCACTCATGAGGAGATCCTGCGTCGTCTGCCTCACGAGGCTCGGCCCCTCGCGAGGGTCCTGGATGCCTTGTTGATGAAGATGGGTCGTACAGCTTGCTGGCTTAGCCACGCCGTGGGCCGCAGGCAGGCAAGTCTGGGGACCCCCATTCCCAGAACACCGACAAGAGCAAGTAAGAGGTGGAGATCCTCAACGATCTGCCCCTCTTTGATGTTGACATTCTGAACAACTTCATCGATGAGTGGTTTGATGACCAAAGCATCAGCATTGATGATCTTCAGCTGCCTGTGGACATAAGTGTCAAGTTTCACGGAGCCATTGCCAATTAAGTGGCCTTGGCTTAGAAAATCATCGAAATCAAGAACAAGATAGATTATGAGAAGGCTCATTTCAAGAAGAATATGTCCAAGCTCAGTGCGGCAGATGTGCAGATCTTCAAGAAGATGCTTCATGATCTCAAGGAATAGTTTCACAAGAAGCGTGAAGAAGCCAAAGATTCACGAGAGCGCATGAAGTACTTTGCACAGAAATGTGTTCAAGCACATAATGAAGCTGAGAAGCGGAAAGCTCTTGGTCGTCCTGGCATCGACCCCCGAATGGTTGCCAAACAAAATAAGAAGTCTGTTGCAGCCCAAACTGAAGCACCAAGGTAGGAAGAACCTCGCATTGTCTTCCCTTCCAGTATGACAGGCTCGAAGCCTAAGGTCACCTCGGCAGCTTCAGAGCTGAAGAAAACAAGGGCAGCTGAAGCCGAAGCCAGGAAACGCAAGCACAAGGATACTTCTGATGATGCCCCTGAAGCAAATATGCCCTAGAGGCAATAATAAAGTTGTTATTTATTTCCTTATATCATGATAAATGTTTATTATTCATGCTAAAATTGTATTAATCGGAAACTTAGTACATGTGTGAATACATAGACAAACAGAGTGTCCCTAGTATGCCTCTACTAGACTAGCTCGTTAATCAAAGATGGTTAAGTTTCCTAGCCATAGACATGTGTTGTCCTTTGATGAACAGGATCACATCATTAGAGAATGATGTGATGGACAAGACCCATCCGTTAGCTTAGCACTATGATCGCTTAGTTTATTCACACATGATTATTGAGGCTTGCGGCGGGTATCGTTATTCTCCGTCCTTCACAGATGATTTGAGCATATATGGGTGTATCTACTTAATGAAACACAAGTCTGAAACATTTGAAAAGTTCAAAGAATTTTAGAGTGAAGTTGAGAATCATCGTAATAAGAAAATAAAGTTTCTACGATCTGATCGCGGAGGCGAATATTTGAGTTACGAGTTTGGCCTTCATTTGAAATAATGTGGAATAGTTTCGCAACTCACGCCACCTGGAACACCACAATGTAATGGTGTGTCCAAGCGTTGTAACCGTAGTTTATTAGATATGGTGCGATCTATGATGTCTCTTACCAATATACCACTATCATTTTGGGGTTATGCATTAGAGACAGCTGCATTCACATTAAATAGGGCACCGTCTAAAAATCCATTGAGACGACACCATATGAACTGTGGTTTAGCAAGAAACCTAAGCTATCGTTTCTTAAAGTTTGGGGTTGCGATGCTTATGTGAAAAAGTTTCAGCCTGATAAGTTCAAACCCAAATCGGAGAAGTGTGTCATCATAGGATACCCAAAAGAAATTGTTGGGTAAACCTTTTATCACAGATCCGAAGGCAAGATCTTCGTTGCTAAAAATGGATCCTTTCTAGAGAAGGAGTTTCTCTCGAAAGAAGTAAGTGGGAGGAAAGTAGAACTTGATGAGGTAATTGTACCTTCTCTCGAATTGGAAAGTAGATCATCACTGAGATCAGTTCTAGTGATTCCTACACCAATTAGTGAGGAAGTTAATGGTGATGATGATGAAACTTCAGATCAAGTTACTACCGAATCTCGTAGGTCAACCAGAGTGGTACGGTTGCTAGACCATGATGAACCTACGAACTATGAGGAAGTGATGATGAGCCCATATTCCGACAGATGGCTTGAGGCCATGAAATTTGAGACAGAATCCATGTATGAGGACAAAGTGTGGACTTTGGTGGACTTACCCAATGATCGGCAAGCCATAGAGAACAAATGGATCTTCAAGAGGAAGATGGACGCTGATAGTAGTGTTACTATCTACAAAGCTCGACTTGTCGAAAAGGGTTTTTGACAAATTCAAGATGTTGACTACACTCAGATTTTCTCACTCGTATCGATGCTTAAAGTCTGCCCGAATCATGTTAGCAATTGCCACATTTTATGTAATCTGACAAATGGATATCAAAACTGCATTCCTTAATGGATTTATTAAAGAAGAGTTGTATATGATACAATCAAAAGGTTTTTTCAATCCAAAAGGTGCTAACAAAATGTGCAAGCTCCAATGATCCATCTATGGACTGGTGCAAGCATCTCGGAGTTGGAATATACGCTTTGATAAGTTGATCAAAGCATATAGTTTCATACAGACTTGCGGTGAAGCCTGTATTTACAAGAAAGTGAGTGGGAGCACTAGAGCCTTTCTGATAAGTATATGTGAATGACATATTGTTGATCGGAAATGATGTAGAATTTTCTGGAAAGCATAAAAAAGTATTTGAAAGGAGTTTTCCAAAGAAAGACCTCGGTGAAACTGCTTACATATTGAGCATCAAGATCCATAGAGATAGATCAAGACGCTTGATAAGATTTTTTCAATGAGTATATACCTTGACAAGATTTTGAAGTAGTTCAAAATGGAACAGTCAAAGAAGGAGTTCTTGCGTGTGTTGCAAGGTGTCAAGTTGAGTAAGACTCAAAACCCGACCACAGCAGAAAATAGAAAGAGAATGAAAAGTCATTCCCTATGCCTCAGTCATAGATTCTATAAAGTATGCTATGTTGTGTACCAGACCTATTGTGTACCTCACCATGAGTTCGGCAAGAGGGTACAATAATGATCCAGGAGTGGATCACTAGACAGCGGTCAAAATTATCCTTAAAAGGACTAAGGATATATTTCTCGATTATGGAGGTGATAAAACATTCATCATAAAGAGTTACGTCGATGCAAGCTTTGACACCGATCTGGATGACTCTGAGTCTTGATCTAGATACACATTTAAAGTGGGAGCAATTAGCTAGAGTAGCTCCGTGCAGAGCATTGTAGACATAGAAATTTGCAAAATACATACGGATCTGAAGATGGCAGACCCGTTGACTAAACCTCTCTCACAAACAAAACATGATCACACCTAAGTACTCTTTGGGTGTTAATCACATAGCGATGTGAACTAGATTATTGACTCTAGTAAAACCTTTGAGTGTTGGTCACATGGTGATGTGAACTATGGGTGTTAATCACATAAATATGTGAAATATTAGTGTCAAATCACATGGCGATGTGAACTAGATTATTGACTCTAGTGCAAGTAGGAGACTGAAGAAAATATGCCCTAGAGGCAATAATAAAGTTGTTATTTATTTCCTTATATCATGATAAATGTTTATTATTCATGCTAGAATTGTATTAACCAGAAACTTAGTACATGTGTGAATACATAGACAAACAGAGTGTCCCTAGTATGCCTCTACTAGACTAACTCGTTAATCAAAGATGGTTAAGTTTCCTAGCCATAGACATGTGTTGTCATTTGATGAACGGGATCACATCATTAGAGAATGATGTGATGGACAAGACCCATCCGTTAGCTTAGCACTATGATCGTTTAGTTTATTGTCACTGCTTTCTTCATGACTTATACATGTTCATATGACTATGAGATTATGCAACTCCCGAATACCAGAGGAACACTTAGTGTGCTATCAAACGTCACAACATAACTGGGTGATTATAAAGATGCTCTACAGGTCTCCGATGGTGTTTGTTGAGTTGGCATCGATCGAGATTAGGATTTTTCACTCCGATTGTCGGAGAGGTATCTCTGGGCCCTCTCGGTAATGCACATCACTATAAGCCTTGCAAGCAATGTGACTAATGAGTTAGTTGCAGGATGATGCATTACAGAACGAGTAAAGAGACTTGCCGGTAACGAGATTGAACTAGGTATGATGATATCGACGATCGAATCTCGGGCAAGTAACATACTGCAAGTGCTAGTTATCGACTAGAGGGGGGTGAATAGGCGATTTTTATGGAAGTCTTCAAAACATGGAAGTTTAGAAGACAAACGATAGAAATGAACCTATTAACATGTAGTGGAAGGTAGACTACACTAGACAAGCCATAGTCATGCAAGTAATGAAGCTAAAGCACGAAGACTATTAGCAGCTAGGTAGTATGGATCAGGATGGAAGATAGTATGAAGCCAAACAACAATAGTCATCACACATCGAATTCAAACAGATAATTCAAGCAGGCAATGAATTCACGAAGACAAACTGTAAGTAAAGAGAGGGAGAAGATAGAACCAGTTGCTTGGTGAGGACAGTGATTTGTTGGACCAGTTCCAGTTGTTGTGACAACTGTATGTCTGGCCAGGGAGGCTGAGATTTAACTCAGAAGACCGCATCTTCACCTTATTCCCCTTGAGCTAAGGACACTTAGTCCTCGCCCAATCACTCTGGTAAGTCTTCAAGGTAGACTTCCAAACCTTCACGGACTTCGTTCACCAGCAATCCACAATGACTCTTGGATGCTCAGAACGTGATGCCTAACCGGCTGGAGGATTCACAGTCCTGTATGTAACAAGTCTTCAGGTCATGCAGACAGAAAGACTTCAGTGATGCCAAACACTCTTTGGGCTTTGGGTGTTTTGGGCTTTGTCCTTGCAAGGATCTCTCTCTCAAATGCTTCGGAGGTGGGTTGCTCTCAAACGACAAAAGCCATGCACTAACTCTGAGCAGCCACCAATTTATGGTGTAGGGGGTGGGCTATATATAGCCACTAGGCAACCCGACCTGATTTGTCCGAAATGACCCTATGTCACTAAGGAACTGACACGTGTCCAACGGTCAGATTTCAAACACACGTGGCAGCTTCACTTGGGCTACAAGTAAAGCTGACTTATCCGACTCTAGATAAGATTTTCTCTCATTGTCTTTGCTCGAAGACATAGGATTTGGTTGAGCATCACTTCAGTCACTCTGACTTTGTTCATTTGGACCCCACTTAACAGTACGGTGGTTCCTGTGACTCGACAAATAAGAAAAGGAAACTACAAAACAGCTATGTCTTCGCACTCCATAGTCTTCACGTGAATGTCTTCTCGAGTCATAATCTTCGTTGTGAATATCTTCACATACCACCATTGTCTTAAATGTCTTCACACATTTTTAGGGGTCATCTCCGGTAGGTAAACCGAATCAATGAGGGACTACTACCTGTGTTATCCTGCAATTCTCATAAACACATTAGTCCCTCAACCAGGTTTGTCGTCAATACTCCAAAACCAACTAGGGGTGGCACTAGATGCACTTACAATCTCCCCCTTTTTGGTGATTGATGACAAACTAGTTGAAGTTTTCAACGGGGATAAAAGTATGTGAAAGTGTAAAGGATTGAGGTATTGTCTTCATAAGTAGCAAAAGGCTCCCCCTGAAGATGTGCATATTAGAGTTTTTCTTTAGAATGCAAGTGCACATGGCAGGTTGTACTTGTGGAGATCCTCTTCAACTTATGAAGACAATTCATCATGCATGATAAGGATATAACAAGGATAATGACATGCGTAATGAAAAACGGACGTCTGCAAAATGACTTCGTGCGGAATTTATCATCGCACAAGCGGAATTTATCATCGCATCACAGAATAATAGAAAAAGTAGCAGACGACCATCAAGTTTAAGTGTTACAACTCAAAGAACCAAATGTATCAAAAGCGAGAGTTGTAATCGCTTGGCAAAAGTATAGCAACCACCCATATGGACCCGCTTGAAGACTATCAACTCATATGCTTCTCCCCCTTTTGTTAGTAAGGACCAAAAAGGTTTGAAGACATAGAGCCTCTACTCGTTCCCATGAGAAGTAGGAGAAGGTGCAAGGTCGATGTTGGTGTCTGGTGGTGCATAGGTACTTGGTGCAGTGTCGATATGCGGCGACGTTGTAGTTGGCGAAGTAGCATCATCTTCATCATTGATGACTCTTGCATTGACAGTTGTCGGATCACGGGTTCCGGCAAAACCCTTAAGGTTCAAACTCTGGAGTGCGCGCGAAGTTCTTTCCCTACTGATCCGCGCCCTAGCTTGCTAAGATCTCGCGGACGAACTCAACGAACTCACAACACAAGAGACACAAGATTTGTAATGGTTCGGGCCACCGTTGTGGTGTAATACCCTACTCCAGTGTGGTGGTGGTGGATTGCCTCTTGGGCTGATGATAAACAATACATGGGGAAGAATAGCCTCCTGAGGATGCGGTGTTCTTGTGCTTGGCGAACTTGTGTGTGTGGATTCGCTTAGCTCGGGCTTGCTTGTGAGCTCCGAACCCGGTGTGTGGCTAAGGGTCAGCTAAAGATCCGGTGAGATGCCTCTGAATGAGTTATCCCCTACGATGGTGGCTAGTCCTACTTATATAGGCCCTGGTCCTCTTCCCAAATATTGAGTGGGAAGGGAGCCAACAACGGCCAATTTGAAACGGAACATCTAGTACAACTTATCCTGACAAAAGCGGTCTTCGCCTGCAAAAGGCTTTGGTGGTGACGCCGCCTTGGGCTCCATGGTGACCTCCGTCTTGCCGTCCTGCTGGTCTTGGTCTCGTTGCACCAATATGGAAACCTTTGCTTGATGCCTCGGTACTCTGCGCCCGCGCTTGCTTCCTTAGCACCAAAGGGGAAACAAGGACACTGCGTGCGCTGGCGCCCGCCTAGTCTCGATCGTCATGGCTCACGTCACGAGATCCTCACGAGGTTTGCCATGCCTTGATCTCTCCGCTCCTCGCGAGCCAACCTGGTGAGGCCGCTCCTGAGGAGGTCTTGTGTCATCCGCCTCGCGAGGCTTGGCCCCTCGCGAGGGTCTTGAATGCCTTGTTGATGAAGATGGGCCGTACAGGCCTGCTAACAAAGCCACGCCGTGGGCTGCAGGCAGGCAAGTCTGGGGACCCCCGTTCCCAGAACACCGACAGTAGCCCCGGGTCCCAAGGCACGCTTGGGCTTGGCTTCGAGGCGAAGCCAAAGGTCAAGTGTGGAGTGCCGCAGGCCCCCAAAGCCTGCGGCCTTGGTCGACACATGGTGGTTGATTGGACCTGGGTGTCTCCGCTTCCCCACGCTGCCTCGGCAACTGTCCGACTTGACAAGTCCCTGCGAGGAATCAAGAAGTACCTCGCGAGGGTGTGTAAAGGGCATGTAATGTCTTTTGTTGATACTATCCTTGTTATGAAAATTTGCGAATGCCTGCTCTGTCTAGGCTCGGTCTCCCCTTTCCAACGTTGCGACAGCTTGTTGCTCTACGCTGACAGGTCCCGGTTGATACGTCTCCAACGTATCTATAATTTTTTATTGTTACATGCTATATTATATTCTGTTTTGGACATTATTGGGCTTTATTATACACTTTTATATTATTTTCGGGACTAACCTATTAACCAGAGGCCCAGCCCAGAATTGTTGTTTTTTGACTATTTTAGAGTTTCGTAGAAAAAGAATATCAAACGAAGTCCAAACGGAATGAAACCTTCGGGATCGTGATTTTCGGAACGAACGTGATCCAGAGGACTTGGACCCTATGTCAAGACATCAACCAGGAGGGCACGAGGTAGGGGGCGCGCCTACCCCCCCCCCCCCCAGGTGCGCCCTCCACCCTTGTGGGCCCCACGTTGCTCCACCGACGTACTTCTTCCTCCTATATATACCTACGTACCCCCAAACTACCAAATACGGAGCCAAAAACCTAATTCCACCGCCGCAACCTTCTGTACCCGTGATATCCCATCTTGGGGCTCGTTAGGAGCTCCACCGAGGGGGCATCGATCATGGAGGGCTTCTCCATCAACACCATAGCCTCCGATGAAGTGTGAGTAGTTTACCTCGGACCTTCGGGTCCATAGTTATTAGCTAGATGGCTTCTTCTCTCTTTTGGATCTCAATACAATGTTCCCCCCCTCTCTTGTGGAGATCTATTCGATTTAATCTTCTTTTGCGGTGTGTTTGTTGAGACAGATGAATTGTGGGTTTATGATCAAGTTTATCTATGAACAATATTTGATTCTCCTCTGAATTCTTTTATGTATGATTGGTTATCTTTGCAAATCTCTTTGAATTATCAGTTTGATTTGGCCTACTAGATTGATCTTTCTTGCAATGGGAGAAGTGCTTAGCTTTGGGTTCAATCTTGATGTGTCCTTTCCCAGTAACAGTAGGGGCAGCAAGGCACGTATTGTATTGTTGCCATAGAGGATAACAAGATGGGGTTTATATCATATTGCATGAGTTTATCCCTCTACATCATGTCATCTTGCTTAAAGCGTTACTCTATTCTTATGAACTTAATACTCTAGATGCATGCTTTGGATAGCGGTCGATGTGTGGAGTAATAGTAGTAGATGCAGGCAGAGTCGATCTACTTGTCTCGGACGTGATGCCTATATACATGATCATACCTAGATATTCTCATAACTATGCTCAATTCTATCAATTGCTCAACAGTAATTTGTTCACCCATCGTAATACATATGCTCTTGAGAGAAGCCACAAGTGAAACCTATGGCCCCCGGGTCTATTTTCCATCATATTAATCTTACAACACTTAGCTATTTTTATTACCTTTTTATTTTACTTTGCATCTTTATCATAAAATACCAAAAATATTATCCTATCATATTTATCAGATCTCACTCTCGTAAGTGACCATGAAGGGATTGACAACCCCTTTATTGCGTTGGTTGCAAGGATTTATTTGTTTGTGTAGGTGCGAGGGACTTGCGCGTGGCTGTCGGATTTCGGGTTCTGGCAGACCCTTAAGGTTCGAACTCTGGGGTGCGCGCGGAGGTCTCTCCCCTACCGATCTACGTCCGATCTCCTCGTGTGATCTAAGCTGGAAACGACGAACAACACAAGGGACACAAGATTTATACTGCTTCGGGCCACCGTTGTGGTGTAATACCCTACTCCAGTGTGTGGTGTGGTGGATTGCCTCAGGGGCTGATGATGAACAGTACAGGGGAAGAACATCCTCGCGAGAGGTGTTCTTGAACTGATGCGATGAACTGTTTGGGTGAGTTCGATCGCCTCTCTTCCTCTCTCTTTTCTAGGGCTCTATCTGATCTGATCCGATTCGATTCCCCTTCTCTGTGGTGGCTAGCTCTATTTATAGAGGCCCTGAGCCTCTCCCCAAATAATGAGCGGGAAGGGCGCCAACAATTGGCAATTTTGAAGGGGAACATCTAGTACAAGTTATCCTGACCAAAGGTGGTCTTCGGCTGCCAAAATCACTGGTGACGACGCCATCTTGGGCTCCACGATAACCTCTGTCCTGCCGCTCTGCTGGTCTTGGTCTCGTTGCACCGGAATGGTAACCTTTGCCCAATGCCCTGGCCTGTGCTTGCTCCCTTTGCACCGAAGGGGAAACAAGGACACTGCGCAGGCCGGCGCCCGCCTGGTCTCGGTCGTCATGGCTTGCGTCACGGGATCCGCGCAAGGTACCCCTACCTTGATCTCTCCGCCTCCTCGCGAGCCTGCCTGATGAGGCTGCTCCTAAGGAAGCTTCCTGTCGTCCGCCCCGCGAGGCTTGGCCCCTCGCGAGGGTCTTGAGCTTGAGCTGATGAAGATGGGCCAAGCTGGGCCCCCACTTGAGCCACGTCGTAGGCCGCAGGCAGGCAACACAGGGTCGACCCTTCCATCAACTCCTGGCTTCGGAGATTCAAGGAAGACTTTGGACTTCTACAACACAAAACCAAGAGAGAGCACTTTGCTCTCATAGACTCCTTCCTAGCTGATCTTTGATACGTTACGAGTTTCATCTTGTTCTTTACTTGAATAGGGATCCTCACTCTCATTGTGGGTGGTCCAAGTGGAGCTGTATGTACATATGATGTAACTGTGTAAAATTCTTCCTCATATATGAAAATACAGTAGGAGCCTCTCCTACTGTCCTTCCCATCAAAAAAAAGTCTGGGGACCCCCGTTCCCAGAACGCCGACAGTAGCCCCCGGGCCCAAGGCGCGCCCGGGCTTGGCTTAGCAGAGAAGCGAAGGGGCAAGCGCGAAGCGCCGCGGGCCCTAATAGCCTGCGTCCTTTGGCGCTGCGTGGCGATTGATTGGACATGGGCGTCTGCGCTTCCCCACGACGCCTCGGCAACCGCACGACTTGACAAGTCCCTGCATGCAGAGAAATGGGTTATGCTTACCTACGATCGTGGTGCTCGGCGGTTGGCCTTCTCCGGCTATAAGTACGGGACTACGTGAGCCCCTTCAGTCCATCTCTTCCTGCTACTCCTTTTCTTCTTCTTCCTCGTCCTTGCTTCTCCTTACGCCAATGGCACCAATCCGCCGGTTTTCTGCAGAAGAGAAGGGAAAGGCCCCCCGAGAGGGTCCCGACCCTCTTCCAACGAAGAAAAGGCCAGTCCTCTGCCGCCGAGACGAGGGTGCTTGGCAGGAGGCGTCGAGGCCCTGGTACGAGCGGCTGCCGCCTGGGTTTCCGCTGCCCTTTTACGCCCGCGTTGTGGGCCCTAGGGAAGAAGGCGTCGAGCGACACCGACAGTGCCGCTGTCGACGCCGGTGAATCACGGCGGTGCGCGTCGTCCCTCCTGGAGTCCATGCCGAGGGCTCCTCTCGCGAGCTTGTGCTTCACGCCGCCATGCCTCCAAGCTCTTGGATCCGCCTTCCTCCCTCCTTCGCCTTCGAGATGCCGCCGAGCGGGTCCCTGGAGCTCTGGCTGCAGCACGCCGACTGTAGCACTCTTGCGACCGGAACAGAGGTCGCGGTCGTTGCTCCGGGCAAGGTCTTCATAACCCGGGGCTGGGGTGAGATCGCCCGGGTCTACCGGACGGAGGGTGCCCTCGTAATTCATCTTGAATACGACGGCGCCTCCCTGATGTTCTTCAAGGTCTTCGATGCTGAAGGACGCCGGCTGGAGTGCTGCCCCAAGGAAAGCGGCAGGGGCAACGAACTGGCAAGGACCTGGGCCGCCCATCGGTCCTCTAGCAGCTCCTCAGGCAGCAGCGGAGGAGCTGAGGAATCCAGCGGCTCCCCCGAGCTTCTCGCGACTCCGGAGACGAGCGACGACAGCTACGAGCCTCCGAGCTCGCACCGTGCTTGGAGTAGGGCGACTGCATCAAGCCGCCGACGCCACTGACCTGGATGGGGTTAGCGCCGGCGCCGGGCAGCCCACTGTTGATGATGGCATCCCTTGCGGAGGTGCGGGCAATTAGCATTCCTTAGGATTAGTACATTTGTTCCCTGCGAGGAATCGAAGCAACACCCCGTGGGGGTATGTAAGGCGCCTGCCATGTCTTTTTTGAACATTATATCCTTATTATGAATCAATGCGAGGTGCTTGTCCTGTCCCGGCTAGGCTCCCCCTTTCTATCCTCACGAGGACTTGGCGCTCTACGCTGACAGGTCCCAGTGCCAGGATTCAGTCGTCCCTGGTATGTCCGGTCGCGATGCCATGGTCAAGGCCAGGAGGTGAGCGGCCCGAGGTTCGGTAAGAGCCCCCAAGTCGCGATGCTCGGGAGGTCCCCTTTAGCACTCGAGCATCCCTCCTTGGGCGAGAAAGGAAGGGAGCGTCGCCGCGACAGAGCTGCACTGGGCGAGGGTTTGGCGCTGCGTTGGTCCAGTTCCTGTAAGGGCGTGACTTATCTTTTGAGTTTGGTGTAGTTCCTTGACGAGGTGCTGATGGGTTAGGTCCTCGCGAGTTTCTTCCTACTCCCCCGCACTTTCCTTAATGCTCTACGTCCTCAGGTCCCGGCCCTCGAGCGAGCTCAGCCACCGCTAGTATGACAGGTCGCGATGCCGTGGTTCAAGGCCAGGGGGTGAGGGCTGGAGAGCCAATAGGAGCCCATGAGTCACGATGCTCAGGCGCCCCCCTTTTAACGTGCAAGCGGTCCGTGCCGGAGAGAGGGAGCGATAGCCCGTGATGTCCCAAACGTCGCTCCTAGAGTGGGTCCTGCACACCAATCATAAGGAGAAACAAGACCTGTCGCTACGGTTGCCAGCCAACCATTGGTCGCTTCGAGGGAGTGATTGGGGCACTGAGGGCCTGGTGAGGTGGCGCCTTGCGGGGCTGCCGCGGCCAGAGCTCGACTACTCAGATTTATCGGCGTTGCAGGGACGGACCCATACGCAAATGCCGTGCCAGGGCGAGCGGATCCATAGGTAGGCGTCAATCGAGCAGGCGATTAGGTCGGGTATGTTAAGCACGCAGGAGGAAATTCATTTCAGGTAGATGCAGGAAAAGCAAACGTCGCTGGGTCGGGCCCGAGCAGCTTGGGGATGATGCAGCCCGAGGGGCACCCCCAACAAGGTAGGAAGAGCGTAAGCAAAATGGATACATGCCGCGGGGACGGACCCACGCGGCCTGGGAATGATGCGGCCCTGTGGACGCTCCCAGCTAAAATGGAACTTTGAAAGATGTCACCTGATGCTGTCAAAGATGAAGTGATGCTGAAGAAGCGGGTGATGCGCGGTGGAGACGTCGGTCCTCACGAGCCCCCAGGCCCAGGAGCCTCGGAAGGCTCCGGGGGCACGGTTAGGTCTTCGAGGGCCATCTCCACCTCTGCCAGGACCGCGCAGTGCCTGACCTCCTGCGCCTCCAGAATGCTCCTCAGCAGGCGCTGATGAGCGGCGACCGTGTTCGGCAGGCCGAATGGCATGCGAACGTAGCTGTGAGGTGGTCCCTCGCAGCGCCCCACGCGAAGACCAGAGGCGCTCCTGAGACGCGGCTCGGTTGAGCCCTGGTACGTCGATGCAGACGCGCAGCCCACCATCCTCACCTGGATGTGGGGCTACGGCGGGCAAGCGGCGGCTGCCACGCATGACTCTCGACTCCTGTAGCTCCTGGGTGTTTCTTGCGATGAACTACTGAGGGTTTTGTCTTCCTTGCCTTGTACCTTCCTGAGGGAAACGTGCCTGGAAGCACGCCTCCAAGTGGTGCCCGAGCGCCTCCCTCGCGGCCTTGGCAGAGTTGGTGGTTCTCCAAGAAAGAGCGCGCGAGCCCTGCCCGAGGAGGGCGCCGGGCGCGCCTTCCTATGCGAGAGAGGGTGGCTGAGGGAGTCCTGGATTGGGGGGTGTCCGGATGGCCGGACTATGACCATTGGCCGGACTCCTGGACTATGAAGATACAAGATTGAAGACTTCGTCCCGTGTCCGGATGGGACTTTCCTTGGCATGGAAGGCAAGCTTGGCGATACGGATATGTAGATCTCCTTCCATTGTAACAGACTCTGTGTAACCCTAGCCCTCTCCGGTGTCTATATAAACCGGAGGGTTTTAGTCCATAGGACGAACAACAATCATACCATAGGCTAGCTTCTAGGGTTTAGCCTCTACGATCTCGTGGTAGATCTACTCTTGTACTACCCATATCATCAATATTAATCAAGCAGAAGTAGGGTTTTACCTCCATCGAGAGGGCCCGAACCTGGGTAAAAACATCGTGTCCCTTGTCTCCTGTTACCATACTGCCTAGACGCATGCAGTTCGGGACCCCCTACCCGAGATCCGCGGTTTTGACACCGACATTGGTGCTTTCATTGAGAGTTCCTCTGTGTCCGTCACCTTTAGGCCCGATGGCTCCTTCGATCATCAACAACGAAGCGGTCCAGGTGAGACTTTTCTCCCGGACAGATCTTCAGATTCGGCGGCTTTACTGCTGCGGGCCAATTAAGCAGCCATCTGGAGCAGATTGAAAGCTACGCCCACAGCCATCGAGTCGATTTGGAAGTTTGAACTACACGGCCGACATCCGCGGAGACTTGATCTTCGACGGGTTCGAGCCACAGCCAAGCACGCCGCACTGCTACAATGGGCATGATCTAGCTCTGTCGTCGAACAGTGTCCTGGAGGCCGCACAAGTGTCCGCTCCGACCCTTAGCTCGGAGCCGACTTCGCCTATCGAGGACGGGTGGCTGGACACCGCCTCGGGGGCTGCAATCTCTGCGGCGATCGAGCCGAACACCATACCTGTCCTTTGCGGCTTCGTGACTCGAGGTGCGGACTCCTTTCCGGACTCAACCTTCCGCGCCTCGCTAATCGAATCTGATTGGGCGCGATAATGGAGTTCACCGCCGCGGACATCTTCGGCACTCGCCCTTTGGCGACATTCTGAATTCACTAAAGTCTCTCTCTTTATCAGAGAGCCCTGGCCGGACTATGGTCGGCAAGGTTGGGATGCGGACGACGAAGAAATTCAATGCCCACCCACCACCCACTTCGTAGCCACTGTCGATGATTTAACCGACATGCTCGACTTCGACTCTGAAGACATCGACGGTATGGACGACGATGCAGGAGGCGAACAAGAACCAGCGCCTACAGGGCACTGGAAGGCCACCTCGTCATATGACATATACATGGTGGACACCCCAAAAGAAGGGAACGGCGACGGAGGATGAACCCTCCAAGAAACAGCCTAAGCGCAGGCGTCAGCGGCGCCACTCTAAATCCCGCCACAGCAAAAATGGCGATTCCGGCACCGGAGACAATAACACCCTGGACAGTGCCGATGACAACCCCCTCCAGCAGGATTCAGCAGAGGAGGATGGAGAAGCCAGCCCTCATGAGAGAGCGGCAGACAGAGAGGTAGAGGACGATAATTACATGCCTCCCTCCAAAGACGAGGCAAGTCTCGACGACGATGAATTTGTCGTGCCTGAGGATCCCGTCGAACAAGAGCGTTTCAAACGCAGGCTAATGGCCACGGCGAGCAGCCTCAAGAAAAAACAGCAACAACTTAGAGCTGACCAAGACTTGCTAGCTGACAGATGGACTGATGTCCTTGCTACCGAAGAGTACGAACTCGAATGCCCCTCCAAGAGCTACCCAAAACGCAGGCTGCTACCTCGATTAGAGGAGGAAGCACCTAGACCTACATCACCAGCGCATGATACGGCCGACCGGCCACCTCGTGGCCGCGACAGAGAGGCCTCTCGGCCCTCCACTCAAGCCGCACCCCGGCGCCGCTCAAAGAATACCAAGGCACGGGGAAATGCGCCAGACCTGCGAGATATATTGGAGGATAGGGCAAGTCAAACAAGATCGATCTATGGATCACGTGGGCGCCCCACGACACGTGACGATAACTGTCATGCCACATATGGTAAATCCGCCCGGGCCGAACACAGCAGACAAAGCTCATTTGAGCTACGTCGTGATATAGCCCAATACAGAGGCACCGCACACCCACTATGCTTCACAGATGAAGTAATGGATCATCAAATCCCCGAGGGTTTCAAACCCGTAAACATCGAATCATACAATGGCACAACAGACCCTGCGGTATGGATCGAGGACTATCTCCTTCATATCCACATTGGCTTAACAGCTTGCCAGCAGAATCAATTGGTTATTGGGAGGACCTGGAAGCCGCATTCCTCGACAACTTCCAGGGCACCTATGTGCGACCACCAGACGCCGATGACCTAAGCCACATAATCCAGCAGCCAGAGGAATCGGCCAGGCAATTCTGGACACGGTTCCTAACAAAGAAAAATCAAATAGTCGACTGTCCGGACGCAGAGGCCCTTGCAGCCTTCAAGCATAACATTCGTGACGAGTGGCTTGCCCGGCACCTAGGACAGGAAAAGCCGAAATCCATGGCATCCCTCACGACACTCATGACCCGCTTTTGCGGGGGAGAAGACAGCTGGCTAGCTCGTAGTAATAACATGACCAAGATCCCTGGTAATTCGGATACCAAGGACAGTATGGGCAGGTCGCATCGCAACAAGCAAAAGCGCCGCATTAACGGGCGATAATGCCGAGGATCTGACGATTAATGCCGGATTCAGAGGCTCTAAACCCGGTCAGCAAAAAAAGCCATTCAAAAGAAATACTCCGGGCCCGTCCAATTTGGACCGAATACTCGATCGCTCGTGCCAGATACACGACACCCCCGAAAAACCAGCCAACCACACCAACAGGGATTGTTGGGTGTTCATGCAGGCAGGCAAGTTAAATGCCGAAAACAATGACAAGGGGCTGCATAGCGACGACGAGGAGGAGCCCCGGCCGCCGAACAATAGGCGATAGAAGGGTTTCCCCCCACAAGTGCGGACGGTGAACATGATATACGCAACCCACATACCCAAAAGGGAGCGGAAGCGTGCACTCAGGGACGTATATGCGTTGGAGACAGTCGCCCCAAAGTTCAACCCAAAGTTCGCCTGCCCGATCACTTTTGATCGAAGGGACCACCCCACTAGCATCCACCATGGCGGATTCGCCGCATTGGTTTTAGACCCAATCATTGACGGATTTCACCTCACTAGAGTCCTTATGGATGGCGGCGGCTTCAGACTGCTTTATCGAGGATACGGTGCGAAAAATGGGCATAGATCCCTCAAGGATTAAACCCACAAAGACGACCTTTAAAGGCGTCATACCAGGTGTATAGGCCAACTATGCAGGCTCGATTACACTTGAGGTGGTCTTCGGATCCCGGATAATTTCGAAGCGAGGGTTAATCTTCGACATAGTCCCGTTCCGCGATGGCTATCACAAACTGCTTCGTGACGAACCGCATTGGCAAAGTTCAATGCGGTGCCGCACTACGCATACCTCAAGCTCAAGATGCCGGGCCCTCGAGGAGTCATTACGGTCAATGGAAACACTGAACGCTCTATCCGGACGGAGGAGCATACGACAGCCCTTGCGGCGGAAGTACAAAGCAGCCTGTCAAGGCAATTCTCTAGTCCGGCCATTAAACGTCCGGACACCGTCAAGCGCGCCCAGAGTAACCTACAACAAGACCGCCTGGCACGTTCCGAATATGCATAGCAATGCGGCCCTAACCCCAGCCCCCGCGAAATTGTGAAACCAGTACTGCGCGTACATAACTACGCTTTGGAAATACCATGGGCATAGGGGGAAGGACACGATCATGGCACGCCCAAAATACGGCTCAACCGCACAAGGGGCTCCCGATTTTGTCATTATTTTTTTCTTTCTTTCTTACTTTCAGGACTCCACTTTCCGGAAGGCCTGTCCGGCAGCATAATCGCTGAACACACGGTGCAACAGCCAGGGCGGCAGAAAGCTACGCCGAGGGTCCAGGTGGTCTCTATAACAAGCAGTATACTTGTTTCACATATAATCCCGCAGCTCGCCCCTGGAGGGGGGACATGTTAAATAGTCCCATCTCTTTCTTATCACACTATTTGTATCGTTCTGCTTTTACCGCAGACTTTTCGAATAAACAAAATGCATAGCTTTTGTCTATTATTGCATTATCTTTTTTTATATATAAAAATATGTTCAGTTATGACATTAGGCAACCGTACACTTTGGTACAGCCAATACACCAGGGGCTTACGCACCCCAGAATATGGTGTGAGAAGTCCGAACACTCTCATGAGTGCGGCACCCCGAACTTATAGCATTATATGCATCGGCTCTGAATCATGTCTTGGGTCAATAGTTGGGTTTGCCCGGCTCCCATTGAGGGAGTCCCGGACTAGGGGGTGTCCGGATAGCCGGACTATTGTCACGGCCGGACTCCAAGACTATGAAGATACAAGATTGAAGACTTCGTCCCGTGTCCGGATGGGACTTTCCTTGGCGTGGAAGGCAAGCTTGGCGATCTGGATATGTAGATCTCCTACCATTATGGCGACTACGTGTAACCCTAACCTATCCGGTGTCTATATAAACCGGAGGGTTTTAGTCCGTGGATGAACAACAATCATACCATAGGCTAGCTTCTAGGGTTTAGCCTCCTTGATCTCGTGGTAGATCTACTCTTGTACTACCCATATCATCAATATTAATCAAGCGGGAGTAGGGTATTACCTCCATCGAGAGGGCCCGAACCTGGGTAAAAACATCGTATCCCTTGTCTCCTGTTACCATCCGCCTAGACGCACAGTTCGGGACCCCCTACCCGAGATCCGCCGGTTTTGACACCGACATTGGTGCTTTCATTGAGAGTTCCTGTGTGTCGTCACCGATAGGCCCGATGGCTCCTTCGATCATCAACAACGACGCGGTCCAGGGTGAGACTTTTCTCCCCGGACAGATCTTCGTATTCGGCGGCTTTGCCTTGCGGGCCAATTAAGCAGCTATCCGGAAGCAGACCGAAAGCTACGCCCCTAGCCATCGAGTCAGATTTGGAAGTTTAAACTATACGGCCGATATCCGCGGAGACTTGATCTTCGACGGATTCGAGCCACAGCCAAATGCGCCCGCCTTGTCTCGATGGGCATGATCTAGCTCTGCAGCGAGCAAAGTGCCACGGAGGCCGCACCGACATCCGCTCCAACCCTTAATCCGAGCCGGATTCCTCGATCGAGGGCGAGTGGTTGGACACCGCCTCGAGGGCTACAATGTCTCTGGCGATTGAGCCAAACTCCATCCTGTCGCTGCGAAGACCTCGACTCGTGGTGCGGACTCCTCTCCGGACTCACGAACCCTCCGCGCCCGCCAATCGAATCTGATTGGGCGCCCGGTCATGGAGTTCATCGCGGACATCTTTGACTTTTCGCCCTTTGGCGACATCCTGAATTCACTAAAGTCTCTCTCTTTATCCGGAGAACCCTGGCGGACTACGGACAGGAAGGTTGGGATGCGGACGACGAAGAAATTCAACGCCCACCCACCACCCACTTTGTAGCCACTGCCGATGATCTAACCGACATGCTAGACTACGACTCCGAAGACATCGACGGTATGGACGACGATGCCGGAGACGACCAAGACCCAGCGCCTACAGGGCACTGGAAGCCCACCTTGTCATATGACATATATATGGTGGATATCCCAAAAGATGGGAACGGTGATGGAACAACGGAGGATGACCCCTCCAAGAAACAGCCGAAGCGCCGATGTCAGCGGCGCCGCTCTAAATCCCGCCACAATAAAAACGGTGATTCCGGCACGGGAGATAATAACACCCCGGATAGTGCCGAAGAGAACCCCCTCCAGCAGGACTCGGCACAGGATGAGGGAGAAGCAAGCCCGCCTGACGGTCTGGCGAGAAAAGAGAGGTTGAGGGGCGATAATTATTTGCCTGCCTCCGAAGATGAGGCAAGACTCGACAATGACGAATTCGTCGTGCCTGAGGAACCCGTCGAATAGGAGCGTTTCAACCGCAGGCTTATTGCCACGACAATCAGCCTCAAGAAAAAGCAGCAACGACTTAGAGCTGATCAAGACCTGCTAGGTGGCGGATGGGTGAAGTCCTTGCAGCCGAGGAGTATGAACTCGAACGCCCCTCCAAAAGCTACCCCAAATGCAAGCAGTTGCCTGGACTAGAGGAGGAAGCACCCAAGTCACCAGCGCATGACATGGCAGACCGGCCACCCCGTGGCCGCGACAGAGAAGCCTCTCGGCTCTCCGCTCAAGCCACACCACGACGCCGCTCAAAAAGTACCAAGGCACGGGAAAACGCGCTGGACATGCGAGATATATTGGAGGATAAGGCAAAACATACAAGATCGATCTACGGATCGCGTGGGCGCCGAGCAATGCGGGATGATTACCGTCGCGCCGGATACAGCAAAACCGGCCGTGCCGAACACAGTAGACAAAGCTCATATGAGCTACGTCGTGATATAGCCCAATCTGTAGGCGCGACACCCACTATGCTTCACGGATGAAGTAATGGATCATCAAATCCCGAGGGCTTCAAGCCCGTAAACATCGAATCATATGATGGTACCACAGATCCTGCGGTCTGGATCGAGGATTATCTCCTCCATATCCACATGGCCCGCGGTGATGATCTACATGCCATCAAATACCTCCCACTCAAGCTTAAAGGACCAGCTCGACATTGGCTCAATAGCTTGCCAGCATAATCAATTGGTTGTTGGGAGGACCTGGAAGCCGCATTCCTTGATAACTTCCAGGGCACATATGTGCGACCACCAGACGCCGATGACCTTAGCCACATAATTCAGCAGCGGAAGAATCGGCGAGACAATTCTGGACTCGGTTCCTAACAAAGAAAAATCAAATCGTTGACTATCCGGATCACGAGGCCCTTGCAGCCTTCAAACATAACATCCGCGACTAGTGGCTTGCCCGGCACCTAGGGCGGGAAAAGCGAAATCTATGGCAGCCCTCACAACCCTCATGACTCGCTTTTGTGCGGAGAGGACAGCTGGCTAGCTCGAAGCAACAACTTGGCCAAACATCCCGATAGTCCGGATACCAAGGACAACAATGGCAGGTCGCGTCGCAATAACAAGAACAAGCGCCGCATTAACGGCGATAATCTGAAGATACGGTTTGTCAATGCGGATTGAGGCTCTAAACCCGGTCAGCGGAAGAAGCCATTCAAAAGAAATACCCAGGGCCCGTCCAACTTGGACCGAATACTCGATCGCTTGTGCCAGATACATGGCACCCCCGAAAAAACAGCCAATCACACCAACAGGGATTGTTGGGTGTTCAAGCAAGCAGGCAAGTTAAGTGCCGAACTCAATGACAAGGGGCTGCATAGCGATGACGAGGAAGAGCCCCGGCCGCCGAACAATAGAGGACAGAAAGGTTTTCCCACACAAGTGCGGACGGTGAACATGATATACGCAAACCACATACCCAAAAGGGAGCGGAAGCGTGCACTACGGGACGTATATGCGATGGAGCCAGTCGCCCCACAGTTCAACCCATGGTCTTCCTGCCCGATCACCTTCGATCGAAGGGACCACCTGTTGGGGAACGTTGCATAAAATAAAAAATTTCCTACGTTCACCAAGATCCATCTATGAGTTCATCTAGCAACGAGTGAGAGATGCATCTACATACCACTTGTAGATCGCGTGCGGAAGCGTTCAAGAGAACGGGGTTGAGGGAGTCGTTCTCGTCGTGATCCAAATCACCGGAGATCCTAGCGCCGAACGGACGGCACCTCCGCGTTCAACACACGTATGGTCAGCGTGACGTCTCGTCCGTCTTGATCCAGCAAGGGGAAAGGAGAGGTTGATGAAGATCCAGCAGTACGACGGCGTGGTGGTGGATGCAGTAGTCACCGCAGCAGGGCTTCGTCGAGCTTCTGCGAGAGAAAGAGGTGTAGCAGGGGAGAGGGAGGCGCCAAGATGCAGGGTGCGGCTGCCCTCCCTCCCCCCTCCTTTATATAGGCCCCCAGGGGGGCACCGGCCCTGGAGATCCAATCTCCAAGGGGCGTGACCAGGGGAGACTTGCCCCCCAAGGCAAGTGGGGCGCCCCCCACCCTAGGGATTCCAACCCTAGGCGCAGGGGGGCACAAGTGGGGGGCGCACCAGCCCACCAGGGGCTGGTTCCCTCCCACTTCAGCCCACGGGGCCCTCCGAGATAGGTGGCCCCACCGGTGGACCCAGGGACCCTTCCGGTGGTCGGTACAATACAGTAACCCCGAAATTCTCCCGATGGCCGAAATAGCACTTCCTATATATAATTCTTTACCTCCGGACCATTCCGGAACTCCTCGTGACGTCCGAGATCTCATTCGGGACTCCGAACAACATTCAGTTTGCTGCATACTCATATTCATACAACCCTAGTGTCACCGAACCTTAAGTGTGTAGACCCTACGGGTTCGGGAGACATGCAGACATGACCGAGATGGCTCTCCGGTCAATAACCAACAGCGGGATCTGGATACCCATGTTGGCTCCCACATGCTCCTCAATGATCTCATCGGATGAACCACGATGTCGAGGATTCAAGCAACCCCGTATGCTATTTCCTTTGTCAGACGGTATGTTACTTGCCCGATATTCGATCGCCGGTATCCCAATACCTCGTTCAATCTCATTACCGGCAAGTCACTTTACTCGTACCGTAATGCATGATCCCGTGACCAGACACTTGGGCACTTTGAGCTCATTATGATGATGCACTACCGAGTGGGCCCAGTGATACCTCTCCGTTATACGGAGTGAAAAATCCGATCTCGATCCGTGTCAACCCAGACACTTTCGAGATACCGTAGTGCACCTTTATAGTCACCCGATTACGTTGTGGACGTTTGGTACACCCAAAGTACTCCTACGGTATCCGGGAGTTACACGATCTCATGGTCTAAGGAAGAGATACTTGACATTGGAAAAGCTCTAGCAAAGCGAACTACGATCTTGTGCTATGCTTAGGATTGGGTCTTTGTCCATCACATCATTCTCCTAATGATGTGATCCCGTTATCAATGACATCCAATGTCCATAGTCAGGAAACCATGACTATCTATTGATCACCGAGCTAGTCAACTAGAGGCTCACTAGGGACATGTTGTGGTCTATCTATTCACACGTGTATTATGATTTCCGGATAATGCAACTATAGCATGAATAAAAGACAATTATCAAGAACAATGAAATATAATAATAATCCTTTTATTGTTGCCTCTAGGGCATATTTCCAACAGTCTCCCACTTGCACTAGAGTCAATAATCTAGTTACATTGTGATGAACCGAACACCCATAGAGTTCTGATGTTGATCATGTTTTGCTCGTGGAAGAGGTTTAGTCAACGGATCTGCGACATTCAGATACGTATGCACTTTGCAAATTTCTACGTCTCCATCTTGAACATTTTCACGGATGGAGTTGAAGCGACGCTTGATGTGCCTGGTCTTCTTGTGAAACCTGGGCTCCTTGGCAAGTGCAATAGCTCCAGTGTTGTCACAGAAGAGTTTGATCGGCCCGACGCATTGGGTATGACTCCTAGGTCGGTGATGAACTCCTTCACCCAAATTGCTTCATGCGCTGCCTCCGAGGCTGCCATGTACTCCGCTTCACATGTAGATCCCACCACGACGCTCTGCTTGCAGCTGCACCAGCTTACTGCTCCACCATTCAACATATACACGTATCCGGTTTGTTGTGGTCTATCTATTCGCACGTGTATTACGATTTCCGGATAATACAATTATAGCATGAATAAAAGACAATTATCACGAACAAGGAAATATAATAATAATCCTTTTATTATTGCCTCTAGGGCATATTTCCAACACCACCCCACTAGCATCCGTCACGGCGGCTTCACCGAATTGGTTCTTGACCCAATTACCAGAGTCCTGATGGACGGCGGTAGCAACTGAACACTGCTTTATCGAGGATACGGTCGCAAAATGGGCATAGACCCTCAAGGATTAAACCTACAAAGACGACCTTTAAAGGCGTCATACCGGTGTAGAGGCCAATTGTACAGGCTCGCCACACTCGAAGTGGTCTTCGGATCTCGGATAACTTCCGGCGAAGAGTTAATCTTCGACATCGTCCCATTCCGCAGCGGCTATCATACCTTTGCCGGACGAACCGCATTTGCAAAGTTCAATGCGGTGCCGCACCACGCATACCTCAAGCTCAAGATGCCAGGCCCTCGAGGAGTAATCACGGTCAATGGAAACACCGAACGCTCTCTCGAGCGGAGGATCATCTGGCGGCCCTTCGGGCGGAGGTGCAAAGCAGCCTCTCACGGCAATTCTCGAGTCCGGCCACTAAGCGTCCGGACACCGCCAAGCGCGCCCGGAGTAACCTGCAACAAGACCACCTGGCACGATTCAAGCACGAGTAGCAATCCGGCCCCAACCCCAACCCTTGCGAAATTGCGAAGCTAGTATTACGTGTACATAATTACGCTCTGGAAATACCATGGGGATACGGGGAGGGGCAAGACAACGGCACGCCAAGAATGCGGCTCGACCGCACCAGGGGCTCCCGTTTGTGTCATTTCCTTTTTCTTTTTCCTTTTTTCTTCCTTTTTTTTTACTTTCAGGACTCCGTCTTTGAGAAGTCTGTCCGCACTTGAATCGCCGAACTCACGATGCAACAGCCGTGGAAGCGGAAAGCCACGCCGAGTGTTCAGGTGGTCTCTATTACGAGCATTATACCTGTTTTACATATCATCCAGCAGCTTACCTCGAGGGGGGACATGTTAGATAGTCCCATCCCTTGCTTATCGCACTATTTGTATTGTTCTGCTTCCATTGCAGTACCTTTTTAAATAAACAATACATAGCTTTTGCTTATTATTGCTCTACTTCCTTTATATATACATATGTTCATTTCACAACATGTTGCAACCATACACTTTGGTACGGCCAATACACCAGGGGCTTAAGTATCCCAAAACTATGGTGTGATAAGTCCGAACACTTCCACAAGTGCGGCACCCCGAACTTATAGCATTATATGAATTGGCTCCGAATCATGTCTTGGGTCAATAGTTGGGTTTGCCCGGCTCCGTGTTTTGGTACCTTACGTTCCGCTATATCGGCTAAGGTAGCACCGGAGAACCAACGCGATTGTGCCCTCAGTTATCTTTGGGTCGAGCACCTCGATGGAGAAAGCTAAAACTGACCGTCATGATAGGGCGAGAGCCGATCGCTGTTCGAGAGGTTTTTCGGTCCCTAAAGACTTATGCCGCTTAGAGCAAGGAACGGAATTGTCCAGCCAAAGGCGTGGATAGCGCCCGAACTTCGGTCTTCGAATACTAGGGGCTTCGCGAAATTTAAAATTATAGAATTCTATGGCTAAGTGAGAGTGTTCAAGCATTATAAGTCTGGTTGCCTTGTTACGTTGTGTTGGGCGCCTCCTAGATGGACCCAAGAATGGGAACAAGAGTGCTCAAGTTTATCGAACACCCCAAAGCACTCGTGGCATGGGGGCTGAAGCCAACGACTTGCCATCTCTCAAATTTGATAAACGGCCGCACAGAAGGTAATATTTTAAATTAATAAGCGTTGCTTAGCGCATATGAACAAGTTTTCAGCATACAGGATAACAAATGCTAGTTTATTCAAAAATTACATCTTTGGAGCACTCATCCGCTATTCGGGGGGCACCCTTCAGGACGCCCTCATAGTACATTTCGGGCGTGCGATGCTCATGGCCCTTCGGTGGCCCGTCCGTCACAAGCCTCTCTGCATCCAGCTTGCCCCAGTGCACTTTAGCACGGGCAAGGGCCCGACGGACACCTTCAATGCAGACGGAGCGCTTGATGACTTCAAGCTGCGGACGAGGCATCCACCACCGCTGCACCAAGCGAAGTAGCTCCGGGCATGGCCTCCAATGGCCACAACCGGCGCTTATAAGGCCCTTCATGGCCTGTTCGGCGACCTTATGGAGCTCGACCAGCTGCTTAATTTGGTCGGCTCGAAACTGCACGGATGGTCGGCCTCAAAGATCTTGAGACCAGAACACCTTTTCGTCGAGCTCCCATCCTTGGCGCGGTAGAATGCGGCAGCATCGGACACACTACGGGCAAATCTGCGAATGCTCTGGAGAGCTCGAATCCGGGTAAGTAATAGGTAATTCACTTTCACATGCTTGCTTTGCATAAAGAATGCCTTACCGCCGCTATCTTCTTTAAAGACTCAATTTCTTGGAGGGCTTTTTGGGCCTCGGCCTTAGCAGCTTTGGCACTCTCAAGAGCCGAGGCGAGCTCGGACTCTCGAGTCTTGAGTCACGCTCCAAACTCTCGTGTTTTTCCACGTGAGCTTGGAGCTCTTCTTGTACCTTGGCCAGCTGCGCCTCCCCTTCTCTCGCTTCGGTGCGTTCATGACCGCTTTGTTTTCGGCCACGGACACCACTTCCTTCAGGGTCGCCACCTCATTCGTGGTCCCTACAGTACCCAAGTTATTCCTATTATTTTTTGCAACCAAAACCTTTTCTATAAGGTATTTCTTTAATAAGGTATTACTTACCTTCCTTGTCCTTGAGCTGCTTCTTGGCTTGTCCGAGCTCGTTCTCGGACCGCTCGAGGTTCTGCTTAATGCATTGACCTCCGCGATCGGTCTGGCAGAGGTCAGTGGCAGCCTGCATTCCCATATTGACATACTTATGTTAGACTCCTGTGTATATCTTTTAGATCCTTAGTCGGCTTTTCTTTCCAAGACCGAACTAAGCATCGAGAACTCTTGTCTATGCGGTTATATTTTTACATATTCTAAAACTTACCTCAAAGCCTGTTAGAAGGCTGGTACATGCCAGTCGATCCGCTCTTGGCGGATCGAATCGTTCGGATCACCGCACTCATAACGATGCGGTGCTCCTCCTCGATGGAAGCGCCATTAAGCGCCTCCCGAAGCTATCCGCTGCCTCCGGTTGGACGGAGGACACGGCGTCTTACCCTTCTTCCGAAGGGTCCGCTTGCCGGACTCGGAACCTTGAAGGTTACGGCATGGAGACCGGACAAGGGTCGGGCCTAGAGCCCTGGGGTCTTGCCCCACAGGGCGCTGGAGTCCGGGAGGTTGCCTTGTGGCACCTCTGCGCTACCTCCTCTTGACCAAGCCCCTCTTGGGGCCCTGCCAAGGCGTCACCCGCAGCGTGAGGCGAGGAGGCGGAAAGCGAGGTACTCTCCATTTCCGACGAGCCGAGGACCCGCTCGATGAATCGGCGAACTCGCCCTTGGGCAGGCTGCACGGTTGTTCGACATTAGAGAACACTCTGCAATAATAAAAAACCATGGGTATCCAGACACTTACGATCTCGCCAGGGGCTTGGCTCTTGTAGGCCAATCCTCCTCGTCGTCGTCGACGTTGGTGGAGAAGTCCGGAGGAAGGGTTCTTCCCTTCTTGGACCCTCCGGTCTCCCCAGTTGGGGCGGCCTTCCTTTTCTTCACCTCCCCCGCTGGGGGAGGAGCTTCTTCTTCTTCCTCCTTGTCTTCAGGAGAAGATTCTGCTTCAGAATCTGACAACACCTGGCGTTGGGAGCTCCTTCGAGTTCCCGTGGCCTCCTTCTTGGCCTTCTTCTCCGGCACCACGTACGGCGCCGGAGCCAGCAGCCCCGTCAATCGGGCGTCCTCCGGATCTTCCGGCAAAGGAGCCGGACAGTTAATCTGTCCGGACGTCTTCAGCCAGTCCTGTCAGAGATTAGGGAGTTTTAGATCCCACGTAGAGTCAATCTATGAAAAAAGAGTCCCGTAAAGGGTAAAATAACTTACCTCGCGGCTTGACGGCTGCGAGCTGTATCCGCGATCTTTGGTAGCGGATCTTTGGGGAACCAGCGTATGAACAGCACCTTCCGAGCGTCTTCGTGCGTAGTGTCGAAGAGCCGGCTCAAGGTTCGGTGTTGTGCCGGATCGAACTCCCACAAATTGAAGGCCCGTTGTTGGCATGGGAGAATCCGGCGGATGAGCATCACCTGGATTACGTCGACAAGCCTAAGATTCTTGGCCACCAGGTTTCGGACGCATGTTTGAAGTCCGGACGTCTCGTTCGAATTCCCCCATGTCAGGCCCGTCTCTTTCCATGACGAGAGCCGTGTGGGGAAGCCAGATCTGAATTTGGGGGCCGCCACCCATTCGGTGTTGCGGGGCTCGGTAATGTAGAACCACCCCGATTGCCACCCCTTTATTGTCTCCACGAAGGCGCCTTCGAGCCATGGGACTTTGGCCATCTTGCCAACCATGGCGCATCCGCACCTCCGGCAGCGGCCGCCCACTACCTTCGGTCGGACGTTGAAGATCTTCAGCCATAAGCCGAAGTGGGGCTGGATGCAGAGGAAAGCCTCGCACACGACGATAAACGCCAAGATGTTGAGGATAAAATTCGGGGCCAGGTCGTGGAAGTCCAGGCCGTAATAGAACATGAGCCCCCGGACAAATGGGTGAAGTGGAAAACCTAGTCCGCGGAGGAAGTGGGGGAGAAACACTACCCTCTCATGGGGCACAGGGGGTTGGAATAAGCTGCCCCGCATCGGGCAGCTGTCTTGTGATGTCATTTGGACAAGTATCCGGCTTCCAGCGATCTTGTGATGTGCCCCTCCGTGACGGAGGAGGCCATCCACTTGCCACCCGCTCCTGACATGGTTGGAGAAGGTTGAGGTGGGATGTGCGGACTTCGGCGCTGGAGCCCGAGTGCGAGGAAATGGATAAGCAAAGGAGGAAGAAGGCGTAGGTGAAAAGGTGGATCCTTATCCCCTTATATGGACGGACGACGCTATGTGTCCCCCACCAGCCTGGTAAAACTCGCTTATTTCCCAAGCGCCATAATCAATGGCGCGGATGGGTTACCCACGTCCGTATTGATGAGAATCCCGGAATAAGGGGGCATGATCTATGCTTTGATAAGACGTGCCAAGCAAACCGCCTCGCTAAACAGGCTGAGGTGGAACAATAAAAAACGATTCATATAAAGGCCTGGCCGTGGTGTGATGTCACGCCCTTGAATACGTCAGCAGAATCTGTGCAAAAATTATTCTCTCTACGGTGTTATGTGGAACTTGTTTTGCGAGCGAACACTATCCTTGTGTTCAAAACCTTCTATGAAGTATTCGGAGGAGGAACCCGCCTTGCAATGCCGAAGACAATATGCGCCCGGACTCGTGCGTCATTGAAGCCTGTTTGAGGGCTCTTGAGGAGTCCCGGACTAGGGGGTGTCCGGATAGCCGGACTATCGTCACGGCCAGACTCCAAGACTATGAAGATACAAGATTGAAGACTTCGTCCCGTGTCCGGATGGGACTTTCCTTGGCGTGGAAAGCAAGCTTGGCGATACGGATATGTAGATCTCCTACCATTGTAACCGACTCTGTGTAACCCTAACCTATCCGGTGTCTATATAAACCGGAGGATTTTAGTCCGTAGGGCGAACAATAATCATACCATAGGCTAGCTTCTAGGGTTTAGCCTCCTTGATCTCGTGGTAGATCTACTCTTGTACTACCCATATCATCAATATTAATCAAGCAGGAGTAGGGTATTACCTCCATCGAGAGGGCCCGAACCTGGGTAAAAACATCGTGTCCCTTGTCTCCTGTTACCATCCGCCCAGACGCACCGTTCGGGACCCCCTACCCGAGATCCACCGATTTTGACACCGACACCCATGTTTTGGTACCTTACGTTCCGTTATATCGGCTAAGGTAGCACTGGGAGAACCACTGCGATTGTGCCCCGGTTGAGCTGGGCTGAGCACCTCAGTGGAGAAACCTAAAACTGACCGTCATGATAGGGCGAGAGCTGGTCGCTGTTCGAGAGGTTTTCGAGTCCCTAAAGACTTATGCCGCTTAGAGCGAGGAGTCGGCTTCGTACGGCCTAAGCGTGGATAGCGCCCCGAACTCAGTCTTCCGAATACTAGGGGCTTCGCCGAAATTTAAAATTATAGAATTCTATGGCTAAGTGAGAGTGTTCAAGCATTATAGTCCGATTGCCTTGTTCGTTGTGTTGAGCGCCTCCCTCGAAGGACCCAATAATGGGAAAAGGAGCGCTCAAATTTATCCCGAACACCCCAGCACTCGCGACATGGGGGTAGAAGCCGACGACTCGCCATCGCTCAATTTTGATAAACGGCCGCACAGAAGGTAATATTTTAAATTCAAAAGCGTTGCTTAGTGCATATGAAACAAGTTTTTAGCGTCCATGATTACAAATGCGAGTTTACTCAAAAATTACATGTTTGGAGCACTCGTCCGCTATACGGCGGGCACCCTTCAGGATGCCCTCATAATACATCTTGGGCTTGCGATGCTCCTTGCCCGGCGGAGGTCCGTCCGTCACAAGCTTCTCAGCGTCCATCTTGTCCCAGTGCACTTTAGCACGGACAAGGGCCCTACGGGCACCTTCGATGCATACGGAGCGCTTGATGACTTCAAGCCTTGGACTGGCATCCACCAGCCGCCTTTACCAGCCAAGTAGCTTCGGGCATGGCTTCCAGACCCGGACTGCGAGACCCTTCATGGCCTGTTCGGCCACCTTATGGAGCTCGACCAGCTGCTTCAGCTGGTCGCTCAAAGGCACCGGGTGTCCGGCCTCAGCATACTGATACCAGAACACCTTCTCCGTCGAGCTTCCCTCCTCGGCTCAGTAGAATGCTGCTGCGTCAGACACACTCTGGGGAAGATCTGCAAATGCTCCTGGAGAGCTCCGGACTCGGGTAAGTAACAAGTAATTAACTTTCGCGTGCTTGCTTTGCATAAAGAATGCCTTGCCCGCCGCTATCTTCTTCATCGCCTCAATTTCCTGGAGGGCTTTTTGGGCTTCGGCCTTGGCAGATTTGGCGCTCTCAAGCGCCGAGGCGAGCTCGGACTCGGGTCTTGAGTCACGCTCCAAACTCTCGTGTTTTTCCACGAGAGCACGGAGCTCTTGCTGCACCGCCGCCACCGCGTCTCCTGCTTCTCTCGCTCGGTGCGCTCCACGGCCGCATTGTTTCGGCCTTGGACGGCGCTTCCTTCGAGGTTGCCACCTCGTTCGTGGCCCCTGCATACCCACGATTGATCCTGTCATTTTTTTGCAACCACGTCTTTTTATATACTTACATAAGGTATTACTTACCTTCCTTGTCCTCGAGCTGCTTCTTGGCAAGGCCGAGCTCGTCCTCGGACCGCTCGAGGCTCTGCTTCAATACATTGACCTCCATGATCGGTCTGGCAGAGGTCAAGAAGACAACCTGCATTCCCATATTGACACACTTATGTTAGACTCCTGCGTATATCTTTTTGATCCTCAGTTCAGCTTTTCTTTCCGAACACCAAACTGAGCATCAGGGGCTACTGTCTATGCGGTAATATTTTTACATATCTTAAATACATACCTCAAAGCCTGTTAGGAGGCTGGCACAGGCTTCGGTCAGCCCGCTCTTGGCGGACTGAACCTTCTGGATCACCGCACTCATAATAGTGTGGTGCTCCTCGTCGATGGACGCACCGTTAAGCACCTCTAGCAGATTATCCGGTGCCTCCGGTTGGACGGAGGTCACCGCTGTCGTAGGCTTGCCCTTCTTAGTAGGGGGCCGCCTGCCGGATGCCGGAACTGTTGAAGGTTCCGGGGCGGTGTCCGGCCTAGGGCCGGACTTAAAGCCCTTAGGGGTTTTATCCCTGAGGGAGTCCCGGACTAGAGGGTGTCCGGATAGCCGGACTATCGTCACGGTCGGACTCCAAGACTATGAAGATACAAGATTGAAGACTTCGTCCCGTGTCCGGATGGGACTTTCCTTGGCGTGGAAGGCAAGCTTGGCGATACGGATATGTAGATCTCCTACCATTGTAACCGACTGTGTAACCCTAACCTATCCGGTGTCTATATAAACCGGAGGGTTTTTAGTCCGTAGGACGAACAACAATCATACCATAGGCTAGCTTCTGGGGTTTAGCCTCCCCGATCTCGTGGTAGATCTACTCTTGTACTACCCATATCATCAATATTAATCAAGCAGGAGTAGGGTATTACCTCCATTGAGAGGGCCCGAACCTGGGTAAAAACATCGTGTCCCTTGTCTCCTGTTACCATCCGCCTAGACGCACAGTTCGGGACCCCCTACCCGAGATCCGCCGGTTTTGACACCGACATTGGTGCTTTCATTGAGAGTTCCTCTGCGTACGCCATCAAGTAGGATGCCTCATCTCGTCTTTAAAGACGATACCATCGCCAAAGAAGCCTTGGCCACTGGTCAGACTCTCCGGCTAGGCGGTATTCTCATGACCGCTAGTTCGGCCGCCGCGCCGACGATGACCTCTCGAGTCATCGAAATCAATCTCCATGTTAGTTCGGAACTTGCCGAATAGTTAGATCCGATCGAGCTCTCCTCCATAAACGAGCTCTTGGATCGCGCCGCCTCAGGAGTCGCCACAGATTACGGCCGGAGCGGGCCTAAAACGAGCGAGAGAGATCAACTCTCCCAGGCTACCCATCATGTTGTTGTGATAGAGGAGCAATGCGGCGATTCTTCTTCTATCTTAAGGACTAGCTACGTCCGGATTCCCGATCCCTCCATGCCGGATTCCTGCGGAGGGACGGATGTCGATCAAACCCTGAACTTAAAGTCAGGCGGCGGGTCGGACTCGTTGGATAGCACTCAAAAATCCAAACTTCCGAGTTCGGAAACTTCTCGGCCCTTGAGTCCTAAATTGGACGGGGTTCCGAATTTAGTGCCACCCGCCCACCCAAACATTAGCGATCTCTCTTGAATTCGGCAAGAGCCCGCCGAAACAGTACATCATTACTGGGCCAGATTCCTCCGGTTATGAGCAGGATAAAGGATTTGCCGAGAGGAGGGCCTTAATCCCAATTTTTTGCAATAATTGCACGGACAAGGGAATCCTAAACGCCATAAGTCGTCACGAAATTACATGCTTTGCTGACTTGGCGACCATAGTACAAAAGTACTGTGCGATGGAGAGCGCCTGGAAAACCGAAAGTAAATTTTGGGATAATCCGGCCCCGAATACATCCCTAGTCCGGAACAAAAGGGTGCGTCATTATCAAGCACCTGGGTTGAATACCAAAAAACCAAAACCCCCTAAAGGGTACGGAACCGTTCTGGAGGGTTGGCTAAACGGACCCTGCAAAATTCATAGCACAGAGGGCGCCACTCCAACTCATAGCCTTCGAGCATGTTGGATACTGCGGCAGGTGGCCAAATGTGGCGAAGAGCTTCTAGCTTCGGAATGCCAGCCCAGCAACACTAGTACGGTGTTAACAGTCTTCGAGACTTTCGCATCAAATAACATGCGAAAACGAACACTCCGCAACCTTGCCGAAGTCTACCAAGTAGCAACAATAAATCCATGGAGTGACACGGCTATTACCTTTAATGCCGATGTGAACCTAAATTCGAACTGCCGTGCACCAGCCGCATTGGTCCTCAGCCCGATAGTGGACGGCTTTCGCCTTACTAAGGTACTCATGGATGGCGGCATCGGACTAAACCTCATCTACGAGGAAACCCTCCAAAAAATGGAAATAGACTGGAACCGCATTGAGCGAAGCAGCACAACCTTTAGAGGAATAATCCTCACCGGGAAGCATGCTGCACAGAAAAATCACGCCGGCGTAGTGTTCGGCTCACGGACAATTACAGGTCCGAGGAGGTCACATTTCAAGTGGCCCCGTTCAACAGCGGATATCATGCTTTATTAGGACGAGAGGCATTCACAATTTTTCAAGCTATACCCCATTATGGGTACATGAAGCTTAAAATGCCCGGAGCTAACGGAATCATCACTCTCGCTAGTGATCCAAACATAGCACTCCGCGCCTAAAACAAGACAGCCGCACTAGCCCTCGAGGCACTAACCGAAGCCCTAGCGGCCGAGGAACTCACCGCGATGCGCTCCACGGTGAACAGGGACGACGTGATACTTGATAAAAGATCCAAGTCCACCTCTTTTAAACCAGCGGATGAAATAGTCAAATTCCAAGTCCACCCAACGGACCTGCAAAGACGGCCTCCATTGGGGCACAATTAAACCACGATGTAGACGCCAGACTACGAGAATTTCTGCAAGAAAACTGGGACATCTTTGCACGGCACCCTTCGGACATGCCAGGAATCCCACGTCGGTGGCCGAGCACAGCCTAAATATCCTAAAAGGATTCAAGCCCGATCAAACAGGCTCTTCGGCGCTTTTCCAAACCCAAGAGACAGGCCATGGGAGAGGAGCTAGCCAAACTTTTGGAAGCCGGATTCATCAGAGATATAAAACATCCGGACTGGCTAGCAAACCTGGTGATGGTACCAAAGAAGGACAAATCCTGGCGCCTATGTGTCGATTTCAAAGACCTTAATAAGGCATGCCCAAAGGATCCCTTCCCCCTCCCTCGAATTGATCAAATCATTGACGCTACAGCAGGACACGACTTATTGTGCTTCCTCGACGCGTACTCCGGCTACCACCAAATCAAGATGGCGGAGCCAGACCAAGCTGCAACAGCATTCATCACTCCATACGCCCGTTACGCTTCAACACAATGCCCTTTGGGCTTAAAAGCGTCGGCGCAACATATCAAGCATGATTCAGACATGTCTGGCGAACCAGATCGGCAAAACGGTGGAAGCATATGTAGATGACGTGGTCGTCAAAACCAAGCACGTCAAAACTCTAGTAGACGACTTGAGGCTCACATTCGACAATCTTTGAAAATATGACATCAAGCTCAATCCGGAAAAATGCGTCTTGGCGTTCGGCGGAAAGCTCCAGGCTTCATTCTGTCCGGTAGAGGAATTGAAGCAAACCCAGCCAAGATTCGAGCTCTGTCACAATTGGATATTCCAAAAGACCTCAAACAAATACAAAAATTGACGGGATGCGTAGCGGCTCTAAGCCGCTTTATCTCCTGTTTAGGAGAAAAGGCATTACCTCTTTACCGCCTCCTCCGCCGCAAGACCGAACACTTGAGTGGGCCGGATGCCGCCACGGCCGGACTCGAAGAAATAAAGGCCATTTTGGCAACAAATCCGGTCCTGGCCGCGCCCAACATGGGCGAACCAATGCTATTATATATCTCCGCAACACATCAAGTTGTCAGCGCGGTGCTCGTTGTCGAACGAGAAACGGATGGACACCGGCTCCCTGTTCAAAAACCGGTTTATTATGTGTCCACTGTCCAAACTCCATGCAAGTCCAGGTACCCACACTATCAAAAGATAGCATATGCGGTGTTCATGGCATCCCGGAAGCTACGACACTACTTTCAAGAGTGTTCGATAACGGTAGCCTCCGAAGTACCTCTTAACGAAATTATAAACAACCGCGATGCGACGGGCCGGATTGCTAAATGGGCCATAGAGCTCCTTCCATTCGATATAACTTATAAGCCACGACGAGCTATTAAGTCGCTGGTTTTGGCCGACTTCGTGGCCGAATGGACCGAAGCCGAACTCCCTAAAGAGTACGACGCATACTCCAATTGGATCATGCACTTTGACGGCTCCAAAATGTTGGCCGTCCTGGGGGCTGGCGTCGTCTTGACGTCCCCAACCGGGGACACAGTCCAATACTTCCTTCAGATAATGTATACGGACTCCAACAACGCAGCCGAATACGAGGCCCTTTTGCACGGCCTCCGGATGGCAGTCTCCATGGGCATTCAACGCCTAGAGGTGCGCTGGGATTCGAATCTCGCAATATCTCAAATAAACAGAGACTTTGATGCCAAAGATCCGAAAATGGCAGCATACCGCAATGCAGTCCTAAAAATGTCAGCACGGTTCGAAGGGCTCGAATTTCATCATATAGCCCGGGATAACAACCAGGCGGCGTATATATTGGAACGCATCGGTGCAAAATGCGATGCCGTCCCACCCAATATCTTTCTGGAACGGCTGTTCAAGCCATCCGTACTATGGGAAGGGGAGTCCGACAATATCAATCCGGACCCAACCACACTGCCTGACGCCGAACACTCTGACATAACCGGAGGCTCTTCCCCCGAGATAACACCCTCTGCTCACGAAATAATGGCGGTTATCGCCCCGTGGACGGAACCATTCCTAGCCTACATAACTAAGCAGGACCTCCCCGAAGACCAAAATGAGGCTCGCTGCATAGTACGGCGCTCTAAAGCCTATAAAGTCCATGAGGGAGAGCTTTATAAGAAAAGCACTACCGGAGTCCTTCAAAGGTGTATCTCCGAAGAGGATGGGCGAAACCTCCTGGCTGAAATTCATGCCGGACTGGGTGGGCACCACGCCGCAGCCCGGGCCCTTGTAGGCAAGGCTTCCGTACAGGATTTTATTGGCCGACGGCCCGGGCAGATGCGCAAGACTTAGTCCAACGATGCGTCGGTTGCCAGCTCTTTGCTAACCAAAGCCACATGCCACCCACCGCCCTTAAAACTATACCCATCACACGGCCGTTCGCGGTGCAGGGGCTTGACATGGTTGGACCCTCAAGGGAGGAACCCACAAGCAAAAATACCTATTGGTCATGGTGGATAAATTCACCAAATGGATAGAGGTCAAGCTCGTTAAAACGGCGAATCCGGACCAGTGATAGACTTCATATCGAGGCGATTGCACCATTACGGTGTCCCCATAGTATCATCATCGATAATGGCACCAACTTCACAGCCGATGAGGTCAAATCATGGTGCAAAAACATGGGCATCAAGCTCGACACGCCTCAGTCTATCACCCTCAAACCAACGGCCAAGTCGAGCGGGCAAATGGTCTAATAATGAGCGGCATTAAACCCGGACTAGTGCGGTCCCTCAAGGAATCTAACACGCCTTTGGGTTGAGGAGCTCGACTCCGTACTCTGGGGGCTGCGGACCACGTTGAATCGTACTACCGGATTCACACCATTCTTCATGGTGTACGGCGCAGAGGCAGTCTTGCCCTGCGACATAATACATGACTCACCTCGAGTGCGCATGTACGAAGAAAGAGAGGCCGAGCTTGATCGGCAGGACAGTTTGGACGCATTGGAGGAGGAGCGCGACGTGGCAAAAGCTTGTTCCGCATTCTATCAACAGGCTCGAAGATATCAAAGCAGGGAAATGCGGGCCAAAGCTTATAACATTAGCGAACTAGTTCTACGCTGCCGGACAAGAAAAGGACAAACTCAAGCCCAAATGGGAAGGTCCCTTCATCATAGACCAGGTCCCGACCGGGCGGGCATACCGTCTAAACGCATCGGATAACCGACTCGAGCCAAACCCGTGGAACGCAGCCCGATCTCACGAAGATTCTACGCCTAAGTGCGGACTCCAATTCGTCTCCTTCCTCCGTCCGCATTTTTTATTTTTTGCTTTTTGCTGTCTTTTATTTCTCTCCTTCCTCCTTCTTCTTCTTGTAGCCTCTAGAGGCTCGCTTTGCGCTTTTATCGCACACTTGACGCTACCGTCGCTCATTATCGCACACACTTTAACAGAAGCTTATTCATACGGGCTTTCATGCCCAACACATGCGTTAAACTTCCGCATGTACCTTTTATTCACCATTATATGCATCGATATGACTTAAGTTTTGGCCAAGCTTGGTTGCCTGGCTCCTGTTCTTACCCCTACGTTCCCGATTATTCGGCTAGGCGGTAAAGGAGCACCTCTGCGATTGTTCTTGCTGGTCACCGGATGTGTACCTCAGATCGGGTGAAGCCGAAAGCTAGCGTTCTTAAGGGAATATTCGATCGGTGAACTGAAAGATGATTTTTAACTATTTACCCATCTGCCCCGGATGATTTTACGCTTTTATAGCAGCTTTGACATGCACTTTAGGGCATGCATCCCAGAAAAGGAACCCTTAATCGGAACTATTCTCCTGGAAGATGTTTCTTACTACCCATGTAATATAACATAACTAGTTGGGCACTTATGCGATACAGCAACAATGACCCCTACGCCTGGTCTCCATGCATACCACGGTTTTTCTATAACCACGAAGGTATTCGGACACACTCGGACTATTGGGTCCGGAGGTCGAGCTTAAAAGGTCCGCTATGACAAACGATCTACAATCCGGCTAGAAGACATTCTTTCATGTCATATTTTTACATAGTCAACTCGAATCATTGTATTCCTCCTCAATGCCATCTAATAGGCTATCTAATTTACAATCCTGCTGGGAATACTTGGCGGCCAATTCTACTTGGCCGTACACTAAGCTTACAGGGATCTCCATCCCATCCGGCCCCACGGGTCCGACCTCGGCCATGTGGTTTGGGTCAGCCGTGTATGCGTCTTTACCATGGCCCGGCTTCCTGGCGCCTTGGCAGGCCGATATCTTCCATAGCGGAAGCGCCGCCGTGCTCCTTGAAGCCGCTCCGCCAGCTCCCCAATGCCTTGAGCGGGGAGATAGATGGCCACAAGGCTGGCCGATGCCTTTCATCACTGCCGGACTCATTCGTGCGGTAGCCGACGGTTCGGGAAGAAAGATCACCGAAGAATTGGGCATCTCCTCCTCGGGGCGACCTGTGAGCAAACCTACATACATGTTTATGTTAGTCGCCTTCCTCGCCGAACTCTTTCAAAGTTCGCTCAAGCACTTATCGAAAATGCCGCGTGAAGCCGCCGATTCTTCTTTACGGAGTCGCATAACCGAGCACGAACGTCCTTTAGTTCCTCACCCAGCTTGGTGTTGGCGTCTTGGAGGTTATTCTTCTCTGCCGCACCCTCGTAAGCATGCTCGCTTGACCTTTAATCGGCGTAAGAGCTGTTGCTTGTCCGGATCTAGTCCGGCGCCATCTGCAATGTTTTTGTCAGATTTACACACCCGCTGCACTTCATACATTATTTATCTTCTGAAGCGTATATTACCAGAGGGGGTCTCTGTGGCTCCCCCCGTAGCGGCTAGTGCGGCCTCAAGTTGGGCCCTGCACTCTTCCAGCTCCTGGGACGATCGGGTATTCTTTTACAGAAGATCTGCATAACAAATGATCCTTAAATCAGTTATTCTAACTATTTTAAGTCTCGGGGCTCTTGGCATATATAATCATCAAATTTCCTTACCCGTATGTCCTTCACATCTTTGCTTTCCGTGGCTCTGGCGGACCATCTTGAGCGGCACGGAGATGCGCATCTCCCGAATCAAAGGCATTCAAGGCCTCTGGGGAGAAACATGCGTCACGAAGAACTGTCCGGTGGCGCCTGTGATTCAAGGCGCTCTCCACCTCGTAGTTGGTGGCGGACAACCTGTCGGCATCCTCTGTTGGAGGAGCATCCGACGCACGTCTCGTGCTCGCCTCAGCCTCCGGACCCGGCTTTGAAGCTTGTCCGGGTAAGGTTTGATCGGCAGCCTCTCCGGACTCAGTCCGGCGAGCGCTCTTTTTCCTGCAAAGAGCATCAGCGTTAGTACGCCTTCCAGGAATCAATCCTGGGAGTATGGTGACATGCCATACCGTTGCGGCGGAGTTTCGATCCGGACCGCACTTCTTTTTAGCCTGCGGGGCCGCACTGCCCTTTGTTGGCCATCCGCCGCGGGCTCGGCTTCCTACCTCGAAGGTACCCCCTACGAAGCACCATTTGTATACGGTGATCAAAAATAAGCATGGATGGGTCGTTATCAGGGTCTTGGGATCTCGGTCTCATTTACCTGCGAGGCTGGAAGTATTCCGGGGTAATCAGCCGTAATGGCAACCAGCGCATTGTCGATGCTAAGTTGGTGGAATACCCCGTCGATCAACTCCACCTTTATATCCGGATCCTCTTCGAAGGTCGGATCGAGGGACCGTTCCGGATCCTCGGGTTGTGGGGGCGGGCTGTGTATCTTCTCCATAGTCCGGCGTAGTTCCTGCGCAGAAACCACGAAATGAGATATTTAACCATGGGAACATGGATCGGACAGGTCACAAAGATGTTTGCTTACCCACCTTCGAGGATTATTCAAAGAAAACTCCTTCAGTGGATTGACACGGAGGAAATCCTCCTCCTCCCCTTTGTACATGGCAGACAAGATCTTCACCAGTTCGGTGACCGATCCTGGCCCTTTGCGGCCATGGCGGGTGGCATCGTCCTCCCCGTTGAAGTCCCACATGGGGTGGCCCCTGTATTGGAGCGGCTGCACTCAACTCATAATGCAGATTGCCATGACTCCTGTCATGGTCAATCCGGCATGAGCCGATAACCTTATTCGGCTCATCAAATAACGGACATCGGTCATCTTCTCTCCGGGGCTCGAGGGCGCTAGCTTAGGCGCTTCTTCAGAGGAGCATTGGTGAACTCTGGAAGGCCGATCCGAACAGGATCCGGCAGCGGGACGTCCTCCATGTAAAACCATTCCAAAGGCCAGTCTTCGGACGCCTTCTTTGGGGTTCCGGATAGGTATCCGGTCCCGGCGATGCGCCATAGCTCGGCTCCGCCCACTTGATATATTGAGCCCTCATGAGAACGGGGTACTAGGCAGAATATTCTCTTCCACAGCCCGAAATGAGCCTCGACACCCAGGAACAGTTCGCAAAGGGCCACGAAGCCCGCGATGTGCAAGATGGAGGCAGGAGTAAGATGGTGCAATTGGAGGCCGTAGAACTCCAAGAGCCCCCGGAGAAACGGATGGATTGGAAATCCGAGTCCTCTTACTAGATAAGAGATGAAGCATACTCGCTCTCCTTTGGAGGGATCGGGGACGCTCTCCGCTTGCTTTCCGCCCTTGTAGGTGGCAAGTCCGGCTCGAACTAGGACGATGAAGGTCGGGGGAAGAAATCCCTTGGCTTGGAGTATAACTAACTCGCTATGCGGGACTGAGCATCTCTTCCAATTTCCCGGTGAAGTGGGGCCTTGAGAGAGGAGGAGCTGCGACCGTCCATGATGGAATGGGCTTTGGTCAGAGGCGCTCCGATGAAAGCTCGCAAAGGAGGGATGGTGTGACTCAGATCTAAATCCTCGCCCCTTTTATAGGCGGCTCATTTGCGCGGCTAGGGGTGTAATTGTAAAAATACCCTGGCTTTTCGCATTCATTCAAACACGTGGAAGATGACCATTATTGGGCGTAGAAGCCGAGGAGCGCAGCATTTATCAGAAGCCGGACACTCTTCGACAAGTATATGGAATTTGGAGAAGAACCTGCCTCGCAATGCCGAAGACAATCAACGCGCCGGACTCATCGTCATTGAAGCCTGGTTCGGGGGCTACTGAGGGAGTCCCGGACTAGGGGGTGTCCGGATAGCCGGACTATCGTCATGGCCGGACTCCAAGACTATGAAGATACAAGATTGAAGACTTCGTCCCGTGTCCGGATGGGACTTTCCTTGGCGTGGAAGGCAAGCTTGGTGATACGGATATGTAGATCTCCTACCATTGTAACCGACTGTGTAACCCTAACCTATCCTTTGTCTATATAAACCGGAGGGTTTTTAGTCCTTAGGACGAACAACAATCATACCATAGGCTAGCTTCTAGGGTTTAGCCTCCTTGATCTCGTGGTAGATCTACTCTTGTACTACCCATATCATCAATATTAATCAAGTAGGAGTAGGGTATTACCTCCATCGAGAGGGCCCGAACCTGGGTAAAAACATCGTGTCCCTTGTCTCCTGTTACCATCTGCCTAGACGCATAGTTCGGGACCCCCTACCCGAGATCCGCCGGTTTTGACACCGGCAATCCCCTTTTCGCCTGGAGTCCGGGAGGTCGCCTTGCGGCGCCTCCAGGACCACCTCCTCCTGGCTTGGCCCCTTTTGGGACGCCACCTCGACGTCATCCGCGGCGCGAGGAGAGGAAGCGGTCGGAAGTGAAGTGATGTTCACATCCGACGAAACAAGGAACCGCTTCGGCAAGCGTCGAGCCCAGCCTTTGGGCGGACTGCATGATTATATCCGACGTCGAAGGTGCTGTGCAACAAAGGAACGCCATGAGTTATTACGGTATCCGGAGACTTACGATTTCGCCAGGGCTTGGCCTGGTGGCCACTCTTCTTCGCCGTCGTCGGCGTTGGTGGAGTAGTCCGGAGGGAGGGTCCTTCCCTTCTTGGACCCTCCGGCCTCCCTAGTTGGGGCGGCCTTCCTTTTCTTCTCTCCCCCCGCTGGGGGAGAGGCCTCTCTTTCCTCCTCCTCGTCTCCACGGGAGGAGTCCGCCTCAGAGTCATCGGACGATGAGTCCGACACCACCTGGCGCCGGGAACTCCTTCGAGTTCCCGTGGCCTTCTTCTTGGCCTTCTTCTCCGGCACCATGTAAGGTGTCGGAACCAGCAGCCCCGTCAAGCGGGCATTTGTTGGGTCTTCTGGCAAGGGAGCCGGACAGTCAATCTGCCCGGACGTCCTCTGCCAATCATGTCAAAGGTAAGGGAGTTTAGATCCCGCATAGAGTCAAACTATGAAAACAAGTGTCCCGTAAATGGCAAAATAACTTACCGCGTTGGCTTGATGCTGCGCGCTGAATCCGCGATCTTCGGTAGCGGATGCGGGAGCTACGGTGCCCTTGAACAGCACCTTCCAGGCATATTCGTACGTAGTGTCGAAGAGCCTACTCAGGGTTTGGTGCTGTGCCAGATCAAACTCCCACAAGCTGAAAGCTCGTTGTTGGCACGAGAGGATCCGGCGGATGAGCATAACCTGGACTACATTGACGAGTTTCAGCTTCTTGCTCACCATGTTTTGGACACAGGTTTGGAGTCCGGACAGCTCCTCCGAATTACCCCACGACAAACCCGTCTCTTTCCAGGAGGTGAGCCGTGTAGGGAAGCCAGATCTGAATTCGGGGGCAGCTGCCCATTCAGGGTCACGCGGCTCGGTGATGTAGAACCACCCCGATTGCCACCCCTTTATGGTCTCCACGAAGGAGCCCTCGAGCCATGTAACGTTGGGCATCTTGCCCACCATGGCGCCTCCGCACTCCGCTTGTTGGCCGCCCACTACCTTCGGCTTGACACCAAAGGTCTTCAACCATAAACCGAAATGGGGCTGGATGCAGAGGAAGACCTCGCACATGACGATAAACGTCGAGATATTGAGGATGAAGTTTGGGGCCAAATCGTGGAAATCCAGGCCGCAGTAGAACATGAGTGCCCGGACAAATGGGTGAAGTAGGAAACCTAGTCCGCGGAGGAAGTGGGTGAGAAACACCACCCTCTCATGGGGCCTGGGGGTGGGGATGAGCTGCCCCTTGTCGGGAAGCCAGTGCCGATGTCATTAGACAAGTATCCGGCCTTCCTCAGCTTCTTGATGTGTCCCTCCGTGACGGAGGAAACCATCCACTTGCCTCCCGCTCCGGACATGGCTGGAGAAGGTTGAGGTGAGATGTGCGGACTTGGGCGCTGGAGCTCAAGTGCGTGAAAATGGATAAGCAAAGGAGTAAGAAGGCGTAGATGGAAAAGGTGGATCATTATCCCCTTATATGGGCGGACGAAACTATGCGCCCCCACCAGCCTAGTAAAAATCGCTTATCTCCCAAGCGCCGTAAATTAATGGCACGGTTGGGTTACCCACGTCCGTATTGATGAGAATCCCGGAATAAGGGGACACGGTCTTTGCTTCAACAAGACGTGCCAAGGAAACCGCCTCGCTAAGTGCGCTGAGGTGGGATAGTAAAAACGATTCGAATAAAGGCTTGGCCGTGGTGTGATGACATCTTTGAAATACGTCGAGATTAGATTTGTGTGAATATTGTTCTCTCTACGGTGGTATGTGGAAATTATTTTGCGAGCGGACACTATCCTTGTGTTCAAAATCTTCTATGAAGTATTCGGAGGAGGAACCCGCCTTTGCAATGCCGAAGACAAACTGCGGCCGGACTCGTCATCATTGAAGCCTAGTTCAGGGAGACTGAGGGAGTCCTGGATTAGGGGGTGTCCGGATGGCCGGACTATGACCTTTGGCCGGACTCCTGGACTATGAAGATACAAGCTTGAAGACTTCGTCCCGTGTCCGGATGGGACTTTCCGTGGCGTGGAAGGCAAGCTTGGCGATACGGATATGTAGATCTCCTTCCATTGTAACCGACTCTGTGTAACCCTAGCCCTCTCCGGTGTCTATATAAACTGGAGGGTTTTAGTCCGTAGGACGAACAACAATCATACCATAGGCTAGCTTCTAGGGTTTAGCCTCTCTGATCTCATGGTAGATCCACTCTTGTACGACCCATATCATCAATATTAATCAAGCAGGAGTAGGGTTTTACCTCCATCGAGAGGGCCCGAACCTGGGTAAAAACATCGTGTCCCTTGTCTCCTGTTACCATCCGCATAGACGCACAGTTCGGGACCCCCTACCCGAGATCCGCCGGTTTTGACACCGACAGTGGCGCTCCCTGAACGGGCGCAAATCCTGACACAACGCCTCCGGAGGCGCCTGCTTCCTTTTGCCTTGGGCCAGGCGAAGCCTTCTTCTTCTTCAGGGTCGCCTCGGGAAGTCTTCCGCTCCTGTGATCCGGGTCTTCCATTGCTGCGGCTTGGAACGCACGCTCAAGTGAACACACTGCGTCCCTTTCTTCACAAGGTACGGTGATGACTCCACCGATTCCTGGCATCTTGAGGACATTGTAGCTATGGTGAGTCACTACCATGAACTTGGCTAGGGATGGGTACTCGAGGATGGCATTGTACGGCAGGCGAATGTGGGCGACGTAGAAGTCGATGAGCTCGGTGCGGTAGTTGTTGCGCTGCCCGAAGGTGGCTGGAAGGCGAACCTGCCCTATCGGAACAGTGGAACCATCAGTGACTCCTGAGAAAGGCTTGGTCGGCTGAAGTTGATCGTATGGCACTTGGAGATTGTCGAACGTCTCGACGGACAGGACGTTGAGTCCTGCTCCGCCATCAATGAGTCCTGGTGACCTGCACATTGCTGATGACTGGGGAGCAAAGCATCGGGAGGACTCCGGTTGTTGCCACGCACTTGAGCTGATCCGCTGAGCTGAACGTGATAGCGCACGTAGAGCACCTAAGAGGGCTCGTGGCCTCAAGCTTGGGGAGGACTGCATTCACCTCGCAAGCAAACTGCTTGAAGATGCGCTATGAGGCTGGGGCCTGGGCGCCACCCAAGATGCAATCGATTGCGCGTGGCTCCTAGAAGCCCCCAGCCCCCTCGTCTTGATGTTGGTCTTCGTTCCTCCTTGGCAGTGGCGGTAAAGGAGGGAGGCGCGCGTTGCCGTGTGGGCGATCCTCACGAGGCTGATCTCTCCAGCCTCCCTCGCGTGGCTGGTCCTGCCAGCGATCCTCGCGAGGTCGGTCATGCCACCCCTAGCGAGGGCCACGGTCTTCCCATCGTCTGCCACCTCTTCCTCCTCCTCGGCCATAGCCCACAGCCGTTGCTTTCGGGCGTCGGCCGATTCGCCCATCTCGCATGGCCCTGAGCTCTTGACATTTGTTGTTGTTGTGGGTGTGGAGGTTGTGGTACATGCAATATCGGCTGCCCTTGGATGACTCAGGCTGATCCCAGCCTCGCTTGGTGTCTGGGTCCGTTGCAAGCACGGCAGCCCCCTTGCACTTCACGTGCTTGGCCTTGAGATTTTTCTCTTCAGGGTCGGCTGCCGGGAGCTCGAGGAGGGAGAGGCGCCCTTCCTCAGCCCTGGCGCACTTGGTCGCCAAGTTGAACAGCTCCAGGGATGTGCACAGGTCTTCATGGATTGCTAGCTCCTCCTTCATCTTGATGTCGCGCACGCCATCGGAGAAAGCTGAGATGATGGCTTCCTCAGTCACCCTGGGGATCTTGAGGCGAGCGTTGTTGAAGCGCTGGATGTACTTCTGCAGGGTTTCCCCTGGCTGTTGCTTGATGCGGCGCAGGTCGCTCACAGCCGGGGGCCGGTCACGAGTACCCTGGAAGTTGGCGATGAAGCGGGTGTGCATCTCGCCCCAGGAGGAGATCGTGCTGGGAGCCAGGTTCAGGAGCCAGGTGCGGGCGCCATCCTTGAGCGCCATGAGAAACCAGTTCGCCATGACATTTTCGTCTCCGTTGGCGGCTTCGATGCCCAGCTCGTAGAGCTGTAGGAATTCCACGGGGTCCGCCGTGCCATCATAGCGAGGGGGCAGGTCAGGCTTGAACTTGCCTGGCCATGTGACGCCGCGTAGCTCGGGAGTGAAGGCGCGGCAGCCTGCTGTGGCTACCGGCGCCCTTTGCTGGTGCTGAGCCTGCTCCTGGGGATTACCACGCGCCACTGCTTGGAGCAGCCCGGGTCTTGGCGTGGAGGCGGAGGGACGCGATCTTGGCGCGCCGGTGCTGGGAGCGCGCGAGCACCTTCTTGGGGATGAGGGATCTCCTGGCAGCTCCCTTCTTGCTGCGCAGGCACCGGACATGGAGGGTCTCGCCCTGGGGCTGCATGCCTTGGAGCTAGGGCGCCTTCTTGGGGAGGAGGTGGCGGAGGCGCCTCCTGATCCTCGCCCCCTGCGCGGAATGGAGGGCGAGGCAGCAAGAGGGACGGCAAGGGGGAGCCCCCTGCGGCGCTGACGAGCTCGGTGATGCGGGCGAGCCAGTCCTCGTAGAGGTCGTCGACGGGGCGGTAGTGCAGGAGCTCTCGCCAGAGCAGCAAGGCGTCTTGGCGTCCGTGGGGCGCGGCGAGCATGGGATGACGAACCAGCTGGGGTCAGCGACGGGGTGGCGGTGCGGCCATCCCGCCGCACCGAAGGATGCTGGGACGGGGCCTGCTGCTCGTTCCCCGCCAGGCCAGTGGCAGCATTGGCGGCAGGCGACAGGGAACAACGGGGGCATCCGCCGATGGGCGCCGTCTGGGCGACTCGGGTGGCGAGGGCAGCCCAGCGCTCGGCGCGAGCCCGACGAGCGTCAGCCATGGACACGACGGAAGATCACACGCGAACATCGGAAGAAAGATTCCGGTGCACCCCTACCTGGCGCGCCAAATGTCGGATTTCGGGTTCCGGCAGACCCTTAAGGTTCGAACTCTGGGGTGCGCGCGGAGATCTCTCCCCTACCGATCTACGTCTGATCTCCTCGTGTGATTTAAGCTAGAAACGACGAACAACACAAGGGACACGAGATTTATACTGGTTCGGGCCACCGTTGTGGTGTAATACCCTACTCCAGTGTGTGGTGTGGTGCATTGCCTCAGGGGCTGATGATGAATAAAGACAGGGAAGAACAGCCTCGAGAGGTATTCTTGAACTGATGTGATGAACTGTTTGGGTGAGTTCGATCGCCTCTCTCCCTCCCTCTGTTCTAGGGCTCTATCTGATCTGATCCGATTCGATTCCCCTACTCTGTGGTGGCTACCTCTATTTATAGAGGCCCTGGGCCTCTCCCCAAATAATGAGCGGGAAGGGCGCCAACAATTGGCCATTTTGAAGGGAAACATCTAGTACAAGTTGATACGTCTCCAACGTATCTATAATTTTTGATTGCTCCATGCTACTTTATCTACTATTTTGGACTATATTGGGCTTTATTTTCCACTTTTATATTATTTTTGGGACTAACCTATTAACCGGAGGCCCAGCCCAGAATTGCTGTTTTTTTGCCTATTTCAGTGTTTCAAAGAAACAGAATATCAAATGGAGTCCAAACGGAATGAAACCTTCGGAAACGTGATTTTCTCACCGAATGTGATCCAGGAGACTTGGACCCTACTCCAAGAAGTAACAGAGGCGGTCACGAAGGTGGGGGCGCCCCCCCTAGGGTGCGCCCCTGCCTCGTGGGCCCCCTGTTGCTCCACCGACGTACTCCTTCCTCCTATATATACCTACGTACCCCCAAACAATCTGAGACGGAGCCAAAAACCTAATTCCACCGCTGCAACTTCCTGTATCCACGAGATCCCATCTTGGGGCCTGTTCCGGAGCTCCGCCGGAGAGGGCATCCACCACGGAGGGCTTCTACATCAACACCATAGCCCCTCCGATGAAGTGTGAGTAGTTTACTTAGGACCTTGGTCCATAGCTAGTAGCTAGATGGCTTCTTCTCTCTTTTTGCATCTCAATACATTGTTCTCCCCCTCTCCCGTGGAGATCTATTCGATGTAATCTTCTTTTTGCGGTGTGTTTATTGAGACCGATGAATTGTGGGTTTATGATCCAGCTTATCTATGAATAATATTTGAATCTTTTCTGAATTCTTTTATGTATGATTGAGTTATCTTTGCAAGTCTCTTTGAACTATCCGTTTGGTTTGGCCAACTAGATTGGTAGTTCTTGCAATGGGAGAAGTGCTTAGCTTTGGGTTCAATCTTGCGGTGTCCTTTCCCAAAGGATGTAAGGGCAGCAAGGCACGTCTTGTATTGTTGCCATCGAGGATAACAAGATGGGGGTTTATCATATTGCATGAATTTATCCCTCTACATCATGTCATCTTGCTTAAGGCGTTACTCTGTTTTTAACTTAATACTCTAGATGCATGCAGGATAGCGGTCGATGAGTGGAGTAATAGTAGTAGATGCATAATTGTTTTGGTCTACTTGTCTAGGACGTGATGCCTATATACATGATCATACCTAGATATACTCATAACTATGCTCAATTCATCAATTGCTCAACAGTAATTTGTTCACCCACCGTAGAATACTTATGCTCTTGAGAGAAGCCACTAGTGAAAACTATGGCCCCCGGGTCTATTCTCATCATATCAATCTCCATCACTTTAATACTTGCTTTGTTTTTACTTTCCCTTTTACTTTTCACTTTGCATATCTATACCAAAAATACCAAAAATATTATTTATCATCTCTATCAGATCTCACTCTTGTAAGTGACCGTGAAGGGATTGACAACCCCTAATCGCGTTGGTTGCGAGGAGCTATCGGTTTGTGCAGGTACGAGGGACTTGTGCGTGGCCTCCTACTGGATTAATACCTTGGTTCTCAAAAACTGAGGGAAATACTTACGCTACTTTGCTGCATCATCCTCTCCTCTTTGGGGAAATCCAATGCAGTGCTCAAGAGGTAGCACAAATTATCCTGACCAAAGGTGGTCTTCGGCTGCCAAAAGCACTGGTGATGACACCGTCTTGGGCTCCACGGTGACCTCCGTCCTGCCGCTCTGCTGGTCTTGGTCTCGTTGCACCGGAATGGTAACCTTTGCCCGATGCCCTGGCCTATGCTTGCTCCCTTTGCACCGAAGGGGAAACAAGGACATTGCGCAGGCCGGCGCCCGCCTGGCGCTCGCCTGGTCTCGATCGTCATGGCTTGCATCACGGGCTCCTCGCGAGGTACCCCTGCTTTGATCTCTCCGCCTCCTCGCGAGCCTACCTGATGAGGCTGCTCCTAAGGAAGCTTCCTGTCGTCCGCCCCGCGAGGGTCTTGAGCTTGAGCTGATGAAGATGGGCCGCGTTGGGCCCCCACTTGAGTCACGCCGCAGGCAGGCAAGTCTGGGGACCCCCGTTCCCAGAACGCCGACAGTGGCCTCCTACTGGATTGATACCTTGGTTCTCAAAAACTGAGGGAAATACTTACGCTACTTTGCTGCATCACCCTTTCCTCTTCAAGGGAAAACCAACGCAGTGCTCAAGAGGTAGCACTGGTCCCCAGGCAAGCTGCAGTCGTCGCTGGTATACCAGGTCGCGTGCCGTGGTCAAGGCCAGGAGGTGAGCGGCCCGAGGTCCAGTAAGAGCCCCTGAGGCGTGATGCTCAGGTGCTCCCCTCTAGCGCTCAAGCAGCCATGGTAAGGTAAGAAAGGGAGGCGACGTTGCCGCAACAGGGCTGCGGCGAGCGTGACCCTTAGGCTCCAACAATTAGCCAATCTGAGCGCGAGACTTATCTTGGAGGTTTGGGGTCAATTCCTTGTGATGCGTCGTGTTAATGCGTAGCTAGGCCAGGTCCATGCGGCGCCCCCCCTCTTCTCCATGCTCTCCTTTATGCTCTACGTCCTCAGGTCCCGGCCCTCGAGCGAGCTCAGCCGCCGCTGGTATGCCAGGTCGCGTGTCGTGGTCAAGGCTAGGGGGTGAGGGCTGGAGAGCTAGTAGGAGCTCCTGAGTCGCGATGCTCAGGAGCCCCCCTTTTAACGCGCAAGTGGATTGCATGGGAGAAGAGGGAGCTCACGGTGCCGCCTGCTATCATTCTCATGAGTTTCCTGCAAGCCAGCACAAGGACAAACATAGTTTGCCATTATGGTTGCGAGTCCGCCGCCGGTTGCCTCGGGAGGAGACGAAGGCACTGAGGGCCTGGTGAGGTGACGTGCACGGGGCGTACCGCGAGCCAGAGCTCAGCCGCTCAGATTTGTCGACGTTGCAGGGACGGACCCAGTCACAAGCGTCGTGCCAGTGTGAGCAGCCCCCGTGGAGGGTGAGAGGCAAACAGGTGATAATCATAGGTAGATTAGGCATGGAAGGCAAACTGGCTTAGGTAAATGCAGGAAAGATACATGCCACCGGGTCCGGCCCGAGCGGCTTGGGGATGATGCAGCCCGAGGGGCGCCCCCAGCAAGGTAAGCTAAAGACATGACAAAAGGGATACATGCCATAGGGATGGACCCACGCGGCCTGGGAAAGATGCAGCCCGAGGGGCGATCCCAGCTAAATAAACTTGGAAATTTTCACCTGGTTCTGTCGATGAAGGGATGTCGGGGCAGATGAAGGTACGTGGCAAAGGGGTCGCTCCTCATGAGCCGCCGGGGCCCGGAGCCACAGGAGGCTCTGGGGGGCCAGGCGGTTCCTTGAGGATCGTCTCCATCTCTGTCAGGACGGCGTGATGCCTGGCCTCCTGGGTCGCCGGGACGCGCTGCAAGTTGCGCTGATAGGCGGACGACATGCTCGGCAGGCCAAAAGGCATGCGAACGTAGCTGTGCGGCGGACCCTCGTAGCGGAACATGCGCGAAGGCCAGAAGGGCTCCTGAGATGCGGCCATGTTGAGCCCTGGGACGTTGATGCAGGCCCGGCATCCTCGCCTGGATGGGGAGCTGCGCCTGGTGAGCGGCGGCCTCCGCGCATGGCCCTTGCGTCTTGAAGTTCCTGAGTCGTCCTGGTGATGAACTCCTGAGCGGTGGGTGCTCCTCGCCCTGTGTTCTCCTGAGGGAAACGTGTCGTGAAGCACGCCTCCAAGTGGTGCCCGAGCACCTCCCTCATGATGTTGGAAAGGTTTGAGGCCCTCCAGAAGAGAGCCTCCGAGCCCTGCCCGAGGAGGGTGCCGGGCGCGCCTTCCTATGCGATGGAGGGAGGCGCCCCTGGCGCGGGCGCTGATTCTGATGAGGTTCCAGTTGCGATGCCACCCTCCTGAGGTCCTTCACGACGCAGCTACTTCTTCTTCTTGGGGTGGCCTCAGGAGGGCACTCGCCCTTGCTATCGGGGTCGTTGATTACTGTAGCTTGAAAGGCACGCTCAAGGGAGCACACCGCATCTCTTTCTTCGCATGGGACCGTGATGATTCCACCGCTTCCCGGCATCTTGAGGACATTGTAGCCGTGATGGGTGTCGGTGTCAAAACCGGCGGATCTCGGGTAGGGGGTCCCGGAATGTGCATCTAGGATCGATGGTAACAAGAGACGGGGGACACAATGTTTACCCAGGTTCGGGCCCTCTCTATGGAGGTAATACCCTACTTCCTGCTTGATTGATCTTGATGAATATGAGTGTTTACAAGAGTTGATCTACCACGAGATCGTAATGGCTAAACCCTAGAAGCCTAGCCTATGTGAATATGGTAATGAATGTCTCCCTTTCCGGACTAACCCCTCTGGTTTATATAGACACCGGGGGGATCTAGGGTTTACATGGAGTCGGTTACATAGGAAGGAATCTTCATAGTTGGTCGCCTAGCTTGCTTTCCACGCCAAGGAGAGTCCAATCCGGACACGAGTATGGTCCTCGTACTTCATGTCTTCACAGCCCATCAGTCCGGCCCATGGATAATAGGCCGGACGCCCGAGGACCCCTTAGTCCAGAACTCCTGTCGGCGTTCTGGGAACGGGGGTACCCAGACTTGCCTGCATGCGGCCTGCGGCGTGGCTCAAGGGGTGGCCCAGCACGGCCCATCTTCATCAGCACAAGCTCAAGACCCTCGCGAGGGCTGAGCCTCATGAGGCGGACGACATGAAGCTTCCTCCGCACGGCCTTGTCAGCTGGCTCATGAGGAGGCGGAGAGATCAAGGCGGGTACCTCACGAGGTGCCCATGACGCAAGCCATGACGACCGAGGGCGCCAGTGCACCAGCCAGCCAGAAGGTCCTCATTTCCTCTTTGGTGCAAAGGAGGCAAGTGCAAAGAGAGCATCGTGCAAAGGCAGCGATTTCGTGCAACAAGACCAAGACCAACACAACGGCAGGAAGGAGGTCATCGTGGAGCCCAAGCCGGCGTCACCGTTAGAGCCTTTGACAAAGCGAGGACCAACTTTAGTCGAGGATAAGTGTACTAGATGTTCCCCTTAAAAATGGCCAATTGTTGGCGCCCTTCCCGCTCAATATTTGGGAAGAGGCCTAGGGCCTCTGCCTATAAATAGGACTAGCCACCCACAGGGTAGAGGCATATTGGATCCGGAATCCAGAACAGAGCTAGAGGTCAAGCAATCTAGAGAGAGAGAGAGAGAGCGACTGAACTCCCCCTAGCAGTTCGTCGCACCGGCCAAGAACAGACCCTCGCGAGGCTATTCTTCCTTGTATTGTTCATCATCAGCCCCTGAGGCAATCCACCACACCACACACTGAGTAGGGTATTACACCACAATGGTGGCCCGAACCAGTATAAACCTTGTGTCTCTTGTGTTGCTCTTTTTGTAGTTTCGATCCTTGCGAGGCGACGAGGTGCAGGTACATAGGGGGTGAGATCTCCATGTGCACCCCAGAGTTCGAACCTAGAGGGTCTGCCAGAACCCCAAATCCGACATTTGGCGCGCCAGGTAGGGGTGCACCGGAATCCGCCTTCCGTCGCCCTATTCTTCGCCGCCCATCGCATCCATGTCAGACGCTCGTCGGGCCCGCGCCAAGAGCCAGGCCGCTCTCGCTACCCGCGTCGCCCAGACAGCCCCCGTCGGCGGCCGCCCCCGCCGTTCCCCATCGCCTGCTGTCAACGCCGCCACCAGCCCGGCGGGGAATGAGCAGCAAGCATCGTCTCAGCATCCGTCCGTGAGGCGAGACGGCCGTACCGCTACTCCTTCGCTCGCCCCAGCTGGTTCTTCGTCTCGCGCTCCGGCGCCCATGGAGGCTCGAGCCGCGCCATCGCGCAAGCGAGCTCTGCGCTACCGCCCGTCCGATGACGTCTACGAGGAGTGGCTTCGACCAGCGTCGCCGAGCTCGTCCGGCGCGCAGGCTCCCAGCGCCGTCCTTCTCACTGCACCGCGCCCCGCTTTGCACGGGTGATGAAGCTCCGGGGGCGCCTCAGCCGCCTCCCCCTCAAGAAGGTGCCTTGGCCCCAAGGCGCGTGGCCCTGGGCGGAACCCACTCCGCACGGGCCAGCAAAGAAGAGCAGAGCTGCCAAGAGGTCCCTCGCCCCCAAGAAGCTGCCCGAGTGCTCCCTGCACCGGCCCGTCACGACCGCGCTCCTGCTCCAGCACGCCAAGACCCCGCGCTGCTCCCAGCGGCAGTGCATGGGGACCCGCAAGACCAGGCCCTTCGTCACCAAAGGCCTCCCGTGGCCACTGTAGGCTACCGCGCCTTCACCGCCGAGCTACGCAGCGTCGGGTGGCCCGGCAAGTTCAAGCTAGACCTGCCTCCTCGCTACGACGGCACGGCCGACCCTGCGGAGTTCCTCCAGCTTTATGAGCTGGGCATCGAAGCCGCCAACGGGGACGAGAAGGTCATGGCGAACTGGTTCCCCATGGCGCTCAAGGACGGTGCCCGCACCTGGCTCCTGAACCTGGCTCCTGGCATGATCTCCTCCTGGGACGAGATGCGCACCCGCTTCATCGCCAACTTCCAAGGCACTCGCGACCGGCCTCCTGCCGTGAGCGACATGCACCGCATCAAGCAGCAGCCAGGAGAGACCCTGCAGAAGTACATCCAGCGCTTCAACAACGCACGCCTCAAGATTCCCATGGTGACCGAGGAGGCCATCATCTCATCCTTCTTCGACGGTGTGCGTGACGTCAAGATGAAGGAGGAGTTGGCGATGCATGAATACCTGTGCACGTCCTTGGAGCTGTTCAACTTGGCGACCAAGTGCGCCAGGGCAGAGGAAGGACGCCTTTCCCTCCTCGAGCTGCTGGCTGCTGACCCAGAAGAGAAGAAGCCCAAGGTCAAGGACGTGAAGCGCAAGGGGGCTGCCATGCTCGCGGCAGAACCAGATACCAAGCGAGGCAGAGATCAGCCCGAGTCTTCCAAGGGCATCCGGTACTGTGTGTACCACGACCTCCACACCCACAACACCAACGAATTTCAAGAGCTCAGAGCCGTGCAAGAAGGGCGAATCGGTCAACGCCCCGACCGCAACGATCGAGGCTAGGGCCAAGGAGGAGGAAGAAACACAGGACGCTGGGAAGACCGCGGCCCTCGCCAAGGGTGGCGTTACCGACCTCGCGAGGACCGCTGGCAGTATCAGCCTCGCGAGGGAGGTTGGAGGGACCCGCCTCGCGAGGGAGGCTGGAGGGATCAGCCTCGCGAGGATCGCCCGCAAGGCAACTCATGCCTCCCTCCTCTGCCACCGCAGCCAAGGAGAAATGAGGACCACCATCAGGACGAGGGGGCTGGGGGCTTCCAGGAGCCGCGCGCGATCGCTTGCATCCTGGGCGGAGCTCAAGCCCCAGCCTCTCAGCGCATCTTCAAGCAGTTCGCCCGCGAAGTGAACGTAGTCCTCCCCAAGCTCGGTGCCACGCGCCCTCTCAGGTGGCCAGCATGCGCCATCACGTTCAGCTCAGCGGATCAGCTCAAGTGCGCGGCCACAGCCGGAGTCCTCCCGGTGCTTTGTTCCCCAATCATCGACCAACATGCAAGTCACCAGACCCTCATCGATGGCGGGCAGGGCTCAATGTCCTGTCCGGCCGAGACATTCAACAATCTCCATGTGCCTTACAATCAGCTACAGCCAACCAAGCCTTTTCTCCGAGTCACCGAGTGGCTCCACAGTTCCGATTGGGCAGGTCCGCCTCCCTGTCACCTTTGGGGCGCGCGACAACTACCGCGCCTAGCTCATCGACTTCGATGTCGCCCACATTCGCCTGCCATACAATGCCATCCTCGGGTACCCAGCTCTGGCCAAATTCATGGCCGTGACTCATCACGGCTACAACGTCCTCAAGATGCCGGGAAGCGGCGGAGTCGTCACGTTGCCTTGTGAAGAGAGGGACGCAGTGTGCTCCCTGGAGCATGTTTTTCAAGCCGCGTCACTTGAAGACCCAGATCGCAGGAGCGGGAGGCTCCCCGAGGCTCCTCCCAAGAAGAAGAAGACATCGCCTGGCCGACCTCGGGAGGCAGGCCCCTCAGGGTCCGCGCCTGTTCAGGGGGCACCTCCTTTTGTCGCATAGGAAGGCGCGCCCGGCGCCCTCCTCGAGCAAGGCTCGGGGGCTCTCTCCTGGAGGGCCACCGACTTTGCTAAGATCACGAGGGAGGCGCTTGGGCACCACTTGGAGGCGTGTTTCAAAGCACGTTTCCCTCAGGAAGGAGTGAGGCAAGGAGGGCCAAACCCTCAGGAGTTCGTCAGCCAGATCATTCAGGAGCTGCAGGAGTCAAGAGTCATGAGTGGCAGCCGCCGCTTACCCGCCATAGCTCCCCATACAGGCGACGATGGTGGGTTGCGCATCTGCATCGACATACCAGGGCTCAACCGAGCCACCTCTCAGGAGCGCCTCTGGCCCTCGCGCGTGGGGCGTTGTGAAGGTCCACCCCACAACTATGTTCGCATGCCTTACGGTTTGCTGAACGCGGCTGCCACACGCCAGCGCCTCATAGGGAGCATCCTGGAGGCTCAAGAGGCCAGGCGTTCCGCAGTCCTGGCGGAGATGGAGATGGTCCGCGAGGAGCCACCAGCGCCTCCGGAGCCTCCCGAGGCTCCTGGGCCTGGGGGCTCGTGAAGATCGGCTTCCGCAGCCCACGACGTCCGCTACTTCAGCATCCCTTCGTCTTCAACGTTATCAGGTGACATCCTTCGAGTTTCATTTTCAGCTGGGAGCGCCCCCCAGGGCTGCATCATTCCCAAGCCGCGTGGATCCGTCCCTGCGTGTGTATCTCTTTTGCTTCATGTTCCTAGCTTACTTTATTGGGGGCGCCCCTCGGGCTGCATCATCCCCAAGTCGCTCGGGCCAGACCCAGTGATGTCTGCCTTCCCTGCACCTATCTAAATGAACTTGCTCTTTCGTGATTAACGTGTTTGACCTAGTCGCCCGCTCGATTGACACCAACTGATGGAGCTGCTCCCTAACGGCACGACGCTTGCGCATGGGTCCGTTCCTGCAACACCGACAAACCTGAATGGCCGAGCTCTGGCCGCGGCAGCCCCGCATGGCGCCACCTTGTCAAGCCTTCAGTGCCTCGTCACCCCTCCAGAGCAACCAACGGCTGGCCGTCGCTTGTCATGGCGAACTCTTGTTCTTCTTGTGATGAGCCTGCAGGATCTCTTCAAGGAGCAGCGCCAGGCGAGGCCCTCACGGCGTCTTCTTCACTCTCGTCCGCGCGAACCGCTTGCACGTTAAAGGGGGGGGTACCTGAGCATCGCGACTCATGGGCTCCTACTGGCTCTCCAGCCCTCACCCTCTGGCCTTGTCCACGGCATCGCGACCTGGCATACCAGCGACGGCTGAGACCCGCTCGAGGGCCGGGACCCGAGGACGTAGAGCAGAAAGGGGAGTAAAGGCGGGAGGGAAGAGGCACGCGGGGACCTCGCCAGGCAACTCCTCGTCTGCCGATGCGCGGACCTAACGCCACAACAGGAAGCGGTTCCTGACTCCCGAGATAAGTCATCCTCCGGAAACACTAGCTATCACAGAACCGACCTCGCACCTAAGGCAATCCCTTGTTAGCAACGTCACGCTCCTTTCTCACCGAACGATGGCTGCTTGAGCGCTAAAGGGGACCTCCTGAGCATCGCGACTCAGGGGCTCTTACTGGACCCCGGGCCGCTCACCTCCTGGCCTTGACCACGGCATCGCGACTTGGCATACCAGCGACGGCTGAAGCCTGCCTTGGGACCGGGACCTGTCGGCGCAGAGCATCAAGCCCTCGTGAGGTTCGAAAGGAGGAACTGAGCTAAGACGGAATGAGCATCTCGCACTACTTCACGACAAGGATCATATTAACAAACAGAACCACAGGCACCTTACAAGCACCCACGGGGCGCGTTTTTCGATTTCTCGAAGGGAACAAAGGGAGCAGATCCTAAAGACGCTAACTACACACGCCTCCGCAAGAGACGCCATCATCAACAGTGGGCCGTCAGGCACCGGCGCCAACCCCATCCAGATCAGTGGCGGCGGCGGCCTGACGAGCTCGCCCTGCTCCGAGAGCGACGCAAGCTCGGGGGCTCGTAGCTGTCGTCGCTCGTCTCCGGAGTCGCGAAGAGCTCGGCGGAGTCGCTGGATCCTCCGACGCCTCCGCCGCCTGAGGAGCTGCTGAGGGAGCGATCGGCGAGCCTGGTCCTCTCCGCGGACGGGCCCCGACCACCTCTCTCAGGGCAGCACTCCAGCCGGCGTCCTTCCGCGTCGAAGACCTTGAAGAACATCACGGAAGCGCCGTCGTACTCCAGGTGGATCGCGAGGGTGCCCCTCGTCCTACAGACCCGGGCGATCTCGCCCCAGCCTCGAGTCATGAAGACCTTGCCCGAAGCGACGACCGCGACCTCCGCTTCGGACGCAAGGGTGCTGCAGCCGACGTGCTGCAACCAGAGCTCCAGAGATCCCCTCTGCGGAATCGTGAAGGCAAAGGAGGGAGGAAGACGAATCCAATACTGAGGGGGCATGGCAGCGTGGAGCACCAACTCTCGGGAGGAGCCCTCGGCATGGACTCCTGGGGGAACAACGCGCACCGCCGTGACGCCGATGCCGACGGCGGCATCGTCCATGGCGCTCGGCGACAACTCCTTCAGGGCCCTCAATGCGGGCGTACAAGGGCAGCGGGAGCCCTGGCGGCGGCCGCTCGTACCAAGGCCTCGACACCTCCTGCCGGGCGCCCTCGTCTCGATGGCAGAGGGCTAGCCGTTTCTTCGGCGGAAGCGGGTCGGGAGCCTCTCGGGGAGCCTTTCCTTTCTCTTCCGCAGAGAACCGGCGGATCGGAGCCATTGCCGCAAAATGGAGCAAGGGATGGAGAAGAAGGAGAAGCAAGAAGAGATGGACCGGAAGGGCACGCGCCGTTTCGTACTTATAACCGGGGAAGACCAACCGACGACCTCCACGATCACAGGTAATCATGACCCGCTTTGCATGCAGGGACTCGTCAATTCGTGCAGTCGCCGAGGCGTCGTGGTGAAGTAGGCACGCCCACGTCCAATCAACCGCCACATGGCGCCCAAGGCTGCAGGCTGTTAGGGCCCGCGGCGCTTCTCACTTGCCCCTTCGCTTCTCTGCTCAGCCAATTCCAGGCGTGCCTTGGGCCCGGGGGCTACTGTCGGTGTTCTGGGAACGGGGGTACCCAGACTTGCCTGCCTGCGGCCTGCGGCATGGCTCAAGGGGTGGCCCAGCACGACCCATCTTCATCAGCACAAGCTCAAGACCCTCGCGAGGGCCAAGCCTCATGGGCGGACAGAAGCTTCCTCGTGCACGGCCTCGTCAGCCGGGCTCGCGAGGAGGCGGAGAGATCAAGGCGGGTACCTCACGAGGTGCCCATGATGCAAGCCATGACGACCGAGGGCGCCAGGGCGCCAGCCAGCAAGGTCCTCATTTCCTCATTGGTGCAAAGGAGGCAAGCGCAGGCGAGAGCATCAGGCAAAGGCAGCCATTTCGGTGCAACAAGACCAAGTCCAACACAACGGCAGGAAGGAGGTCATCGTGGAGCCCAAGCCGACGTCACCGTCAGAGCCTTTGACGGGCGAGGACCAACTTTAGTCAGGATAAGTGTACTAGATGTTCCCCTTCAAAATGGCCAATTGTTGGCGCTCTTCCCGCTCAATATTTGGGAAGAGGCCCAGGCCTCTGCCTATAAATAGGACTAGCCACCCACAGGGTAGAGGCATCTTAGATCCGGAATCCAGAACAGAGCTAGAGGTCAAGCAATCTAGAGAGAGAGAGCGACCGAACTCCCCCTAGCAGTTCGTCGCACCGGCCAAGAACAGACCCTCACGAGGCTGTTCTTCCTTGTATTGTTCATCATCAGCCTGAGGCAATCCACCACACCACACACTGGAGTAGGGTATTACACCACAATGGTGGCCCGAACCAGTATAAACCTTGTGTCTCTTGTGTTGCTCTTTTTGTAGTTTAGATCCTTGCGAGACGACGAGGTGCAGGTAGGTAGGGGGTGAGATCTCCGCGTGCACCCCAGAGTTTGAACCTAGAGGGTTTGCCGGAACCCGAAATCCAACAACTCCCTCAGTAGCCCCTGAACCTGGCTTCAATGACGAGGAGTCCGGCATGCAGATTTGTCTTCGTCATTGCAAGGCGGGTTCCCTCCTTCCGAACTCCAGAATAGTCACCGGATGCGATGATTGTATCTGGACCGGTTACACACACCATACACGACCGTAGAGAGAATATAATGTTTGCACAAATCTAATCTGTTGACAGCTTCTTTACAACACGACATTGCGTCTGTCCGGTCATAATTTCGAACCGTTTTTCATCTGCCATCCCACGTTTCGAGACGTAGTTGCTATTGGCACGTCTTGTCAAAGCAGAGATCGTGTCCCCTTACTGCGGGATTCTCATCAATGCGGGCTTGGGTAACTCAACCGTGCCGTTTATACAGACCTTGGGAATAGGCGAGTTTTTAGGACGAGTGGGGAGGCGCTTGATATTCGCGGCCTTTATAAGGGGACCCCTTTACCCACACCCTTCATCATCTTTAGTCCTTCCATCCTCGAGCTCTAGCACCCAAGCTTTAGCTTTCCCTCGTTCGAGAAGGCACTCCAATCATGTCCGGATCCGGAGCTAGAGGCAAGTGGATGGCCTCTTCCGTCAAGAATAAGGACATCACGGAGCTCTGGGAGGCCGGCTACTTAGCCAAGGAGATTGCTCACCGACTCCCGGCAAAAGGGCAAATTGTCCCTACCCCCGAGCCCCATGAGAGGGTTGTGTTTTTCATACACTTTGTCCGCGGGCTGGGATTCCCCCTTCATCCATTTGTCTGTGGATTGATATTTTACTATGGGTTGGACTTCCACGATGTGGCCCCCAAATTTATACTCAATATCTTAGCATTTATCATTGTGTGCGAAGCCTTTCTCCGCATCCCGCCTCACTTAGGCCTATGCTGAAGACCTTCAACGTGAAACCGAAGGTGGTGAGCGGTCGACAAGCAGAGTGCGAGGCGCCATGGTGGGTAAAATGCCCAATGTCACCTGGCCCGAAGGCTCCTTCGCAAAGACGGTGAAGGGATGGCAGTCGGGGTGGTTTTACATCACCGAGCCGCGTGACGCCGATTGGGTAGCAGCCCCCGAATTCCGATCCGGAGTTCTGATGCGGCTCACTTCCTGGCAAGAGAAGGGCCTGACACGGGATCCTTGACGAGATAATCGGGCTCCAGACATGCGCCCGTAACATGATAACCAAGAAGATCAAGCTTGTGAATGTGATCCAGGTTATGCTCATTCGCCGGATCCTTCCGTGCCAACGCCGGACTTGCTATTTGTGGGAGTACGAACCCGCCGAGCACCAGACACTGTGAGGGCTCTTTGGCACAACGCACGAAAGCATCTGGAAAGCGCTCTTCAAGGCTGGCGATACGCCCCTGCCCATGACCGAAAATCGCGGGCTTAGCTCAAAGCGTCGGGCCAATCCGGTAAGTCTTTTAATGTTTTCGAGGTACACCCTTCACCGGCATATTTTGAGGATGGATACTGAGTTCCTCCACCTACTTTACCAGGCCTGGATCAAGGTGGCGGAGCAGATTAACTGTCTGGTTCCACTTCCTGAGGAGGAAGAATTCCCACTTCTAACGAAGATGTTGTTTCTGGCGCCGTATGACGTGCCAGAGAAAACGGCCAAGAAAGCGGCCAAAGGGGCCAAGAAAGGCCCTTGCCAAAAAGGCGCTCTGGACATGTCGTCCGAGGACGAGACTTCCTCTTCGTCCGATGACGATGACGAAGAGGAAGAAGAAGAAAACGATTCCCCACCTGAGGTGGGGAGGAAGAAGAGGGCGGCCCCCCGGATCCGGAGGCGAAAGCGCCTAAGAGGGATAAAGGCTCCCAAGCAGATAACTCCGTGTGGGATATTGATAGCAGTCCGGAGCGACCTCGCCGGACCAAGCCTCGGGCCGCTTCGTAAGTACCAGAATCCGCAATTGTATGGCCTTCCTAGTATGTAGTATTGACATATTGTAAGCCTTGTTACTGCAGTCCGGCACACGATGGTTCCCCGCAATCCTCGACTGAGGATTCGCTGGACTCGAAGGAGATGGCTAGCATATCTCCACCACCTGCTCATAACGTCTCACCCAAGGGTGATGATGAGGTGGTGTCCAAAAGTACTTTCCCAGGCCGGGGGAGATTCCAGAGGTCATCGGGGTGACGCCCCAAGATGACTTTTCGGCCGCCAGACATGTGGGGAAAAATTCCCCATGGGGACTGGTGACGGGGCCCGAGTTCCATTTGGACCTCAGCTAGATAACCTTCCGGAGATCCACACGGCTCTAGGGTCCAGCGAACGGCATTCCCTGCAAGTAGGGAATGTGCCTGTTCCACCAGTGACCTCTGTCCAACCAGAGGCGCCGGATAATCTGCTGGAGGCGCTACAAGGCGCTTCCATTGTGGATGAACATCGTGTCCTTATGGACACGGTGATAAAGAAGGTTCAGTTCATCAAAAGCGGACTGACCGAAGCCTGCACTAGCCTTCTAACGGGCTTTGAGGTAAGTAGTGTGATTGTAGGAAACATATCACAATATAGACAGTAGCCCTTGATGCTCTGTTTGGTGTTCGGGAAGAAAAGACGAACAGAGGATCAAGAATAAATATCGCAGGAGTCTAACATAAGTTGTCTATGTGAATAAGCAGGTATCGCTGCAGACTGCCACTGCTCATGCTGCGGAGGTCTCCGAACTGAAGCAGAAACTGGAGCGGGCCGAGGAGGAGCTCGGCCTCGTGAAGAAGCAACTGGAGGATAGCCAAGGTACGCAGTAACCTGTGGGTATATTTTGAAAGAATGAATAGTCCGACTGGAATAAAGTGTCATAAACTTTATTAGGGGCCACGACCGAGGTGGCAACCCTTGAGAAGGTGCTAGCCAAGGCCGAGGACAAAGCGGCCAAGGAACGCGCCTCGCGAGAAGCACGAGGCCAGGGTTGGTGAGGCGCAGCAACAGCTCCAGGGTGCAATAGAGAGATTTGAGTCCCTGGAGCTCGATTGTAAGGCGCAAGAGTCCGAATTGGCGAAGGTTCGCCAGAGCATGCAGGATGCACGAGCCGAAGGACAGAGCACCCTCCAGGAAATTCAGGCGGCCAAGATGATTACATCGGATAAGTCTTTCACCATGCATAGCAAGTATATAGAAGAAACGTTCCTTGTACTTATCCTGAATTTGGATTTTCCAGGGCATTTGCGGGTCTGCCGCACAGTGTATCGGATGCTGCCGAGTATTACAGAGCTGAAGAAGGGATGTCTACGGAGAAGCTATTCTGGTCCCAACATCTGGGATCCGAACATCCGGTACCCTTCAGCGACCAGCTAAAGCAGTTGGTCGAGCTGCACAGGTTGGCAGAGCTAGCCATGAAGGACCTGATAGTATGGTTGTGGCCTGCCGATCCTATACCTAGCAGCTACTTTGGACTTATGCAGCGGCTTGTGAGTGCCTGTCTGCGGCTCGAAGCCGTGAAGCGGTCGGTCTGCATTGAAGGTGCACGTATGGCCTTTGCCCGCGTCAAGACGCATTGGGCGAAGCTGGATGCCAAGAAGCTGATACCGAGGGACCGCCGGAGGGCAAGGAGCATCGTTGACCCGAGCACTATTTTGACGGTGTTCTGGAGGGGTCACACCTTGTGGCAGAGCAATGTTTGAAGGATGTTATATTCCCATGAAAACATGTGTATTACCTTGTTCTGTAATATGGAACGATGATGTTATGTAGTATAATGTTTATGATTTAAAATTTACCTCCTGTGCGGCCGTTTATTAAATCTAAGGGTTGACCAGTCGTCGGCTTCTGCCCCCACGTAGATAGTACGGGGGTGTTGGGGATAAATCTAAACACTCTTTACTCCACATTCTGGTCCTTAAAGGAGGTGTTTAACGCAACGAACGAGGCAATCAGACTATGCGGCCTTTACCGCCCTCACTTAGCCATAGGAGTTTGACATTCAATAAAGCTGGCGAAGCCCCTAGTGTTCAGAAGGCCGAATTAGGGGTGTTATACACGCCTAATCGGAAGATCGATTCTTCGCAAGAAACGGAAAAAACCTCCAACGATTTGGAACCTCGCGAACAGCTGACCGGCTCTCGCCGCATCATGACAGTCAGTTTTTGGCTTTCTCTACTGAGGTGCTCGTCCGGAATAACCGGGACACAATCGCAGTAGTTCTCCCTTTACTACCATAGCCGATATAGCGGAACGTAAGGTAGTAAACACAGGAGCCGGGCAACCCAACTATTGACCAAAGACATGATTCAGAGCCGATGCATATAATGCTATAAGTTCGGGGTGTCGAACTATACTATAAAAGTGTTCAGACTTTTATTGCCGTGATGCGGGGTGTAATGAAGCCCCTGGCGTAGTAATACATACCATGGTGTATGTGTGCAATGAGTAATTAATACCGAGGTGAGGAAACGGGAAAATGAAGTAATAAGCTGATGCTACCGTGTGTTCACCATTGTGGTGTAACTAGTACGTCGAGGCGTACTTTGCACAAGTAATGTGATAAGCAAGTAAGGCTATTTAACACGCCGCCGCCAAGGGCGAGCTACATGCGAGTATGAAAAGAAATTATGGCAATGGTTTAGTAGAGACCACCTGGGGATTCCCTTGTAAGCTAGAGCTCCCTGCCTCCTTGGTGTGTTCTGCTGGCGGGTTGTCCATGTAGACCTCATTGAGACTGGGACGGAGGCCGAATTGCTAGTCAAGCTCTTGACGAGTCGCGCCGTCCTATTGTAGCGTAGTCCGGAACCTCTTAATGATGTCCGAGGGCTCGACAGCCATACTATGGTGCTGCTTGAGAAGGCCGCTCTGTGCTTCTGCTGCTAGGGCGGCGGTGTGCTCCTCTATTCGGAGGGAGCATTCCGTATTGCCATTGATTGTTATGACGCCGCGTGGACCAGGCATCTTGAGCTAGAGATAGGCACAGTGTGGCACTGCGTTGAATCTAGCAAATGCGGTTTGTCCCAGCAGCGCGTGATAGCTGTTGCGGAAGGGGACGATATCAAAGATTAACTCTTCGCTTCGGAAGTTGTCCGGAGAACCGAAGACCACCTCCAACGTGATTGAGCCTGTACAGCGGGCCTCTACGCCTGGTATGACTCCTTTAAAGGTAGCCTTCGTTGGTTTGATTCGCAAGGGGTTGATACCCATCTTCCGCACTGTGTCCTGATAAAGCAGGTTGAGGCTGCTACCACCGTCCATCAGGACTCGTGTTAGGTGAAAACCCGTCAATAATTGGGTCGAGGCCTAGTGCGTCTGAACCGCCGTGGTGGATACTGGTTGGGTGATCTCGACGATGGAAGGTGATCGGGGATGATGACCACGGATTAAATTTTGGGGCGACTGGCTCTACCGCGTAGACGTCCCTAAGTGCTCGCTTACGCTCCCTTTTGGGGATGTGCGTAGCGTATATCATGTTCACCGTTTTGACTTGAGGGGGAAATTTCTTCTGCCCTCCGGTGTTCGGCTGCCGGGGCTCTTCGTCATCGTCCTCGCTCTGTGATTCCCCTTCCTTGTTTCTGATGTTTATCTTGCTAGCTTGTTTGAAGACCCGGCAATCTCTGTTAGTATGGTTGGCCGGTTTGTCTGGGGTGCCGTCTATCTGGCAAGGACGATCGAGTATGTGGTCCAAGCTGGATGGTCCTCCGCTGCTCCTTTTATAGGGCTTCTTTCGCTGGCCGGACTTGGAGCCACTGAATCCGGCGTGAACTGTAGTGTCATCGGTGTTATCGCCATTGCTTCGGCGTTTGTGTCTGTTGCGCCGGAGCTTGCCGGTGCTGCTTTTGGCCTCGGAGGGGCCTGTTTCGTTGGCTGTGTTTGTACTGCGAGCCAGCCAACTATCCTCTCCTGCGCAGAAGCGGGTCATAAGTGTCGTGAGGGCTGCCATGGACCTCGGCTTTTCCTGGCCGAGGTGGCTTGCGAGCCATTCGTCTCGGATGCTATGCTTAAAGGCAGCTAGAGCTTCGGCATACGGACAGTCGACGATCTGGTTCTTTTTGGTTAGGAACCTAGTCCAGAATTTTTTGGCGATTCTCCAGGTTGTTGATCTGGTGGCTTAGGTCATCGGGATCTGGTGGCCGGACATAAGTTCCTTGGAAGTTATCAAGGAAAGCTCTTCCAAGTCCTCCCAGCTGCCGATGGAATTCTCAGGCAGGCTATTTAACCAGTGTCAAGCTGGTCCTTTGAGTTTTAATGGGAGGTATTTGATGGCGTGGAGGTCATCTCCTCGAGCCATGTGGATATGGAGAATGAAATCATCGATCCATATTGCGGGATCGGTTGTGCGGTCGTATGATTCAATGTTGACAGGCTTGAACCTCGGGGAATTCATGATCCAGTACTTCATCTGTGAAGCAGAGAGGGTGTACGACGCCTCTATATCGGGCCGTGTCATGGCGTAGCTCTGATGGAGTCCGTCTGCGGTATTCGGCCCGGGCGTGGTTAGGTTTATCACGTCCGAATAGGTAGCCATCGTCGTGCCTCGAGGCACGCCCTCGCAATCGGTAGATCGATCTTGTATGTCCTGCTCTATCGTCCAGGATCTGCCGGAGGTCGTACGTGTGACCCCGAACTCTTCCGTCTCTATTTTTACAAGGCGGTAGGGCAGGCTGCTGTTCGGCCTGAGTTGTCGTTTTATCCCGACCGTGGGGTGGCTGGTCCGCCGCTCTATCCCGACCACGTGGTGCTCGGTCTGCCTTGCGCGAGGGAGGTATGGGATATGGTGCCTTCTCATCGAACTGAGGTAGCAGTCTGCGTTTTGGGTAGCTCTTGGCTGGGCGCTTGAGGCCGTATTCTTCAGCTGTCAGGACATCAGTCCATCTGTCGACGAGCAGATCTTGTTCGACTTGAAGCTGTTGTTGTTTCTTTTTTAGGCTCCTTGCAGTGGCTATGAGCTGAAGCTTAAAGCGCTCCTGCTCCAGAGGATCCTCAGGCACGATGAAATCATCGTTGCCGAGGCTTTTCTCCTCCTCGGAGGGTGGACAGTAACTATCTTCCTCCGAGTCATCTTCTACAGCCTGTTCATCGGGGTTATCTTGCCCGTTGTCATTTTCTTCCTGTTCGGATGTAGCTCTGACAGGGTCTTCGTTGTTTTCAGCGTCGCCTGGAGTGCTATTTCCTCCGGTGCCAGTGTTGCCATCTTTTGAGCATCGAGGCTTAGAGCGGCGTTTGGGGCGCTGGCGTTTGGACTGCGTCGCAGAAGGCTTATTCGCGTCTGGCTCTTCTTTGTCGTCGCCAGATTCTTTAGGTGTATCAACCATGTACACGTCGTACGAAAGAGGTGGTCATCCAGCATCCAGTAAATGGCGGGTCTTGGCCTTGATCCGTGTTGGCATCGTCATCCATATCGTCGATGTCTTCGGAGCCATAGTCAAGCACGTCGGTTAAGTCATCGACGGTGGCTATGAAGTGGGTGGCGGGTGGGAAGCAAAATTCCTCGTCATCCGCCTCTAACTCGAACCGAACATAGTTCGGCTGTGAGTCCTCCTCCAAGGATAAGTTCTTTAAAGAATTTAGCACGTCACCAAAAGGTGAGTGCTGGAAGAAGTCTGCGGCACCAAATTCAAAAATCGATAACCGATCCAGCTCGGTGTCCGCAGGCGCACCTGATCCGGAATGTGTAACCGGAAACGAGTCCGGAGATCCATTGACGCAAGTATTGCCGGATGTCGAGTCCGTGTGTGGCTCCAACGCCGGGGACTTTGTGGCCTTGGAGGGCACGATCTGCTTCGATTCTGAGGTTGTTGTAGCAACAGGACGGGTAGGGGGTCCCGAACTATGCGTCTAGGATCGATGGTAACAGGAGACGGGGGACACAATGTTTACCCAGGTTCGGGCCCTCTCTATGGAGGTAATACCCTACTTCCTGCTTGATTGATCTTGATGAATATGAATGTTACAAGAGTAGATCTACCACGAGATCGTAATGGCTAAACCCTAGAAGCCTGGCCTATGTGAATATGGTAATGAATGTCTCCCTTTCCGGACTAACCCCTCCGGTTTATATAGACACCGGGGGGATCTAGGGTTTACATGGAGCCGGTTACATAAGAAGGAATCTTCACAGTTGGTCGCCTAGCTCGCTTTCCATGCCAAGGAGAGTCCAATCTGGACACGAGTATGGTCCTCGGTCTTCATGTCTTCACAGCCCATCAGTCCGGCCCATGGATAACAGGCCGGACGCCCAAGGACCCCTTAGTCTAGGACTCCCTCAATGGGTCACTGCCATGAACTTGGCCAGGGCTGGGTACCCGAGGATGGCATTGTACGGCAGACGGATGTGTGCGGCGTCGAAGTCGATGAGTTCAGTGCGGTAGTTCTTGCGTTCTCCGAAGGTGACGAGAAGGCGGACCTGCCCAATCAGGGTAGTGGAGCCGTCGGTCACTCCTGAGAAAGGCTTGGTGGGCTCAAGCTCATCATACGGCACTTGGAGGTTGTCGAACGTGTCGACGGACAGGACGTTGAGCCCTGCGCCACCGTTGATGAGGGTCTTGGTAACTTGCACGTTGCTGATGATTGGGGAGCAAAGCATCGGGAGGGCGCCTGCGGTGGCCGCGCACTTGAGCTGATCCGCCAAACTGAAGGTGATGGCGCACTTGGACCACCTGCGGGCGTGTGGCCTCAAGCTTGGGGAGGACTTCATTCACTTCACGAGCAAACTGTTTGAAGATACGCTGCGAGGCTGGGGCCTAAGCTCCGCCCAAGATGCAGGCGATAGCATGCGGCTCCTGGAAGCCCCCAGCTCCCCCGTCTTGATGGTGGTCGTCATTCCTTCTTGGCGGCGGCGGTAGTGGAGGAAGACCAGCGTTGCCCTGAGGACGATCCTCACGAGGCTGGTCCCTCCAGGTGCCCTCGCGAGGCTGATCCTGCCAGCGGTCCTCACGAGGCCAGTCGCGCCACTCCTGGCGCGGGCCACGGTTGTCCCAGTGTCCGCCACCACGTCCTCCTCCTCAGCCATAGCCCCGGTCGTTGCGCTCGGGGCATCGACCAAAGCGTCCTTCTCGAATGGCTCTGAGCTCTTGACAGTCGCTGGTGTTGTGGGTATGCAGGTTATGGAAGGCGCAGAATGGTCAGCTGCTCTTGGATGACTCGGGCTGCTCTCTGCCGCGCTTGGTGTCCGGCTCCGCTGCGAGCACGGCTGCTCCCTTGCGCTTCACGTCCTTGGCCTTGGCTTTCTTCTCCTCCGGGTCTGTAGCCGGGAGCTCAAGGAGGGAGAGGCGCCCTTCCTCAGCTCCTGAGCACTTGGTCGCCAGGTTGAACAGCTCTAGGGACGTGCACAGCTCCTCGTGGATAGCGAGCTCCTGCTTCATCTTGACGTCACGGACGCCATCAGAGAACGCGGAGATGATGGCCTCGTCCGTCACCTTGGGGATCTTGAGACGAACGTTGTTGAAACGCTGGATGTACTTCTGGAGGGTCTCTCCTGGTTGTTGCTTGACGCGGCGCAGGTCACCATGCCAGCGGTGATCGCGAGTGCCCTGGAAGTTGGCGACAAAGCGGTCGCACATCTCGTCCCAGGAGGAGATCGAGCCCGGAGGCAGGTTCAGGAGCCACGAACGGGCGCCGTCTTTGAGCGCCATAGGGAACCAGTTCGCCATGACTTTCTCATCGTCATTGGCCGCCTCGATGCTCAGCTTGTAGAGCTGCAAGAACTCCGCGGGGTCGAGGGTGCCGTCGTAGCAAGGAGGCAGATATGGCTTGAACTTGCCCGGCCAGGCGACGCTATGCAGCTCGGGGGTGAAGGCGCGGCAGCCGGCCGTGGTCACCAGGGCCCGTCTTGGAGGTGGAGCATGGTTTTGACGCCCGCGCGCCGCTACGGCAAGCGGCACGGAGCCTAGCCGCAGCAAACGATCCTGGCGTGGTGGTGCGAGGAGTGGCGGAGCATTCTCTTGCGGTCGAGGGACTTCTTGACAGCTTCTTTCTTCATGCGCGGGCATCGGACGTGGTGGGTCGCGCCGCAGAGCCGCACGCCTTGGCGCCAGGGCACCGTCTTGGTGCAGAGGTGGTGGAGGCGCTCCATGAGCTACGTCGCCCGTAGCTGGCGGAAGGCGAGGCAGTGAGAAGGACGGCGCAGGGGAGCCCCCTGCGGCGCTGACGAGCTCGGTGATGCGGTCGAGCCAGTCCTCGTGCGCCATGAGGAGCGCGGCCAGTGCGTCCATGGGAGCGCGACGAGCGTGAGAAGACGAACCAGCGGGAGTCGGCGATGGAGTGGCGGTGCGGCCGTCCTGTCGCTCCGAGGGTTGCAACGAGGACGCTCGCTGCTCGTTCCCCACCAGGCCGGTGGCGGCGTTGGTGGCAGGCGACAGAGAGCGATGAGGTGGCCCGCCGACATAGGCCGTATGAGCAACACGGGTGGAAAGGGTAGCCCGGTGCTCGGCGCGGGCGCGGCGTGCATCCGCCATAGAGACGACGAAGCGACGTGACGCGGAGCAACGGAAGGGAAGCTTCGGCGCACCCCCTACCTGGCGCGCTAAATTTCGGATCACGGGTTCCGGCAAAACCCTTAAGGTTCGAACTCTGGGTGCGCGTGAAGTTCTTTCCCTACCGATCTGCGCCCTTGCTTGCTAAGATCTCGCAGACGAACTCAACGAACTCACAACACAAGAGACACAAGATTTATACTGGTTCGGGCCACCGTTGTGGTGTAATACCCTACTCCATTCTGGTGGTGGTGGATTGCCTCTTGGGCTGATGATGAACAATATAAGGGGAAGAATAGCCTCCTGAGGATGAGGTGTTCTTGTGCTTGGCGAACTTGTGTGTGTGGATTCGCTCAGCTCGGGCTTGCTTGTGAGCTCCGAACCCGGTGTGTGGCTAAGGTTCAGCTAAAGATCCGGTGAGATGCCTCTGAATGAGTTATCCCCTACGATGGTGGCTAGTCCTACTTATATAGGCCCTGGTCCTCTTCACAAATATTGAGTGGGAAGGGATCCAACAACGGCCAATTTGAAAGGGGACAGCTAGTACAGCTTATCCTGACAAAAGCGGTCTTTTCCTGCAAAAGGCTCTGGTGGTGACGCTGCCTTGGGCTCCATGGTGACCTCCATCTTGCCGTCCTGCTAGTCTTGGTCTCGTTGCACCGATATGGAAACCTTTGCTTGATGCCTTGGTACTCTGCGCATGTGCTTGCTTCCTTAGCACCAAAGGGGAAACAAGGACACTGCGCGCGCTGGCGCTCGCCTGGTCTCGATCGTCATGGCTCATGTCACGAGAACCTCGTGAGGTTTGCCCTGCCTTGATCTCTCCGCTCCTCGCGGGCCAACCTGGTGAGGCCCCTCCTGAGGAGGTCTTGTGTCGTCCGCCTCGCGAGGCTTGGCCCCTCGCGAGGGTGTTGAATGCCTTGTTGATGAAGATGGGCTGTGCAGGCCTACTAGCAAAGCCACACCGTGGGTCGCAGGCAGGCAAGTCTGGGGACCCCTGTTCCCAGAACACCGACAACAGTTGCCACAGACGAGGAGTACTCAGAATCTTCGAGTGAGGGAGTCCGACGCAAGACAGCATTCCTGGGAGGAGTGGAATCAAATTTGAATCATTCTGTGAAGCCATCTTGTCGAAGATCATCTTCAGAGCTCATCAATGTCAGACTCTTCCACGACCGCCGACAGGTTTCATGAGTGACAAATGCATTCTTGGTGGCAAGGTTGCGAATGCGATTAACATCCGCCAAGAGGCTTTGCACCTGACGCTTCAGCCAGTCATGATGTTTATCATGTTTTTGATGCAGAGCAACGAGAAGCTCTTGGTCATTGAGAACACGAGATCACTTTCGAGGCCTTTAAGCAACGGTACTCTCAGTGGCTTCAGTATGGGCATGATGAGGTGCACGAGTATTTCCAGCCAAAGGATAAACACGAGTTGCAGCAAGAACTCCTTCAATGGGTTGAGTGAAACTTTGACGATCGACATTGTGAAGATAAATTGGCTCCTTGGCAGGCTCTGGGTATATGGCTTCGACAGACATATCAACCTCTAGTAAGAAGATAATGTGGTTGCACACAGAGGGATGATAATTGACAGCAGAGTGAAGCTTGATGAGGCGCATTACCCATGGAGCATAAAACTTCAGACCAAATAAATCAGAGCCAGATGCAGCCAATTGCCTGATGAAGAAGTCTTGAGCATTGAAGCTGGTGACATTGAAGATATAGAAAACCAATGTCTTCATTGCTCCTTCAAGCTTCGCTGTAGGAGAATGTCCTTTGACTGGCCATAGAGTTCGCCTGATAATATGATAAATAGTGCGGGGCAGATACTCTAGATCTTCAACAAAGAATTCATGTGGATATTCAGCGTCGCGTGGCAGTGGCTTCATCATGCTCAGCATTTGGCTCATGTTTGGCTCAGGCTTCTGGAAGATGCTCTCCAAAGCATTGCGGTGAAGCTGACAACCAGGTTCATAGAGTTCACCTAGAGTGGGAAAGGCAGGGAGCTCAATAATATCAAGAGCTTTGGCTTCGTGGTGTACATTGCATGTCATCCACTCAAGGATCCATGTCTTCGGATCCCTGTTGTAGCCGCGAATGTGGAGGGTGGCATAGAATTGTAGAAGAAGCTCTTCGTTCCAAAGGTGCTCTTTATCACCACAAATTGGAGAAGGTTGACATCTACGAAGCGGTCGAGTGCTTCTTCCAAGGAGGCAGGCGCAATAGCTTCATGATCTAGACGCATATGGGGAAAGATGCGCCCTTGATCGTAAAGAACACAAGAGTAGTAACTGCGCTGCTGATAGCTCCTGAACCGATCAGAAGAAATTCTTGGCTTCGAGTATGGGTTCTTATCGCTATCAAAGAAGGTGTTGTGTGCAATGAAGCCATTCACATTAAACGATCCTGGTGAAGTTGTTGTACCAGGAAACCTAGGCAGCCTGGGCTTTGGCTTCTGGACCTGAGGCATGTGCTCCACATGATAGTCGAATTGAGGTCCAGGAGCAGGAGGAGGAACCAGAATAAGCCAACGAACCATGACGGGTTGGCCGCAATCAAATGCCAGCTCAATAGTGAGGCCTTGGGGGTGGTACAGGAGCATTGGCATTGGCATGGGCTACAAGTGGTACAATGGCTTCAGGTGCAATATTGACTTCAGGTGCATTAGAAGCTTCAGGAACCATATCCACGTCAGGCGCCACATTAGCTTCAGCCATGACAACGTCATTGGCTTCAGTAGTGTTGTTGGTGGCCGCCACAATGTTTTCAACCTCCACTTGATTAGCTGGAGGGTCGGGCACAGACTCGTTCTCCTCGAGAACATCTTGGGTGATAGGGGGTGTTGCAACACGCTCTTCTTCTTGTCGGGGTTCTTGTTGATCATCGGTTGATGCAGCCGGAATGTCTTCAGCAGCTCTGGCTTCAGACGCAGAGATGTTCACAGTTGAAGTGGCTTCAGGAAACACTTGGCGTGCCACTGAGTTGTGTTTCTCTTCTCCTTCTGGAACACTCGAAAGAGTGACTTGTGGCCTTGGTCCTTTGTGAAGACTACGAAATGTGGGCGATACTTTTGGAGAGGGAGTTGGCTGGACCACATAGTCGTCATCATCAAGCACCGAAGTGGTGACTTGAGGTGGGTGAGTACTTGGTGATTCTTCTTGGCGGGGGGAGTCTTGAGGGTGATCAGCCCATGAATCATCCTGAGCAATTGGCGTCAAAGGACGACCAATGCTGATGAGTTCGCTGTTCGTGAAAACAGGCGATGATACCATTTGGTGCTCAATCTGAGGAAGGACTTCATCATCATCTACATTGTCTTGAGGACCAATGTCTTCAGCTGCGGTGTGGTCGACAGCTGGATCTTCTTCATCTTCAGGAGCCTCTGTGGTAGCAGGCTCGTGAACTATTAAACGACGCTCTTGGTGTGCAGATGCAGGACGAACAACAGAGATGGGCTCGACAACAAGGGGCTCTGTGGGAGCAGGCCGATCTTTCTTTGAATACTTCGTCTTCTGCTTCTTGGTTTGTGGAGCATCATCAGAGGCATTTTTGCTCTTGCACTTTCTGGCTTCGGCTTCAGCTACCCTTGTTTTCTTGAGCTCTGAAGCTACTGTGGGAACCTTAGGCTTCGAGCATGACATACTAGCAGGGAAGACACTGCAAGGTGCTTCCTGCCTTGATGCTTCAGTGTGGGCCACAGCAGGCTTCTTCTTGGCAGCCATCTTGGGGTCGATGCCAGGACGCCCAAGTGCCTTGCGCTTCTCATCCTCGTTATGAGCTTGAACACATTTGGCAGCGGAGAGCTTCATACGTTCTCTTGATCCTTTTGCTGCTTCACGTTTCTATTGAAACAACTCTTTAAGGTCATGCAGCATCTGCTTGAATTTTTGAACATCAGCCATGCTGAGCTTGGCCATGTGCTTCTTGAACTGAGCCTTCTCATAGTCAATTTTGTTCTTCAGTTCAACGATTTTCTGAGCCAGAGCCAGATCATTTGCAATGGCTCCATGGAAGGAGACACTCATGCCAATTGGAAGCTGAAGATCATCGATGCTGAGGCTCGGATTTTCAAACCACTCATCAATGAAGTTATTCAAGATGTCGACATCAAAGAGGGGTGATGTCTACTACACAACCTTCTTCTTGTAGACGTTGTTGGGCCTCCAAGTGAAGAGGTTTGTAGGACAGTAGCAAATTTCCCTCAAGTGGATGACCTAAGGTTTATCAATCCGTGGGAGCTGTAGGATGAAGATGGTCTCTCTCAAACAACCCTGCAACCAAATAACAAAGAGTCTCTTGTGTCCCCAACACACCCAATACAATGGTAAATTGTATAGGTGCACTAGTTCGTGAAGAGATGGTGATACAAGTGCAATATGGATGGTAGATATAGGTTTTTGTAATCTGAAAATATAAAAACAGCAAGGTAACTAATGATAAAAGTGAGCACAAAGCGGTATTGCAATGCTAGGAAACAAGGCCTAGGGTTCATACTTTCACTAGTGCAAGTTCTCTCAACAATAATAACATAATTGGATCATATAACTATCCCTCAACATGCAACAAAGAGTCACTCCAAAGTCACTAATAGCGGAGAAAAAACGAAGAGATTATGGTAGGGTACGAAACCACCTCAAAGTTATTCTTTCGGATCGATCTATTCAAGAGTCCGTACTAGAACAACACCTTAAGACACATATCAACCAAAACCCTAATGTCACCTAGATACTCCAATGTCACCTCAAGTATCCGCGGGCATGATTATACGATATGCATCACACAATCTCAGATTCATATATTCAAACCAACACAAAGAACTTCAAAGAGTGCCCCAAAGTTTCTACCGGAGAGTCAAGACGAAAACGTGTGCCAACCCCTATGCATAGGTTCATGGGCGGAACCCACAAGTTGATCACCAAAACATACATCAAGTGGATCACGTGATATCCCGTTGTCACCACAGATAAGCATGGCAAGACATACATCAAGTTTTCTCAAATCCTTAAAGACTCAATCCGATAAGATAACTTCAAAGGGAAAACTCAATCCATTACAAGAGAGTAGAGGGGGAGAAACATCATAAGATCCAACTACAATAGCAAAGCTCGCGATACATCAAGATCATATCACCTCAAGAACACGAGAGAGATCAAACACATAGCTACTGGTACATACCCTCAGCCTCGAGGGTGAACTACTCCCTCCTCGTCATGGAGAGCGTCGGGATGATGAAGATGGCCACCGGTGATGGATCCCCCCTCTGGCAGGGTGCCGGAACAGAGTCCCGATTGGTTTTTGGTAGCTACAGAAGCTTGCGGCGGCGGAACTCCCGATCTATTCTGTTCCCTGATGGTTTTAGGGTATATGGATGTATATATATATATATATATATATATATATATATATATATATATATATATATATATAGGCGAAAGAAGTCGGCCAGGGGAGCCATGAGGGGCCCACGAGGGTGGAGGGCGCGCCCAGGGGGTGGGTGATACGTCTTCGTTGTATCTATAATTTTTGATTGTTCCCTGCCAATATTCTACAACTTCCATATACTTTTTGGCAACTTTTTATACTATTTTTGGGACTAACATATTGATCCAGTTCCCAGTGCTAGTTCCTGTCTGTTGCATGTTTTTGGTTTCGCAGAATATCCATATCAAACAGAGTCCAAACGGGATAAAAATGGACGGAGATACTTTTTGGAATGTTTGGATTATTTGGAGGAAAAATCAACGCGAACCAGTGTCCGAGGTGGGCACGAGGTAGGCGCCCCTAGGGCGCGCCACGACCCTCGTGACCCACTGTAAGGCGGTTGACGCCCTTCTTGCCGCAAGAAAGCTAATTTTCGGAAAAAAATCACGGCGAAGGTTTCGTTCCAATCAGAGTTACGGATCTCGGATATAAAAGAAAGCGGTGAAAGGCGGCGGGGATGTAATGCGAAACAGAGAGAAACAAAGAGGCAGATCCAATCTCGGAGGGCTCTCGCCCTCCCACACCATGGAAGCCATGGACGGAGGAAACCCTTCTCCCATCTAGGGAGAAGGTCAAGGAAGAAGAAGAAGGAGGGGGGCTCTCTCCCCCTCGCTTCCGGTGGTGCCGGAGTGCCACCGGGGGCCATCATCATCACCGCAATCTTCACCAACAACTTCACCGCCATCATCACCAAGTCTTCCCCCCCCTCTATGCAGCGGTGTAACCTCTCTCTTACCCACTGTAATCTCTACTTAAACATGGTGCTCAACGCTATATATTATTTCCCAATGATGTATGGCTATCCTATGATGTTTGAGTAGATCTGTTTTGTCCTATGGGTCATTTGATGATAAAGATTTGTTTGAGTTGCATGTTATATTATTGGTGCTGTCCTATGGTGCTCTCCGTGTTGCGCAAGCGTGAGGGATTCCCGTTGTAGGGTGTTGCAATATGTTTATGATTTGCTTATAGTGGGAAGCATGAGTGAACAGAAGCACAGACCCGAGTAAGTAGGTTGTTTGCGTATGGGATAAAGGGGACTTGATACTTTAATGCTATGGTTGGGTTTTACCTTAATGAATCTTTAGTAGTTGTGGATGCTTGCTAGAGTTCCAATCATAAGTGCATATGATCCAAGTAGAGAAAGTATGTTAGCTTATGCCTCTCCCTCAAATAAAATTGCAATAATGATTACCGGTCTAGTTATCGATTGCCTACGGACAAATAACTTTCTCGTGACAGCAAGCTCTTTACTAAAACTAATTTAGTTGTGTCTTTATCTTAACAGCCCCTAGTCTTTATTTACGTGCTCTTTACTTTCTTGCAAGCTTACCCAAAAACACCTACAAAGTACTTCTAGTTTCATACTTGTTTCCGGTAAAGCGAACGTCAAGCGTGCGTAGAGTTGTATCGGTGGTCGATAGAACTTGAGGGAATATTTGTTCTACCTTTAGCTCCTCGTTGGGTTCGACACTCTTACTTATCGAAAGAGGCTACAATTGATTCCCTATACTTGTGTGTTATCAGTGGGCGCGCCCCCCTGCCTTGTGCTCTCCTCGTTGATCCCCTGACGTGCACTCTAAGTCTCCTGGATTGCTTCCGTTCCAAAAATAACTCTCCTGAAGGTTTCATTCCGTTTGGACTCCGTTTGATATTCCTTTTCTGTGAAACACTGAAACAAGGAGAAAAACAGAAACTGGCACTGGGCTCTGGGTTAATAAGTTAGTCCCAAAAATAATATAAAAGTGCATAGTAAAGCACATAAACATCCAAGATGGATAATATAATAGCATGAATACTTCATAAATTATAGATACATTGGAGACGTATCAAGGGGAAAATCGTTGAAGATTTCCGCCTCTTGCTTGCTCTTTATTAACTACTAAAGAGCATCATCGCCAAGATCTTGATCACTTGACAGATCAATGGCGTCATTCTCGTTTCTCAGAACGGCAGCAGGGGTTAGTGCTTGACCAGAACTTTGGATGGGCTTCTTCTTCTTCTCGGTTTTCTTGGAGATGCGAGAGAGATCTTCAGACTGCACACTAGATGCAGGAGGTGCAGTAGCCAGTGGCTTCACACGCGAAGCTTTTGGTGCAGTGGAGGGCTTTATGGCCTTTGGTTTCTTCTGCTTCTGTGGCTTTGATGGAGCAGGCGCTTCATCAGAATCAGCGTCGTCTACAGATTGATCCATAGTGGCCCTCTGAGCGGCGATGTAGGAGAGGAAACCATCAAAGTTGTCGAAGGGACCGATGACATTGGGATTGGCATCACATGTGCCATCAGCCCTAGGAGCAGAAGGACCTGGATTGAAGTTGTAGCCGAGACTCTTCTTGTTCTTTACTGCAGAATCCTTGGCAAACTTGTAGTTGCGCTTGAACAAACTATCTTCACGACACCATAACAGAGATGATGGGACGGCATCAACAGGCTATGGTCTACGGACCATGCAAGGGTAGGAACCCTGAGCAATAGCTTCAGATTTGGTTTTGGGTTGAAGATTTCTATAGAGAATATCCCCCCAAGGACGCTTGATGGCATTCTTTTCAGCATATTCCTTGTTGATGAATATGTACTTGAACCATTGCTCGGCCCAATATCTTTGAATCCATTGGATTCGAATTTTGCGTTGGCCATAGCTCTCTTCGGGATTAGTTTTGTATAACTCATAGAGATCTTCAGGCAAATCCATTGAAGTGCCCCCGCGACGCTGCCTTCCCCCCTTTCTTGCTGACTTTTTCAGTGGCCATGTAGTTCAAACTGAATGGCTTCAAAGCTTGCAAAGGCTTCCGTCTGCTGGTCAGACAAGAACTGGCTTCGGGAGAATTGATGTGACGCTGTAAGAATTCTGCAAATGAATGCATACTATGAGAACAAAGGATTCTCCCACGGACATGTACTTGTGACAACATTAGAGATGCGAGGGAAGGGGAAGAGGTCATATGCATTCTCAGAAGATTTTGAAGATAAATCAGTTTGAAAACATTGACCTCATAGTGCGAAGACATTCACTTATATGTTGAGAGTTGGTTCTACATTTGTACGAATCCAAGAATAGGTACAAGTGAGGAATCTAACTACGTGTGAAGCATAAGCGAATATACTAGGCATGTTATGAGATGCAGAACATGATATGTCCAAATTTGTAAGCACGGAAACTACTTTTGGTGGGGAAGGATGAATCTATCAGATCAAAAAGGCAGTAAAAGTGAGATTTAATTACCACATGATGAACTACTAGACGGAGTAGAGAGGATGCCGAGCAGTTCGATCTTCCGTGCCCTAACTTGGCGATGGAAGACACCTACGGCGACGGCGGAGGAGACGAGGTCCATGGCCGGCGTGAGGACGCCGTCGGGGAGATTGCGGCAGCTAAGCGCTTCATCGCTAGCGTCGTCGGGAGCTAGCGGTGGCGCTAGGGTTTGTTGAGGTGGAGAGGTGGAAGAAGGATTTTGACTGCGATGAGATGTGTATTTATAAGGAAAGGGACATCACAGCACAATTACGCAGGTGCCCCTGGCGGTTCACATCTGAGGGACACGTGGCAAACATGCAACACATTGGAAGTTGTTCCATGTTCCCACGCACGCCTGGACTGTCGGGTGGTCGTTCCGGCTTCTCCGGGTGTCAAGCAATAAGGATAAAGCTTTTAAAACAGATTCAATTTTTGTCTCTGTATCTTCTGACAAGGACGCAGAGAAGACATTCGACGGTTTCAATAGAATGCATATGATTTGGATAGATAGAATTTGAGGTAGAAGCATAGAAGAGGTTAGGGTCCGATCACATTCACTTAGTCCAAAAGATTCAAACAAGAAGACATAGCTATAATTGAATGATGTAGAGGACAGAACACAAATATATATATATATATATATATATATATATATATATATAACGTCTATTTAATACCCAGGGTGAAGAATAAGTAATTCTTCATCCCGGTCGAACGACCGAGCCGAGCCACGGTTCAATCGATAGAAAAAGAAACCCACCGTCCCTTGCGGTAAGATTACAACACGGTCTTGTATTTTTACGTTTTACAATATTGGTCCGACCGCACTGGCACAATGTCGATGCCCAAACCGCTTTTTGGTCCTGGGGATTAGGAGGTAGCCACGCTCACGTCCTATTCTAATCGGTAGCGACCAGATTTGAAGGTAGCGCCGTGGCGGCAACTAGCCGACGGCTTGCTGAGCAGCCGGTGGGCGCGAGAGGGCGGTGGTCCGTGGGTGTGCGCGATGGCTTGGTGGTCGGCGTCTAGGCTCGGTGGCATGTTGCTGGACGCCTGGACGAGTAGGATGGCGGCCGGCGAGAGCACCACCATGTTTCGGCTCCCCGCATCTCTACCTTTCATCACGCGCCTTTGTCGGCCAGTTAGAGCACTACCGTGCTAGGTCCCCTACACTTCCACCCGGCCACACATCTCCAGGTCTTCGCTGCCCCCCGATGCCAATTTCACTCTTGTGTTTGCCTGTGAACTACTTTGACTGTATAGGCGTACTTGAACTTCAACTCCTCTTGTTAGTCTCATATTTTTATTGTTCAAATTATGGCTTAAAATCCCTCCCAACCTCTTTTAAGCTTTTTTCCTCAAAGCATTTCTCGTTGTGCTCTTCCCTAATGAAGATCCGATCCATTTGTGGCTTTGTGCCCACAAGGTGTTCGTGAAAATTCCTAGATGAAAAAATATTTTTTATTTTAAGGTATCACAGTTTAGATAGAGAAATCATGCTCCAAAAACCATACACAAGTTGTGATAAGAGTTAAAACTGACCTGATCTGAACCGCAGATATTCATTTACTTGGTACCCCCTATTAGAGAAACAATGTTATGGTGGGGGTTTGTTCATTCATGCCTAGTTATCTCATGATTTTTGTTAGTTATGTGATCTTGGCTTATTGCTCCTTACATTGTGTTTGGTAATTTATACAAAATTTATATTATGTTGGACGGGATCTTGCAAAGCTGCTTGTCCAAGTAGATTTGAGGCGGAATCATGTAGTTCCTTACATTTCAACGAAATATGGTATCGATCTGCTATGTTTTATCATTGGTGAGAAACCAGTTAGTAATGTAATATCATTTTCTTCTTTTATTAGATTGATCCAGCAAAAGTACGAGAGCATCTCTTACGGATTTGGAGTTCTCTTGAAAGTGCAAGGGGCAAAAGGTTTCTTCAGAGGTTGTGTGCCTACTTTGATTGGATATATTGGTCAAGGCAGGTGCAAATTTTGTGTATGTGAGTTCTGCCAGAAATATTACTCGGGTATTGTTGTACCTGAGTATGAAGCATTTACAAGTCTTTGATCTAACTTGTTGATCTGCTTTGGCCGAGGTTATCACCGACGATGCCCTCAGCCCTATGGAGGTTGTGAAGGTCCGTGTTGAGACATACTCTAGCTTTCGAAGATGTTTTTTCTGATGGGCTCCGTAAAGTTTGTGAAGTCTGAAGGATATGCTGAGTAAGTTGGCCTTAAGTGACCATAATATTGAAATTTGTTGTTCTCTCAGAATCGTAAACCAACTCTTACGGGCTGTGGTAGGTATGCAGATTGTACAAGGGAATTGTCCCACTATAGGGCAGACAAATTCTATGTAAGTATCTATTACATGCCTTATTTTCACCACAACCCCAGATTGCTTTCTTTAGGAAACAATCACTACTCTAAATCATGTAACCTTGGGACTCCCTATGAGATGATTGCTATTCTAAATCATGTATAAATGTAGAAAACTAAATTCACTATAAGAATCTCATTATCAAGTAACAATGTTTTGGTGATAAGGTGTTACCCTCTAGAGTATATGTGACAAAGGGGATATTTACTTGTGTCATATCGGGTACAACGGACTGCATTAATTATGTCTTGGTATGTCTTGATCGTTCTCTTGCATACACCAAAATTAGCGAGTATATGAATTTGATTTTGCTTCCAAATTGTTTCCTCTAGTTTGTTCAAGGAATACTGTTTTGTTCCTACTTGAGTTGCAACGTGTGACTTCGGAGGCAAACTCTTCCATCGATGTTGTTCAACAGGTCGTGAGAGCAAAGTAGTCATGCTTGGACCAGATGTCCAACATCTCCGTAACCTTGATTGGTTACCGTACATACCTAAACTCTATTACGGAAAGTAGTACATGTAATCATTAGTTCTAGGAGAGTATGTAGACTGAATTTGCTATCTTTGTTATGCAGGCGAAGTAGTCGGGCTTCCATGTAGATTTAATTAGTTATAGGCTTTATGGGATTAATCATTCTATCACAAATTCTTCTAGTTTTTGGATGAATCCTCTAAGGTAATTCTGATCTAAGTAAATATCATCAGTCCACCTAATGGGAGAACATTTATATTTAGTTTGATCAAATGTCTTACATTTTCTTTAAATCTGGTTGCCTTAATCTACTATCTTTATATAGTAACATTTTGACCTATATCTGAGAATTTTGTAGCTCCTTTATTTCAACAGTAATGATCCACTAAGCTCCTATATTACCACATGGTTCGTTTTATTCACCGCATTTAGATATAGCAACCCTTATTCACCAAGCTCCTAGCACCCTTTCTGTTTTTAGATCAATTCTTCTGCAAAAGAAATTGAACTGTTGGTCTGAAACCAAAATTGTTTTGAAAGAAACTGAATTTCTCTATCTACACATTTTCTACCATCTACACTACTACAGCATGTGGTACATGCCAGAGAACATATTGTTTATAACAAATTTCAGCGTTGGGCATCATTCTGCTGTTTGTTGGACCACGTGGTGTTATTTTCGTTCATAGCATTCATGATTTGAGTTTCTGTAAAGGTATCTGAAATAGAACATATTTTTGATAAATGATTTGTGATGCATTCTTTTGCGCACCTAACTGCCTACTTAGAAAACAAAATTAGAAGTAGCTGCATTCGCCTATACTGTGGAGTGTGTATAGATGCCAGAATAGTTGCATGCTTGCTTCCTACTAATCAGTTTTTACATTGTAGGTAGCTCATCTATAAGTACCACGATAATGATGGCTGATATTAATACTTTTCACAACTTGGTAAAAACACAAGGATCTTTGACACCGCATGAGTTATCTTTGAGAGGGTGTTTGAGGCTATCATTCAGGAGTTTCAATCCAGGAGAGCTGCAGGCGGGTTGTCTTCTTTTTTCGCAAATACGCAAAGCTTGCGTATCATTCATTGATAGGGAGAAGAGTTGTTGTACAGGAGATTAGGTAGTGGGCATTAGGGTGATGCGTACACATCAGATGGCGCAAAACCTAGCGCGAGCATGTTGGAGATTGGGTGAGCTCAGCCCCAACCTAGCCTACGGCGCCTATGGTGTGATGATGGCTAGTCCCTTGGCCCCTGCCTTGGCCCATGAGCGAGCCTCCTCTTGGACGTCCCGGAGAAGCTTGGTCGGAGAGGTTGAGGTGCCGTCAAAGATGCAGGAGTTGCGATGCTTCCATCTGGACCAGGGGATCAGGAGAATGAGCGAGGAGATGCCTTTACGATGCGCCGCCAGAACGGCCAATGTGGTAGCGTGCCACCAGTCCAGAAATTGGTCATTGGGCGCGGGATCGTGAGCCGGGGGGTAGCACCAGCCGAAGGAGTCGTGCCACACCTGTCGCGAAAATGGGCATCCGCCAGCAGATGGTCCATGGACTCGCTAGTCTGGGTTGTTTTCTTTCTGAATCATGTTTTTGTTGATTTCTCCCCGCTCGGAGTGTATTAGAGGTCTTGAGTACAGTTCCAGTTCTATTTTCTCAAGAGCTGACCCTATAAATAGTCGCTCCATGTTTCTTTGAGATAATCTATAAATTATTCCCTCTATTTCAGTAGTTCGGTGTTAGGCCCTTCGAGATAACACTACTCCCCATATTAAAGAAGTCAATGTGAGGATATGGTTGGAAATTTCAGTCACTAATCCAGGAAGAAACTTTTGAATAATTGAGGACGCAAATTCGTAAATGTTATAATTCCAAATGAGATTTTACGACTTCAAATCCATGGCGCCTAATGAACAAGTGTAGATAAAAATATAGGCAAAAAGGAGAGATAGTATGCATCATTAGTTCACTACCTTCGTTGTTTTTCTCGAAGCAGAAAAGAAGATCATTTTAAAGAAAACGATCAGATGCATATAAGAAGGGTCTTGCGATACATACAGCTCGTGCAAATAGAGGTAGTTTAGTCCGTGAGGTAAGTTTACCTCACAAACCTATTGTTTCTTTCGGCAGTGGTTCTAGTGTCGAACATTGCATGCGTGAGGAAAAATAACCTCACACGCCTTGTTTCTTACGGCAGCTCCATAGTATGTTTCCTTCCTCCCTGTTGTAATCTTACCTCGGGTGCTTCATTTCTTACGTTTTGAAGGTCTGGCCGTGGGGTGGCTGGGGTGAGGAATAAGAATTCCTCACCCAGGGTGACGAATAGTCAATTCCTCACCCAGTAAGACCAAATCAACATTGTGAAGATAATCATAAATTCAAATCAATGTACAAAAAAAATCAAATATGAAGACTTTGCAATTGTAACGCCAAGAGAAACACTTCAAACAAAAGTTTGGTGGTGGCGTTACCCACCGTATAGGAAGTATTAGACCCAGACACGACGCACAATTATCGTGGTGCTCCGAAGTCGAATTCCGCATTAATGTATTCACACTCAGAGTGTAAGTCTTCATTGATTGAAGATATACTTTACTTCGTGTGTTGCACATGTAAGTCATCAATATGCATAAGTGTTAGGATGTGTGCCTAATCACAGGACATTTGAGGATTCCAAGATATTTAGCTCACACCGCAACTTGCAAAACCTTTTCTCATCCAAGGGCTTTGTGAAGATATCTGCCAATTGCTCTTTAGTGTTGACGTGAATGATATCAATATCTTCCTTCATGACATGATCTACGAGAAAGTGATGGCCAATTTCAATGTGCTTTTGTCTTCGAGTGCTGAATCGGGTTGTTGGCAATCTTGATGGCGCTTTCATTGTCGCGATGAGAGTGGCACATGCTTCAAGTGGACACCATAGTCCTTGAGAGTTTGCTTCATCCATAGAAGCTGGCGCAAAGAAGATCCATCGACAATGTAGTCGATTCAGCGGTGGAGACAGACACACGCTTACGCTTCTTTGAAGACCAACGGACAAGTGACCGTCCCGTAAAAGTGACATGTTGTAGCGACCAGACCTCAAAGCGATCGATCTACGTGCATCGGTGTCATCCTGGATCGATAATGTCTTGACACGCGATTTGACGGATTTATAACAGAGTAGCAATCACACACTTATTACATCGAAAGTCTCAAAAGAGAACTGATTACAATAAATATGGCTTAAGGCCATCTAAAAACGATAACAGCGGAAGGCTTGGAAGATAAGCGAGTCCATCAAATCCAACGGCATCACTGAGTATAGAACCACGACCTAAGGCACCTTACTAAATGTCGCTTTGAAAAGTGCGCAACATGAGCGTTGCAGCCGAAAATGGGTCAAGACATGGAATATGCCGCAATGTAACACATAGAGAACAATATGAAAGAGTAATACTATACTACATGCATATATGGCTGGTGGAAAGCTCTATGGTTACAATTTTTGCGTAAAGCCAATTTTTCCCTACTGCAAAGGAATAAATTTTATTTAACTATCATGGTGGTTGTTAAACATTGAGAATGGTTGACAGCATTCTCAATCCCAATTAAGTTTCATCATTAAAACCCAACAATATTAATTAAAGTAACATGATGAGATTCACATGATAATCCAAATACTAGATACTCAAGATGTCCATAACCGGGGACACGGCTAACCATGATTAGTTTGTTACACTCTGCAGAGGTTGTGCACTTTTCCCCACAAGACTCGATCTCCTCCGTTGAGATTCTCGCACTACATGGTGTTTGAGAAACGGATGACCGAGACACAGTCTTTCAGAAGCGCTAGCACCTTACGAACGGGTAGACAGTTACACCTACATCCCTCTACATCTGCTAGTCTACCACTCTAAGAGTTCGCATGACTTAATCAACTATGCTAGAGCCCATAGTAGCTTGTGGCTGCACACGGAAGTTTCTAGCATGAATAATCTCATGATCCCTTTGAGCCTGGGTGGCGGTCCAAAAGAAACACGCAATCCTGGAATACCCAGGTACCTCAATCCAACCAGATGTGTGTTTAAGTTGCCACCTTAAATAAACCATTAATTAACAAACTCACATCTGTCATGGATACACTCACCCAATCCACGTCTACTAGCATAGCATGGTATAATAAGCAAACGTAGAAGTAACTCCCAAGGGTTTGATAATAAAATAGGTAATAGGCACTACCTCATCTACTTCCCAAAACCCACAATTTAATTAGATCCTAATCATGCAATGTTTGAGGATTGATCTAATGCATAAAAACTGGGTATGAAAAGAGGTATGATCAAAGTGTTACTTGCCTTGCTGATGATCCGTGAAACCTAGAGATTCAAAGTAGCAAACGGCGCACTCCGGGTACTCTATCGCAAACAAACAAGCATACAATAAGTACTCATCTAATGCACAGGTAAAACTCAAATAACAGATCTAACCAGAAAGTTCAACTTAAGAACTCCGGTTTGCAAAAAGAAACAAAACCAACGAAGCAACGAAAGTCAAACGGCGAAAGAAACAGGCTTCATTTTACTAATCTGAACCTAAGTCAAATTTTACAGAGGTAAACACTTGTTTGAGTTGGTTATTCGGAAAGAAGGTTTCGAGACGAAACTCTAGGCGCTTGAATCGCCAGATTCCGATAAACGAGCGAAAAGTTATACCAGATCGAAAATTGGATCAGAAATCACGATCAGAAAAATCGCGGAATAAATCCGAGAAAAAAGAAAAACGACGAACAACTTAACGAACGAACGTTCGTTATCTGAACCTAAACGATGAACGCGTTTGTTAAAACGAACGAACGAGCGAACGCTCGCTAAATAAATAAACCGGAGCAAAACCGATCTATTTAAAAAAACGAAAACTAGGGTTATCTAAAATACCAAAACGGTTTTTTCACAAAAAAAAACCGGCGGCGGCTACCTCGGCTCGGGCTCCGGTGAAACTCCGGCGGGGTCCGGGCGGTGGCGGGTGGTGCGGGCGGCGACTTCGGCGGGCGGGCGGCTCGGGCGGCGGCGAGGCGGCGGGCGGCTCAAGGCGGTGGCGGGGTGGCGGGCGGCTCGGTGAGGAGAGAGTGGCGGTGGCGGGGCTATTTAAGGAGGGGTCGGCTCGGCAGGGGAAGTGGGCGCCGGGCGGCCTCGGGAGGCGTGCCCGGCCGGACTCGGCGGCGGGCGGCGGTCTCCATGGGAAGGTGGCGGTGGTTGGGCACTGGCTGGGCCTCGCCCGGGTCTTGGTAGCGCTTTTTTAAATAATTCCACCGAGACTAAAAAAATCTAGAAAAAAATAAATAAAAATCTAAAAATGCCAAAACAAATTTTCACCGCCTAAATAAAATATTTAGAACGAGGTGAACATTTTCTTGGCCCTAAAATGCAGTTTTTTAAAACGTGCAATTTTTCCTAAATTCAAATAAAATAGCGAAAAACACCAACTAAAATCTTATTTGATTTTTTATTAAATCTTCATTATTCCTTTATTTTGGGAAAGTCATTTTATACCCTCTCTCATATTTTTATAATAGAAATAATTGAAGATAAAGTAAATAAAATCAAATGATCCTATTTTCAAAATTTGAGAAAACCCAAATATGAAAATAACGAAATATCCAACTCTCTCCGTGGGTCCTTGAGTTGCGTGAAATTTCTAGGATCAAGCCAAAATGCAATAAAATATGATATGCAAGTGATGATCTATGTATAACATTCCAAATTGAAAATTTGGGATGTTACAAACCTACCCCCCTTAAGATGAATCTCGCCCTCGAGATTCGGGTTGGCTAGAAAATAGGTGAGGGTGGGCCTTAAGCAGATCTTCCTCTCGCTCCCAGGTGGCTTCATCCTCGGTGTGGTGGCTCCACTGAACTTTGCAAAACTTGATAACCTTGCTGCGGGTGACTCGGCTGGCATACTCGAGAATTTTGACTGGTTTCTCCTCGTAGGTCAAATCGTTACCCAACTGAATCGCTTCCAGCGGCACGGTATCTCTCAGCGGTATATCAGCCATTTCTGCGTGGCACTTCTTCAATTGAGAAACGTGGAACACGTCGTGAACTCCTGACAATCCCTCGGGCAATTCCAACTTGTACGCAACTTCTCCCATGCGTCCCAAAACTTTGTATGGTCCCACAAAACGTGGCGCTAACTTTCCTTTAACACCAAAGCGCTTAACTCCTCGAAGCGGGGATACACGAAGATAAACTCTGTCTCTGACTTTGTACACTGTCTCCTTGCATTTTTGAATCCGCATAGCTCTTCTGCCTAGACTGGGCTACCTTGAGCCTATCGCGAATCAACTTCACCTTCCGTTCAGACTCCTTAATCAAATCTGGTCCAAACAACTGGCGGTCTCCAACTTTATCCCAAAACAACGGGGTTCTGCACCTCCTTCCGTACAAGGCTTCGAAAGGGGCCATCTTCAAACTGGTTTGATAGCTATTGTTATAAGAAAACTCCGCATACGGAAGTTGTCATCCCAACTTGATCCATAATCCAGCGCACATGCTCTCAGCATATCCTCCAAAATCTGATTGACTCTCTCGGTCTGTCCATCTGTCTGTGGATGAAAAGCTGTACTAAACTCTAGTCTGGTTCCCAAAGTTTCGTGTAACTGATTCCAAAACTTTGAGGTGAATTGGGTCCCTCTATCTGATAAGATACTCCTCGGAACTCCATGCAGACATACGATCCTGGTCATGTATATCTTAGCCAACTTAGCACTGCTGTAGGTAGTCTTCACTGGGATGAAATGAGCTACCTTCGTCGAACGATCGACTACAACCCAAATCGAGTCATAGCCTGAACGAGTCCTGGGCAATCCCGTGATAAAATCCATGCCTAACTTTTCCCACTTCCATTCGTATTGGCAATGGTCGTAATAATCCTACCGCTTCGATGTTACGCCTTCACTCTCTGACATACATCACAAACTGCTACATACTCTGAAATATCCTTCTTCATTCCGGTCCACCAGAAAGTATCCTTCAAATCCAAATACATCTTGGTATTTCCTGGGTGAATCAAATACGGCGAATCATGGGCCTCTTGCAGAATCAACTTCCTGATCTCTGGATCATTAGGCACATAAACGCGGTCTTCAAACCATAGGGTATCATGCTCATCCTCACGAAATCCCTTAGCTTTTCCCTTGCTCATTTTCTCCTTAATATCGGCAATCTCATTATCCGTCTTCTGAGCTTCTCTGATCTTATCCATCAAAGTAGATTGTATCTCCAATGCTGCTACATAGCCTCTCGGAACTATCTCCAAACATAGCTCTCGAAATTCCTCGGCTAACTCTTTTGGTAACCCTCCGGTCATTAGTGTGTTGACATGGCTCTTGCGGCTCAACGCATCTGCTACTATGTTAGCCTTTCCGGGGTGATAATGCAATCTCATATCATAATCCTTGATGAGCTCCAACCATCTCCTTTGCCTGAGATTTAACTCCTTCTGCGTGAAGATGTACTTCAAACTCTTGTGATCCGTGTACACCTCACAGTGGTTTCCAATAAGAAAATGTCTTCAGTGCGTGCACTACGGCTGCTAACTCCAAATCATGAGTAGAATAATTCAACTCATGAGGCTTAAGCTGTCATGAAGCATACGAAACAACTCTTCCCTCCTGCATAAGCACTGCTCCAAGTCCTCGACGTGAAGCGCCGCAATACACCTCGTAATCCTTGCTTTGATCTGGCAGAATTAACACTGGTGATGTAACCAAACGTTTCTTCAACTCTTGGAAACTAGTGTCACATTCCTCAGTCCAATTGAACTTACTGTCCTTCTTTAACAACTCCGTCATAGGCTTCGCAATCTTCGAGAAATTTTCAATGACTCTTTGGTAGTATCCTGCCAGTCCAAGCAAACTCCGGATCTCTCCAACTGTCGTTGGTGCTTCCCAGTTGGTCACAGTGACAACTTTAGTGGGATCCACTGTTATACCTTCTCCGGATATAACATGTCCGAGAAATCCAACTTCCTTCAACCAAAACTCACATTTGCTGAACTTGGCATATAACTGATGTTCTCTGAGCTTCTCAAGTACTAAACGCAAATGCTCCTTATGTTCTTCCTCATTCTTCGAATAAACCAAAATATCATCAATGAACACTACGATGAACTTATCCAAAAACTCCATAAACACCTTGTTCATCATGTTCATGAAATAGGCAGGTGCGTTAGTCAGACCAAATGACATAATGGTATACTCATACAGCCCGTACCTGGTGGTAAAAGCCGTCTTACGTATATCCTGCTCCCGAATCTTCAACTGATGGTATCCTGATCGCAAATCAATCTTGGAAAATACCTTAGCACCTTGCAATTGGTCAAACAAGTCGTTGATCATCGGCAACGGGTACTTGTTCTTAATGGTCACTTCATTAAATCCACGATAATCAACAACCATTCTCATTGATCCATCCTTCTTCTCCACTAGAAGTACTGGCGATCCCCAAGGCGAAGAACTTGGGCGAATAAAACCTTTATCCAGTAACTCCTTAATCTGCTTCTTAATTTCTTCCAAATCTAGTGCGGGCATTCAGTACGGTCTCTTGGATATTGGCCTACATGTTCGGCAAAAGCTCAATCAAAAATTCAATGTCTCTATCCGGTGGCATGCCTGGCAACTCTTCTGGAAACACGTCCGGGTAATCCTTCACCACTGGTACTTCCTCCTGCACAACTCCTGATAAGGAGTTTACTTGTGTCCTCCTCGGCTCATGCCGTGATACATACTTGATCCTTCTCCCTTCGGGCATTGTAAGCAAAATTGACTTACTAGCGCAATCGATGTTCCCTCCCATCGATAGCCAATCCATACCTAGAATCACGTCCAAACCTTGCGATTCCAGAACGATTAGATCTGTGGGGAAAACATGCCTACCTATGCTCAAAGGTACTTGAAAACATCCACGACTGGCAATATACTCCGCTCCTGGTGAGCTTACTAGCATAGGTGTTCTAAGAACCCTGGTGGGCAGTTTGTACTTATCCACAAATCCCCGTGATATGTATGAATGCGATGCACCAGTATCAAAAAGAACAATTGCAGTAAATGTATTAACCAAAAACTTACCTATTACTGCATCTGGCTGAGCTTCAACCTCCTCCACGTTAACGTGCTTCACCTATCCCCTGTTGAAAGGGTTCGGCTTCTTCCCTGAGCTTCCATTGCCATTTCCATTTTGGGCTTCAGGACATTCATTGGCATAATGTCCAGTTTTCTGGCACTTAAAGCAAGTGACTTGGCTCAGGTCTCTCTTGGCTGGGGTTGACGGGTTGGTGCGGTTTTGTCCGTTGATTCCTCCATTCCCGTTTCCATTCTTGGAACCATTATGATTATGCGAGGTACCCCCTCCATGGGTATGCTGAAATTTTCCTCCAGGTTTTGGGGTAAAGCGTAGCTTCTGCTAAGCTCCAGAATTGTACTTCCCCTGTCCATACTTCCTCTTGCGGTTATCAATCTGTTGCTGCTTCCCTTCAATCATAAGAGCACGATCTACCAACTCCTGGTAGTTATTGAAAGTAGCTACCATCGACTGCATGCTCATCTCATCATTCAGTCCTTCCAGAAACTTCTCCTGCTTGGCTGCATCTGTAGCAACGTCATCTGGGGCATAACATGCTAACTTACTAAAGTCCTCCACATACTGGCTTACAGTACGTCCTCCTTGGCGTAAATTGCGAAACTCTCGCTTCTTCATGGCCATAGCTCCTGCTGAAACGTGGGCAGTACGGAAAGCTTGCTGGAACTAATCCCATGTGACTGTGTCAATGGGGTGTGTGGCTGTGTAATTCTCCCACCATGATGTTGCGGGTCCATGAAGCTGATGTGCGGCAAAACGCACTCTTTCCGCATCAGTGCATCCTGAAGTGGTCAACTCCCTTCCAACCTTGAGGAGCCAATCATCTGCAACAATCGGCTCGGTGCTACAGGAAAACACCGGCGGATTTAGCCTCAAGAAACGAGTCAAATGGTCAACAGGTGGTGGTGGTGGTGGGTTATTGTTGTTGTTTTTGTTGTTGTTGCCTTGGTTCTGTACCAGTGTTTGAATCAAGGCATTCTGCTGCTGTATCAACTGGGTGATCTCCGGTGGGAAAACAAATCCGGTGTCGCATCTCGGAGGCATCTGAGGGTTTAGAGAGGGTGAGAAAATAGAATAGAATGAGGTCTAGTGAGAAAACACTACCCATATGCACATGAGACAAATTCAAACAATATCACTCCAATCAATTCAAACAACGCATACAACGGTCTAACTATCGTTACAGAAGTGCATGGACTAAACTAAATACAATGGGGGAATTTCTACTACTGTTATGGTGGTCAACTAGAAAAACTGCTCCGATGAAGACTCCATGATATCTGCTCCAGCTTCATCAACATAGTCATCATCACTATCGTCGGGATCCGAGTCAGTGTCATCGATGATGATATAGTTATTTGGGCAAGTGGAATCGTCATCATTTCCTCCTGGCGCGGGGTCTCCCATGAAAACTCCGAGCTTCCTGGTTAAGTGATCATTCTTCTCCACTAGCACTTCAATTTCTTCCATGTAATCTTCATGTGTAGCTTTGAGTTCTTCCTCTAGCTCCTTGATTTTGGTCATAGCCTTCTCGCAGATCCTCCATGCTCACAAGACATCCGGGTTCTCTGACGTCCGAATGTCTGGTTTAACTCTGGATATATGATGCGATTGATCTATCCCTCCGGTGCCGATCATCTCCCATTGCTCATCTCGGCGCCCACAAATCTGGTAGATAGTATTCTTGAGATCATTGCGGTATACTTCTCCAATACGTCCCATGGCGATGTGGGCTGCCATGCTCTTTCCTAGGCTCCAGGTTGGTGCATCAAAGGAAAACTCTATGGGCTCCGTGACTGGTGCAAATGTCCTTCCTGGAACTTGAACTTGGATCATCCAGCGCTCCTCTTCGGGTAAAGTGGCATTGTAGGTCCCGGTGAAGCTTGGTACTCCGATGTTCAGGTATCTAATGACTTCCTTCAAGTGACATCCAAAGGGTGTATCTTCATCCGGTTGTGTGAACTTGTTCCTTGCATCCGCCATCCTAAAAGATTATAAAATATGAGGAGTCCGAAATGAGAAGAAAGAGTAGTGATCTAGGGCTTTAACTTAGTGGTCGTGTCCTACAGTCAGCATGTGCTCTGATACCATCTTGCAGCGACCAGGCCTCAAACAGTCTGACCTCTGTGCATCAGTGTCATCCCTGGATCAGTAATGCTGACACACACAATACTTGACGGATTTATAACAGAGTATCAATCACACACTTATTACATCGAAAGTCTCAAAAGAGAACTGATTACAATAAATATGGCTTAAGGCCATCTAAAAACGATAACAGCGGAAGGCTTGGAAGATAAGCGAGTCCATCAACTCCAACGGCATCACTGAGTATAGAACCACGACCTAAGGCACCTTACTGTCAAATGCGAAAAAGTCTCGCAACATGAACGTTGCAGCCCGAAAATGGGTCAGCACATGCAATATGCTGGCAATGTAACACATAGAGAACAATATGAAAGAGTAATACTATACTACATGCATATATGGCTGGTGGAAAGCTCTATGGTTACAGTTTTTGCGTAAAGCCAATTTTTCCCTACTGCAAAGGAATAAATTTTATTTAACTATCATGGTGGTTGTTAAACATTGAGAATGGTTGACAGCATTCTCAATCCCAATTAAGTGTCATCATTAAAACCCAACAATATTGATTAAAGTAACATGATGAGATTCACATGATAATCCAAATACTAGATACTCAAGATGTCCATAACCGGGGACACGGCTAACCATGATTAGTTTGTTACACTCTGCAGAGGTTGTGCACTTTTCCCCACAAGACTCGATCTCCTCCGTTGAGATTCTCGCACTACATGGTGTTTGAGAAACGGATGACCGAGACACAGTCTTTCAGAAGCGCTAGCACCTTACGAACGGGTAGACAGTTACACCTACATCCCTCTACATCTGCTAGTCTACCACTGTAAGAGTTCGCACGACTTAATCAACTATGCTAGAGCCCATAGTAGCTTGTGGCTGCACACGGAAGTTTCTAGCATGAATAATCTCATGATCCCTTTGAGCCTGGATGGCGGTCCAAAAGAAACAGGCAATCCTGGAATACCTGTACCTCACCCACCCAGATGTGTGTTTAAGTTGCCACCTTAAATAAACCATTAATTAACAAACTCACATCTGTCATGGATACACTCACCCAATCCACGTCTACTAGCATAGCATGGTATAATAAGCAAACGTAGAAGTAACTCCCAAGGGTTTGATAATAAAACAGGTAATAGGTACTACCTCATCTACTTCCCAAAACTCACAATTTAATTAGATCCTAATCATGCAATGTTTGAGGATTGATCTAATGCATAAAAACTGTATGAAAAGAGGTATGATCAAAGTGTTACTTGCCTTGCTGATGATCCGTGAAACCTAGAGATTCAAAGTAGCAAGCAGCGCACTCCGGGTACTCTATCGCAAACAAACAAGCATACAATAAGTACTCATCTAATGCACAGGTAAAACTCAAATAACAGATCTAACCAGAAAGTTCAACTTAAGAACTCCGGTTTGCAAAAAGAAACAAAACCAACGAAGCAACGAAAGTCAAACGGTGAAAGAAACAGGCTTCATTTTACTAATCTGAACCTAAGTCAAATTTTACAGAGGTAAAAACTTGTTTGAGTTGGTTATTCAGAAAGAAGGTTTCGAGACGAAACTCTAGGCGCTTGAATCGCCTGATTCCGATAAACGAGCAAAAAGTTATACTAGATTGAAAATCGGATCAGAAATCGCAATCAGAAAAATCGCGGAATAAATCCGAGAAAAAAGAAAAATGACGAACAGCTTAATGAACGAACGTTCGTTATCTGTAACTAAACGATGAACGCGTTCGTTAAAACGAACGAACGAGCGAACGCTCGCTAAATAAATAAACCGGAGAAAAACCGATCTTTTTAAAAAACGAAAACTAGGGTTTTCTAAAAAAACGAAACAGTTTTTCTCAAAAAAAAACGGCGGGCTACCTCGGTCGGCTCGGTGAAACTCCGCGGGTCCGGGGTGGCGGAGTGGTGGCGGCGACTCGTGGCGGGCGGCTGCTTTCGGCGGCTCGTGGCACCATGAAGCGGCGGTGTGTGTGAGGCGGCTCGGGTGGCGATGCCAGTCGGACTCTGGGCGAGGCGACAGTCTCCCATGGGGAAGGTGGCGGTGGTTGGGCCGGCCTGGCTGGGCCTCGGCCCAGTCGGGTGCGGGCGCGCGTGCTTTTTTTAAATAATTCTTCCGAGACTAAAAAATCTAGAAATAAATAAATAAAAATTTAAAAATGCCAAAACAAATTTTCGACGCCTAAATAAAATATTTAGAACGAGGTGAACATTTTCTTGGCCCTAAAATGCAGTTTTTGAAAACGCGCAATTTTTCCTAAATTCAAATAAAATAGCGAAAAACTCCAAATAAAATCCTATTTGATTTTTTTATTAAATCTTCATTATTCCTTTATTTTGGGAAAGTCTTTTTTTTATAATATAAATAATTGAAGATAAAATAAATAAAATCAAATGATCCTATTTTCAAAATTTGAGAAAACTCAAATATGAAAATAACGAAATCTCCAACTCTCTCCGTGGGTCCTTGAGTTGCGCGAAATTTCTAGGATCGAGCCAAAATGCAATAAAATATGATATGCAAGTGATGATCTATGTATAATATTCCAAATTGAAAATTTGGGATGTTACACATGTGCCTGATGTAGACTTACGATCCACCTTGTCACCAGCATAGTCAGCATCCGAGAATCCAACTAGATCAAACTCTGAGCCTTTTGGATACCATAATCCTAGTGTTGGGGTGTAAGCCAAATATCGAAGAATTCGCTTCACAGCTAAATGATGCGATTCCTTTGGTGCCGCTTGGAATCGGGCACACATGCAAACACTAAGCATGATATATGTCCTAGATGCACATAAATAAAGTAAAGAACCAATCATGGAGCGGTATACCTTTTGATCAAACTCTTTACCATTGGCGTCGGGACTCAGATGACTTTTGGTTGGCATTCGCGTCGTGTATCCTTTGCAGTCTTGCATTCCAAACTTCTTCACGCAGTCTTTGAGGTATTTCTCTTGAGATATGAAGATGTCGTTGCTTTGCTGACGAATTTGAAGACCTAGGAAGAACTTCAGCTCACCCATCATGGACATCTGATATTGCTCTTGCATCATGTGACCAAACTCATCACTGTATTTCTTGTCAGTGAAGCCGAAGATAATGTCATCCACATAGATTTGGCACACAAATAGTTCTGCATCATATGTCTTCGTGAAGAGTGTAGGATCCAGAGAACTAGGTTTGAAGCCTTTGCTCTTCAGGAAGTCTTTGAGTGTGTCATACCAAGCACGAGGGGCTTGTTTGAGGCCATACAGTGCCTTGTTGAGCTTGTATACCTTATCAGGATGTTTTGGATCTTCAAAGCCAGGTGGTTGTGCAACATACACTTCTTCAATCTTGACTTTTTGAAAGGCACTCTTCACATCCATTTGATACAGAAGGATGTTGTGATGGTTGGCATAGGCTAGCAGTATGCGAATGGCTTCAAGCCTAGCCACCGGAGCAAATGTTTCATCGAAGTCAATTCCTTCAACTTGAGTGTATCCTTGAGCAACGAGACGAGCCTTGTTTCTGACAACTTGACCATGCTCATCTTGCTTGTTGTGATATATCCATTTGGTGCCTATTATGTTGTGCTTGCGAGGATCAGGACGCTTGACTAATTCCCACACATTGTTCAGCTTGAACTGTTGAAGCTCTTCTTGCATAGCTTGGATCCATTCAGGTTCCATGAAGGCTTCAACAACTTTCTTGGGTTCTGATATTGAGACAAATGCAAAGTTCCCACAGAAATTTTCTAGCTGTGTTGCTCTTGAATGAGTGAGTGGACCTGGTGCATTGATGCTATCAATTATCTTATCAATTTGTACTTCATTTGCAACACGAAGATGAACTAGACGAAGATTTTGCTCTTGCTAATCATTGTCTTCATTTGGTTTCAGGCTGAGCATTGTCTTCAGGTTGATTAGGCGCAGAAATGATAAGTTCCTCTTCAGCCTGTGCCTCAGAAGGTATGATCTCTCCAGTACCCATAAGCTTGATTGATTCACTGGGAGGGACTTCATCTAGCACATTTGTCAGGTGCTCTCTTTGTGAGACTTTAGTCTCATCGAACCGCACATCCACAGTTTCAACCACTTTATAGTGAAAGAGGTTGAAGACTCTGTAGGAGTGCGAATCCTTTCTATAACCAAGCATAAAGCCTTCATGTGCTTTCGGTGCAAATTTTGAAGTGTGATGTGGATCCTTGATGTAGCACCTAGCACCAAATACTCTGAAGTAGCTTACATTTGGCTTCTTACCAGTTAGGAGCTCATAGGAAGTCTTCTTCAGAAGCTTGTGAAGATAAACACGGTTGATGACATGGCATGCAGTATCAATGGCTTCGGGCCATAACTTTCTCGGAGTCTTGTATTCATCAAGCATCGTCCAAGCCATCTCGATGAGTGTCTGGTTCTTGCGCTCCACGATGCCATTTTGCTGAGGTGTGTATGGAGGAGAGAACTCATGAGTGATGCCTAATGTATCAAGGTAAAGATCAAGGCCGGTGTTCTTGAACTCTGTGCCGTTGTCACTTCTGATGTGCTTGATCTTGACGCCATAGTTCATCATGGCACGATTAGCAAAGCGTCTGAAGACATACTGCACTTCATTCTTGTAGAGGATTATATGCACCCATGTATATCTTGAATAATCATCAACATTGACGAAACCATATAGGCAAGCAGTGGTAGTGAGAGTAGAGTAGTGAGTAGGTCCAAAGAGATCCATGTGAAGCAGCTTGAAGGGTTGAGATGTAGTCATGATTGTCTTCGAGGGATGCTTGGCCCTCGTCATCTTTCCAGCTTCGCAAGCACCGCACAAATGATCCTTCTTGAACTTGACGCCCTCGATGCATACGACGTGTTCTTCACGAGAGTGTGCAAGTTCCTCATGCCAGCATGCCCTATCCTTCGATGCCAAAGCCAGCACTCTGAAGCTTTTGCTAGAAGACATACGGCCAACTGTGGTCCTGCTGAGAAATCTACCATGTACAAATCATCTTTACGGTACCCTTCAAAGACTAGAGACTTGTCAGATTCCACTAGAACAAGGCAACGATATTTTCCAAATATCACAATCATGTTCAAATCACAAAGCATTGAGACAGACATTAAGTTGAAACTAAGGGATTGAACAAGCATCACTTTATCCATGTGTTGATCCTTTGAGATTGCAACTCTACCTAGACCCAATACCTTGCTTTTACCAGTGTCAGCAAATGTGATGTGGCTCTTGTCAGATGGACGTAGTGTTGAATCCATCAGAAGACTTCAATCACCAGTCATGTGGTTAGTGCATCCACTGTCCATAATCCATTCTGAAGCATGTGGTGTCATACCATACAATACATTTAGGGGGATAGGCTTCACCAAGAGTATTGTGAAGCATAAACATTTGACGGACAAGAGGATTATCAAAGCTCAGATCAAGGTTAGGACTGATAGGATGATTGGCAAGCGATTCAGGAACGAAATACGTAGTAAGACCATTTGGGCATTTTATCTTGCGCCCACAAGATCTTTTTAGGTCCCCAAAGATAAGCATCGGACGCCTTTGATTTCAGTCGAGACCTTTCCTGCAAAAAGAAAGTTAATTTTTCTTAACCACCCACATTTTCAGGGGTGGCTTAGGAGCAATGAGTCTAAGTGTAGCATCTAAGGACTTTGGCTTTGGAGCCCTAGCAAATAGCCTTGCAGGAGGTGAATAATACTCATATGAATAGGCAGAAAAGTTCTTAGTATTATGAACATAGCGGTTTGAATAAACACGCTCATATTCATGAGTCCGAGTATGATTTCCCTGCAACACATTGGCGTTAGGGTGACTCAAGTGTGTCCTCTGTCTGTATGAAGCCTTTGGTCTGGGGTTTGTCTTCTTCGTTTGTGGTGTTATGATAACATTCAGAGGAAGATTCTCAAGACACCTTTTGGGCACCCAGATCTTCTTCATAGGCGGTCCATTCCTACAGTTAGTACCAATATACCTAGCAAACACTTCACCATTCTGATTCTTAAACAGTTTATAGTTTGCATCAAAGGATTCATCAATGACAATTGGGTTAGCACAAGTGAAGCTAGATAAGGTGGATGGGTCCACTGAAGGTCCCTTTGCGGCAACCCATGTGGTGTTGGGGTACTGCTCAGGCTTCCAGTAAGAGCCATCAACATTCATTTTCCTCTCGAACCAAACACCCTCTTTCCTAGGGTTTTGGTTCAGAATCTGCTTTTTGAGGACATCACATAGTGTATCATGCCCTTTGAGACTTTTGTACATCGATGTCTCAAGCAATGTCTTCAACCTGCCATTTTCATCAGCAATAGTAGTGGTATCCTCAGCAGAGGGGTTAGTTACCACATCAGCAGTTGAAGATATTACAACAGTAGCAGCAGTAGAACATTCAACAACAGAAGTAGCATTATCATGCTCAAGGCATTTTAGACATGGTGGTTCAAATCCTTCCTGAGCGGGATTGATCTGTTGAGAGCGAAGTGACTCATTTTCTTTTTGAAGATCTTCATGAACTGCTCTCAATTTCTCAAGTTCTTGCTTCCTTTGAAGATTATCATAGGAAACCCTTTCATGAGTTGTTGAGAGCATTTCATGACGACTTTCAAGTTCCTCATACTTAACATGAAGATTTTTTATGTCTTCAATTAAGGACTAAGATCGGGTCATTTCCAAGGCCCAATGTGTCATCACTTTTGTCTAACAGTTTTTCAATATGTTCCATAGCTACGTTGTTCGGTTGCAATTTTAGCAAGTGTTTTGTAGCTGGGTTTGGATTCACAATTAGAGTCATCTTCACTTGATGTTTGAAAGTAAGCATCGCGTGAGTTTACCTTGGCACCACGTGCCATGAAGCAGTAGGTGGGAGCGGAGTTGTCCTTGTCATTAGCATCAGCGTTGTCGATGGAGCCATTGTCTTCAGTGTTGAAGATGGACTTGGCAACGTAGGCTGTAGCTAGAGCCAGACTTGCAACGCCAGAATCAGACTCCTCCTCAGACTCCACCTCTGCCTCCTCAGAAGCAGACTCCTCCTCTGAATCCATCTCCTTGCCAACAAAAGCACGAGCCTTGCTAGATGAGCTCTTCTTATGTGATGAAGACTTGGAAGAAGACTTTGAGGATTTCTTCTTCTTCTTGTCATCAGAATCATATTCATTGCTCTTCTTCTTCTTCTTCTTGTTCTCATTGTCCCATTGTGGACACTCAGAGATGTAGTGACCAGGTTTCTTGCACTTGTGGCATGTTCTCTTCTTGTGGTCATGAGTGGAAGCTTCATCATTTCTCGAGCTGGATCTTGAAGACTTTATGAAGACTTTCTTCTTGGTGAATTTCTGGAACTTCTTCACAAGCATAGCAAGCTCCTTTCCAATGTCTTCAGGATCCCCAGAACTACAGTCAGATTCTTCTTCAGATGAGGAAACAGCCTTTGCCTTCAAAGCGCGAGTTCGGCCATAGTTGGGACCATAGATGTCTCTTTTCTCATACAGCTGAAACTCATGTGTGTTGAGCCTCTCAAGTATGTCAGACGGATCGAGTGTCTTGAAGTCAGGGCATTCTTGAATCATCCGTGCTAGGGTGTCAAACGAGCTGTCAAGTGATCTCAGGAGTGTCTTGACGATTTCATGCTTGGTGATCTCAGTGGCGCCGAGAGATGGAGCTCATTTGTGATATCAGTGAGGCGATCAAACGTGAGCTGGACATTCTCATTGTCATTTCTCTTGAAGCGGTTGAAGAGGTTGCGAAGGTCACTGATCCTTTGATCTCTCTGGGTTGAGACGCCTTTGTTGACCTTGGAGAGCCAGTCCCAGACTAGCTTCGACGTTTCCAGAGCACTCACACGGCCATATTGTCCTTTTGTCAGATGACCATAGATGATGTTCTTGGCAGGAGAATCCAGTTGAATGAACTTCTTGACATCAGCAGGGGTGACACCTTCACCTGTCTTGGGAACGCCGTTCTTGACAACATACCATAGATCGACATCAATGGCTTCAAGATGCATGCGCATCTTATTCTTCCAGTAGGGGTAATCAGTGCCATCGAAGACAGGGCATACAACGGAGACTTCGATTATCCCTGCAGTCGACATAGCTAAAACTCCAGGTGGTTAAACCGAATCACACAGAACAAGGGAGTACCTTGCTCTGATACCAATTGAAAGTGCTAGTTGTCGACTAGAGGGGGGTGAGTAGGCAATTTTTATGGAAGTCTTCAAAACATGGAAGTTTAGAAGACAAACGATAGAAATGAACCTATTAACATGCAGTGGAAGGTAGACTACACTAGACAAGCCATAGTCATGCAAGTAATGAAGCTAAAGCACGAAGACTATTAGCAGCTAGGTAGTATGGATCAGGATGGAAGATAGTATGAAGCCAAACAACAATAGTGGTCACACAGTGAATTCAAACAGATAATTCAAGCAGGCAATGACTTCTCGAAGACAAACTATAAGTAAAGAGAGGGAGAAGATAGAACCAGTTGCTTGGTGGGACAGTGATTTGTTGGACCAGTTCCAGTTGCTGTGACAACTGTACGTCTGGTTAGGGAGGCTGAGATTTAACTCAGAAGCCCGCGTCTTCACCTTATTCCCCTTGAGCTAAGGACACTTGTCCTCGCCCAATCACTTTGGTAAGTCTTCAAGGTAGACTTCCAAACCTTCACAGACTTCGTTCACCGGCAATCCACAATGACTCTTGGATGCTCAGAACGCGACGCCTAACCGGCTGGAGGACTCACAGTCCTCAAGTGTAACAAGTCTTTAGGTCACGCAGACAGAAAGACTTCAGTGATGCCAAACACTCTTTGGGCTCTGGGTGTTTTGGGCTTTGTCCTCGCAAGGATCTCTCTCGCAAGTGCTTCGGAGGTGGGTTGCTCTCAAACGACAAAAGTCGTGCACTAACTCTGAGCAGCCACCAATTTATGGTGTAGGGGGTGGGCTATTTATAGCCACTAGGCAACCTGACCTGATTTGTCCGAAATGACCCTCGGTCACTAAGGAACTGACACGTGTCCAACGGTCAGATTTCAAACCCACGCGGCAGCTTGACTTTTGATACAAGCTGACTTATCCGACTCTGGATAAGATTTGCTCTCATTGTCTTTGCTCGAAGACATATGATTTGGTTGAGCATCACTTCAATCACTCTGACTTTGTTCACTTGGACCTCACTTAACAGTACGGTGGTTCCTATGACTCAACAAAGAAGAAAAGGAAACTATGAAACAGCTATGTCTTCGCACTCCATAGTCTTCACGTGAATGTCTTCTCGAGTCATAATCTTCGTTGTGAATATCTTCACATACCACCATTGTCTTCAATGTCTTCACACATTTTTAGGGGTCATCTCCGGTAGGTAAACCGAATCAATGAGGGACTACTACCTGTGTTATCCTGCAATTCTCACAAACACATTAGTCCCTCAACTAGGTTTGTCGTCAATACTCCAAAACCAACTAGGGGTGGCACTAGATGCACTTACACATACCGATGACAAAGGGAACAACGTATGTTGTTGTGCGGTTTGACCGATAAAGATCTTCGATGAATATGTAGGAGCCAATATGAGCATCCAGGTTCCGCTATTGGTTATTGACCGGAGATGTGTCTCTGTCATGTCTACATAGTTCTCGAACCCGTAGGGTCCGCACGCTTAACGTTCGATGATGATTTGTATTATGAGTTATGTGATTTGATGATCGAAGTTTGTTCGGAGTCCCGGATGAGATCACGGGCATGACGAGGAGTCTCGAAATGGTCGAGACGTAAAGATCGATATATTGGAAGGCTATATTCATACATCGGAAAGGTTCTGAGTGGTTCAGGTGTTTTTTTTGGAGTACCGGAGAGTTACGGGAATTTGTCGGGGAAAGTATTGGGCCTTCATGGGCCTTAGTGGAAAGGAGAGAAGGGCCACAAGGGGAGGCCGTGTGCCCCCCCCCATGGGCTTGTCCGAATTGGACTAGGGAGGGGGCGGCGCCCCCTCTTTCCTTCTCCCTCTCCTACTCCTTCCCTCTCTCCCCTCTTGAAAAAGGAAGGGGACTCCAACTAGGATTGGGAATCCTAGTTGGACTACCCCTATAGGCGCGCCCCTCCTAGGCCGGCCTCCTCTTCTCCCCTCCTTTATATACGTGGGCAAGGGGCACCCCAAAGACACACAAGTTTCTCTCAGCCATTTTGAGAGGACATAATTGCTTAGTTAGTATGCTTGAAGTATTATTGTTTTTATGACAATATGAACTTTTTATCTTGAATCTTTCGGATCTGAATATTCATACCACAATTAAGAAGAATTAAATTGAAATTATGCCAAGTAGCACTCCGCATAAAAAATTCTATTTTTATCATTTACGTACTCGAGGACGAGCAGGAATTAAGCTTGGGAATGCCTGATACGTCTCCAACATATCTATAATTTTTTATTGCTCCATGCTATATTATCTACTGTTTTGGACATTGTTGGGCTTTATTATTCACTTTTATATTATTTTTGGGACTAACCTATTAACCGGAGGCCCAACCCAGAATTGTTGTTTTTTGCCTATTTCAGAGTTTCGAAGAAAAGGAATATCAAACGAAGTCCAAACGGAATGAAACCTTCGGGAACATGATTTTCTCACCGAACATGATCCAAGAGACTTGGACCCTAAGTCAAGGAAGCTCCGAGGAGGCCACGAGGTAGGGGGGCGTGCTCACCCCCCCCCCCCCAGGGCATGCCCTCCACCCTCATGGGCCCCCTGTTGCTCCACCGACATACTCCTTCCTCCTATATATACCTACATACCCCCAAACGATCAGAGACGGAGCCAAAAACCTAATTCCACAGCCGCAACCTTCTGTACCCATGAGATCCCATCTTGGGGCATGTTCCGGAGCTCCGCCGGAGGGGGCATCCACCACGGAGGGCTTCTACATCATCATCATAGCCCCTCCGATGAAGTGTGAGTAGTTTACCTCAGACCTTCTGGTCCATAGTTATTAGCTAGATGGCTTCTTCTCTCTTTTTGGATCTCAATACAAAGTTCTCCCCCTCTCTCGTGGAGATCTATTTGATGTAATCTTCTTTTTGCGGTGTGTTTGTTGAGACCGATGAACTGTGGGTTTATGATCAAGATTTTCTATGAACAATATTTGAATCTTCTCTGAATTCTTTTATGTATGATTGGTTATCTTTGCAAGTCTCTTCGAATTATCAGTTTGGTTTGGCCTACTAGATTGGTTTTTCTTGCAATGGGTGAAGTGCTTAGCTTTGGGTTCAATCTTGCGGTGTCCTTTCCCAGTGACAGTAGGGGCAGCAAGGCACGTATTGTATTGTTGCCATCGAGGATAACAAGATGGGGTTTTTATCATATTGCATGAATTTATCCCTCTACATCATGTCATCTTGCTTAAGGAAATACTGCTTTTCTTGAACTTAATACTCTAGATGCATGCTTTGGATAGCGGTCGATGAGTGGAGTAATAGTAGTAGATGCAAAGGTGAGTCGGTCTACTTGTCTCGGACGTGATGCCTATATACATGATCATACCTAGATATTCTCATAACTATGCTCAATTACATCAATTGCTCAACAGTAATTCGTTCACCCACCGTAAAATACTTGTGCTCTTGAGAGAAGCCACTAGTGAAACCTATGGCCCCCGGGTCTATCTTCATCATATTAATCTTCCAACACTTTATTTATTTCCTTTGCTTTTATTTTACTTTGCATCTTTATCACAAAAATACCAAAAATACTATCCTATCATATCTATCAGATCTCACTCTCGTAAGTGACCGTGAAGCGATTGACAACCCCTTATCGCATTGGTTGCGAGGAGTTATTTGCTTTGTGCGGTGCACGAGGGACTCGCGTAGCCTCCTACTGGATTAATACCTTGGTTCTCAAAACTGAGGGAAATACTTATGCTACTTTGCTGCATCATCCTTTCCTCTTCAAGGAAATCCAACGCAGTGCTCAAGAGGTAGCAAGAAGAATTTCTGGCGCCGTTGCCGGGGAGTCTACGCAAAAGTCAACATACCAAGTACCCATCATAATCCCTTATCTCCCGCATTACATTATTTGCCATTTGCCTCTCGTTTTCCTCTCCCCACTTCACCCTTGCCGCTTTATTCGCCTCTCTTTTCCGTTCGCCTCTTCCGCTTGCTTTTTGTTTGCTCGTGTGTTGGATTGCTTGTTTGTCACGATGGCTCTACCTAGATTTGGTGACCTTCACCTTAAAAGGTTAGAAGAGATCGAAACCAACGTCAGGAGTTTTATGGTTTTGCAATTTGAGCATAATAATTTCTTCAGAAACGAGCTTAAGGAACAAAAAAATTTATGAGTTATATGAATAAAGAGCTTGATGATATGTCTAAAGAATTTGATGGTTTAAGATCCCAAATTGCTCGTCTTGAGAAGTTGACTGCTGAAATTTCGGATAAGCAGGCTACCTTAGTCAATAAGATGGCCGCTAAACCGAATTTCTATGAAAATAAACATGAAGTTCTAAAAGTTATTGATGTGTCTCTTATTAAATCTTTGTTTTGCAATATGAATCTTGATAATATGGGACTGAATATGATCCACCCTTACCTAGAAGGCGTTCCAAAAATTCGGAGTTTTTAGATCTTGATGCTAAAATTGATAAAAGTGAGATTGAAGAAATCAAAACCCTAGATGTTGCTAAACCCACTATTTTGGATTTCAAGGAATTTAATTGTGAAAATTGCTCTTTGATTGATTGTATTTCCTTGTTGCAATCCGTGCTAAATTCTCCTCATGCTTATAGTCAAAATAAAGCCTTTACCAAACATATCGTTGATGACTTGATGCAGTCTTATGAAGAAAAACTTGACTTGAAAGTTTCTATCCCTAGAAAACTTTATGATGAGTGGGAACCAACTATTAAAATTAAGATTAAGGATCATGAATTATATGCTTTATGTGATTTGGGTGCTAGTGTTTCCACTATTCCCAAAACTTTGTGCGATTTGCTATATTTCCGTGATTTTGATGATTGCTCTCTAAACTTGCACCTTGCGGATTACACTATTAAGAAACCTATGGGAAGAATTAATGATGTTCTTATTGTTGCAAATAGGAATTATGTGCTCGTAGATTTTATCATTCTTGGTATAGATTGCAATCCTTCATGTCCTATTATTCTTGGTAGACCTTTCCTTAGAATGATTGGTGCAATTATTGATATGAAGGAAGGGAATATTAGATTCCAATTTCCATTAAAGAAAGGCATGGAACACTTCCCTAGGAAGAAAATAAAATTACCATATGAATCTATCATGAGAGCCACTTATGGATTGCCTACAAAAGATGGCAATACCTAGATCTATCTTTGCTTTTATGCCTAGCTAGGGGCGTTAAACGATAACGCTTGTTGGGAGGCAACCCAATTTTATTTTTAGTTTTTTTGCTTTTTGCTTCTGTTTAGGAATAAATCTTTGATCTAGCCTCTGGTTAGATGTGTTTATATGTTTTAATTAGTGTTTGTGCCAAGTTAAACCTATAGGATCTTCTTGGATGATAGTTATTTGATCTTGCTGTAATTTCCAGAAACTTTCTATTCACGAAATCAATTGTTAAAAATCACCAGAACGTGATAAAATAGTGATTCCAATTGATGCTGATCAATAAACAAATTTCCTAGGTCTTCCTATTTTGGCTGATTTTTTGAAGTTCCAGAAGTTTGCGTTAGTTACAGATTACTACAGACTGTTATGTTTTTGACAGATTCTGTTTTTCGTGTGTTGTTTGCTTATTTTGATGAATCTACGGCTAGTAAAATAGTTTATAAACCATAGAGAAGTTGGAATACAGTAGGTTTAACACCATTATAAATAAAGAATGAGTTCACTACAGTACCTTGAAGTGGTCTTTTGTTTTCTTTCGCTAATGGAGCTCACGAGATTTCTGTTGAGTTTTGTGTTGTGAAGTTTTCAAGTTTTGGGTGAAATCTTTTGGTGGATTATGGAACAAGGAGTGGCAAGAGCCTAAGCTTGGGGATGCCCATGACACCCCCAAGATAATCTAAGTACACCAGAAAGTTAAAGCTTGAGGATGCCCCGGAAGGCATCCCCTCTTTCGTCTACTTCCATCGGTAACTTTACTTGGAGCTATATTTTTATTCACCACATGATATGTGTTTTGCTTGGAGCGTCTTGTATGAATTGAGTCTTTGCTTTTTAGTTTACCACAATCATCCTTGTTGTACACACCTTTTGAGAGAGACATACATGATTTGGAAATTATTAGAATACTCTTTGTGCTTCACTTATATCTTTTGAGTTATATAGTTTTGCTCTAGTGCTTCACTTATATCTTTTAGAGCACGGTGGTGGATTTGTTTTATAGAAACTATTGATCTCTCATGCTTCACTTAGATTATTTTGAGAGTCTTAAATAGCATGGTAATTTTCTTAAATAATCCTAATATGCTAGGTATTCAAAAATAGTAAAAACTTTCTTATGAGTGTGTTGAATACTAAGAGAAGTTTGACGCTTGATGATTGTTTTGAGATATGGAGGTAATAATATTAAAGTCGTGCTAGTTGAGTAGTTGTGAATTTGAGAAATGCTTGTGTTGAAGTTTGAAAGTCCCGTAGCATGCACATATGGTAAACGTTATGTAACAAATTTGAAACATGAGGTGTTCTTTGATTGTCCTCCTTATGAGTGGCGGTCGGGGACGAGCGATGGTATTTTCCTACCAATCTATCCCCCTAGGAGCATGCGCGTAGTGCTTTGGTTTTTGATGAATTGTAGACTTTTGCAATAAGTATGTGAGTTCTTTATGACTAATGTTGACTCCATGGATTATACGCACTCTCACCCTTCCATCATTGCTAGCCTCTTCGGTACCGTGCATTGCCCTTTCTCACATCGAGAGTTGGTGCAAACTTCACGGTGCATCCAAACCCCGTGACATGATACGCTCTTTCACACATAAACCTCCTTATATCTTCCTCAAAACAGCCACCATACCTACCTATTATGGCATTTCCATAGCCATTCCGAGATATATTGCCATGCAACTTTCCACCATTCCATCATGACACATTCATCATTGTCATATTGCTTAGCATGATCATGTAGTTGACATAGTATATGTGGAAAAGCCACCATTCATAATTCTTTCATACATGTCACTCTTGGTTCATTGCATATCCCGGTACACCGTCGGAGGCATTCATATAGAGTCATACTTTGTTCTAGTATCGAGTTGTTATCATTGAGTTGTAAATAAATATAAGTGTGATGATCATCATTTTCTAGAGCATTGTCCCAAGTGAGGAATAAAAAAAAGATTAAGAGAAAGGCCATAAAAAAGAGAAGGCCCAAAAAAATGAGAGAAAAAGAGAGAAGGGACAATGCTACTATCCTTTGCCACACCTGTGCTTCAAAGTAGCACCATAATCTTCATGATAGAGAGTCTCATGTTTTGTCACTTTCATATACTAGTGGGAATTTTTCATTATAGAACTTGGCTTGTATATTCCAACAATGGTCCTCCTCAAGTGCCCTAGGTCTTCGTGAGCAAGCAAGTTGGATGCACACCCACTTAGTTTCTTTTGTTGAGCTTTCATACAATTATAGCTCTAGTGCATCCGTTGCATGGCAATCCCTACTCCTTGCATTAACATCAATCGATGGGCATCTCCATAGCCCATTGATTAGCCTCGTTGATGTGAGACCTTCTCCTTTTTTGTCTTCTCCACATAACCCCCATCATCATATTCTATTCCACCCATAGTGCTATGTCCATGGCTCGCGCTCATATATTGCGTAAAAGTTTATAAGTTTGAGATTACTAAAGTATGAAACAAATGCTTGGCTTGTCATCGGGGTTGTGCATGATGAGAGCATTCTTGTGTGACGAAAATGGAGCATGAATAAACTATATGATTTTGTAGGGATGAACCTTCTTTGGCCATGTTATTTTGAGAGGACATAATTGCTTAGTTAGTATGCTTGAAGTATTATTGTTTTTATGTCAATATGAACTTTTATCTTGAATCTTTCGGATCTGAATATTCATACCACAATTAAGAAGAATTACATTGAAATTATGCCAAGTAGCACTCCGCATCAAAAATTCTGTTTTTATCATTTGCCTACTCGAGGACGAGCAGGAATTAAGCTTGGGGATGCCTGATACGTCTCCAACGTATATATAATTTTTCATTGCTCCATGCTATATTATCTACTGTTTTGGACATTGTTGGGCTTTATTATCGCTTTTATATTATTCTTGGGACTAACCTATTAACCGGAGGCCCAGCCCAGAATTGCTGTTTTTTGCCTATTTCAGAGTTTCGAAGAAAAGCAATATCAAACGGAGTCCAAACGGAATGAAACCTTCGGGAACGTGATTTTCTCACCGAACCTGATCCAGGAGACTTGGACCCTAAGTCAAGGAAGCTTCGAGGAGGCCACGAGGTAGGGGGGCGTGCCCTCCACCCTCGTGGGCCCCTTGTTGCTCCACCGTTATACTCCTTCCTCCTATATATACTTACGTACCCCCAAACGATCAGAGACGGAGTCGAAAACCTAATTCCACCGCCGCAACCTTCTGTACCCACGAGTTCCCATCTTGGGGCCTGTTCCGGAGCTCCGCCGGAGGGGGCATCCACCATGGAGGGCTTCTACATCATCACCATAGCCCCTCTGATGAAGTGTGAGTAGTTTACCTCAGATCTTCGGGTCCATAGTTATTAGCTATATGGCTTCTTCTCTCTTTTTGGATCTCAATACAAAGTTCTTCCCCTCTCTCGTGGAGATCTATTCGATGTAATCTTCTTTTTGCGGTGTGTTTGTTGAGATCGATGAATTGTAGGTTTATGATCAAGATTATCTATGAACAATATTTTAATCTTCTCTGAATTCTTTTATGTATGATTGGTTACCTTTGCAAGTCTCTTCGAATTATCAGTTTGGTTTGGCCTACTAGATTGGTTTTTCTTGCAATGGGAGAAGTGCTTAGCTTTGGGTTCAATCTTGCGGTGTCCTTTCCCAAAGGATGAGGGGGCAGCAATGCACGTATTGTATTTTTGCCATCGAGGATAACAAGATGGTTTTTTTTATCATATTGCATGAATTTATCCTTCTACATCATGTCATCTTGCTTAAGGCGTTACTCTGTTTTCTTGAACTTAATACTCTAGATGCATGCTGGATAGTGGTCTATGAGTGGAGTAAGAGTAGTAGATGCAGGTGAGTCGGTCTACTTGTCTCGGACGTGATGCCTATATACATGATCATACCTAGATATTCTCATAACTATGCTCAATTCTGTCAATTGCTCAACAGTAATTCGTACACCCACCGTAAAATACTTGTGCTCTTGAGAGAAGCCACTAGTGAAACCTATGGCCCCCGGGTCTATCTTCATCATATTAATCTTCCAACACTTTATTTATTTCCTTTGCTTTTATTTACTTTGCATCTTTATCACAAAAATACCAAAAATATTATCCTATCATATCTATCAGATCTCACTCTCGTAAGTGACCTTGAAGGGATTGACAACCCCTTATCGCTTTGGTTGCGAGGAGTTATTTGCTTTGTGCAGGTATGAGGGACTCGCGCGTAGCCTCCTCTTTGGATTGTTACCTTGGTTCTCAAAAACTGAGGGAAATACTTACGCCATCTTGTGCTGCATCATCCTTTCTGTTCAAGGAAATCCAACGCATGATGCTCAAGAGGTAGCACGGTGTCCTTTCCAAAGGATAGCAGGGCAGCAAGGCACGCATCTTGTATTGTTGCCATTGAGGATAAAAGATGGGGTTTATATCATATTGCATGAGTTTATCCCTCTACATCATGTCATCTTACTTAAAGCATTACTCTGTTCTTATGAACTTAATACTCTAGATGCATCTTTGGATAGCGGTCGATGTGTGGAGTAATAGTAGTAGATGCAAAATCGTTTCGATCTACTTGTCGCGACGTGATGCCTATATACATGATCATACCTAGATATTCTCATAACTATGCTCAATTCTATCAATTGCTCGACGATGAATTCGTTTACCCACCGTAATACTTATGCTAATGAGAGAAGCCACTAGTGAAACCTATGGCCCCCGGGTCTATTTTCCATCATATTAATCTTCCAACACTTAGCTATTTTTATTACTGTTTATTTTACTTTGCATCTTTATCAGAAAAATACCAAAAATATTATCTTATCATATCTATCAGATCTCACTCTCGTAAGTGACCGTGAAGGGATTGACAACCCCTTTATTGCGTTGGTTGCAAGGTTCTTATTTGTTTGTGTAGGTGCATGGGACTTGAGCGTGATCTCCTCATGGATTGATACCTTGGTTCTCAAAAACTGAGGGAAATACTTACACTACTTTACTGCATCACCCTTTCCTCTTCAAGGGAAAAGCAACGCAGTGCTCAAGAGGTAGCAAGAAGGATTTCTGGCACCGTTGTCGGGGCGATTCGCGCCAAGTCAAGTCAAGACATACCAAGTACCCATCACAAACTCTTATCCCTCGCATTACATTATTTTCCATTTGCCTCTCGTTTTCCTCTCCCCCACTTCACCCTTGCCGTTTTATTCGCCCTCTCTTTTCCGTTCGCCTCTTTTTCGCTTGCTTCTTGTTTGCTCGTGTGTTGGATTGCTTGCTTGTCACGATGGCTCAAGATAATACTAAATTGCGTGACTTTACCGATACCAACAACAATGATTTTCTTAGGACTCCGATTGCTCCTCTTACCGATGCTGAATCTTGTGAAATTAATGTTGCTTTGTTGAATCTTGTCATGAAAGATCAATTTGCCGGCTTCCTAGTGAAGATGCCGCTACCCATCTGAATAGCTTCGTTGATTTGTGTGATATGCAAAAGAAGAAAGATGTGGACAGTGATATTGTGAAATTGAAGCTATTTCGTTTTTCACTTAGAGATTGTGCTAAAGTTTGGTTTTCGTCTTTGCTAAAAATAGTATTGATTCATGGAATAAGTGCAAAGATGCTTTTATCTCTAAGTATTTTCCTCCCGCTAAGATCATCTCTCTTAGAAACGATATCATAAATTTTAAGCTACTTGATCATGAACATGTTGCACAAGCTTGGGAGAGGATGAAATTAATGATACGTAATTGCCCTACACATGGTTTGAATCTTTGGATGATTATAAAAAAAAATTATGCCGGATTGAATTTTGCTTCTAGAAATCTTTTAGATTCGGCCGTGGGAGGCACTTTTATGGAAATCATTTTAGGAGAAGCTACTAAACTCCTAGGTAATATTATGGTTAATTATTCTCAATGGCACACCGAAAGATCTACTAATAAAAAAGTGCATGCTATAGAAGAAATTAATGTTTTGAGTGCAAAGATGGATGAACTTATGAAATTATTTGCTACTAAAAGTGTTTCTTCTGATCCTAATGATATGCCTTTGTCTACTTTGATTGAGAATAATAATGAATCTATGGATGTGAATTTTGTTGGTAGGAATAATTTTGGTAACAACGCCGTATAGAGGAAACTTTAATCCTAGGCCGTTCCCTAGTAATTCCTCTAATAATTATGGTAATTCCTACAACAATTCTTATGGAAATTTTAATAAGATTCCCTCTGAATTTGAGACTAGTGTTAAGGAGTTTATGAATTTGCAAAAGAATTTCAATGCTTTGCTTGAAGAAAAATTTCTTAAGGTTGATGAATTGCCTAGGAACGTTGATAGAATTTCTCTTGATGTTGATTCTTTGAAACTTAGATCTATTCCACCTAAGCATGATATCAATGAGTCTCTCAAAGCCATGAGAATTTCCATTGATGAGTGCAAAGAAAGAACCGCTAGGATGCGTGCTAAGAAAGATTGCTTTGTGAAAGCGTGTTCTTCTAGTTTCTTTGAAAATAAAGATGAAGATCTAAAAGTTATTGATGTGTCTCCTTTTAAATCTTTGTTTTTCAATATGAATCTTGATAATGATGGTACTGGAGATGAGTCACCTTTACCTAGAAGGCATCCCAAAAATTCGGAGTTTTTAGATCTTGATGCAAAAATTGGTAAAAGTGGGATTGAAGAGATCAAAACTTTACATATTAATGAACCCACTATTTTGGATTTCAAGGAATTTAATTATGATAATTGCCCTTTGACATATTGTATTTCCTTGTTGCAATCCGTGCTAAATTCTCCTCATGCTTATAGCCAAAATAAAGCTTTTACTAAACATATCATTGATGCTTTAATGCAATCTTATGAAGAAAAACTTGAGTTGGAAGTTTCTATCCCTAGAAAACTTTATGATGAGTGGGAACCTACTATTAAAATTAAAATTAAAGATCATGAATGCTATGCTTTGTGTGATTTGGGTGCTAGTGTTTCCACGATTCCAAAAACTTTGTGTGATTTGTTAGGTTTCCGTGAATTTGATGATTGTTCTTTAAACTTGCACCTTGCGGATTACACTATTAAGAAACCTATGGGAAGAATTAATGATGTTATTATTGTTGAAAATAGTAACTATGTGCCCGTAGATTTCATTGTTCTTGATATAGATTGCAATCCTTCATGTCCTATTGTTCTTGGTAGACCTTTCTTTAGAACGATTGGTGCAATTATTGATATGAAGGAAGGGAATATTAGATTCCAATTTCCGTTAACGAAAGGCATGGAACACTTCCCTAGAAATAAGATTAAGTTACCTTATGAATCTATTATGAGAGCTACTTATGGATTGCCTACCAAAGATGGCAATACCTAAATATATCCTTGCTTTTATGCCTAGCTAGGGGCGTTAAACGATAGCGCTTGTTGGGAGAGAACCCAATTTTATTTTAGTTTTTTGCTTCTTGCTTCTGTTTAGGAATAAATATTTGATCTAGCCTCTGGTTAGATTTTTTTATGTTTTAATTAGTGTTTGTGCCAAGTTAAACCTATAGGATCTTCTTGGATGATAGTTATTTGATCTTGCTGAAAATTCCAGAAACTTTCTGTTCACGAAAACAATTGTTAAATATCACCAGAACGTGATAAAATAATTATTCCAATTGCAGTAGATCAATAAACAAATTTTCTAGGCCGTACTATTTTGGTAGATTTATTTGAGTTCCAGAAGTTTGCGTTAGTTACAGATTACTACAGATTGTTCTGTTTTTGACAGATTCTGTTTTTCGTGTGTTGTTTGCTTATTTTGATGAATCTATGGCTAATAAAAGAGTTTATAAACCATAGAGAAGTTGGAATACAGTAGGTTTAACAACAATACAAATAAAGAATGAGTTAAATATAGTACCTTGAAGTGGTGTTTTGTTTTCTTTCGCTAATGGAGCTCACGAGATTTTCTAGTAAGTTTTGTGTTGTGAAGTTTTCAAGTTTTGGGTAAAAGATTTGATGGATTATGGAACAAGGAGTGGAAAGAGCCTAAGCTTGGGGATGCCAATGGCACCCCAAGATAATCTAAGGACACCAAAAAGGCAAAGCTTGGGGATGCCCCGGAAGGCATCCCCTCTTTCGTCTTCGTCCATCGGTAACTTTACTTGGAGCTATATTTTTATTCACATGATATGTGTTTTGCTTGGAACGTCTTGTATGATTTGAGTCTTTGTTTTTAGTTCACCACAATCATCCTTGCTTTACACACCTTTTGAGAGAGACACACATGATTCAGAATTTATTAGAATACTCTATGTGCTTCACTTATATCTTTTGAGCTATATAGTTTTTGCTCTAGTGCTTCACTTATATATTTTAGAGCACGGTGGTCGATTTGTTTTATAGAAACTATTGTTATCTCATGCTTAACTTATATTATTTTGAGAGTCCTACAAAATAGCTTGGTAATTTGCTTTAATTATGATAGGCATCAAAGGTTAGTAAAAGAAAATCTTATGAGTGTGTTGAATACTATGAGAAGTTTGATGCTTGATAATAGTTTTGAGATATGAAGATGGTGATATTAGAGTCATGCTAGTTGAGTAGTTGTGAATTTGAGAAATACTTGTGTTAAAGTTTGTGATTCCCGTAGCATGCACGTATGGTGAACCGCTATGTGATGAAGTCGGAGCATGATTTATTTATTGATTGTCTTCCTTATGAGTGGCGGTCGGGGACGAGCGATGGTCTTTTCCTACCAATCTATCCATCTAGGAGCATGTGCATAATAATTTGCTTTGATAACTTGTAGATTTTTGCAACAAGTATATGAGTTCTTTATGACTAATGTTGTGTCCATGGATTATACGCACTCTCTTCCTTCCACCATTGCTAGCCTCTCTAATACCGCGCACTTTTCGCCGGTATCATACGCCCACCATAAACCTTCCTCAAAAAAACCACCATACCTAGATATCATGGCATTTCCATAGCCATTCCAAGATATATTGCCATGCAACTTACCACCGTTCTGTTTACTATGACACTCTCCATAATTGTCATATTGCCTTGCATGATCATGTAGTTGACATCGTATTTGTGGCAAAGCCACTGTTCATAATGCTTTCATACATGTCACTCTTGATTCATTGCATATCCCGGTACACCGCCGGAGGCATTCACATAGAGTCATATTTTGTTCCAAGTATTGAGTTGTAATTCTTGAGTTGTAAAGTAAATAAAAATGTGATGATTATCATTATTAGAGCATTGTCCCAAGTGAGGAAATGAAGATGGAGACTATGATTCCCCCACAAATCGGGATGAGACTCCGGACGAAAAAAAGAAAAAAAAAGAGGCCATAAAAAAAGAGAAAAGGCCCAAAGAAAAAAATGAGAGAAAAAGAGAGAAGGGACAATACTACTATCCTTTTTCCACACTTGTGCTTCAAAGTAGCACCATGATCTTCATGACAGAGTGTCTCCTATGATATCACTTTCATATACTAGTGGGAAATTTTCATTATAGAACTTGGCTTGTATATTCCAATGATGGGCTTCCTCAAAATACCCTAGGTCTTCGTGAGAAAGCGAGTTGGATGCACACCCACTTAGTTTCTTTTGTTGAGCTTTCATATACTTATAGCTCTAGTGCATCCGTTGCATGGCAATCCCTACTCACTCACATTGATATCTATTGATGGGCATCTCCATAGCCCGTTGATACGCCTAGTTGATGTGAGACTATCTTCTCCTTTTTGTCTTCTCCACAACACACATTCTATTCCACATATAGTGCTATGTCCATGGCTCACGCTCATGTATTGCGTGAAGATTGAAAAAGTTTGACAACACCAAAAGTATAAAACAATTGCTTGGCTTGTCATCGGGGTTGTGCATGATTAAATACTTTGTGTGATGAAGATAGAGCATAGCCATACTATATGATTTTGTAGGGATAACTTTCTTTGGCCATGTTATTTTGAGAAGACATAATTGCTTAGTTAGTATGCTTGAAGTATTATTATTTTTATGTCAATATTAAACTTTTGTCTTGAATCTTTCGGATCTGAATATTCATACCACAAATAAGAGAATTACATTGAAAATTATGCTAAGTAGCATTCCACATCAAAAATTCTGTTTTTATCATTTACCTACTCGAGGACGAGCAGGAATTAAGCTTGGGGATGCTTGATACGTCTCCAACGTATCTATAATTTTTTATTGTTCCATGCTATATTATATTTTGGTTTGGATGTTTAATGGGCTTTATTATACACTTTTATATTATTTTTGGGACTAACCTATTAACCGGAGGCCCAACCCAAATTGCTGTTTTTTGCCTATTTCAGTGTTATGCAGAAAAAGAATATCAAACGGAGTCCAAACGGAATGAAACCTTCGGGAACGTGATTTTCGGAACAAACCTGATCCAGAGGACTTGGAGTCTATGTAAAGCAATCAACAAGAAGAGCACGAGGCAGGGGGGCGCGCCTACCCCCTGGGCGCGCCCTCCACCCTCATGGGGCCCACGTTGCTCCACCGACGTACTTCTTCCTCCTATATATACCTATGTACCCCCAAACCATCAGAACAGGAGCCAAAACCCTATTTCGACCACCACAACCTTCTGTACCCGTGAGAACCCATCTTGGGGCCTTTTCTGACGCTCCGCCGGAGGGGGCATTGATCACAGAGGGCTTCTACATCAACACCATAGCCTCTCCGATGATGTGTGAGTAGTTTACCTCAGACCTTCGGGTCCATAGTTATTAGCTAGATGGCTTCTTCTCTCTCTTTGGATCTCAATACAAAATTCTCCTCGATTCTCTTGCAGATCTATTCGACGTAATCTTCTTTTGCGGTGTGTTTGTCGAGATCTGATGAATTGTGGGTTTATGATCAAGATTATCTATGAACAATATTTGAATCACCTCTGAATTCTTTTATGTATGATTGGTTATCTTTGCAAGTCTCTTCGAATTATCAGTTTGGTTTGGCCTACTAGATTGATCTTTCTTGCAATGAGAGAAGTGGTTAGCTTTGGGTTCAATCTTGTTGTGTCCTTTCCAAGTGACAGCAGGGGCAGCAAGGCACGTATTGTATTGTTTCCATCGAGGATAAAAAGATGGGATTTATATCATATTGCATGAGTTTATCCCTCTACATCATGCCATCTTACTTAAAGCATTACTCTGTTCTTATGAACTTAATACTCTAGATGCATGCTGGATAGCGGTCGATGTGTGGATTAATAGTAGTAGATGCAGAATCGTTTCGATCTACTTGTCGCGGTGATGTGTATATACATGATCACACCTTGATATTCTCATAACTGTGCTCAATTCTATCAATTGCTTGACAGTAATTCGTTTACCCACAGTAATACTTATGCTCTTGAGAGAAGCCACTAGTGAAACCTATGGCCCCCGGGTCTATTTTCCATCATATTAATCTTCCAACACTTAGCTATTTTTATTACCATTTATTTTACTTTGCATCTTTGTCATAAAAATACCAAAAAATATTATATTGTCATATCTATCAGATCTCACTCTCGTAAGTGACCGTGAAGGGATTGACAACCCCTTTATCGCGTTGGTTGCGAGGTTCTTATTTGTTTGTGTAGGTGCATGGGACTTGAGCGTGATCTCCTACTGGATTGATACCTTGGTTCTCAAAAACTGAGGGAAATACTTACGCTACTTTACTGCATCACCCTTTCCTCTTCAAGGGAAACCAACGCAGTGCTCAAGAGGTAGCACAAGACACCCCAGTACATGATGAGACACCCAAAACTCCACCACCTCAAGTCACCACTCCGGTGCTTGACGACGACAAGCACATGGTGCAGACCACTCTCTCACCAAAGGCGTCACCCGCATTTCGCAGGCTTCGCAAAGGTCCCTGGCCACAGGTCACCATGTCGAGCATTCCGGAAGGGGAAGTGCACCAAAGCTCAGATGCACGTCAAGTGTTTCCTGAAGCCACCCCTACTGCGAATGTCTCTGAGTCTGAAGCTAAAGTCGCTGAAGACATTCTGGCTGCATTAGCCGATGAAGATAATGAAGAAGCAAGAGAAGAAGAAAGATTTGCCACACCCCCTCCTACTGATCAAGTCATTCTCGAGGAGAATGTAGTTGTGCCCGACCCTCCAGTTGTTGAACAAATGGAGGTTGAAAACACTAAGGCTGCCACAAACAACACCACTGAAGCCAATGACACAGTCATGGCTGAAGACAATGTGGAGCCTGAAGCTAATGTGGATGTTGAAGCCACCGTTCCACCTCCAAGGCCTCACACCATGGAGCAGGCCTTTGATCGTGGACAGCTTGTCACAGTAAAATGGCCTATCATGGTTCCTCCCACTGCTCCTGGACCACAGTATGACTATCATGTGGAGCAGAGGCCTCAAGTTCAGAAGCCCAAGCCACGACTGCCAAGGCTTCCAGGTGCTGCGACTACACCGGGTTCTTTCAGCATGCACAACTTCTGTCGGTGTTCTAGGAACGGGGGTCCCCAGACTTGCCTGCCTGCGGCCCACAGCGTGGCTATGCTAGCAGGCCTGTACGGCCCATCTTCATCAACGAGACATTCAAGACCCTCGCGAGGGGCCAAGCCTCGCGGGGCGGACGACGCAAGACCTCCTCAGGAGCGGCCTCACCAGGCTGCCTCACGAGGAGCGGAGAAATCAAGGCAGGGTAAACCTCGCGAGGCTCTCGTGACGTGAGCCATGATGATCAAGACCAAAGTGAGGCGCCCGGTAGCGCGGCCTCTTGTTTCCTCTTTGGTTCTAAGGAGGCAAGCGCAGGTGCGGAGTACCAAGGCATCAAGCAAAGGTTTACATATCTGTGCAACGAGACCAAGACCAGCAGGACGGCAGGACGGAGGTCACCGTGGAGCCCAAGGCGGCGTCACCACCAGAGCATTTGGCAGGTGAAGACTACTTTTATCGGGATAGCTTGTACTAGTTGTCTCCCTTCAAACTGGCCGTAGTGGAATCCCTTCCCACTCAATATTTGGGGAGAGGACCAAGGCCTCTATAAATAGGACTAGCCACCACAATAGGAGGCAACGGAGCCCAAACGGATTGAGAGGCATCTCACCCACACAAGTTCGCCAAGCACAAGAACACCTCAACCTCAGGAGGCTATTCTTCCCCTTGTACTGTTCACCATCAGCCCAAGAGGCAATCCACCACCACCACACTGGAGTAGGGTATTACACCACAATGGTGGCCCGAACCGGTATAAATCTTGTGTCCTTTGTGATGTGAGTTTGTCGAGTTCATCCGCGAGATTTTAGCAAGCTAGGGCGTAGATTGGTAGAGAGGAAATCTTCGCGCGCACCCCAATGTTTGAACCTTGAAGGGTTTTGCCGGAACCCATGATCCGACATTTGGAGCGCCAGGTAGGGGTGCGCCGTAGCTCCTCTCCGCCAATCTACGCTCCGCCGCCACTGCACTTCGCCCTCATGGCAGGCGCCCCGCTACCGACTCCAACGGTCGGCACTGACGACGGGGCCAGGGGGCTCCGAGCCCTGGCCCCAACCCTGCGGCAGGTGCGTTGGCCGCCCAAGTTCAAGCCGGAGATGCCGCCGCGTTACGACGGCGCGGCGGACCCGTCGTGTCGGGGGGATGACCCCCGGGTAGGCCCAAGACGGCTAACACGCTTCAAAAACATCGGGGCCATCAACGCCCCTCAATCCGGCTTGCACTTGGCCGGGTTGCTCAACCCGGCCAAGTCCGTCAACCCGGCCGGACTCCTCAACCCGGCCGCCCGGCCGGGTCCCTGTCCGGCTGCTCCAGCTGGCCCGCTATGCGAAGTCAACCGCGACATCACATCTGACACGACACCGACAAGACGACCATACTGTTCACTCGTCACACACATCATCATCTACAGTGTACTTTGTCCCCGGGCATTGATTTATAAAATGCCACAGGGACAAAACTTAGCCTAGCTCCCAAGCTACACACGGCTTGGGATGTAAGCTACACTAGCTTACATCCCAAGCACACACCCATGCCCACCTAGCTTACACCCAAATCTAGCTCACACTACAAAGCCACCCATCCATCCATCCATCCTGGACAGGGACACTCACGCACACAAGATAGCTAGCAAGCAAGCTAGCTAGCCACCCATCCATCCATTCCAACGGCCACAATGACTCGATGGGCACATACTCATACGGCCAAATGGCCACTCGCGCCACACGTGTGCTAGCAGATGAGCACATAGCTCTCTTCTACCTGCTCTCAGATACAGCTCCAGGAGCAACTCTGTACTGCCAGACATGTACACCGCATATATATTTAGACATGCAGGAGTAGGAGTATTATCTCTCCGGAGAGCTCCGAACCTGGGTAAATCACCGTGTGCTGTTTGCCCAATCCCGTCCCTTGACCTCCAAAGCAGTCTTGCCCTCACCACAAGACACCTCGTGGCATCTATCGTCTCGCGAACCCGCCCGCAAGATAATCCCGACAGTTGGCGCCCACCGTGGGGCAAGCTGCCGCGGAACCATGGTCCGGGCGGGACCATTTTCGTCATCATCGCGACGCCGTCGTCTCTCCGGTAGCGCTTGGGGGGCCGACATCGACACGCCCCTGGAGCGGCCGCGCGGGGCAGCGCGTCCTCGCCGTTGGCCTCGCCATCTTCATCATCATCACAACACCGTCGTCTCTCCGGCAGCGCTTAGGGGCTCTACATCGACACGTCCCCGGAGCGGCCGCGTGGGACGGCGCATCCTCATCGGTGGCCTCAGCTCCGTCCGCCTCGCTCTCTTCTCCGCGGACGCTCTGCATTGTGCACCTCACCAGCTCCTTGTGAGCGACCGCGGCCTCGCGCCCCGCTGTCGAAACAGCAGCGGCGTTGCTGCTCAACATCGTCACGAGTCCGGCCAGTACACACTCGTCTTCCTCCTAATGCTCCCTGCTCGCCCTCCTACCCGAGTACCCATGCTGCAGCTGCCCTCGCGCAGTTACATGCTAGCCAGACACGAGCCAAAACCATCGCCATACACTTCCCAGATGTGGCCATACACTCCTCGCACACAAGCCAGACAATGGTTGTGCCTCATATATTACCTGTACATCACCCATGCATTAGCCATATGCCTAGTACACTCCTCGTGCAGTAACCATACACTACTCGGATATCGGTCAGACAATGGCCATACCCTCCGCTGTTCTCCGTCCGCGCACGCGCGCAGCACTCCCCGCTGCAGCAACGACCACGGCGGCTCCCTCCTGCTCGCTTATCTGCTGCGGCCCCTGCCCGAGAACCCACGCCGGCTGGCCGGGTCGCCGCGGCCAGCGCCGGGTCCAGCTCCCCCAGCGTCTCGTCCGGCCGCCTCTCTCCTCCGCGCTCGAGCCCGCCTTGGTCCGGCCTCGCTTCTCCGCGCTCATCCCGCTCCGGCCTCTGCGTCGACCCACGGCCGGCTCCGCCTCCGCCCGGTCTGTCTGCGCCCCTCGCCCGGCTTGCCGGCTTGCTGCCGCGCCTTGCGCCCGGCTCGGCTCCGCTCGCGCGCCTCGCGCGACCGGCCGCTGCCTCCGCGCGCCCGGTCAGGCTAGCTCTAAGCTCGACCGCGCTCCCCGTCTGCATCCCCCGATGCCGCTGGCTATGCTCGGCCCCTCGCCCCTTCTCCGCCTCGCCGACCCGGCTCCGCCGGTCCCCGCCCCTCCACGAGCGTCCCGCCCACTGCGCCCGCGTTGCTGCGGGCTCTGCCTCCGCCCCGTCCGGCGTCCCGCCTACCGGCTGTGGCCCGTCGCGACCTAGCCGCGCCCGCTCGTTCCATGCGGCAGGCCTGGTCCAGTGTCTCGTGACCCGGCCGCGCCCGCTCGCGGCTCCGCAGTCGCCTCCCAGCTCCTCCCCCGAGCTCTCCTCCAGCCGCCCTGGCCCCTGCTTCACCCGTGGCCGGGCCGCGACCATGCCTTCTCCTCCGACCGGCTGTCAGGACCGGATTTTCGGGATATTAATTTCCAAAAAATGGTCCTTTTGCTCACCAGCCCCAGGATTACTGTTAGCTGATAAGACACTAACTTGATACAGAAGCTCCAAGCAAAATACATAATATGTAGTACAAGACCATCTTGGCCTATGAGTACAACAAATGGTTTCTAGTGGCTGATGGCGGAAGCGGTTTGTGGTCTTTCCGCATCTATGGGACTCCATTTCCCATAGGAACAGCTGACCAGGTTATCTCCTATCTTCGCGAGGCTGCTATCACCATTTGCGCATGCTCCCGGGCTGTCATCGCAACGCTCCTCTCCAAGCAAGAAATATGACCAAGACAATAGCCAGGGACAAGCCAGTGAGTACTTTGGAATGTACTCGCAAACATTATGAACACATGTATAATATTCAAATGATAAACATGCTCTAAAATATTCTATGATCACAACGTCAGTCACAAAATAAAATCCATGATGCACGCAGGCAAGTTATTCTCATAACACATGAATAATGCAATTAGAGAGTAGAAATAGAATGCCTCAGTCGGGCGTCTGAGCGACACCACAGAAAGGGCTCATAAGTGAAATAAGTAACAAACATGCCGCAGTCGGGCGTCTGTGCGACGCCACATAAAGGGCTTATAAAGTAAATACATAACAAGCATGCCACAAGACATAACAAGCATGCCACAGTCGGGCGTCTCAGCGACACCACATAAAGGGCTTATATAGTAAATAAATAACAAGCACGCCACGATTAAGGCGTCTCAAATGACGCCACATAAAGGGCTTATAAAGTAAATCAATAACAAACATGCCACGATCGAGGCGTCATGCGACACCACATAAAGGGCTTATAACAGAATAATGACAGTGAATATCCAGGAGGTAGAACCGTCCCAGGGATACTCGATAATTCAAATAATATAATGGGTTAGTCCATAATAAAAATGATCATAATCATCACAAGTCACAAGTCATGATCCAAGTTCTGGTTTAACAGTTTCTCCTCCGAAGAACGACACTAAGACCGACACTTGACCCATCCCAGACTGTAGTCCTTAACTATGGACACGACTATTCGAATAGATGTTTAATCTCTACAGAGAGTGTACTCTTTACCCACGGGTAATGGGTTCCTTTAGTCCATCGGGACTAATTCCGTCTACGGTCTTTTGGTTGAAAACACACCTGACCGCACACACCAGCCTAACTCACCTGTGTCTGGAATCACCCATGACACCTGTTTAAGCAAAACTCTAAGTGGGGAGGCTACAACCTCGATTAGCATGGGATCACAAAAATTTTAATGCGCGCAAAACTAGGGGAGCTACCCTTGGCTCCAACCGAAAACACCCATGCCCCGGACTAGGTGGCATGCCTACCGGATGCCTCGGTATCTTCCACCATGGCCTCTCACATGCGGAAAGGGGTTGACAACTTCTTGAACTGTACCCTACCTATGGCGAGGGACAAGTGGTAGTCTGAAACAAGTATGGGGTTACCAAACAAGACTCGATCTATGGTCGACTCAGGAGGTTTAAGTATTCCCTGCATGATTAGCATAACAATTTATACTTCAACCAACAGACAGAAACGCCACTCGACATACCTCATCATGCCATACCGGACACAACCATCTCGACGGAGGATTAGGGACATGCCCGTGTCTACCCAAGACAGAGGCTTTCCCGGATTCCTTCCGGTATGCATGAAAGGCGTATGATGGTGACTACTATCACAAACATCTCAAACTCCAGTAGCATGAAATCATCAATATACACTCATGAGTAGGAACATATCATCACATAAAATAACGGATACTCCGTGTCGAGGTGGGGTTGTAACCATGTCAAATAACACACACAATATTATGCCAGGGTTCAGAATGCTTGCCTTCAAGTTGTGGAGAGGCAGGGTGCATTCCAAAACTTTTGGAAGTTTTCTTCTCCCTCCAAAAATCCTATTTTTGAACATATTCAAATTAACACATAGTTTAAAAATAGTACAAAACGTTGTCTGAAATTTTTTCTAATAAATATGAAAATAAACTAGACAATTTTTAAGAAAGGTAGGAAAAAGAATCAACTCATTTGGAGTTATATTTAAAAAGTTATAGCCAGTCAAAGTTTAGTCAAAATTCTGTTTTTATTAAAAACAGAAAAAGAAAACGTTTCGAATGAGAATACGCTTTCGGGGCAGAGGAGGCGTACTCTGGGTTTTGCGCTTCCACTAATGCCAGCGTGGACCGGTGCTGGGTCACTGACAGTGGGTCCAGGGGGCCCACTGGTCAGGTTTGACCGGTCGCCCCCGCCTCCTTCCTCCTCTGGCCGAACAGAGGCGGGGCTCCGGCGATCGTCGCCGGCGATTGGCGGCTCCTCGCGGGGCTCCGAGGGCGGGGATGGATCCGCCAGTCCAGGCGATCCTCTCGGTGGTCGAGGGGTTGGTGGGGGTGGAGGGAGTCGCCGGCGGCGAGCTCTGCGGCGGAGGGCAGCTTCGGGTGAGTTGGGGCTTCGTGCCACGGTGGTTCCCTAGCGCGTTTGAGAGGCTGGGCAGCTCCGCACGGTCGAGGGGAGTCGGGTGGTGGTGCTGGATGGACGGGGGAGGGCCTTCTCGCGGCGAACGGAGCTGGAGCGTGGCGGCGGCCGAACCTGCCGGAGACGGGGAAGACAACCTTCCCTCATCGATTGCCGGCTATGGGAGCTCTAGGGGGTTGGCTTGATGTTGCTTGAGGGCCTAGGCGAGCTCGGGGTTTCCTTATATAGGCGGCCGAGGTCGGTTCCCGCGGCGGTGGATAAGAACGTCGGCGAACCGCCTCTCTGTTGCTGCAGGGCGACGTGGCGACGTCAAGCGCTTGCAGACGAGTTTGAGGATGAGCTCGGACTACTCCAGAGGGCAGCTGCACGCTGGGGTGGCTCGGGCGGCGCCGTCCGGGGCAGGAGCCCACTGTGGCCAGCCGCTAGCCGCCGTGGCCGACCTGACGGCGGTTCTGTAGGGCGCCAGGGGCGGCTTTGCGGTGAGGGAGGGGTCGGGTGCGTCGGCTGGAAGCGAGAGGGGACCAGAACAGGCACGCCGGAGGCGGCAGTGGGACGCGGCGGTTCGGGCGCACGCACGTGCAAAACGCGCGCTCTGGCCGCGTCGAGAGCACGCACGGTGACCGCTCGACGAAATGCCCTGGTGAGCTAGGAGGCTTGGATGCAAACACAAATTAACAGGGCTAGGTTATCACTAGATAGGGGATTAGTGGACATGATGGTTTGGTCAGGGGATCAAGTTCATAACACAAACCAAAAACTAAGCCAAAACTGGTCATGCACACAAGGTGTTTGACAGAATGCCAAGGGCATCCAGGTAACTCTTGGGGTGGCCAAAATCTCCATATTGGGGTCTCTTTAGAAGATAGAGAGGGTAGAAAGGTTAGTTGGGCAAAACCAGAAACTTGATAGTGCAAATATTGGAGAAAACCCATTTTGGGCAGAAACTAAAGGCTATTATTACATGAACCAAAAATACTCCAATGGGTCCACTCTCCTGGACTTAGGGGTCTTGTAGGGTGGTCTATAAGTATGAAAAAGAATCATGGTGATTAGGGCAGGTAAAAATATGGTTGCAGTAGAAATCACCAAGCTGAACCAGAATGAAGATGAGGATGGTTTACTCAAATTTTTCAAAGAACAACAATGGTTTTTTTCATAAAGTTGAATTATATAATCCTACTGACCTCCCCTAATTTTGGTGGAAGTTTTAAAATAATATTTAAATAGGTTGTAGTGCAAAAGTGCAATCTGGACCAGATTTGAAAACTTGGTGTAGAGCTCAAATTCCCCAAATGCTAAAAGATCTTTTTGCACAAAAGTGATTTAGGGACCTCATATGTCATCCCCAAAATTTGGTGTGATTTTTAAATAAATTTATCAAAGGGTTGTAGTGCACTTGGAACCCAAAACTTATGAAAATCCATTTTTAAAAGAATAAATCTCAGGGAAAATAATCATATAAATAATTTCCACTGATAAAAATAAATGTTTCTTGAGAGGGTATAAAAGTCCAACAACATTTTTGACAAGTTTTCACTTGGGGTGAGAACTCCACAATATCAAAGAAAAGAGAGGTTCTGAAATAAAAAGAAAATCCAGAAAGTAAAAATTTCAATACTCCTGGCAAAATTTTTAATAAACAAAACCTGGTTAAATTTTAGGGGTGTTACACCGGCTTCCGCCCTACCACGTCCGGGTCCGACTGCTCCCGCGCGCCTGCGGCTCCGCCCCGTCTCGCGCCTCCAGGCGCCCGTGGCCGGCTCCAGGCCCGCCTGCTCGTGGTCGGGTGCTCTTCTCCCGCCGGGTCGTGCTGCCGATTCGCCACTGTCGCTCCGCCTCGACCTGGGCCGTCTCCGCATCCTGGCCGCGCCCGGACCCAGCCTCCTGCGCTGGCAGGCTCCGCCCGGTGACCCGGCCTGCCGGCTTCCCCGCAACCCGGACGCCGGCCTCTGGCGCGACCCGGCCGTTGGCTTCCGCTGTGTCCCGCTCCTACCGGCTCGTCAGGCAGAGAATAAAAAGAAAGAAAGAGAAAAGAGAGAAGAAAAGCCCAAGCCGGCTGGAAAAAAAGTGTTGCCGGATAGAAGAAGAAAAAGACGCGAGCTACACCCGCGTGGCTTGCTGGCCTGCCCGCCTACTTCAACATCGGGCCGGCTGGAGAGCCCGCCCGCCCGTCTGCCTCGACGCCGGCTGTGCCAAGCCGGCCCGACCGTTAGTCCGCCTTGACCCTGCCTTCTCCTCCGACCGGCTGGGACCCCCTTCGATCACCCGGAGGCTCGAAGGCTACCCCCAGTGGATGTGTTGGCGCGTTAGCGCCAAGCCACGCCGGCTGTCATCGACAACCTCCACCTCGTCTGCGTAAAATTAATGTGAGCTCCTCGCCCGCGTATATTTTTCACCACGCAAACAGGGATAACCCCGAGCGACGCTCGGGGACCACCTCCGCCTTTATTACAGTTACACTACTGTTTGCCCTGGCGCTGGCTAGTCTCGGCCCGGAGGCTGGCCGCTCGGCCCGATACGTTTGTTCCCGCAGACGGCGTAGTAGCGCATATGGTACCGAAGGTCCACTCTTAGCCACAGACCGCAGTGCGGCTGTCCAGCAAGCGAGAGCAAAATCTGGAGGTCACCCCATGCGCAAACCGTTCGGGAGAAGATGGCTTGGGCAACCCGACCGTTTCCTTTATCAGTATCTACTCGGTCGAATCTGCTCGTAGTCCGAAATCAGACGCTTCCACTCATGGCCACACTTCGGATCAACTAGAGGCTGGCTCCGATCTGTCTAGCTAACAAGAGGCAAAGCCAAAAGTGGAGGGGACATGAAAAAGACTGAAAGGGGGCTCGGACGAAACCGAGTCGGCACCCTCTGCATAAAACTTACAAATTCTAAAAGCAAACATTTCATATATCTGCGCGGACTAACCTTGTCTTTTGCACGATCATCGCTGTGGGGAACCACCTCCTCGCCCGGAGGCTCGGAGGCTACACGCGGGTTGCGGGCCCGACGCCGGCCGCAACCAGCGTTCCCATTGCCGCTGTCCACATCATCAACAGCGAAGACCCTCCGCCCAACTTTTCCAAGTTGCCCGGAGGCTCGGAGGCTACACCCAGTGGGTGCGCTCGCGCGCCCCCACTCAGCCGGCGGACTCCGCGTCCGCGCCCGGCAGGGCCCCGCGCCCTCCACCCGGCGGACTTCGTGTCCGCGCCCGGCACCCTCGACATCACTGTCGGCTTCATCAGCAAGAGCGAAGACCCTCCGCCCAACTTTTCCAAAAGTTGCCCGGAGGCTCGGAGGCTACACCCAGTGGGTGCGCTCGCGCGCCCCCACTCAGCCGGCAGACTACGCGTCCGCGTCCGGCATGGCCCCGCGCCCTCCAGCCGGCGGACTCCGCGTCCGCGCCCGCACCCTCGACGTCACCGTCGGCTTCATCAACAACAGCGAAGACCCTCCGCCCAACTTTTCCAAAAGTTGCCCGGTGTAACATCCCAAATTTTCAATTTGGAATGTTATACATAGAGCATCATTGCATATCGTATTTTTTCGTTGCATTTTGCTCGATCCTAGAAATTCTACACAACTCAAGGACCCAAGGGGAGAGTTGGGGATTTTCGTTATTTTCATATTTGAGTTTTCTCAAATTTTGAAAATAGGATCATTTGATTTTAATTATTTATCTTCAATTATTTCTATTACAAAAATATGAGAGAGGGAATAAAATGACTTTCCCAAAATAAAGAAATAACGAAGATTTAATAATAAAATCAAATAAGATTTTATTTTGGAGTTTTTCGCCTTTTTATTTGAATTTAGGAAAAATGCGCGTTTTTTGAAATTGCATTTAGGCCCCAAATAAATGTTCATTAAATCCGGCTTGGTTTTAGAAGCCGGGGAAAATTTATTTCAGGATTTTTGGAGTCCGTTTAGTACTTCTTTTAATTTTTTTTCATACAGTAATTATTAAAAAACGCGACCGCCTTATCGGGCTGCATTTCGAGCGGGACTCCGCTGGGCGCTTATATGTTGCTGCCACCCGGCGCCAGCCCACCCGAGCAGCCCGCCCTAGCGCCGCCACGTGAGTCGCACGCCTCGAGAGTTCGCCGCCACGACTTCCGCGCCGGTTTTTTTATAAAAACCGAACGATTTTTCTTTGTGTTTTCGGTTTTTTTATTTTTTTTATTTTTTTATTTTTTTATTTTTTATTTTATTTATTTATTTATTTATTTATTCCGTTCGTTAACCGTTCGTCATTTTTTCTTTTTCTCGGATTTAATCCGTGATTTTTCTGATCGCGATTCCAGATCTGATTTTCGTTTTAGTATAACTTTTCGCTCGTTTATCGGAATCAGGTGATTCAAGTGCCTGGAGTTTCGTCTCGAAACCCTCTTTCCAAATAATCTACTTAAACAAATTTTTACTTCTGTAAAATTTGACTTATATCCAAATTAGTAAAACGAAGTTGTTTTCTTCCGCCGTTTGACTTTCGTTGCTTCGTTTGATTTGATTCTTTTTGCAAACCGGAGTTCTTAAGTTGAACTATCTGGTTAGATCTATTTGAGTTTTACCTGTGCATTAGATGAGTACTTATTGTATGCTTGTTTGTTTGTCTGCGATAGAATACGGAGTGCCGCTTTGTTACTTGAGTCTCTAGGTTTCGCGGATCATCAGCAAGGCAAGTAACACTTTGATCATACCTCTTCTCATACCCAGTTTTTATGCATTATATCTATCCTCAAACACTTGCATGAATAGGATCCAATTAAATTGTGGGATGGGAAGTAGTTGAGGTAGTACCTATTACCTGTTTTATTATCAAACCTTTGGGAGTTACTTCTACGTTTGCTTATTATGCCATGCTATGCTAGTAGACGTGGATTGGATGAGTGTATCCATGACAGATGTGAGATTGCTATTTAATGGTTTATTTAAGGTGGCAACTTAAACACACATCTGGGTGGATTGAGGCACCTGGTTTCTATCAGGACTTGCCTGTATTTCTTTGGACCGCCACCCGTGCTCAAAGGGATCATGAGATTATTCAAACTAGAAACTTCCGTGTGCAGCCACAAGCCATTATGGGCTCTGGCATAGTTGATTAAGTTGTGCGAACTCTTACGGGTAGACTAGCAGATGTAGGGGAAAGTAGGTGTACCGGTCTACCCACAAGTAAGGTGCTAGTGCTTCTGAAAGACTATGTCTCGGTTATCCGTCTCTCAAACACCATGTAGTTTGAGAAACCAAACGGAGGCGATCGAGACTTGTGGGGAAAAGTGCGCAAACCTCTGCAGAGTGTATAAACTAATCATGGTTAGCCGTGTCCCCGGTTATGGACATCTTGAGTATCTAGTACCTGGATATCATGTGAATCTCATCATGTTACTTCTAATTAATATTGTTGGGTTTTGTTAATGAGTACTTTTAATTGGGATTGAGAATGCTGTCAACCATTCTCAATGTTTCACAACCACCATGATAGTTAAATAAATTTATTCCTTTGCGGTAGGGAAAAATTGGCTTTATGCAAAGCTGTAACCATAGAGCTTTCCACCAGCCATATATGCATGTAGTATAGGCTATTCATTCCATTATTCTCTATGTGTTACATTGCGGCATATTCCATGTGCTGACCCGTTTTCGGGCTGCAACGTGTCATGTTGCAGACTTTTCAGACGACGAGTAAGGTGCATAGGTCGTGGTTCTATACTCAGTGATGCCGTTGGAGTTCATGGACTCTCTTATTCTTCCAAACCTTCCGCTGTTATCGTTATTAGATGGCCTTAAGCCATATTTATTTTATTAAGTTCTCTCTTTAGACATTCGATTGTAATAAGTGTGTGATTGCTACTCTGTTATAAATCCTTCGAGTCTTGTGTGGTGTCGACATTCTTGATCCGAGGATGACAACGAGCACGAGATCGACTTGTTTGAGGTCCGGTCGCTACAAAGATGGTATCAGAGCACACATTGACTGTAGGACACGACCATTAAGTTAAAGCCCTAGATCACTACTCTCTCTTCTCATTTCTGACTCCTCATCTTTTCTACTCTTTTAGGATGACGGAAGCGAGGATCAAGTTCACCCACCGGATGAGGATACACCCTTTGACGACACACGAAGGAAGTCACTAAGTACCTTAACATCGGATTACCAAGCTTCATCGGGACTTACAATTCCACTTTACCCGAAGAGGAGCGCTGGAAGATTCAAGCTCAAGTTCCTGGAAGGACGTTTGCGTCAATCACGGAGCCCATAGAGTGTGTTTTCAATGCACCAACACGAGTGCAGGAAAGAGCATGGCAGCTCACATAACCATGGGACGCATTGGAGAAGTTTACAAAGAAGACCTCAAGGATACTATCTACCAGATTTGCGAATGCCGAGATGAACAATGGGAGATAGTTGGCACTAAGAAGGATCGATCCATTGCAGCTTTCATCCAGGAGTTAAACCAGCACATTCGACGCCAAGAGAACTAGATGTGTGCAGACATGATGGAGTTGAAGACAGCAAAAGCCAAGATTATCGAACTAGAAGGAGGCGAAGGCCACTCGCAAGGACTACATGGAGGAGATTGTAGCTCTAGTGGGACAAAACAACGATCTTAAGGAGAAGATTGAAGAACTCATGGGAAATTCAGCGGCGGAGGAGAAGATGAAGATAGCACTGTCGAGAGAACTACATCATCATCGGCGACACCGATTCGATCCTAGTGATGATGATTACGAAGATGAAGCTGGAGCAGATATCATGGAGTCTTCTTGGAGCGGTTTTCTAGTTGACCACCATAATGATAGTAGATTACCCTCATGTTATATTAGTTTTAGCTTCAGCACTTTGTAACGATAGATAGACCGTTGTATGCCCTTGTTTGAATTGATTGGAGTGATATTGTGTGATTTGTCTCATGTGCATATGGGTAGTGTTTCTCTCTAGACCTCATTCTATTCTTAATTCTCGTCTTTTCTTAAACCCTCAGATGCCTCCGAGACGCGACCCCGGATTTGTGTTCCCGCTAGAGATCACTCAGTTGATTCCGCATCAGAATGCCTTGATTCAAACATTGGTACAGAACCAAGGCAACAACAACAACAACAACAACAACAACAACAACAACAACAACAACCCACCGCCACCACCACCTGTTGACCATTTGACTCGTTTCTTAAGGCTGAATCTGCCGGTGTTTTCCAGTAGCACCGAGCCGATTGTTGCAGATGATTGGCTCCGTAAGATAGGGAGGGAGTTTACAACTGCAGGATGTATAGATGGAGAAAGGGTGAAGTTTGCCGCACACCAGCTTGAAGGACCCGCAGCAACATGGTGGGAGAATTTTACAGCCACTTACCATGTAGACCTTTGTCACATGGGATCGATTCGACAAGCTTTCCGTACTGCCCATGTTTCAGCAGGAGCTATGGCCATGAAGAAGCGTGAGTTCCGCAACTTGCGCCAAGGAGGACGGACAATTGGCTAGTATGTAGATGATTTCAGTAAGTTAGCACGTTATGCCCGAGATGACGTTGCTACGGACGCATCTAAGCAGGAGAAATTTCTAGAAGGACTGAATGATGAGCTGAGCATGCAGTTGATGGTAGCCACTTTCAACAACTACGAGGAGTTAGTAGACCGTGCTCTCATGATTGAAGGGAAGCAGCAGCAGATTGACTATCGCACGAGGAAGTATGGGCAGGGGAAGAATAACTCTGGAGCTCAGCAGAAACTTCGCTTTACCCCGAAGCCAGGAGGACAATTTCAGCATACCCATGGAGGAGGTAGCTCGCACAACCATAATGGCACCAAGAATGGGAACGATAATGGAGGAAGCAATGGACAGAACTGCACCAACCCGTCAACACCATCCAAGGTAGACCTGAGCCACATCACTTGCTTTAAGTGCCGCAAGACTGGGCATTATGCAAACGATTGTCCAGAAGGCCAGAATGGAAATGGCAATGGAAGCTCAGGAAAGAAGCCGAACCCTTTCAACAAAGGACAAGTGAACCACGTCACCGTGGAGGAGGTTGAAGCTCAGCCAGATCACGATAATAGGTAAGTTTCTGGTTAAGTCATTTACTACAGTTGTTCTTTTTGATACTGGTGCATCGCATTCATTCATATCAAGGGGATTTGCGGACAAGTTTAGCCTACCCACTAAAACTCTTAAGACACCCATGTTAGTAAGCTCACCGGGAGCGGAGTATATGGCCAGTCAAGGATGTTTTCAAGTGCCATTAAGTATAGGGAGGCATGTTTTCCCAATGGATTTAATTATTTTGGAATCCCAAGGTTTGGATGTAATTCTTGGTATAGATTGGTTGTCGATGTATGGAGGAAGCATCGATTGCGCCAGCAAGACAATTTTGCTTACCACCCCAGAAGGAAGGAGAATCAAGTATGTATCACGGCATGAGCCGAGGAGAGCACATGTAAATTCCTTGTCAGGAGTTGTGCAGGAGGAAGTACCAGTTGTAAGGGATTTCCCGGACGTGTTTAGGAAGAGTTGCCGAGCATGCCACCGGATAGAGACATTGAGTTTGGATTGAACTCTTGCCGAGCCCTTTGGGCCGATATCTAAGAGACCGTATATGATGCCAGCCCAAGATTTGGAGGAAATTAAGAAGCAGATTAAGGAGTTACTGGATAAAGGTTTTATTCGCCCAAGTTCTTCGCCTTGGGGATCACCGGTACTTCTAGTGGAGAAGAAGGACGGATCATTAAGAATGGTTGTTGATTATCAAGGATTGAATGAAGTGACTATTAAAAACAAGTACCCACTGCCGATGATCAATGACTTGTTTGACCAGTTGCAAGGAGCTAAGGTGTTTTCCAAGATCGATTTGCGATCAGGGTACCATCAGTTGAAGATTCAAGAGCAGGATATACCTAAGGCGGCTTTTACCACAGTGCGGGCTGTGCTGAGTATCTTTGTTATGTCATTTGGACTGACTAAAGCACCTGCCTATTTTATGAACATGATGAACAAAGTGTTTATGGAGTTTTTGGATAAGTTCGTCGTGGTGTTCATTGATGATATTTTGGTTTACTCGAAGAATGAAGAGGAACATAAGGAGCATTTGCGTTTGGTACTCGAGAAGCTCAGAGAACACCAGTTGTACGCCAAGTTCAGCAAGTGTGAGTTTTAGTTGAAGGAAGTTGGATTTCTTGGACATGTTATATCCGGAGAAGGTATAGCAGTAGACCCCACTAAAGTTGTCACTTTGTAACAAATCGGGAAGCACCAACAACAGTTGGAGAGATCCGGAGTTTCCTTGGACTAGCGAGGATACTACCGGAGATTCATTGAGAATTTCTCAAGGATTGCGAAGCCTATGTGAATTGTTGAAGAAGGATACCAAGTTCATATGGACCGAGGAGTGTGAAGCTAGTTTCCAAGAGTTGAAGAAAGCGTTTGGTTACCTCACGATGTTAATTCTGCCAGATCGGACCAAGGATTATGAGGTGTATTGCGGCGCTTCACGCCGAGGACTTGGAGCGGTGCTTATGCAGGAGGGGAGAGTTGTTTCGTATGCTTCACGACAGCTTAAGCCTCATGAGGTAAATTATGCTACGCATGATTTGGAGTTAGCAGCCGTAGTGCATGCGTTGAAAACATGGAGACATTTCCTCATTGGAAATCATTGTGAGGTGTATACGGACCACAAGAGTTTGAAATACATCTTCACGCGGAAGGAGCTAAATCTCAGGCAGAGGAGATGGTTGGAACTCATCAAAGATTATGATATGAGGTTGCATTATCACCCCGGAAAGGCTAACGTTGTAGCAGACGCGTTGAGCCGCAAGAGTCACGTCAACACATTAATGACGGGAGAAATACCCAAGGAGTTAGCCGAGGATCTTCGAGAGCTATGTTTGGAAATAGTTTCGAGAGGCTATTTTGCAGCATTGGAGATTCAGTCAACTTTGATGGACAAGATCAGGGAAGCTCAGAAGACTGACAAAGAGATTGCCTCTATAAAGGAGAGAATGAGCGAAGGAAAAGCTAAGGGATTTCGTAAGGATGAGCACGATACCCTATGGTTTGAGGACCGTGTTTATGTGCCCAATGACCCGGAGATCAGGAAGTTGATTCTACAAGAGGCACATGATTCACCGTATTCAATTCACCCAGGAAATACCAAGATGTATTTGGATTTGAAGAATACTTTCTGGCGGACCGGAATGAAGAAGGATATTGCAGAGTACGTAGCAGTTTGTGATGTATGTCAGAAGGTGAAGGCAGAACATCGAGAAGCGATGGGATTATTCTGACCATTGCCTATACACGAATGGAAGTGGGATAAACTAGGTATGGATTTCATCACGGGATTGCCCAGGACTCGTTCAGGCTATGACTCGATTTGGGTTATAGTCGACCGTTTGACGAAGGTAGCTCATTTCATTCCAGTAAAGACTATCTACAGCAGTGCCAAATTGGCTAAGATATACATGACCAGGATTGTATATTTGCATGGAGTTCCGAGGAGTATCGTATCAGATAGAGGAATCCAATTCACCTCAAAATTCTGGAAGCAGTTGCACGAAACTTTGGGAACCAGGCTGGAGTTTAGCAGAGCTTTCCATCCACAAACAGATGGACAAACCGAGAGGGTCAACCAGATTTTGGAGGATATGCTTAGAGCTTGTGCTTTGGATTATGGATCAAGTTGGGATGATAATTTGCCGTATGCAGAGTTTTCTTACAACAACAGTTACTAAACCAGTCTGAAGATGGCACCTTTTGAAGCCTTATGCGGAAGGAGGTGCAGGACCTGTTGTTGTGGGATGAAGTTGGAGACCGCCATTGTTTGGACCGGATTTGATTAAGGAGTGCGAGCGAAGGTAAAGTTGATTCGCGATAGGCTCAAGGTAGCCAGTCAAGACAAAAAGTTATGCGATTCAAAAGCGCAAGGAGGCAGAATCTGAAGTCGGAGACGAGTTTATCTTGATATCGCCACTTCGAGGAGTTAAGCGTTTTGGAGATAAGGGAAAGTTAGCACCTCGATTTGTAGGACCTTATCGTGTTTTGGAACACATGGGAGAAGTTGCGTACAAGTTGGAATTACCCGAAGGATTGTCAGGAGTTCATGATGTGTTTCATGTTTCACAGTTGAAGAAGTGTCACGCAGAGATGGCCGATATACCATTGAGAGATACAGTGCCACTGGAAGCGATTCAGTTGAATGATGATTTGACCTACGAGGAGAAACCGGTTAAGATTCTGGACTATGCGGTGAGTCACCCGCATGACAAGGTCATTAAGTTTTGCAAAGTTGATTGGAGCCACCACACTGAGGATGAAGCCACACAGGAGGCGAGAGGAAGATTTGCTTAAAGACCACCCTCACCTATTTTCTAGTTAACCCGAATCTCGAGGGCGAGATTCATCTTAGGGGGGTAGGTTTGTAACATCCCAAATTTTCAATTTGGAATGTTATACATAGAGCATCATTGCATATCATATTTTTTCGTTGCATTTTGCTCGATCCTAGAAATTCTACACAACTCAAGGACCCACGGGGAGAGTTGGGGATTTTCGTTATTTTCATATTTGAGTTTTCTCAAATTTTGAAAATAGGATCATTTGATTTTAATTATTTTATCTTCAATTATTTCTATTACAAAAATATAAGAGAGGGAATAAAATGACTTTCCCAAAATAAAGAAATAATGAAGATTTAATAATAAAATCAAATAAGATTTTATTTTAGAGTTTTTCGCCTTTTTATTTGAATTTAGGAAAAATGTGCGTTTTTCGAAATTGCATTTAGGCCCCAAATAAATGTTCATTAAATCCGGCTTGATTTTAGAAGCCGGGGAAAATTTATTTCGGGATTTTTGTAGTCCGTTTAGTACTTCTTTTGATTTTTTTTCTGCGCGTAATTATTTAAAAAACGCGCACCGCCTTCTGGCCGTGCCAGTGGGACTCCGCTCGGGCGCCTATATGACGCGGCGCCACCCAGCCCACCCGAGCCCGCCCGCCCTAGCGCGCCACGAGTCGCTTTCGCGGCCGAGGTTTTTGTAAAAACCGAACAGTTTTTCTTTGTATTTTTTCCGTTTTTTTTCGTTTTTTTTATTTTTTTTCGTTCGTTAACCGTTCGTCGTTTTTTCTTTTTCTCGGATTTAATCCGTGATTTTTCTGATCGCGATTCCAGATCTGATTTTCGTTTTAGTATAACTTTTCGCTCATTTATCGGAATCAGGCGATTCAAGCGCGTGGAGTTTCGTCTCGAAACATTCTTTCCGAATAATATACTTAAACAAGTTTTTACTTCTGTAAAATTTGACTTAGATCCAGATTAGTAATCGAAGCTGTTTTCTTCCGCCGTTTGACTTTCGTTGCTTCGTTTGATTTGATTCTTTTTGCAAACCGGAGTTCTTAAGTTGAACTATCTGGTTAGATCTATTTGAGTTTTACCTGTGCATTAGATGAGTACTTATTGTATGCTTGTTTGTTTGTCTGCGATAGAATACCCGGAGTGCGCCTTTGTTACTTGAGTCTCTAGGTTTCATGGATCATCGACAAGGCAAGTAACACTTTGATCATACCTCTTCTCATACCCAGTTTTATGCATTAGATCTATCCTCAAACACTTGCATGAATAGGATCTAATTAAATTGTGGGATGGGAAGTAGTTGAGGTAGTACCTATTACTGTTTTATTATCAAACCTTTGGGAGTTACTTCTACGTTTGCTTATTATGCCATGCTATGCTAGTAGGCGTGGATTGGGTGAGTGTATCCATGACGGATGTGAGATTGCTATTTAATGGTTTATTTAAGGTGGCAACTTAAACACACATCTGGGTGGATTGAGGCACTGGTTTCTATCAGACTTGCCTCGTATTTCTTCGGACCGCCACCCGGGCTCAAAGGGATCATGAGATTATTCAAACTAGAAATTTCCCTGTGCAGCCACAAGCCATTATGGGCTCTGGCATAGTTGATTAAGTTGTGCGAACTCTTACGGGTAGACTAGCAGATGTAGGGGAAAGTAGGTTGGTACGGTCTACCCACACGTAAGGTGCTAGTGCTTACGAAAGACTATGTCTCGATCATTCGTCTCTCAAACACCATGTAGTGCGAGAAACCAAGCAGAGGCGTCGAGTCTTGTGGGGAAAAGTCATAAACCTCTGCAGAGTGTATAAACTAATCATGGTTAGCCGTGTCCCCGGTTATGGACATCTTGAGTATCTAGTACCTGGATATCATGTGAATCTCATCATGTTACTTCTAATTAATATTGTTGGGTTTTGTTAATGAGTACTTTTAATTGGGATTGAGAATGTTGTCAACCATTCTCAATGTTTCACAACCACCATGATAGTTAAATAAATTTATTCCTTTGCAGCAGGGAAAAATTGGCTTTATGCAAAACTGTAACCATAGAGCTTTCCACCAGCCATATATGCATGTAGTATATGCTCATTCCATTATTCTCTATGTGTTACATTGCCAGCATATTCCATGTGCTAACCCGTTTTCGGGCTGCAACGTTTCATGTTGCAGACTTTTCAGACGACGAGTAAGGTGCATAGGTCGTGGTTCTATACTCAGTGATGCCGTTGGAGTTGATGGACTCGCTTATTCTTCCAAGCCTTCCGATGTTATCGTTATTAGATGGCCTTAAGCCATATTTATTTTATTAAGTTCTCTCTTGAGACATTCGATTGTAATAAGTGTGTGATTGCTACTCTGTTATAAATCCTTGATCTTGTGTGGTGTCGACATTCTTGATCCGGGGATGACACTGAGCACGAGATCGGTATTTGAGGTCGAGTCGCTACACTGGAGGCTCGGAGGCTACACCCGGTAGTCTTCGCGCCCCCACTCAGCCGGCGGACTCCGTGTCCGCGCCTGGCAGGGCCCCGTGCCCCCAGCCGGCGTACTCCGTGTCCGCGCCCGGCAACCTCGACGTCATCGTCGGCTTCATCATCAACAGCAAGACCCTCCGCGCAACTTTTCCAATTTGCCCGGAGACTCGGAGGCTACACCCAGTGGGTGCGATCGCGCGCCCCCACCCGGAACACGCCGTGCCTATTGCACGCCCGTCGCCGGCTGCAACCGGCATCTACTGCTGCATCGACGCCCGCTAAAAACCCTCCGCGCAAGTTTTCCAAGTTGCCCGGAGGCTCGGAGGCTACTGTCGGGGGGATGACCCCCGCGTAGGCCCAAGACGGCGAACACGCTTCAAAAACATCTGGGCCAGCAACGCCCCTCAATCCGGCTCGCACTTGGCCGGGTTGTTCAACCCGGCCAAGTCCGTCAACACGGCCGCCCGGCCGGGTCCCTGTCCGGCTGCTCCAGCCGGCTCGCTACGTGAAGTCAACCGCGACATCACAACCGACGCGACACCGACAAGACGGCCATACTGTTCACTCGTCACACACAACATCATCTACAGTGTACTTTGTCCCTGGGCATTGATTTATAAAATGCCCCAGGGACAAAACTTAGCCTAGCTCCCAAGCTACACACGGCTTGGGATGTAAGCTACACTAGCTTACATCCCAAGCACACACCCATGCCCACCTAGCTTACACCCAAAGCTAGCTCACACTACAAAGCCACCCATCCATCCATCCATCCTGGACCGGGACACTCACGCACACAAGCTAGCTAGCAAGCAAGCTAGCTAGCCACCCATCCATCCATTCCCACGGCCACAATGGCTCGATGGGCACACACTCATACGGCCACATGGCCACTCGCGCCACACGTACGCTGGCAGATGAGCACATAGCTCTCTTCTACTGCTCTCGAATCTGACTCCAGGAGCAACTCTGTACTGCCAGACATGTACACCGCATATATAGGTCGACATGCAGGAGTAGGAGTATTATCTCTCCGGAGAGCTCCGAACCTGGGTAAATCACCGTGTGCTATTTGCCCAATCCCGTCCCTTGACCTCCAAAGCAGTCTTGCCCTCACCACAAGCCACCTCGTGGCATCTGTCGTCTCGCGAACCCGCCCGCGAGATAACCCCGACACGTCGGCTTTCCTGCTGGCATACGAGGAAGCCGTCCTTGAGGCCGGGGCAACGACAAGTTCATGGCCAGCTGGCTCCCCATGGCCCTCGCTGGCGAGCCACGCGCTTGGCTGCTCAACCTCCCTCGATCCACGACGGCATCCTGGGAGGAACTCCGCGACCTCTTCACTGCGTGCTATGCAGCGCCGGCGCACCACGCGGTCGAGGCCCTACTGGGCTGCTCTCAAGCGCCGCCTTCAGATCGCCACGTCAAGCCATTCCTCCGCCACATCTGCGCCACCTCCAAGCGCTCGAGGGCTCCGCCTGGCTGGGCTGCACTCGAAGCCGGCCTCAGCTTCGGCTCAGAAGACCACCCCGACTCCACCGCCGTCTCGGGCATGCTCCCAATGCTCTGCAGGCCCACTGAGGGAGTTCCGGACTAGGGGGTGTCCGGGTAGCCGAACTATCATCATCGGCCGGACTCCAAGACTATGAAGATACAAGATTGAACACTTCGTCCCGTGTCCGGATAGGACTTTCCTTGGCGTGGAAGGCAAGCTTGGCGATACGGATATGTAGATCTCCTACCATTGTAACCGACTCTGTGTAACCCTAACCCTATCCGGTGTCTATATAAACCGGAGGGTTTTAATCCATAGGACGAACAACAATCATACCATAGGCTAGCTTCTAGGGTTTAGCCTCTTTGATCTCGTGGTAGATCCACTCTTGTAACACACATCATCAATATTAATCAAGCAGGACGTAGGGTTTTACCTCCATACGGAGGGCCCGAACCTGGATAAAACATCGTGTCCCTTGTCTCCTGTTACCATCCGCCTAAACACACAGTTCGGGACCCCCTACCCGAGATCCGCCGTTTTTGACACCGACATTGGTGCTTTCATTGAGAGTTCCTCTATGTCGTCACCGATAGGCCCGATGGCTCCTTCGATCATCAACAACGACGCGGTCCAGGGTGAGACTTTTCTCTCCGGACAGATCTTCGTGTTCGGCTTTGCATCGGGCCAATTCGCAGCCACTGGAGCAGATCGAAGCTACACCCCTGGCCGTCAGGTCGATTCGAAGTTCAAACTATCTGGCCCGATATCCGCGGAGACTTGATCTTCGACGGATTCGAGCGCAATAGCAGCGCCGCCTTGTCTCGATGGGCATGATCTAGCTCTGCGGCGAAAGGTGCCACGGAGGCCGCACGAGAATCCGCTCCGACCCTTAATCCGGGCGGACTCCCGATCGGGACGAGTGGTTGGACACCGCCTCGGGGCTTTAATCTCTACGGTGATCGAGCGAACCCCATCCCTGTCGCTGCGAAGACCTCGACTGTGGTGCGGACTCCTCTCCGGACTCCGAACCCTCACGCCCTTGCCAATCGAATCCGATTAGGCGCCCGATTATGGAGTTCATGGCGCGGACATCTTTCGACACTCGCCCTTTGGCGACATCCTGAATTCACTAAAGTCCATCTCTTTATCCGGAAAGCCTGGCGGACCACGGTCGAGAAAGTTGGGATCTGACGATGAAGAAATTCAACGCCCACCCACCACCCACTTCATAGCCACTCGCCGATAGCCTACACGGCGTGCTCGATTTCGACTCAAGACATCGGCGGTATGGGCGAGATGTAGGAGACAACAATGAACCAGCACCTATAGGATGCTTTGGACAACCTCACCCATGATGTATACATGGTGGATACACCTAAAGCAAATGAAGGCGAGGAGCAACGGACGCTACGAAGGATAAATCCCTCGAAAAGCAGTCAAAAGCGGCAGCGTAAGCGCCCGAACAAAGTCCCGCCTCAACAAAGACCTAGCCATAGAGCAGGGTGAACGGTGGACAACGAACAAGCTATCGAGCAATCGTCCAAACAAGACAACTTGGATAAACAATCTGTCCCGGCAAAGACAACGGTCAGGACGATCTCACACCGGACAAACCATCGAACAAAATGACCTCGAGAAAAGGCTCGTCGCCCGCTGCGCGTAGCTGAAAAAGCGAAGCTCAAAACAGCGGAAGATGCACTCAGGATTACATGGAGCAAAGTATTCAGCACCGCAGAATAATGCAGCGGCGATCGCCGAACAAAGAGCTACCCGAAAAGAAAGCTACTGCCCGAATTCGACGAGGAGGCCTTAGAGCCCCCACAATTAAAAAGCAAGAAGGCCACCCGGTCGGATGGACGACCTCACGGCAAAAAGAGAGCGGCGAATGGCGCCGCACACAAACCAATATGCGATCCGCATAAGGATTCACATCAAGAGGATGGCCCAGTTAGGTCCATCTATGGGCCAAGAAAGCAGGCTCGTCAAAACAATGCAATACGCCAAAATTCGAAGATCACGACACACCCAAATATAGAGGCGCCAGACACCCCTATGTTTCACCGATGAGGTTACGGATCATGAATTTCAGGTAGGATTCAAACCCGTAAACATAGAGGCATCTGACGGAACAACAGACCACGGAGTGCGGATCGAGGATTACATCCTCCACATACACATGGCTAGAGGAGACGATCTCCACGCCATAAAATACTTACCCTTAAACTCAAAGGGCCAGCTCGGCATTGGCTTAAAAGCCTCCCGAAAATACCATTGGAAGCTAGGGAGAGCTCGAGGATGCATTTCGGGCAAATTTTCGAGGGACTTATGTCCGCCCTCCGGATCTGAGCGATCTAAGTCACATAACTCAACAGCCCGGAGAGTCAGCCCGGAAATTCTGGAACAGGTTCCTTACTAAAAAGAACCAAATAGTCGACTGTCCGGATGACGAAGCCTTAGCAGCTTTCAAACACAACGTCCGAGACGAATGGATCGCCAGACACCTCGGCCAAGAAAAGCCAAGAACAATGGCCGCATTAACAAGCCTCATGACCCGCTTTTGCGCGGGAGAGGATAGCTGGCTGGCTAGATGCAGCACCAGCGACCCGAGTACATCCGAAATCAGGGATGGAAATGGGAAATCACGACGCAGAAAAGATCAGCGCCAGAATAAGGAAAATGGCCCGAATAGTACGGTGGTCAATGCCGGATTCAAAAGCTCCCGGCCGAACAACAAAACACTGCCCCTAAAGGATAACCGTGACGAGCTCTCCAACCTAAACAAGATTCTGGATAGACTGTGTCAAATGCATGGTACCTCCGGGAAGCCTGCAAACCATACCCACAGAGATTGTTGGGTCTTCAAACAGTCAGGCAGACTGAACGCCAAACACAAGGGCTCGACACACCAAGTAAAGACGAGGATGAGCACGACAAGCAGAACCCCGGAAAACAAAAAACTTTCCCACAGGAGGTTAAAACAGTAAACTCACTTCACGTGATCAAAAGGAAAAACAAAGCGGCGCCCCCTAAAAAGCGCGCCGCACACTGGTTGTCAAGACCAATCACCTTCGACCATCAGGACTATTCCAATAATATCCGGAACGCAGGATGGACTGCCTTGATATTGGATCCTATAATCAACGGATTCCAATTTACACATGTCCTCATGGATGGCGGTAGTGACATAAACACGATATATCGAGGACACAATCTGCAGGATGGGAATAAACCCAACCAAAATTAAATCGTAGCAACACCTCCTTTAAAGGAGTACTGCCCGCCCATACGCCCTCTGCCACGGGCTCCGTCTTTGCTAGAAGTTGTATTTGGTTCATCCGACAACTTCCGTCATAAGCGGTTACTCTTCCATGTCGCCCGTTTAAAAGTAGCCATCAAGCACTATTGGGACGCCTTGAAGCTTTCGCCCGCTTTAACGCAATACCGCATTATGCATCTCTAACACTTAAAATGCCCGGTCCACGCGGCATCATCTCGTTAAAAGGAAGTATTAAGTGTTACTCGAGCACGGGAAAACGGGAGACTGCCTTGACAGCCCCACAGCTATCCGGCTCTGCTAGGCAAAGAACCTGAATTGGTCTTTCAAACCCCGGACACGGCTAGACGAGTCTGGCGCCTACTAGCGGCACACCCCCATACGAGGGGCCGCATGCATGTATAACAAGAGACAATAAAGCTCAATTTTATTCACTTCTTCGAACCGTACTCTGTTCATTTAATATTAAGTACATCTTTCGCACGATCCTTTTGCTTTCAAACTAAGTTCCTCTCTTTACGGATGAACAACGTGCTACACCCGTCCCAGATCTGGCACAACGGAGACACGGTATGAGCGTGCGCAAGAGGGACCCGTTGCAAGGATTCTTTTCAGATTAAGACCTGCGTAAACCTTTTTTCACATCTCTTGTTGATATCATCCCCGGTTCCTTAATATAACCAAGGAGGAGGCTGGTGCTTTGGCATCGGCCGCACTGAATTTTGCGCTGCCTAGACACTGGGGCTTAGGGCATTATTCTGCCCATTTTCATAAAGACCGAATACCCTAGGGAGTATTCGGCGTCTCGAGATTAGGCCTTATATGCATCAGCTCGAATCATGTCTTTGTTCAAATGTTGGGTTGCCCGGCTCTGTGTTTGCTGCCTTACATTCCGTTTTCACGGCTAACGCGGCACCGGAGAACTACTGCGATTGTGCCCGGTTCGGCCGGGCGAGCACCTCGAGAGAAAGCGAAAAATGACCGCCATGATATAGCGAGAGACTGGTCAACCACTCGATGACTCACGGGAATGTTTAGGATTCCTCCGCATTAACGAAGGACCGGTTTTCGGTCGAGCACATACGCACCCAATTCGGAGAGTGCGGTGCCCTGTGGGCTATATAGTAGCCCCACCCTCGAACTCCTATGGCTAAGTGAAAGTGATAAAGCATTATAGTCTGGTTGCACGGTTTGCTACGCTATCACCTCCTTAACAGGACCAAGGCGTTGGATTAAGTGTGAAAAAGCGCCTTTTTTGCAAACACCCCGCACTATGTGCGTGGGGCTAAACCAAGGACTGCCATCTTTCAGGTTATATACACATATACATAAACGGCCGCAGACAGGGAGTAGTTTACTACTTGAACGCACAAGTATAAAAAGCACTTATATTACATGAAACATTGGTTTCACAAATCATACATGTCATTTAAACATAATATCCTTCGAAACGCTGCGTCTCTATTAAACGAGCGCCCGGAGACTTCTTCAAAGTAGTGCTCGGCAGGTACTCGGCCTCCGTCCGAATCCTGGGATGCAACGTCAGTGGCCTTCATCTCTGCCCAGTATGTCTTGACACGGGCAAGAGCCATCCGCGCTCCCTCAATGCACGCCGATCGCTTCATTGCGTCGATACGCGGCACCACACCAATAAACTACTGCACTAAACCAAAATAGCTCTTCGGCTGGGGTCCGTCCGGCCACAAGTGAGCCAAGACATGCTTCATGGCAAATCCGGACAACCGATTCAGCTTGGCCCATTCGGCCAACCAATCGGTCGTGGCGAAGGACGCTCCGGACTATGGAATTGCGACCAATATAGCTCTTCCTTCATACATGCCCCGGCCCGGAAGTGCTCAACAGCGTCCTGGCGCTTCGCCGCCAAGTCCAGATAAGCATCCTCTGAACTCCAAAATTTATCCAATCGAGCATACTTTGGATCTGTATATTTCCTCCGCAGCAGAAACGGTTTTCCAGCCGCAATTGCCCCGGCCTGACTCAGCTCCTCCTTGGCAGCTCTCAAAGCCGATTGGGCATTCTTGGATTTGGCGGCGGCCTTCTTTAGGCCCTCTTGTTCCGCTTGACGCTCTTTTTCAAGAACCTCGCAGCGATCGGTAGCATTCCTTAACTTTTTGGCCATATCGGCCATCTCCTCTTTAACCCGGCGGTGAGCAGCCCGTTCGACTTCTAGCTCTGCGGCCGCCTTTTAAAGCGTCAGACATTACTACTCCTGGCTTGCTCTTTCGCTCGGGCGAGTGCTACCTGCAGCTCCTCAACGGCAGTGACACCATCTGCATTAAGCATACAAACAGTAAGACATGGTCGTCAAGCTCCCTTACCAGGTGTCCGCATAGAAGTCGCATACCTTGTGACTCGTCAAACCGTTTATTGACGGTAGCGATGTCCGCATCCGCCTCATCAAGCTGCCGCTTTAGTTCGGCATATTCATCAGTCCGGCTGGCCTCCGGACGCCCCGCCACCTATTTAGGAGTGGCGATATATTAAAACTGATAATTTGATCCTCGGCACATCGTCAATTTTGACAACACACCGAGTCTCAGGGGCTACTATCTATACATGGCGCATTTTATATGCATAACTGTCAGAAGGTACATTATTTTTTGCGTACCTCAAACCCCATTAGTAAGCTTCTGACGGCTTCGTGCAATCCGCTCTCGGCGGATGCAATCCTTTCAATCACCGTACCCATTAGAGCACGGTGATCTTCTGAGATAGCCGCTCGCCCGAGAAAATCCTTCAGCTCCTCCGACCGCACACCACTCGGCGCCGGACCTTCCGCCCCCGCCAGACTTGGGGGAACCCTCCACGACGACACCTCCGGGTCGTCCGCTTCACATGAGGGTGCGACAGGTGGAGGCGTTTCGCTCTCCATCATCTCCGGAAGAAGATCCTCAAGACGAGCTCTGCTGAGAAGGGCCGAGGTCCGAACTACAAGGTACAATTTCGGTTATCTTCATAAATAAATCTGAGGATGCTCCTTATTTACAAGACCCCTTCTTTCTACTTACGGCTCGCTGAAGGGCTGATCCCCTTGGGCAAATAATGCGGCTGGGTTACTTCCCAGCGCCGGACTCTCTGCCGAAGATTCCCTTCCTTTCTTTGAGGCCTTAGCCTCCAGATCTTCTGAAGCGGTCCTCTTCTCTCCTCGGAAGGTGGGACTCTTAATCCCTCCTTCCTTGATAGCCTCCTTTGCAGAGGCAGTTGCTCCCCCGCTCCTCCCTTCGCCTTCTTCAAAGGGCACGACCTTCAACATCTTGGTCAACATGGGATCCGGCGTGGTCTCTGGGAGGGGAGCCGGACACCTTATCAACTTTGCCTTGGCTATCCACTCCTGTTCAAGAAACGGCTCCTTTAAAGGGCATATATATAAAATAAATGAATGAACAGCTTGTCCGTTCTGGGACTATTTACTTGAGCATCTGGCGATTGCAGCTTAGTCCTGCGTCCTCGGTCAAGTCCGGACACTTCTCTTGTGATCCGAAAAACAGTTTATACATCTCCACGGGTGTCGTGCCCATAAAATTTTGGAGAGCTCGTGGTCCCTCGGATTGAATTCCCACAGGCGGAGGCGGCGTTCTTGAGGCTGAAGGCGCCGGATCACCATAACCTGCGCCATCGCAGCAGATTGATCCCTCTTTCTGGAGATCTCGAATACGGCCCAACAGGGGGGAACATCCTTGGATGGCCCCAGTCGAGCCCTTATTGACCCATGGCGCTTGACGCCAGCTGTGGTGGACTGGCGGAAGGCAGGGAGCGCCGCCCATTTGGTGCCCCTGGGAGCGGTGATATAAAACCACTCCCTTTGCCACAAACCAAGCTCCTCTTGAAAAGAGCCCTCGGGCCACGGAGCATCAGTGCATTTTCTTATGACCGCCCCTCCGCACTTTGCTTGCTGCCCCTTGATCGTCTTTGGCTCCACCTTGAAGGTTTTGAGCCACAATCCAAAGTGGGGGTAATATGGAGGAATGCCTCACATACAACAATGAATGACGAGATATGGAGGATGGACTCCGGATTCAAGTCATGGAAATCAAGCCCATAATAAAACATGAGCCCCCGCACAAAGGGGTCCATCGAGAAGCCTAAGCCCCGAAGGAAGTGGGACACGAACACCATGTTCTTGCCGGGCTCAGGAGTGGGAGTGACCTGCCCTGGAGCAGGCAGCCTATGCAAGATCTCGCCGGTCAGATACCTGGCGTCTTGCAGCTTTAGCACATCTTCTTCTGTGACGGAGGAAAACACCCATCGGCCGTGCTGGTCGGAGCCGGACATCGTCGAAAGTCCGAAGCGCCTGAATCTGAAGCTTTGGGTGTTGGAACTCGAAGCGCGAGGCGAACTCGATGGAGGGTGTAAAAAGGAGAGGGCCTTGGTCTCACTATAAAGAGGTTGAATACCAAGAGCCCACCCCATGGTCGGTTAGGACTCGCCTTTGATAGAGAAGGCAGGCCAACGGGCACGGTTGGGTTACCCACGTCCGTATTGATGAGAATCCCGGAATAAGGGGGCATGATCTACGCTTTGATAAGACGTGCCAAGGAAACTGCCTCGCTAAACACGCTGAGGTGGAACAATAAAAAAACGATTCATATAAAGGCCTGGCCGTGGTGCGATGTCACGCCACGGAATACGTCAGCAGATCTATGCAAAAATTATTCTCTCTACGGTGTTATGTGGAACTTGTTTTGCAGAGCCGGACACTATCTTGGTGTTCACAATCTTCTATAAATTATTCGGAGAAAGAACCCGCCTTGCAATGCCGAAGACAATATGCGCGCCGGACTCGTCGTCATTGAAGCCTGGTTCAGGGGCTACTGAGGGAGTTCCGGACTAGGGGGTGTCCGGATAGCCGAATTATCATCATCGGCTGGACTCCAAGACTATGAAGATACAAGATTGAAGACTTCGTCCCGTGTCCGGATGGGACTTTCCTTGGCGTGGAAGGCAAGCTTGGCGATAAGGATATGTAGATCTCCTACCATTGTAACCGACACTGTGTAACCCTAACCCTATCCGGTGTCTATATAAACCGGAGGGTTTTAGTCCGTGAGGGATCTAACAACAATCATACCATAGGCTAGCTTCTAGGGTTTAGCCTCTTTGATCTCGTGGTAGATCCACTCTTGTAACACACATCATCAATATTAATCAAGCAGACGTAGGGTTTTACCTCCATCAAGAGGGCCCGAACCTGGGTAAAACATCGTGTCCCTTGTCTCCTGTTACCATCCGCCTAGACGCACAGTTCGGGACCCCCTACCCGAGATCCGCCGGTTTTGACACCGACACCCACCATCTACAATGTGGCCGTCACCAAGACCCTCATCGACGGCGGCGCCGGCCTCAACTTGCTCTCTGTCGAGGCCTTCGACCTTCTTCATGTGCCGCTCGAGCGGCTCAGCCTCAGCAAGCCTTTCTCAAGAGTTGGTGGCGGCACCGCCCGCTCCCAGGGGAAGATCCGCCTCTCCGTCACCTTCGGCACGCGTGACAACTACCGAACCGTGTTGGTCGACTTCGACATCGCCCGCATCGTCCTCTCGTACAACGCCATTCTCGGGTACCCAGCTCTGGCCCAGTTCATGGCGGCAACTCATCCGGCCTACAACCTCATGAAGATGCCAGGAAGCAAAGGTGTCCTCACTGTCAAGGAGGACGCCAAGGAGGCCCTGGCGGCGCTCAAGCTCGCCCTCAAAACCGCTGCGGCGGCGCAGCCTACCAATGCGGGCACCTCCGAGCCCAAGGGAGCTGCACTAACCAAGAAGAAGTAGTTGTTCACACAAGACAAGGCGGAAACCAAGCAGGTGCCAGTCAACGAGGACGGGTCCTCAGGATACACCTTTACCATAGGTGCCGGCCTCGACCCGAGCCAAGAGGAAGCGTTGGTGAAGTTCTTGCGCGCAAACAAGGATATATTCGCATGGGAGCCCAATCAGCTGGTGGGAGTCCCAAGAGAGGTGATTCAGCATCATTTAAGGGTATGCCCCAATGTGCGCCCTATGAAGCAGCGGGCGAGACGACAGTCCACGGAGAAGCAGGCCTTCATCGTCCAAGAGACCTGCAAGTTGGAAGCAGCGGGTTCCATTCGCGAGGTTCGGTACACCGAATGGCTGGCAAACCCCGTCGTAGTGCCGAAGAAAGGCGGGAAGGAGCGAATGTGCGTCGAATTCACCAACCTCAACAAGGCCTGCCCCCAAGATCCGTTCCCGCTCCCACGCATCAATCAGATCGTCGACTCCACCGCTGAGTGCGACCTGCTGTGCTTCCTGGATGTGTTCTCAGGGTATCACCAGATCAAGATGGCGGTAGAAGATGTAGAGAAGACAGCCTTCCTGACCCCGTGTGGGGTGTACTACTACACCTGCATGCCCTTCGGACTGCGCAACGCGGGCGCAACCCTTCAGCGGCTGATGCACATCGCCTTGGGGCGGCAGCTCAAGAGAAACACGGAGGCCTACGTTGACGACATTGTGGTAAAGTCTCGGGAGGCAAGGACCTTGATTCAAGACCTAGAGGAGACCTTTGCGAGCCTGCGCCACGTGAACTTGCGGCTTAACCCGGAGAAGTGCATGTTCGGTGTCCCTTCCGGCAAGCTGCTGGGCTTCCTCGTGTCCCACAGAGGGATCGAGGCGAACCCAGAGAAGATCAAGGCCATTGAGGACATGAGCCCACCGCAGACCCTTAAGGGAATGCAGAACCTGGCTGGTCGGGTAACTGCGTTGGGACGCTTCATCTCCGAGCTAGGAGAGCGCGCCCTACCCTTCTTCAAGCTGATGAAGAAGAAGAGCCCATACAAGTGGACCCAGGAGGCCGACCGAGCTTTTCAAGACCTCAAGAAATACCTGACCAGCCCTCCGGTGATGGTGGCGCCACGACCTCGAGCCCCTAGTACTCTACCTTGCCGCTACCCCGTACTCCGCCAGCGCAGTGCTGGTGGCGGTTCGGGAGGAGCACCAAGCCAAGGGCGTGCTGCGCCAAGCTACAGCTGAAATGACACAAGGCCAGGAAGGCGTCGCAAGAGCCTTAGCAGCGTCAACAGAAGACCAAGCTCGGTAGGACGACGTCACCGAGATTCCCACAAGCGATCAGGCTTCAGGAGTCCCACCACCTCAGGAGACGCCCCAACTTCCGCCAGACACGAGCCTCACCAACGCGCCAGCCCTCGTCGAACACGTGGTGTATTTTGTTAGCACAGTGTAGCGGGACGCGAGGGAGCGATACCTGATGACCCATAAGTATAGGGGATCTATCGTAGTCCTTACGATAAGTAAGAGTGTCGAACCCAACGAGGAGCAGAAGGAAATGATAAGCGGTTTTCAGCAAGGTATTCTCTGCAAGCACTGAAATTATAGGTAACAGATAGTTTTGTGATAGGATAATTTGTAACGAGCAACAAATAACAAAAGTAAATAAAGTGCAGCAAGGTGGCTCAATCCTTTTTGTAGCGAAGGACAAGCCTGGACAAACTCTTATATAGAGAAAAGCGCTCCCGAGGACACATGGGAATTATCGTCAGCTAGTTTTCATCACGTTCATATGATTCGCGTTCGGTACTTTGATAATTTGATATGTGGGTGGACCGGTGCTTGGGTGCTGTCCTTACTTGGACAAGCATCATTAGTATGACTAACCCCTATTGCAAGCATCCGCAACTACAAAAGAATTATTAAGGTAAACCTAACCATAGCATGAAACATGTGGATCCAAATCAGCCCCTTACGAGGCAACACATAAACTAGGGTTTAAGCTTCTGTCACTCTAGCAACCCATCATCTACTTATTACTTCCCAATGCCTTCCTCTAGGCCCAAATAATGGTGAAGTGTCATGTAGTCGACGTTCACATAACACCACTAGAGGATAGACAACATACATCTCATCAAAATATCGAACGAATACCAAATTCACATGACTACTAATAGCAAGACTTCTCCCATGTCCTCAGGAACAAACGTAACTACTCACAAAGCATATTCATGTTCATGATCAGAGGAGTATTAATATGCATAAAGGATCTGAACATATGATCTTCCACCAAATAAACCAACTAGCATCAACTACAAGGAGTAATCAACACTATTAGCAACCTACAGGTGCCAATCCCAGACTATGAGAAAAGAATTGGATACAAGAGATGAACTAGGGTTTGAGAGGAGATGGTGCTGGTGAAGATGTTGATGGAGATTGCCCTCTCCTGATGAGAGGAGCATTGGTGATGACGATGGCGATGATTTCCCCCTCCTGGAGGGAAGTGTCCCCGGTGGAACAGCTCTACCGGAGCCCTAGATTGGTTCCGCCAAGGTTCCGCCTTGTGGCGACGGAGTCTCATCCCGAAAGCATGCTTATGATTTTTCTTCGGACGAAAGACTTCATATAGCAGAAGATAGGCACCGGAGGGCCAACAGGGGGCCCACGAGGCAGGGGGCGCGCCCAGTGGGGTAGGGCGCGCCCCCCACCCTCGTGCCCAGTGTGTGGGCCCCCTGTGGTATTTCTTCCGCTCAGTATTTTTTATTATTTCCAAAAATAACTTTGGTGGAGTTCAGGACTTTTGGAGTTGTGCAGAATAGGTCTCTAATATTTTCTCCTTTTCCAGCCCAGAATCCCAACTGTCGGCATTCTCCCTCCTTATGTAAACCTTGTAAAATAAGAGAGAATAGGCATAAGTATTGTGACATAATGTGTAATAACAACCCATAATGCAATAAATATCGATATAAAAGCATGATGCAAAATGGACGTATCAACTCCCCCAAGCTTAGACCTCGCTTGTCCTCAAGCGGAAGCCGATAACGATAAATATGTCCACATGTTTAGAGGTAGAGGTGTCGATAAAATAAAATATGGACATGTGGGCATCATGATTGTTCTCATAACAGCAACATATATGGATATTGTCATATGATTTCTTATGCTCAAGTAATAATCTATTCACAATGCAAAGTATGAATCAGAAACTTTATTGAGAACTAACAAACTATAATCTCAGTCATTTGAGGCAATTGCAATTTATCATAACATCAGAAGGAGTATATGTCAGAGCTTTCTAGCAAGTCCACATACTTAACTATCATTTAGTCTTTCATAATTGCTAACACTCACGCAATACTTGTGGTTACAGAGTTTCAACCGGACACAGAGAAAGATAGGGGCTTATAGTTTCGCCTCCCAACCTTTTACCTCAAGGGTAATGTCAACAATAATAGTTCATGCTAACCCACATCCAATTAGATATATCTATCAGGATCTTTCCAACACACTCGTGCTTGCCAAAGGATAAAATATAAAAAGGAAAGGTGAAGATCACCATGACTCTTGCATAAGGTAGAAAATAATAATAAAAGATAGGCCCTTCGCAGAGGGAAGCAGAGGTTGCCATGCGCTTTCAGGGTTGGACGCACAAAATCTTATTGCGAAAGAACGTCACTTTATATTGCCACTTGTGATATGAATCCAGCTCGGAAGCGAGAAGTGACTTCTTGATCCTCCTCCATGGCATCTATCCTCATCAAATCAGCCTCCATCTCTTCCTCCGTTGCTGGCCCAAAGTGGTCAGCATCGATGTTTGTCCTTGGTCTCGATGCCGGATGAGACACCCGACTCTCCCCGACTGACTCTTGAGAAGACATCTTGTTCTAATCTGCAGCAGCAACAACTCGAAACAAGAACAGAGAATATTTGCGTGATACAGGAGTCAAAACCTTCGGGAGATTATATAATGAATTTTTACCGAGCAAAATATGTATCGCGCACGAAAACGGAGTCCGGAGAGCACACGAGGTGCCCACGAGGCAGGGGGTGCGCCCTCCACGCTCGTGGAGGCCTCGTGTCCTTCCCGGATTGCTTCCTTTTTTCTATTTTTCTAAATATTCCAAAACGGAGAAATATTGCCATAAGAACTGTTTTGGAGTCGGTTTACTTACGTACCACATACCTATTCCTTTTCGAAGTCTGGAACGTTCCAGAAAGTGTCCCTTATGTATTCCTCCGGGGTTATGGTTTCAATAACATTGGTTTCAACATTTATGGGATTACATGAGATATAATGTTTGATTCTTTGACCGTTCACCACCTTCGGATTTGTGCCCTCGAAGTTGTTGATTTTCATGGCACCGGAACGATAGACCTCCTCGATAAACATAAGGGCCTTCCCATTTAGAGAGAAGTTTTCCTGCGAAAAATCTTAAACGAGAGTTGTATAGCAATACATAATCACCTACATTAAACTCACGCTTTTGTATCCTTTTGTCATGCCATCTTTTAACTTTTTCTTTAAACAATTTGGCATTCTCATAAGCCTGGGTTCTCCATTCATCAAGTGAGATAATGTCAACTAACCTCTTCTCACCGGCAAGTTTGAAATCATAATTGAGCTCTTTAATGGCCCAATATGCCTTATGTTCTAGTTCTAGAGGTAAGTGGCATGCCTTTCCATAAACCATTTTATACGGAGACATACCCATAGGATTTTTGTATGCAGTTCTATATGCCCATAATGCATCATCAAGTTTCTTGGACCAATTCTTTCTAGATCTATTAACAGTCTTTTGCAAAATTAATTTGAGCTCTCTATTACTCAATTCTACTTAGCAAGCATTTTACGGAAAACACCATGAATAAAATGTGAACCAGCATCAGTCATTAAATATCTAGGGACTCCGAACCTCGAAAAAATAACTTCTTTAAGCATTTTAATATTTGTGTTATGATCAGCACTACTAGTCAGAATAGCTTCTATCCACTTAGTAATGTAATCAACAGCAACTAAAATATGTGTGTATCCATTAGAGGCAGGAAAAGGTCCCATATAACCAAAGCCCCAAACATCAAATGGTTCAATAACAAGTGAATAGTTCATAGGAATTTATTGACGTCTACTAATATTACCAATTCTTTGACATTCATCACAAGACAAGACAAACTTACGGGCATCCTTGAAGAGAGTAGGCCAATAAAAACCGGATTGCAATACCTTATGTGCAGTTCTATCTCCAGCGTGGTGTCCTCCATAAGCCTCGGAATGACACTTGCGTAGGATCTGTTCCTGTTCATGCTCAGGTACACAACGTCTAATAACACCATCTACTCCTTCTTTATAAAGATGTGGGTCATCCCAAAAGTAATGTCTCAAGTCATATAAAAACTTTTTCTTTTGCTGATATGTGAAACTAGGTGGTATAAACTTAGCAACGATGTAATTAGCATAATCAGCATACCATGGAGCAGTACGAGAAGCATTTATGACATTTAATTGTTCATCAGGAAAGCTATCATCAATAGGTAGTGGGTCATCAAGAACATTTTCTAACCTAGACAAGTTATGCATAGAACGGGTTCTCAGCTCCTTTCTATCAATAATATGCAAATCAAATTCTTGTAACAAGAGAACCCATCTAATAAGTCTAGGTTTAGCATCTTTCTTTTCCATAAGATATTTAATAGCGGCATGATCCGTGTGAATAGTTACTTTAGAATCAACAATATAAGGTCTGAACTTATCACAAGCAAATACGACTGCTAAGAATTCTTTTTCAGTAGTAGCATAATTTCTCTGGACATTGTCTAGAGTTTTACTAGCATATTGAATAACATTTAATTTCTTATCAACTCTTTGCCCTAGAACAGCACCTACAGCATAATCACTCGCATCACACATAATTTCAAAAGGTAAATTCCAATCAGGTGGTTGAACAATAGGTGCAGAGATCAATGCCTTCTTAAGTATTTCAAATGGTTCTACGCAATCGTCATCAAAGACAAATGGTATATCTTTTTGTAATAAATTAGTCAGAGGCCGAGAAATTTTTTAGAAGTCCTTAATGAACCTCCTATAAAAACCGGCGTGACCAAGGAAACTTCTTATACCTTTGATGTCCTTGGGACATGGCATTTTTTCAATAGCATCAACCTTGGCTTTATCAACCTCAATACCTCTTTCAGAAACTTTATGCCCCAAGACAATACCTTCATTAACCATAAAGTGGCACTTTTCTCAATTCAAGACAAGATTAGTTTCTTCACATCTCTGCAAAACTCGATCAAGGTTGCTCAAGCAATCATCAAAAGAGGATCCATAAATGGAGAAATCGTCCATAAAAACCTCACAAATCTTTTCACAAAAGTCGGAGAATATAACCATCATGCATCTTTGAAAGGTAGGAGGTGCATTACATAAACCAAAAGGCATACGTCTATAAGCAAAAGTACCAAAAGGGCAAGTAAAAGTGGTCTTTGATTGATCATCGGCTGACTATTACGGTATTTGAGAGGAACCAGAATAACCATCTAGAAAGCAAAAATGTGTATGTTTGGATAATCTTTCTAGCATTTGATCGATAAAAGGTAAGGGGTAATGATCTTTTTAGTAGCCTTATTTAATTTACAGAAATCAATTACCATCCTATAACCTGTAATAATTCTTTGTGGAATCAATTCATATTTATCATTAGGAACGACAGTAATACCTCTCTTCTTAGGGACACAATGGACAAGACTTACCCACTGGCTATCAGCAACGGGATAAGTTATACCTACCTCAAGGAGCTTTAGTATTTCCTTTCTTACCACTTCTTTCATTTTAGGATTCAGCCGTCGTTAATGATCACGAACTGGTTTGGCATCTTTCTCCAAAAAAAAATTATGTTGACATAGAGTGGGACTAATACCCTTAAGATCATCAAGAGTATATCCAATAGCAGCGCGGTACTTCCTCGGAGTTTTCAATAATCTCTCTTCTTCATGCTCTTAAAGGTTAGCACTAATAATAACAGGATATATCTTTTTCTCATCAAGATAAGCATATTTAAGAGTATCAGGTAACAGTTTGAGCTCAAACACGGGATCACCCTTGGGTGGAGGAGGATCCCCTAGAATTTCAACAGGCAAATTGTGTTTCAGGATGGGTTCCTGTTTAAAGAATACTTCATCTATTTCCCTTCTTTCATTCATAAACATATCATTTTCATGGTCTAGCAAATATTGTTCTTAAGGATCACTAGGAGGTACGGAAATAGAAGCAAGACCAATTATTTCATCCTTACTAGGCAATTCCTCTTCACGGTGTTGTCTACGAAATTTAGAGAAATTAAACTCATGAGACATATCACCCAAACCAATAGTAACAACATCCTTTTCGCAGTCTATCTTAGCATTAACAGTGTTCAAGAAGGGTCTACCAAATATAATGGGACAAAAACTATCTTGTGGGGAACCAAGAACAAGAAAATCAGCAGGATATTTAGTTTTCCCACACAAGACTTCAACATCTCTAACAATTCCCATTGGTGAAATAGTATCTCTATTGGCAAGTTTAATTGTGACATCAATATCTTCTAACTTAGTAGGTGTAATATCATGCATAATTTCTTTGTATAAGTCAATAGGTATTGCACTAGCACTAGCACCCATATCACATAAGCCATGATAACAATGATCTCCTATTTTAACAGAAATAACAGGCATGCCTACCACAGGTCTATGTTTATCTTTAGCACAAGGTTTAGCAATTCTAGCAGTTTCATCACAGAAATGAATAACATGCCCATCGATATTATCAGACAAGAGATTTTTAACAATAGCAATATTAGGTTCAACTTTAACTTGCTCAGGAGGTGTATAAGTCCTAATATTGCTTTTACGAACCACAGTTGAAGCTTTAGCTTGATCCTTTATCCTAACAGGGAAAGGTGGTTTCTCAACATAAGAAGTAGGAACAATAGGATCCTTTAGTTGAAGCTACTATCTCACAGTCCAGTCCATATTTAGTGCTAAATTTACGGAAAACATTGGTATCCATAAAAGATTTAACACAATCAAACTTAGGTGTCATACCTGACTCCTTACCTTCGTCGAGATCCCAATCTTCAGAGTTGCATTTAATTCTTTCCAATAAATCCCATTTGAATTCAATAGTTTTCATCATAAAAGAGCCAGCACAAGAAGTATCGAGCATGGTATGATTGTTATCAGAAAGCCGAGCATAGAAATTCTGAATAATTATTTCTCTTGGGAGCTCATGATTGGCGCATGAATATAACATTGATTTAATCCTCCCCCAAGCTTGAGTGATGCTTTCTCCTTCGCGAGGCCAAAAATTATATATAATTGCGATCACGATGAACAAGATGCATAGGATAAAACTTCCGACAAAATTCCAATTTCAATCGTTTCTAGTTCCACGATCCCGTTTCATCGCATAGCCTATACCATGTCAATGCATCTCCCTTCAAAGATAAAGGGAAGACCTTCTTCTTAATAACATCATCGGGTATACCTGCAAGCTTAAATAATCCACAAACTTCATCCACATATATTAAGTGCTCATCAGGATGCATTGTTCCATCTCCTGCAAAAGGATTAGCTAGTAGTGTTTCTAACATACCCGAAGGAATTTCAAAGTAGACAATTTCATTTTCAGTAGGTTCAGTAGGTTGAGGAGCAACTCTTTGCTCTCTTGGTCGGGTGAAGATACCCGAACAAGCCCTCGATGGATTACTTTCCATACTAACAAGTGACGATGAAATTTCAGCACACTATATAAATTTTTCCTTACCAAATTCCACCTACCAAAGGCGCTTCACTCGGCAAGCGGCGCCGGAAAAAGATTCTTGATGACCCACAAGTATAGGGGATCTATCATAGTCCTTTCGATAAGTAAGAGTGTCGAACCCAACGAGGAGCGAAGGAAATGATAAGCAGTTTTCAGCAAGAAGGTATTCTCTGCAAGCAGAAATTATAGGTAACAGATAGTTTTGTGATAGGATAATTTGTAACGAGCAACAAATAACAAAAGTAAATAAAGTGCAGCAAGGTGGCCCAATACTTTTTGTAGCAAAGGACAAGCCTGGACAAACTCTTATATAGAGAAAAGCACTCCCGAGGACACATGGGAATTATCGTCAAGCTAGTTTTCATCACGTTCATATGATTCGCGTTCGGTACTTTGATAATTTGATATGTGGGTGGACCGGTGCTTGGGTGCTGTCCTTACTTGGACAAGCATCCCACTTATGATTAATCCCTATTGCAAGAATCCGCAACTACAAAAGAAGTATTAAGGTAAACCTAACCATAGCATGAAACATGTGGATCCAAATCAGCCCCTTACGAAGCAATGCATAAACTAGGGTTTAAGCTTACATCACTCTAGCAACCCATCATCTACTTATTACTTCCCAATGCCTTCCTCTAGGCCCAAATAATGGTGAAGTGGCATGTAGTCGACGTTCACATAACACCACTAGAGGATAGACAACATACATCTCATCAAAATATCGAACGAATACCAAATTCACATGACTACTAATAGCAAGACTTCTCCCATGTCCTCAGGAACAAACGTAACTACTCACAAAGAATATTCATGTTCATAATCAGAGGAGTATTAATATGCATAAAGGATCTGAACATATGATCTTCCACCAAATAAACCAACTAGCATCAACTACAAGGAGTAATCAACACTACTAGCAACCTACAGGTACCAATCCCAGACTATGAGACAAGAATTGGATACAAGAGATGAACTAGGGTTTGAGAGGAGATGGTGCTGGTGAAGATGTTGATGGAGATTGCCCTCTCCCGATGAGAGGAGCGTTGGTGATGACGATGGTGATGATTTCCCCTTCCGGAGGGAAGTGTCCCCAATGAACAGCTCTGCCAGAACCCTAGATTGGTTCCGCCAAGGTTCCGCCTCGTGGCGGCGGAGTCTCATCCCGAAAGCTTGCTTATGATTTTTCTTCGGACGAAAGACTTCATATAGCATAAGATGGGCACTGGAGGGCCAACAGGGGGCCCACGAGGCAGAGGGGCGCGCCCAGGGGTAGGGCGCCCCCCCACCCTCATGGCCAGGGTGTGGGCCCCCTCTGGTATTTCTTCCGCTCAGTATTTTTTATTATTTCCAAAAATAACTTTTGTGGAGTTTGAGGACTTTTGGAGTTGTGCATAATAGGTCTCTAATATTTGCTCCTTTTCCAAATTCTGTAATCCCAAATGCATTCTCCCTCCTTATGTAAACCTTGTAAAATAAGAGAGAATAGGCATAAGTATTGTGACATAATGTGTAATAACAGCCCATAATGCAATAAATATCAATATAAAAGCATGATGCAAAATGGACGTATCAATACCCCATGCCTCAGAAGCTCCTGCTCGCGCTCTTGGTGGCCTCGCGCAAGATGCGACACTACTTCCAGGGCCACCCCATCAAGGCCGTCTCAGCCTACCCATTGGAGAGGGTGCTCAGGAGCCCCAACTCTGCTGGAAGGGTTGCTGAGTGGAACATCAAGCTGCACAATTGGAGTTCAACACCACCAGAGTTATCAAGGGAGCCGTGCTTGCCGATTTTGTGTCAGAATGGACGGATGCCCCGACACTTGAAGTAGGCGAAGACCGGTCCACCTCACCAGGAAGCGAGGCGCCAGACGGTTGGGTCATGTATTTTGATGGCGCCTTCGCGTATCAGGGCGCGGGGGCTGGAGCGTTACTCATCTCGCCCACTCAGGACAAGCTCTACTATGATGTGCAGCTCTGCTTTCAGCAGGGCGAGAAGGTCTCCAACGACATCGCAGAATATGAAGGCCTCATAGCCGGCTTGAAGGCCGCCGCAGCTCTGGGGGCGAAGCGCCTCACCGTTAGGGGCGACTCACAGCTCCTTGTCAATTTCTCCAACAGAGTGTACGAGCCAAAGGACGAGCACATGGAGGCATACCTCGCGGAAGTGCGCAAGATGGAAAAGCAGTTCCTGGGCCTGGAGTTGCAGCATGTTCCCCGTGGCACCAACAAGGAAGCCGACGACATTGCTAGGAGGGCGTCCAAGCGGCAGCCCCAAGAGCCCGACGTCTTCGAGGAGCGGCTCTTCAAGCCGTCAGCAACGCCACCACTTTCAAGCACAGCTCAGCCTCGGGAGGAGCTCCCATAGCCGCCTGCCACAGGAGCCCCAGCCTATGGCCCGACCACGAGAGCTACTTTGCTCTTGGCGCTCGAGCCCCAGGAGGGATGCTGGACCAAGGAATTCAAGGAATATCTGATGCAAGGGGCGCTGCCGGAGAAGGAGGAGGACGCAGAGCGCGTGGCCCGGCAAGCCACGGCGTACTACATCCAGGACGGTGAGTTGTACAGGAAGCGGCCAAATGACGTTTCTCTGCGCTGCATTTCTAGGGACCAGGGGAAGGAGTTGCTAATTGACATACACGGCGGGGACTGCGGGCACCACTCGTCATCAAGGACCCTCATCGGCAAAGTGTTCCGCAGCGGGTTCTACTGGCCCACCGTGCTCAACGACGCAGCTGAGCTAGTGAAGTCATGTGAAGCCTGCCAGTTCCACGCCAAGCAGATCCATCAGCCGGCTCAAGGCCTCTAGACCATCCCACTCACATGGCCGCTCGCGGTCTGGGGGCTGGACATCTTGGGCCCGTTCCCTTGAGCACCTGGGGGCTACCGCTACATCTACGTCGCCATCGACAAGTTCACCAAGTGGGTGGAAGTGGAAGCCGTCCGCACCATCCCAGCTGGCTCTACTATAAAGTTCATCAAGGGCCTCGTGAGCCGCTTCGGGGTTCCCAACCGCATCACAGATAACGGCTTGCAATTCACTAGTAACCTCTTCAAAACCTATTGTGCTAACCTAGGAACACAGATTTGCTATGCTTCGGTGGCACACCCCAGGAGCAATGGTCAGGCCGAACGCGCCAACGCAGAGGTCCTGAGGGGCCTCAAGACCAGGACCTTCAAGAAGAAGCTCGAGGCCTATGGCAGGGGCTGGCACGACGAGCTCCAGTCCGTGCTGTGGTCCATCCGCACCACCGCCACCAAGCCAACGAGCGAGACCCCATTCTTCCTTGTCTACGGAGCTGAAGCGGTCTTTCCTCATGAGGTCAAGCATCGCTCCGCGCGGGTCCTGCCGTTTGATGAAACGCAGCAGGACGCCACGCGGGGGATGGACCTCGTGCTGGGGAAGGAACATCATCGCGAAGCTGCACTGAGGGCGGCAAGGTACCAGCAGGTGCTGCAGCGATATCACTGCCGCAACATCCCCTCCAGGACCCTCGAGGCGGGCGACCTCGTCCTAAGGCGGCTCCTCTCTAGGGAAGGGCTGCACAAGCTCTCACCTATGTGGGAGGGCCCGTTCAGGGTTGTCCATGTCTCCAGGCCTGGGGCCGCACGCCTGGAGACGCAGGATGGGGTGCCCATCCAGAACGCCTGGAACATCTAGCACCTCCGGAAGTTCTACCCATGAAGCAAGGCCCAGTGCCTGTGAAGAAAGGCCCAGAGCCAGTGAAGAAGGCCCGGTGCCTATGAAGAATCGCCACCCGTGACACTCTCATGTAATAATGAGTGGGGATGTACACGCCGGGAGTCTCAGGAGTGCCTCCCTCGGGCCTCGGGGGCTCCTCCCACGCCTAGTGGCAGCACTTAGCTCCGCGCTGGTGAGAAGACTTGAAGACTAGACTAGGTGCCGGACGCAGCTTTTCATTTGCTTTCCGTAGTTGGCTTGCCTTCTCTTAATCAAAATTTGCTTCTGGTGTTCCTTGCTGATTTGGTTCCGTCGCCTTTCGCCGCTATTTCCGACCCTAGTTCGCCTGTGTTCTCTCTCTTTCATACCTCGCGAGGGGGCTAGGCAGATGCCCTCGCCAGCGTTTTTCCTTCTCTCTGCCTCACGTTTGCTTTCTCGCGAGGCACCCTCATTCGAGCTCACAAGCTGGCACATCTCCCCTAATCCGTGCCCCTCGGGTGAAAGACAAATCTCCTAGCAAGCTTCCTAACGAATTTTTTGCAGTTCCCGAGCAATCACAGACCACTAGGTTAAGACGGGCACGAGGAAACAAATGCCTCATAAAGAGGAGGCCGCCCCGAACGCACCAAGCTAAGTTATCTCAGCACAAAATAACAACACAGCACGGAAACAACAAGCGTAGCATAATGATTAAGAAGTCATGGTTCGATACACGCCCCTCCGGGCCCATACTGGTTTCATTTTGATGCAGGAAAGAAAAGAGGAACAAAACAAAAGCGGCGCTCGCCCCTGCAGCAGTCCACGGGGGCAGGCCCTTCGCGACGTCCCGAGCTTAGTCGGACCCCTCTTCGCGCTTCACGAATGCGCGGTGACGAGAGGACCCGCTACCACCTTCGAAGCGGGCACGGCGGCATGGCGGCTGGTCATAGCCGCCACTGCTGGAACTGTCACCAAGAGAGGAGCCACCGTAGCCGGACGAGGCACGGCCGGCGGGTTCACCCTCCTCCTCATCCTGACCATCGCCAAGGCCGAGCACCTCCTCGCCGTCGTTCACCTCGGGGCAGCATCCGGCGCGGCGACCGTCTTCCCCGAACACCCTCACGTAGAGGGTCGTGTCGCCGTCAAACTTGAAGTGGAGGGTGCACCGCCTGCCCAGGCCGCGTGCGCGGGAGAACATCTGCCAACCATGGGCCAGAGCTATGTTGCCCGCGATGGAGACCTTGACCGCCACCCAAGAAGCCCGGCTGCAGCAACCGTCTGCCTACAGCCAGAGCCCACCTGGACCGGAGGCCGGCAGCTCGTCGGCAAAGAAGCGGGGAAGCTGGAGCCAACTGCCGGCCGTATCCTCCGACCAGACAACGAACTCCACCAACACCTCTGACGCGTAGAACCGCGGCCGGGGAAACCGCGCAACCACGGCGCGTCTCCTTTTGTCGACGGGGCTGTCGCGACCGGAGCGACTCCTGCCACACGCAGCGGCGCCACCTCGGGAGCCGGGGGCCACGGCGGGGGTCGTGGCGTGCTTGCGGGGACAGCCACGTCCACGCTTGGGCGCCGGGGAGCCAGGCCCCTCCCGAGGGGCCTTGCCCTTCTCCGCGGCGGAGAACCTCTTCGACGGCGCCATTGCTGCTGGCAGAGGAGCAAGGAGGAAGAACCAAGCGAACAAGGAAGAGATGGGTGATGAGGGCTCTGCCCCCCTCCCCATTTATAGCGGAAGAAGGCCAACCGGCGCCTCCCACGATCACAGGTAATGAAGGTTTTACTTGCATGTCGCAGGGACTTTTCAAGTCGAGCAGTTGCCGAGGCAGCATGGGGAAGCGAAGACGCCCACGTCCAATCAACCGCCACGCGTCGACCAAGGCCGCAGGCTTTTGGGGCCCGCGATGCTCCGCGCTTGAACTTTTGCTTCGCCTCGAAGCCAAGCCTGAGCGCGCCTTGAGCCCGGGGGCTACTGTCGGCGTTCTGGGAATGGGGTCCCCAGACTGGCCTGCCTGCGGCCCACGGCGTGGCTATGCTAGCAGGCCTGTACGGCCCATCTTCATCAACGAGACATTCAAGACCCTCGCGAGGGGACAAGCCTCGCGGGGTGGACGATGCAAGACCTCCTCAGGAGCGGCCTCACCAGGCTGCCTTGCGAGGAGCGGAGAAATCAAGGCAGGGTAAATCTCGTGAGGCTCTCGTGACGTGAGCCATGATGATCAAGATCACGCGGGCGCTAGGTGGGCGCCAGCGTGCGCAGCGTCCTTGTTTCCTCTTTGGTGCTAAGGAGGCAAGCGCAGGCACGGAGTACCGAGGCATCAAGCAAAGGTTTCCATATCTGTGCAACGAGACCAAGACCAGCAGGACGGCAGGACGGAGGTCACCATGGAGCCCAAGGGGGCGTCACCACCTGAGCCTTTGGTAGGCGAAGACTACTTTTGTCAGGATAGCTTGTACTAGTTGTCTCCCTTCAAACTGGTCGTTGTGGAATCCCTTCCCGCTCAATATTTGGGGAGAGGACCAAGGCATCTATAAATAGGACTAGCCACCACAGTAGGAGGCAACGGAGCCCAGACAGATTGAGAGGCATCTCACCCACACAAGTTCGCCAAGCACAAGAACACCTCAACCTCAGGAGGGTGTTCTTCCCCTTGTACTGTTCACCATCAGCCCAAGAGGCAATCCACCACTACCACACTGGAGTAGGGTATTACACCACAATGGTGGCCTGAACCGGTATAAATCTTGTGTCCTTTGTGCTGTGAGTTCGTCGAGTTCGTCTGCGAGATCTTAGCAAGCTAGGGCGTAGATCGATAGGGAGGAAATCTTCGCGCGCGCACCCCAGTGTTCGAACCTTGAGGGTTTTGCCGGAACCCGTGATCCGATAGCTTCAGAGCACATAACACCTTCTTTGACAGTGACAAGAATCCCTACACGAAGCCAAAGATCTCATCCGATCATTTTTTGGAGCCATCAGCAGTGAAGCTACTACTCCTGCATTTTGTACAATCAAGAGAGAATCTTTCCACACATGTGTCTAGATAGTGAAGCTATTGCTGGGCTGCCCTGTCTTGAACAAGCACTTGACTGCTTTAGGGATGTTGGTCTTCTGCCATTTTTGATAGACAAAGAGCACTGGAATGAAGAGCTTCTGCTGCAGTTCTATGCCACACTTCATATTTGCGGCTACAACAGGGATCCGAAGACTTGGATCCTTGAGTGGATGTCAGGTGATATACATCATGAAGCCAAAGCTCAAGACATTATCGAGCTTACTTCCCTGCCCACTCAAGGTGAGTTATACGAGCCTGATTGTCAGCGTCATAGAGATTAACTGCAGAGTATCTTTCAGAGGCCAGAACCAAACATGAGTCAGATGCTCAGTATGATGAAGCCACTGTCTCAAGATGCTGAATACCCGAAGGAATTCTTCGTCAAGGACCTCTAGTACTTGCCACGTACAGTATACCACATTCTCAGGCGTACTCTATGGCCAATCAAGGGACATTCTTTTTAAGCTAAACTTGAAGGAGCCATGAAGACTTTGGTATTTTATATCATCAATGGCATCAGATTCAACACCCAGGATTTCTTCATCAGACAACTAGCTGCTTCTGGGATTGATCTGTTTGGCCTGAAGTTCTATGCTCCATGGGTGATGCGCGTGATCAAGCTCCATTGCACTATTGATTATCAGCCCACAGCGCACAACCACATTGTTTTTCTGCCTGAGGTTGACCTGTCCATTGAAGCCATCTACCCTGAGCCTACCAAGAAGCCTCTACATGTTCATAATGCTAAACATCAAAGCTTCACGCAACCAATGGAAGGAATTCTTGTCCCCAATGCTGCAACCCCCGCTTATCCTCTGGCTGGAAATATGACAGTTCCACATCATGCCAACACCGAAGCCACTGCAAGTACGGTTGCCCAAAGGCCTCAGAAGGGATCTCGTGTACTCAATGACTGAGAGCTACTTGTGGCCTTGCATCAGAAGCAGGATAAGCATCATGGCTGGCTAAAGCATGAGATGAAGAGTATCTTTGTGGACCTCAATTGCATTCGAAACTTGGCCACCAGGAACTCGTTTGTTGCCCATGAAGCCTGTCGGCGGTCCTGGAAGAGTCTCACACTGCTCTATCCTGAAGACGATCTTTGGGAAGATGGCTTCACTGAAGACTTCAAGTTTGATTCTAGGCCTCCACCGAATGCAAGCTGGCGTTGCACGACGTCTATTGAAGACTTTGAACATTCTTCTTCGGCTGTAACAGTTGGTGCGAGAGTCGTCGATGAAGAAGAAGACGCCACTTCACCAACCATGGTTGCACTGCATCTGGGCAGTACATCAGGCCCGTCTGCACCACTGAACTCCAACGTCGACCCTGCTCCATCATCCACACCTGATGGGAACGAGTAGATACTCCATGTCTTCAAACCTTTTTGGTCATTACTGACAAAAGGGGGAGAAGCTTATGAGTTGATAGTCTTCAAGTTGGTCCCTATGGGTGGTTGCATTATTTTTGCTAAGTCTTTACAACTCTCGTCTTTTGAAACATTTGGTCCTTTGAGTTGTAACACTTAAACTCGATGGTCGTCTGCTACTTTTTCTGCTACCTTGTGATGCGATGATAAATTCCGCAGACGTCCATTTTCCATTATGCATGTCATTATCTTTGTTATCTCTTTATATTCATGATGAATTGTCTTCATAAGATGAAGAGGATCTCCACAAAGTAAAACCTGCCATGTGCATTCACATTCGAAAGCAAACTACATATATGCACATCTTTAGGGGGGGCCTTTTACTACTTATGAAGACAATCCCTTAATCCTTAACTTTCACATACTTTTATCCCCGTTGAAAACTTCAACCAGTTTGTCATCAATCACCAAAAAGGGGGAGATTGTAAGTGGATCTAGTGCCACCCCTAGTTGGTTTTGGAGTATAGACGAAAACTTGGTTGAGGGACTAATTTGTTTGTGAGAATTGCAGGATAACACAGGTAGTAGTCCCTCATTGATTCGGTTTACCTACCAGAGATGACCCCTAAAAATGTGTGAAGACATTGAACACAATGGTGGTCTGTGAAGATAGTCACAGTGAAGATTATGACATTAGAAGACACTCACATGAAGACTATGGAGTGTGAAGACATAGTTGTTTCGTAGTTTCCTTTTCTTCTTTGTTGAGTCATATGAACCACCGTACTGTTAAGTGGGGTCCAAGTGAACAAAGTTAGATTTATTGATGTGATGCTCAACCAAATCCTATGTCTTCGAGCGAAGACAATGAGAGCAAATCTTATCCAGAGCTGGATGAGTCCGCTTTACTTGTAGCCCAAGTCAAGCTGCCGCGTGTGTTTGAAATCTGACCGTTGGACACATGTCAGTTCCTTATTGACCTAGGGTCATTTTGGACAAATCAGGTCAGGTTTCCTCCTGGCTATAAACAGCCCACCCCCTACACCATACATTGGTGGCTGCTCAGAGTTAGTGCACGGCTTTTGTCGTTTGAGAGCAACCCACCTCCGAAGCATTTGAGAGAGAGATCCTTGTGAGGATAAAGCCCAAAACACCTAGAGCCAAATAGTGTTAGGCATCACTAAAGTCTTTCTGTCCGCGTGATCTGAAGACTTGTTACACTTGAGGACTGTGAATCCTCCAGCCGGTTAGGCATCATGTTCTGAGCATCGAAGAGCCATTATGCATTGCCAGTGAACGAAGTCTGTGAAGGTTTGGAAGTCTACCTTGAAGACTTACCATAGTGATTGGGCAAGGACGAAGTGTTCTTAGCTCAAGGGGAATAAGGTGAAGACACGGTCTTCTGAGTTAAATCTCAGCCTCCCTAACCCAGACGTCTGCTTGTCACAAAGAATCGAACTGGTCTACCAAATCCTTGTCTTCACCAAGCAACTGGTTCTATCCTTCACATCTCTTTACTTTACAGTTAGTCTTCATGAAGTCATTGCCTGCTTGCATGATCTGATTGTCTTCACTGTGTGAAGACTGCTATTGTTTGGCTTCATACTATCTTCCATCCTGATCCATACTACCTTTCTACTGATAGTCTTCGTGCTCTCACTTTGTTGCTTACTTGACTATGGCTTGTCTAGTGTAGTCTACCTTCCGCTGCATATCATCAGGTTCATTTATACTGTTTGTCTTTAAAGCCCCCGTGTTTTGAAGACTTCCATAAAAATCGCCTATTCAGCCCCCCCTCCTCTAGTCGATAACTAGCTCTTTCACTTTGTCCTGGCCAGCCCCGCGGAGTTTTGTTTCCCCGTCCAGCCCTCGCTCTTAAACGAGGCCCTAGACCTGATGCGGTCCCTCGCCATTACAGAGGAATCACCTCCGAACTATGCCCAGCTCGGGTTAGGGGCTGAGAGCAGGGAATTTTACGTCCCACCCACCACCCACTTCATAGCCACTATCGAGGACTTAACTGACATGCTGGATTATACCTCTGAACACATCAACGGCATGGACGACGATGCCAGAGACGAACAAGGCCAAGACCCGCCGTTTATCGGATGCTGGACGGCCACCTCCACATACGATGTGTATATGGTGGATACACCCAAAGAGGATGATGGTCAAGGCAGGACGGTTCCGGTTGAGGACAAACCTGCTGAGGCCCCACCGAAGCGTCGACGCCGGCGACGCCGCTCAAAATCGCGTCGCGACAAAGACAGTAATATCGGCACCGGAGACGATAACACTCCAGAGGATGCCGAAGACCCCGAAGCCCCCTTCGAGCCCACATCTGAACATGATGATGTGGAGGAGAGGCAAGTTAACCTTGACGATCCGGTCGGGAACGAGGACTCGGAGGATAGTAACTATCTACCGATCTCCGAGGATGATGTGAGCCTCAGCGACGAAAACTTCATCATGCCAAAGGAACCACTCGAGCAAGAGTGCTTTAAGCGCCAGCTAATCGCTACTGCGAGAAGCCTAAAAAAGAAGCAGCAACAGCTCCAAGCCGAACAGGATACACTCAACGACAGATGGACCCAGGTCCTGGCTGCCGAAGAGTATGGCCTTCAATGCCCAACAAAGAGTTAGCCGAAGCGCCGGCTACTACCACAATTTGACGACGAGGCCCTCGAGCCCATACCGTCAAGACATGACCGTACTGATGAACGGACCGCCACCACATGCGAGATAGCGCCAGCTACGCCGAACACCAACCCGCACCACCTCACCGTAGAGGCAGAGAGACAGCGGCTCCAGGATACACCTGCGACCTAGGACAGGACCTGGACAATAGAGAAGGCCAAGCCAGATCAATCTATGGATCAAGGGGGCGTGCCCCAATGCGAGAAGACGGCCATCAGGCCTGGCGCGATAGGCACGACCTCACCCGGGCTGAAAACCGCATACGAACTTCATCCGAATTGCATCGTGACATCGCCCGATACAGAGGCGCCGCACACCCCTTATGCTTCACCGATGAGGTAATGCAGCACCAGTTCCCAGAAGTGTTTAAACCCGTGAACATTGATAATACGATGGAACGACAGATCTCGCAGTATGGATTGAAGATTTTCTTCTCCACATCCACATGGCTCGCGGTGACGATCTCCATGCAATCTCGTGGTGATGATATCCATGCAATCAAGTACCTCCCCCTAAAACTCAAGGGACCAGCACAGCAGTGGTTAAACAGCCTCCCAGAAAACTCTATTGGTAGCTGGGAAGATTTGGAAGATGCCTTTAGAGACAACTTCCAAGGTACCTATGTTCGGCCTCCAGATGCCGATGACCTTAGTCACATAGTCCGGCAACCCAGAGAGTCAGCCCAGAAGCTCTGGACCAGGTTCTTACTTAAAAAGAACCAAATTGTCGACTATCCGGACGCTGAAGCCCTCGCGGCCTTTAAACACAGCGTCCGGGATGAGTGGCTCGCCCGACACCTCGGCCAAAAAAACCGAAGTCCATGGCAGCTCTCACCGCAATTATGACCCGCTTTTGCGCGGGAGAAGATAGTTGTCTAGCTCGTAGAAGCAACAGCACCAGCGACCCTGGAACCTCCGAAGCCAGAGATGGCAACGGCAGGCCATGGCGCAATAAACACAAATGTCGAAGCAACAATGAGGATACCTAAAACATGGCAGTCAACACCGGATTCAGTGGCTCTAAACCCGGTCAGCGGAAGAAGCCATTCAAAGGAAACAAAGATGGCCCATCCAGTTTGGACAGAATACTAGATCGGTCCTACCAGATCCATGGCACCCCGGACAATCCCAATAATCATACCAACAGAAATTGTTGGGTCTTTAAATAGGCCGGTAAGATAAACACCAGACATAAGGGGAAAGGGCCGCCTAGCAAGGATGATGACGAGCCTCGCCATCAAACACAGGGGGGGTAAAAGAAATTTCCCCCCGAGGTAAAAATAGTGAATATGATCTATGTCACTCATATCCCCAAGCGGGAGCGCAAGCGTGCACTAAGGGACGTTTACGCCATAGAGCCAGTCACCCCAAAATTCAACCCATGGTCGGCTTGCCCGATCACTTTTGATCGCATAGACCACCCGACCAGTATCCATCATGGAGGTTCGGCAGCATTGGTCCTCGACCCAATCATCGACGGATTCCACCTCACACGAGTCCTCATGGACGGCGGCAACAGTCTTAACCTGCTTTATCAGGACACTGTCTGCAAAATGGGTATTGATCCGTCAAGAGTCAAGCCCACTAAAACTACCTTCAAAGGAGTAATACCCGATGTAGAGGCATGCTGCACAGGATCCATAACGTTGGAGGTAGTCTTCGGCTCACAGGATAATTTCCGTAGCAAAGACTTGATCTTCGACATCGTCCCTTTTCGCACTGGCTATCATGCACTGCTCGGATGAACTGTTTCGCCCATTTCAATGCGGTCCCACACTATGCTTATCTAAAGCTCAAGATGCCCGGACCATGCGGCGTTATAACAGTCAATGGAAACATGGAGCACTCCCTCTGTACTGAGGAGCATACCGTGACCCTGGCATCTGAAGTATAGGGTGGCCTTACCAAGGTGAATACTACATCGGCAGTCAAGCCCCCGGACACTGTCAAACGAGTCCGGTCTACCTTGCAGAATGACAGTCCGGCATGTCCAGAGCTAGATTAGCAATTCGGCCTCCGTCAGAACCCCAACCTGATTGTGTCATACGTACCGCGCGTACATAACTACGCACTAAAGATACCATGGGCAAGGACGGAGGCACACTAAAAGCAAGGTCCATAATATGGCTCGACCCTATCCCAACCCTCATACTCTTCCTTTTTTCTTCTTATTTTTATTTTTTCAGGTTCTTTACAGCCCAAATCACTTTTCGATGGTACCAAGGGCCCTTTTCTAGGCCCCTTATGTTACCTCGACCGTTGATCCTCTCAAAGGATCATACACCAAGGCGAAAAGCAGCGCAGACATGCGGCAGATTGTCCAAAGGATCTTCAAGATAACCTTTTCCTTTTTAGGACATGTATACAGCTTTCCCTTGTTCTCAACTTCTTGGCATGTAAAATAGCCTTGATGATGACGGCATTCTCTGTAAGAGCACGTATCAATCAAAATATAGCGGAAACAGTTTCATCCTACCTTATTCGGTATTGGCCTACTCCATAATCCATATTCCGTCTTCACGACGGATTGACATATACACATTGGCACTAATTGATAGGGGCTTTATTCGGCCACATATATTCAAAAACAAAAAGTCCGAACACTTTCATAGTACACTTCGGCGTCCCGATTACCGCATTATATGCATCGGCTCTGAACCATGTCTTTGGTCAATAGTTGGGTTGCCCGGCTCTTGTGGTTACTGTAAGTGCATCTAGTGCCACCCCTAGTTGGTTTTGAAGTATTGACGACAAACTTGGTTGAGGGACTAATGTGTTTGTGAGAATTGCAGGATAACACAGGTAGTAGTCCCTTATTGATTCGGTTTACCTACCAAAGATGACCCCTAAAAATGTGTGAAGACATTGAAGACAATGGTGGTCTGTGAAGATAGTCACAGTGAAGATTATGACATTAGAAGACACTCACATGAAGACTATGGAGTGCGAAGACATAGTTGTTTCGTAGTTTCCTTTTCTTCTTTGTTGAGTCATAGGAACCACCGTACTATTAAGTGGGGTCCAAGTGAACAAAGTCAGAGTGACTGATGTGATGCCCAACCAAATCCTATGTCTTCAAGTGAAGACAATGAGAGCAAATCTTATACAGAGTTGGATGAGTCCGCTTTACTTGTAGCCCAAGTCAAGCTGCCGCGTGTGTTTGAAATCTGACCGTTGGACACGTGTCAGTTCCATAGTGACCCAGGGTCATTTCAGACAAATTAGGTCGGGTTGCCTCCTGGCTATAAATAGCCCACCCCCTACACCATACATTGGTGGCTGCTCAGAGTTAGTGCACGACTTTTGTCGTTTGAGAGCAACCCACCTCCGAAGCATTTGAGGGAGAGAGATCCTTGTGAGGACAAAGCCCAAAACACCCAGAGCCAAAGTGTGTTAGGCATCACTGAAGTCTTTCTGTCCGCGTGATCTGAAGACTTGTTACACTTGAGGACTGTGAATCCTCCAGCCGGTTAGGCATCGCGTTCTGAGCATCGAAGAGCCATTGTGGATTGCCAGTGAACGAAGTTTGTGAAGGTTTGGAAGTCTACCTTCAAGATTACCAGAGTGATTGGGCGAGGACTAAGTGTTCTTAGCTCAATGGGAATAAGGTGAAGATGCGGTCTTCTGAGTTAAATCTCAGCCTCCCTAACCATACGTATAGTTGTCACAGCAACTGGAACTGGTCTACGAAATCCTTGTCTTCACCAACCAACTGGTTCTATCCTTCCCTTCCCTTTACTTATAGTTTGTCTTCATGAAGTCATTGCCTGCTTGCATGATCTGATTGTCTTCACTGTGTGAAGACTGTTTGTTGTTTGGCTTCATACTATCTTCCATCCTGATCCATACTACCTAGTTGCTGATAGTCTTCGTGCTCTCATTTTGTTGCTTACTTGACTATGGCTTGTCTAGTGTAGTCTACATTCCGCTGCATATCAATAGGTTCATTTCTACTGTTTGTCTTCAAAGCCCTCGTGTTTTGAAGACTTTCATAAAAATCGCCTATTCACCCCCCCCCCTCTAGTCGATAACTAGCACTTTCAATTGGTATCAAAGCAAGGTGCTCCCTTGTTCTGTGTGATTTTTAGCTATGTCGACTGCAGGAATAATCAAGGTCTCTGTTGTGTGCCCTGTCTTCGATGGCACTGATTACCCCTACTGGAAGAATAAGATGGGTACGCATCTTGAAGCCATTGATGTCGACCTCTGGTATGTCGTCAAGAACGGCGTTCCCAAGGTCGGTGCAGGTGCAACCGCTGCTGTTGTGAAGAGGTTCATTCCACTGGACTCGACCGCCAAGAACATCGTCTGTGGTCATCTGACAAAAGGACAGTATGGTCGTGCGAGTGCTCCGGAAACTATGAAGCTAGTATGGGACTGGCTCTCCAAGGTCAACGTAGGCGTCTCAACCCAGAGAGACTCAAGGATTGATGTTCTTCGCAACCTCTTCAGCCGCTTCAATAGAAACGACAATGAGAATGTCCAGCTCACGTTTGATCGCCTCACTGATATCACAAATGAGCTTCGCGCACTTGGCGCCACTGAGATCACCAAGCACGAAATCGTCAAGAGGCTCCTGAGATCACTTGATAGCTCATTCGACACCCTGGCCCTGATGATTCAAGAACGTCCTTACTTCAAGACTCTCGATCCATCTGACATACTTGAGAGGCTCAACACACATGAGTTCCAGTTATCTGAGAAGAGAGATATCTATGGTCCCAACTATGGCCGAACTTCGCGCTTTGAAGGCAAAGGTTGTTTCATGGGGGAACGTAGTAATTTCAAAAAATTCCTACGCACAAGCAAGATCATGGTGATGCATAGCAACGAGAGGGAGAGTGTTGTCCACGCACTCGTGAGACCGAAAGCGGAAGCGTTAGCACAACGGGGTTGATGTAGTCAGACGTCTTCACGATCCGACCGATCAAGTATCGAACGCACGGCACCTCCGAGTTCAAAGCACACGCTCAGCCCGATGACGCCCCTCGAACTCCGATCCAGCCGAGTGTTGAGGGAGAGTTTCGTCGGCCTGACGGCGTGGTGACGATGTTGATGTTCTACCGACGCAGGGCTTCGCCTAAGCACCACTACAGTATTATCGAGGTGGACTATGGTGGAGGGGGGCACCGCACACGGCTAAAAGATTAAACAGATCAATTGTTGTGTCTATGGGGTGCCCCCCTGCCCCCGTATATAAAGGAGAAAGGGGGGTGCGGCCGGCCAAGGGAGAGGCGCGCCAGGAGGAGTCCTACTCATACCGGGAGTAGGACTCCCCCCCTTTCCTTGTTGGACTAGGAGAGAGAGGGGAAAGAGGTGGAGGAGAATAAGGAAGGGGGGCGCCGCCCCCCTCTCCTTGTCCTATTCGGACTAGGGGAGGGGCGCGCCCTTGCCCCCGCCGCCTCCTCTCTCTTCCACCAAGGCCCACTAAGGCCCATTAAGTCCCCGGGATTCGGTAACCTCCGGTACTCCGATAAAATACCGATTTCACCTTAACACTTCCGATATCCAAACATAGGCTTCCAATATATCAATCTTCATGTCTCGACCATTTCGAGACTCCTCGTCATGTCCGTGATCACATACGGGACTCGAACAACCTTCGGTACATCAAAACATATAAACTCATAATATAATCACATCGAAACATTGTTGCGGACCCTACGGGTTCGAGAACTATGTAGACATGACCGAGACACGTCTCCGGTCAATAACCAATAGCGGAACACGGATGCTCATATTGGCTCCTACATATTATATGAAGATCTTTATCGGTCGGACCGCATAACAACATATGTTGTTCCCTTTGTCATCGATATGTTACTTGCCCGAGATTCGATCGTCGGTATCTCAATACCTAGTTCAATCTCGCTATCGCAAGTCTCTTTACTCGTTCCGTAATACATCATCCCGCAACTAACTCATTAGTTGCAATGCTTGCAAGGCTTAAGTGATGTGCATTACCGAGAGGGCCCAGAGATACCTCTCCGACAATCGGAGTGACAAATCCTAATCTCGAAATACGCCAACCCAACAAGTACCTTCGAGACACCTGAGAGCACCTTTATAATCACCCATTTACGTTGTGACGTTTGGTAGCACACAAAGTGTTCCTCCGGTAAACGGGAGTTGCATAATCTCATAGTCATAGGAACATGTATAAGTCATGAAGAAAGCAATAACAACATACTAAACGATCGTGTGCTAAGCTAACGGAATGGGTCATGTCAATCACATCATTCTCCTAATGATGTGATCCCGTTAATCAAATGACAACTCATGTCTATGGTTAGGAAACATAACCATCTTTGATCAACGAGCTAGTCAAGTAGAGGCATACTAGTGACACTGCTTTGTCTATGTATTCACACATGTATTATGTTTCCGGTCAATACAATTCTAGCATGAATAATAAACATTTATCATGATATAAGGAAATAAATAATAACTTTATTATTACCTCTAGGGCATATTTCCTTCAGTTTCCTCATATGAAGAAGAATCTGACTGCAGTTCTTGGGATCCTGAAGACATTGGAAAGGAGCTTGCTATGCTTGTGAAGAAGTTCCAGAAGTTCACCAAGAAGAAAGGCTTCAGAAAGTCTTCAAGATCTAGCTCAAGAAATGATGAAGCTTCCACTCGTGACCACAATAAGAGAACATGCCACAAATGCAAGAAACCTGGTCACTACATCTCTGAGTGTCCACAGTGGGACAATGTGACCAAGAAGAAGAAGAAGAGCAAGGAATATGATTCTGATGATAAGAAGAAGAAGAAATCCTCAAAGTCGTCTTCAAAGTCTTCGCCAAAGTCTTCATCACACAAGAAGAGCTCATCAAGCAAGGCTCGTGCATTTGTTGGCAAGGAGATGGATTCAGAGGAGGAGTCTGCTTTTGAGGAGGCGGAGGCGGAGTCTGAGGAGGAGTCTGATTCAGGCATGGCAATCCTGGCTCAAGCTTCAGCCTATGTGGCCAAGTCCATCTTCAACACTGAAGACAATGGCCTCGTCACCAATGCTGATGCTAATGATGAGCATGAATCTGCTCCCACCTACTGCTTCATGGCACAAGGTGCCGACGTAAACTCATGCGATGCTTACTTTCAAACATCAAGTGAGGATGACTCTGAATGTGAATCTAAACCTAGCTACACAACACTTGCTAAAACTGCAACTTCACAACAAACTACTATGGAACATATTCAAAAGTTGCTAGACAAAAGCAATAACCTGTTGGACACGGAAATGACCCGAACTCAGTCCTTAACTGAAGACATTAAGAATCTTCATGTTAAGTACGAGGAACTTGAAAGTCGTCATGAAACGCTGTCAACTACTCATGAAAAGGTCTCCTATGATTATCTTCAAAGGAAGCAAGAACTTGAGAACTTGAGAGTGACTCATGAAGATATTCAAAAGGAGAACGAGTCACTCCGTGCACAACAGGTCAATTCTGCTCAGGAAGGTTTTGAACCACCATGTCTAAAATGTCTTGAGCGTGATAATGCTGTCTCTGTTGCTGAATGTTCTACTACTGCTACTATTGCAATAGCTTCAACTACTGATTTGGTAACTGACCCCTCTACTGAGGATACCACAACTATTGCTGATGAGAATGCCAGGTTGAAGACATTGCTTGAAACAGGAATGTACAAAAGTCTCAAAGGGCATCGTATTAATCGTGGTGATGTCCTCAAGAAACATATTCTGAACCAAAACCCTAGGAAAGAGGGTGTTGGGTTTGAGAGGAAAATGAATGTTGATGGTTCTTACTGGAAGCCTTAGTAGTACCCCAAAACCACATGGGTTGCCGCAAAGGGACCTTCAGTGGATCGATCTACTTTATCTGGCTTGAAAGCACAAGTGCTCCCTAGGTGGTTTTGGTAATTAATGACAACATATCTGTTGTTGGACTAACACTTTTATCTAGTTTGTTTCAGATAAGTTCAACAATGGATTGGCATCGACTAAAGGATGTGGGAACTCCTTCAAGATTCTAAGGACAAAGGATTGGCTCAAGCTTCAAGCTCAAGACTCTTCATTTTACATTTTAGTGATCCAAGATCACATTGAGTCTATAGGAAAAGCCAATACTATGAAGGAGGGATGAGGTGTTGCTTAATGAGCCTCTAGCTTCATGTGCTTAGTGATATGCTCCAAAACCCTCAACTACTTTCCCACTTCCACACATATGTCCTAAACCTAAAGTCAAATTCGGCCCCACTGATTCTTTCTATCCGGCGCCACCGAGTTTGGATGTCTTAGCCACCGCCACAAACCCTAGGCAAATCGGGTCTCACCGATAGGGATCTCGGTCTCACCGAGATGGGATTGTAATCTCTGTGTATGTCCATTATCAAAATCGGTCTCACCGAGTTTGAGCAATCGGTACTACCGAGATTACAATGCAAACTCTCTGGTTAACTTATTATCAAAATCGGTCCCATCGAGTTTGATAATCGGTCAAACCGAGTTTGCCTGACCAAAACTATGGTTAGCTAATTACCAAAATCGGTCTCACCGATTTTGTGTAATTGGTCTCACCGAGATCATGTTATGCCCTAACCCTAACCATATCGGTCCTACCGAGTTGCATTTCGGTCCCACCGAAAACCCTAACGGTCACATTATTTGCTAAATCGGTCTGACCGAGTTTAACTAATCGGTCCCACCGAGTTTGATAGATTGTGTGTAACGGTTAGATTTTGTGTGGAGGCTATATATACCCCTCCACCTCCTCTTCATTCGTGGAGAGAGCCATCAGACTGAAGGCCAAGATATTCCATTCCTACCATATGAATCTTGATCTCTAGCCTTCCCCAAGTTGCTTTCCACTCAAATCATCTTTCCACCAGATCCAAAACCTATGAGAGAGAGTTGAGTGTTGGGGAGACTATCATTTGAAGCACAAGAGCAAGGAGTTCATCATCAACACACCATTTGTTACTTCTTGAGAGTGGTGTCTCCTAGATTGGCTAGGTGTCACTTGGGAGCCTCCGACAAGATTGTGGAGTTGAACCAAGAAGTTTGTAAGGGCAAGGAGATCGCCTACTTCGTGAAGATCTACCGCTAGTGAGGCAAGTCCTTCGTGGGCGACGGCCATGGTGGGATAGACAAGGTTGCTACTTCGTGGACCCTTCGTGGGTGGAGCCCTCCGTGGACTCAAGGCAACTGCTACCCTTCATGGGTTGAAGTCTCCACCAACGTGGAAGTACGATAGCACCACCTATCGGAACCACGCCAAAAACATCTGTGTCTCCAAATTGCGTTTGAATCCTCCAATCCCTTCCCTTTACATTCTTGCAAGTTGCATGCTTTATTTTCCGCTGCTCATATACTCTTTGCATGCTTGCTTGCTATATGTTGTGAATGTTAAACTTGTGCCTAAACTCCACTCAAACTTTAAAGAAACTTAAAACTGCAACTTTGGTACTTAGTGTCTAATCACCCCTCTAGACACCTCTTCTCAAGGTCCTACAAGTGGTATCGAGCATTGGTCTCCATTGCTTTGGTTTAGTCACCATTGGAGGAAGATGGATGAGTCTACTTTGGGGAGTCTTAGTCATAGAGTGCCTATTCTTGATGGAGAGTATTTTCGTGAGTGGAAAAATGAGATGCTTGTTATTTTCAATCAATATCATTTTGACAAGTACATTGCTAGTCCTTGTGCACCTTGTGTTGACCCTATGCATTCTACCCTTGATGAAGCTATTGACATGACTAGGAATCTTAGAACTGTTAATCTTATCACTAGAGACTTGCCTAGAAACTTGATTAGAATCTTGCCTACTTTTGAGTGTGCCTACACTATATGGAAATTTCTTGAGGAACGATTTCCTGATTATTCTTTGAAAAATCTTGATGAAATTCTTCATAAGTCTATTGCCTTGAGTAAGATGAATACTAGTGATCCTATGTTTGGTGATCGTCTATTTGAGCTTACAAACCTTATGCGTGCCAAAGGAAATGTTGGTATTATTAGTGACATTATTTCCGAAGCTATAAGAATTCATAAGCAAGATCTGTGTCAAATTTATTCTAATGAATCACCCTCTCTAGGATTTGATCCACCACATGACGATGTTGAACATGGATACTATGATGAGGATGATGATAGTGACTTCGATCTTGATGATGTAATGAGACATTTTGGTCTTATGGCAAATCTTGAGGATATATGTCGGGAGGAAAGGAATGGGTTCTTGATAGTGGATGTCTTGATCACATGACCGGAGATAAAGACATGTTTCGTGAGCTTGCTGAAAATGATGGTCCTTGAAAGTTTGTCACTTTCGGTGACAACTCAAAGGGTAAGGTGGTTGGCCTCGGTAAGGTGGCCATCTCACATGATAGCTCCATACAAAATGTTATGCTCGTTGAATCTCTTGGTTACAACTTACTTTCGATTATCTAGACTTGCTGATTTCGGTTTCAATGTTCTATTCTTTGAAGTAGATTGCCGAGTGTTTCATCGAGATAATCATAAAATGGTCTTTACTGGTGTGCGTAGAGGTGATCTATACATTGTTGATTTCACTAAAAAGGCTCAACCTAAAACTTGCTTCATTGCTAAATCCTCAAAAGGCTGGTTATGGCATAGACGATTAGGTCATGTTGGTATGCGAAACCTTGACAAGCTTGACTTTGCAGTGCTTGTCAAGCAGGTAAACAGGTTGGATGAAGGCATCCCGTGAAGAACATCATGACCACGAAGAGGCCACTCGAGCTACTTCACATGGATCTCTTTGGTCCCAACTCTTACAAGAGTCTCGGTGGAAATTCTTTTGGTCTAGTTATAGTTGATGATTTTTCCAGATTTACGTGGGTGTTCTTTCTCGATGATAAATCGCAGGTCCAAAAGATCTTCAAGAACTTCGCTAGGAAGGCCCAAAACCAATTTGAAGTGAAGATCAAGAAGGTTCGCAGCGACAACGGAACAGAGTTCAAGAACGCAAAATGTGGACACCTTTCTTGACGAAGAAGGGATTTCACACGAGTTCTCGGCTACGTACACACCTCAACAAAATGGAGTTGTTGAGAGGAAGAACCAGACGCTCATCGAAATGGCGAGAACGATGCTTGATGAGTACAAGACGCCGAAGAAATTTTGGGCAGAAGCGGTTGAGACTGCTTGTCATGCAACAAATCGCTTGTATCTTCACAAGCTACTCGGCAAGATGGCATACGAGCTACTCACCGGTAACAAACCCCAAGTTGGATACTTTCGAGTATTCGGCTCAAAGTGCTACATTCTTGGTAAGCATCGTCGTTTTAAATTTGCTCCTAAGTCTCATGAAGGTTTCCTACTAGGTTATGGCTCAAACTCTCACACTTACCGTGTCTACAACAATTTCACCCGAAAGGTTGAAGAGACGGTAGATGTGAAGTTTGATGAATCTAACGGCTCGCAAGTAGAGCAATTGCCAATTGATGTAGGAGACAAAATCCTTGGAAGCAATCCAAGAATTGTCTATTGGCAAGGTCCGTCCAACGAAGGTGAAGGAGAGTACCTCGTCCGTCCAAGTGGAAGCTTCTACTTCATGACAAGGTGAACCAAGAGTTGATACGGAAGCATCCACTAGTGGGACACACCAAGATGAAGAAAACGAGGAAGTGCATCAAGATGAACGTCAACAACCTCCTTCTCCACCACGACAAGAGAACGACAACGCCAACAATGAAGAAGGCCAAGAAGAAGAACACGATGAAGAAGATCTTCAACGAAGACCCAAGCAAAAGCTTTCACGAGTTCGAGCAAGAATTGCTAAAGACGATCCCGTCGAGAAAATCTATAATGATATTCAAACCGGAGAATCACTCGCTCTAAAACTTCGTTTAGCTAACTTTTGTGAAAACTATTCTTTCATCTCTAGCATTGAACCTATGAAGGTCGAAGAAGCATTGGAAGATCCGGATTGGATAAATGCTATGCATGAAGAGCTACACAACTTTGAGAGGAACCAAGTTTGGACATTGGTTGAGAAGCCCGACAACAACCACAACATCATCGGTACCAAATGGGTGTTTCGCAACAAGCAAGATGAAGATGGAGAAGTAGTTCGCAACAAAGCACGTCTAAATGGCCCAAGGCTACACACAAGTCGAAGGTATGGACTATGGTGAGACATACGCCCCGTTGCTAGACTTGAGTCCATTCGCATCTTACTTGCCTATGCTAATCACCATGATATTACCTTGTACCAAATGGACATTAAAAGTGCTTTTCTAAATGGTGAAATAGAGGAGGAAGTTTATGTTAAACAACCTCCCGGCTTTGTCAATCCTAAGAAACCCAATCATGTTTACAAACTTCACAAAGCTCTTTATGGACTTAAACAAGCTCCTAGAGCATGGTATAAATGCTTGACCAAGTTCCTTATTGAAAAAGGCTTTGAAGTTGGGAAAATTGATTCTACTCTTTTTACTAAAAGGGTTAATGGTGAACTCTTTGTGTGCCAAATTTATGTTGATGATATTATATTTGGTTCAACTAACCCTCATTTTAGTGAAAAGTTTGGGAAGCTAATGTCGGAGAAGTTTGAGATGTCTATGATGAGTGAACTCAAATTATTTCTCGGTTTGCAAATCAAGCAAACTAAGGAAGGTACTTTTGTCTCGCAAATGAAGTAAACTAAGGACTTATTCAAGAAGTTCAATATGCAAGAATGCAAAGGTATGACTACACCCATGCCTACTAGTGGACATCTTGACTTAACCAAAGATGGTGAACCGGTTGATCAAAAGGTTTATCGCTCTATGATTGGTTCATTGTTATATCTATGTGCTTCACGTCCCGATATTATGCTAAGTGTGTGCATGTGTGCACGATATCAAGCTGCCCCTAAAGAATGTCATCTTAAGGCCGTGAAAAGGATAGTGAGATACTTAATCCATACACCAAATTTTGGCATTTGGTATCCTAAGAGGGCCTCTTCGATCTTGTTGGCTATTCCGACTCGGACTATGCGGAGACAAGGTTGATAGAAAGTCCACTGGTACTTGTCAATTTCTTGGTAGATCTCTTGTGTCTTGGTCCTCCAAGAAACAAAACTCGGTATCCTTATCCACCGCTTGAAGCGAATATATTGTCATTTGGTTCATGTTGTGCTCAATTACTTTGGATGACCCAAACTCTTAAAGATTATGGGATATATGTGATACATGTTCCATTTCTTTGTGATAATGAAAGTGCTAACAAAATTGGTCATAATCCTGTGCAACATTCTCGAACTAAGCATATTGAAGTTCGTCATCATTTCATTCGAGATCATGTTGCTAAGGGTGACATTGATCTTAAGCATGTTCGCACCGAAAAGCAATTAGCTGATATATTCACTAAACCTCTTGATGAGAAAGTGTTTTGCAGGTTAAGAGGAGAATTGAACATCATTGATGCTTCAAACTTGGAGTAGAAACTCCATTGGATACATGCAAGACATGAGCTTATGACTAATCCTTGATATTTCTCTTATGATGAAAAACTTATGTCTTGGATATACTTGAATCTTGCATGTTATCTAACCCATGTAGGTACTTGGTTGAATCAATTCCATGAGATTGTAACCTACTCATATCTTGAGCAATCTCTACATCACCAAGTCTCTACACAAGGTGGTTGAAGACAAGAAAGCACGAAACCATTCAAACATATCCTTTGACAAATTCTATGTTGAAACTCATTTTTGGATACACAAGTGCTCTTCCTTGCAAGAACTAACCCATGTAGGTAGATGGACTCAAATTCCAAGTGGTGCTCCAAATTCTTGATGAGCTACATCAACCTTGAGCAACCCACGCAAGTTCAACTACATGGACAACACCACCAACCAAGGTATGTTATTCCATCTTAGAGAAGCTTTACTCCGAGTCATGAGTTAAAGCAACTCGACAAGATGTGAATACATCAAGATGCTTTAAGCGAAAAATGGCAACCCCATTTTGAGCTTAAGCGATGAGTATGGCCTATGATCAAGTGATCTCACTTGACTCCTAAGTCAATATACTCTAACATAGGTGACTTTGTCACCGACCATCTCTAGATGAAGTTCTCCTGTGTTCTTTTACGAGTTTTTGCATTTGTCTCATGCATTTGTGTTTCCTCTTTCAAAAAAAACTTCATCTAGATTTCTTTCTGTTTCTCTGCATTTACGCATCAAATTCCTTGCATATCTTTCAGTTAATTCCTTGCAAATCTTTGTGAGATCTTACTAGTCTAGTGAGCTGAGGTGACAAGTGTTTTCTGCGATGAACTCGGTTCAACCGATTTGTTATTTTCGGACCGGCCGAATCTTTTGATGACCGAAAGCATACCACTCGGTGCCACCGATTTCATAACAGGAAAAACTCTTTGCCACATATTCTGTGTTTCTTGATCCAGCTCCACTCAATGAATCTTGTCCTCTACAAGCATCACATTTTGTCATTGCTTTATGTTGTGACTCAAGGATCAAACCCATTCACGACAAATTCCAGAGGGGGAGAGAGAGATTACATCTTTATCAAGCCCTTCTTGGAAATTGATGTCAAAGGGGGAGAGAGAGATCACATCAGAGCTTATTATTTAGAGAGAGAGATCCTTCAGGGGGAGAGAGAGATCTCCAGGGGGAGAGAATACTAGTAGAAAGTATTTCTCAAGGATCCCAGATGCTTGGTGTTCAAGAGGAGATATGTCCACATGTCTTCTTGAGGGGAGAGACATGTTCATATGATCTGTTGTGCTCAATTTTGCATGAGCATACATTAGCTCACGAACTTTAGTTACGATCATCATTCATATCTTTCATTTCTGTTTTCCTTCACTCTGATTTTACATTCCTATCTTCTCCCAAAGATCCCATGTTAGATTGGGGGAGCAAGACATCTAAGGGAAAGAGATCATTTAAATTCATTGCATATCTTTACTCTTGGGGACATGTCTAATCCAATGTGGTACTCAGTACTCACTCTCTACATGTCATCCCAGTCTTGGTTTTCTTGTGGTTTCTTCTGTTTGCTCTGGCTAGTAGATGTATCCGTGTTATCTAACCTTGTTTACGCAGGTTCATTTCATCCTAAGCCAACTCAAGACCACAAGGTAAGTATATGCATCACAATCATGTGTATGAGGAATTCTTGCTGATGTACATACTGTTTGCAAGAAGGACTCATGGGCATGAAGGTATTCTGTTTAATACTTTTTGCTTCGATGCATATAGCCAAGATACATGTAACACATTGCCTGCTCTATCATGGTTATGCTATCACATGCTTCTATATTTCATATTCACATGATTGCATACATGTAGGGGAGCCTATGCTTGTTACATGTATTTCCAAAGCTTTACTTGTTATTCTTTATATCTTTATCTAAAGCTTTGATGTATGTTGCCATCAATTACCAAAAAGGGGGAGATTGAAAGCACAAGTGCTCCCTAGGTGGTTTTTGTAATTAATGACAACATATCTCTTGTTGGACTAACACTTTTATCTAGTTTGTTTCAGATAAGTTCAACAATGGAGTGGCATGGACTAAAGGATGTGGGAACTCCTTCAAGATGCTAAGGACAAAGGATTGGCTCAAGCTTCAAGCTCAAGACTCTTCATTTTACATTTTAGTGATCCAAAATCACATTGAGTCTATAGGAAAAGCCAATACTATCAAGGAGGGATGAGGTGTTGCTTAATGAGCCTCTAGCTTCATGTGCTTAGTGATATGCTCCAAAACCCTCAACTACTTTCCCACTTCCACACATATGTCCTAAACCTAAAGTCAAATTCGCCCCAATCGATTCTTTCTATCCGGGGCCACCGAGTTTGGATGTCTTAGCCACTGCCACAAACCCTAGGCAAATCGGTCTCACCGATAGGGATCTCGGTCTCACCGAGATGGGATTGTAATCTCTCTGTGTATGTCCATTATCAAAATCGGTTTCACCGAGTTTGAGCAATCGGTACTACCGAGATTACAATGCAAACTCTCTGGTTAACTTATTATCAAAATCGGTCCCACCGAGTTTGATAATCGGTCAAACCGAGTTCGATAATCGGTCAAACTGAGTTTTCCTGACCAACTCTCTGGTTAGCTAATTACCAAAATCGGTCTCACCGATTTTGTGTAATCGGTCTCACCGAGATTACGTTATGCCCTAACCCTAACCATATCGGTCCTACCGAGTTGCATTTCGGTCCCACCGAAAACCCTAACGGTCACATTATTTGCTAAATCGGTCTGACCGAGTTTAACTAATCGGTCCCACTGATTTTGATAGATTGTGTGTAACGGTTAGATTTTGTGTGGAGGCTATATATACCCCTCCACCTCCTCTTAATTCGTGGAGAGAGCCATCAGACTGAACCTACACTTCCAACTTACCATTTCTGAGAGAGAACCACCTACTCATGTGTTGAGGCCAAGATATTCCATTCCTACCATATGAATCTTGATCTCTAGCCTTCCCCAAGTTGCTTTCCACTCAAATCATCTTTCCACCAGATCCAAAACCTATGAGAGAGAGTTGAGTGTTGGGGAGACTATCATTTGAAGCACAAGAGCAAGGAGTTCATCATCAACACACCATTTGTTACTTCTTGGAGAGTGGTGTCTCCTAGATTGGCTAGGTGTCACTTGGGAGCCTCCGACAAGATTGTGGAGTTGAACCAAGAAGTTTGTAAGGGCAAGGAGATCGCCTACTTCGTGAAGATCTACCGCTAGTGAGGCAAGTCCTTAGTGGGCTGACGGCATGGTGGGATAGACAAGGTTGCTACCATTGGACCCTTCGTGGGTGGAGCCCTCAGTGGACTCGTGCAACCGTTACCCTTCGTGGGTTGAAGTCTCCACCAACGTGGAAGTACGATAGCACCACCTATCGGAACCACGCCAAAAACATCCGTGTCTCCAAATTGCGTTTGAATCCTCCAATCCCTTCCCTTTACATTCTTGCAAGTTGCATGCTTTATTTTCCGCTGCTCATATACTCTTTGCATGCTTGCTTGCTATATGTTGTGAATGTTAAACTTGTGCCTAAACTCCACTCAAACTTTAAAGAAACTTAAAAACTGCAACTTTGGTACTTAGTGTCTAATCACCCCCCCTCTAGACACCTCTTCTCAAGGTCCTACATGGCTTCACTTGTGCTAACCCGATCATCATTGATGAATCCTTTGATGCAAACTATAAAATGTTTAAGAATCGGAATGGTGAAGTGTTTGCGAGGTATATTGGTACTAACTGTAGAAATGGAACACCTTTGAAGAATATCTGGGTGCCCAAAAGTTGTCTTGACAAACTTCCTGTGAACGTCATCATGACACCACCTGGGAAGAAGACAAACCCCAGACCAAAGGCTTCATATGGTCCAAAGGCTTCATACAGAAAGAGGACTCACCAGAGTCACCCTAACGCCAATGTTTTGCAGGGAAACCATACCCAGACTTATGAATATGAGTGTGTTTCGTCCAACCGCTATGTTCATAAGACCAAGAACTTTTCTGCTTATTCTTATGAGTATTATTCACCACCTGCAAGGCTATTTTCTAGGGCTCCAAAGCCGAAGTTCTCAGATGCTACACTTAGACTCATTGCTTCTAAGCACCCATGAAGATGTGGGCGATTAAGAAAAATTAACTCTCTTTTGCAGGGAAAGGTCTCCAGCCGGAAATCAAAGGCTTCTGATGCTTATGTTGGGGACCTAAAACATCTTATGGGACGCAAGATAAAATGCCAAAATGGTCTTACTATGTATTTTGTCCCAGGATTCCTTGACAAACATCCTATTTATCCTAACCAAGATCTGAACTTTCATAATCCGCTTGTTCGTCAAATGTTTATGCTTCACAATACCCTTGGTGAAGCCTATCCCCCAAACTGCACTGTAGGGTATGACACCAAAGGCTTCAGAATGGATTATGGACAGTGGAGGCAGTAACCACATGACTGGTGATCGAAGTCTTCTCATGGATTCAACCCTACGTCCATCTGACAAGATTCTCATCACATTTTTTGACACTGGTAAAAGCAAGGTATTGGGTCTAGGTAGAGTTGCAATCTCAAAGGATCAGCACATGGATAAAGTGATGCTTGTTGAATCCCTTGGTTTCAACTTAATGTCTGTCTCAATGCTTTGTGATCTGAACATGATTGTGATATTTGGAAAATATTGTTGCCTTGTGCTTATGGAATCTAACAAATCTCTAGTCTTTGAAGGGTACCGAAAAGATGATCTGTATATGGTAGATTTCTCAGCAGGACCACATTTGGCCGTATGTCTTCTAGCAAAAGCTACGGAGTGCTGGCTCTGGCATCGGAGACTAGGGCATGCTGGCATGAGGAACCTGTACACTCTCGCAAAGAAGAAGCGTGTCGTAGGCATCGAGGGTGTCATGTTCAAGAAGGATCATCTATGCGGTGCCTGCGAAGCTGGAAAGATGACTAGGGCCAAGCATCCCTCAAAGACAATCATGACGATGTCTCGTCCCTTCAAGCTACTTCACATGGACTTATTTGGCCCTACTCACTACTCTACCTTACTACCACTGCTTGCCTCTATGGCTTCGTCATTGTTGATGATTACTCAAGATATACATGGGAGCACATAATCCTCTATAAGAATGAAGTGAGGATGTCTTCAGATGATTCGCCAATCATGCCATGACTAACTATGGCATCAAGATCAAGCACTTCAGAAGTGACAACAACACAGAATTCAAGAACACTAGCCTCGACACTTATCTTGATACATTGGGCATCACACATGAGTTCTCAACTCCATACACACCTCAGTAGAATGGCATTGTGGAGCGCAAGACCAGAACCCTCATTGAGATGGAACGGACGATGCTTGATGAGTACAAGACACCAAGAAAGTTCTGGCCTGAAGCCATTGATATTGCATGCCACATCATCGACCGTGTTTATCTTCACAAGCTTCTAAAGAAGAAATCCTATGAGCTCCTAACTGGTAAGGAGCCAAACGTCAGTTACTTCAGAGTATTTGGTGCTAGGTGTTGGATCAAGGATCCACATCACTCTTCAAAATTTGCACCGAAAGCACATGCAGGTTTTATGCTTGGCTACGAAAAGGATTCGCACTCCTACAGAGTCTTCAACCTCTTTCACTATAAAGTGGTTGAAAATGTGGATGTGCAGTTCGATGAGACTAATGGCTCACAAAGAGAGCACCTGACAAATGTGCTAGATGAAGCCTCACCAAGTGAATCTATCAAGCGTATGGGTACTGGAGAAATCATACCGTCAGAGGCACATGCTGAAGAAGAAATCATCATTTCTGCACCTAATCAACCCGAAGACACCGCTTTCGACTGAAGTCAATGCTGAAGATGAAGACAATGATCAGCAAGAGCAAAATCTTCATCCAGTTCATCCTCGTGTTGCAAATGAAGTACAGATTGAGAAGATAATCGATAGCATCAATGCACCTGGTCCACTCGCTCGTTCAAGAGCAACACAGCTAGCAAATTTCTATGGGCACTTTGCATTTGTCTCTATATCTGAACCCGAGAAAGTTGCCGAAGCCTTCATGGAACCTGAATGGATTCGAGCTATGCAAGAAGAGCTTCAACAGTTCGAGCTGAACAATGTTTGGGAACTAGTAAAGCGTCCTGATCCTTGCAAGCATAATATCATAGGCACCAAATGGATATATCGCAACAAACAAGATGAGCATGGTCAAGTCGTCAGAAACAAGGCTCGTCTCGTTGCTCAAGGTTACACTCAAGTAGAAGGGACTGAATTCGATGAAACATTTGCTCCGGTGGCAAGACTTGAAGCCATTCGCATACTGCTAGCCTATGCCAACCATCACAACATCCTTCTGTATCAAATGGATGTAAAGAGTGCCTTTTCAACGGTAAAATTGAAGAGGAAGTGTATGTTGCACAACCACCTAGTTTTGAAGACCCAAAGCATCCTGACATGGTATAGAAGCTCAACAAGGCACTGTATGGCCTCAAACAAGCCCCTTGCGCTTGGTATGACACACTCAAAGACTTCCTGAAGAGCAAAGGCTTCGAACCTGGTTCCCTGGATCCCACACTCTTCACGAAGATATATGATGGTGAACTGTTTGTGTGCCAAATCTATGTGGATGACATTATCTTCGGCTGCACTGACAAGAGATACTGGGATGAGTTTGGGCATATGATGTGAGGGAGTCCCGGATTAGGGGGTGTCCGGATAGCCGAACTATCACCGTTGGCCGGACTCCTGGACTATGAAGATACAAGATTGAAGACTTTGTCCCGTGTCCGGATGGGACTTTCCTTGGCGTGGAAGGCAAGCTTGGCACTCTGGATATGTAGATCTCCTACCATTGTAACCGACTCTGTGTAACCCTAACCTATCCGGTGTCTATATAAACCAGAGGGTTTTAGTCCATAGGACGAACAACAATCATCAATATTAATCAAGCAGGAGTAGGGTATTACCTCCATCGAGAGGGCCCGAACCTGGGTAAAAACATCGTGTCCCTTGTCTCCTGTTACCATCCGCCTAGGCATACGCGATTCGGGACCCCCTACCTGAGATCCGCCGGTTTTGACACCGACATTGGTGCTTTCATTGAGAGTTCCTCTGTGTCGTCGCCATCAGGAAGGATGCCTCATCTCGTCTTTAAAGACGATACTATCGCCAAAGAAGCCTTGGCCACTGGTCGAACTCTTCGCTAGGTGGTTTTCTCATGACCGCTAGTTCGCCACCGCTACCGACAATGACCTCTCGAGTCATCGAAACCAATCTCCATGTTAATTCGAACTTGCCGAGCAGTTAGATCCGATCGAGCTCTCCTCCATAAACGAGCTCTTGGACCGCATCGCCGCCACAGGAGTCGCCACAGACTACGACCGGATCGGGCCTAAAACCGATCAAGAGAGATCAACTCTCCCGGGCTACCCATCATGTTGCTGTGATAGAGGAGCAATGCGGCGACTCTTCTTCTATCTTAAGGACTAGCTACGTCCGATTCGATCCCTCCATGCCGGATTCCCGCAGAGGGACGGATGTCGATCAAGCCCTGAACTTAAAGTCAGGCAGCGGGTTGGATTCATTGGATAACACTCAAAAATCCGAACTTCCGAGTTCGGAAACTTCCCGGCCCCTGGGTCTTAAATTGGACGGGGTTCCTGATCCAGTTCCACCCACCCACCCAAACATTAGTGATCTATCCCGAATTCGGCAAGAGCCCGCTGAAACTGTACATCATTCTTGGGCGATTCCTCCTGGTTATGGACAGGATAAAGGACTGCCGAGAGGAGGACGCAATCCCAATTTTACGCAAAATTGCACGGACAAGGGAATCCTGAACGCCATAAGTAGTCGCGAAATTACACGCTTTGCCGACTTGGTGACCATAGTACAAAAGTACTGTGCGATGGAGAGCGCCTGGAAAACCGAAAGTAAATTTTGGGATAATCCGGCCCCGAATACATCCCTAGTCCGAAATAAAAGGGTGCATCATTACCAAGCACACAGGTTAAACACCAAAAACCAAAACCCCTAAAAGTGCAGGCTATCTTGGAGGGTTGGCTAAGCGGACCTGCAAAATTCACGATCTGAGAGGCGCCACTCCAACTCATAGCCTTCGAGCATGTTGGATACTCGGCAGGTGGCCAAAAGTGGCGAAGAGCTTCTAGCAGAATCCCAGCCCGGCAACACCAAGATGCAGTGTTAACAGTCTTCGAGACTTTCGCATCAAACAACATGCGAAAAGAACACTCCATAACCTTGCGAAGTCTACCAAGTAGCAACAATAGATCCATGGGTGACACGGCAATTACCTTTAATGCCATGGACGAACCTAAATTCGAACAGCCCGAGCACCGGCCGCATTGGTACTCGGTCCGATAGTGGGCGGCTTTCGCCTTACTAAGGTACTCATGGATGGCGGCGTGACTAAACCTCATCTATGAGGAAACCCTCCGAAAAATGGAAATAGGCTGGAACCGCATTGAGCGAAGCAGCACAACCTTTAGAGGAATAATCCTAGCGGAAGCATGCTTTGCACGGGAAAAATCACACCGGACGAGTGTTCGCTCATGGACAATTACAGGTCCGAGGAGGTCACATTTCAATTGGCCCCGTTCAACAGCGGATATCATGCTTTATTAGGACGAGAGGCATTCACAATTTTTCAAGCTATACCCCATTATGGGTACATGAAGCTTAAAATGCCCGGACCTAACGGAATCATCACTCTCGCTAGTGATCCGAACATAGCACTCCGCGCCCGAAAACAAGACAACCGCACTAGCCCTCGAGGCACTATCCAAAGCCCTAGCGGCCGAGGAACTCACCGATGCGCTCCATGATGAAACGAGGACGATGCGATACTTGATAAAAGATCCAAGTCCACCTCTTTTAAACCAGCGGATGAAATAGTCAAATTCCAAGTCCACCCAACGGACCTGTAAAGACGGCCTCCATTGGGGCACAATTAAACCACGATGTAGACGCCAGACCACGAGAATTTCTGCGAGAAAAGCTGGGACATCTTTGCACGGCACCCTTCAGACATGCCAGAATCCCACGTCGGCTGGCCGAGCACAGCCTAAATATCCTAAAAGGATTCAAGCCGATCAAACAGGCTCTTGGCGCTTTTAGAACCCAAGAGACAGGCCATGGGAGAGGAGATAGCCAAACTTTTGGAAGCCGGATTCATCAGAGATATAAAACATCCGGACTGGCTAGCAAACCTGGTGATGGTAACAAAGAAGGATAAATCCTGGCGCCTATGTGTTGATTTTAAAAACCTTAATAAGGCTTGCCCAAAGGATCCCTTCCCCCTCCCTCGAATTGATCAAATTATTGACGCTTCTGACGAGACACGACTCATTGTGCTTCCTCGACGCGTACTCGGCTACCACCAAATCAAGATGGCGGAGCAGAACCAAGATGCAACAGCATTCATCACTCCATACTGCCCAACCCAATGCCCTTTGGGCTCAAAACGCCCGGCGCAACATATCGGCGCATGATTGAGACATGTCCGGTAAACCAGATCGGCAAAAGCGGTGGAAGCATATGTAGATGGCGTGGTCGTCAAAACCAAGCACGTCGAAACTCTAGTAGGCGACTTGAGGCTCACATTCGACAATCTTGAAAATATGACATCAAGCTCAATCCGGAAAATGCGTCTTGGCGTTCGGTAGGAAAGCTCACAGGCTTCATTGTGTCCGTAGAGAAATTGAAGCAAACCCAGCCATGATCCGAGCTCTGTCACAATTGGATATTCCAAAAGACCTCAAACAAATACAAAAATTGACGGGATGTGTAGCGGCTCTAAGCCGCTTTATTTCCCGTTTGGGAGAAAAGGCGTTACCCCTTTACCGCCTCCTCCGGTAACGAACACTTCGAGTGGGCCGGATGCATACGGCCGGACTTCGAAGAAATAAAGGCCATTTTGGCAACAAATCCGGTCTGGCCGCGTAGCGATGGGCGAACCAATGCTATTATATATCGCCGCAACACATCAAGTTGTCGGTAGCGGTGCTCGTTGTCGAACGAGAAGCGGACGGACACCGGTTCCCTCTTCAAAACTGGTTTACTATGTGTCCACCGTCCTAACTCCATGCAAGTCGAGACGCACACTATCAAAAGATAGCATACGCGGTGTTCATGGCATCCGGAAGCTGCGACACTACTTTCAAGAGTGTTCGATAACGGTAGCCTCCGAAGTACCTCTTAACGACATTATAAACAACCGCGACGCGACGGGCTGGATTGCTAAATGGGCCATAGAGCTCCTTCCATTCGACATAACTTATAAGCCACGATGATCTATTAAGTCACAGGTTTTGGCCGACTTCGTGGCCGAATGGACTAAAGCCGAACTCCCTAAAGAGTACGGCGCATACTCCAATTGGATCATGCACTTTAGCGGCTCCAAAATGTTGGCGGCACGAAAGTGGCGTCGTCTGGCGTCTGGCGGGGACACAGTCCAATCGTCCTTGAGATAATGTATACGGACTCCAACAACGCGGCGAATACGAGGCCCATACGCACGGCCTCCGGATGGCGATCTCCATGGGCATTCAACGCCTAGAGGTGCGCGAGGATTGAACCTCGCAATATCTCAAATAAGCGGAGACTTTGATGCCAAAGATCCGAAAATGGCAGCATACCGCAATGCGGTCCTAAAAATGTCGGCCGCAGTTGAAGGGCTCTAATTTCATCATATAGCCCCGGATAACAACCAGGCGGCGGATATATTGGCACGCATCGGTGCAAAACGCGATGCCGTCCCACCCAATATCTTTCTGGAACGACTGTTCAATCCATCCGTACCATGGGAAGGGGAGTCCGGCAATAACAATCCGGACCCAACCGCACTGCCTGACGTCGAACACTCTAACACAACCGGAGGCTCTGCCCCCGAGATAACACCCTCCGCTCACGAAATAATGGCGGTTATCGCCCCGTGGACGGAACCATTCCTAGCCTACCTAACTAGGCGGGAACTCCCGAAGACCAAAATGAGGCTTCATTTGCATAGTACGGCGATCTAAAGCCTACAAAGTCCATGAGGGAGAGCTTTATAAGAAAAGCACTATAGGAGTCCTTCAAAGGTGTATCTCCGAAGAGGAAGGGCGAAACCTCCTGGCTGAAATTCATGCCGGACTGGGTGGGCACCATGCCGCAGCCCGGGCCCTTGTAGGCAAGGCCTTCCGTACAGGATTTTATTGGCCGATGGCCCGGCGGAATCTTGGATTTAGTCCAACGATCGTCTGCCGACTTTTTGCTAACCAAAGCCACATGCCACCCACGCCCTCAAAACTATACCCATCACTGGCCATTCATGATGCAGGGGGCTTGACATGGTTGGACCCCTTAAGGGAGGAACCCACAAGCAAAAATACCTATTGGTCATGGTGGATAAATTCACCAAATGGATAGAGGCCAAGCACTGTTAAAACGGCGAATCCGGACGGTGATAGACTTCATATCAGGGGTAGTGCACCGTTACGGTGTCCCCCAGTATCATCGCGATAACGGCACCAACTTCACGGCCGATGAGGTCAAATTATGGTGCAAAAACATGGGCATCAAGCTCGATTACGCCTCGGTCTATCACCCTCAAACCAACGGCCAAGTCGAGCGAGCAAATGGTCTAATCATGGCGGCATTAAACCCAGACTAGTGCGGTCCCTCAAGGAATCTAACACACCTTTGGGTTGAGGAGCTCGACTCCGTACTGGGGGCTGCGGACCATGCTGAATCGTACTACGGATTCACACCATTCTTTATGGTGTCTGGTAGCAGAGGCGATCTTGCCTGCGACATAATACATGACTCACCTCGGCGATGCGCATGTATGAAGAAAGAGAAGCCGAGCTCGATCGGTAGGACAGTTTGGACGCATTGGAGGAGGAGCGCGACGTGGCAAAAGCTCGTTCCGCATTCTATCAACAATGAGCTCGAAGATATCAAAGCAGGAAGTAAGGGCCAAAGCTTATAACGTTGGCAAACTAGTTCTCGCTGCCGGACAATAAAAGGACAAACTGAAGCCCAAATGGGAAGGTCCCTTCATCATCGACCAGGTCCTGACCGGCGGAGCATACCGTCTAAAGCGCATCGGATAACCGACTCGAGCCGAACCCATGGAACGCAGCCCGTCTATGAAGATTCTACGCTTAAGCGCCGGACTCCAAGTTCGTCTCCTTCCTCCGTCCACATTTTCTATTTTTGCTGTCTTTTATTTCTCTCCTTCCTCCTCCTTCTTCTTGAAGCCTCTAGAGGCTTGTTTGCACTTTTTCGCACATACTTGATGCGCTGTCCGCACTCATTATACCTGGGGGCTTCTTTAACAGAAGCTTATCTATACGGGCTTCATGCCCAAAACATGTGTTAAACTTCCGCATGTACCTTTTATTCACCATTATATGCATCGATATGACTTAAGTTTTGGCCAAGCTGGGTTGCTTGGCTCCTGTGCTTACCCCTACGTTCCCGATTGTTCAGCTAGGTGGTAAAGGGAGCACCTCTGTGGTTGTTACTTCCGAATTGACGGATGTGTACCTCGGCCGGGTGAAGCCGAAAAGCTAAGCGTTCTTAAGGGAATATTCGGTTGGTGAACTGAAAGATGATTTTTAACTATTTACCCATCTGCCCCAGATGATTTTACGCTTTCATAGCAGCTTTTGACATGCACTTTAGGGCATGCATCCCAAATGAAAGGAACCCTTAGCGGAACTATTCTCCTGGAAGATGTTTCTTACTACCCATGTAATATAACATAACTAGTTGGGCACTTGTCTGATACAGCAATAATGACCCCTACGCCTTGTCTCCATGCATACCCCGGTTCTTATATAACCACGAAGGTATTCGGACACACGCCGGACTATTGGGTCCCGAGGTCGAAGCGAAAAGGTCCGCTATGACAAACGATCTACAATCCGGCTAGAAGACATTTTTTCATGTCATATTTTTACATAGTCAACTCGACTCATTGTATTCCTCCTCAATGCCATCTAATAGGCTATCAATCTTGCTGGGAATACTTGGCGGCCAATTCTACTTGGCCGTACACTAAGCTTACAGGGATCTCCATCCCATCAGGCCCACCAGGTCCGACCTCGGCAATGTGGTTTGGGTCAGCCTTCGTGTACCGCGTCTTTACCATGGCCCAGGCCTCCCTGGCGCCTTGACGGCAGGCCGATATCTTCCATAGTCGGAAGCGCCGTCGTGCTCCTTGAAGCCGCTCTGCCCGGCTCCCCAATGCCTTGAGGCGGGGAGATAGATAGCCACAAGGCACAGACGACGCTTTTCATCACTGTCCGGACTCGTTCGTGCGGTGGCGCAATTCGGGAAGAAGATCACTTTCGAAGAACTGGGCATCTCCTCCTCGGGGCGACACGTGAGCAAACCTACGTACATGTTTATGTTAGTCGCCTTCCTCGCCGAACTCTTTCAAAGTTCGCTCAAGCACTCTTGAAAATGCCTTGACGAAGCCGCCGATTCTCCTTCTGAGTCGGACAAGCTGAGCACGAACATCCTTTAGTTCCTCACCCAGCTTGGTGTTGGCATCCTGGAGGTTATTTTTCTCCTGCCGCACCCTCGTAAGCACGCTCTCGCCGGCGTTTAGCTGGCGCAAGAGCTTCTGCTTGTTCGGATCTAGTCCGGCGCCATCTGCAATGTTTTTGTCAGATTTACACACCCGCCGCACTTCATAAACTATTTATCTTTTGAAGCGTATATTACGGAGGGGTCTCTGTGGCTCCCCCTGCGGCTGCTAGTGCGGCCTCAAGTTGGGCCTTGCACTCTTCAAGCTCTGGGACGATCGGGTACTCTTTTTGTAAGATCTGCATAACAAATGATCCTTAAATCAGTTATTCTAACTATTTTAAGTCTCTGGGCTCTTGGCATATATAATCATCAAATTCCCTTACCCGTATGTCCTTTACATCTTGCTCCATGGCTCTGGCTAGACCATCTTGGCGGCTTGCAGGTGCGCGTCTCCCGAATTGAAGGCATTCAAGGCCTCTTGGGAGAAACATGCGTCACGAAGAACTGTCCCGGCGACGCCTTTGTGATTCAAGGCGCTCTCCACCTCGGAGTTGGTGGCGGACAATCTGTCGGCATCCTCTGCCGGAGGAGCATCCCACGTCGCCTCGTGTTCGCCTCCGCTTACGGACCCGGCTTTGGAGCCTGGCGGCGGAGGTTCGATTGGCAACCTCTCCGGACTCGGTCGGCGGCGCTCTTTCTGAAAAGCGTCAGCGTTAGTACGCCTTCCAGGAATCAATCCTAGGAACATGGTGACACGCCATACTATTGCGGCGGAGTTTCGATCCGGACCGCACTCCTTTTTGCTTCTTGAGGCGTCGCCCCTTGTTGGCCGGCCGCATGGCTCGGCTTCCTGCCTCGAAGGTACCCCCTGCGAAACACCATTGGTATACGATGATCAAGAAATAAGCACGGATGGGTCATTATTAGAATATTGGGACCTTGGTCTCAGTTACCTGCGAGGCTGGAAGTATTCCGGGGTAATCGGCCGTAATGGCAACCAAAGCATTGTCGATACTAAGTTGGTAGAATACCCCGTCGATCAACTCCACCTTTATATCCGGATCCTCTTCGGAGGTCGGATCGAGGGACCGTTCCGGATCCTCGGGTTGTGGGGGCAGGCTGTGTATCTTCTCCACAGTCCGGCGCAGTTCCTGCGCAGAAACCATGAAATGAGATATTTAACCACGGGAACATGGATCGGACAGGTCACAAAGATGTTTGCTTACCCAGCTTTGGGGATTATTCAAAGAAAACTCCTTCAGCGGATTGACGCGGAGAAAATCCTCCTCCTCCCCTTTATACATGGCAGACAAGATCTTCACCAGTTCGGTGACCGATCCCGGCCCTTTGTGGCCATGGCGGGTGGCATCGTCCTCCCCGTTGAAGTCCCACATGGGGTGGCCCCTATATTGGAGCGGCTGCACTCCCCTCATAATGCAGATTGACATGACTCCAATCATGGTCAATCCGGCATGAGCGAGTAATCTTATTTGGCTCATCAAGTAGAGGACATCCCGGTCATTTTCCCTCTGGGGGCTCTGAAGGCGCCAGCTTAGGCGCTTCTTTAGAGGAGCATTGCTAAACTCCGGAAGGCCGGTCCGAACAGGATCCGGCAGCGGGACGTCCTCCATGTAAAACCATTCCGAAGGCCAGTCTTCGGACGCCTTCTTCGGGGTTCCGGATAGGTATCCGGTCCCGGCGATGCGCCATAGCTCAGCTCCGCCCACTTGATATATTGACCCCTCGTAAGAACAGGGTACTAGGAAAAATAATCTCTTCCACAGCCCGAAATGAGCCTCGACGCCCAGGAACAGTTCGCAAAGGGCCACGAAGCCCGCGATGTGCAAAATGGAGGCAGGCGTAAGGTGGTGCAACTGGAGGCCGTAGAACTCCTAGAGCCCCGGAGAAAGCGGATGGATTGGAAATCTGAGTCCTCTTACTAGATAAGAGATGAAGCATACCCGCTCTCCTTTAGAAGGATCGGGGACACTCTCCGCTTGCTTTCCGCCCTTGTAGGTGGCAAGTCCGGCTCGAACCGGAACCAAGAAGGCCGGGGGAAGGAATCCCTTGGTTTGGAGTATAACTAGCTCGCTATGCGGGACTGAGCATCTCTCCCAATTTACAGGCTGAGGGCTTGGAGCGCGAGAGGAGGAGCCGCGTCGACTGTCCATGATGGAATGGGCTTTGGTCAGAGGCGCTCCGATGAAAGCTCGCGAAGGGGGGATGGTGTGACTCAGATCTAGATCCTCACTCCTTTTATAGGCAGCTCGTTCACACAGCTAGGTGGGTAAGTGTAAAAATACCCTGGCTTTTCGCATTCATTCAAACACGTGGAATATGGCCATTATTGGGCATAGAAGCCAAGGAGCGCAGCATTTATCAGAAGCCGGACACTATTCGACAAGTATATGGAATTTGGAGAAGAACCCGCCTCGCAATGCCGAAGACAATCAACGCGGACTCATCGTCATTGAAGCCTGGTTGGGGAGCTCTTGAGGGAGTCCCGGATTAGGGGTGTCCAGATAGCGAACTATCACCGTTGGCGGACTCTGGACTATGAAGATACAAGATTGAAGACTTTGTCCCTTGTCCGGATGGGACTTTCCTTGGCGTGGAAGGCAAGCTTGGCGTCTGGATATGTAGATCTCCTACCATTGTAACCGACTGTGTAACCCTAACCTATCCGGTGTCTATATAAACCAGAGGGTTTTAGTCCGTAGAGACGAACAACAATCATACCATAGGCTAGCTTCTAGGGTTTAGCCTCTACGATCTCGTGGTAGATCTACTCTTGTACTACCCATATCATCAATATTAATCAAGCGGGAGTAGGGTATTACCTCCATCGAGAGGGCCCGAACCTGGGTAAAAACATCGTGTCCCTTGTCTCCTGTTACCATCCGCCTAGACGCACAGTTCGGGACCCCCTACCCGAGGTCCGCCGGTTTTGACACCGACATGTTGCAAGAACAATACTAGATGTCCATGATGGGTGAGCTGAAGTTCTTCCTCGGTCTTCAAATCCGTCAGCGGAGCAACGGCATCTTCATATCACAAGAGAAATACCTCAAAGATTGCCTGAAGAAGTTTGGAATGCAAGATTGCAAAGGGTACACGACGCCAATGCCAACCAAAAGTCATCTGGGCTCCGATGACAATGGTAAAGAGTTTGATCAAAAGGTCTACCGCTCCATGATTGGTTCTTTGCTCTATTTATCTGCATCTAGGCCAGATATAATGCTTAGCGTTTTGCATGTGTGCCTGATTCCAAGCGGCACCAAAGGAATCGCATCACTTAGCAGTGAAGCAAATTCTTCGATATTTGGCTTACACCCCAACTCTAGGATTATGGTATCCAAAGGGCTCAGAGTTTGATCTAGTTGGATTCTCATATGCTGATTATGCTGGTGACAAGGTTGATCGCAAGTCCACATCAAGCACATGTCACTTTCTTGGGTGATCTCTTGTCTGTTGGTCTTCAAAGAAGCAGAACTGTGTATCCCTCTCCACTGCTGAATCTGAATACATTGCTGCTGGATCTTGCTGCGCTCAGCTTCTATGGATGAAGAAAACTCTCAAGGACTATGGCATCCACCTGAAGCAAGTGTCACTCTACTATGACAATGAAAGCGCTATCAAGATTGCCAACAATCCAGTTCAGCACTCGAAGACAAAGCACATTCAGATCCATCATCACTTTCTCAGAGATCATGTCATGAAGGAAGATATTAATATCATTTACGTCAACACTGAAGAGCAATTGGCGGATATCTTCACAAAGCCCTTGGATGAGAAAAGGTTTTGCAAGTTGTGGTGTGAGCTAAATATCTTAGAATCCTCAAATGTCATGTAATTGGACACACATCCTAATGCTTATGCATGTTGATGACTTAGATGTGCAACACATGAAGTAACATATATCTTCAATCAATGAAGACATACACTCTAAGTGTGAATACATTACCGAGGAATTTGACTTTAGAGCTCCACGATAATTGTGCGCTGTGTCTGGGTCTAATACTTCCTATACGGTGGGTAACGCCACCACCAAAATCTTCTTGAAGTGTTTCATTTGGCGTCATGATTGCAAAGTCTTCGCATTTGGTTTGTCTTCAACATTGATTTCTCCTCATGGTTTACCTTCGCAATGTTGAGTTGGTCTTAGACTGATATATATATATATATATATATATATATATATATATATATATATATATATAGGAGTAGGATTTTCTACAATAGCTTGCCACAGAACTAGTTAAGGTTTTCAACGGTGGAAAAATTCTCAAAAAACCTGAAAAAAATACTAAACCAACACACCTATAATATAACATGATCCAATGGAGGGATTAAAAAAATATGACTGCATGTGTCCTGGACAAAAAGAACACAATTTTCAATATATATTGGTCCTGCAGTGAGCTGAAATGCTTGTTTTTTCGCTGAGGACACATAAATGCATATTTTCACAATCACACCGTTGGTAAAACGGTGTCTATCATAGCTTGCCATAGAACTAGTTAAGGCTTGCTAAACATTTAACGGTTTAAAAGTAAGTAAAAAATATGAAATAAATAGGGGATCCTCACTCTAATATAATAAGATGATCCAACGGTGTGATTGTGAAAATATGCATTTATGTGTCCTCAATGAAAAAACAAGCGATTCAGCTCACTTGGGATCAATATATATTGAAACATTTGTTATTTTTGTCCAGGACACATGCAATCATATTTTTTCAATCCCTCCATTGGATCATTTTATATTATAGGTGTGGTGGTTCAGTATTTTTTTCAGGATTTTTAAGAACTTTTACACCGTCGAAAACCTTAACTAGTTCTGTGGCAAGCTATTGTAGAAAATCCTACTCCTATATATATATATATATATATATATATATATATATATATATATATATTCATGTTCTGTCCTCTACAACATTCACTTATAGGTATGTCTTCATACTAGAATTTTATTGTGATCTAAGTGAATGTGATCGGACCCTAACCCCTTCTGTGCTTCTACCTCAAATTCTATCTATCTAAGTCATATGCATTCTATTGAAACCTGTCAAATGTCTTCACTGAGTCCTTGTCAGTAGAAGACACAGAGACAAACATTTAAATCTGTTTTTAATGCCATATACCTTTTGCACGAATCTGAGAAGCCGGAATGACCACCCGACAATCCAGGCATGCGTGGGAACATGGGACAACTTCCAATAAGTTGCATGCAGGCCAAGTGTCCTTCAGATATGAACCGCCAGGGGCACCTGCGTAATTACGCCGTGCAGTCCCTTTCCTTACAAATACACACACCGCACGGTCATTATCTCTTCTTCCACCTCACTCAAACCCTAGCGCCTCCACTAGCTCGCGTCGACGCCGGAGACGAAGCGCTTAGCTGTCGCGACTTCTTCGACGCCGTCCTCACGCCGGCCACGGACCTCGTCCTCTCCGCCGCCGCTGTAGGTGTCTTCCGCCGCCAACTTAGGGCGCGGGAGATGGAACTCCTCGGCTTCTAACTCTGCCTCGTCTAGCAGTTCGTCAGCGGTAACTAAATCACACCTTTTACTATCTTTTTAATCCGTCAAATCCATCCACTTCAACCAAAAGTGGTTTCTATACTTCCAAATCTGGATCCGTCTTTATATGCATCTCATATCTTGCTATAATATTTACTTATGCTTCATAACTAGTTAGATTCGTCACTTGTACTTATTCATGGATTCGTACAAATCTGGAACCAACTCTCTCCAAATAACTGAATGTCTTCGCTCTCTGACGTCAATGTCTTCAAACCGATTTATCTTCAAAATCTTCTGAGAATGCATATGACCTTTTCCCCTTCCCTCACACCTCTAATGTTGTCACGGGTACATGTCCGTGGGAGAATCCCTTGGTTCTCATAGTCTGCATTCATTTGCAGAGTTCTTACAGCATCATATTCACTCCCCTGAAGCCAGTTCTTGTATGACTAGTAGACGAAAGCCTTTCACTATTCTGAAGCCTATCTGCTTGAATATTATGGCCACAGAAAAAGTTTGCTAGGAAAGGTGGCAGGTAGCACAGAGGCAACACAACTCTAGATCTGCTTCCGGATCTGTATGAATTGTACAAACTGATCCCGAGGAAAACTACAATCAGCGCAAGACCCAAATCCAATGGATTCGAAGATATTGGGCAGAACAGTGGTTCAAGTACAACTTCGTCACTGCCGAGTATGCTGAGAAGAACACAATCAAGCGCCCATGGGGCGATATACTATACAAGAATCTGCAGCCAAAATCGAAGCCTGAAGCTATTACCCAAGGCTTCTACCCATGCATGGTCCGTGGACCAAAGCCTGAGACTGCCGACCCATTATCTATGTTATGGTGTCGCGAAGACAATCTTTTCAAGCGCACTTATCAGTTCACCAAAGAGTCAGCTGCCAAGAACAAAAGGGATTTTGGACTCAACTTCAACCCTAGTCCGTCTGCTCCAAGGCAGGATGGCACTCGCGACGCCAATCCAAATGTCATCGGCCCCTTCACTAGCTTCGATGGGCTCCTCTCCCACATTGCTCAGAGGGCCACAGTGGAGCAATCAGCTGATGACGCGGACTCCAAAGATGTGCCAGCTTCACCAAAACAAAAGAAAAAGAAGTCAAAAGCTTCAACTGTGAAGCCGTTGAAGACTGCACCTCCTGAACCCAGTGTGAAGTCTGAAATCTGTCACGGGTCTCCAAGAGGGCCAAGAAGACCAGGAAGCCCAAGAAGATTTATGGGCATGAACTGACTTGTACTGCTGTTCTGCGCAACGAGGAAGACGCCATTGATCTGTCTAGTGATGAAGATCTTGGTGATGAAGCACTTGAGATGTTGATCAAGAGCAAGCAAGAGGCAGATATCTTCAACGATCTGCCCCTCTTTGATGTTGATATTCTGAACAACTTCATCGATGAGTGGTTTGATGACCAGAGCATCAGTATTGATGATCTTCTGCTGCCTGTGGACATAAGCGTCACGTTTCATGGAGCCATTGCTAATGAGTTGGCCTTGGCTCAGAAAATCTTCGAGCTCAAGAACAAGATTGATTATGAGAAGGCGCATTTCAAGAAGAATATGGCCAAGCTCAGTGTGGCTGATGTGCAGATCTTCAAGAAGATGCTGCATGATCTTAAGGAACAATTACACAAGAAGCATGAAGAAGCAAAAGGCTCATGAGGGTGCATGAAGTACTTTGCGCAGAAATGTGTTCAAGCTCGAAGCTGAGAAGCGAAAGGCACTTGGGCGTCTTGGCATCGACCCCAGGATGGCTGCCAAGCAAAAGAAGAAGTCTACTGCGACCCAAACTGAAGCACCAAGGCAGAAAGAACCTCACATTGTCTTCCTTGCCAGTATGACTGGCACGAAGCCTAAGGTCACCTTAGCAGCTTTAGAGCTAAAGAAAACAAAGGGCATCTGAAGCCGAAGCTAGGAAGCGGAAGCATAAAGACACTTCTGATGATGCTCCATCCAAGAAGAAATTGAAGACAAAGTCTTCAAAGAAAGATCGTGTTGCTGCCCCAGAGCCCCTCATCGTTGAACCTATATTCGTTGATCTTCCTACTTCAACCAACCAAGAGCGTCGTCCTGTGATCCATGAGCCTGCTTCCACAGAGGCTACAGAAAATGAAGAATTTCCAGTTGCTGATCCCATCATAGCTGAAGACATTGGTCATGAAGACAATGTTTATGATGATGTAGTCCTTCCTCAGCTTGAGCCCCAATCGGTATCATCGCCTGCTCCAACAAGCAGTGAAATTATCAGCATTGGTCGTCCGTTGACGCCAATCGCTCAGGATGACTCATGGGCTGAGCGCCAACAGCTAGACACCCCGGTCCATGATGAGACACCAAGAACATCACCACCTCAAGTCACCACTCCAGTGCTTGACGATGACAACTACATGGTACAGACCACTCCTTCACCAAGGGCGTCGCCCACATTTTGCAGGCTTCGCAAAGGCCCCAGGCCTCAAGTCACCATGTCGAGCATTCCAGAAGGGGAAGTGCACCAAAGCTTAGTCGCACATCAAGTGTTTCCTGAAGCCACCCCTCCTGCGAATGCCTCTGAGTCTGAAGCCAAAGTCGCTGAAGACATTCCAGCTGCATCAGCCGATGAAGACAAAGAAGAAAGTGAAGAAGAAAGAGTTGCTAAACCCCCAGCTACTGATCAAGTCGTTCTCGAGGAGAATGTGATTGTGCCCGACCCTCTAGTTCTTGAACAGATGGAGGTTGAAAACACTAAGGCTGCCACCAACAACACCACTGAAGCCAATGACACAGTCATGGCTGAAGACAATGTGGAGCCTGAAGCCACTGAGAATGCTGAAGTCACTGTGACACCAATCATCTCGGATAGCTCTATTCCTCCTCCAAGGCCTCACACCATGGAACAGGCAGTAAATCATGAAGGTCAACTAGTCACTGTCAGATGGCCAATTTATGGTTCCAACCACTGCTCCAGGACCACAATATGATTACCATGTGGAGCAGAGGCCTCAAGTTCAGAAGCCCAAGCCTAGGCTACCAAGACTTCCAGGTGCTGCAACTTCATAGGGTTCTTTCAGCGTGCACAGCTTCAGAGAGCACAATACCTTCTTTGACAGCGCCAAGAATCCTTATTCGAAACCAAAGATCTCCTCTGACAGATTCTGGAGTTATCAGCAGCGAAGCTATTAGTCGTGCATCCTCTACAACCAAGAGCAGATCTTTCCACACATGCGTCTGGATTGTGAAGCCATAGCTGGGCTGTCGTGTCTTGAAGAAACTCTTGACTACTTTCGGGGATGTTGGTCTTGTGCCATTTGTGACTGACAAAGAACACTGGAATGAAAAGCTTCTCCTGCAGTTCTATGCCACACTCCATATTCGCGGCTACAACAGGGATCCGAAGACATGGATCCTTGAGTGGATGTCAGGTGATGTACATCACGAAGCCAAAGCTCAAGACATTATCGAGCTTACTTCCCTGCCCACTCCAGGTGAGTTATGCGAACCTGGTTGTAAGCTTCATAGAGATGAACTGCAGAGTATCTTTCAGAGGCCCGAACCAAACATGAGTCAGATGCTCAGTATGATGAAGCCATTGCCTCAAGATGCTGAATACCCAAAGGAGTTCTTTGTGAAGGACCTCGAGTACTTGCCATGCACATTATACCATATTCTGAGGCGTACTCTAAGGCCGATCAAGGGACATTCTTCTGAAGCTAAACTTGAAGGAGACATGAAGACTTTGGTATTCTATATGATCAATGGCATCAGATTCAACACCCAGGATTTCTTCATCAAACAACTAGCTGCTTCTGGGATTGATCTGTTTGGCATGAAGTTCTATGCTCCATGGGTGATGCGCCTGATCAAGCTTCATTCCACCATTGACTATCAGCCCTCAGCATGCAACCACATTGTTTTTCTGCCTGAGGTTGATCTGCCTACTGAAGCCATCTACCCCGAGCCTGCCAAGAAGCCCCTACATCTTCAGAATGCTGAACATCAAAGCTTCTCGCAGCCAATTGAAGGAATTCTTTTCCCCAATGATGCAACCCCCGCTTATCCTCTGGCTGGAAACATGAGAGTGCCACACCGTGCCAACACCGAAGCCACTGCAAGCACTATTGCCCAAAGGCCTCAGAAGCGATCTCATGTACTCAATGACCGAGAGCTTCTTGTGGTGTTGCATCAGAAGCAGGATAAGCATCATGACTGGCTAAAGCGTCAGATGCAGAGTATCTTGGTGGATGTCAATCGCATTCGCAACTTGGCTACCAAGAACTCATTTGTTGCACATGAAGCCTGTCGGTGGTCCTGGAAGAGCCTCACAATGCTCTGTCCTGAAGACGATCTTCGCGAAGATGGCTTCACAGAGAATTTCAAGTTTGATTCCAGGCCTCCAGCAAGCTATCATCGCACACCATCTATTGAAGATTATGAACATTCATCTTCAGCTGCAGCAGTTGTTGCGAGAGTCGTCGATGAAGAAGACGACGCCACTTCACCAACCATGGCTGCACTGCATCTGGATTCTGCGTCAGGCCCGTCTACACCACCAAACTCCAACGTCGACCCTGCTCCATCATCCACTCCTGATGGGAACGAGTAGATACTCTATGTCTTCAAACCTTTTTGGTCATTACTGACAAAAGGGGGAGAAGCTTATGTGTTGATAGTCTTCAAGCGGGTCCCTATGTTGGTTGCATTACTTTTGCCAAGTCTATACAACTCTCGTCTTTTGAAACATTTGGTCCTTTGAGTTGTAACACTTAAACTCGATGTTAAATGCGCTACTTTTACGCTACCTTGTGATGCGATGATAAATTCCGCATGAAGCCATTCATGACGTCCATTTTTCATTATTCATGTCATTATCTTTGTTATCTTTATATGCATGACGAATTGTCTTCATAAGTTGAAGAGGATCTCCACAAAGTAAAACCTGCCATGTGCATTTGCATTCGAAAGCAAACTACTTATATGCACATCTTCACGGGGAGCCTTTTGCTACTTATGAAGACAATGCCTTAATCCTTAACTTTCACATACTTTTATCCACGTTGAAAACTTCAACAAGTTTGTCATCAATCACCATAAAGGGGGAGATTGTAAGTGCATCTAGTGCCTCCCCTAGTTGGTTTTGGAGTATTGACGACAAACTTGGTTGAGGGACTAATGTGTTTGTGAGAATTGCAGGATAACACAGGTAGTAGTCCCTTATTGATTCAGTTTACCTACCAGAGATGACCCCTAAAAATGTGTGAAGACATTGAAGACAATGGTGGTCTGTGAAGATATTCAAAGTGAAGATTATGACATTAGAAGACACTCACATGAAGACTATGGGGTGCAAAGACATAGTTGTTTCGTAGTTCCCTTTTCTTCTTTGTTGAGTCATAGGAACCATCATACTGTTAAGTGGGATCCAAGTGAACAAAGTCAGAGTGACTGATGTGATGCTCAACCAAATCCTATGTCTTCGAGCGAAGACAATGAGAGCAAATCTTATCCAGAGCTGGATGAGTCCGCTTTACTTGTAGCCCAAGTCAAGCTGTCGCGTGTGTTTGAAATCTGACCGTTGGACACGTGTCAGTTCCTTAGTGACCCAGGTTCATTTCAAACAAAGCAGGTCGGGTTGCCTCCTGGCTATAAATAGCCCACCCCCTACACCATACATTAGTGGCTACTCAGAGTTAGTGCACGACTTTTGTCGTTTGAGAGCAACCCACCTCCGAAGCATTTGAGAGAGAGAGATCCTTGTGAGGACAAAGCCCAAAACACCCAAAGTCAAAGAGTGTTAGGCATCACTGAAGTCTTTCTGTCCGTGTGATCTGAAGACTTGTTACACTTGAGGACTGTGAATCCTCCAGCCGGTTAGGCATCGCGTTCTGAGCATCCAAGAGCCATTGTGGATTGCCAGTGAACGAAGTCTGTGAAGGTTTGGAAGTCTACCTTGAAGACTTACCAGAGTGATTGGGCGAGGACTAAGTGTTCTTAGCTCAAGGGGAATAAGGTGAAGACACGGTCTTCTGAGTTAAATCTCAGCCTCCCTAGCCAGACGTACTGTTGTCACAGCAACTGGAACTGGTCTACCAAATCCTTGTCTTCACCAAGCAACTGGTTCTATCCTTCGCTTCCCTTTACTTATAGTTTGTCTTCATGAAGTCATTGCCTGCTTGCATGATCTGATTGTCTTCACTGTGTGAAGACTGTTTGTTGTTTCGCTTCATACTATCTTCCATCCTGATCCATACTACCTAGCTGCTTATAGTCTTTGTGCTCTCACTTTGTTGCTTACTTGACTATGGCTTGTCTAGTGTAGTCTACCTTCCGCTACATATCAATAGGTTCATTTCTACTGTTTGTCTTCAAAGCCCTTGTGTTTTGAAGACTTTAATAAAAATCGCCTATTCACCCCCCCCCCTAGTCGATAACTAGCACTTTCAGTTACCACCTTACGTTTCGCTTGTTCGGGTAAGGTAGTAAAGGGAGAACTACTGCGATTGTGTTTCTGGTTCGTCCGGTCAAAACACCTCAGTAGAGAAAGCCAAAAATTGACTGTAATGACATAGCGAGAGCTGGTCGGCGGTTCAATGACTTTTTAATCTTTCGCAATTTTTTCCATATTATACGAAGGACTGGCCACCACCCGGTCAGGCGTCTAAAGCACCGAAGTTCGGATAGCCGAACAAAACCAGGGGCTACGCATATAATCCTATTGTCAAACTCCTATGGCTAAGTGAGAGTGGTAAAGCCGCATAGTCCGATTGCCTAGTTCGCCGCACGATCACCTCCTTTACGGAACAAGACGTTGGAACAAGTGTGGTCATGTGCTACTCTGAACACCCCCGTAGTACCTATGTGGGGGCTGAAGCCGACGACTGGAAAACTTTCTGATACAAAAACGATCGCATAGGAGGAAAATAATTTGAGATAAACACAAAGTCTGGTCAGCCCGGATACATTCATTCAAATATCATATCCTTCGAGCATTGACCCTCTATTAAATGGGCTCCTTCTAGGACATCTTCAAAATAGCGCTCCGGCTTGCGATAGTCCTTGCCTTCGGGCGGTCCTTCAACTGCTATGACGCGGCCTTCATCTTTGCCCAATGCATCTTGACATGGGCAAAGGCCATTCAGGCACCCTCAATATAGGAGGAGCGCTTAAAAGCTTCAATTCGCGATAGGGTGTCGGTAAGCCGCCTGACCAAGCCGAAGTAGCTGCCAGGAATGGGTTCGGCTGGCCATAGCCAGACTATGATGTCCTTCATGGCCAGTCCAGACATCCTATGCAGCTCCCTTGTGCATCATCTGGTCGTTCAATAGCGGCTGGGCCTCGGTAGCGATCTTGTGACCAAAAGAGTTTCTCCGTCGTGTTCCCCTCTTGGGCCCGGAAAAACTTCGCAGCGTCAGCAGATCTCCCCGGAAGATCCGCAAACACATCTAGAGAACTCCACAATCGAGTAAGCGGGGCATATTCTTGAATGCCGAATTTACTCTGCAAAAGAAAAGGCTTACTAGCCGCTATCTGCTCAGCCTGATTGATCTCATCGCGAGCCGCCCGGGACTCAGTCCGCGTCTCCCTGGCCTCTTGAAGAGCCTTGGAGAGTTCGACTGCTTGAGCCTTATTCTCCTTCTCCAAGGCCTCACACTTGCGGGCAGCATCCTCGAGCTCTTGCTCGACCTCTGTCACCCTCTCCTCATACTGGCGGCGGGTGGCCTGCTCGGCCTTCAAATATGCAGCCGCTTTATCAGCTGCCGCTCCACTAACTCTTGCCTGCTCTTGGGCTTGCAACAGGGCGCCCTTGAGAGTCCCAACCTCGGCCGCACTACCTGCAAATCATTTACACAAGAAAGTGTGTTAGCTTAAAAATCCACACTCGAATACAATTTTAATCATACAAGTACCTACCTTGCTCCTCATCGAACCGCTTGTTAATACGGTCAAGGTCATAATCGGCCAGCTTCAGCTTCCATTCGAGCTCGGAAACATCAGTGGCCTGGGCAGTCGCCGCCAACAGGGAAGCTTGTACATTTAATAGATATGTACGTCACCTTCTGCGATATTCATTTGATCCTCTGTTCGGCTTTTTTCAAAACCGAACATAGTCCAGGGGCTACTATCTGTATACAAGCACAAGTTTTTTCATATAAAATGCATCTTACGTCGCATACCTCAAAGCATGTTAGTAGGCTGGTAAAGGCTCCATTCAACCCACTCTTGGCGGATTGAATATTCTCAACCACCGAACCCATCAGGGTACGGTGCTCCTCCATGATAGAAGCACGTCGAAGTGCTTCCGTTAGGGTGTTCGACGCCTCCGGATTAATGGGGGTTGTCGGTGGACTCAGCACTCCCCCTCCTTCAAAGGGGGCTGCCCGCTCGACTCTGGAACTATACTGGTCACCGGAATGGTGTTCGGTTGGGGGCCAGATTGGTCATGGCCGCCGTCGTCAGTCTCCATAGGGGTTGGTTCCCCCATGTTCTCGGCATCTGAGGTTTTACCCTCTGACGCCATCTGGATGGCCTCCCGCGGCTCCCCATGGCCTAGAGAGGCTTTTCGAGACAACACTTCGGTGTCGTCCATAGCAGTTGGCGGGGAGGCTCGTGGAGGTGTCTCGCTCTCCACCATCCCCGGCTATAGCGAATTCCCCGAAGAAGATGATTGGGGAAGATCGAGGGCCGTACTGAGGCACACAAAACAAATATGTTAGAATCATGATTATGAAACCAGACATACGTATAGTATCCTTGGGTACTTATGATGCGGCCAGGGGCTTCGATCTGGGGTGCCATTCAGGGAGGGCTTCGGCGGCCGAATCCGAACCATCCGAGAGGGATATTTTCTCCCTCTTGGACACCTCCACTCCTGGGTCTGTAGAGGTCGCCCTTTTCTTCTTCCTCCCCTTAGGGGGGAATTTCTCTCTTCTTCCTCCTCCTCATCGTCTTCATCTCTCTCGTGGGAGGAGTGAGCTTCGGCGTCTTCGGACAAAGAGTCCGAAATGCCTTTTCGGCAGAGGCCACCTTTGGGCTCCTTGGCCTTCTTCTTGGCCTTCTTCTCTTGCCTGATACGGCACCGGGATCAGCATCCTCGCTAATAGGGGAGTGGTTGGGTTTTCTGGTAGCGGCGCCGGACACCTGATCCGCTCCGCCTTAGCTATCCAGCCCTGAATGAGGAATAGGTGTCTCAGTATACCCCTTGACTTATGGATCGAAATCATGTTCGAAAGTAAGAGGCTTACCTCAGTAGCTAGATGCACGCTGTCAAGGCCAATATCTTCGGTCTTCTCCGGCCATGACTTCTGGGCTTTAAAAGCAGTTTCCAAATTTCTTCGTGCATTGTGCCGAAGAAATGTTGCAGGGTCCGGGGGCCATCCGGATTAAACTCCCACATGCGAAGAGGTCAGCGTTGGCATGGGAGGATCCGGCGGAAGAGCATCACCTGAATCACGTCAGTGAGACTGGTGTGTTTCTTTGTCATACTCTTGATGCGCTTTTGCAGCGTCATCACTTCATCGGTCGACCCCCAGTCTAGACCCTTGTTGGTCCAATACGTGAGCTGAATGGGAGGCCCAGATCTAAATTCCGGGGCTTCCGCCCATTTCTTACCGTGAGGCTCGGTGATGTAAAACCACTCTTGCTGCCACACCTTCACGGTCTCCACGAAGGCTCCCTTGGGCCAAGTGGTGTTGGGGAGTTTGCTCACCATGGCGCCACCGCAGTTGGTGTGTTGCCCGTCAACCACCTTCGGCTTCACATTGAAAACTTTGAGCCACAGGCCGAAGTGGGGTGGAATGCGGAGGAGTGCCTCACACACGACGATGAATGCCGAGATGTGAAGGAAGGAGTTTGGGGCTAGATCGTGGAAATCTAGCCCGTAATAGAACATCAGTCCGCGGACAAAGGGGTGAAGTGGAACCCTAGGCCACAGAGAAAGTGAGGGATGAATACACCCCTCTTGTCGGGCTCTGGTGTAGGGATGATTTTCCCTTTGGCCGGGAGCCTGTGTGTGATTTCCGCGGTTAAATACTTCGCCTCCCGGAGCTCCTTAATGTCCTTCTTCGTGATGGAGGAGGCCACCCACTTGCCCTGAGAACCGGATCCGGACATGGCTGGGAGAGTTTGGCGGTGGGAAAGGTTGAGGCTTGGGCGCTGGAGATGGAAGAAGGGAAGGCTGAGGAAGAAACAAGGTGTGGGGTAAAAAGATGGATCTTTATCTACTTATACAGGCGGCGAATATCAAGCACCCCCCATTGGCCTTAAAACTCACCTATTCCCAAGGGGCCATGCGTATGGCACATTTGGATTACCCAGACCTGTATTGATGAAAATCCCGCAATAAGGGGGCACGATCTCTACTTTGACAAGACATGTCAATAGTGGCTGCGTCCCGAAACCCGAAGTGGGAGGCCAAAAACGGCTCGAAATAATAAAGAGGCCAGACGCGACGTTTCACCGAAAAGGCCGTCGTTGGGTATACCTTATTAAGTATTGTATCCTTGTGGTTGAGGGTTGTGACTATTACATAGAGCCAGATATAGTTCTCTTGTTCAGAAGACTGCTTTGTATGCGGAGAAGGAACACGCCTTGCAATTCCGAAGACAATTTGTGTGCCGAACACATCGTCATTGAAGAATGGTTCAGGGGCTACTGAGGGAGTCCTAGACTAAGGAGTCCTCGGGTGTCCGGGCTATTTGATATGGGCCGGACTGATGGGCCATGAAGATACAAGGTAGAAGACTTTCCCCCGTGTCCGGTTGGTACTCTCTTATGCGTGGATGGCAAGCTTAATGGTCGGATGTATAATTTCCTTTCTATGTAAACTGACTCTCAACCCTAGGCCCCTCTGGTGTCTATATAAACCGGAGGGATTAGTCCGTAGAGGCCATCATAATCATACAGGCTAGACATCTAGGGTTTAGCCATTACGATCTCGAGGTAGATCAACTCGTGTAACCCCTATACTCATCAAAGTCAATCAAGCAGGAAGTAGGGTATTACCTCCATTAAGAGGGCCCGAACCTGGGTAAACATCGTGTCCCCTTTGTCTCCCATTACCTTCGATCCTCAGATGCAAGTTCGGGACCCCCTGCCCAAGATCGGCTCGTTTTGACAATGACACCAACGCTTCCCGCAGGACATCATCAACAAGCGCGAGTTCTGCGTGCAAAGGAGGGCGGAGAGGAAGAAGAGGAGGGCGGAGTGAGCCGCCTATCGCAAGGACGGGCATACACGGAAGGCGACCTCTCAATTCAACATCAAGCTAGGAGCAGTGTTGCCCTGGGACTCCGATGAATGTCGGTATCTTGACGACTACATTGAGACGTCAGAGGGGGACATTGCCGGATTTCGGGTTTCGGCAAAACCCTTAAGGTTCGAACACTAGGGTGCGCGCGGAGATCTCCCCCTCACCGATCACGCCCTCACAAGCTTCATGAACTCACAGACTAACTCGTCGAACCCAAAGAACACGACGACACAAGATTTATACTGGTTCGGGCCACCGTTGTGGTGTAATACCCTACTCCAGTGTGGTGGTGGTGGATTGCCTCTTGGGCTGGGGATGAACAGTACAAGGGGAAGAACGGCCTCCTGAGGAGAGGTGTTCTTGTGCCTGGTGTGCGGTGTATGGATGAGGATCGCTCCAGATGAGTTCTGGTAGGTGAGGATCCGATGCTCTCTACTGTGGTCGATAGCCCTATTTATAGAGGCCCTGGTCCTCTTCCCAAATATTGAGCGGGAAGGGAGCCAATAACGGCCAATTTGAAAGGGGACAGCTAGTACAGCTTATCCTGACAAAAGTAGTCTTCGCCTGCCAAAGGCTCTGGTGGTGACGCCGTCTTGGGCTCCATGATGACCTCCATCTTGCCGTCCTGCTGGTCTTGGTCTTGTTGCACCAATATGGAAACCTTTTCTTGACGCCTCGATACTCCTCGCCTGCGCTTGCCTCCTTAGCACCAAAGAGGAAACAAGGACACTGTGCGCGCTAGCACCCGCCTGGTCTCGATCGTCATGGCTCACGTCATTGGAACCTTGCGAGGTTTGCCCTACCTTGATCTCTCCGCCCCTCGCGAGCCAGCCTGGGGAGGCCGCTCCCGGGGAGGTCTTGTGTCGTCCGCCTCGTGAGGTTTGGCCCCTCGCGAGGGTCTTGAATGCTCGTTGGTGAAGATGGGGCATACGGGCCCGCTCGCAGAGCCATGCCGTGGGCCGCAGGCAGGCAAGTTTGGGGACCCCCATTCCCAGAACGCCGACAGTAGCCCCCGGGCCCAAGGTGCGCTCGGACATGGCTTCGAGGCGAAGCCAAAGGGCAAGTGCGGAGCGCCATGGGCCCCAATAGCCTGCGGCCTTGGTCGACGCGTGGTGGTTGATTGGGCGTGGGCGTCTCCGCTTCCCCACACTGCCTCGGCAACTGCCTGGTTTGATGAGTCCCTGCTGCATGCAAGGAAAAACCAGCATTACCTATGATCGTGGGGGGGGGGGCGGCTGGTTGGCCTTCCCCTGCTATAAATGGAGAGGGGGCGGAGCCCCCGTCGCCCATCTCTTCCCATTCCATTCGCTTCTCTCCCTTTGCTCCATTGCCAGTAGCGACACCAATGACGCCGTCGAAAAGGTTCTCCCCCGCGGAGAAGGGGAAGGCCCCTCGCGAGGGGCCCGGCTCTCCGGCGCCCAAGCATGGACGCGGCTGTCCCCGCAAGCACATCGCAACCCCCCCCCCCCCCCCCCCGCAGCCGCGGTAGTGCCGCTTCACGCGGCAGGGGTCGCTCCAGTCGTGACAGCCCTGTTGATCAAGGGAGACAAGCCGTGGTCGCGTGGCCTCCCTGGCCGCGCTTCCACTTGGCGGAGGTGCTGTCGGAGTTCGTCGTCTGGTCGGAGAACCCGGCCGGCAACTGGCTTCAGCTTTCGCGCTTCTTCGTCGACGAGCTATCGGCTGCAGGTCCAGGCGGGCTCTGGCTGCAGGCGGACGGCTGCTGCAGCAGGGCTTCCTGGGTCGCGATTGAGGTCTCCGTCGCAGGCAACATAGCCCTGGCCTGCGGCTGGCAGACGTTTGCCCGCGCGCGCAGCCTGGGCAAGCGGTGCGCCCTCCATTTCAAGTACAACGGCGATGCGACCCTCTACGTGAGGGTGTTTGGGGATGATGGTCGTCGCGCCGGGTGCTGCCCCGAGGTCAATGATACGTCTCCAACGTATCTATAATTTTTTATTGCTCCATGCTATATTATCTACTGTTTGGAATATATTGGGCTTCATTTTCCACTTTTATATTACTTTTGGGACTAACCTATTAACCGGAGGCCCAGCCCGGAATTGCTGTTTTTTGCCTATTTCAGTGTTTCGAAGAAACGGAATATCAAACGGAGTCCAAACGGAATGAAACCTTCGGGAATGTGATATTCTCATCAGATATGATCCGGGAGACTTGGACCCTCCGTCAAGAAAGAAGAGAGGCGGTCACGAGGGTGGAGGGCGCCCCCCTAGGGCACACCTCCTACCTCGTGGGCCCCTCGAAGCTCCACCGACGTACTCCTTCCTCCTATATATACCTACGTACCCCCAAACGATCAGATACGGAGCCAAAAACCTAATTCCACCGCCGCAACCTTGCCTCCACGAGATCCCATCTTGGGGCCTGTTAGGAGCTCCATGGAAGGGGAATCCACCATGGAGGGCTTCTACATCATCACCATAGCCCCTCCGATGAAGTGTGAGTAGTTTACCTCAGACCTTCGGGTCCATAGTTAGTAGCTAGATGGCTTCTTCTCTCTTTGGATCTCAATACAATGTTCTCCCCCTCTCTCGTGGAGATCTATTCGATGTAATCTTCTTTTGCAGTGTGTTTGTTGAGACCGATGAATTGTGGGTTTATGATCAAGATTATCTATGAACAATATTTGAATCTTCTCTGAATTCTTTTATGTACTTTTCGTTATCTTTGCAAGTCTCTTCGAATTATCAGTTTGGTTTGGCCTACTAGATTGGTTTTTCTTGCAATGGGAGAAGTGTTTAGCTTTGGGTTCAATCTTGCGGTGTCCTTTCCCAGTGACAGAAGGGGCAGCAAGGCACGTATTGTATTGTTGCCATCGAGGATAACAAGATGGGATATTTATCATATTGCATGAATTTATTCCTCTACATCATGTCATCTTGCTTAAGGCGTTACTCTGTTTTCGTTAACTTAATACTCTAGATACATGTTGGATAGCGGTCGATGAGTGGAGTAATAGTAGTAGATGCAGGCAGGAGTTGGTCTACTTGTCTCGGACGTGATGCCTATATACATGATCATACCTAGATATTCTCATAACTATGCTCAATTCTGTCAATTGCTCAACAGTAATTTGTTCACCCACCGTAGAAATACTTATGCTCTTGAGCCACTAGTGAAACCTATGGCCCCCGGGTCTATTCTCATCATATCAATCTCCAATCACTTTATTATTGCTTTGCTTTTTACTTTACCTTTTATTTTACTTTGCACCTTTATACCAAAAATATTATCTATCATCTCTATCAGATCTCACTCCCGTAAGTGACCATGAAGGGATTGACAACCCCTAATCGCGTTGGTTGCATTGGGCTATTTGTTTTGTGTAGGTACGAGGGACTCGCGCGTGGCCTCCTACTGGATTGATACCTTGGTTCTCAAAAACTGAGGGAAATACTTACGCTGCTTTGTTGCATCATCCTCTCCTCTTCGGGGAAATCCAACGCAGTGCTCAAGAGGTAGCAAGAAGAATTTCTGGCACCGTTGCCGGGGAGGTCTACGCAAAAGTCAACATACCAAGTACCCATCACAATCTCTTATCTCCCGCACTACATTATTTGCCTTTTGCCTCTCATTTTCTTCTCCCCCACTTCACCCTTGCCGTTTTGTTCGCCCTCTCTTTCTGTTCACCTCTTTTTCGCTTGCCTCCTATTTGCTTGTGTTACCATGTACATTCTTTTTTATTGCATCTTCGCTTGCTAAAAGTCTATGGATCCTCATTCGCTTTCCAATCTTTTTAAGAGATCCAATTATGATGAACCAATTCCTAGTGATTTGGATGCACTAGATTATCTTTATAAGGTTTTGCCTGAAATCCGTGAAGTGACTCATGATAGATCTTTGAATAAAAAGCATTATTGCAATGATTTTATTATAAATTCTTTTGATGTCAATTGTGCTAATAAGATGCAAAACCCTAAGCTTGGGGATGCTAGTTTTGCTATGTCTACTACTTGTTGCAATGATCATTATTGGGGTGATTCTTCTTATGATCTTGAAAATTTATTTAAGCCCTATGATGAATATGAGATTGATAATATTGTTTGCAATAATATTGAAAGTGGGTTCGGAAGAGTGTCAACTTTAGATCCCACATATTTGGAGAATGTTCAATCTTATGAAGTTTTTGATAAAAGTGGGTTTGGAGAGGTCATGACTTTAGTTAATGATAATCCCACTATTTTGGAAGAGTGTTAACTTTTCATGCATATGGATCTTGTTGAGAATATACTTTGTGATAGCTATTTTGTTGAATTTGCATATGATCCTACATGTAATTATTATGAGAGAGGAAAATATGATTGTAGAAACTTCCATGCTACTAAATTACCTCTCGTTATGTTGAGATTGTTGTTGTCTCTTTCCGCTTCCTTGCATATGCTAGTTTTTTCTTGCCTTGATTTGTTTGCCTATAAGATGCCTATGCATAGGAAGTATGTTAGAGTTAGATGTGGTTGTCACATGTTTTATGATGCTCTCTTTGTGCTTCGATTCTTGTCTTTTATGTGAGCATCATTGAAATCTCAATGCCTAGCTAAAAGGGCTTTAAAGAAAAGCGCTTGTTGGGAGACAACCCAATATATTTCCTTTCTGTCGTTGAGTAAATAATCCATCTACCTTCTGTTTAGATGTGGTTTTATCGTTTAATTAGTGTTTGTGCCAAGTTAAACCTATAGGATCTTCTTGGATGATAGTTATTTGATCTTGCTGTAATTTCCAGAAACTTTGCGCTCAGTGCCCGAATTGTTAAAAATCACCAGAACGTGATAAAATACTGATTCCAATTGCTGCTGATCAATAAACAAATTCTCTAGGTCTTCCTAGTTTGGCTGATTTTTTTGAGTTCCATAAGTTTGCGTTAGTTACAGATTACTACAGACTGTTCTATTTTTGACAGATTCTGTTTTTCGTGTGTTGTTTGCTTATTTTGATGAATCTATGGCTAGTAAAATAATTTATAATCCATAGAGAAGTTGGATTAAAGTAGGTTTAACACAAATTTAAATAAAGAATGAGTTCATTACAGTACCTTGAAGTGGTCTTTTGTTTTCTTTCGCTAACGGAGCTCACGAGATTTCTGTTGAGTTTTGTGTTGTGAAGTTTTCAAGTTTTGGGTGAAATCTTTTGATGGATTATGGAGCAAGGAATGGCAAGAGCCTAAGCTTGGGGATGCCCATGGCACCCCCAAGATAATCTAAGGACACCAAAAAGTCAAAGCTTGGGGATGCCCCCGGAAGGCATCCCTCTTTAAATCTACTTCCATCGGTAACTTTACTTGGAGCTATATTTTTATTCACCACATGATATGTGTTTTGCTTGGAGCGTCTTGTATGATTTGAGTCTTTGATTTTTAATTTACCACAATCATCCTTGCTGTACACACCTTTTGAGAGAGCCATACATGAATTGGAAATTGATAGAATAGTCTATGTGCTTCACTTATATCTTTTGAGCTTTATAGTTTTGCTCTAGTGCTTCACTTATATCTTTTAGAGCACGGTGGTGGATTTGTTTTATAGAAACTATTGATATCTCATGCTTCACTTAGATTATTTTGAGAGTCTTAAATAGCATGGTAATTTGCTTAATAATAATAATATGCTTGGTATTCAAGATTTGTAAAACTTTCTTTTGAGTGCGTTGAATACTAAGAAAAGTTTGATGCTTGATAATTGTTTTGAGATATGAAGATGGTGATATTAGAGTCATGCTAGTTGAGTAATTGTGAATTTGAGAAATACTTGTGTTAAAGTTTGTGACTCCTGTAGCATGCACGTATGGTGAACCGTTATGTGACGAAGTCGGAGCATGATTTATTTATTGACTGTCTTCCTTATGAGTGGCGGTCGGGGATGAGCGATGGTATTTTCCTACCAATCTATCCCCCTAGGAGCATGCGCGTAATACTTTGCTTTGATAACTTCTAGATTTTTGCAACAAGTATATGAGTTCTTTATGACTAATGTTGAGTCCATGGATTATATGCACTTTTTCCCATCCTTCCACCATTGCTAGCCTCTCTAATACCGCGCACCTTTCGCCGGTATCATACACCCACCATATACCTTCCTCAAAACAGCCACCATACCTACCTATCATGGCATTTCCATAGCCATTCCGAGATATATTGTCATGCAACTTTCCACCGTTCCGTTTATTATGACACGCTCCATCATTGTCATATTGCTAGCATGATCATGTAGTTGACATCGTATTTGTGGCAAAGCCACCGTTCATAATTCTTTCATACATGTCGCTCTTGATTCATTGCATATCCCGGTACACCGCCGGAGGCATTCACATAGAGTCATATTTTGTTCTAAGTATTGAGTTGTAATTGTTGAGTTGTAAGAAAAATAAATGTGTGATGATCATCATTTTTAGAGCATTGTCCCAAGTGAGGAAAGGAGATGGAGACTATGATTCCCCCACAAGTCGGGATGAGACTCCGAACGAAAAATAAAAAAATAAAAAAAAGAGGCCATAAAAAAGAGAGAAAAGGCCCAAATAAAAAAATAAAAAAAATGAGAGAAAAAGAGAGAAGGGACAATGTTACTATCCTTTTACCACACTTGTGCTTCAAAGTAGCACCATGATCTTCATGATAGAGAGTCTCTCATTTTGTCACTTTCATATACTAGTGGGAATTTTCATTATGGAACTTGGCTTGTATATTCCAATGATGGGCTTCCTCAAATTGCCCTAGGTCTTCGTGAGCAAGCAAGTTGGATGCACACCCACTTAGTTTCTTTTGTTGAGCTTTCATATACTTATAGCTCTAGTGCATCCGTTGCATGGCAATCTCTACTCACTCGCATTGATATCTATTGATGGGCATCTCCATAGCCCGTTGATACGCTTAGTTGATGTGAGACTATCTTCCCCTCTTTTTGTGGGGATCTCCACAACCACCATTCTATTCCACATATAGTGCTATATCCATGGCTCACGCTCATGTATTGCGTGAAGATTGAAAAAGTTTTGAAAATGTTAAAGTATGGAACAATTGCTTGGCTTGTCATCGGGGTTGTGCATGATTTAAATACTTTGTGTGGTGAAGATAGAGCATAGCCAGACTATATGATTTTGTAGGGATAACTTTCTTTGGCCATGTTATTTTGAGAAGACATAATTCCTTTGTTAGTATGCTTGAAGTATTATTGTTTTAATGTCAATATGAACTTTTGTCTTGAATCTTACGGATCTGAATATTCATACCACAATTAAGAAGATTTACATTGAAATTATGCCAAGTAGCACCCCGCATCAAAAATTCTCTTTTTATCATTTACCTACTCAAGGACGACAGGAATTAAGCTTGGGGATGCACGTCGTCTCCAACGTATCTATAATTTTTGATTGCTCCATGCTATATTATCTACTGTTTTGGACTATATTGGGCTTTATTTTTTACTTTTATATTACTTTTGGGACTAACCTATTAACCGGAGGCCCGGCCCAGAATTGCTGGTTTTTTGCCTATTTCAGTGTTTCGAAGAAATGGAATATCAAACAGAGTCCAAATGGAATGAAACCTTCGGGAACGTGATTTTCTCATCAGATATGATCTGGGAGACATGGACCCTCCGTCAAGAAAGAAGAGAGGAGGTCACGAGGGTGGAGGGCGCCCCCCCCCCTAGGGCGTGCCCCCTGCCTCGTGGGCCCCTCAAAGCTCCACCGGCGTACTCCTTCCTCCTATATATACCTACGTACCCCGAAATGATCAGATACGGAGCCAAAAACCTAATTCCACCGCCGCAACCTTCTGTACCCACGAGATCCCATCTTGGGGCCTGTTAGGAGCTCATGGGAAGGAATCCACCATGGAGGGCTTCTACATCATCACCATAGCCCCTCCGATGAAGTGTGAGTAGTTTACCTCAGACCTTCGGGTCCATAGTTAGTAGCTAGATGGCTTCTTCTCTCTTTGGATCTCAATACAATGTTCTCCCCCTCTCTCGTGGAGATCTATTCGATGTAATCTTGTTTTTGCGGTGTGTTTGTTGAGACCGATGAATTGTGGGTTTACGATCAAGATTATCTATGAACAATATTTGAATCTTCTCTGAATTCTTTTATGTATGATTGGTTATCTTTGCAAGTCTCTGCGAATTATCAGTTTAGTTTGGCCTACTAGATTGGTTTTTCTTGCAATGGGAGAAGTGTTTAGCTTTGGGTTCAATCTTGCGGTGTCCTTTCCCAGTGACAGAAGGGGCAGCAAGGCACATATTGTATTGTTGCCATCGAGGATAACAAGATGGGGTATTTATCATATTGCATGAATTTATTCCTCTACATCATGTCATCTTGCTTAAGGCGTTACTCTAATTTCGTTAACTTAATACTCTAGATGCATGCTGGATAGCGGTCGATGAGTGGAGTAATAGTAGTAGATGTAGGCAGGAGTCGGTCTACTTGTCTCGGACGTGATGCCTATATACATGATCATACCTAGATATTCTCATAACTATGCTCAATTACATCAATTGCTCAACAGTAATTTGTTCACCCACCGTAGAAATACTTATGCTCTTGAGAGAAGCCGCTAGTGAAACCTATGGCCCCCGGGTCTATTCTCATCATATCAATCTCCAATCACTTTATTATTGCTTTGCTTTTTTACTTTGCCTTTTATTTTACTTTGCTCCTTTATACCAAAAATATTATCTATCATCTCTATCAGATATCACTCCCGTAAGTGACCATGAAGGGATTGACAACCCCTAATCGCATTGGTTGCGTTGAGCTATTTGTTTTGTGTAGGTACGAGGGACTCGCACGTGGCCTCCTACTGGATTGATACCTTGGTTCTCAAAAACTGAGGGAAATACTTACGCTACTTTGCTGCATCATCCTCTCCTCTTTGGGGAAATCCTACGCAGTGCTTAAGAGGTAGCAGTCAACGACGGCGACGAGGTGCTCGGCCTTGGCGATGGTCGTGACGAGGATGAGGACGAACCCGCCCTTGGCATCGACCGCATCTCGTCCAGCTACGGCGGCTCTTCCCCCGACGACAGCTCCAGCAGCGGTGGTTACGACCGGCCGCCACGCCCACTTCGAAGGTGGCAGCGGGTCGTCTCGTTGTCGTGCCCCTATGAAGCGCGAGTAGGGGTCTGGCTGAGTTTGGGTCGGCGCCAAGAGCCCATCTTCGCGGTCCGCCACGGGAGCACGCGCCGCTTTTATCTCGTTCTTCCTTTCCTTCCTGTATTAAGAAGAAACTAGTATGGGGCCCCGGAGGGGCGTGCAACGAACTATGATTTCCCAGTTATTATGTTATGTCCATCGACCATGTGCTGTGTCGCAACATAGTCGTTTTATGTAAGGATAACTTAGCTTGACGTGCTTGGAGTAGTCTCCTCTCCACGAGGTGCTCGCTTCCTGGTGCGTGTAGAGGCCCCCTTGGCCTGGTAGGCGCTTAGAAACTGCAAAAAAACTCGTTAGGAGGCTTAAAATTTTCCTGAGCCTTGGTCGCAGGCGTCACTAGCCTTGACCCAGCGCTTTGTATCGCGATACCCATGGGGCACGAATTATGAGAGGTGCGCCAGCTTGCGGGCTCGAACGAGGGTGCCTCGCGAAAATCAGACGAAAGGAAGAACAAGGAAAAACGCTCACGGGGGAAGGAAAAACGCTCACGAGGGCACCTGTCCAGCCCCCTCGTGAGGAATGCGAGAGGGAGTATAGGCCAAGCCGAAGACGGAAACAGAGGCAGAAGGCAACGGAACCAAATTAGCCGAGAACACCAGAAGCAAACTTCAATTAAAGAGGGGCGAGCCAACTATGGAAAGCAAATGAAAAGCCGCGTCCGGCACCTAGTCTAGTCTTCAAGTCTTCTCACCAGCGCGGAGCTAAGTGTTGTTACTAGGACGTGGGAGGGAGCCTCCGAGGCCCGAGGGCGGCACTCCTGAGACTCCGGGGCGTGTACAGCCCCACTCATTATTACATAAGAGTGTCACAAGCGGAGACCTTCACAGGCACTGGGCCTTCTTCACAGGCGCTGGGCCTTTCTTCATGGGTAGAACTTAGGAGGTGCTTTGGATGTTCAGGCGTTACGGATGTGTACCCTGTCCTGCGTCTCGGTAGCGGTGCGGTGCAGGAGACGTGGGCAACCCTAAACGGGCCCTCCCACATGGGTGAGAGCTTATGCAGCCCTTCCCTGGAGAGCACCTGCCTTAGGACGAGGTCACCCACCTCGAGCATCCTAGAGCGGATGTTGCGGCAGTGGTACCGCCACAGCGCCTGCTGATACCTTGCCGCTCGTAGCGCGGCTTCACGGCAGCGTTCCTCCCCCAACACGAGGTCCATCTCCGCATGGCGTCCTGCTGCGCCTCATCGAATGCCAGGACCTGCGCGGAGCGATGTCTGACCTCGTGAGGGAGAACCGCTTCTGCTCCGTAGACGAGGAAGAATGGGGTCTCACCCGTTGGCTTGGTGGCGGTGGTGCAGATGGACCACAACACAGACTGGAGCTCGTCGTGCCAGCCCCTGCCGCAGGCCTTGAGCTTCTTCTTGAAGGTCCTGGTCTTGAGGCCCCTCAGGACCTCTGCGTTGGTGCGTTCGGCCTGACCATTGCTCCTGGGGTGCACCACCGAAGCGTAGCAGATCTGCATCCCAAGGTTAGCACAATATGTCTTGAAGAGATTACTAGTGAACTACGAGCCGTTATCGGTGATGATGCGGTTGGGGACCCCGAAACGGCTCACCAGACCCTTGATGAACTTGACCGCGGAGCCAGCTGGGATGGTGCGGACGGCCTCTACCTCCGCCCACTTGCTGAACTTGTCGGTGGTGACGTAGAGGTAGCAGTAGCCCCTAGGCGCTCGAGGGAACGGGCCCAAGATATCCAGCCCCCAGACCACGAACGGACATGAGAGTGGGATGGTCTGAAGGCCCGGAGTCGGCTGATGAATCTGCTTGGCGTGGAACTGGCAGGCCTCACAGGACCTCACCAGCTCAGTCCCGTCGTTGAGTGCCGTGGGCCAGTAGAATCCACTGTGAAACACCTTGCTGACGAGGGTCCGTGACGATGAGTGGTGCCCGCAGTCCCCATCGTGTATGTCGGCCAGCAGCTCTCTTCCTTGCTCCCTGGAGATGCAACATAGGGAAACGTCATTCGGCCGCTTCCTGTATAACTCACCGTCCCGGATGCAGTATGTTGTGGCATGTCAGGCCACACGCTCCTTGTCCTCCTCCTCTTCTGGCAGCGTCCCTTGCGTAAGGTATTCCTTGAATTCCTTGATCCAGCACCCCTCCTGAGGTTCGAGCACCAAGAGCAACCCCGCTCCCGAGGTCGGGCCGCGGGCCGGGGCTCCTGAGGCAGGTGGTTGAGGGAGCTCCTCACGAGGCAATGCCGTTCTTGAGAGCGGCGACGTTGCTGATGGCTTGAAGAGCCGCTCCTCAAAGACGCCAGGCTCTTGGGGTAGCCGCTTGGATGCTCTTCTGGCGATGTCGTCGGCTTCCTTGTTGGTGCCACGGGGCACATGCTGTAATTCCAGACCCGAGAACTGCTTCTCCATCTTGCGCACCTCCGCGAGGTATGCCTCCATGTGCTCGTCCTTTGGCTCATATACCTTGTTGGAGAAGTTGACGAGGAGCTGCGAGTTGCCATTGATGGTGAGACGCCTCACCCCCAGGGCCACCGCAGCCCTGAGGCCAGCTATGAGGCCCTCATACTCTACTATGTTATTGGAGACCTTCTCGCCCTGCTGGAAGCAGAGCTGCACGACGTAGTAGAGCTTGTCATGGGTGGGTGGTATGAGCACCGCTCCAGCCCCCGCGCCCTGGCGTGAGAATGCGTCATCGAAGTACATGACCCAGCCGTCCGGCGCTTCGCTTCCTGGAGATAGGGATTGATCCTCGCCTGCCTTGAGCTCTGGGGCGTCGGTCCATTCTGCCACAAAGTCCATGGCGCAGTCCCTTGATGACCACAGTGGTCGTCTTTGAACTCCAAGTCAAATGCTTGCAGCTCGATGTTCCATTCAGCGACTCGCCCGGCAGCATTGGGGCTCTTGAGCACTCTTTCCAGTGGGTAAGCTGAGACAACCTTGATGGGGTGACCCTGGAAGTAGTGGCGCAGCTTGCGCGAGGCCACTAGGAGCGCGAGTAGGATCTTTTGAGGCATTGGGTATCGTGCCCTCGCATCCGGCGGCACTGTGTGAAATACACCGGGTGCTCGACGAGGGAGGGATAGCTAACGGAGCCCTCGGCTTCCGGGGGTTGAGGTGTCTCTTCGGGGTCTTCGCCTTCAGGGGCTTGGTGGTCTGCTGAAGCAGTCGCTGCTTCTGTATCTTCGCCTTGGTGCCGCACCGCTCCGTCCGACCCGGTGGTTCCACTTGACGGGCCCTTGACCTGGCGCTCTTCTCTGAGGGCTACCAGCATTGCGCTGGCGGAGTGGGCTGTGGCAGACAATTAGAGCACCAAGGGCTCGAGGCGCTACCATCACCGGAGGGCTGGTTAGGTATCTCTTGAGGTCTTGAAACGCTCGGTCGGCCTCCGGAGTCCACTCGAAAGGGCCCTTCTTCTTCATTAGCTTGAAGAATGGTAGGGCACGCTCTCCCAGCTTGGAGATAAAGTGCCCCAACGCAGTCACACGACCGACAAGCTTCTGCATCTCTTTGAGGGTCTGTGGTGGGCTCATGTCTTCGATTGCCTTGACCTTTTCTGGGTTCGCCTCGATCCCTCATGGGATCTGAGAAAACCCAGCAGCTTGCCGGAAGGGACACCGAACATGCACTTCTCCGGGTTGAGTCGCAAGTTCACCTGGTGCAGGCTTGCGAAGGTCTCTTCCAGGTCTTGGATCAAGGTTCTCGCCTCCCGAGACTTCACCACTATGTCGTCGACGTAGGCCTCCGCGTTTATCCCGAGCTGCCTACCTAAGGTGATGTGCATCAGCCGCTGAAGGGTCTCTCCTGCGTTGCCAGCCTGAAAGGCATGCAGGTATAGCAGTACACCCCACACGGGGTTAGGAAGGCGGTCTTCTCCACATCTTCTACTGCCATCTTGATCTGGTGGTAGCCCGAGAACGCATCTAGGAAGCACAACAAATCGCACTCGGCGGTGGAGTCGATGATCTGGTCGATGCGTTGAAGCGGGATGGATCTTGGGGACAGGCCTTGTTGAGGTTGGTGAAGTCGACACACATGCGCTCCTTCCCGCCTTTCTTCGGCACAACAACGGGGTTCGCCAGCCACTCGAGGTACCAAACCTCGCGAATGGCACCCGCCGCCTCCAGCTTGCGAGTTTCTTGGACGATGAAGGCCTGCTTCTCCATGGACTGTCATCTCGCCCGCTGCTTCACAAGGCGTACATTGGGGCACACCTTTAAGTGATGCTCAATCACCTCTTTCGGGACCCCCACCAGCTGTTTGGGTTCCCATGCGAATATCTCCTTGTTTGTGAGCAAGAACTTCACCAACGATTCCTCTTGGTCAGAGTCGAGGTCGACACCTATGTTAAAGGTGGCTCCTGAGGACCCGTCCTCATCGACTAGCACCTGCTTGGTTTCTGCCTTGTCTTGGGTGAACAACTGCTTCTTCTTGGTTGGTGCAGCTCCCTTGGCCTCAGAGGCGCCCGCGCTAGCAGGCTGTGCCACCACGGCGGTCTTGAGGGCAAGCTTGAGCGCCACCAGGGCCTCCTTGGTGTCCCCCTCGATGGTGAGGACGCCCTTGCTCCCAGGCATCTTCATGAGGTTGTAAGCCGGATGGGTTGCTGCCATAAACTGGGCCAGAGCTGGGTACCCGAGGATGGTGTTGTACGAGAGGCCGATGCGGGCGATGTCGAAGTCGACCAGCTCGGTGCGGTAATTGTCACGCGTGCCGAAGGTGACAGGAAGGCGGATCTGCCCCAGGGAGTGGGCGGTGCCGCCGCCAACTCCTGAGAAAGGTTTGCTGAGGCGGAGCCGCTCGAGTGGTACATGAAGGAGGCCGAAGGCCTCCACGGAGAGCACGGTGAGGCCGGCGCGCGCCATCGATGAGGGTCTTGGTGACGGCCACGTTGCAGATTGTGGGAGTGCAAAGCATTGGGAGCATATCTGAGCTGGCAGTGGAGATGGGATGATCCCCTAAGTCGAAGGTGAGGTCGGCCTCGAGCGCGGCCCAGCCCGGCGGAGCCCCCGGGAGCTTGAAAGTGGCACCGATCTGGCGAAGGAATGGCTTGATGTGACGATCCGAGGGTGGTGCTTGCGAGCCGCTGAGGAGGGCCGCGACCGCGTGGGGTGCCAGTGCCGCGGAGCGCGCGACGAAGAGATAGCGCAGCTCCTCCCAAGATGCCACTGTGGATCCGGGGAGGTTGAGCAGCCAGGCGCGTGACACGCCAGTCAGGGCCATGGGAAGCCAGTTGGCCATGACCTTGTCATCGCCCCCGGCCTTGAGGACGGCTTCCTCGTACGCTAGCAGGAAAGCCACCGGGTCTGCCATGCCATCGTAACGCGGTGGCATCTCCGGCTTGAACTTGGGTGGCCACTGCATCCGCCGCAAAGGCGGAGCAAAACTCGAGCCCCAGCCCCGTCGGCGCATCGGTCACCGGAGCAGGAAACGCCGCGCTTGCCATGGGGGCGAAGCGCAGCGACGGCGTAGAGTAGGTCAACGGAAGGAAAACTCCGGCGCACCCCTGCCTGGCGCGCCAAATGCCAAATTTCGGGTTCCGGTAAAACCCTTAAGGTTCGAACACTAGGGTGCGCGCGGAGATCTCCCCCTCCCTGATCACGCCCTCACACGCTTCACGAACTCACGGACTAACTCACCGAACCCAAAGAACACAAGGACACAAGATTTATACTAGTTCGGGCCACTGTTGTGGTGTAATACCCTACTCCAGTGTGGTGGTGGTGGATTGCCTCTTGGGATGAGGATGAACAGTACAAGGGGAAGAACAGCCTCCTGAGGAGAGGTGTTATTATGCCTAGTGTGCGGTGTATGGATGAGGATCGCTCCAGATGAGTTCTGGTAGGTGAGGATCCGATGCTCTCTACTATGCTGGCTAGCCCTATTTATAGAGGCCCTGGTCCTCTTCCCAAATATTGAGCGGGGAGGGAGCCAACAACGGCCAATTTGAAAGGGGACAGCTAGTACAGCTTATCCTGACAAAAGTAGTCTTCGCCTGCCAAAGGCTCTGGTGGTGACGCCGTCTTGGGCTCCACGATGACCTCCGTCTTGCTGTCGTGCTGGTCTTCGTCTCGTTGCACCGGAAACCTTTGTTTGACGCCTCGGTACTCCTCGCCTGCGCTTGCCTCCTTAGCACCAAAGAGGAAACAAGGACACTGTGCGCGCTGGCGCCCGCCTGGCGCCCACCTTGTCTCGATCGTCATGGCTCACGTCATTGGAACCACGCGAGGTTTGCTCTGCCTTGATCTCTCCGCCCCTCGCGAGCCAGCCTGGGGAGGACGCTCCCGAGGAGGTCTTGTGTCGTCCACCTCGTGAGGCTTGGCCCCTCACGAGGGTCTTGAATGCTCGTTGGTGAAGATGGGTCGTACGGGCCCGCTTTCATGAAACCACGCCGTGTCTGCTTGAGCGAGCAAGTCTGGGACCCCGTTCCCAGAACGCCGACAGACATGACCGAGGCGGAGGCAGACGACGAGGAGTAATTGAACTATCTATTTTTCTATCTATCTATGTTGAGAACTATCTATGTATTTATCTATGCCAGTATCGACTCGGAGTCGAATGTGTATCGAGTCAGAGTAGAAAGGAGAAAAAAATATAGCGCATCTGCCGGAGCGGCGCGCGCATATTTTTTTTTGCAATAGCCGCTGGAGCCAGCACTCCGCGGCCCACAAAAACTGGCTATTCCGGCACTGTAAACGCTTTTTAAATGCGCTGCGCGTTGTGCCTCTGTTGGAGATGCTCTAACATGGCAGATGAGTGCTTTAATGTTGCCCACAAGATGCGTGAGTATTACTATATTTTTCTTGCCATGTTGAGATTTTAAAACCACGAGTGTGAACATGCAGAGGAGCAATGAAGACCAAATACGGGATATTGGGGACATCTTCAAGGAACGTGGCAAGTTAAAGAGGAGCTGCACCAAACCTATAAAACGAGCTTTGGTGAGCAACACCCTTTCAATTACTTTCATTTAGCCTCGTGTCCTTCGATGTGTATATGTTGTAGTTTCTGTTTCTCTTAGCCTCGTGTTCTTCGATGTGTAATAAGAAGAGTCTCAATCGTCCTAATGCTTTCGTTTTTAGCTTGATGTAGGAAGTGGGTGTTCTCACCTTGCAGTCTGTTTTTATATTTCTCCTTTTGAATTCACTTCTCCGTGTCCTGTTTATCTGGCTTCTACTAAATGGATCCGGGTTGCTCGAGTATTGATCTAAAAAAGTAACTTTCTTTGGGATGCAGTTCCTGCGAGGAGGGAAGTATGGTCAACCTCGAGATCATGTTTCCAAAATGAGGCTGGATTACACACAAGGTGCCCATTCCCTAATGATGTTGGATTAGACACAAGGTGAAAATTCCCAGATGATGTTGGATTGCACACAAGCCAGGTGGAGTCATCAACTGTTCGTGTCCTTGTGGCTCTAGTAAAGGCTGAAAGAAAGCGCGCAACAGCCCTTGAGAATGTAGCTGAGTTCCTGAAGAAGCGAAAAGAGCAATCAGATGCTCTCTTCACCCAAGCGAAAGAAGAGATGGAAGAAGCCAGAAAGAAGCTAGCAGAGGCGAGAAGCGGGCTAGGCGTCTCCTGCTATCTAAAACTGTTGTCAATACAAATTTTCCTTCATAATAGCTAGGTTCAAGTGTTTATCTAGTCAGCATGCCTGTTGTGATGTCCGTGCATCTACTGATGTGGCACAAAATAAAAAAATTTCGGGTCATGTAATACAATAACAAACGAAGCATAGGACATGGTATAGTTCACACGCAAGCCCAACATCCCAAGTTAAACTTCCACATCAAACTCATGTTCACAGATATCTGCACATTCATAGATAATGTGCTTGGTTTTCATCTTTGCCTAAAAATAGTATTGATTCTTGGAAGAAGTGCAAAGATGCTTTTATCTCTAAATATTTTCCTCTCGCTAAGATCATCTCTCTTAGAAACGATATTATGAATTTTAAGCAACTTGATCATGAACATGTTGCACAAGCTTGGGAGAGGATGATATTAATGATACGTGATTGCCCTACACATGGTTTGAATTTGTGGATGATTATACAAAAAAATTATGCCAGATCGAATTTTGCTTCTAGAAATCTTTTAGACTCGGCCGCGGGAGGCACTTCTATGGAAATCACTTTAAGAGAAGCTACTAAACTCCTAGATAATATTATGGTTAATTATTCTCAATGGCACACTGAAAGATCTACTAGTAAAAAGGTGCATGCGATAGAAGAAATTAATGTTTTGAGTGGAAAGATGGATGAACTTATGAAATTATTTGCTACTAAGAGTGTTTCTTCTGATCCTAATGATATGCCTTTGTCTACTTTGATTGAGAATAATAATGGATCTATGGATGTAAATTTTGTTGGTAGGAATAATTTTGGTAACAACGCGTATAGAAGAAACTTTAATCCTAGGCCTTATCCTAGTAATTCCTCTAATAATTATGGTAATTCCTACAACAATTCTTATGGGAACTTTAATAAGATGCCTCTGAATTTTAGACTAGTGTTAAGGAGTTTATGAATTCACAAAAGAATTTCAATGCTTTGCTCGAAGAAAAATTGCTTAAAGTTCATGAATTGGCTAGGAACGTTGATAGAATTTCTCTTGATGTCGATTCTTTGAAACTTAGATCAATTACACCTAAGCATGATATCAATGAGTCTCTCAAAGCCATGAGAATTTCCATTGATGAGTGCAAAGAAAGAACCGCTAGGATGCATGCTAAGAAAGATTGCTTTGTAAAAGCGTGTTCTTCTAGTTCCTATGAAAATAAAGATGAAGATCTAAAAGTTATTGATGTGTCCCCTATTAAATCTTTGTTTAGAAATATGAATCTTAATAATGATGGGACTGAATATGATCCACCTTTACCTAGAAGGCGTTCCAAAAATTCGGAGTTTTTAGATCTTAATGCAAAAATTGGTAAAAGTGGGATTGAAGAGATCAAGACTCTAGATATTAACGAACCCACTATTTTGGATTTCAAGGAATTTAATTATGATAATTGCTCTTTGATAGATTGTATTTCCTTGTTGCAATCCGTGCTAAATTCTCCTTATGCTTATAGTCAAAATAAAGCTTTTACTAAACATATCGTTGATGCTTTGATGCAATCTTATGAAGAAAAACTTGAGTTGGAAGTTTATATCCCTAGAAAACTCTATGATGAGTGTGAATCTACTATTAAAATTAAAATTAAAGATCATGAATGCTATGCTTTGTGTGATTTGGGTGCTAGTGTTTCCACGATTCCAAAAACTTTATGCGATTTACTAGGTTTTTGTGATTTTGATGATTGCTCTTTAAACTTGCACCTTGCGGATTCCACCATTAAGAAACCTATGGGAAGAATTAATGATGTTCTTATTGTTGCAAATAGGAACTATGTGACCGTAGATTTTATTGTTCTTGATACCGATTGCAATCCTTCATGTCCTATTATTCTTGGTAGACCTTTCCTCAGAACGATCGGTGCAATTATTGATATGAAGGAAGGAAATATTATATTCCAATTTCCGTTAAGGAAAGGCATGGACCACTTTCCTAGAAATAAAATAAAATTACCATATGAATCTATCATGAGAGCCACTTATGGATTGCCTACCAAAGATGACAATACCTAGATCTATCCTTGCTATTATGCCTAGCTAGGGGCGTTAAACGATAGCGCTTGTTGGGAGGCAACCCAATTTTATTTTTAGATTTTTTGCTTTTTGCTTCTGTTTAGGAATAAATATTTGATCTAGCCTATGGTTAGATTTTTTTATGTTTCAATTAGTGTTTGTGCCAAGTTAAACCTATAGGATCTTCTTGGATGATAGTTATTTGATCTTGCTGAAAATTCCAGAAACTTTCTGTTCACGAAAATAATTGTTAAAAATCACCAGAGCGTGATAAAATATTGATTACAATTTCTTCTGATCAATAAACAAATTGTATAGGTATTCCTATTTTGGCTGAATTTTTGGAGTTCCAGAAGTTTGCGTTAGTTACAGATTACTACAGACTGTTCTGTTTTTGACAGATTCTGTTTTTCGTGTGTTGTTTGCTTATTTTGATGAATCTATGGCTAGTAAAATAGTTTATAAACCATAGAGAAGTTGTAATACAGTAGGTTTAACACCAATATAAATAAATAATGAGTTCATTACAGTACCTTGAGGTGGTGTTTTGTTTTCTTTCGCTAACGGAGCTCACGAGATTTTCTGTTAAGTTTTGTGTTGTGAAGTTTTCAAGTTTTGGGTAAAAGATTTGATGGATTATGGAATAAGGAGTGGCAAGAGACTACGCTTGGGGATGCCCATGGCACCCCAAGATAATCTAAGTACACCAAAAAGCCAAATCTTGGGGATGCCCCGGAAGGCATCTCCTCTTTCGTCTACTTCCATCTGTAACTTTACTTGGAGCTATATTTTTATTAACCACATGAGATGTGTTTTCCTTGGAGCGTCTTGTATGATTTGAGTCTTTGCTTTTTAGTTTAACACAATCATCTTTGCTGTACACACATTTTGAGAGAGACACACATGATTTGAAAATTATTAGAATAATCTATGTGCTTCACTTGTATCTTTTGAGTTATATAGTTTTTGCTCTAGTACTTCACTTATATCTTTTAGATCACGGTGGTACCTTTTGTTTTATAGAAACTATTATTCTCTCATACTTCACTTATATTATTTTGAGAGTCTTAAAACAGCATGGTAATTTGCTTAAATAATCCTAATATGCTAGGTATTCAAGACTAGTAAAAACTTTCTTATGAGTGTGTTGAATACTAAGAGAAGTTTGATGCTTGCTGATTGTTTTGAGATATGGAGGTAGTGATATCAAAGTTGTGCTAGCTGAGTAATTGTGAATTTGAGAAATACTTGTGTTGAAGTTTGCAAGTCCCATAGCATGCACGTATGGTAAACGTTTTGTAACAAATTTGAAACATGAGGTGTTTTTTGATTGTCCTCCTTATGAGTGGCGGTCGGGGACGAGCGATGGTCTTTTCCTACCAATCTATCCTCCTAGGAGCATGCGCATAGTGCTTGGTTTTTGATGACTTGTAGATTTTTGCAATAAGTATGTGAGTTCTTTATGACTAATGTTGAGTCCATGGATTATACGCACTCTCACCCTTCCATCATTGCTAGCCTCTTGATGCCGTGCATTGCCATTTCTCACATTGAGAGTTGGTGCAAACTTCACGGTGCATCCAAATCCCGTGATATGATACGCTCTTTCACACATAAACCTCCTTATATCTTCCTCAAAACAGCCACCATACCTACCTATTATGGCATTTCCATAGCCATTCCTAGATATATTGCCATGCAACTTTCCACCGTTCCGTTTACCATGACACGTTCATCATTGTCATATTGCTTTGCATGATCATGTAGTTGACATAGTATTTGTGGCAAAGCCACCATTCATAATTCTTTCATACATGTCACTCTTGGTTCATTGCATATCCTGGTACACCCCCGGAGGCATTCATATAGAGTCATACTTTGTTCTAGTATCGAGTTGTATTCATTGAGTTGTAAATAAATAGAAGTGTGATGATCATCATTTTCTAGAGCATTGTCCCAAGTGAGGAAAAAAGAAGGCCATAAAAAAAGAGAAGGCCCAAAAAAATGAGAGAAAAAGAGAGAAGGGACAATGTTACTATCCTTTTTACCACACTTGTGCTTCAAAGTAGCACCATAATCTTCATGATAGAGAGTCTCTTGTTTTGTCACTTTCATATACTAGTGGGAATTTTTCATTATAGAACTTGGCTTGTATATTCCAACAATGGGCTTCCTCAAATGCCCTAGGTCTTCATGAGCAAGCAAGTTGGATGCACACCCACTTAGTTTCTTTTGTTGAGCTTTCATATATTTATAGCTCTAGTGCATCTGTTGCATGGCAATCCCTACTCCTTGCATTAACATCAATCAATGGGCATCTCCATAGCTCATTGATTAGCCTCGTTGATGTGAGACTTTCTCCTTTTTTGTCTTCTCCACATAACCCCCATCATTATATTCTATTCCACCCATAGTGTTATATCCATGGCTCACGCTCATGTATTGCGTGAATGTTGAAAAAGTTTGAGATTACTAAAGTATGAAACAATTGCTTGGCTTGTCATCGGGGTTGTGCATGATGAGAGCATTCTTGTGTGACGAAAATGGAGCATGACTAAACTATATGATTTTATAGGGATGAACTTTCTTTGGCCATGTTATTTTGAGAGGACATAATTGCTTAGTTAGTATGCTTGAAGTATTATTATTTTTATGTCAATATTGAACTTTTATCTTGAATCTTTCAGATCTGAATATTCATACCACAATTAAGAAGAATTACATTGAAATTATGCCAAGTAGCATTCCACATCAAAAATTCTGTTTTATCATTTACCTACTCGAGGAATGACGGAATTAAGCTTGGGGATGCTTGATACGTCTCCAACGTATCTATAATTTTTATTGTTCCATGCTATATTATATTCTGTTTTGGACATTATTGGGCTTTATTATACACTCTTATATTATTTTGGAACTAACCTATTAACCGGAGGCCCAATCCGAATTGCTTTGTTTTTGCCTATTTGAGTTTCGCAGAAAAGAATATCAAACGGAGTCCAAATGGAATGAAACCTTCGGGAACGTGATTTTCGGAACGAACGTGATCCAGAGGACTTGGACCCTACATCAAGACATCAACCAGGAGGGCATGAGGTAGGGGGGCGCCTACCCCCCAGGCGCGCCCTCCACCCTCATGGGCCCCATGTTGCTCCACCGACGTACTTCTTCCTCCTATATATACCTACGTACCCCCAAACTACAAGATACGGAGCCATAAACCTAATTCCGCCGCCGCAAAACCTTCTGTACCCATGCGATCCCATCTTGGGGCCTGTTCCAGAGCTCCGCCGGAGGGGGCATCGATCACGGAGGGCTTCTACATCAACACCATAGCCTCTCCGATGAAGTGTGAGTAGTTTACCTCAGACCTTCGGGTCCATAGTTATTAGCTAGATGGCTTCTTCTCTCTTTTGGATCTCAATACAATGTTCTCCCCCTCTCTTGTGGAGATCTATTCGATGTAATCTTCTTTTGAAGTGTGTTTGTTGAGACCGATGAATTGTGGGTTTATGATCAAGTTTATCTATGAACAATATTTGATTCTCCTCTGAATTCTTTTATGTATGATTGGTTATCTTTGCAAGTCTCTTCGAATTATCAGTTTGGTTTGGCCTACTAGATTGATCTTTCCTGCAATGGGAGAAGTGCTTAGCTTTGGGTTCAATCTTGCGGTGTCCTTTCCCGATGTGATGAGGGGCAACAAGGCACGTATTGTATTGTTGCCATCGAGGATATCAAGACGGGGTTTATATTATATTGCATGAGTTTATCCCTCTACATCATGTCATCTTGCTTAAAGTGTTACTCTGTTCTTATGAACTTAATACTCTAGATGCATGCTAGATAGCGGTCTATGTGTGGAGTAATAGTAGTAGATGTAGGCAGGAGTCGGTCTACTTGTCTCGGACGTGATGCCTATATACATGATCATACCTAGATATTCTCATAACTATGCTCAATTACATCAATTGCTCAACAGTAATTTGTTCACCCACCGTAATACTTATGCTCTTGAGAGAAGCCACTAGTGAAACCTATGGCCCCGGTCTATTTTCCATCATATTAATCTTCCAACACTTAGCTATTTTTATTACCTTTTATTTTACTTTGCATCTTTATCATAAAAATACCAAAAATATTATCCTATCATATCTATCAGATCTCACTCTCGTAAGTGACTGTGAAGGGATTGACAACCCCTTTATTGCGTTGGTTGCGAGGATTTATTTGTTTGTGTAGGTGCGAGGGACTGGCGCGTGGCCTCCTACTGGATTGATACCTTGGTTCTCAAAAACTGAGGGAAATACTTATGCTACTTTGTTGCATCACCCTTTCCTCTTCAAGGGAAAACCAACGCAGTGCTCAAGAGGTAGCAGGGTCCATGATGTTTTGAGCCAAACAGGGCAACACACTGGGTGTCTGCCGACAACGCGGTGGTCGTAGCATTCATTGGTTTCGAGTGGCTGCGGCTCCCGTGGTCTACTATTCCTCGGTGCCGGCGGTGGCCGCATACGTGTTGGCCACCTCCGCCAGCATGCCGCGGTTCCACCAACGTTTGCGTCGGATGGCGCGGCCAACCACGGTGCACTGGACGCCGTGGTCCCCATGTGCGGCGTCACGACAGCGGCGACTCTTTTGCGGGTAGGCTTGGAGCGTTGAGTTGATGCACCAGGGGCCAGCTTAGAGCGGCGGCTTGCTCCTCCACTTGCCTGCCTGCAGCCTCGCCCTGGTACTGACGGCCTAGGGCGGGGAGGGAGGTGGGACAGCGAGTTGCCTTGCTCGTCGGGGCACCCAACCGGCTTTTATGCCGTAGAACCCGTCTTCCTGCTCACCGGATGCTATGGAGAGTGTGGAGAAAATGGTGCAAGGAGGATATGGGGAGCGGAGCTGTGGTGCAGTTCTTGCCACACGTCTGGCCTCATTTAAATAGCGGGCGGACGAGAGGAGCCAACCGGCGTTGTGTTCTAAAATACCGGCCGGCTTGCAGAAGGACGTGTTGTCGGCACACGCGCGGATTCAATGGAGGCAGGCGGGGCAGTCTGAAGCCGGTTGCATGCGACGAGGAGGAGTGTTTAGCCTGGCCTTCAGCGAGTGGGGCCCTCTTGGCCGGCGCGCCGGTTCAATGCCTGCGCTATGAGAGGTCGCGTCCGTGTTAGAGAAATCACTCCTCCAGTCCTTTTTTGTTTGGGTATAACAAAATATCGTTTTCCATTCACATTTTATAAGTAAAATTCATGGACAAACTTCGACCCAAAATACGATGGGGACTAGTAAACCAGGACGGAGGTAGTAATTATGAATTCCATTTTCGCTCCATACCAATCGTTCTAAAAACTAGTACTTATAACGCGCCATTGAAAATCAGAACTCTTACCCCGCTAAAAATGATATTTTAAACGTGGCTACTCAATCAGTGGCGACTGGCGAGCCACCGCCTCCAGGTCGTTCACCTGTGGTCCCGACCATCAACTCCTACAGATCAAATTATCACGCGATCTGACTATTCCTACAAAGGTGCGCTCAACCACGTACCCGGTACCCGCACATGCAGCAATCGTGCACCTAGGGTTTTAGGTTTATTTGTTTACGGTGCCTTTACGTAACTCTCATGTGTGCGAGACAGCGAGAGACGGACTGCGTGTGTGCGCCTCTTCTCTTCGTATATGTACTCCACCGTTTGTCTGGTGTCCAAAAAATTATACCATAGTAATAACTAGCAATGTTCCAATGCATTGCCACACGATCAAAGTAGATTAATACATATTCACCAATTTGATAGAAAAGAGTCTAGTTTTGAAATACGTATATCACTAAAAATATGTTATGTTTCACTCAAAATATATTCCTTTGGCGGTTTTGATGAGATAAGGGAGGAATGTGGTTGGTTTTAAGATTCGAGAAGTGGTATATCTCTACTCTTTACTCTTATAAAAAAACAGAGCTGGTAATGATGGTGTACCTGCCATCCTGCAATATAGGTCGTTTGATATATCTGATGAATAGGAAGGAAACTATGGCAATTTTGCAAAAAGATACCCACACCCCTCTCCACATTTGCAAATAAGGCCTTCCCTCGTTCATCCTTTCTCCCACAAAATAAACTACTCATACAAATGCATCTTGATGTTCCGTGCAACGTATGGGCATCTTGGTAGTTGTAAGTGCGTCTAGTGCCCCTTAGTGATTTTGGTGTATTGAAGACTTATAGGTTAAGGGACTAATGTGTTTATGAGTGTACACAGGTCTATAAGTCTATGAGGAGTTTGATATTTACAGAGAAAGTCGACCCTAAAAATGAAGTTCTTCAATCAAGACTTTGATATTACGAAGACTTTACGAAGACTTTGAAAGTGAAGAAATTGGTGTGACCTTGAAGACTTGGTATTCAATTGAGGAACATGAAGCGTGAAGACTTTGTTTTCGTAGTTTCGTTTTCTCTTTCTTGAGACATAGGAAACACCGTGATCGTTAAAGGGGTCGAGGAAATACTAAGGAAAATTTTCCATGTGATGCTCAACTCAAAATCCTACACCTACCAATCCTTCGAGTGAAGCCTTTGGAAATCTCATACAGTTTCGGTCAATTTCTTCAAAGGATGTAGACGTAGTTTTTCCGGTCACGAGGAATTTGTTCGACCGAGGAGTTAGTAATTCGCCAAAGGCGGATTGCCTACACAAAGTGAGGAACATGATAGCCACGAGGAATTTGAGAATCAAATTTCCGACCGAATTCTTGTCTTCTTGGCGCTTGACTGTCCCAAAATATCTTATCCACCTAACGGTCATATCATTGAAGGGCATTTATGTCTTATCATGTCGGGCTGCTCCCTAGGCTATAAATAGCCGCCCCTACAACCACTAGCTGGTTGGCTGCTCCGCGAGAAACTTGACACTTGTCATTTGAGAGCAACCCATCCTCCGAGGACTTTGAGCGAAAATCATCGAGTGAGGAAAACCCAAAAACCAAACCCCTACAAACCCAAAGTGATTGAGCATCACTGAAGAAATTGATCCTGCGTGGATCCGACACTTGTTACCTTTGAAGACTGTGCTTCTTCCAGACGGTTAGGCGTCATGGTCTAGAGCATCCAAGAGGAATTGTGGATCGCCGAGTGACCAAGTCTGTGAAGGTTTGGAAGTCGCTCAAGACTTACCACAGTGATTGGACGAGGTGCATGTGACCTTAGTTCAAGGAGAATACGGTGAGGACTTGGTGTCCTGAGCTGCGTGCTTTCGGCGACTGGGTGTCCGGACTGTGTGTCCTCGAGTTTAAATACTCACCGCTCCAACAGACGTACAACCGAGACAACAGTTGGAACCGGTCTACCAAATCATTGTCTTCACCAACCTAACTGGTTCTATTTCCTCAACTCTTTCATTTCCTCATTCTTGTGTTGAGTGTTCGTTCATATCTGTGTTTGAAGACTTTGGTGAAGACTTTCTCAATTTCCTTAGTTCAATTTCTTGATCTGTTTGTCTTCATCTTGTGCTATCCTGTGTTTACGCTTACTGTACTCTTTGATTGTCTTCATTTCATCATGATGACCATGTCCGCATTCTCTTATGCTTACTTCTGAGTACTTATTCCGTTGCAAGTAGTTCTTCACTTAGGAATTTCCTCACCGGCAAATTCCTCATTGAAGAATTCATAAAAATCGCCTATTCACCCCCCCTCTAGTCGATATAACGCACTTTTAATTGGTATCAGAGCTAGGTACTCCCTTGTTCTTGTGATTTTGGTTTAACCACCTGGAGTTTTAGTTATGTCGACCGCAGTATGATCAAGGTCTCATTGGGTGTCCTACCTTTGATGGGACGGACTACCCCTCTTTGGAAGAACAAGATGCGAATGCATCTTGAGGCAATTGACAACGATCTACGGTATGTTGTGGAAAATGGTGTTCCCTCCGTCACACCTTCTCACGAATCTTGCCGATGTGAAGAGATTCAAGCAACTCGATTCTCAAGCGAAGAATATCATATGTGGCCATCTGAGCAAAGGACAATATGGAAGAGTGAGTGCTTTGGAAGCTGCTAAGCTCATCTGGGACAGGCTGTCCAAAGTAAATGAAGGAGTCTCAACTCAGCGTGACTCTCGAGTTGATGTTCTTCGAAATCTCTTCAATCGCTTCAAAAGACTCGACTACGAAAATGTTCAACAAACCTTCGATCGCCTCACTGACATCTCAAATGAGCTTCAAGCGCTTGGTGCCACTGACATCACCGACCATGAGGTGGTGAAGAAATTGTTGAGATCGCTTGATTCCTCATTTGATACTCCGCACCGATGATACAAGAGCGTCTTGACTACAAGTCACTTGATCCAAACTGATATCCTCGAGAGGCTAAATACTCATGAGTTCGACTTCTTTGAAAAGAGAGATCTCTATGGTTCTAGCTATGGAAAATCACGTGCCACGAAGGCCAAGGCGTGTCGAATCTGATTGTGAAGACTCTGGCGGTAGCCTTGGAGATCCTGAAGAATTGAGCGAGGAGCTAACCTTTGCTTTCGTGAAGAAATTCCAGAAGTTCTCAAGCCGTGGTCGTGTTGGAAAATCCTCAAGGAGCAGTAATTCCTCATCCAGTGACTATAAGAGAAGACTTTGCCACAAATGCAAGAAACCTGGTCACTACATTCAAGATTGTCCTCAGTGGGAAAAGGAATTAAAGAAGAAGAAATACAAGGATTACAGATTACGATGGCGCTAAGAAGAAGAAGAAATCGTCGAAATCTTCATCATCAAAATCCTCAAAGTCTTCTTCTCACAAGAAGAGCAGCTCCAAGAAGGTTCGGGCATTCATTGGCAAGGAAATGGACTCGGAAGCTGAATCGAGGAACATGAGGAAGAGGAGGCATCGAGAAGAATCTGAGTGCGGTGTGGCGAGTCTAGCTCTCGCTACTGCTTTCGTCAGCAAGTCCATCTTCAACTCTGAAGAAAATGACCTCACAAACAAAGCTGATGAAGATAGTGATGACTACGCTCCCACCTATTGCTTCATGGCAAAGGGTGCCAAGGTACTCAAATATACCTCCTCTGAATCTAGTGAAAATGAATCTGATGAAGATCTAAAGCCCAGCTACTCAAAACTTGCTAAGATTGCTGTAAAACAACAAAGGGCTTTTGAAAGGTTCAAAGCATGCTAGATAAAAGTGATGATATGTTGGGTGAAGAAATGGATCGCACTAAAGCCCCGTTGAAAATCTTCAGAGACTTCAGTCTAGGCTTGACAGCCTTCAAAGTCATCATAACACTCTCTTATCTGATCATGAGAAACTTTCTTATGAATTTCTTCAAAGAAAGCAAGATCTTGAAAAGCTAAGAGTAAGTTATGAAGATCTTCAGAAGGAGCGCGATTCATTACTTGCTCAACAAATCAGCGCTTCTCATGAAGAATTTGTTCCTCCATGCTTAAAGTGCATTGAACGTGAATCTGCTAATTCTTCACCTGAATGTTCAAATGCTTCAACTGTTACAAATTCTTCACCTGCCTCTGCTATCACTAATTCCTCATCCGAGGACATTGCTAGTATCCTTGACGATGCGAAATTTGAAAGAATTGTACATGATGACCATGTACAAAAGCCTCAAAGGGCATCGGGCTCTTTGTGATGTGCTTAAAAGCGAGATCCTCAATGAAAACCCTAGGAAAGAGGGTATTGCCTTTGAGAGGAAACTCAATGCGGATGGAACATATTGGAAGCACAAGCGGTACCCCAAAACCTCATGGAGTTCTTTGCAAAGGGATCTCTAGTTGATCCATCTAACTTATCCGGCTTTACTTGTGAATCTCCTCATGCTTACGATGAGTCATTTGACTCCAACTATAAACTGTTCAAAAATCGAGAATGGTGAAGTGTTTGCTAGATATGTTGGCACTAAGCTGCGAGAACGGTTCCCCTATGAAGAAAATCTGGGTTCCCAAGAAGTGCCTTGAAAGTCTTCAGGTGAATGTCCTCATGACACCACCTGTGAAGAAAAGGAACCCCAGATCAAATTCTTCATATGGACCAAATTCCTCACGTGGATCAAATTCCTCAAAAGGATCAAAGTCCTCATATGATTATCATCGTGCTAACAACTCTGTTTCGCAGGGTAGAGCTAAGGGCTATGAATATGTGCATTATTCTTCAAACCAATATGTTCATAAGTCCTCGAAGAATTTCTCTGCTTATTCATATGCTTACCCTAACCCCTCTTATGTGAAACGAAATGGATTGGCCTCTATGCCACCGTTCTCATATGGTGCTAAGAGAGTGATGAACTCTTTGCCACCCCTTGAGATGTGGGTGGTGAAGAAAAGAACTAACCTCTTCTGCAGGGTCGGGCCTCGGGCGTGCTTCAACGTCTGAAGAATTTCTTGGGGCACGACAAAATGCTGAAAGGGACGCAGGCTAATCATGAAGAAATGAACTTTCATTTCACACGTCCTCACACCGCTTATCTGTTATCTTTGCTGATGAAATTCATCTGATGAAATTGATATCATATTCTTCAGCGATGAAGTATATGAGATCGTAAGTTGCACTAATTCATCTGCAGGATGATCAACCCAAAGCCAATGAGTGGGTCCTCGATAGTGGATGTACAAATCACATGAGTGGTGACAAGAATCTATTGATGGATACTCCCTTATCACCGTCACATCTGAAGCATATCATCTTTCTTGACAAAGGCAAAAGTCGGTATTGGGTCTTGGTAAGGTTGCGATCTCTAAGGACATACACATGGACAAAGTCATGCTTGTTGAGTCCTTAGGATACAACCTCATGTCGATCTCAATGCTTTGTGATCTTGATATGGTTGTTGTCTTTGGCAAGTATCGTTGTGTTGTGATCATGGAAGCCGACAATTCCAAAGTCTTGAAGGCTTTAGGAGAGGAGACTTGTATATTGTTGATTTCTCTACAGGACCACAACCAGCCGTGTGTCTACTTGCAAAAGCTTCAGAAGGCTGGCTATGGCATCGACGACTTGGTCACGCAGGCATGAGGAATTTGCACACGCTTGCAAAGAAGAAGCATGTCATTGGCATTGAAAATGTCAAATTCCTCAAGGATCACTTGTGTGGAGCCTGTGAGCTGGAAAAATGACCAAGGCCAAGCATCCAGCGAAGACTATCATGACCACTACTCGTCCATTGAATTGCTTCACATGGACCTCTTTGGTCCTAATCATTACTCAGCAGTCACTAATGATGCATCTCTATATGGCTTTGTTATTGTTGATGATTACTCTTGTTACACATGGGTACACATTGTTACTTACAAAAATGAAGTGCAGGAAGTCTTCAAACGATTTTCCTCGAGGGCTTCAACCAACTTTGGTGTGAAGATCAGACACATCAGGAGTGACAATGGAACTGAGTTCAAGAATTCTGGTCTTGATGACTATCTTGATGAACTTGGTATTACTCATGAGTTATCTGCTCCCTATACTCCTCAAAGAAATGGGCGTCGTGGAGCGCAAGAACAGAACTCTTGTTGAGATGGCTCGCACTATGCTTGATGAATACAAAACGCATAGTCGTTTTTGGATTGATGCAATCGATACCGCGTGCCACATCATCAACAGAGTATATCTTCACAAATTCTTCAAGAAGACTGCCTATGAACTCCTCACTGACAAGAAACCCAATGTGAGTTATTTCAAAGTCTTTGGTGCTAAATCTTTGGATTAGAGATCCTCATCACAATTCTAAATTTGCACGAAAGCACATGAAGGTTTTATGCTTGGTTACGGAAAGGACTCGCACACCTCTGTAGTCTTCAACATCGCTATTCACAAGATTGTTGATACTGTAGATGTGCGGTCCGATGAAACTAATGGCTCGCAAAGAGAGCACCTACCTTCTGTGTTAGATGAACCAGGACCTGAGGAATCTATCAAGTTCAAGGCAACTGAGGATGTCATTCCTACTGAAGAATCTGCTCAAGAATTCATTCCTGTGTCACGAAGAACGTCGGTGATGCACTGAGGATAATCTTTGAAGAAAATGGTGCTTGAAGAAAATGCTGATCAAATTCCTCGGCGACAACCAGCTCATCCTCGCGTTGCAAAAGAAGTGCAAGTTGACAAGATCATCGATGACATTGAAGCGAGGTCCTCTCACACGCTCAAAAGCTTCACATTTATCTAACTTTTGTGGGCACTATGCTTTTGTCTCTATCACAGAGCCCACTAAGGTAGATGAAGCATTTACGAGCCCGAGTGGATTCAGGCAATGCAAGAAGAATTACATCGATTCGAGCTCAACAATGTGCGGGAACTAGTCAAACGTCCAGATCCTCGCAAGCATAATATCATTGGCACAAAGTGGATCTACCACAACAAGCAAGATGAAAATGGCCTTGTGGTGAGGAATAAGGCACGACTTGTAGCTCAAGGCTACACACAGGTTGAAGGAATTGATTACGATGAAACTTTTGCACCTGTTGCTAGACTTGAGGCTATTTGCATACTACTTGCTTATGCTAACCATCATAATATCACTTTATATCAAATGGATGTGAAAAGTGCATTCCTCAATGGTAAGCTTGAGGAATAATTATAGGTTGCTCAACCCCCAGGTTTTCAAGATCCAAAGAATCCCGACAAAGTCTTCAGACTCAACAAGGCCCTCTATGGTCTCAAACAGGCCCCACGGGCGTAGTATGATACATTGAAGGAATTCTTCGTGAAGAATGGCTTCACACCAGTTCACTCGACCCTACTCTCTTTACTAAATCATATGATGGTGAACTGTTTGTGTGCCAAATATCGTTGATGATATTATCTTTGGCTGTACTGACCAACGTTATAGTGATGAATTTTCCTATATGGTGAGTGAAGAATATCAAATGTCTATGATGGGAGAGTTGAAATTCTTCTTAGGTCTTCAAATTCGTCAACAACACAATGGCATATTCATATCTCGGAGAAATACCTCAAAGATGTCACGAAGAAATTCGGCATGCAAGATTGCAAAGGCGTCAAAATTCCTATGCCCACAAATGGCCATCTATGCACCGATGAAAATGGTATTGACTTGATCACAAGGTATACCGCTCCATGATTGGTTCTTTATTGTACTTATGTGCATCTAGGCCAGATATAATGCTTAGTGTTTGCATGTGTGCCCGATTTCAAGCTACAGAAGGAATCACACCATAAGGTTGTGAAGCATATTCTTCGATATCTAGCTCACACACCAACACTAGGATTATGGTACCCCAAGGGCTCTACTTTTGATCTCATTGGATATTCTGACTCTGACTATGCTAGTGATCATGTGGACCGCAAGTCAACATCTGGCACTTGTCATTTCCTCGGACGATCTTTGGTTTGTTGGTCCTCGAAGAAACAGAACTGCGTATCACTGTCTACTCGGAAGCTGAATACATTGCTGCTGGCTCTTGTTGTGCTCAATTGTTGTGGATGAAGCAAACTCTCAAGGACTACGGCATCAACGTGAAGAATGTGCCTCTCTACTGTGACAATGAGAGTGCCATCAAGATCGCTCACAACCTAGTTCAGCACTTTCGAAGACAAAGCACATTCAAATTCGTCATCGCTTTTCTTCGTGATCATGTGTTGAAGGCGACATCTCCATCGAGCATGTGAAGACTGAAGAACAACTAGCCGATATCTTCACAAAGCCCTTGGATGAGAAGAGATTTAGCAAGTTGTGGTGTGAGCTAAATATCTTAGAATCTTGAATGTTCTTTGAAAAGGACACACATCCACGACACTTATGCAAAATTGATGACTTAGAAGTGCAACACATGAAGAAAGCGTTTTCTTCAATCAATGAAGAATAACACTCTAAGTGTGAAGAAATTAATGAAGAATTTGATTCTCGAGAACCCTCTGACGATTATGTACGCGGTGTCTGAAATCATCATTCTTATCTGATGGAGTCACGCCACCACCAAAGTTGAAAATCTTCAAATTTGAGTTTTCCTCGATTTTGAAATTCTTGAGTTTTTCAAATTCTTCAACTTTGCAAAATCTTCCTTTATTTCCGTCGTTTTTCTTCATTGGCTATATATATATATATATATATGGGTTTATGTCCTCTCTGACATTCACTTATGGCTATTTCTTCAAGTCGCTTTTTACGCTAAGTGAATGTGATCGGACCCTTCCCTCTCTATGCTATACTCAACCCAATCTATTCACAAATTCTTCATGTGCGTTCTATTTGAAACTCGTTCAAAATCTTCACTATGTCCTTGTCAGCTGAAGAAATTGCGAACGGAACTTTAATACTGATCTTATCCAAACTTCCGTTTTTGCCGCTCAAACTGTTCCGCATCCCACGATAGATTTATCTATTCACCCATGATCTAACACAATCTCCACTTTTCAGTACGTGGGTGACACATGTCAAGCGAATGAGAAGGGTCAGGGGCACGTTCGTCCCAAATCTTCGGGCGAACAGTTTTTCATCGTGGCTATATATACCCCCTCTCCCCTTCCTCACTTCCTTTACTCCGCTCGTCTGCTCTCTCTCGTTCAAGCTTCTCAAACCCTAGCGCCGCCGCTACTCCATCGTCGCCGGTGCGGAAGAGCTTCACTGCCTCGACCTCGTCGCCGTCGTACTCGCGCCGACCGCAAAAATCTTCACTCCGCCGCCGCTGTAGCTGTCTTCCTCCGCCAAGTTAGGGCATGGAAGATCTAACCTGACGAACTTCCCATCTGTTCTTCTCAGTTCGTCGTGTTCTTCACTTCGGGTAATTAAAAGTTACATTTATTACTCGCTTTGATTCTCAAACCTTCCTGAAAATTTTCAAAGGTGTTTATTCTTCAAATCTTCACACATATGAACACCTCAAACAAAATATGCTCTTGATTCGTTTCTCTAAGCAATGATTTTTCTTCAAGATTCCTCAATTGTGTGGATCCTCGATCTATACAACTCTGGAACCTAAGACAAAGATCGCTTAGTGAAATTCTTCAAGGCTCATCTGGTCAAATTCCTCAAACTACTTCTTTTTGAAAAACCTTACGAGAAGCATATATGACCTCTCCAAATTCCTCGCAGCTATACTGCATTCACGGTACTCATGTCCGCTGCTTGAATCACTAGGTTCTCATCAACTTAACTCATTTGCAGCGTTCCTCGAAGAAAAGTTGCATACTTCTTCAGAGAATTCGATTGTTCAAATTCCTCAATTTGAAGAATATGGCGAGAAGGAAAGAAGCCACAGAGAAAGGAGGAAAGAGGCACGAGGTCATGACTGTGTTTGAGATTCACGAGGACATCTATGCTGATTATTGCACACTGATGAAGCCGAGTTTGGCAAAGAAAACAAAAATCAGCGCAAGGTGCGCATTCAAAGGATTGAAAGGAGATGGGCAAGGGAATGGAGAAGTCTGAGATATGTTACTCCAAAGTACATGAAGAAATTCTCTCTCAATCCTCCATGCCCAAGAGCTCCATTGGCACGGTCAAGAAGCTGATCCCACCACATCAAGCGTGGTGAGGACTTTCTGAAGAATGGGCCAAGCGCCAAGCCAAATTGGCAAGACAAGCCAACGAGGCAGTGAGGAAATTTAATGAGGACTCTGCTACTGCTGCTGCCACTGAGGCCTCTGTCAAGCCAAGAAAATCTATGGCAAAGAAGCCCGCACACAAGCCAAGTGCTTCGCCAACAGTGCCCTCACGGCCAAGTTCCTCAGTTGTGCCCTCACGGCCAATTCCTCATGCTGCTCCTGCTCCTCCCAAATCCTCCGCTCCTACAAAGTCCTTAGCAGCTCCTCCCAAGTCCTCAGCAGTTCCGACAAAGTCCTCAGCACCTGTGCATCTAGTCACGTGCCAAAGGACTGCAGGCATCTCCATTGCCTCTGGTGTCTCAGCAAGTTCCTCAGCTGCACCAAATTCTTCATCTGGCCCGACTCTGCTGAAGACTAAGGCCACGGTGGACGAGGTCCTCGGCCAAGTCTCAAGAAGAAGCAGTCGCCTTCCAAGAGCCACACGAAGATGATGAGGCTGATGATGATGAACTTGCGGAAATCATCAGAGACCGACAAGAAAGGGCCGCTAGAGCCAAAGGCACACCTATGCCACTGCTGTTGGATCCAAGAGTGATCCTAGACTACGTTGATCTCTGGCACAAGGACCCAAACACTCCTATGCACGACTTCAAAGTGACACTGGCCAAAGTCACATCTTGACTCATTTCATCCAAGAGGAGAAATGGAAATTTGATACGCCAGAGAGATCAAGAAATCATGATGTAAAAGAGAAAGCTGCTGAAGAAAAATGTTGTCAAGATGACAACTAAAGAACTTGTCACGATGCAGGCTGACATCAAAGCCCTCAGCGACAAATTTGACTCATACTATGCTGACTGGAAAGGAGCCAAAGTCAGATTTGTCAATCTGACAAAGAAGTTCACAAATGTTGCAGCCCCAACGCAACAAGAAATTCCTTAAATTTGGAGCCTCTGCTCGCCAACTGAAGAACATGCCAAGACCTTCTTGATGAAGTTCAGTCTTTGAAGACAATGCAGTTCGAGGCTGATGATTCCATTCCAACATTTGAAGAAATTGCCGGGGCATCCACTAGTGGTGTGCTGAAGAAATCGAAGAAGTCAGGCAAGCTGCATCGATTGCTTTGAGGAAATTCAACCAGATTCCTCAGCTCCTCCTGCGCCAACACCAACTCCAATCCTTCCATCTACATAAGATGTGAAGAAGACCAAGGCTGCAGAACGAGTTGTAGTGAAGAAAAGGAAAGCATCTGCTGCTTCAATTTCTTCAGCCCCGAAGAAGATGAAGACAATGACCAGCTCATTTGAAAATCCCATTGATGTTGTTCCAATTTCCCCCGTGCCATCAAAGGACCTTGTTCCTTTTGGTGAAGATTATGAGATCCCAAGCGGATCTGATGAAGAAAAGCATTCTCACGCTTCGGAGCAGATTGATGAAGAAATTGAAGTGGAAGCTATCCCTTCAACCCCAATCATTTCCTCGCCTATGCCTCGGTTCACGGTGAAGAGGCGGTGTTGAGGAAATTGAAGAAGATGTGGATATTGGAAGCATAACGCCGGTGATGAATGATGACTTTTGGGAAAGTCGGCATCCAAATTCTCCACTCTTCACCCCAATCCAACAGATTCCTCGGTCCCTGCTACAGCAGTTCAAATGGGCTCTGAAGAAACTCATCCCACTTCATACATGAAGAAATTCCAGCCACTAGCGCTGATGAACCTGCTGCTGCTGATCCTCAGACTGCACATGTAGAGGAACCAGAAATTCCTCGGCCTTAAGAACCTGAGATTGCGATTCCAGAGGTCGTGATGCAACTCAATGACACTCCATTGCCAAAGCCAAAGAATCCATTCTCAACGAAGCAAAAGTTCAAGGCTGGAGACTTCTTTGGCGAGCATGTTTTCTTCACGGATTACAACCCATACGACTCTGCTCGCATAAGGAAGAGGCATTTCTGGACTGCTAGTCAAGCCAACTTCTATTCCTCAGTGCTGTTCAACAAAGACAAAGTCTTCGGTCATGCACATGTTCCTCATGTGGACATGGAATCTCTGCCGGAGCTTGAGCAGGTCCTCGGTGTTCTTCACGATGCGGGACTTCTAAATTTCTGCCGACATCTGCGATTGGAATGAGGAACTTATTCTTCAATTCTATGCAACGCTGCACATCATCGGAGACTTGAAGATGTGAACTCATGGGTGTTAGGCTGGATGTGCGAAAATACTCACTACAAGGCACCAAAGACGAATTGCTTCGTGCCCTACCACTCAGTCCTCCCCTTGAAGGTGTTCGTTGTATCTACAATGAACCTGGGCTTTCAAATCACTACATGCAAGTGTTGATGAAGCCTTTGAAGCCCGGACAGGCACCTCGAACCAAATTCCTCGTCAAGGAATTACTATATGTGCCCCGGACTGTCTATCGGATTCTGACGAAGACAATGAGTCCTATCAAAGGCCACGACTCAAATGATGAAGAAGTCGTTGGCATCATGAAGAATATGCTTTTCAATATCATTCATGGTGTTCTGGCCAACTTCCATGATTTCTTCATGAGGACTCGCAAACATTGCTATGTCACCTTTTGAGTGAAGCCTTATGCACCATGGATTATGAGGTTCATCGGGACAAGGTCTTCACTCAATTACAAAGGCGATACTACGAACCACTGCAGCCACTTGCCCCCGATTGAAGTCCTCAAACGGACATTTTCCTCAGCTGATGACAAGGGCAAGGCAACTGCTGTGATAGATGAAGGCATTCGTCCATTGGATGGTCAGTTTCACAAAGCTGCATCTTACTCCACCAATGATGACTCTGCCACACATGACTCTGCCGCCAATACTTCAGCCAAGCAAAATCCTCAAGCCACAGCACCCAGGGTGATGACTGATCGTGAGTTCCTCAGTCTTCATCAGAAGGTTGATCGCAATCATAAATGGGTCAAGCGTCAGTTTGGTTCAATTCTTCACAACATGACCTCTACACACAATGCAGTGAAGAAAAACCACTACTACCTCCATGAAACCTTCAAACGCACTGGGCTGTTCTTTCTAATGTCTCTGTTGCGGAAGAACTGGAGACAATGGGTCTCAAGGAAGAATTTGACTGATGCGCACCTCCTCAGAAGAAATACAAGAAGGTCAAAGTTCCTTCCTTAGTGGCCAGCTCCTATTCTTCATCGCGAGACAACGATGAAAATGAAGACTTGGACAACCTTTGCGGCAGGCCCTACTCGACAACCGACCCCAACAACGGCTGGCGCTCCTTCATCAACTTGAAATTCTTGAGGCGTTAGTCCTCGGTTTCAATCCTTTTGGTCATTCGATGACAAAGGGGGAGAAATGTGAGTTACTCTTCAAGCGGGTCTATTATATGGGCAATTTTTGTTAAGTTACAACTCTCGTTCTTCTGAAACTTTTATTGGATCGAGTTGTAATCTTAAACCCGATGGTGCTCTGATGCTTTTAATGCACTATGCTCTGATACTCTTGATGCGTTATTTTGCATGCTTGTTCCTCATTAATGTTATTGCACGCATGCTGAATTTCATCAAGCACCATATTTCATCATGCATTTCAAATTCTTCATATTATATGTCAAATGCGTGTATGAATTACAAGATATAGGGGGAGATCTCCATGATTCAACTCTTCAAATGTGCATTGCCTCAAAAGCAAATTCCTCACTATGCACATCTTCAGGGGGAGTTCTTCTATGTTTTGTAATCAAATTCCTCAATATCAGTAGTTACACTTCATATGTCTATCCCCGTTGAAAACTTAACCTATATTGTCATCAATCACCAAAAAGGGGGAGATTGTAAGTGCATCTAGTGCCCCTTAGTGATTTTGGTGTATTGAAGACTTATAGGTTAAGGGACTAATGTGTTTATGAGTGTACACAGGTCTATAAGTCTATGAGGAGTTTGATATTTACAGAGAAAGTCGACCCCTAAAAATGAAGTTCTTGACGAAGACTTTGATATTACGAAGACTTTACGAAGACTTTGAAAGTGAAGAAATTGGTGTGACCTTGAAGACTTGGTATTCATTTGAGGAACATGAAGCGTGAAGACTTTGTTTTCGTAGTTTCGTTTTCTCTTTCTTGAGTCATAGGAAACACCGTACTTTTAAAGGGGGTCGAGGAAATACTAAGGAAAAAATTCCATGTGATGCTCAACTCAAAATCCTACACCTACCAATCCCTTCGAGTGAAGCCTTTGGAAATCTCATACTTTTCAGTCAATTTCTTGAAAGGTCGAGACGAAGTTCTTACAGTCATTGAGAATTTGTTCTGACCGAGGAGTTAGGAATTTGCAGTCTGGATTGCCTACACAATGAGGAACATGATAGCCTGCGAATTTGAGAATCAAATTTCCGGCCAGATTCTTTATCTTCTTGGCTTTGTCCCAAAATATCTTATCCACCTAACGGTCATATCATTGAAGGGCATTTATGTCTTATCATGTCGGGCTGCTCCCTAGGCTATAAATAGCCGCCCCTACAACCACTAGCTGGTTGGCTGCTCTGAGAGAAACTTGACAATTGTCATTTGAGAGCAACCCATCCTTCAAGGACTTTGAGCGAAAATCATCGAGTGAGGAAAAACCCAAAACCAAACCCCTACAAACCCAAAGTGATTGAGCATCACTGAAGAGATTGATCCTGCGTGGATCCGATGCTTGTTACCTTTGAAAACTGTGCTTCTTCCAGACGGTTAGGCATCATGGTCTAGAGCATCCAAGAGGAATTGTGGATCGCCGAGTGACCAAGTCTGTGAAAGGTTTGGAAGTCGCTGAAGACTTACCACGAGTGATTGGACGAGGTCCGTGTGACCTTAGTTCAAGGAGAATACGGTGAGGACTTGGTGTCTGAGCTGCGTGCTTTCGGCCGATCGGGTGTCTGGGGCTGTGTCCTCGAGTTTAAATACTCGGCCGCTCCAACCAGACGTACAACCCAGGGCAGTTGGAACTGGTCTACCAAATCATTGTCTTCACCAACCTAACTGGTTCTATTTCCTCAACTCTTTCATTTCCTCATTCTTGTGTTGAGTGTTCGTTCATATCTGTGTTTGAAGACTTTGGTGAAGACTTTCTCAATTTCCTCAGTTCAATTTCTTGATGCATTTGTCTTCATCTTGTGCTATCCTGTGTTTACGCTTTCTGTACTCTTTGATTGTCTTCATTTCATCATGATGACCATGTCCGCATTCTCTTAGGCTTACTTCTGAGTACTTATTCAGCTGTAAGTAGTTCTTCACTTAGGAATTTCCTCACCGGCAAATTCCTCATTGAAGAATTCATAAAAATCGCCAATTCACCCCCCTCTAGTCGATATAACGCACTTTCAGTAGTTGTTGCAGAAAGCCCATGTCTGTGTGAGAGAGAGAGGGAGAGAGTAGGAGGACGAAGTGCATGTGTGACAAAGACACAAAGAGTGTGTGTGCGAGAGGTATCACCATAAAATGAGGCGATAGTGTGTGTGTGTGCACGATCGAGAGGGCGTGTCTCAAGAAGGGACGAAAAATCTATGTAGATACAAGGAGTGCGAGAGAGACATGTACGATATAGTGGAAGCACGAGTGTGCGGGTGTATAAACCTATCTGGAGGCTAGTCGATCAATGTTTGTGAGAGAAATATGAGTCGGCGTGCGAAAGCAAGAGTTTTGTGTGTGTGTGTGTGTGTGTGTGTGTGTGAGAGAGAGAGAGAGACAGTAGTCGGGAAGAGGAGTGGAAGCAGGAGTTGTGTGTGTGAGAGAGAGACGGTAGTCGGGAAGAGGAGTGGAAGCAGGAGTTGTGTCTGTGAGAGAGATAGAGAGAAAGGGGGGAGAGTTTGTCTGATCGGTAAACAAATGAATAATGTCAGTTTTATAACTGAGATGGAGACGAAAAGGAGACAACAACAAATGTTGTGTGTGCGGGAGAGAGTAATTTTAGTGGTAGGAGTGATACGTCTCCAACGTATCTATAATTTTTGATTGCTCCATGCTATATTATCTACTGTTTTGGACTATATTGGGCTTTATTTTCCACTTTTAAATTATTTTTGGGACTAACCTATTAACCGGAGGCCCAGCCCAGAATTGCTGTTTTTTGCCTATTTCAGTGTTTCGAAGAAACGGAATATCAAACGGAGTCCAAACGGAATGAAACCTTCGGGAACGTGATTTTCTCACCGAACGTGATCCAGGAGACTTGGACCCTACGCCAAGGAACAAAAGAGGCGGTCACGAGGGTGGGGGCGCCCCCCGCCCCTAGGGCGCGCCCCCCTGCCTCGTGGGCCCCCTGTTGCTCCACCGATGTACTCCTTCCTCCTATATATACCTATGTACCCCCAAACGATCAGATACGGAGCCAAAATCCTAATTCCACCACCGCAACTTTCTGTATCCACGAGATCCCATCTTGGGGCCTATTCCGGAGCTCCGCCGGAGAGGGCCGTCATCACGGAGGGCTTCTACATCATCATAGCCTCTCCGATGAAGTGTGAGTAGTTTACCTTAGACCTTCGGGTCCATAGTTATTAGCTAGATGGCTTCTTCTCTCTTTTTGGATCTCAATACAATGTTCTCCCCCTCTCTCGTGGAGATCTATTCGATGTGATCTTCTTTTTGCGGTGTGTTTGTTGAGATCGATGAATTGTGGGTTTATGATCAAGTCTATCTATGAATAATATTTGAATCTTCTCTGAATTCTTTTATGTATGACTGGTTATCTTTGCAAGTCTCTTCGAATTATCAGTTTGGTTTGGCCTACTAGATTGCTTTTTCTTGCAATGGGAGAAGTGCTTAGCTTTTGGTTCGATCTTGCGGTGTCCTTTCCCGATGTGAAGGGCAGCAAAGGCACGTATTGTATCGTTGCCATCGAGGATAACAAGATGGGGTTTTTATCATATTGCATGAATTTATCCCTCTACATCATGTCATCTTGCTTAAGGCATTACTCTGTTTTTAACTTAATACTCTAGATGCATCTTTGGATAGCGGTCGATGAGTGGAGTAATACTAGTAGATGCGAGGCAGGAGTCGGTCTACTTGTCTCGGACATGATGCCTATATACATGATCATACCTAGATATTCTCATAACTATGCTCAATTACATCAATTGCTCAACAAGAATTTGTTCACCCACCGTAGAATACTTAGGCTCTTGAGAGAAGCCACTAGTGAAACCTATGGCCCCCGGGTCTATTCTCATCATATCAATCTCCATCACTTTATTATTGCTTTGCTTTTTACTTTGCCTTTTACTAGCACATATGCCCGTGCGGCGCAACGGGATAAAAAATTACATGCCATTAGCTCTATATAAGAATGGATCAAGACCCCCACATGTCCGAATTCTCTAGTTCAACATGGCACCCTTTAATTAGAGCCAAACCAGTATATTCTTTTTTATTGGTACACGCCCATAATTTGTTTCAATTATAATTAACCGGCATATTCTCTTTTTTGGCACATGGAAACTACCACTGTCAACCCTTATTCTGAACAAGCCGACTTAGCTCGATGTGCCGGATGCGGAGCAGGCCCAGTATGAGAGTGACCGAACTCACGAACTCAAAGACCCGACAACATGTTGCTAGTTGATACGTCTCCAACGTATCTATAATTTTTGATTGCTCCATGCTACTTTTCTATTGTTTTGGACTATAATGGGCTTTATTTTCCACTTTTATATTACTTTTGGGACTAACCTATTAACCGGAGGCCCGGCCTGTAATTGTTGTTTTTTGCCTTTTTCAGATTTGAAGAAGCAGAATATCAAACGGAGTCCAAACGGAATGAAACCTTGAAACGTGATTTTCTCACGAACATGATCCAGAGACTTGGACCCTACGCCAAGGAACGGAGAGGCGGTCAGGGGTGGGAGTCGGGCGCCCTAGGGCGCGCCCCCTGCCTCGTGGGCCTCTCGAAGCTCCACTGACGTACTCCTTCCTCCTACATATACCTACGTACCCCCAAACAATCATAACAGGAGCCAAAAACCTAATTCCACCACCGTAACTTCCTGTATCCACGAGATCCCATCTTGGGGCCTGTTTCGGAGCTCCGCCGGAGGGGGCATCCACCACGGATGGCTTCTACATCAACACCATAGCCTCTCCGATGAAGTGTGAGTAGTTTACTTCAGACCTTCGGGTCCATAGCTAGTAGCTAGATGGCTTCTTCTCTCTTTTGGATCTCAATACAATGTTCTCCCCTCTCTCGTGGAGATCTATTCGATGTAATCTTCTTTTTGCAGTGTGTTTGTTGAGACCGATGAATTGTGGGTTTATGATCCAGCTTATCTATGAATAATATTTGAATATTCTCTGAATTCTTTTATGTATGATTGAGTTATCTTTGCAAGTCTCTTCGAATTATCTGTTTGGTTTGGCCAACTAGATTGGTAGTTCTTGCAATGGGAGAAGTGCATTGCTTTGGGTTCAATCTTGCGTTGTCCTTACCGATGTGAGAAAAGGGGTTGCAAGGCACGTATTGTATTGTTGCCATCGAGGATAACAAGATGGGGTATTTATCATATTGCATGAATTTATTCCTCTACATCATGTCATCTTGCTTAAGGCGTTACTCTTTTTAACTTAATACTCTAGATGCATGCTTTGGATAGCGGTCGATGAGTGGAGTAATAGTAGTAGATGCGAGAATCGTTTGGTCTACTTGTCACGGACGTGATGCCTATATACATGATCATACCTAGATATACTCATAACTGTGCTCAATTCTGTCAATTGCTCAACAGTGATTTGTTCACCCACCGTAGAATACTTATGCTCATGAGAGAAGCCACTAGTGAAACCTATGGCACCCGGGTCTATTCTCATCATATCAATCTCCATCACTTTTATACTTGCTTTTTTTTACTTTGCTTTTACTTTTCACTTTGCATCTATATACCAAAAATACCAAAAATATTATCTCTATAAGATCTCACTCTCGTAAGTGACCGTGAAGGGATTGACAACCCCTAATCACGTTGGTTGCGAGTAGCTATCGTTTTGTGCAGGTACGAGGGACTTGTGCGTGGCCTCCTGCTGGATTGATACCTTGGTTCTCAAAAACTGAGGGAAATACTTACGCTACTGTCTGCATCATCCTCTCCTCTTCGGGGAAAACCAACGCAAGCTCAAGACGTAGCAAGAAGGATTTCTGGCGCCGCTGTTCGAGAGTCTACGCAAAAGTCAACATACCAAGTACCCATCACAATCCCTATCTCTCGCATTACATTATTTGCCATTTGCCTCTCATTTTCCTCTCCCCCACTTCACCCTTGCCGTTTTATTCGCCCTCTCTTTCCCATTCTCCTCCTCCCTTTCCCGCTTGCCTTTTGTTTGCTCGTGTGTTGGATTGCTTGTTTGTCACGATGGCTCAAGATGCTACCAAATTGTGTGACTTCACCAATAGCAATAATAATGATTTCCTTAGCACTCAAATTGCTCCTCTTGCAAATACTGAATCTTGTGAAATCAATACTGCTTTGTTGAATCTTGTTATGAAAGATCAATTCGCCGGCCTTCCTAGTGAAGATGCCGCTACTCATCTGAATAACCGTTGATTTATGTGATATGCAAAAGAAAAAAGAAGTCGATAATGATGTCGTTAAATTGAAGCTATTTCCTATATCGAACAGAGATCTTGCTAAAGCGTGGTTTTCATCTTTGACTAAAAAAAGAATTGATTCTTGGAAAAAGTGCAAAGATGCTTTTATCTCTAAGTATTTTCCTCCGCTAAGATTATCTCTCTTAGGAGCGATATTATGAATTTTAAGCAACTTGATCATGAACATGTTGCACAAGCTTGGGAGAGAATGAAATTAATGATACGTAATTGTCCTACTCATGGTTTGAACTTGTGGATGATTATACAAAAAATTATGCTTGGATTGAATTTTGCTTTTAGAAATCTTTTAGATTCGGCCATGGGAGGCACTTTTATGGAAATCACTTTAGGAGATGCTACTAAACTCCTAGATAATATTATGGTTAATTATTCTCAATGGCATCTTGAAAGATCTACTAATAAAAGGTGCATGCGATAGAAGAAATTAATGTTTTGAGTGGAAAGATGGATGAACTTATGAAATTATTTGCTACTAAGAGTGTTTCTTGATCCTAATGATATGCCTTTGTCTACCTTGATTGAGAATAATAATGAATCTATGGATGTGAATTTTGTTGGTAGGAATAATTTTGGTAAAAGCAGATAGAGGGAATTTTAATCCTAGGCCTTATCCTAGTAATCCTTCTAATAATTATGGAAATTCCTACAACAACTCTTACGGAAATTTTAATAAGATGCCCTCTGAATTTGAGAGTAGTGTTAAAGAGTTTATGAATTCACAAAAGAATTTTAATGCTTTGCTTGAAGAGAAATTGCTTAAAGTTGATGATTTGGCTAGGAACGTTGATAGAATTTCTCTTGAGGTTGATTCTTTAAAGCTTAGATCTATTCCTCCTAAGCATGATATCAATGAGTCTCTCAAAGCTATGAGAATTTCCATTGATGAGTGCAAAGAAAGAACCGCTAGGATGCGTGCTTCCAAACATGCCTTTATTAAAGTGTGTTCTTGTAATTCCTATGAAAATCAATATGAAGATCTAAAAGTTATTGATGCGTCCCCTATTAAATATTTGTTTTGCAATATGAATCTTGATGAAACTGAATATGATCTTCCTTTACCTAGAAGGCGTTCTAAGAATTCAGAGTTTTTAGATCTTGATGATGAAATTGATAAAAGTGGGATTGAAAGAAATAAAAATCTATATATTGCTAAAACCATTATGAAAATTGCTCTTTAATTGATTGTATTTCCTTGTTGCAAACCGTGCTAAATTCTCCTCATGCCTATAGTCAAAATAAGGCCTTTACCGAACACATTGTTGATGCCTTGATGCAATCTTATGAAGAAAACCTTGAGTTGAAAGTTTCTATCCCTATGAAACTCTATGATGAGTGGGAACCAACTATCAAAATCAAAATTAAATATTATGAGTTTAATGCTTTGTGTGATTTGGGGGCTAGTGTCTTTACTATTCCCAAAACTTTGTGTGATTTGCTAGATTTCCGTGACTTTGATGATTGCTCTCTAAACTTGCATCTTGCGGATTCCACTATTAAAAAGCCTACGGGAAGAATTAATGATGTTCTTATTGTTGCAAATAGGAATTATGTGCCCGTAGATTTTATCGTTCTTGATATAGATTGCAATCCTTCATGTCCTATTATTCTTGCTAGACCTTTCCTTAGAACGATTGGTGCAATTATTGATATGAAGGAAGGGAATATTAGATCCATTAAAGAAAGGCATGGAACACTTTCCTAGAAAGAAAATAAAATTACCATATGAATCTATCATGAGAGCCACTTATGGATTGCCTACCAAAGATGGCAATACCTAGATCTATCTTCGCTTTTATGCCTAGCTAGGGACGTTAAACGATAGCGCTTGTTCGGAGGCAACCCAATTTTATTTTTAGTTTTTTGTTTTTGCTTCTGTTTAGGAATAAATAATCCATCTAGCCTCTGTTTAGATGTGGTTTTATCTTTTAATTAGTGTTTGTGCCAAGTTAAACCTATTGGATCTTCTTGGGTGATAGTTATTTGATCTTGCTGTAATTTCCAGAAACTTTGCGCTCAGTGCCCGAATTGTTAAAAATCACCAGAACGTGATAAAATACTGATTCCAATTGCTGATGATCAATAAACAATTTTTTCAGGTATTCTAATTTTGGTATAATTTTTTGAGTTCCATAAGTTTGCGTTAGTTACAGATTACTACAGACTGTTCTGTTTTTGACAGATTCTGTTTTGCGTGTGTTGTTTGCTTATTTTGATGAATCTATGGCTAGTAAAATAGTTTATAATCCATAGAGAAGTTGGAATACAGTAGGTTTAACACCAATATAAATAAAGAATGAGTTCATTACAGTACCTTAAGGTAGTATTTTGTTTTCTTTCTTTAACGGAGCTCACGAGATTTCTATTGAGTTTTGTGTTGTGAAGTTTTCAAGTTTTGGTTGAATTCTTTTTGATGGATTATGGAACAAGGAGTGGCAAGAGCCTAAGCTTGGGGATGACCATGGCACCCCCAAGATAATCTAAGGACACAAAAAATTCAAAGCTTGGGGATGCCCCGGAAGGCATCCCCTCTTTCGTCCACTTCCATTGGTAATTTACATGGAGCTATATTTTTATTCACCACATGATAAGTGTTTTGCCTGGAGCGTCTTGTATTATTTGCGTCTTTGCTTGTTAGTTTACCACAATCATCCTTGCTGTACACACCTTTTGAGAGAGCCATACATGAATTGAAATTTTATAGAATACTCTATGTGCTTCACTTATATCTTTTGAGCTTGATAGTTTGCTCATAGTGCTTCACTTATATATTTGAGCGTGATAATTTTTGCTCTAGTGCTTCACTTAGATATTTTAGAGCACAGTGGTGGATTTGTTTTAAATAAACTTGATCTCTCATGCTTCACTTAGATTATTTTGAGAGTCGTTAATAGCATGGTAATTTGCTTAATATTAACATACTTGGTATTCAAGATATGTGAAACTTTCTTTTGAGTGCGTTGAATACTAAGATAAGTTTGATGCTTGATAATTGTTTTGAGATATGGAGGTGATAATATCAAAGTCATGCTAGTTGGGTGATTATGAATTTAAAGAATGCTTGTGTTGAAGTTAGCAAATCCCGTAGCATGCATGTATGGTTAAAGTTGTGTAACAAATTTGAAACATGAAGTGTACCGGCTTGTGCATCCTTATGAGTGGCGGTCGGGGACAAGCGATGGTCTTTTCCTACCAATCTATCCCCTAGGAGCATGCGCGTAGTACTTGATTTTGATGACTTCTAATTTTTTTGCAATAAGTATATGAGTTCTTTTGACTAATGTTGACTCCATGGATTATACACACTTTTACCTTTCCGCCTTTGCTAGCCTCTTGATGCAGTGCATTGCCCTTTCTCACCTTGAGAGTTGGTGCAAACTTCACGATGCATCCAAACCCCGTGATATGATACGCTCTATCACACATAAACCTCCTTATATCTTCCTCAAAACAGCCACCATACCTACCTATTATGGCATTTCCATAGCCATTCGAGATATATTGCCATGCAACTTTCCACCGTTCCGTTCATCATCATCGTGACATACTTTACTTTTGTCATATTGCCATTGCATGATCATGTAGTTGACATCGTATTTGTGGCAAAGCCACCATGCATTATTTTTCATACATGTCCCTCTTGATTCATTGCACCATCCGGTACATGGGAGGCATTCATATAGAGTCATACCTTGTTCTAGTTTCGAGTTGTAATCCTTAGGTTGTAATCAATAGAAGTGTGATGATCATCATTATTAGAGCATTTCCCAAAAAAAGAGAAAGGCCAAAAAGAAAAAAAGAAAGGCCCAAAAAAAAGAAAATAAATAAATAGGGCAATGCTACTATCTCTTTTTCCACACTTGTGCTTCAAAGTAGCACCTAGTTCTTCATGTAGTGAGTCTCATATATTGTGCTTCAAAGTAGCACCTTGTTCTTCATGTAGTGAGTCTCATATATTGTGCTTCAAAGTAGCACCGTGTTTTTCATATAGTGAGTCTCATAAGTTGTCTTTTTATACTAGTGGGAATTTTTCATTATAGAACTTGGCTTGTATATTCCTACGACGGGCTTCCTCAAAATGCCCTAGGTCTTCATGAGCAAGCAAGTTGGATGCACACCCACTAGTTTTCTTTTGTTGAGCATTCATAGCTCTAGTGCATCCGTTGCACGGCAATCCCTACTCCTCATGTTGACATCAATTGATGGGCATCTCCATAGCCGTTGATTATCCTCGTCAATGTGAGACTTTCTCCTTTTTGTCTTCTCCACACAATCCCCATCATCATATTCTATTCCACCCATAGTGCTATATCCATGGCTCACGCTCATGTATTGCGTGAAGGTTGAAAAAGTTTGAGATTATTTAAGTATGAAACAATTGCTTGGCTTGTCATCGGGGGTATAGAATTGGGAACATCTTTGTGTGACGAAAATGAAGCATAGCCTAACTATATGATTTTGTAGGGATGAACTTTCTTTTGCCATGCTATTTCGAGAAGACATGATTACTTTGATTAGTATGCTTGAAGTATTATTATTTTTATGTCAATATGAACTTTTGTCTTGAATCTTTCGGATCTGAATATTCATACCATGATTAAGAAGATTTACATTGAAATTATGCCAAAGTATCCTCCGCATAAAAATTCTCTTTTATCATTTACCTACTCGAGAATGACGGGAATTAAGCTTAGGGATGCCCGATACGTCTCCAACGTATCTATAATTTTTTATTGCTCCATGCTACTTTATCTATTGTTTTGGACTATAATGGGCTTTATTTTCCACTTTTATATTACATTTGGGACTAACCTATTAACCGGAGGCCCAGCCCAAAATTGTTGTTTTTTTTTGCCTTTTTCAGTATTTCGAAGAAACAGAATATCAAACGGAGTACAAACGGAATGAAACCTTCAGAAACGTGATTTTCTCACCGAACGTGATCCAGGAGACTTGGACCCTACGCCAAGGAACCAGAGAGGCGGTCACGAGGGTGCCCCCCCCAGGGCGCGCCCCCTGCCTCGTGGGCCCCTCAAAGCTCCACGACGTACTCCTTCCTCCTATATATACCTACGTACTCCCAAATGATCAGAACAGGAGCCAAAAACCTAATTCCACCGCCGTAACTTCCTGTATCCATGAGATCCCATCTTGGGGCCTGTTAGGAGCTCATGGGATGGGGCATCCACCACGGAGGGCTTCTACATCAACACCATAGCCTCTCCGATGAAGTGTGAGTAGTTTACTTCAGACCTTCGGGTCCATAGCTAGTAGCTAGATGGCTTCTTCTCTCTTTTTGGATCTCAATACAATGTTCTCCCCCTCTCTCGTGAAGATCTATTCGATGTAATCTTCTTTTTGCAGTGTGTTTGTTGAGACCGATGAATTGTGGGTTTATGATCCAGCTTATCTATGAATAATATTTGAATATTCTCTGAATTCTTTTATGTATGATTGAGTTATCTTTGCAAGTCTCTTCGAATTATCTGTTTGGTTTGGCCAACTAGATTGGTAGTTCTTGCAATGGGAGAAGTGCATTGCTTTGGGTTCAATCTTGCGGTGTCCTTACCAGTGACAGAAAGGGGTTGCAAGGCACGTATTGTATTGTTGCCATCGAGGATAACAAGATGGGGTATTTATCATATTGCATGAATTTATTCCTCTACACCATGTCATCTTGCTTACAGGCGTTACTCTGTTTTTAACTTAATACTCTAGATGCATCTTTGGATAGCGGTCGATGAGTGGAGTAATAGTAGTAGATGCAGAATCGTTTCGGTCTACTTGTCACGGACGTGATGCCTATATACATGATCATACCTAGATATACTCATAACTGTGCTCAATTTTGTCAATTGCTCAACAGTGATTTGTTCACCCACCGTAGAATACTTATGCTCATGAGAGAAGCCACTAGTGAAACCTATGGCCCCCGGGTCTATTCTCATCATATCAATCTCCATCACTTTTATACTTGCTTTGTTTTTTACTTTGCTTTTACTTTTCACTTTGCATCTATATACCAAAAATACCAAAAATATTATCTCTATCAGATCTCACTCTCGTAAGTGACCAGTGATGGGATTGACAACCCCTAATCGCGTTGGTTGCGAGTAGCTATCGTTTTGTGCAGTGCACGAGGGACTTGTGCGTGGCCTCCTACTGGATTGATACCTTGGTTCTCAAAAACTGAGGGAAATACTTACACTACTGTGCTGCATCATCCTCTCCTCTTCGGGGAAAACCAACGCAAGCTCAAGACGTAGCACTAGCCACTCAAACAAATGCGTTCTGCTAACCAATTGTCAGCATGAATATTAAAGAATATAGTGCAATATCAGATTCAAAACTTTTTTTGAACTTTTCAAAAACTGATAACTATGAAATGCTAAATATACTTAGCAACGTGAACAATTTTTCAAATTACGATTTTTTTTAAATTCCACACCTTTTAAAAAACACAAACAAAAAATTTAAACGGAACATTTCCTGAAATTCACATAAATTACTTAAAAACATGAACCTTCTTATAAAAATACAAAAAACTTCAAGTAGTGGACAACTTTTTAAAATGGGAACATGTTTTAAATATGCATAAGAATTTTTGAAAATGTGTTTCTTTATTGCAAACATTCTTTTCAATTTTTAAATATATCGCTAAAACAACAATATTTTTCGAACATTTTTAAAATGAATTTATTTAAATCTTTAATTTTTTAAAATACAAACATTTACCAAAAAAGGGAATATTTTGAAATTTTGAACAAATTTTGGCACGACAAAAAATATCAAAACATTGTTTGGAATTGGAACACATTTTTGTAATTCGGAACTTTTTACAAAATTTTGAATAAAACTTGAAATTGCAAACATTTTTTGAAAATTGTGAATTTCAGAAAAATAGTTAAAAAATAAACTTGCAATGGGAAAAATAAAAAAGAAACAGGAAATAAAAGGAGAAATAAACAGAGAAAAATTGAAACAGAACATAAACAAAAATGGGGTTGAGTCTTGGGCGTGTGTGTAGCTAAAACTATTTGCCGCATTCAATGGGAAATAGGATTTTCTTATATTTGTGTGGGCGTAAAATAATGGTCCGACTTTCTTTGGGTAGAGGGCGGCCCATGGACAAAATTCTGCACAAATCGTTTTTCCTTTGCTAATAGATGGACGTACAAAAGTTTAGTACCATCTCGGATAGAAAAAAAAATCTATTGGCGGTGAACGGATGAAAAAATCGGAGAAACGCACCCTGCTTTATTAGTAGGTATAGACTTTTCACTTTGCATCTCTATATCAAAAATACCAAAAATATTATCTATCATCTCTATCAGATCTCACTCTCGTAAAGTCACCGTGAAGGGATTGACAACCCCTAATCGCGTTGGTTGCGAGGAGCTATTGTTTTTATGCAGGTACGAGGGACTTGCGTGTAGCCTCCTACTGGATTGATACCTTGGATCTCAAAAACTGAGGGAAGTACTTACGCTACTTTGCTGCATCATCCTCTCCTCTTCGGGGAAATCCAACGCAGTGCTCAAGAGGTAGCAAGAAGAATTTACGGCGCCAGTTCTTGGAGTCTGCACAAAAGTCCACATACCAAGTACCCATCACAATCCCTATCTCTCGCATTACATTAGTTGCCATTTGCCTCTCGTTTTCCTCACCCCCACTTCACCCTTGCCGATTTATTTGCCCTCTCTTTACCAACCTCTTTCTCCTTCTCTTTTTCCGTTTGCCTTTTTTTTCGCTTGCCTTTTGTTTGCTCGTGTGTTGGATTGCTTGTTTGTCGTGATGGCTCTACCAATATTTGGTGATCTTCACCTTAAAAGGTTAGAAGAGATCGAAAACAATGTCAAGGAGTTTATGGTTTTGCAATTTGAGCATAATAATTTCTTTAGAAACGAGCTTAAGGAAAAAAAAGTTTTATGAGTTATATGAATAAAGAGCTCGATGATATGTCTAAAGAATTTGATGGTATAAGATCCCAAATTGCTCGTCTTGAAAAAATGATCGCTGAAATTTCGGATATGCAAGCTACCTTAGTCAATAAGATGGCCGCTAAACCGAATTCCTATGAAAATCAAGATGAAGATCTAAAAGTTATTGATGTGTCCCCTATTAAATCTTTGTTTTGCAATATGAATCTTGATGAAACTGAATATGATCTTCCTTTACCTAGAAGGCGTTCCAAATATTCGGAGTATTTAGATCTTGATGATGAAATTGCTAAAAGTCGGATTGAAAGAAATAAAACCCTAGATGTTGCTAAACCCACTATATTGGATTTCAAGGAATTTAATTATGAAAGTTGTTCTTTAATTGATTGTATTTCCTTGTTGCAATCCGTGCTAAATTCTCCTCATGCTTATAGTCAAAATAAAGCCTTTACCGAACATATTGTTGATGCCTTGATGCAATCATATGAAGAAAAACTAGATTTGAAAGTTTCTATCCCTAGAAAACTCTATGATGAGTGGGAACCAACTATCAAAATTAAAATTAAAGACCATGAGTTTTATGATTTGTGTGATTTGGGTGCTAGTGTCTCCACTATCCCCAAAACTTTGTGCGATTTGCTAGATTTCCGTGATTTTGATGATTGCTCTCTAAACTTGCATCTCGCGGATTCCACTATGAAGAAACCTATGGGAAGAATTAATGATGTTCTTATTGTTGCAAATAGGAATTATGTGCCCATAGATTTTATTGTTCTTGATATAGATAGCAATCCTTCTTGCCCTATTATTCTTGGTAGACCTTTCCTTAGAACGGTTGGTGCAATTATTGATATGAAGGAAGGGAATATTAGATTTCAATTTCCATTAACAAAGGGCATGGAAGACTTTCCTAGAAGGAAAATAAAATTGCCATATGAATCTATCATGAGAGCCACTTATGGATTGCCTACCAAAGATGGCAATACCAAGATCTATTCTCGCTTTTATGCCTAGCTAGGGGCGTTAAACGATAGCGCTTGTTGGGAGGCAACCCAATTTTATTTTTAGTTTTTTGTTTGTTTCTGTTTAGGAATAAATAATCCATCTACCTTCTGTTTAGATGTGGTTTTGTGTTTTAATTTGTGTTTGTGCCAAGTTAGACCTATAGGATCTTCTTGGATGATAGTTATTTGATCTTGCTGTAATTTCCAGAAACTTTGTGCTGAGTGCCCGAATTGTTAAAAATCACCAGAAAGTGATAAAATACTGATTCCAATTGATGCTGATCAATAAACAAATTGTCTACTTCGTCCTATTTGGTAGATTTTTTGGAGTTCTGGAAGTTTGCTTTACTTACAGATTACTACAGACTGTTCTGTTTTTGACAGATTCTGTTTTCCGTGTGTTGTTTGCTTATTTTGATGAATCTATGGCTAGTAAAATAATTCATAATCCATAGGGAAGTTGGAATACAGTAGGTTTAACACCAATATAAATAAAGAATGAGTTAATTACAGTACCTTGAAGTGGTATTTTGTTTTCTTTCTCTAACGGAGCTCACGAGATTTCTATTGAGTTTTGTGTTGTGAAGTTTTCAAGTTTTGGGTAAATTCTTTTGATGGATTGTGGAACAAGGAGTGGCAAGAGCCTAAGCTTGGGGATGCCCATGGCATCCCCCTAGATAATCCAAGGACACTGAAGGAGTCCTGGATTAGGGGGCGTCCGGATAGCCGAACTATCACCGTTGGCCGGACTCCTGGACTATGAAGATACAAGATTGAAGACTTCGTCCTGTGTCCGGATGGGACTTTCCTTGCGTGGAAGGCAAGCTTGGCGATACGGATATGTAGATCTCCTACCATTGTAACCGACTGTGTAACCCTAACCCTATCCGGTGTCTATATAAACCGGAGGGTTTTAGTCCAGAGGCGAACAACAATCATACCATAGGCTAGCTTCTAGGGTTTAGCCTCTCACGATCTCGTGGTAGATCTACTCTTGTACTACCCATATCATCAATATTAATCAAGCAGAGTAGGGTATTACCTCCATCGAGAGGGCCCGAACTGGGTAAAAACATCGTGTCCCTTGTCTCCTGTTACCATCCGCCTAGACGCACGATTCGAGACCCCTAGCCGAGATCCGCGGTTTTGACACCGACATTGGTGCTTTCATTGAGAGTTCCTCCGTGCCGTCACCTATAGGCCCGATGGCTCCTTCGATCATCAACAACGACGCGGTCCAGGTGAGACTTTTCTCCCGGACAGATCTTCAGATTCGGCGGCTTTGCTGCGGGCCAATTCACTTGGCCATCCGGAGCAGATCGAAAGCTATGCCCCTGGCCATCAGGTCGATTTGGGAGTTTGAACTACACGGCCGACATCCGCGGAGACTTGATCTTGACGGATTCGAGCCTGACCAAATGCGCCAGACTTGTCTCGATGGCACGATCTAGCTCTGCCACGAACAGTGTCCTGGAGGCCGCACCAACGCGTCCGCTCCGACCCTTAGCTCGAGCCGACTCCCCGATCGAGGGCGAGTGGTTGGACACCGCCTCGGGGGCTATGATCTCAACGGCGATTGAGCGAACTCCATCCTGTCGCTGCGAAGACCGTGACTCCAAGGTGCGGACTCCTCTCCGGACTCCAAACCCTCCGTGCCCTCGCCAATCGAATCCGATTGGGCGCGATCATGGAGTTCATCGCCGCAGACATCTTTCAAGACTCGCCCTTTGGCGACATCTTGAATTCACTAAAGTCTCTCTCTTTGTCGGGAGAGCCTGGCGGACTACGGTCGGGAAGGTTGGGATGCAGACGATGAAGAAATTCAATGCCCACCTACCGCCCACTTTGTAGCCAGCCGAAAGCTTAAGCGACGTGCTCGATTTCGACTCAAGACATCGACGGTATGGACAACGATGTAGGAGATAACCATGAACCAGCACCTATAGGATACTGGACAACCACCTCATCCCATGATGTATACATGGTGGATACACCTAAAGGAAGCGACGACGAGGAACAACAGGACACTACGAAGGATAAATCCCTCGAAAAGCAGTAAAAACGGCAACGTAAACGCCACACCAAGTCCCGCCTCGACAAAGACCCAGCCATAGAGCAGGGCGAACCGGTGGACGACGAACATGCTATCGAGCAACCGTCCGAATAGGACAACTTGGATAAACAACCCGTCCCCGGCGAAAATAAAAGTCTGGACGATCTCACGCCGGACAAATTGTTGGAGCAGAAGAACCTCCACAAAAGGCTCGTCACCACTGCGCATAGCCTGAAAAAGCAGAAGCGGAAGCTCAAAACAGCGGAAAATGCACTCAGAATCAAATGGAGCAAAGTACTCAACACATGAGACAACACGGCGACGCCCGAACAAAGAGCTACCCAAAGAGAAAACTATCGCCCGAATTTGATGAGGAGGCCAGAGAGCCCCCACAATCAAAAGTAAGAAGGCCACCCGGTCGGATGGACGACCCCACGGCAAAAAGAGAGCGGCAAATGGCGCCGCACACAAGCGGGTACGCGATCCGCATAAGGATTCACATCAAAAGGATGGCCCAGTTAGGTCCATCTATGGGCCGAGAAAGGAAGCTCTTCAAAGCAATGCAACACGCCAAATATCCGAACATCATGACACACCCAAATATAGGGGTGCCGCACACCCCCTGTGTTTCACCGATGAGGTGCTGGATCACGAATTCAGCCGAGTTCAAACCCGTAAACATAGAGGCATCTGACGGAACAACAGACCTGAGTGCGGATTGAGGATTACATCCTCCACATACACATGGCTAGAGGAGACGATCTCCACGCCATAAAATACTTACCCCTCAAGCTCAAAGGGCCAGCCCGGCATTGGCTCAAAGGCCTCCCTGAAAATACCATTGGAAGTTGGGAAGAGATCGAGGATGCTTTTCGGGCAAATTTTCAAGGGACTTATGTCTGTCCTCCGGATGCGCATTTATTTAAGTCATATAACTCAACAACCCGAGAGTCGACCGCAAATTCTAGAACAGGTTCCTCACCAAAAGAACAAAATAGTCGATTGTCCGGACGCTTGAAGCCTTAGCGGCTTTCAAACACAACGTCCGAGACGAATGCCTCGCCAGACACCTCGGCCAGGAGAAGACGAGAACCATGGCCGCATTAACAAGCCTCATGACCCGCTTTTGCGCGGGAGAGGATAGCTGGCTAGCAAGATGCAGCACCAGCGACCCAAGTACATCCGAGGTCAGGGATGGAAATGGGAAACCACGACGCAACAAGGACCAGCACGGATTAAGGAACGGTCCAAAGAGCGCGGCGAATAACGCCGGATTCAAAAGCTCATGGCAGAACAATAAAAAACTGCCCTTAAGGACAATAGCGATGAGCTATCCAACTTAAACAAAATCTAGGACAAGATATGTCAAATCCACAAGATACTCGGGAGGCCTACAAACCATACCCACAGAGATTGTTGGGTCTTCAAGCGATTCGGCAGACTCAACGCTGAACACAAGGGGCTCGACACACCAAGTGAGGATGATGACGAACCCCACAAGCGAGCACCGGAAAACAAAAGAATTTCCCACAAGAGGTTAAAACAGTAAATTCACTTCACGTGATAAAAGGAAAAAGCAGCGACGCCCACTAAAATGCGTCGCATGCAGACTACTAGCGGAGTATCAACACCGGTTGTCAAAACCAATCACCTTCGACCATCGGGACTACTCCGAAAGTATCCTAACGCAGGATGGACTGCCTTGATATTGGATCCTATAATCAACGGATTCCAATTTACACAAGTCCTTATGGATGGCGGCGGTGACATAAACACGATATATCGAGGACACAATCCGCAGGATGGGGATAGACCCAACCAAAATTCGCCATAGCAACACCTCCTTCAAAGGGGTAATGCCAGGCCCATATGCCCATTGTAGGGGGTTCCCTCTTGCTAGAAGTTGTGTTCGGCTCATCCGACAACTTCCGCCATGAAAAGTTAACCTTCCACATCGCCCCATTCTAAAGTAGCTATCAAGCACTCTTTGGGCGTGAAGCTTTCATCGCTTTTAACGCAATACCGCATTATGCATCTCTTACACTTAAAATGCCCGGTCCACGCGACATCATCTCATTAAAAGGGAGTATTAAGTGTTACTCGAGCGCGGAAGAACGTGAGACTGCCTTGACAGCCCCACACCAATCCGGCTCCGCTAATCAAAGCACCTGAATAGGTCATTCAAACCCCGGACACGGCTAGACGAGTCCGGCACCTACTAGCGGCATACCCCCATACAAGGGGCTGCATGCACGTACAACAAGAGACAATAAAGCTCAATTTCATTCACCTTCCAAACCATACTCTTTTTATTTAATATAAAGTACATTTCTCGCACGACATTTTTTTCTTTTCAACTAAGTTCCTCTCTTTTACAGATGAACACCGTGCTACACCCGTCCAGGATACGGCACAACGGAGACACAGGCGCAGACATGCAGCAGGGACCCGTCGCAAGGATTCTTTTCAGATTAAGACCCTGCGTAAACCTTTTTCTTGTCTCTTGTTGATACACATCCCGGTTTCTTATTATAACCGAGGAGGAGGCTGGCGTTTTGGCATCGGCCGCACCAGAATTTTTATGCGTGCACTGGACACGGGGCTTAGGGCATTATTCGCTTGTTTTCATAAAGACCGAATACCTTAGGGAGTGTTCGGCGTCTCGAGTTAGGCCTTATATGCATCAGCTCCGAATCATGTCTTTGGTCAAATGTTGGGTTTGCCCGGCTCCCATGTTTTGGTACCTTACGTTCCGTTATATCGGCTAAGGTAGCCTTTGGGAGAACCAACGCGATTGTGCCCGGTTGGTGGGTTGAGCCCTCAGTGGAGAAAGCTAAAACTGAATGTCATGATATAGCGTGAGACTGGTCAACCACTCGATGACCCAGCGGAATGTTTAGAATTCCCCCGCATTGACAAAGGGCCGTTTCCCGGTCAAGCACATACGCGCCCTGAATTCGGGAGAGCGCGGTGCCCCTAGGGGCTATATAGTAGCCCACCATCGAGCTCCTATGGCTAAGTGAAAGTGATAAAGCATTATAGTCCGGTTGCCTAGTTTGTTACGCTATCACCTCCTTCACAGGACCAAGACGTTGGATTAAGTGTGAAAATGCGCCTTTTTTGCAAACACCCCCGCACTATGCGCGTGGGGGCTGAAGCCGAAGACTGCCATTTTTCAGGTTATATACACATATACATCAACGGCCGCACATGAGGCGTTTTGATACTTGAACGCACAAGTATAAAAAGCTCTTATATTATATTGAAACATTGTTTTCACAAATCATACATGTCATTTAAACATAATATCCTTGAAATCGCTGCGTCTCTATTAAACAGCGCCTGCAGGACTTCCTCAAAATAGTGCTCGGCGGTACTCGGCTTCTGTCCGAATCTTGGGATGCAACGTCGGTGGCCTTCATCTCCGCCAAAGATGTCTTGACACGGTCAAGAGCCATCCGCGCTCCCTCTATACATCTTGACCGCTTCATTGCATCGATATGCGGTACCGCACCAAGGAACTGCCGCACTAAGCCAAAATAACTCTTGGCCGGGTCCGCCGCCACAAATGAGTCATGACATGCTTCATGGCAAGTCCGGATAATCGATTCAGCTCGCCCGTTCGCCAACCGATCGGTTAACGGAAGAGGACGCCCGGACTATGGAATTGCGACCAATATAGCTCTTCCCTTACGTGCCCCTTCCGGCCTCGGAAGTGCTCAATCGCGTCGCATGGCGCTTCGCCGCTAAGTCGAGATAAGCATCCTCTCGAACTCCACAACTTGTCCAAGCGAGCATACCGGATCCAGATATTTCCTCTGCAGTAAAGCGGTTTTCCGGCCGCAATAGCCCGACTGACTCAGCTCCTCCCTGGCAGCTCTCATAGCGGAACGGGCATCCTTGGATTCGGCGGTGGCCTTTTTCAGGTCCTCTTGCTCCGCTTGACGTTCTTTTTCAAGAACACCGCAGCGGTCGGTAGAATTCTTCAACTTTACGGCCATATCGGCCATTTCCACTTTGCTTCGGCAGTGAGCAGCCCGTTCGGCTTTTAGCTCTTCGGCCGCCCTTAAAGCGGCCGCATTACTATTTCTGGCTTGCTCTTTAGCTCGGGCGAGTTCCGCCGCAGCTCCTCCACAACAGCGGCACCGCTGCATTAAGCATACAAGTAGTAAGGCACGGGCGTCAAGCTCCTTACCATGCGTCGCGAAGAAGTCGCATACCTTGTGACTCGTCAAACCACTTATTGACAAGCGCGATGTCCGCATCTCGCCTCGTCAAGTTGCCGCTTTAGTTCGGCAAATTCATCGATTCGGCTGGCCATCGGACGCCCGCCACCTATTTAGGAGCGGCGATATGTTATAATCGAGATTATGATCCTCGAACAGCTGTCAATTTTGACAACATACCGAGTCTCGAGGGCTACTATCTATCTGGTATGCGTTCTATATGCATAAGCTGTCGGAAGGTACATCATTTTTGCGTACCTCGAACCCCGTCGAGAAGCTTCGGCGGCTTCATGCAATCCGCTCTCAGCGGATGCAATTCTTTCAATCACCGTACCCATTAGCGCGCGGTGATCTTCTGAGATAGCCGCTCGCCCGAGCAGATCCTTCAGCTCCTCCAACCGCACGCCACTTGGCGCCGGACCTTCCAGCCCCGCCGGACTTGGGGAAACCCTCCGCGACGACACCTCAGGGTCGTCCGCCTCGCATGAGGGTGCGACAGGTGGAGGCATTTCGCTCTCCATCATCTCCGGAAGAAGATCCCCCGAAGATGAGCTCTGCTGAGAAGGGCTGAGATCCGAACTACAAGGTACAATTTCGGTTATCTTTAGAAATAAATGCAGGGATGTTCCTTATTTACAAGACCCCTTCTTTTTACTTACGTCTCGCTAGAGGGCTTATCCCCTTGGGGAAATAGTGCGGCTGGGTTACTTCCCAACGCCGGACTCTCTGACGAAGATTTCTTTCCCCTCTTTGAGGCCTTGACCTCCGGATCTTTCGAAGCGGTCCCCTTCTCTCCTTGGAGGGTGGTACTTTTGATCCCTCCTTCCTCGGAAGCCTCCTTCGCGGAGGCAGTTGCTTCCCTGCTCCCCCCTTCGCCTTCTTTAAAAGACGCGGCCTTCAACATCTTGGTCATCATGGGATCCGGCATGGCCTCTGGGAGGGGAGCCGGAATCCTTATCAACTTTGCCTTCGCTATCCACTCCTGTCCAAGAAACAACTCCTTTAAGGGCAAGTCTATGATAAATGAACGGACAGCTTGTAGGATCTGGACTACTTACTTGAGTATCACAGGCGATTGCAGCTTAGTCCTGCGTCCTCGATTAGGTCCCGGACACTTCTCTTGTGATCCGAAGAACAGTTTATACATCTCCACAGGCGTCGTACCCATAAAATGTTGGAGAGCTCGTGGTCCCTCGGATTGAATTCCCACAGACGGAGGGGCGACGTTCTTGAGGTGAGGCGCTGAATCAACATAACCTGCGCCATTGCGACCAGATTGATCTCTCTGTCTTGGAGGTCTCGAATACGGCCCTGCAACAGAGGAACGTCCTTGGACGGTGTAACATCCCAAAATTCTAAATTTTGGAATGTTATAAACAAATAGATAGTTTTGATTGATTGTTTGATTGATTGACTGAAAGTGAGTGAATTCGAAACTTTTGAAAGTTAAATGAGAGGGAATAAAAGGACTTTCCCAAACTTTCATTTTTGCTTTTATGATCTTCGAATTCAAATTCTTTTCATCACAAAACCACGGAGGGAAGATGACATGACTTCTTCCATTTATTAAAATGACAAGGGTGTTGAAAATATTTGAATTTCATTTGAGAATATTTCCAATTACGAAACTTTATGCAACTCAATGATTTTCACGGCGAAGATAAAATGACTTCTTCAAAATATATGAAATATGAGTTGAGAGTTTCAAAGAATTAAATTCAAAGTTCTTTTGAATTTATTTTCAATTGGAGTTATTTGAGTTTTATTCAAATTATTTTTCTCCAAAAATAAAATACATGGAAAATAGGGTAACATGATTCCCTACAGCAGAAAATTGGAGAGGAATAAATTTGAATTCATTTTGGTATTTTTAAAATGATTTTTATTGGATTTTATTAGAGCTGAAGCACTCCTTGTTTTATTTGAATTTGTGTGTATTTTATTTGAAGCTAAAATAATGTTCATGTTGTAGAAAATCTTTTTCTGAAAATTTTGATATATTATATGCCTATAGTATATTTTTATTTATTTTGGTTTTATTCTATTTTCTGAAAATTTGTTTTTTTTAAATCTGTTGGGCGGCTGACCCCAAAACCAGAGCCTTGAGCCCAGCCCTCTCGCCCGTCCCAGGCTCTGGCCGGACTCCGCCTTGCGACGGCATGCGCCACCGCCGTCGCTCGGACTCCGCCGCCTCTCCTCTGCCCCCTTCCCCACGCCTCCCCCTCCGCCTTTAAAAAGCGAGGGCAGCGTCGCCTGGATCCCCTCCTCTCCCCTACGCCTCGCGCCACGCCGCGGCGAGATCCACTGCTGCAGCCGCCCGCGCCGACAACCGCCACCAAGCGCCACCACGCGTCGCCGTCTCGCGCCGCCTCCCAAACTACTTCGCCGCCGCCATGACGACGAAACCGCCTCCCGGCGGACCGAACCACCGCCGCCGCCCTTCGTCGGAATCCCGCCGCCGCGGTTGGTTTTTCTCGACCGACGCCCGAACCGATATAATACCTCCCGGTCTGGTTTATTTTTCTTCTAGGTTTTCTTCGGTTTTTCGTTTAGGCGGTTTTATTTTTTTCTAGATTTGACTATTTAGTGATCATTCGTTAGTTAGCCTCCCGCAGCGAACGAATCCGTTCGTTAGGTTTTAGCAGTGAACGTTCGCTCGGTAGAGTTTTCTTTTTATAAATAGATTTCTACCAGGGACCCGCATGTAATTATTTTCTTCACAGATTAGTCCCTAATCTTAAAACGATCATAACTTTTTACTCGTTAGTCCAAATTCAACGAAACCAACGCCCACTTCTTGTTATGATCCCCTCTATCCAGAAATCCAACTTAAACATGTTTTTGAAAGTTTTAAAATTTGAATTCAAACAGATTTGTATTTAAATTTCATTTGATCATAACTTGAGTTTCGTAACTCCGATTTAGTTGATTCTTTTTGCAAATTAAAGCTCTTGACCTAAACTTTCTGATAAGGCCAAATTCACATAATTTTGGTACTGTTAGAAATTGTTTTATGTTGCAAGAGTTATTTTCTTGGTTTTGTTGTTTTCCTAATAGTTTCTTGATCTTTCCGATCTTTTGGAGTGATTGCTTATGTGTGGTTACTATTGCTTGATTACGATAGATTGGCCAGGAGTGTGACGAGTAGACCTATCAAGAGTTTTGAGTGCGAATCATCTTCATCAACTTTGCAGGCAAGTAACACTTTGATCATACTCTTCTCATACCCAGTTTTTATGCATTAGATCTAGCCTCAAACACTTGTATGATTAGGATCTAATTAAATTGTGGGATGGGAAGTAGATGAGGTAGTACCTATTAGATTATCAAACCTTTGGGGGTTACTTCTACGTTTGCTTATTATGCTATGCTATGCTAGTAGACGTGGATTGGTTGAGTGTATTCCATGACAGATGTGAGATTGTTATTTAATGGTTTATTTAAGGTGGCAACTTAAACACATATCTGGGTGGATTGAGGCACCTGGTTTCTATCAGGACTTGTCTGTATTTCTTGGACCGCCACCCGGGCTCAAAGGGATCATGAGATTATTCAAACTAGAAACTTCCGTGTGCAGCCACAAGCCATTATGGGCTACGGCATAGTTGACTAAGTTATGCGAACTCTTACGGGTAGACTAGCAGGATGTAGGGAAAGTAGGTGTACCGGTCTACCCACAAATAAGGTGCTAGTGCTTACGAAAGACTATGTCTCGGTCATCCGTTTCTCAAACATCATGTAGTGCGAGAAACCAAGCGGAGGCGATCGAGTCTTGTGGGGAAAAGTGCCAAACCTCTGCAGAGTGTATAAACTAATCATGATTAGCCGTGTCCCGGTTATGGACATCTTGAGTATCTAGTTCTTGGATTATCCTGTTGATCTCATCACGTTACTTAATATAATTTGTTTGGGTTTAATGAGTACTTTTAATTGGGATTGAGAATGCTGTCAACCATTCTCAATGTTCAACAACCACCATGATAGTTAAATAAATTTATTCCTTTGAAGTAGGGAGAAATTGGCTTTTCGCAAAACCTTATAACCATAGAGCTTTTCCACCAGCCATATATGCATGTAGTATAGGCTTATTCCTTCATTACTCTCTATGTGTTACATTGCCAGCATATTCCATGTCTTTGACCGTTTTTGGCTGCAACTTTTCATGTTGCGAGACTTTTCGAACGACAGTAAGTGATACGTTAGGGTTACGATTTCCTATACTCAACTTTGCGTTGGTGTTGATGGGAATCCACAACCTTGTTGCTTCCGCTATCTTTTGGATTGAGGTAATATTATTTACTTTATTTATACATGTGATTTACCTCTGTTATAAATCCTTGAGTCTTGTGGGTGTCGACATACCGATCCGAGGATGACACCTAAGCCACGAAGACTTGATCCATTCGGTCGGGTCGCTACAAGATGGTATCGAGCACTTGTTGGTAGGGACGTGACCCTAGAAACTGACAAGCCCATAGGAAATATTTTTTTCCCTACAACTTCATTTTCAAAAAGATCTTTTACCTCTCTTCTCTTCTGAGCTTATTCAAATATTTCCCTTTTAGTGAGACCATACCCCTTTTCCCCTTTTGACCATGAAGATTTGACCGAACAGACCACTCCAAGGAGACAAGATATCGGACAACTAAGACCATTTGGAATGAAGAGGATTTTACCGTGTAAATGGAAACTACAACTATTGAAGACTCCGAAGACTAGGAGATTTTGAAGGCTCTGAAGAATTCCCAGATCTTATGACCTAGGAAGGTTACGCTTATGGAATTTGACGGACCATGGAAGTTATCAATACCCGAGATCAAGGTATATCGGAGAAAGACCGGAACATGGAGCATTAGAATTCAAAAGTTTTGGTCAAGGAAACCCCAATGCAGGAGATATCAACTATGGAGAGATAGCTCATGGAAATGACAAGAGCAGAAAAACGGCTATCCATGATGTTATCACCGCATAAGCTATTACCACTGTGCTGAGTTAAGCATGCATTTCCTCAGAAGGATTGGATGGTAGAAAGCTGATGGAGCACCTATCAGCAAAAGATGCAGTTTTAACCTTAGCTGGTGTATCACCAGGATCTGGAGTGTTACATCAAGAAGTTAAATGGACCTACAAGAAGCAGTATTTGATAAGGAAGCGTTTTGTGAAGAAATCAGGACCCAGAAGCTGCAAGCAGCCAAGCCGGAGGAGCTAAACCTCGAGATACCGGAGATTCATCAGGAACTGAAGGACAGTAGGATCATGGTTCATGTCAAGGAAGTTGAAACCAAAAGTTTGGAATGCAACTCCAGGAATATTAAAGGACGTCACGAGAGACTACTGCGTCAATAGAGATGATCTTGCAATGTAACTTGAGAAGGACAAGCATGATCGAAGAAGCCATCGGAAACATGACCAAGACTTGAAGAGTTTGATGGCATTGAAGATTTATTGACCTTTAGAAGACCAAAACCCTGTTTATACCTACGTTAGATGCGACGATTGTGAGCTGTCATTTGTTTGATGTTTTTTTTTTTCGACAGCCACAATAAAATCGGTCTTTTAAAACTTTGTTTGTATTGTGTGTATCCCTCCCTATCTCTCTTATCTCACCCCAAAACCCATGGACTCAATAGAGGACGAATGGATATGAGCTTGTATTCTCTGGACCGATGAGTCAATTGGAGACAGACCGATGGATTTCGAACATGGAGGATCACATGGAGAATAACCCTATAGCCGGAAAGGATATAGCCCAGCATGCTCTTCAGTGTTTTGAAAGAGATGCTGCTACTTGGTGGAGGATGTACCAAACCATCAACCGATGGCAAGGAATAACCACTTGGAAGGAATTTAAGTGGACTTTGTTAAAGTCTCGGCTTGTGTCCCAGAAGTTGAGGCCTTATGGAAATGATATGGAGAAAGTGCATGCAAGCTTTATGGAGAAATAGGACACAACCATAAAGAAAACAAGGACGAATACCCTCATAAGCAGAGGATTACCAAAGGAGTTAGCCGAGGATCTCAGGGAACTTCGATTGGAGATTGTTCCCAAAGGTTTTGTTGCAGCAATGGAAGTTCAGCCTACAGTGTTGGGAAAGATCCGTGAAGCTCAGAAGGATGACAAAGAGATTGCTGAGGTAAAAGAGAGGATGAGTAAAGGAAAGGCCGAAGGTTTTCGTAAGGATGAGCACGACACCTTATGGTTTGAGACAGTGTACATATACCCAATAATGCAAAGATCAGGAAGTTAATACTTCAGGAGGCTCATGACTCACCATACTCGATTCACCCCGGAAACACCAAGATGTATTTGGATTTGAAGGATCGTTTCTGGTGGACTGGTATGAAGAAGGATATTGACGAGTATGTAGCCGTATGTGATGTATGACAGAGAGTAAAAGCAGAGCATCAGAAGCCAGCAGGAGTACTACGGCCTATGCCAATACCCGAATGGAAGTGGGATAAGCTTGGCATGAATCTCATTACTGGATTTCCCAGAACCCGATTGGGATATGATTCTATTTGGGTAGTAGTTGATTCGCTTGACCAAAGTGGCTCGCTTTATCCCAGTGAAAACCACTTATACAAGTGCGTAGTTGGCCAAGATATATTTGACAAGGACCGTATGTCTGCATGGAGTTCCGAGGACCATCGTAGAGGAACGCAGTTTTACCTCAAAGTTTTGGAATCAGCTGCACCAGACTTTGGGTACTAGGCTAGAGTTCAGTACAGCCTTTCGTCCGCAGACAGATGGACAGACTGAGAGAGTAAATCAGATTCTAGAGGACATGTTGAGAGCTTGTGCGCAAGATTATGGATCTAGTAGTGATGATAATCTACCTTACGCGGAGTTCTCATACAACAACAGTTACCCAGCCAATTTGAAGATGGCCCCTTTTTAAGCTTTGTATGGGAGAAGGAGCCAGACACCATTGATATGGGATGAAGTTGGAGACCGTCAGTTGTTTGGACTAAATATGATCAAGGAGTCAGAAGAGAATGTTAAGTTGATTCGAGATAGACTGAAGGTAGCTCAGTCCAGGCAAAAGAGTTATGCAGACTCAAAAACGCAAGGAGGTAGTCTAAGAAATTGGAGACAGAGCATGTCTTCATGTGCCCCCTCTGTGGGGAGTTAAACGATTTGGAGTTATGGGAAACTTAGCCTTAGATTTGTAGGACCATACCGAGTTTGGAACGTATGGGAGAATTGGCTAACAAGTTGGAGTCACCAGAAGGATCGGGGAGTTCATGATGTGTTCATGTTTCCATTGAAGAAGTGCCATGCGGAGATGGCCAATATTCCCTTGTAAGGACGCTTGACCCTGCAAAGGATAATGATGTTCCACAAAGTGGAGTATGGATTTCACAAGTATAAGTTTTATCACGGTATGTGGGACATCCCACGAGGATGAAGAGATGAAGTTTTATTGGATATAAAGGAGGTATGATGTTGGAAATATGGATCAATGGAAATTCCATGATGAGTCTGAGTAATTATGTCCTAGTTTGGTGCCAATAGAAGGAAGGAAGACAGTACTATTGGATGGATTTAAGAATGACGGGAAGCTGGATGTTGGAATAAGGATCAGTTGCCCTGATGATGAATTCAAGGTTCGCAAGTGATGAGATGGGCCATAACCCACAGGCCCCAGGACCTGCCAAGAGGCAAGCACAATCTTGATGAAGGAAAAACCCTGGAAGAAGTTATGATTTTTATCAACAGACGATCTTATAGGTGTTTACGTAAAACCTGAGAGTTGTTAAGGAACGATAGATGTTTGTTTGGCTTGCAGAACTCAATGGATTTTCGAACTTGGTTCGTCGACAAGAGAAATTCTGCAATGCTTGTGAGGATGACCGAGTGTTAGAATACGAGATTCGCTAAACCATGTACAAGGTAATGATTTGGGTGCGGGATGGATTGATCACCATACCGACTTACTCTTATTATTTGCTTTGCTATATGGGATGGTAAATCTGAGTGACTTACCTATAGTAGAGTGACGACGATATTAACCCTTGTTTAAACCTTAGAATGGTATAAGTTTTTTTTCCTTGTACACGACAGTTGTTGCCAACCGTAGGTTATACGGTGAGGTTCAACCCAGACCCATTTCCTGCAGGAGAAACCATAAATCGTTGACCACCATGAGATATCGATAGTTGTTTAGAATTGGCGCAGACCCGTCAGCTATGAAGACCCAGTTTAGGGATAACCTTATCAAGATGAAAGGACAAAGGAATTGAGGAAAAGGTTATGCCACTACCGGAAGAGCCCAGAGAAGGAATTATCCTTCCGACCTGAGAAGACCGACAATCGCCAAGAATAAGGATGGAGTATATGAGTTTTGATGGAACCTTAACAATGCTTCTAAGGGTGGTAGCACCGAGACCCCGGAGACGATCGATGGATTTTGAGAAGACCCCAAACCCTAACCTATTTCTTTCTAGCCTCTCCGAATCTCGAGGACGAGATTCATTTTATGGTGAAGTTTGTAACATCCCAAAATTCTAAATTTTGGAATGTTATAAACAAATAGATAGTTTTGATTGATTGTTTGATTGATTGGTGAAAGTGAGTGAATTCAAACTTTTGAAAGTTAAATGAGAGGGAATAAAAGGACTTTCCCAAACTTTCATTTTTGCTTTTATGATCTTGAGAATTCAAATTCTTTTCATCACAAAACCACGGAGAGAAGATGACATGTCTTCTTCCATTTATTTAAATGACAAGGGGTGTTGAAAATATTTGAATTTCATTTGAGAATATTTCCAATTCTGAAACTTTATGCAACTCAATGATTTTCACGAGCGAACATAAAATGACTTCTTCAAAACATATGAAATATGAGTTGGGAGTTTCAAAGAATTAAATTCAAAGTTCTTTTGGATTTATTTTCAATTTGGAGTTATTTGAGTTTTATTCAAATTATTTTTCTCCAAAAATAAAATACATGGAAAATAGGGTAACATGATTCCCTACAAAGAGAAAATTGGAGAGGAATAAATTTGAATTCATTTTGGTATTTTTAAAATGGTTTTTATTGGATTTTATTAGAGCTGAAGCACTCCTTGTTTTATTTGAATTTGTGTGTATTTTATTTGAAGCTAAAATAATGTTCACGTTGTAGAAAATCTTTTTCTGAAAATTTTGATATATTATATGCCTATAGTATATTTTTATTTATTTTGGTTTTAATCTATTTTCTGAAAATTTGTTTTTTTTAATATCTTGTTGGGCCGGCTGCCAAGAGCAGGCATGGCCGAGCCCACCTCCGCGTGTCCCCGAGCTGGGCCGGACACACCGCCCGCCTGACATCTTGCGCCGCCGCCGTCGCGCTCGGACTCCCGCCGCCTCTCCTCTGCCCCTTCCCCACGCCTCCTCCGCCTTTAAAAGGCGAGGATGCCGTCGCTCGGATGTCCCTCCTCTCCCCTCGCCTCGCGCCACGACGCCGCCGGCGAGATCCACTCGCCGCAGCCGCCGCCCGCGACGCCGAAAACCGCCACCGACGCCACCACCGCGTCCAGTCTCGCGCCGCCTCCCGACTACTTGCCGCTTGCGCGACGACGAGCCGCCGCCCGGCGGACCGAACCACCGCCGTCGCCGTCGCCGGGAATCTCGCCGCCATGTTGGTTTTTCTCGATCGGCCTTGAACCGGTATAATACCTCCCGGTCCGGTTTATTTTTCTTCTAGGTTTTCTTCGGTTTTTCCTTTAGGCGGTTTTATTTTTTTTCTAGATTTGACTTTTTAGTGATCATTCGTTAGTTAGCCTCCCGCATCGAACGAATCCGTTCGTTAGGTTTTAGCAGTGAACGTTCGCTCGGTAGAGTTTTCTTTTTATAAATAGATTTCTGCCAGGGACCCGTATGTAATTATTTTCTTCACAGATTAGTCCCTAATCTTAAAACGATCATAACTTTTTACTCGTTAGTCCAAATTCAACGAAACCAACACCCACTTCTTCGCTATGATCCCCTCTATCCAGAAATCCAAATTAAACATGTTTTTGAAAGTTTTAAAATTTGAATTCAAACAGATTTGTATTTAAATTTCATTTGATCATAACTTGAGTTTCAGAATCTCGATTTAGTCGATTCTTTTTGCAAATTAAAGCTCTTGACCTAAACTTTCTGATAAGGCCAAATTCACATAATTTTGGTACTGTTAGAAATTGTTTTATGTTGCAAGAGTTATTTGCTTGGTTTTGTTGTTTTAGAATTGTTTCTTCGATCTTCCGATCTTTTGGAGTGATTGCTTATGTGTGGTTACTATTGCTTGATTACAATAGATTGACCGGAGTGTGACGAGTAGACCTATCAAGAGTTTTGAGTGCGAATCATCTTCATCAACTTTGCAGGCAAGTAACATTTTGATCATACTCTTCTCATACCCAGTTTTTATGCATTAGATCTAGCCTCAAACACTTTCATGATTAGGATCTAATTAAATTGTGGGATGGGAAGTAGATGAGGTAGTACCTATTACCTGTTTTATTATCAAACCTTTGGGGGTTACTTCTACGTTTGCTTATTATGCTATGCTATGCTAGTAGACGTGGATTGGGTGAGTGTATTCCATGACAGATGTGAGATTGTTATTTAATGGTTTATTTAAGGTGGCAACTTAAACACACATCTGGGTGGATTGAGGCACTGGTTTCTATCAGGACTTGCTGTATTTCTTGGACCGCCACCTGTGCTCAAAGGGATCATGAGATTATTCAAACTAGAAACTTCCGTGTGCAGCCACAAGCCATTATGGGCTCTGGCATAGTTGACTAAGTTGTGCGAACTCTTACGGGTAGACCAGCAGATGTAGGGGAAAGTAGGTGTACCGGTCTACCCACAAGTAAGGTGCTAGTGCTTCTGAAAGACTATGTCTCGGTCATCCGTTTCTCAAACATCATGTAGTGCGAGAAACCAAATGGAGGAGATCGAGTCTTGTGGGGAAAAGTGCACAAACCTCTGCAGAGTGTATAAACTAATCATGATTAGCCGTGTCCCCGGCTATGGACATCTTGAGTATCTAGTTCTTGGATTATCCTGTTGATCTCATCACGTTACTTAATATAATTTGTTTGGGTTTAATGAGTACTTTTAATTGGGATTGAGAATGTCATCAACCATTCTCAATGTTCAACAACCACCATGATAGTTAAATAAATTTATTCCTTTGAAGTAGGGAGAAATTGGCTTTTCGCAAAACCTTATAACCATAGAGCTTTTCCACCAGCCATATATGCATGTAGTATAGGCTTATTCCTACATTACTCTCTATGTGTTACATTGCCAGCATATTCCATGTGTCAATTCGCTTCGGCTCCAACTTTTCATGTTGCAGACTTTTCGCATTTACGAGTAAGTGATACGTTAGGGTTACGATTTCCTATACTCAACTTTGTCGTTGGTGTTGATGGGAATCCAAAACCTTGTTGCTTCCGCTATCTTTTGGATTGAGGTAATAGTATTTACTTTATTTATACATGTGATTTACCTCTATTATAAATCCTTCGAGTACTATGTGTGTCAGCATACCGATCCAGGGATGACACCTAAGCACAGAGACTTGATCCATTCGGGTCGGGTCGCTACAGACGGCCCCCAGTCGAGCCCCTTGTTGACCCATGACGCCAGCCGCTGTGGTGGACCTGAGCGGAAGGCGGGAAGCGCCACCCATTTGGTGCCCCTGGGAGCGGTGATATAAAACCACTCCCGTTGCCACAAACCAAGCTCCTCCTGACAATAGCCGTCAGGCCACGGAGCATCAACATACTTGCTTATGACCGCCCCTCACTTTTCGCTTGTTGCCCCTCGATCATCTTTGGCTCCACCTTGAAGGTCTTGAGCCACAATCCAAAGTGAGGGGCAATATGGAGGAAGGCTTCACATACGACAATGAATGACGAGATATGGAGGATGGACTCGGATTCAAGTCATGGAAATCCAGCCCATAATAAAACATGAGCCCAGACAAAGGGATCCGTCGGGAAGCCTAAACCTCAAGGAAGTGAGACACAAACACCACGCCTCGCCGGCTTGGGAGTGGGAATGACCTGCCTCGAGCAGGCAGCCTATCTAAATCTCGCGGTTAGATACTGGCGTCTCGCAGCTTTTAGCACATCTTCTTCTATGATGAAGAAGACATCCATCGGCCGTCTTTGGTCGGAGCGGACATCGCCGAAAGTCCAAGCGCCTAAATCTGAAGCTTTGGGTGTTAGAACTCAAGCGCGAGGCGAACTTCGATGGAGGGTGGAAAAAGAAGAGGGCCTTGGTCTCATTATAAAGAGGTTGAATACCAAGAGCCCTCCCCGTGGTCGATTGGGACTCGCCGATAGAGGAGGCGTGCTAACGGGCACGGTTGGGTTACCCACGTCCGTATTTGATGAGAGTCCGGAATAAGGGGCACGATCTCCGCTTTGATAAGACGTGCCAAGGAAACCGCCTCGCTAAACGCTACCGAGGTGGAACAGAAAAGCGATTTGTATAAAGGCTCGGCCGTGGTGTGATGTCACGCGCGAGTACGTCGCCAGATTTGTGCATAAGTTATTCTATCTACGATAGTATGTGGAACTTGTTTTGCGAGCCGGACACTATCACGGTGTTCAAAATCTTCTATGAAGTATTCGGAGGAGGAACCCGCCTTTGCAATGCCGAAGACAATATGCGCCGCGGACTCGTCGTCATTGAAGCCTGTTTCAGGGCTCTTGAGGAGTCCTAGATTAGGGGTGTCCGGATAGCGAACTATCACCGTTGGCGGACTCTGGACTATGAAGATACAAGATTGAAGACTTCGTCCCGTGTAGGATGGGACTTTCCTTGGCGTGGAAGGCAAGCTTGGCGATACGGATATGTAGATCTCCTACCATTGTAACCGACTGTGTAACCCTAACCCTATCCGTGTCTATATAAACCGGAGGGTTTTAGTCCAGAGGACGAACAACAATCATACCATAGGCTAGCTTCTAGGGTTTAGCCTCTCCGATCTCGTGGTAGATCTACTCTTGTACTACCCATATCATCAATATTAATCAAGGTGAGTAGGGTATTACCTCCATCGAGAGGGCCCGAACACGGGTAAAAACATCGTGTCCCTTATCTCCTGTTACCATCCGCCTAGACGCATAGTTCAGGACCCCCTACCCGAGATCCGCGGTTTGACAATCGATGACACCAAAAAGTCAAAGCTTGGGGATGCCCCGGAAGGCATCCCCTCTTTCGTCTACTTCCATCGGTAATTTTACTTGGAGCTATATTTTTATTCACCACATGATATGTCTTTTGCTTGGAGCGTCTTGTATTATGTGTGTCTTTTTTTGTTAGTGTGCCACAATCATCCTTGTTGTACACACCTTTTGAGAGAGCCATATATGAATTGGAATTTGATAGAGTACTCTTTATGCCTCACTTATATCTTTTGAGCTATGTAGTTTTGCTCTAGTGCTTCACTTATATCTTTTTAGCGTTATAATTTTGCTCTTTGTGCTTCACTTAGATATTTTAGAGCGCGGTGGTGGATTTGTTTTATAGAAACTAATGATCTCTCATGCTTCACTTAGATTATTTTGAGAGTCTTAAATAGCATGGTAAATTGCTTAATAATAATATGCTTGGTATTCAAGATTTGTAAAACTTTCTTTTGAGTGGATTGAATACTAAGAAAAGTTTGATGCTTGATAATTGTTTTGAGATATGGAGGTGATAATATCAAAGTCGTGCTAGTTGAGTAGTTGTGAATTTGAGAAATGCTTGTGTTGAAGTTTGCAAGTCCCGTAGCATGCACGTATGGTAAACGTTATGTAACAAATTTGAAACATGAGGTATTATTTGATTGTCCTCCTTATGAGTGGCGGTCGGGGACGAGCGATGGTCTTTCCTACCAATCTATCCCCTAGGAGCATGCGCGTAGTACTTTGGTTTTGATGGCTTGTAGATTTTTGCAATAAGTATATGAGTTCTTTATGACCAATGTTGAGTCCATGGATTATACGCACTCACCCTTCCATCATTGCTAGCCTCTTGATGCAGTGCATTGCCCTTTCTCACATTGAGAGTTGGTGCAAACTTCGCCGGTGCATCCAAACCCCATGATATGATACACTCTTTCACACATAAACCTCCTTATATCTTCCTCAAAACACTACCTACCTATTATGGCATTTACATAGCCATTCCGAGATATATTGCCATGCAACTTTCCACCATACCGTTCTTCATGACACATGCATCATTGTCATATTGCTTAGCATGATCATGTAGTTGACATAGTATTTGTGGCAAAGCCACCGTTCATAATTCTTTCATACATGTCACAATTGATTCATTACATATCCCGGTACACCACCGAAGGCATTCATATAGAGTCATACTTTGTTCTAGTATCGAGTTGTAAGCAATGAGTTGTAAATAAATAGAAGTGTGATGATCATCATTTTCTAAAGCATTGTACCAAGTGAGGTAAAATAAAATATATATTTAAAAAGAGGCCAAAAAAAGAGAGAAGCGGCCCAAATAAAAAATAAAAAAAATGAGAGAAAAAGAGAGAAGGGACAATGTTACTATCCTTTTCCACACTTGTGCTTCAAAGTAGCACCATAATCTTCATGATAGAGAGTCTCTTGTTTTGTCATTTTCATATACTAGTGGGAATTTTTCGTTATAGAACTTGGCTTGTATATTCCAAAAATGGGCCTCCTCAAGTGCCCTAGGTCTTCGTGAGCAAGCAAGTTGGATGCACACCCACTTAGTTTCTTTTGTTGAGATTTCATACATTTATAGCTCTAGTGCATCCGTTGCATGGCAATCCCTACTCCTTGCATTAACATCAATCGATGGGCATCTCCATAGCCCATTGATTAGCCTCGATGATGTGAGACTTTCTCCTTTTTTGTCTTCTCCACATAACCCCCATCATCATATTCTATTCCACCCATACTGCTATGTCGATGGCTCGCGCTCATGTATTGCGTGAAGGTTTATAAGTTTGAGATTACTAAAGTATGAAACAATTGCTTGGCTTGTCATCAGGGTTGTGCATGATGAGAGCATTCTTGTGTGACGAAAATGGAGCATGACTAGACTATACGATTTTGTAGGGATGAGCTTTCTTTGGCCATGTTATTTTGAAAGGACATAATTGCTTAGTTGGTATGCTTGAAGTATTATTATTTTTATGTCAATATGAACTTTTGTCTTGAATCTTTCGGATCTGAATATTCATACCACAATTAAGAAGTATTGCATTGAAATTATGCCAAGTAGCACTCCGCATCAAAAATTCCCTTTTTATCATTTACCTACTCGAGGACGCAGGGTGAATTAAGCTTGGGGATGCCTCGATACGCCTCCAACGTATCTATAATTTTTGATTGCTCCATGCTATATTATCTACTGTTTTGGACTATATTGGGCTTTATTTTCCACTTTTATATTATTTTTGGGACTAACCTATTAACCGGAGGCCCAAATGACCCGAATTGCTGTTTTTTGCCTATTTCAGATTTCAAGAAAGCGGAATATCAAACGGAGTCCAAATGGAATGAAACCTTCAGAACGTGATTTTCTCACGAACGTGATCCAGAGACTTGGACCTCACGCCAAGGAACAAAAGAGGCGGTCACGAGGGTGGGGCGCCCCTAGGCGCGCCCGCCTCGTGGCCCCTGTTGCTCCACCGACGTACTCCTTCCTCCTATATATACTTACATTACCCCAATCGATCGGTCACGGAGCCAAAACCTAATTCCACCGCCACAACTTTCTCAGATCCACGAGATCCCATCTTGGGGCCTGTTAGGAGCTCACGAGAGGGCCGTCATCAATGAGGGCTTCTACATCATCATAGCCTCTCCGATGAAGTGTGAGTAGTTTACCTCAGACCATCGGGTCCATAGTTATTAGCTAGATGGCTACTTCTCTCTTTTTGGATCTCAATACAATGTTCTCCCCCTCTCTCGTGGAGATCTATTTGATGTAATCTTCTTTTTGCGGTTTGTTTGTTGAGGCCGATGAATTGTGGGTTTATGATCAAGTCTATCTATGAATAATATTTGAATCTTCTCTGAATTCTTTTATGTATGATTGGTTATCTTTGCAAGTCTCTTGAATTATCGGTTTGGTTTGGCCTACTAGATTGGTTTTTCTTGCAATGGGAGAAGTGCTTAGCTTTGGGTTCGATCTTGCGGTGTCCTTTCCCAAAGGACGGAAGGGGCAGCAAGGCACGATTGTATCGTTGCCATCGAGGATAACAAGATGGGGTTTTATCATATTGCATGAGTTTATCCCTCTACATCATGGCATCTTGCTTAAGGCATTACTCGCTTTTAACTTAATACTCTAGATGCATGCTGGATAGCGGTCGATGAGTGGAGTAATAGTAGTAGATGCAAAGTGTGAGTCGGTCTACTTGTCTCGGACGTGATGCCTATATACATGATCATACCTAGATATTCTCATAACTATGCTCAGTTCTGTCAATTGCTCAACAGTAATTTGTTCACCCATCGTAGAATACGTATGCTCTTGAGAGAAGCCACTAGTGAAACCTATGGCCCCCCGGTCTATTCTCATCATATCAATCTCCATCACTTTATTATTGCTTTGCTTTTTTACTTTGCCTTTTACTTTTCACTTTGCATCTCTATATAAAAAATACCAAAAATATTATCTATCATCTCTATCAGATCTCACTCTCGTAAAGTGACCGTGAAGGGATTGACAACCCCTAATCGCGTTGGTTGCAAGGAGGTATTGTTTTTATGTAGGTACGAGGGACTTGCGTGTAGCCTCCTACTGGATTGATACCTTGGTTCTCAAAAACTGAGGGAAATACTTACACTACTTTGTTGCATCCTCCTCTCCTCTTCGGGGAAATCCAACGCAGTGCTCAAGAGGTAGCAAGGAGTCATATCTAGAGAGATATAGGGTGCGTGAGAGAATCCTAGAGAGAAAGACAAAGTGAAAGACGAATGAGAGTGTGTGTGTGGCGGTGAAAAAGAAAGCTTAGGTGCCTAGTGATACCAGAGAACGATAGAGACATGAGAGATAATGAAAACCGTGTAATGTATAATGATAGGGAGAGTGTGACACTTCTCAAGGGAGACGTCGAGAGACCATGTTTGCAAAAATAGGAGAAACATGAAGTGAGCGTGCGGGTGAGCTGGAGAAAAGAAGAGTGATAGCTACATGAAGGAGCATGCGAGAAAGATGGGCGTGAAAGGAGATTCAAATATATAGTTGCGTGTATAAAAAATGCCAACATAAAAGGGATTCAAATATTTGAATCCGAGATGATGATACATGTAATTCATACTCGAACCAAAATTGATCTGTCAAACATGCATACTCATATGAATTCACGCGCATCTATGTTATTTAATGTAGATATTACAGATCCATTCATTTTAGTAGAACATAATTGGTTTAAAAATTTTGAATTCAACCTTATGATTTTGAGATCATTGTATTTGTAAATCATATTATATACTCCCTCCGTTCCTTTATATAAGGTGTATTTGTTTTTTGAAAAGTCAAACAAGTGTTTGTTTGACCAAGTTTCTACAAAAATATATCAATGTCCACAATACGAAATTTATATCATCTGATCCCCCATGAAAAGTAGTTTCATATTTTATCTATTAGGTATTGTAGATGTTGTTATTTTATTCGATAATCTTGGTCAAACATTCAAATGGTTGAATTGCATGGAAATCAATACACCTTATATTCTGGAACGGAGGGAGTATAAAGGAGCAGAATTCTTTGTTGTGCTTTTGAAAGTATATATAAAAAATGATGTATATGGAATTTTATTCCAATCAAAAATGGATCCTGCCCGAACAAAAATAGAATACAAAATGGATTGGAATTGAGTTGGCATGGTAAACGTGCAAGCTTTTTCTCAAAAAAATGAATGAATCGGCCAAACTCATAGTAACCGCCCGAAACCAAAATATGGGAGATGGAAATTACTACCTGTCCCTGACATGCAGCACATGTCGGCTCAATTTCAATAGGTCTTGATAGGGGCAGGTTTGTAATATCACTCAAACGTGACATAACCGCCTCTCACCCGGATTCACACACGGTGGGCGCGAAAACACAGTGTCTCCTCAGCCGAAATCGCCTCCCTCCCCGATTCATACACGATGGGCGCCAAAACAAACTCTCATCGGCCGAAATCACCGTCGGCAAATATTTGGTGTATGCGAGATTACCGTCCTATCCCCAACCGACTAATATTGTTGTGATGTAGGAAATTTTAAATGGGGGCTAAGTTTGTAAATTTCCTTGCATTTGAGACAAGCGCGCCCTGAAGACATGGTTTCCCCTTCCTCCCTCCCTTCATTTCCCCATTCGTACTCCGTGGGCGCCAAAACACCCTCTCCACCCCAGCCTCCTCCGTCCGCCACCCCATCCACCACCGTCCTCCTCAACCATGCCGGAGCTGATACCCCGACGCCGTCGTCCATTACAAGAGAACGACCTCTCTCATCCACGGCTTCGGACCAGGATCCTTGCATCTGTCTTCTCGCTTCATCCCCGCCGTCGTCCACATTGCCGGCACCGCTCCTACAACCGTCTTGTCCACCGCGCTGGGATATTTCCCCCGCCGCCACCTTCTACCCTCCTAGATCTGCTTCCAAGCCGCCGACAACCATCGCTACCGCAGCACCGTCAAATTCTCAGCAGATGCATACACGGCGCCGCACCAGGGGCAGTACTCTTTCGTATCTGCTCAACTTATTTATCACAGCAAGAAAACAGATCGCCACTGCTTTACTGCGATTTCTTGTCCATCACTTAGGATCTTCCTTGTTAGTTGAAAGCAAACATTGGTTGCGAAGTTGCCTTTGTCCGGTTTGCACCTTGGATCCGCCATGGCATGCTCAACACTATACTCGCAATGCTTATGGTTTTCCCCTTTTTATATTCCACACTAGTTAAATGACAGTCGACTAAATTTCAAAATTGGGTCAGTCGATTTTTGAGAGCTTGCCGGAGTTCGGCGGAGGGAAGGAAGGGGCTCGGGTGGGGACAGTGGTTGTGGGGGGCGGTGGCCTGGCGGTGGTGGGGCCTCACCGAACGAAGAAAACTCGATGCGGGTGGGGGCAGGGGTGGGGGTCGCGGAGGAACACACGTGGTGGGGGCGGTTCAGGGGAGGGCGGGAGGGTCGGGTCCGGTGGTTCGACGGACGGCCCGTGCGGTGTTCTGCAGGGGAAGAATCAGAGACAAGGAAGAAGAAGGGTTAGGAGACATAGGATCTTCATGCAACCGCCTGAAATGGTCGACTGACCCAAATGACGAAGTCACGCGACTTGCATGCAGACATTCCTTTATATTCAGAACCATCATCGTAGCTGCTTAGCACTGCTCCTCAATCCATCAAGCTAAACAACGTGCCACTCATAATTCCAAACTTTTTGCTCAAATACGAATCTGATATGATGCTGATATTACTAAAACATATAACATTTAATTGGTTAGCTAATGTTCCTACTTTACTTTCGAAAAGCACGTGCACCACATATAGAGAGACAACAGTGAGTTGCATTCTTAATGCGCTCTGGTTCGTCATGTGTGGGCACTACACAATGAACATTTTATTATCCAAAATCTGCTTGCTCTTCTTTGGCATGTTCCTCTTCTGTTCTTCTTTAATAAGTAATATCTCTGTTCCTAAATACAAGTCTTCGTATGGATTCCACCATGGACTACATATGGAGAAAAATGAGTGGATTTACACTCTAAAATGTATATGTATACATCTGTATGTGATCCATAGTGGAAATCTCTACAAATACTTATATTTTGGAACGGAGGGAGTATGATAGTAGTATAGTATGTTCCTTGTAGTGAAGAGGAGCAGGGACATTTACAGTGTAGAGGTCTATTCGGTCGGTTGTGATGGACACTTTCAACTCTTCATGCCTCTTTGATTCATAGGATTTTGTAAACATAAGAGTAGGAATTGTAGTGGACTGCCCACTTGAATCCAATAAGATAAGCAAGGAAATGCGGGGAGTTGTGTCGCCTTTGAGAGTTACACTGATATTAACAGTACCGCATCTTTAGTTGAAGAGAGCTGGTATCCTAAGTCTTTCTAGCCGTACCGGCAATAGTAGCCCATATTTTCTAGCAAGTTCCACTTTCCTGATTTTACTTGTGATGCTTACGGTTTTCCCGTTATATCTACACTATGGTCTGTGTAGCTGCTTTGTGCCGCACTAGTAGCAGTCCACTCTTGAAGCTAAATAACACACCAATCATATGTCCAAAGCTTACTTCTTCAAATACGAATTGTGATATGATACTGATATTAGTTAACAGACACACAATTAATTGGTCAGCTAATGCTCCCACTTGATTTTCCAAATGCATGTGGCCACATATAGAGAGACAACATGGAATTGCATTTCTTTGGGCGTTGTGATTCATCATGAGTGGGCAACCATATGCAAAGAAGCGGAACCTCAACAATATGCTTCGTCTTCTGTTCTTTAACATGCTCCTCTTTTGTTATTCTGTATTTAGTACGTACAGTATGTTCCTTGTCAGGAAGGGGAGCAGGGACATCGGTAGTCAACATCTGATAGAGCTGGCCTGTACGTGATCGATACGCTTTCAATTAGTAGCGGCAATACAACACCGTATTTTCCAGCCAGTTCCACTTTCCCGATTTATATGTCCTGCTTATGGTGTACCCCTTTTATGTACACTACGATCTGCCTAGTTGATGTGTGCTCTTGTTATCATGATTTGGCAATAAACTATTTATACATTATATTATGAACCTATCATCTGCCAACTATCCTTACTTCTGGAGCCTATTTTTTTGTGTACTTGTGCCAGATTATATTAATGCACGCACCATATTACAACACCCATGGGCTCTCTCATCAGAATCTAGTGATAGCACACAAAGGTTTGCAGGGAGCCCCTATATTAGAATATCCTCTGCATTACAAAGATAATCCCACTACCATTTATGTTTTCATGCTTCTCAGATATTGTATGTAATCACAATGAATATTAGAATGCGCGCATCAGAAGAATATTGTGGAACACTACAATGACTAACAAAATTAGCACCAAGGCACTGAGTGCCATTCTGGATGCAATGAAACTCATACGCTCCCCGAGGGAGTCCTGGACTAGGGGGTGTCCGGATAGCCGGACTATCATCTTTGGCCGGACTCCTAGACTATGAAGATACAAGATTGAAGACTTCGTCCCGTGTCCGGATGGGACTTTTCTTGGCGTGGAAGGCAAGCTTGGCGATACGGATATGTAGATCTCCTACCATTGTAACCGACTCTGTAACCCTAACCCTATTCGGTGTCTATATAAACCGGAGGGTTTTAGTCCAGAGGACGAACAATAATCATACCATAGGCTAGCTTCTAGGGTTTAGCCTCTCCGATCTCGTGGTAGATCTACTCTTGTACTACCCATATCATCAATATTAATCAAGCGGGAGTAGGGTATTACCTCCATCGAGAGGGCCCGAACACAGGTAAAAACATCGTGTCCCTTGTCTCCTGTTACCACCCGCCCTAGACGCGATTCGGGACCCCCTACCGAGATCCGCCGGTTTTGACACCGACATTGGTCCTTTCATTGAGAGTTCCTCCGTGTCGTCACCTATAGGCCCGATGGCTCCTTCAATCATCAGCAACGACGCAGTCCGGATGAGACTTTTCTCCCGGACAGATCTTATATTCGGCGGCTTTACTGCTGGCCAATTCGCTTAGGCCATCCGGAGCAGATCGAAAGCTACGCCCGCCATCGTGTCAGATTTGGAAAGCTTGAACTATACGGCCGATGTCCGCGGAGACTTGATCTTCGACGGATTCGAGCCACTACCGAGCGTGCTGCACCGTCTCGATGGAGTACGATCTAGCTCGCCGCTGAGCGATTGCCACAGAGGTCGCACCAGTGCCCGCTCCGACCCTTAATCCGGAGCCGGTTTAGCGATCAAGGACGGTTGGTTGGACACCGCTGGGGCTGAAATCTCTCACGGTGATTGAGCCGAACACCATCCTGTCCTTTGCAAAGCTCGTGACTCCTGTGTGCCGGACTCCTTTCCGGACTCGAACCTCCAGCGCCCCCGCCATCGAATCTTCTTGGCGTCGGTTATGGAGTTCACCGCCGCGGACATCTTCGGCACTTTCGCCCTTTGGCGATATCCTGAACTCATTAAAGTCTCTCTCTTTGTCGGGAGCCTGGCCGAACTACGATCGGGAAGGTTGGGATTCGGACGACGAAGAAATTCAACGCCCACCCACCACCCACTTTGTAGCCGCCGATGACTTAATAGACATGCTCGACTTCAACTCCGAGGACATCGACGATATGGACGACGATGCCAGAGACGATTAAGAACCAAATACCATTGTATAATCGGATGGCCACCTTATATATATGGTGGACACACCTAAGGGAAGTGATAACGAGGAACGACGAGACGTCATGCGAAAGAAAATTCCCTCGGGAAGCGATAAAGCGGTGGCGTGGCGCGCTCAAAACCCCACCTCGACAAAGATAGCACCCACACAGACCCAACCATAGAGCGGGGTGAGCCGCCGATTTACGAACATGCCATTCGGCAACCATCCGAACAGGCCAACTTGGACAAACAACCCGTCCCGGCAAGGACAACGATCAACGATCTCACGCCGGACACCTCATTGGATCAGAAGAACCTCCACAAAGAGCTCTCGCCATCGCTGGCGTAGCTTGAAAAAGCGTAAACAGAGACTCGTAACAGCGGAAGACGACCAATGAGATGGAGTAAATTACTCAACACCGCAGACAAATATGGTGACGGCCGCCAAGCAAAGAGCTACCCAAAGAGCAACCATCGCCCGAATTCGATGAGGAGTCCGTAGAGCCCCACGATCAAAAAACAAAGAGGCCGCCGGGTCGGATAGACGACCACATGGCAAGCGAGAGTGGCACCGGCACCGCAGACACAAGCCGCACGCGATCCGCATAAGGATTCGAAACAAAAGGATGTCCCAGTTATATCTATCTACGGGCCAAGGAAACAAGTTCTAGAGAGCAATACAACACGCCAAATATCCGAACATCACGGCACACCCAAATAGGGCGGCGCACCCTCTATGTTTCACTGATGAGGTGCTGGATCATGAATTTCGGTAGCGATTCAAGCCCGTAAACATAGAGGCATACGACGGAACAACAGACCACTGGAGTCTGGATTGAGGATTATATCCTCCACATACACATGGCCGGAGGAGATGATCTCCACGCCATAAAAATACCTACCCTCAAGCTCAAAGGGCCAGCCCGGCATTGGCTTAAAAGCCTCCCGAAAACACCAATGGTAGTTGGGAAGAGCTTGAGGATGCTTTTCGGCCAATTTCAGTGGAACCTATGTCCGACCTCCGGACGCCTTGACGATCTAAGTCACATAACCCAACAGCCCGGGAGTCAGCTCGAAAATTCTGGAACAGGTTCCTCACCAAAAAGAACCAAATAGTCGACTGTCCGGACGCCGAAGCCTTAGCGGCTTTTAAACACAACGTCCGAGACGAATGGCTCGCCAGACACCTTTGCCAGGAAAAGCCAAGAACAATGGCCGCACTAACAAGCCTCATGACCCGCTTTTGCGCGGGAGAGGATAGCTGGCTAGCAAGATGCAGTACCAATGACCCAAGTACATCCAAGTCGGGGATGGAATGGGAAACCACGACGCAGCAAGGACCAGCGCCGGATTAAGGGGAACGGTCCAAAGAGCGGCGATCAACGCCGGATTCAACGACTCACGGCAGAACAATAAAAACTGCCCTTAAGGACAATAGCGGTGAGCTATCCAACTTAAACAAAATCTTGGACAAGATATGCCAAATCCACAGTACTCGGGAAGCCTGCAAACCATACCCACAGAGATTGTTGGGTCTTCAAGCAGTCCGGCAGACTCAACGCCGGACACAAGGGGCTCGACACACCAAGTGAGGATGATGACGAGCACCACAAGCAGAGCCCCGGAAAACAAAAGAATTTCCCTCAAGAGGTCAACTTACTTCAAGTAACAAAAGGGGAAAACAGAGCGGCACCCATTGAATTACGCGCCGCACAATCTACCCCAGCAGAGTCCCAACACTGGTTGTCAAAACCAATTACCTTCGACCATCAGGACCACTCCGAAAGTATCCGGAACGCAGGATGGATTTCCTTGATACTAGAACCTATAATCGACGGTCTTGAATTTACGCAAGTCCTAATGGACAGCGGCAGTGATTTAAACCTGCTATGTCAGGACACAATCCGCAACATGGGGATAAACCCAAACAGGATTAGCCATAGCAACACTTCCTTCCAAGGAATAATGCTGTGCACATATGCCCATTGTACGGGCTCCCTACTATTGGAAGTTATGTTCGGCTCACCCGACAACTTCCGTCGGGAAAAGTTGGTCTTCCACATCGCCCACTTAAAAGTAGCCATCAAGCACTCTTTGGGACGCCAAGCTTTTCGCTTTTAACGCAATACCGCATTATGCATCTCTTAAACTTAAAATGCCGGTCCACGAGGAATCATTTCATTAAAGGGAAGCTGTGCGTGTCCCTCAAGGAAAGAATGTGAGACTGCCTTAACAAATTTCACACTAATACGGCCTTGCTGTCCAAAAGCGCCTAAAGCAGGTCGTTCGCAATTCCGGACACGGTTAGGCGAGTCCGCATAAATAAACATGATGCTTACTAGCCGCTGCACTTCTTACAAGGGGCTCCATGCATGTACAACAAGAGACAATAAAGCTCAATTTTACTCATTTTTGAATCATACTCTATTTTATTTCCAATTACATTTTAGCGCGATCTTTTTCAAACTAAGTTCCTCTCTTTTACAGATGAACGCCGTATATACCCGTCCGGATACGGTAGAACGGAGACAAAGCGCAGACGCAAAGCAGGGACCCGTTGCAAGGATTCTTTTCAGATTAAGACCCTGCATAAACCTTTTTCACTGTCTCTTGTTGTTACTCATCCCCCGGTCTCTTATTATAACCGCAGAGGAGGCTGGCGTTTTGGCATCGGCCGCGTCAGACGTTTGCACGCATTCGACACTGTGGGCTTGTTACCAAGGGCATTGTTCGCCCGCTTTATAAAAGACCGAATACCTTAGGGAGTGTTCGGCCCTCGAGTTGGACCTTATATGCATCAGCTCGAATCACGTCTTTGCTCAAATGTTGTGTTTGCGGCTCGTGTTTTGCTGCCTTTACGCTCCGTTCTATCGCCTAACGCGGCACCGTGGAGAACCATCGCGATTGTGCCCCGTTCGCCGGGCGAAAGCACCTCGAGAGAAAGCCGAAAACTGACTATCATGATATAGCGAGACTTACCGGAATGTTTAGAATTCCTCCACATTAACGAAGGACCGTTTTCCGGTCAGGCACATACGCACCCCGAATTCGGGAGAGTGCGGTATTCTGTGGGCTATATAGTAGCCCCACCATCGAACTCCTATGGCTAAGTGAAAGTGATAAAGCATTATAGTCCGGTTGCCTAGTTTGCTACGCTACCACCTCCTTTATAGGACCAAGATGTTGGATTAAGTGTGAAAGCGTGACTTCTTTGCAAACACCCCCGCACTATGTGCACGGGGGCTGAAGCCGAAGACTGCCATCTTCCAGGTTATATACATATATACATCAACGGCCACGCAGGAGGTAGTTTACTACTTGAAGGCACAAGTATAAAAAGCTCTTACATTAAATTGAAATGTTGTTTCATAAAATTATACATGTCATTCAAACATAACATCCTTCGAAAGCATCAGGTTCTCTATTAAACGAGCGCCGAAGAACTTCCTCAAAATAGCGCCGATCGGTACTCGCTGCCGTCCGAATCTAGGGACGCAATATCGGTGGCCTTCATCTCAAATTTCAAGATGCCTTGACACGGCAAGAGCCATCCGCGCCCCTCAATACATCGCCGACCGCTTCATTGCGCCGATACACGGTACCACACCAAGGAATGGCCTGCACTAAGCCAAAATAACTCTTCTACTGGGTCCGCTCGCCACAAATGAGTCATGACATGCTTCATGGCAAGTCCGGATAATCGATTCAGCTTCGGCCCATTCGCCAACCGGATCGGTCAACGGAAGAGGACGCCTGGACTATGGAATTGCGACCAAAATAGCTCTTCCTTCGTGCCCCTTCCGCCTCGGAAGTGCTCAATAGCGTCCGCAGCGCTTCGCCCGCTAAGTCCAGATAAGCATCCTCTGAAATCCTACTTTGTCCAATCGAAAGCATACTTCGGATCCAGATATTTCCTCCGCAGCAGAACGGTTTTCCAGCCGCACTATCCCCGCCCGACTTCGGCTCCTCCTTGGCAGCTCTCATAGCGGAACGGGCATCCTTGGATTCGGCGGTGGCCTTTTTCAGGTCCTCTTGTTCCGCTTGACATTCTTTTTCAAGAACCCCACAGCGGTCGGTAGTATTCTTCAATTTCAGGGCCAAGTCGGCCATTTCCTCTTGTTTCGGGCAAAGGAGCAGCCCGCTCGGCTTAGCTCTTCGCCGCTTTTAAAGCGCCGATTACTCTTTTCGGCTTGCTCTTTAGCTCGGGCAAGTTCCGCCCGCAGCCTCTCCACAGCTGCACCGCTCTGCATCAAAGCATACAAATAGTAAGGCATGGGCGCCAAGCTCCCTTACCAGGTGTCCGTGGAGAAGTCGCATACCTTGTGACTCGTCAAAACGTTCATTGACCAGCGATGTCCGTGATCCGCCTCGTCAAGTTGCCGCTTTAGTTCGGCAAATTCATCGATCCGCTTAGCCACCGGACGCCCGCCACCTACATAGGAACGGCGACATGTTAGTATCGAGATTATGATCCTCGACGCTGCTGGCCAGACAAAGATACCGAGTCTCAGGGGGCTACTATCTATATAGGGCGCATTCTATATGCATAATCGCCGGAAGGTACATCATTTTTTCAGACCTCAAACCCCGTCGAGAAAACTGGCGGCTTCATGCAATCCGCTCTCGGCGGATGCAATTCTTTCAATTATCAGAGCCATTAGCGACGGTGATCTTCTCGAGATATACGCTCGCCCGAAAGCAGGTCCTTCAGCTCCTCCGACCGCACTCCGGTTGGCGGACCGTCTGCCTCACGGACTCGGGAAACTCTCCGTGACGACACTTCAAGGTCGCCTACTTGCACGAAGGCGCGATAGGTGGAGGCGTTTCGCTCTCTATCATCTCCGGACAAAGATCCCCCGAAGACGAGCTCTGCTGAGAAGGGCTGAGATCCAAACTACAAGGTACGATTTCGGTTATCTTCAGAAATAAATACAGGGATGTTTTTATTCACAGGACCCCTTCTTTTTACTTACGACTCGCTGGAGGGCTGATCCCCTTGGGGAAATAGTGCGGCTGGGGTACTTCCAGCCACGGACTTTCGGGACGAAGACTTCTTTCCCTGCTTTGAGGCCTTGGCTTCCGTGTCTTGAAGCGGTCCTCTTCTCCCTTGGAGGAGGATCCTCGATCCCTCTTCCTTAAAGCCTCCTTCATGGAGGCGCTTGCTTCCCGCTCCCCCCTTTGCCTTCTTTAAAAGGCGGCCTTCAACATCTTGGTCAAAGATGGGATGCGGCGTAGTCTCCGGGAGGGAGCCGGACACCTTATCAACTTTGCCTTGGCTATCCACTGCTCAAGAAACGGCTCCTTAAAGGGCATATATATGATAAATGAATGAACAGCCTGTCCGTTATGTGGTTACTTACTTGAGTATCTGGGTGATTGCAGCTTAGGCCTGCATCCTTGGTCAAGTCCGGACACTTCTCTTGTGATCCAAAGAACAGTTTGTACATCTCCTTGGGCGTCGCGCCCATAAAATGTTGGAGAGCTTGTGGTCCCTCCGGATTAAACTCCCATGCTGCATTTGAGGGGGGCGACGCTAGGTAGGCGGAAGGCGCCAATCAGCATAACTCGCGCGCCACGACCAAATTGATCTCTCTTTCTTGAGGTCTCGACACGCCCTGCAACAGAGGAACGCCCTTGGACGGCCCCTCACGAGCCCCGGTTGACCCATGATGCCACCGCTATGGTGGACTGAAGGAAGGCGGGTGGCGCCACCCATTTGGTGCCCCTAGGAGCGGTGATATAAAACCACTCCCGTTGCCACAAACCAAGCTCCTCTTGAAAAGAGCCCTCGGGCCACGGAGCATCAGTACACTTGCTTATGACCGCCCCTCTGCACTCTGCTTGTTGCCCCTCGATCATCTTCGGCTCCACCTTGAAGGTCTTGAGCCACAATTCAAAGTGAGGGGTAATATGGAGGAAGGTTTCACATAAGACAATGAATGACAAGATATGGAGGATGGACTCCGGACTCAAGTCATGGAAATCCAGCCCATAATAAAACATGAGCCCCCGCACAAAGGGATCCGTCGGGAAGCCTAAACCCCGAAGGAAGTGAGACACGAACACCACGCTCTCGCCGGGCTCGGGAGTGGGAATGACCTACCCGAGGAGGCAGCCTATGCGAAATCTCGCCGTTAGATACCGGCGCTCGCAGCTTTTAGCACATCTTCTTCTCGTGGATCAAGAAGACATCCATCGGCCGAGCTGGTCGGAGCCGGACATCGTCGAAGGTCCGAAGCGCCTAAATCTGAAGCTTTGGGTGTTAGAACTTGAAGCGCGAGGCGAACTCGATGGAGGGTGGAAAAAAGAAGAGGGCCTTGCTCTCATTATAAAGAGGTTGAATACCAAGAGCCCTCCCCGTGGTCGATTGGGACTCGCCTTCGATAGAGGAGGCATGCCAACGGGCACGGTTGGGTTACCCACGTCCGTATTGATGAGAATCCCGGAATAAGGGGGCACGATCTACGCTTTGATAAGACGTGCCAAGGAAACCGCCTCGCTAAACGCGCTGAAGTGGGACAGTAAAAAATGATTTGAATAAAGGCCTGGCCGTGGTGTGATGTCACGCCACGGAATGCATCAGCAGATCTGTGCAAAAAATTGTTCTCTCTACGGTGGTTTGTGGAACTTGTTTTGCAGAGCCGGACACTATCCTTGTGTTCAAAACCTTCTATGAAGTATTCGGAGGAGGAACCCGCCTTGCAATGCCGAAGACAATATGCACGCCGGACTCGTCGTCATTGAAGCCTGGTTCAGGGGCTACTGAGGGAGTCCTGGACTAGGGGGTGTCCGGATAGGCGAACTATCATCTTTGGCCGGACTCCTAGACTATGAAGATACAAGATTGAAGACTTCGTCCCGTGTCCGGATGGGACTTTCCTTGGCGTGGAAGGCAAGCTTGGCGATACGGATATGTAGATCTCCTACCATTGTAACCGACTGTGTAACCCTAACCCTATTCGGTGTGTCTATATAAACCGGAGGGTTTTAGTCCCAGAGGATCTAACAATAATCATACCATAGGCTAGCTTCTAGGGTTTAGCCTCTCGATCTCGTGGTAGATCTACTCTTGTACTACCCATATCATCAATATTAATCAAGGTGAGTAGGGTATTACCTCCATCGAGAGGGCCCGAACCTGGGTAAAAACATCGTGTCCCTTGTCTCCTGTTACCATCCGCCTAGACGCACAGTTCGGGACCCCCTACCCGAGATTTTCCGGTTTTGACACCGGCACTCCCCACCTGTAGATTCTTGTTCGGAATATGATCCTAATGACTATTCTGACCTTGAGGAGTCGAAGGCAGATGGCCTGTCCAGTTCACCCATCAAGGTGCCTGTTCTAATTTGGCAAGGTTTTATTGATTGCACGTATCTTGCATAAGTTGTCTTGCATTTCTTCTACTTTGTTGCACCGCCATCTGCTTAGTTTACTCATCATATATGTCAAGATGCCATGCCCATCCATTACCAATACATATTCCATCTGTCATCATACCATGTTTTTCCACTCAAATGTTGTTCTTGTGCATCAGACATCAAAAAGTAAGAGGGTGATTGTCGAACCTGAAGGAGCACCAACAAAGTCCTTGAAAACGTGGTGGTGCCGGAGAAATCAGACAACACCCCACTTATATTGGCTCTACAACCAGTGACACAAAAGGTAGGACCGACTCCAGCAGACTATACACATACTTCACTGGCCCCACTACTAGCCCCACCACACATGACCTACACTCCAGCAAAAGGTATGCCAATTTCAGTTGCCATAGCACCAAATTGCACTACAGAAAAAATCCCACTCCAAAGAAAAAGTACAAAGAAGTCCACCGACCGGAGACCTATCCCAACTGTAGATACGGCCAATTCCTGCAGATTGGAACCCCATTCCAATTATTCCCAGTTTAAAAGAAAATTCTTTCAATGTTGTTAGGGACTACGTGCACATATTCCCATCATGGGAAGAGTATAGTGAAGACAAACACCATTTTCACATCTTCCTGTCCCACTTACGTGTAAGTGCTATTATTCATGGTGAATTTTTTTCTTGTTTTCTGCTGATTGAACACATCAATGATTTACATTACATTGTTGTAAGTAGGCGAGGGTCAATCTGGATAGTCGTGACAAGCAAAGCTTGCTTGCGCTTTTCAAGGAAGCACAGCAGCAGTATCGATGTTACCTGAGGAAATCACACCATGATGGAAAGTTTATAAACGAATTTCCGGTGAAGTCTCCTGTGCTAAATTTAGAAGACATTGAATGGAAAAACCTTGTTATGCACCGATCTTGTCCCCAGGATGAGGTACTGTCTATGATATCACATGACAATTTGAACTTCTACTTTTCTGCATGTGCCTTACGGATCTCTTTTGCAGGAAATCTGCTCGAAGAAGAATTCCGGTTTGAAAAGGACGACAGGATATCGCAAATATGCTGCCCGCTGCTTTGCTCTTGTTAGTACCTGTTGTCCTGTATCACTGTACTTGCATCCATACCTGGTTCATTGACAGTAGTATGCATGATAGCTTGCTTATCAATTGTTTACTCCAAATTATCTGATCTGCATGAATGGTTATATTAGTGTAGAATATATCCAATGACAATGAAAAAGTTTAGCTCTGCATTGTTCTTGTAAGTACCTGTTGTCCTTTATCAGTGTACTTATATTGGCAGCTAGTTGTTCATGTACCATCCCTCTGCAGCTTATTTTCCTTTGCCCTCCATTTTCTACACATCAGATCTATATTTACTCCTACCATAAGGTTGGATAACACCGATGGTACTGAAGAACTTTAGCTCTGCATTGCTCTTGGTTGTGCCTTTTGCCTGTATCGTTGTACTTACATTTATAGCTACTTGGTTATGTAGCATCACTCTTCATCTTATCTTAAATATTCTCCATTTTTCTTATATTATCACATCTATATTTACTTTTAACAAAATGTAGAATAAAGGCAATGCTTAAGAAGAAGATTCTGTGGTAAACTTCTTGAATTGCCCCCCCCCCCCCATCAGCATGGACAAGGGCTTTATAAAGCCGGTCTTCACCACTAATTTAAGTTTGTCCTTCTCAAGCCTTCAAACTTTGTTGTGTATATTTGGTTAGGCATGACTACAATAGCTGTTTATGTTTGGTGTTTGCATCAAATTGCATGTTTAACATTTATTATGTAGTTCATAAACAAAAGTTTGTCCTTCTCAATTTAAGTTTTCAGTTGTACAACTGTTGGGGAGGTAACTATTGAGTGTAAGCCACCCAGGAGGGGCCGGGTTATGCTCATGGCAGTTTATCAAAACAAAGCCCATGAAGATGCTGAAGAGGGCGGTTCACTATGCGGACTCATTGAGAGCTCGAAGCCCAAAGGCGACTTAAGGCCCAATAATTGTAAACCGCCATATATGTATGAATTGTATTGTAAGGCATGTACGATTAGTCACCGGGCCGGACACGTTGTTTATGAGCCGGCCGGGACTCCGTGAGCCGTTGGGCGTCAACCTGTGTATATAAAGGGACGACCCGGCGGCAACTTAGGACAAGAGACAACAGATGGAAAGCTAGGTCAAGTGTATTCGCTCCCTAGTAATTGAAACATAAGCAATACCACCTCAAACTGGTTTAGGCCTTTACCTTCACCGCAAGGGCCGAACCAGTATAAACTCCTTGTGTCCTTTGTCCCGTTTAACCCCTTTAAGTTAACCCTGTTGTGATGGCTCCACGACTAAGTCCTTCTGCTAGGACACTTACCGTGACAATTCCACAAAAGTTGGCGCCCACCGTGGGGCCAGCGCACGGTGGTTTCGAGTTCTTACAGGGCAACTTTGAAGGGATCAAGGGATACGCTGTGGGACGGATGACCACGAGTCGTTGCGGCAAGCTCTACATTGACGATGCAGGCTGGGCCCCCTAGGCCGGCTCAATCGAGTACGGGTATCGGGTCCCCTTCGGCGGAATCCACGTCTTCATCGGCAAGATCGGTGAACCGGGCCCAGATGTCTACTACGCAACCTTCTTCTTGTAGACGTTGTTGGGCCTGCAAGTACACATGTTTGAAGGACAGTAGCAAATTTCCCTCAAGTGGATGACCTAAGGTTTATCAATCTGTGGGAGGTGTAGGATGAAGATGGTCTCTCTCAAGCAACCCTGCAACCAAATAACAAAGAGTCTCCTGTGTCCCCAACACACCCAATACAATGGTAAATTGTATAGGTGCACTAGTTCGGTGAAGAGATGGTGATACAAGTGCAATATAGATGGTAGATATAGGTTTTTGTAATCTGACAATATAAAAACAGCAAGGTAACTAATGATAAAAGTGAGCGAAACGGTATTGCAAATGATAGGAAACAAGGCCTAGGGTTCATACTTTTACTAGTGCAAGTTCTCTCAACAATAATAACATAGATAGATCATATAACAATCCCTCAACATGCAACAAAGAGTCACTCCAAAGCCACTAATAGCGGAGAACAAACGTAGAGATTATGGTAGGGTACGAAACCACCTCAAAGTTATTCTTCGGATCAATCTATTAAAGAGTTCGTACTAGAATAACACCTTAAGACACAAATCAACCAAAACCCTAATGTCACCTAGATACTCCATTGTCACCTCAAGTATCCGTGGGCATGATTATACGATATGCATCACACAATCTCAAATTCATCCAACCAACATAAAAGTACTTCAAAGAGTGCCCCAAAGTTTCTACCGGAGAATCAAGACGAAAACGTGTGCCAACCCCTAAGCATAGGTTCATGGGCGGAACCCGCAAGTTGATCACCAAAACATACATCAAGTGAATCACGTGATATCCCATTGTCACCACAGATACGCACGGCAAGACATACATCAAGATCGTGCCAAATCAAGAACATGAGAGAGAGAGAGAGATCAAACACATAGCTACTGGTACATGCCCTCAGCCCCGAGGGTGAACTACTCCCTCCTCGTCATGGAGCGTCGGGATGATGAAAATGGCCACCGGTGATGGGTTCCTTCCCATAGGTGCTTGAACGGGCTCTGAGAGGTTTTGGTGGCTACAGAGGCTTGCAAGGCGGAACTCCCGATCTATCTTCTATTCGGAAGTTTTACGACACGTAGGTATATATGGAGTGCGAAGTGCGTACGCTTGGAGCTCAGGGCCCCACAAAGGGGGCGCGCCCTAGGGGGCCGCCCCCCACCCTCGTGAGCTCCTCCCGTATCTCATGACGTAGAGTCCAAGTCTATCCGGTGGCTTTCCTTCCAAAAAAAACTTCTCCAGTTGATTTCGTTCCGTTTTGACTCCGTTTGATATTCCTTTTCTTCGAAACACTGAAATAGGCATAAAACCGCAAATCTAGGCTGGGACTCCGGTTAATAGGTTAGTCCCAAAAATAATATAAAAGTGGATAATAAAGCCCAATATTGCCTAAAACAGTAGATCATATAGCATGGAGCAATCAAAAATTATAGATACGTTGGAGACGTATCAAGCATCCCCAAGCTTAATTCCTGCTCGTCCTCGAGTAGGTAAATGATAAAAAGAGAATTTTTGATGCGGAGTGATACTTTGGCATAATTTCAATGTAAATCTTCTTAATTGTGGTATGAATATTCAGATCCGAGTGAATAGAAAATAAAATTTCATATTGATAAAAGAAATAGTAATACTTCAAGCATACTAATCAAAGTAATCATGTCTTCTCAAAATAGCATGGCAAAAGAAAGTTCATCCCTACAAAATCATATAGTTAGGCTATGCTTCATTTTCGTCACACAAAGATGTTCCAACCTTCTATACCCCCGATGACAAGCCAAGCAATTGTTTCATACTTAAATAATCTCAAACTTTTTCAACTTTCACGCAATACATGAGCGTGAGCCCTGGATATAGCACTATGGGTGGAATAGAATATGATGATGGAGATTGTGTGGAGAAGACAAAAGGAGAAAGTCTCACATTGACGAGGATAATCAACGGGCTATGGAGATGCCCATCAATTGATGTCAACATGAGGAGTAGGGATTGCCATGCAACGGATGCACTAGAGCTATGAATGCTCAACAAAAGAAAACTAATGGGTGTGCATCCAACTTGCTTGCTCGTGAAGACCTAGGGTATTTGAGGAAGCCCATCATAGGAATATACAAGCCAAGTTCTATAATGAAAAATTCCCACTAGTATGAACAAGACAACTTATGAGACTCACTATATGAAAAACATGGTGCTACTTTGAAGAACAATATATGAGACTCACTACATGAAGAACAAGGTGCTACTTTGAAGCACAAGTGTGGAAAAAGAGATAGTAACATTGCCCTTTTTATTTATTTTCTCTTTTTTTGGGTCTTTCTTCTTCTTTTTTTGGCCTTTATCTTTTTTTTTCTTTTTTTTATTGGGCAATGCTCTAATAATGATGATCATCACACTTCTATTGATTACAACATAAGGATTACAACTCGAAACTAGAACAAGATATGACTCTATATGAATGCCTCCCATGGTGTATCGGGATGGTGCAATGAATCAAGAGTGACATGTATGAAAAATAATGCATGGTGGCTTTGCCACAAATACGATGTCAACTACATGATCATGCAATGGCAATATGACAAAAGTAAAGTATGTCATGATGATGATGAACGGACCGTGGAAAGTTGCATGGCAATATATCTCGGAATGGCTATGGAAATGCCATAATAGGTAGGTATGGTGGCTGTTTTGAGGAATATATAAGGAGGTTTATGTGTGATAGAGTGTATCATATCACGGGGTTTGGATGCACCGGCGAAGTTTGCACCAACTCTCAAGGTGAGAAAGGGCAATGCACGGTACTGAAGAGGCTAGCAAAGGCGGAAAGGTAAAAGTGTGTATAAATCATGGACTCAACATTAGTCAAAAGAACTCATATACTTATTGCAAAAATTTAGAAGTCATCAAAAATCAAGTACTACGCGCATGATCCTAGGGGGATAGATTGGTAGGAAAAGACCATCGCTCGTCCCCGACCGCCACTCATAAGGATGCACAAGCCAGGGACACTTCATGTTTCAAATTTGTTACACAACTTTAACCATACGTGCATGCTACGGGACTTGCTAACTTCAACACAAGCATTCTTTAAATTCACAACTACTCAACTACCATGACTCTAATATCACCATCTTCATATCTCAAAACAATTATCAAGCATCAAGCTTTTCTTAGTATTCAACGCACTCATAAGAATTCTTACAAATATTCTATGCTTAGCATATTAGGATTATTTAAGAAAATTACCATTGTATTTAAGACTCTCAAAATAATATAAGTGAAGCATGAGAGTTCATCTATTTCTTCAAAATAAAACCACCACCGTGCTCTAAAAGATATAAGTGAAGCACTAGAGCAAATGACAAACTACTCCGAAAGGTATAAGTGAAGATCAATGAGTAGACGAATAATTATACAACTATGTGAAGACTCTCTCTCATTTAAGAATTTCAGATCTTGGTATTGTATTAAAACAGCAAACAAAACAAAATAAAATGACATTGCAAGGATAGCACAACTCATGTGGAGAAGCAAAAACTTAGGCTCAACCGATACTAACCGGTAGTTGTTGAAGAAGAAAGGTGGGATGCCTATCGGGGCATCCCCAAGCTTAGATGCTTGAGACTTCTTGAAATATTATCTTGGGGTGCCTTGGGCATCCCCAAGCTTGAACTTTTGTGTCTCCTTAATTCCTCTCATATCATGGTTTCTCTTTTTTATCAAAAGCTTCATCCACAACAAACTCAACAAGAGCTCGTGAGATAGGTTAGTATAAACCAATGCAAAACCTTACCATTTTCTACTGTAACAAATCACTAACATTATTATTCAACATTGCATACTAAATGCCTCTGCATATTTAATACTCCTATCCTCAAATAGAATCATTAAACAAGCAAACATATGCAAACAATCCAAACATAACAGCAATCTGTCAAAACAGTATAGTCTGTAAAGAATGCAATATTCATCATACTTCCCTAACTCCAAATATTATGATAGAAAATTCCCACTGTAATAAATTTATCAGAGCTCAATATGCAAAAATATTCAACATTATACCGTTCTCCGACTTTTCTAGGGAATTTTTGCAACAGAGGTAAACTTTCTGTTTTCAAATAGCAACATGTATACTAGCAAAATAAGCATGGCAAAGGCTATCCTTGACTTTTTTTATTGGAACTAAAGATGCAAAACATTATTCTAAATAACAGCAAGCAAAAACTAACAAGATAAAATGACGCTCCAAGCAAAACACATATCATGTGGTGAATAAAAATATAGCTCCAAGTAAAGTTACCGATGAACGAAGACGAAAGAGGGGATGCCATCCGGGGCATCCCCAAGCTTAGGCTCTTGGTTGTCCTTGAATATTACCTTGGTGTGCCTTGTGCATCCCCAATCTTAGGCTCTTGTCACTCCTTATTCCACAGTCCATCGAATCTTTACCCAAAACTTGAAAACTTCACAACACAAAACTTAACAGAAAACTCGTGAGCTCCGTTAGCGAAAGAAAACAAAACACCACTTCAAGGTACTGTAATGAACTCATTCTTTATTTATATTGGTGTTAAACCTACTGTATTCCAACTTCTCTATGGTTTATAAACTATTTTACTAGCCATAGATTCATCAAAATAAGTAAACAACACAATGAAAACAGAATCTGTCAAAAGCAGAACAGTCTGTAGTAATCTGTAACTAACGCAAACTTCTGGAACTCCAAAAATTCTAAAATAAATTGGTGGACCTGAGTAATTTGTCTAGTAATCATCTTCAAAAAGAATCAACTAAATAGAACTCTCCAGTAAAAATTTCTAGCTAATCTCGTGAGCGCTAAAGTTTCTGTTTTTTACAGCATGATCATAAAGACTTCACCCAAGTCTTCCCAAAGGTTCTACTTGGCACAAACACTAACTAAAACACAAAACCACATCTAAACATAAGCTAGATGGATTATTTATTCCTAAACAGAACTAAAAATCAAGAAACTAAAATAAAATTGGGTTGCCTCCCAACAAGCGCTATCGTTTAACGCCCCTAGCAAGGCATGGTGATTTCAATGATGCTCACATAAAAGATAAGAATTAAAACATAAAAAGAGCATCATGAAGAATATGACTAGCACATTTAAGTCTAAACCACTTCCTATGCATAGGGATTTTGTGATCAAACAACTTATGGGAACAATAATCAACTAGCATAGGAAGGTAAAACAAGCATAAATTCAAAACTTTAAGCACATAGAGAGGAAACCTGATATTATTGCCATTCCTACAAGCATATATTCCTCCCTCATAATAATTTTTAGTAGCATCATTAATGAATTCAAAAATATAACCAGCACCTAAATCATTCTTTTCATGATCTACTTGCATAGAAATTTTACTATTCTCCACATACGCAAATTTCTTCTCATGAATAGTAGTGGGAGCAAACTCAATAAAATAACTATCATGTGATTGAAAATTAAGATCAAGATGACAAGTTTCATGGTTATCATTATTCTTTAAAGCATATGTGTCATCACAATAATCATCATAGGTAGCAACTTTGTTCTCATCATAATCGATTGAAACCTCTTCCGAAATAGTGGATACATCACTAAATAAAATCATGACCTCTCCAAATCCACTTTCATAAATATTATAAGATTCAATATACTCCAAAATAGTGGGATCATTACTTCCTAAAGTTGACACTCTTCCAAACCCACTTTCATAAATATAATCATCATAAATAGGATGCATGCTTTCATCATAATAAATATTCTCATCAAAACTTGGGGGACTAAACATATCATATTCATCAAACATAGCTTCCCCAAGCTTGTGGCTTTGCATATCATTAGCATCATGGATATTCAAGGAATTAATACTAACAACATTGCAATCATGCTCATCATACAAAGATCTAGTACCAAGCATTTTAATGCATTCTTCTTCTAGCACTTGAGCACAATTTTCCTTTCCATCATACTCACGAAAGATAATAAAAAGACGAAGCGTACGAGACAAACTTAACTCCATTTTTTTGTAATTTTCTTTTATAAACTAAACTAGTGATAAAACAAGAAACAAAAAGATTCGATTACAAGATCCAAAGATATACCTTCAAGCGCTAACCTCCCCGGCAATGGCGCCAGAAAAGAGCTTGATGTCTACTACGCAACCTTCTTCTTGTAGACGTTGTTGGGCCTGCAAGTGCACAGGTTTGTAGGACAGTAGCAAATTTCCCTCAAGTGGATGACCTAAGGTTTATCAAACTGTGGGAGGTGTAGGATGAAGATGGTCTCTCTCAAGCAACCCTGCAACCAAATAACAAAGAGTCTCTTGTGTCCCCAACACACCCAATACAATGGTAAATTGTATAGGTGCACTAGTTCGGCGAAGAGATGGTGATACAAGTGCAATATAGATGGTAGATATAGGTTTTTGTAATCTGACAATATGAAAACAACAAGGTAACTAATGATAAAAGTGAGCATAAACGGCATTGCAATGATAGGAAACAAGGCCTAGGGTTCATACTTTCACTAGTGCAAGTTCTCTCAACAATAATAACATAGATAGATCATATAACAATGCCTCAACATGCAACAAAGAGTCACTCCGGAGCCACTAATAGCGGAGAACAAACGTAGAGATTATGGTAAGTGCACGAAACCACCTCAAAGCTATTCTTTCGGATCAATCTATAAAAGAGTTCGTACTAGAATAACACCTTAAGACACAAATCAACCAAAACCCTAATGTCACCTAGATACTCCATTGTCACCTCAACTATCCGTGGGCATGATTATACGATATGCATCACACAATCTCAAATTCATCCAACCAACATAAAAGTACTTCAAAGAGTGCCCCAAAGTTTCTACCGGAGAATCACGACGAAAACGTGTGCCAACCCCTAAGCATAGGTTCATGGGCGGAACCCGCAAGTTGATCACCAAAACATACATCAAGTGAATCACGTGATATCCCATTGTCACCACAGATATGCATGGCAAGACATACATCAAGATCATGCCAAATCAAGAACACGAGAGTGAGAGATCAAACACATAGCTACTGGTACATACCCTCAGCCCCGAGGGTGAACTACTCCCTCCTCGTCATGGAGAGCGCCGGGATGATGAAGATGGCCACCGGTGATGGGTTCCCCCTCCGTGGTACCGAACGGGCTCCGAGAGGTTTTGGTGGCTCTGAGGCTTGCGCCCGGCAGAACTCGATCTATCTTCTATTACGGAAGTTTTACGATACGTAGGTATATGTGGGTGCGAAGTGCGTCGGTGGAGCTTGGGGCCCCACGAGGCGGCGCGCCCTAGGGGCGCCCCCACCCTCGTGAGCTCCTCCCGTATCTCCCGACGAGAGTCCAAGTCTATCCGTGGCTTTCCTTCCAAAAATAACTTCTCCAGTTGATTTCGTTCCGTTTGACTCCGCTTGATATTCCTTTTCTTCAAACACTTGAAATAGGCATAAAGCAGAAATCTGGGCTGGGCCTCCGGTTAATAGGTTAGTCCCAAAAATAATATAAAAGTGGATAATAAAGCCCAATATTGCCTAAAACAGTAGGTAATATAGCATGGAGCAATCAAAAATTATAGATACGTTGGAGACGTATCAGGCCCTGAGCTGGACATCTGTACCGACATCATCGAGACGGCTCAGCGTGCACTACCCGCCTGGGTTCAACCCGCCATGAAGCGCGCCTTCGTTGGATTTATCCATGGGGCGGAATTTGAAGGACCTGTGTCTGGCGGTGAGACGACCATCTACTCCAATGGTGAATCGTCCACAGGCGAGACTAACTCAATTTATCAGCTGCAAGACGGCCGGCTCAGGGGCTGTTTCGATGGCGATAGTATTCCAGACCCCTATGAGTCGCTGAATCGGGTAATGATTTTCATGGCCGGTACACAGCCAGGGCAAAATTCTACGACTGCAGCAGCAATGATTTCCGGGTCAGCAACGACGACGGCGGCCGAGGCAGGAGACCATGTGCGCTTGTCGGCTCAGGTCTTGTCCGACTTATTGGACAATCTGCAAACATTGTTAGCATCAGAGGTTAACCCGCCAAATCAGGCTCAGCATAACGCAGAAGTTGCGAAGCTGCGAGATGAGATAGCTCAAGCCAAGGAAGATCTGGCGGCTGAGAGCGCTAGGATGACTGCGGAGCGGGCTGCTCTGGATGTTCAGGCACAACAGATTCAGGTAGAGTCCTTCCGGCTCATGTTGGATCAGAATGCTTCAAATGAAGTCATGAGGAGGAGGCACCAGAGTCATCTGCCTCCGGTTTACGAGGCGAGGAACCTCTTCAACACGCCTGGTGCAGGGACCAGCGACCCGCCGGTGGTAAACCGGATGGTTGGGGCACCTGGGGGCGGAGCACCGGTTCAGCCACGCACAACGGATCCGCCCCGTCTGAATAATACCCCGACACAGTATGTGCCGACGCCGCCGGGTCATTATTCCAACCCTTTGGATAATATGATCGCTACGTCGACACGATTGGCGGCTATCCTAGTTGAAGGCGAGTCCTCGGCTACGATTAAAACACGGAGGGATAGAGAGCTTCTTCAGACAGTGCTGGTACAGCAGGAGGCTTATTCTTACAGTCGTGAGAGGATTCACTCAACCCCTCGCCCGAGCCGGAGTTATAGCAGGCACATTGACTCACCAGCCATTTCAAGCAGTGACAGACACCGTAACCAACCTCGTGGACATGACCCGACGCGCGGTGGTGCTAATGCTCAGGATTTGGTGGATCAAGGCAGAGTGCATCGGGAAGCTGATCTGGCGGCTCAGCAAGGGACTCATCAACGTTCTTCGGTTTACCTGACTACTTCGGTGGAAACAGGGGTAACCTCCAGAACCTTGGGAGTGCCATGTTTGGTGCCAGCTTTGTGTAACGTACGTTTGCCTAAGGATTTTAAGGGTCCTCGTAAGGTGCGTAACTACACAACTGACTTACCCCCTGAAGCATGGGTTGAGAGTTATGAGATGGCAATGGAGCTATTGGATGTTGACGATGATGCATGTGCTAAGTACTTCACGATGATGTTGGAAGGAACAGCCCGTACTTGATTGAAAGGGTTGCCAGCCAACTCCATTGGATCATGGGCCGAGTTAAAAGCCCGGTTTATCCAAAATTTCAAAGATACATGTAAGCAACCTATGTCGATTGTGGATCTGGACTCCTGTGTCCAAGAAGAGGGCGAGCCAACAACCCATTGGGTGCGCCGGGTCTCAACTATCCCGCACTCATCAGATCATATCAATGCTGGCTCAGCAGTCTTAATGCTAGAGAAGAATTGTCGTTTTTCGCCCCTTAAGCAGAAGCTAGGGCGGCTCAAGCGCCACTGCAGCGACATGGGGGAGCTAATGGCGACTCTAGTTGAGTATGCCGACTTTGATAGTACCAAGGACCCCGAGTCTGATGATGAAAAGCCGGGAAAGGGAAAGAAGAGTGGCAACGCCAAGGGGCAGCATCATAACCCGGCGAATCAGGGGGGCAATGGTAAGCGCAAAGCTAATAACAATTTGGATTTTGTGGCTAATACCAACACGTAGAATAATGGTCAGCATCGTAAAGGAAAGCCACCTCCTCGGATTGGGGGCTAGGTTTCGATCTTGAGTGGCAGCTGAATCAGCCCTGTCCGAGGCATGGTACACGGGAAAGGCCGTCCACTCACCTCTGGAAGGATTGCTTCATTATGAAGGAGTACAAAAATTCTAATCTTTTTCAAGACAATCATGGGCCGGGCGGCGGCTCAGGTTCCGGCTCTCATGGTTTGGGTTACGGTGGTGGCGGTTCTAATTTTGGTTTTCAAGGCCAAGGTAATCAGGGTGGTTACAACCAACAGAACAATCAGGGGAATCAGCAGCAGCAATCTAGTTATGAGAGTAACCCAAAGCAGTTGAATAGTGGGTGGTACCATGTTTTCACCACAAGTTTATGCAAGCAGGATCAGAAGCTCCATAAAAGGGCAGTGAACGCCGTTGAGCTGGCGGTTCCCCATTACTTGCGATGGTCTGAGCAGCCCATTGTGTGGAGTCGTGAGGATCACCCGCCCCGGGTTGATAATCCGGGTCACTTGGCGCTGGGGGTGGCACCTCAGGTTGGAGGATATAAATTCACCAAGGTGCTCATGGATGGAGGCGTGACATCAATATCCTTTATTATGAAACCTTTCGTCGCATAGGATTGACTGATAAAAATCTTAAGCCGTCAAACACTGTTTTTCACGGTGTGGTGCCTCGTAAGTCAGCATACCTGGTTGGTAAAATAGCTCTGGAGGTTGCTTTTGGAGATGAGCATGATTCCATATCTGCGACGTTGAGCTTTGAAGTGGTTAGGATCAAGAGCCCTTATCATGCTCTGTTTGGGTGGCCGACTTATGCTAAGTTTATGGCAAGGCCTTGTTATGTTTACTTGCAACTGAAGATGCCAGGTCACAAGGGCACTATAACAGTGCATGGGAGTCGCAATATAGCCTTGGAGTGTGATGAAGGTGATGCTGCTTATGCTGAGTCTGTTTGTGCGACAGAAGAGTTGAAGTTTTACAAGGATAATGTTGACCCAGCAGATATGACATCTTTGAAGAAGCCAACCACAGAGCATGACCCTTTGTTGAAATTTAAGTCGGCAGATGACACCAAGCTAGTTGACTTTGTTCCTGGCGACTCATCCAAGCAGTTCAGTATCAGTGCGAATTTGGATCCGAAATAGGAAAGCACGATCATCGAGTTCATCCGTGAGAACCGGGACATCTTTGCATGGAAACCTTCTGATATGCCAGGTGTACCGAGGGAACTCGCTGAGCACACTCTTAATATTGATCCGAAGTTTAAGCCGGTCAAGCAATTCCTCCGTCGTTTCAATGAAGAGAGGCGTAAGGCCATTGGTGAAGAAGTGGCCCGGCTCTTGGCGGCTGGGTTTATTGTTGAAGTTTTTCATCCTGAGTGGTTGGATGACCGGTGTTGGTGCTTAAGAAGAACGGCACTTGGCATATGTGTGTGGACCACACGGACTTAAACAAAGCTTGTCTGGCGGATCCCTTTGCTCTCCCTCGTATTGATCAAATTATTGGTGCTATGGCGGGTTGTGAGCGTTTGAGCTTTTTGGATGCTTATTCTAGTTATCATCAGATCAAGATGGTAGTTAAGGACCAGGAGAAGACGGCTTTCATCACTCCATTTGGAACCTTCTACTATGTGTCTATGCCTTTTGGGCTCAGAGCGCCCAGGCGACTTACCAACGGTGTGTGCAAAATTGCCTTCATGATCAGATCGGGCATAATGTTCATGCTTATGTGGATGATATTGTGCTGAAGTCCAGGAAGAAGGAGACCCTGATTGATGATTTGAAGGAGACCTTTGACAATCTCCGGGTTTATAAGATGACGCTTAACCCGGTCAAGTGTGTTTTTGGTGTACCAGCTGGTAAGCTTTTGGGTTTCTTGGTTTCAGAACGAGGTATTGAAGCTAACCCGGAGAAGATAAAGGCTATCACCTCTCTGGCTAAACCGGCGTGTATCAATGATGTTCAGCACTTGGCAGGTCATATTGCGGCCTTAAGCCGGTTCATAAGCCGGTTGGGTGAGAAGGCTATCCCTCTGTACCAAATGATGAAGAAGACAGATCACTTTATGCGGGTGATCTCGCTAATCGTGCATTTGAGGCCTTGAAGAAACAATTGGTCGAGCCACGGTTCTTCTTGCTCCTATTGATAAGGAGCCTTTATTGTTATGCATGGCTGCCAATAGTCGAGCAGTCAGTGTAGCCATTGTGGTGGAAAGGAAGGAGTCAGGGAAAGAGCATCCGGTTCAACGGACGGTTTACTACATCAGTGAGGTACTTATTGAATCCAAACAGAGGTATCCACATTGGCAGAAGCTTGTATATGGGGTTTTCCTGGTAGCCGGAAGCTTAAACAGTATTTTCTGGGTCATCCTATCACTGTGGTTAGTTCTGCCCCTTTAGGGGATATCATTCAAAACAGAGAAGCCACTAGTCGGGTAGCCAAATGGGCCATTGAGCTTGGACCTCATGGTTTAAAATATGTGCCTCGTACAACCATCAAATCTCAAGAACTTGTGGATTTTATCAATGATTGGACAGAGTTGCAGATGCCAGAGGAGAAGACAGATAGCACATATTGGACTATTCATTTTGATGGGTCTAGGCAGTTGGAAGGCTTGAAATTTGGAGTTGTCTTGACTTCCCACGAGGTGATAAATTTTCTTATGTTCTCGGTTGATGTTCCTTTACTAACAATGCAGCTGAGTATGAGGCCTTGCTCCATGGTCTTCGGATGGCTAAGGAGATGAACTTAAGCCGGGTCAGGTGTTTCGGTGACTCAGATCTGGTGGCTCAGCAAGTTTCTGGCACTTGGGACTCTAAGGATCCACTCATGGCGGCTTATTGTCGAGAGGTTGATGCTATTGCGGCTCACTTCAAGGGTTATCAAGTTGAGCATGTTGATCGTAGGAAAAATGAGGCGGTTGATGCTTTAAGCCAGTTAGGGTCTCAGCGTAAGCCGGTGCCACCTAACACTTTCCTGGATATTCTGCATAACCCTTCTGTCAAATTGCCTCTGAGAGGAGGATCTTGCTATTCTGACCGGAAGCTGGCGGTGGCGGCTCTTCATGCTATTCCTGATTGGACAGTTCCATATTTGGCTTATATGACCCGGGGTGAGTTACCTGAGGATGAAACTTTGGCCAGACAGATAACCCGGCGATCTAAGTCAATGACTATTGTCAATGGAGAGTTGCATCACCACAGTGTCACAGGGGTGTTTCAACGTTGTGTTTCTCCTACAGAAGGTTGTGAGATTCTATGTGAGATTCATAAAGGATATTGTGGTCATCATGCCGGTTCCAAATCTCTCGTAGCCAAGGCTTTTCGTCATGGTTTTATTGGCTCACAACTCACGCTGACGCTGAGGATCTAGTCATTAAATGTGATGGTTGTCAGAAATTTTCACGACGAGCTCATGTGTCAGCTCAAGAATTGAGGGTGATTCCAATTACTTGGCCGTTTGCAGTCTGGGGGCTTGATATGATTGGGCCTTTCAAAAGGTCCAAAGACAAAAAGACTCACCTTTTGGTGGCGTTTGACAAGTTCACAAAGTGGGTTGAAGCAGAACCGGTCAGTAAATGTGACGCGGCGACGGCGGCTCAATTCATTAAAAAGGTGATTTTCTGTTTCGGCTTTCCACATAGTATTATAACTGATAATGGCACTAATCTATCCAAGGGGGCTATGAAAGAATTTTGTCGACGTGAGCATATCCGGCTTGATGTATTGATACGTCTCCAACGTATCTACAATTTTTGATTGCTCCATGCTACTTTATCTATTGTTTTGGACTATAATGGGCTTTATTTTCCACTTCTATATTATTTTTGGGACTAACCTATTAACGGGAGGCCCAGCCTGATTCTTTGTTTTATGCCTATTTCGGTGTTTCGAGGAAAAGGAATATCGACGGAGTCAAACGGAACGAAATCAAGCTGGAGAAGTTATTTTGGAAGGAAACCCACCTCATGGACTTGGACCCCACGTCGGAAGATACGGGAGGTGCTCACGAGGTGGGGGTGCGCCCACCCCGTGGCGCGCCTGCCTCGTGGGGCCCCCGTAGCTCCACCGACGTACTCCTTTCACCCATATATACCTACATACCCTAAAACTTCCAAAACAGAACCTAGATCGGGAGTTCCGCCGCCGCAAGCCTCTGTAGCCACCAAAAACCTCTCGGGAGCCCGTTCTGGCACCCTGCCGGAGGGGAATCCCATCACCGGTGGCCATCTTCATCATCCCGGCGCTCTCCATGACGAGGAGGGAGTAGTTCACCCTCAGGGCTGAGGGTATGCACCAGTAGCTATGTGTTTAATCTCTCTCTCTCGTGTTCTCTCTCGTGTTCCTCTATGGCACGATCTTGATGTATCCCGAGCTTTGCTATTATAGTTGGATCTTATGATGTTTCTCCCCCTCTACTCTCTTGTGATGAATTGAGTTTCCCATTTGAAGTTATCTTATCGGATTGAGTCTTTTATGAGAACACTTGATGTATGTCTTGCCGTGCTTATCTGTGGTGACAATGGGATATCATGTGCCACTTGATGTATGTTTTGGTGACCAACTTGCGGGTCCTGCCCATGAACCTATGCATAGGGGTTGGCACACGTTGTTGACTCTCCGGTAGAAACTTTGGGGCACTCTTTGAAGTACTTTGTGTTGATTGGATGAATCTGAGATTGTGTGATGCATATCGTATAATCATGCCCACGGATACTTGAGGTGACAATGGAGTATCTAGGTGACATTAGGGTTTTGATTGATTTGTGTCTTAAGGTGTTATTCTAGTACGAACTCTTTTATAGATTGATCCGAAAGAATAGCTTTGAGGTGGTTTCGTACCCTACCATAATCTCTACGTTTGTTCTCCGCTATTAGTGGCTCCGGAGTGACTCTTTGTTGCATGTTGAAGGATTGTTATATGATCTATCTATGTTATTATTGTTGAGAGAACTTGCACTAGTGAAAGTATGAAACCTAGGCCTTGTTTCCTATCATTGCAATACCGTTTGTGCTCACTTTTACCACTTGTTACCTTGCTGTTTTTTATATTTTCAGATTACAAAAACCTATATCTACCATCCATATTGCACTTGTATCACCATCTCTTCGCCGAACTAGTGCACCTATACAATTTACCATTGTATTGGGTGTGTTGGGGACACAAGAGACTCTTTGCTATTTGGTTGCAGGGTTGCTTGAGAGAGATCATCTTCATCCTACGCCTCCCACGGATTGATAAACCTTAGGTCATCCACTTGAGGGAAATTTGCTACTGTCCTACAAACCTGTGCACTTGCAGGCCCAACAACATTTACAAGAAGAAGGTTGTGTAGTAGACATCATGTATCATCAGTGGCTCACCCCCAGTCTAATGGTCAAGCTGAGAGAGCCAATCAAGAGATCTTGAGAGGCATCAAGCCCCGGCTTATGGTTCCTTTGTAGAGGACGCCGGGTTGTTGGGTGGAGGAGTTACCCTCAGTGTTATGGAGTATCAATACTACCCCCAACAGATCTACGGGTTACACGCCTTTCTTCATGGTTTACGGAGCAGAGGTGGTTCTCCCTAGTGACATCTGTCATGACTCGCCCCGCGTGGCGGCTTACATTGAAGCTGACAATGAAAAAGAACGTCAGGATGCACTTGACCTGTTAGATGAGGAGCGTGACCTTGCGGTGGCTCGTCCGGCGATTTACCAACGAGATCTGCGCCGTTATCACAACCGCCGGGTTAAAACCAGAACCTTTCAAGAAGGTGACTTGGTGCTCCAGCTTATCCAGGATCAATCTGATATGCACAAGCTATCCCCACCTTGGGAAGGGCCCTTTGTGGTCACCAAAAATCTGAACAATGGGTCATACTACCTTATCGATGTTCGAGACCATAAGGACTCACGCATGTCGGAGGAGGAGACCCACCGGCCGTGGAATATTGCTCATCTCCGGCCTTACTATACCTGAGCCACCGGCTCTCTTGATGTACATATTTTGACAATGTATATATTATAGCCAATATAATAAAGCCGGCACCCCTGATAATTCACGGCCTCTGTCGTTTAATTTCTCAGAAACTGAGTCTTTGTTATGTCTTTATATGATCACTTAAAGGCTTGATGCCGAGTTACAGGGACCAAAGAGAGTTTGTTGCACAGCACAACTCAAACATAGGTACCCGACGAGCACAGCTCAGAAATATATCACTTGGGGGCTTCCTACTCATCGAGCATAGCTATGATTACCCTTGTTGGTCTGGCTTATACGCCTGGAGTATAATGTTACCTGGGGGCTCTTTGTTCAACGGACAAGAGTTTTTATGACCCTTATAATAGGCTTAAAAGCCAGGCTTGGAAGCCAGATGTATTCACCTAAAAACCCGGGTTATCCTGCCTTTTTAAGTCTGTCACTCTGCCCAGGTAATCCTGGAACGACCCGTCGTATTTTTGACAAGTCAATCTTATACAAACCCTGAACTTGTCAAAGTTAAAACGACGATTGGTTATGTGAGGTCCGGTTATAAGGTTTGTATGAAGGTTTAACTCAGTGGATGTGCGACCCTTGAAAGCACTTGATTTTTTTAGGCCTGGCCGCCTATGAAAGCCTTGATTTTTTGTTATTTGGTTTGAACATTTTTTAGGTTCCTTTCTTGTGACATATTAATACATGGTTAAAAACCGACGAGGATTATGATGCCTTATGGTTCATACATGAAACTACCCGGTGTTTTATTAACCCGGCCTGGCTTGGGGACTATAAGTCACAATTGTATGATGATCTTATATACTTGGAAGCGCTATGCTCTAAGTTTTTGGGATATTACCCCTTGCTGCACACGGCGTATTAAGCCGGGGGTATATGTCAAGCCTGCACAAAGTTTTGTACGCTCAATCTTTTGGGTTATCACCCTTATTTCGCTGGTATGCTAAGCCGGCGGTGCATCACAGGTATGATATTTTTATGATAATCATATCAAGTCATGATTAAACCGGCCCTGGTTATGGACTGACTTTAGTCACCAGTGTTTTTTATAAGGTGTTATGACCCGTCCTGCGGTAAACCGCCAGGATTCTTGTCATGTGTTTGTGTGCAGGTACAATAAATAATCTGGTGCACACAATTGATGAAATCATAAACATAAATGGCAGATCTTCAACTTGACAGATCAGTAGTATCATACAAAACAAAACATGCATGATGGCATGGCAGATCAAGAGTTTAACTAGCCTATTACAAAGGCATCTGATGCCCCACATGAATAATTGTCTTAGCAGTTTCACACAAAGCAGATGCTAATCCATCCCACGGCTTATGACTCTTGGCCTTGCTGAGTTGAAGGTTGCGGCTTGTCCAGCACCGGTTCATCTTCCTCCTCTTCACCCAATGGCTAGAAGTCAGTGGTTGACCAGTCGATCCCGGTTAAAGCTCTGAATACAGCTTCATCACTTATAAGTGTGGATGGGTCATCATCAGGGGCATAAGTGTGCTTACGGATCAGAGGAGTCAGGTCCGGAGCATCATGAGTCGGCGCCTTCACCTTCTTATTGTTGGCATCATAAACCGGTTGGTAATGTGTAAGATCAGTGTCTTCAGCCAATTTGCTAGCCAAAGAATGCAATTCCCTCGTAAGGGCGGCGAAATCGTCTGCACTGAAGGGTGACCCATCTTCTTTTATGCCCGGATAGCCGTTTGCCAAGTCTGCCGGGTCAAGATCGACTAGCCAAGCTTTGGCCCGGGTTAGCGCGGTAAGTGCACCGGCTCTTGCAGCTGATTTCTTCAACTATTCGATCCGTGCAGGCAGCATAGATAGTTTGTCCAATGTATCCTTGATAAGGGTTGGAGCCAGTTTGTTGTGAGCAGCTGTGCAGATGACCCGTTGTGCGCCAGTATATAGCTGTTCTATGAGCGTGTAAGGAGCTTTCAGTTTTTTCCGCATGTCTGAGCCAAGATGGGTAACCCAAGATCCTGTATCATCAAGGACGTTTGTAAGCCGGGAGCACATTGGATAACATATGTTAAAAAGATTAAGAGGAAGCTATTTTACCGAAAACGGTAGCAGTCATGGCATTAATTTGTTGTTTTAAGCCAGCAAGCTCTGCATATACCGGCTCAAGGGCCGCTTCAGCATCCCCAGCCCGCTTCAGTAGGGCTGACTTCTCTGTATCCCAACCCGCTTGTTCAGCTTTGAAGCTTCCCTTCAATTTCTCCATCGCTGCTAAGGCACTAATCAATTCATCCTTGGCCTTGGAGGTTTCTGCTTGTTGAGACTTGATGTTTTCTTGAAGATCGGTGACTTGGGATTCTTTACTGCTAAGCTCAGTCTACAAGAAGTAAACAATAAATGAGATGGCAATGAATTTATTTGAAGTCCCAAGCACAATACAAGTATTATACTTGGCACTTGGGGGCTAATGTCTATTGCTTCTTAAAATATTGTGAATTCCCAAGTACAATACAAGTATTATACTTGGCACTTGGGGGCTAATGCATATTGCTCTTGTCAAAGATGACTTTATTTGCTAACCCGGACAAATGGTGTTGATCCGGTTTACGAAGGCTATGAATGGGATTATGGATTTCTAGAAGATGATTAGTCTCGACTTAACATATTTGTTAAGCCGACCCTTGTGGGCTACGGACACAATGTTGATTCTTGCTGAGTTAAAGTCCCGGCTTAACATATTTATTAAGCCGGTCCTTGGGGCTACAGATGCAAAGTTGAGGCGCTGGTATTATAAGGTCCCAGTTCATATTACAAGTATAAACCGGCCCTTGGGGGCTACTGGAGTTGATCTATGCAGCTATTGAAGTTTACTGCACATGTTATTCTATCATGTACAATAAACTTGGCGGCTAAGGGGAAGAATATTCATATAACAAGGAGTTGCAGTGTTTACCTCATAGTTCATCAGGTTCACTAAGTCGGCTTCAAAGTCACGACTGGTGTACAGACGGTTTAAGCAACCAGAGTGGAGGTCTTGAGCACTGAATTGAGTATAGCTCTCCAAGTCTGCTTTCCACCTGCCTTCATCTTCAACAAAAATTTCTTCTTTAGCATTGTGCTTAGATAAGACAGTAGGTTGACCCGGGGTTGTGAATCCAAAGCCGGTGACAACAACGTCATCAGTCTTCTCCTCGGCAGGTTTGATTGGGCTTGGCGGCTTAGAGATAGCCGGCTCAACATCCATATGATCCATGGAAGCTTCCTGGTCTTCCGGAGGTGAGTTGTCAATGGTGGCTTCTGCAGTTAGATGAGGAGACTCTGGTTGTTTCTCCGGCTCAGACAGATTGAGATCGTCGGCCGGCTTATTCAGCTTAGCTTTCTTGCTGGGCTTGGCTTGGCCCCTGAAAATAAGAAGTGTAAAGAGGTCAGTATAATGATCAAGCATAAGGTATGAATGGTTGAAATGTATCCTTACCCAGGTATAGTTTTGAAAGCCAGGATTTGTGTCCCTGATGACTCGCTAGAGGAGGAAAGAGAAGCCCCCTGATAGTTCGAATCAGACGGGCTAAGAGGTTGTCGGAAATGACCTGCCTTGGGATAAAGTATATCAGAAAAATGAAAGACCTATGGGCGGCGTTTGCGAACCCGCGTATTTGGTAAGCCAGAAGAAGTGATCTTCCCACCACTATGCCGGGTGACTCGGCGAGCTTCGTGTTGCCGTTTCTTCGTGAGCTAGAGGGTGAGAAAAGCTTACTTTTCGGCTTGCTTGTCGGGTTTTCTGTGTTGGCAGAGGTTCTGAGCCGGAAGGAAGAGTAATTACCTCTGCGTCACCTGCACAGCTGGCCTCTATGTCATCCTGATAACAATCATTGTTAAGAGATGTATAAAAAAGGAGCCAAGAGAGTCAAGTTCTACCTCTGACTCATTATCCTCATTATCATCAGCGGACTCAGTAGTCTTCTTGGTAGACTACTTGGTGGCCTTGGTTTTGGCATGAGATGGTTTGGCCGGTTTATCCCGCGTTTTCTTCTTCCAAAATGGAGAGTCGACCTGTTGAGGTTGAAAAGATCATAAGTAGGCATAATTATTGAAAATATGGATTGAGCAGAAGTGCAGTTCCTACAGCTGGAGGCTTGTTTAAGGTACAGAAAGGACTAAGTCCCATTTTGCTACACTCCTTCACGGAGTTCATTCAACGGTTTCTTGGTAGCTTGAATTTCCGCATCAGATAGCTGAATGTCAAAGTGGTGCTGGGGATCTGTCACCTCACCAGTATATTCGCACATTAAGCCGGGGCGACGACTCAATGGCAAGATACTCCAAGACAGCCAGCAACGTACAAAATCGACGCCAGTTAAGCCATTGGCCAAAAAGGCCCTGAGCTTTGAGAGGGCTGGTGCGTATTTGGCCCGTTCCTTCGCATTAAGCCGTTGGGGGAGTGGATGTGTGCTGCTAAGTCGGTGTTCACGGTAACCCAATAGAGGATTCTCACGGGCTGGAGATGTATCTTAACAGTAGAACCAAATTTGATACCAGTCTTTGGGGTGACTATATGGCTTGGCATGAGGAAAGCTAACTTCTTTCCTCTATTGAATTGAGACTCCACCGAGCTCTTGGCATGGCCCGTCAGTGAACTCTGTTTGACGGTTTAAATAATAGAACTCCCTGAATAAGTCAACTATGGGCTCCTCTTGAAGGTAAGCTTCATAGAATACTTGGAAGTTACAAATGTTGGACACGGAGTTGGGTCCAATGTCTTGAGGGTGAAGTTGGAGAAAATGAAGCACATCACGAAAGAACTTTGAGCCGGGTGGGCTTGATAACCCACAAGTATAGGGGATCACAACAGTTTTTGATAAGTAAGAGTGTCGAACCCAACGAGGAGCTAAAGGTAGAACAAATATTCCCTCAAGTTCTATCGACCACCAATACAACTCTACGCACGCTTGACGTTCGCTTTACCTAGAACAAGTATGAAACTAGAAGTACTTTGTAGGTGTTCTTGGATAGGTTTGCAAGATAATAAAGAGCACGTAAACATAAACTAGGGGCTGTTTAGATAAAAACACAACTAAAGTAAATATGGCGAGTGTGGAAAAGTGGTGGTAGGAGTTGTGGAATTGTCCCTAAGCAATTGGCTATGTTACTAGACCGGTAATCATCTATTTGAGGGAGAGGCATAAGCTAACATACTTTCTCTACTTGGATCATATGCACTTATGATTGGAACTCTAGCAAGCATCCGCAACTACTAAAGATTCATTAAGGTAAAACCCAACCATAGCATTAAAGTATCAAGTCCCCTTTATCCCATACGCAAACAACCTACTTACTCGGATCTGTGCTTCTGTCACTCACGCCACCCACCATAAGCAAATCATAAACATATTGCAAACCCTACGGAGGAATCCCTCACGCTTGAGCGACACGGAGGGCACAATAGGACATCACCAATAATAAAACATGCAATTCAAACCAATCATAGCAATTCATCAATCACCGATAGGACAACGAAAATCTACTCAGACATCATAGGATGGCAACCCATCATCGGAAAATAATATGAAGTATAAAGCACCATGTTCAAGTAGAGGGTACAGCGGGTTGCGGGAGAGTGGACCGCTGTAGATAGAGGGGGGAAGGTGATGGAGATGTTGGTGAAGATGACGGTGGTGTTGGTGAAGATCGCGGTGATGATGATGGCCCTCGGCAGCGCTCCGGCGCCACCGGAAGCAAGGGGGAGAGGACCCCCTTCTTCTTCTTCTTCTTCCTTGACCTCCTCCCTAGATGGGAGAAGGGTTTCCCCTCTGGTCCTTGGCTCCCATGTCTTGGGAGGCGAGAGCCCCTCCGAGATTGGATCTATCTCTCTGTTCTGCGTTACATTACGCTCTGTTTCACCGTTTCGTGTATATATGGAGATCCGTAACTCCGATTGGCCTGAAACCTTTGCCATGATTTTTTTTCCGAATATTAGCTTTCTTGCGGCAAAATAAGAGCATCAACCGCCTTACGGTGGGCTCACGAGGGTAGGGGCGCGCCCAGGGGGGGTCAGGCGCGCCCCCCTACCTCGTGACCACCTCGGGCACCGCTCGCGTGGATTTTTCTTCCAGAATTTTCCATATTTTCCAAAAATAAGCTCCATTCGTTTTTATCCCGTTTGGACTCCGTTTGATATGGATATTCTGCGAAACCAAAAACATGCAATGCAGACGAGGCACTGAGCCTTTGGATCAATATGTTAGTCCCAAAATAATATAAAAAGTTGCCAAAAGTATATTAAAGTGAATAATATTGGCATGGAACAATAAAAATTATAGATCTGACGGAGACGTATCAGCATCCCCAAGCTTAATTCCTGCTCGTCCTCGAGTAGGTAAATGATAAAAAAGAATAATTTTTGATGTGGAATGCTACCTAGCATAATCTTGATCATATGTCTAATCATGGAATGAATATTAGGACACGAGTGATTCAAAGCAATAGTCTATCATTTGACATTTAAGACAATAATACTTCAAGCATACCAACCAAGCAATTATGTCTTATTGAAATAACATAGCCAAAGAAAGCTCATCCCTACAAAATCATATAGTTAAGCTATGCTCCATCTTCACCACACAAAATATTCACATCATGCACAACCCCGATGACAAGCCAAGCAATTGTTTCATACTTTTGACGTTTCTCAAACCTTTTCAACTTTCATGCAATACATGAGCGTGAGCCATGGACATAGCACTATAGGTGGAATAGAATATGATGGTGGGGGTTATGTGGAGAAGACAAAAAAAGAGAAAGTCTCACATCGACGCGGCTAATCAACGGGCTATGGAGATGCCCATCAATTGATGTCAATGCGAGGAGTAGGGATTGCCATGCAACGGATGCACTAAGAGATATAAGTGTATGAAAGCTCAACAAAAGAAACTGAGTGGGTGTGCATCCAACTTGCTTGCTCATGAAGACCTAGGGCATTTGAGGAAGCCCATCGTTGGAATATACAAGCCAAGTTCTATAATGAAAATTCCCACTAGTATATGAAAGTGACAACATAGGAGACAATCTATATGAAGAACATGGTGCTACTTTGAAGCACAAGATATGAGACTCACTACATGAAGAACATGGTGCTACTTTGAAGCACAAGTGTGGAAAAAGAGATAGTAACATTGCCCCTTTTTTTTCTTTTTCTTTTTTTTGCGGGCTTCTTTGGCCCCATTTTTTTTATTTAGGCTTCTTTGGCCTCTTTTTTTTTGATGGGGCAATGCTCTAATAATGATGATCATCACACTTTTATTTACTTACAACTCGATATCTAGAACAAAGATATGACTCTATATGAATGCCGCCGGTGGTGTACTGGGATGTGCAATGATCTAGCATAGCAATGACATCAAAAAACGGACAAGCCATGAAAACATCATGCTAGCTATCTTACGATCATGCAAAGCAATATGACGATAAATGCTCAAGTCATGTATATGATGATGATGGAAGTTGCATGGCAATATATCTCAGAATGGCTATGGAAATGCCATGATAGGTAGGTATGGTGTCCGTTTTGAGGAAGATATAATGAGGCTTATGTGTGATAGAGCGTATCGTATCACGGGGTTTGGATGCACCGGCGAAGTTTGCACCAACTCTCATGGTGAGAAAGGGCAATGCATGGTACCAAAGAGGCTAGCAATGATGGAAAGGTGAGAGTGCGTATAATCCATGGACTCAACATTAGTCATAAAGAACTCACATACTTATTGCAAAAATCTATTAGTCATCGAAACAAAGTACTACGCTCATGCTCCTAGGGGTATAGATTGGTAGGAAAAGACCATCGCTCGTCCCCGACCGCCACTCATAAGGAAGGCAATGAATAAACACCTCATGCTCCGACTTACGTTACATAACGGTTCACCATACGTGCATGCTACGGGACTTGCAAACCTCAACACAAGTATTTCTCAATTTCACAATTACTCAACTAGCATGACTCTAATATCACCATCTTTATATCGCAAAACTATTGCAAGGAATCAAACATATCATATTCAGCGATCTACAAGTTTATGTAGGATTTTATGACTAACCATGTGAATGACCAGTTCCTGTCATCTCTCTAAATAGATATAAGTGAAGCAAGAGAATTTAATTCTTTCGACAAAAAATATGCCCAAGCTCTAACAAATATAAGTGAAGCAAAAGAGCATTCTACAAATGGCGGTTGTCTATGTAAAGAGAAAAGGCAATCCAACTTCAAATGATATAAGTGAAGCACATGAAGCATTCTATAAAGCCACACTCAAAATATTTAAGTGAAGTGCAATGAGCATTCTATAAATCAACCAAGTACTATCTCATACCAGCATGGTGCAGAAAAGAAAAATAAAAACCTAATTGCAAAAGACGCTCCAAGACTTGCACATATCGCATGAACGAAACGAATCCGAAAACATACCGATATTTGTTGAAGAAAGAGGGGATGCCTCCCCAACATCCCCAAGCTTAGACGCTTGAGTCTCCTTGAATATTTACTTGGGGTGCCTCGGGCATCCCCAAGCTTGAGCTATTGCCTCTCTTCCTTCTTCTCACATCGAAACCTTCTCGATCATCGAGCACTTCATCCACACAAAACTCCAACAGAAAACTCGGTAAGATCCGTTAGTATAATAAAGCAAATCACTACTCTAAGTACTGTTGCAAACCAATTCATATTTTTTTTGCATTGTGTCTACTGTAGTATAACTTTTTCATGGCTTAATCCTCTAATATAAATTGATAGTTTCATCAAAAGAAGCAAACTATGCATCAAAAACAGAATCTGTCTAAAACAGAACAGTCTGTAGCAATCTGAACATTCACCATACTTCTGATACTTGAAAAATTCTGCCAAACTTAGGAAAGATACAAAAATTGTACAGCAAGACAGTGCAAAAAGAATCAGAACCATTTGACGTTCCATTAATAAATTAAAATTCACGCACTACAGCCAAAGTTTCTGTCCTGCACCGCACAAACCAACAAGCATTGTAAACATCCTAAAGACAAACCTTGGCACATTATTTTTATAATACAATGGAATTGTACAAGGGGATAATTATTTTTATTGAAAAGTTTCTGTAATCAAGATTCACAAAGTTGTCGTGAGCATGAACAAAGTTCAAGGAGCTCTCCCACTTCAACAATGCTTGTCTTTCTCACTTCCGCTTTTCTTTTTGAAAAAGTTTTGGGTTCCCCTCTTTATTTTTGTTGTTTTTAAACTATATGAAAGCACTCAACAGAAATAAATGACTCTCTAAAACTTCCGATTTGTCTCACAGTAGCGCTTTCTTTAAAGCCATTAAGCTAGGCATATAGTGCTCAAGTAGTGAATCCACGGATCCCAAGGTATATCAAAGCCAATTTTAATTAACAATGATTTGTAATTTAGTAGTGAGCACAAAGCAACATATATCATGTAATGACGAAGTCTAACTCTCTTCCTATGCATCGGCATGTCATAAAAGAACAATTCATGCACACATAGTAAAGGCCAATGCATAGTATAAACAGTTTCTTGCAATTTTATTGTATTGGAAACATAGAGAGGTGGAGATATAGTTCCTCTCTCATAATAATTGCAAGTAGGAGCAACAAGCACATGCATATTATATCTATCAAAATCATCATGTGCAGCGGTAAAGGGCAACCCATCAATATAATCCTTAATAAGGGCAAACTTCTCCGATATAGTATAATCGGAGAATTCAAAAGATAATAGGACTATCATGCGTGGGTGCAATAGCAACAATTTCATGTTTAACATAAGGAACTATAGCAAGTTCATCTCCATAAGCATAATTCATATTGGCATCTTGGCCACAAGCATAGCAAGCATCATCAAAAGGGATATTTCAAGAGAATCAATGGGATCATAATAGTCATCATAGCAATCATCCTTCGGTAAGCACGAAGGGGAATTAAACAATGTATGAGTTGAAGAGTTACTCTCATTAGAAGGTGGGCACGGGTGATCAATCCGCTCTTCCTCCTTTTGTTCTTCGCTCTCCTCCTCATCCTTTTCATCCAATGAGCTCATAGTTTCATCAATTTCTTCTTCCATAGATTCCTGCAAAATATTATTCTCTTCTTGGACAGCAGAGACTTTCTTAATAAGTGCATTAATATAGGCATTATATTCATAATTCTCAAAACAATATTTAAGGATAGCTAAAATTTCAGATCTATAACAAGCATCATCAAAATCCTCAAACTCTTTAAACAAGGATTCAATTTCATAAGCACCCATAAAAGCAACAAATTCTTCTATTTGTTCCACATCATAGTAATCATATATACCATTAGCATAAGAAGCTAAGGTTTCATTATCATTGAATTTGCATGAAAAGGGAAGGTGTGGAGCATTCATCCTAGAGCAACAAGTATAATCATATTCCGAGCATAGTTGTTTAGCATACCACTTCAATATATAAATTTGATCCCATAATAGTTTCCTTTTTGAGTTAAGCGATAATCCCTAAAGTATTCACGTTGATCCAATGTTACTCCCATTACCAAATTGAATGAGGTTTTCTCAGGATTATCAAAGTGGTACATAATATTTTTCACATATTGAGCATCGAGGGTTTTAGGAGGTTCCTCATCTCCATGAGTAGCAAGTACACCTAACTTTTTTGGGTATCGTGTTCCATATCCATAACTAAAGATAAAGAACAACTAAGAACAACAAATAAAAATTACTTAGTGATAAAGCAAACAAGCACACACGAGAATATTCACCCCACGCTATGACTCGAGGAAGCGGCGCGGAAAAAGGTCTTGATAACCCACAAGTATAGGGGATCACAACAGTTTTCGATAAGTAAGAGTGTCGAACCCAACGAGGAGCTAAAGGTAGAACAAATATTCCCTCAAGTTCTATCGACCACCGATACAACTCTACGCACGCTTGACGTTCGCTTTACCTAGAACAAGCATGAAACTAGAAGTACTTTGTAGGTGTTTTTGGATAGGTTTGCAAGATAATAAAGAGCACGTAAACATAAACTAGGGTCTATTTAGATAAAAACACAACTAAAGTAAATATGGCGAGTGTGGAAAAGTGGTGGTAGGAGTTGCGGAATTGTCCCTAAGCAATTGACTATGTTACTAGACCGGTAATCACTATTGCAATTCTATTTGAGGGAGAGGCATAAGCTAACATACTTTCTCTACTTGGATCATATGCACTTATGATTGGAACTCTAGCAAGCATCCGCAACTACTAAAGATTCATTAAGGTAAAACCCAACCATAGCATTAAAGTATCAAGTCCCCTTTATCCCATACGCAAACAACCTACTTACTCGGGTCTGTGCTTCTGTCACTCACGCCACCCACCGTAAGCAAACCATAAACATATTACAAACCCTACAGCGGGAATCCCTCACGCTTGCGCGACACGGAGGGCACAATAGGACAGCACCAATAATAAAAACATGCAATTCAAACCAATCATAGCAATTCATCAATCACCGATAGGACAACGAAAATCTACTCAGACATCATAGGATGGCAACACATCATCGGAAAATAATATGAAGCATAAAGCACCATGTTCAAGTAGAGGGTACAGCGGGTTGCGGGAGAGTGGACCGCTGTAGATAGAGGGGAAGGTGATGGAGATGTTGGTGAAGATGACGGTGGTGTTGGTGAAGATCGCGGTGATGATGATGGCCCCGGCAGCCTCGGCGCCACCGGAAGCAAGGGGAGAGGCCCCTTCTTCTTCTTCTTCCTTGACCTCCTCCCTAGATGGGAGAAGGGTTTCCCCTCTGGTCCTTGGCTCCCATGGCTTGGGAGGGACGAGTGCCCCTCGAGATTGGATCTATCTCTCTGTTTACGCATTACATTACGGCTCTGTTTCACCGTTTGCGTGTATATATGGAGATCCGTAACTCCGATTGGCGCTGAAACCTTTGCCGTGATTTTTTGAATATTAGCTTTCTTGCGGCAAAAGAAGAGCATCAACCGCTTACGGTGGGCTCATGAGGGTAGGGGCGCGCCCAGGGGGTCAGCGCCCCTACCTCCCGACCACCTCTGCACCGTCTCGCGTGGATTTTTCTTCCGGAATTTGCCATATTTTTTCAAAAATAAGCTCCGTCCGTTTTTATCCCGTTTGGACTCCGTTTGATATGGATATTCTGCGAAACCAAAAACATGCAACAGATAGGAACTGGCACTGCGCACTGGATCAATATGTTAGTCCCAAAAATAATATAAAAAGTTGCCAAAAAGTATATGAAAGTGAATAATATTGGCATGGAACAATCAAAAATTGTAGATACGACGGAGACGTATCAGGGCTGAATCCCCGGCTCAAGTGGTCAGCAAAAACAGTTACTTCTCCATCTTTCGATTCAGGAGGAAATTCTTCACCGGGGGCCCTCCAGTGGATGAACTCTTTTTTGGCTAAGGCGCGATGTAGCGAACGGTTGTTCAGTTCTTCTTAGTAACTTGAGATTGGACCCGTTGCAAGAAGTGTATGTCTTAGCCATTTCCTCAATGGTCTGAAAGGAAATATTATACCGGTTCAAGTTTACATGGTTAAGCCGGCTTATGGTTAATAAGGGAAATAATAATGAAGCACGCAGAGGTGTTAAACCGGAGATTGGCATTAAAAGTTATAAATATGAGCTATTGGCGGCTTAAGAGGGAACTAATGGTTCCTGGCGGATTGCGGTTTAATAAGTTAAGCCGTCCACACAGTCATGGGTTTACAGATCTAAGAAAGGAAAAATTGCCAAGTGATGGAAAACAGGTTTCACAGATTGATATCATAATTTTGGATCTACTGGTAGCGTCAAATAATGGAAAATATCTAGACCTAAATTACGGTGCTTGAGCAGTTTATAAGATCCAGATTGAGTTTTCCGTTCAAAAGGAGATGCCCTGATAGTGAAAATAAGTGCTATGAATATTACCGCGTAGGAAAGATACCAAGTTCGAATCAAAAGTGAGTGCTACAACAAAGAACGAGGACGAACTTCGATGAACTCAGGGAAACCCTAATGGGATCTATGAGAAAGGAGAGAAGGAAAGTGTACCAGGGCTGTTGGGCAGCGGAGGTGCGCGGACGAAATCTGGTCCAAACAGGTTGATGCAGCGGTCGTTGTCGAGGCAGAAGCGGAGGTCGACGACGGCGACAGAGCTCGAGTGTTAGGGCGTCGCGAGGTGGAAGACAGAGACGAAGAGGCAAGGGGGGAAAGTGAAAGGGAACCCTGCCCTATTTATAAGATGAAAGGATAAGTGACATGCATGGGAATCGAGGAGGCCAAAAACTGGATGCGACAGCGCAGACGCTTCGATTTTCGAAGACTCATTAAAACAAAGGATATATATTAAGATCTGGGCTTTGTGAAATATTAATAACATATGACATCATAGCGGGTTACTATGATCCGAGGAGATCATGTCACAACGAGTTACAAGGTTTCACAAAGATAATGAAGAAGTATTTTTTCTAAGTGTTGAAGATTGATATGAACAAGTTCAAATCAACCTGGGCCTAATGTTGGGGAGGTAACTATTGAGTGTAACCCGCTTGAGGGGCGGAGTTATGCTCATAATGATTTATCAAAACAAAGCCCATGAAGATCTTTGAAGAGGCGGTTCACTATGCGGACTCATTGAGAGCTCGAAGCCCATTGGCGACTTAACGCCCAATAAGTGTAAACCGCCATATATGTATGACTTGTATTGTAAGGCATGTACGATTAGTCACCGGGCCGGACACATTGTTTATGAGCCGTCCAGGACTCCGTGAGCCGTTGGGCGTCAACTTGTGTATATAAAGGGACGACCCGGCGGCGACTTAGGACAAGAGACAACAGATCGAAAGCTAGGTCAAGCGTATTCGCTCCCTGGTAATCAAAACATAAGCAATACCACCTCAAACTGGATTAGGCCTTTACCTTCACCGCAAGGGGACGAACCAATATAAACTCCTTGTGTCCTTTGTCCCGTTTAACCCCTTTAAGTTAACCCTGTTGCGATGGCTCCACGACTAAGTCCTTCTGCTAGGACATCTGCCGTGACAATTCCACGACAACAACCAAGTTCCTTCTTCATACCATGTAAATTAAACTATACAGATCAAGTGATCTTCTTTTGCACTGCATGTATGCTTCTGTTCTTGATCCATAATCTAGTGGTGTGGTGAACCTACCCACTACAACACAATGTCATATTCTGCAATGTCTTAACTATGAATAATGTCATATTCTGCAATGTCTTAACTATGAATAATGTCATATCATTCTACTATTATTTAAACCGTCTCTTTATTTACCAATCTGAAATGGGATAAATTGACAGCACACTAAACATTGATACTTATGAGTTCTTGATATGTAATCCAGTGGTGTCGTGAAGCTGCCAACTCCTTCACAATGTCATTTCCTTCCATGTCTTAACCTGAACAATGCCATATTGTGTTAATGCTATTTTAAATTGTGTCACTTTATTCGTTAGTAAGAAATGTGATGAATTGTCAGCACTGATACTTATGTGTGCAAAACCTGTCATCTGTCTGCTTGTTTCTCTTTCAGAGTGAGGAGGATATAAGTGTCAAATAAGTGCAGTCTCATCAGTTTGCTTAGCTGCTTGCACTGTAGCTCCTGAGCAGAGCTAACCTTTCTTGAACTCTATTAAAGTGTTGTCGGTTTTGTATATTATTTTGTTGGTGTGTTTATTTGCACTAGTGGCAATCTTTGATGCCCAATGTATGTAATCTGCTGTCTGCTTGTGCTTTATTATCATAGTGGTGAACTTTGATGCCCGGTGAATGTAATATGCCGTAATTTCTTTATTGTATAGTCTAGGTTTTTTCTTATTCACGATGCTGCAGTTATTTTACTATATATATATTTTACTATATATATATCATGTCTTCGCTCCATGAAAAGTAAATCGGGCAAACCATAAAATTACGGTACATAATCGGGCCGTCATACAAATCACTATGTATGGGCGCATCATGGGCCCAGTCATCTTGGTCCGTTAACAGGCCTAAATGTAAACTGACCCACTAGTAGTTTTGGGCCTTTAATAGGCCAAGTAAACCGCCGGCCCTATTTTCGCAAGAAAATTCAATGGGCTTTAGTAGGTTTGAAAAGTAGGTTGGGCACAAACGTCTTAGAATAGCTCACGGCCGACAATGAGGCGAAATAGACCCCGGCCCTTGATTGTGCCAATCACATCACGGGCCATTAACAGGCCAAAATTGTCTCGGTCCTTGTTTGGCCCAATCAGATTATCGGTTGTGAGCAGGCCGGATGCAAAGCGGGCCATAGTTAGGCCCAACTATATGACGGGCTTTTAACATGCTGAAATAAATATAGGGCCAAAATGTTAAACGGACATTTAACAGGCCGAAACTAATATCAGGACGTATTACTAAATGGGCCTTTAGCAAACAGAAATCCTAATCGAACCTCAAGTGGGCCCAAAAGCACAACGTCCAGTTAACGGGCCGACTGATATGGGCCATAATTTAGCCCAAAGGCTCTTAAAGGGTCGGATCTGATATGGACCGTAATATGGCCTAGAACGTGGTAGGCTATTAACGGGCCGGATCTCATATGGGCCCTTATTAGGCCCAGAACGTGGCAGGCTGTTAATGGACCGGATCAATTATGGGTCGACATTTGGCCCAAAACATGGCAGCGTGTTAACGAGCCGGCCCACTAGTGTCTTCAAAATCTTGTGGGCCTTTAGCTGGGCCGACCCATTATGGTCTGCAAAATCTTGTGGGCCTTTAGCTGGGACGACCCATTATGGTCTGCAAAATCTTGTGGGCCTTTAGCTGGGCCGACCCATTATGGTCTGCAAAATCTTGGGGGCCTTTAGCTGGGACGACCCATTATGGTCTGCAAAATCTTGTGGGCCTTTAGTTGGGCCGGCCCATTTTCTTCATGGGCCACTTTTGGGCCGGTCCACGTGTCAACATATCATAGGCGCATCTCGCCCATTGGATGAGTGACGTTTGTGCCAACGCGAAGTTGACACGTGGTTCCGTTGGCCAATAAGAATTTTACACGTGGAAAATCGGCATTGGTCGTGGCTGTTAGCGGGTTATCGGATCCAAAATCGGACCCGATAGCTTAACGGCGACCCGTTACGGTGGATGCCACGTGTCGGTTACCCTTGACGAAACCACTTCCATGACGCACCATTTATCGTCAGGGAAGTGGACACTTCCGTGATGATAATTTTGGTAATGTCATGGAACACTTCTACGACAGCATAGGTATGACTATCTTGATTCTGTCATAAAATCGTCATGGATTTACATGCATGACAGAAAATGTGACCTACTGTGACAAACACATATCATCACGAAAGTTTTTTTGTAGTGCATACAACTAAGGGGGATGCTGGTGTGTGTTAGGTCTCTGCACATCGATCACATTGATCGAGTCATCCGGAAGCAAAGCATGGCAACACTAACAAGGGTGCAAGGTCACTGATGGATCACTAACCAACCTATACTAGTCATATAGGATAACACGTAAAGCAACAACGACAGGTTAGTAAAGCAGGTTATGCATCACACTAGGAGCTATCGAACAACAGTAGCAAAATCTAATACAAGCATGAGAGATAAAGAATGGGTGATATAGGAATGATCAAGAGGGTTTTGCTTGCCTGGAAGCTCTGCTGAAAGGGGCTGGTCTTCAAGAGTGTAGTCGTACTCGGGAGCAGTGTCGATCTCGGGGTCTACCGGAGAGAAGAGGGGGAAGAAACAATAAATACAAAGCAAACAAATGCGTCACAATGCATGACATGGCAATATGTTGTATTAGGTATGACCTAATGCAGCGCTGAGTGTTAAAGATGGAGCGGGAAAATATCCGAGAATATTTTCCCGGTTCCGGCCAATTTCTTCGGTATTGATCCGGAGGGCAAGGTTCCATGTTTGCTATGTTAGAGGCATGTGACAGGTACGTGGATGGCATATTCGGATTCGTCTTATTTTCTGGTCATTTTTCATATATAAATTATTTTCATCCGAGTTATGGATTATTTTATATGAATTTCCCAAGTTTATTGCATTTTCTGAAATTTCTGGATTTATTTATTAATTCAAATTATAAATAGTAAAATACATTTGATACCCACACTGGACTAGACATAGTGGATGACAGGTAGGGCCAGGGGGCCTAGTTGACCATGTCAATCATTTGACTCATCAACTACGTGAATAGTGCATGTCGGTCCCGCGTGTGTGTGACACATTCTTTTAACATGGCTTTATTTGTTTTCAAATAGGTTAATTAACAAGGGATGGCTCACACGTCACAGGGCCATTTAGATTAATTAGGTACTAAACTAATCTAACCAAAATAAGTTCTAATCTAAACAAGGTCGGGCCCATAGGTCAGTGGCACAAAGCGATATGTGGCCATGGTGCAGCATACGAGCACAGCGGCGGCCAGCGCAGAGGCCATCTGCGTCTGACCGGCAGCGGGTGTGAGGGTGTGGCTCGGGCACGGCCAGGGGAGCCACCGCGTGGGTTGGCGTGGTGGGGACGCACATGGGGCGCGGCCGCGCATGAGGCAGGCACGACCGTGAGCAATGGGGTGCGCCTGTGAGGTGAGCAGGGGGAGCGGCGGCCGGAGGCGGGCGCGCCAGCGGCTGCGGCCAGCGAGGGCAACAGTAGTGCAAAGCAGCAGCGGCGCACAACAGCAAGGAGGAGCAGTTAGGCCAACTCCAGCGCACGACCCCAAACGGACGTCCGTTTGCCTGGATTCTGTCTGTTTGGGTAGGGCAATGGGGTCGTGTCCTGGCAGTTTCTGGGATGCGGTGGCCGTGCGCCCAACGCGCAGACGCACCTCGGCCTCGTCCTGTCCGCGTACACTTTTCTTTGCAAGTCCATAACTTTTCATCATTGATTTTCGGTACATGGGGATACATCACCAATTTTTGACTAGAAAAGTAAGACCAAAGAAAACAAGAACCACAAGAATACATTTTAGAAGATATCCAACTTCCACAACTGCTCTTGTAAGTTGGATTAGTGCCTTCTGGATGCATTCATTGTTGATCTGCCGAGGAGGCTCCATCTTGTGTGCTTCTTTCTTCTTCGAGTCTAAAGAATTAGACGCTGCTTCCTTGCATCTAGTCTCATGTCTAGCCTCTATTCTAGCAACAAGTGCATTAGTCTCATCTCTGGCCTCTATGCTAGCTAAACATGCACGAACATCTACTAAATTGCGCTTATCAATAATCAATGTACTCTTCTTCTCAAAACCAAAACTTGCATCCATTCTACACAATAAAAATTTAAGTTAGTGCAACTAGTCAAATCCGAGAGCATAATCGAAGCTAAAGTAGCACATACCCCGTCGTTTAAGAACTTGATGAACACCCATCCGAGATATTCTGGCGTTGTATACACGCGGCGCACGACCTTCTTTGGGCGGTCAGACTTAATGAGTGGCAACGGTGCGCCGACGAGCTTTTGGGCTAGCACCGAGCCCGACCGACTACCATTCGTGTATCTGCCGGCGGACCACCGACGGTGTAGATCCGAGCGGCTAGAGGAGGAGCCACAACCTGCATGCGGCCTTGCGGCCTTGGCGGGGCCTTCCGTCCCGGTGCCCGGCCAGTCCATGGCGCGACGCGGCCTCCCATAGCTGGGCGAGCTCAAGACCGACCGGATCCGTTCCAAATCCGACCGCTGGGTGCGCAAATCAGGTGGCTGGGGTTGGGTAGCTCGGGGGCGTCGAGGGGAAGGGATGGGCTGGCGGCGTCCGAAATGCCGCAACCGCAATGGCGGCGGCAACGAGGGGCAAGAGTGGAGAAGAGTGGAGGAGGTGCGACCGAAGGGAGGGAGGGGGCGGATAGAAAAGGCGTCCCCGTGCCACCGACGGGCGGGCCAGGAGAGGACACGCGCACACGGCCCGGTCGTCCGCGTGCTGTTTGTTTCACCCCAAAAGCGGCTCAAATATGGGCCGGGGATGGGTCAAAAGCGGACAGAAAATGGACAAAAGTCCGTTCGCATCCGCGCGCTGGGCCATCTGGTTTGTCCGTTTTACCCCAAACGAACGCACCCAGACATGATGGGGTCGCGCATTGGAGTGGGCCTTAGTAGCGGCAACAATAGCAAAGAGCAGCAACACAACTAACAACGGCGATGCATGTGATGGCGACCACAACTCTAAACAAGAAAGAACATCAAGAAAGACAAGCAAAGAAGAGCGGCAAAGACAAGAGCATGCACACGGGTGCTCGGGCGAGACCATGGCAACCACGGCGAGCACGGAAATGGCAGCTAACAGAATGGATCTAGGGGGCAAGATAGGGGGGTCGGGGGAGAAGCTCACCATGGAGCCTGTAGTCGTGGTTAGGAGCGCGCAGGTGGTCGGAATGCGACGGACTTGATGGCGGGATGTGGCGGCCGTGGGCTAAGATGGCGGCGATGGCAAGCTTCTGGTGCGCCCCTACTCGAACCAATGCGTGTAGGCGAAGGAGTCGAAGACGAGGGAGCGCCTGGACATCTTGGCGTGACGTGGAGAGGCTCCGGAGCACGTGGACGAAAGTGGTGCGGCGACCTCAAGCTCGGGAACGAAGAAAACGGAAGGGGACGAGCAAGGGAGGAGGAAAGAGTGGTCTAGGGTTTGTCTCACACATCGGGGAGGGCCTTATACGCCTCGGGCGCTCGCTATATGGTCGACACGGCGGCCACAATGGCCATGGCGGCGCGGATGCCCGACACACACAGACTCTCCTTCCTCTTTGTACATCTCTACTATTATAAAAAACAGAGTTGGTGATGATGGTGTGCCTACCATACTGCAATATAGGCCATCCGATTTATATCCGACGGATAGGAAGGAAACTATGACAATTTTACAAAAAGATACCCACACCCCTCTCCACATTTGCAAACAACGCCTTCCCTCGTTCATCCTTTTCTCCCACAAGATAAACTACTCATACAAATGCATCTTGATGTTCCGTGCAACGCATGGGCATCTTGCTAGTAGGATGCAGAAAGGCCTGTGTTGGGCTTGGGTGGTGCTACTATAGCACCGGGCCTCCAGTGCACTGTAATGCCTTTCTTTTATACCTTTTCTCTAAATTTATTTAGCTCCTGTTTTGCAATTGATTTAGATGTCAAATGATTTTTGTTTTAGCTCAAACTCCGTACATTAATACTTAGTAACATACTAGAGCTGCACAAAAAGTTTGGACCAATTGGAATCTGTTTGAATTATGTTTGAATTTAAAAGGACTGAAAAAGTGATGTTGGGCCACTATTTTAATATCCAGGGGCATTTTGGGAATTTAGGTGATGTTGTTCCCCTTCACATAATCACCTAGGGATTATTTGAAAAATTATGAACTATTTTGTTTGCATTTTTGAAGATGTAAATATTTGACTTGCATTTCAAATTGGATTTTGAATTTGATTTTTTTGTTAAGTGGCAATTAGCAAGGTAATCATGAAGACATGGCAACCATTAGGGGAAGGCTACTGTAGCATGATTCTCGGGGTGTTACATTAGGCCACCGGCTTAGGAAATGGTCAAAAGATGTTAATGCCTTGCTGCTATTGCATGATTCACAACTAAAAAGAGTGCAAAATACGATAAGAAGGATTGGTAGGTGTCGAAGAATCTTAAGCGACCGTAGTAAGTCCTTTGCAAGATTTAAAGTGAAACAACATTTCAAAGTCATTAGTTCCATCTAAAAAAACTAATTAGCTACCTGGTGCATGCAATGAAACCAAATTGGGATTTAAAGGTTGCATGGGTACAGTGGATTCTTAAAATAAACTTGATGAGTTGCCTCTTTGTACGGTGATAAAATCAAACTCAGATTAAAAGGTTGCTTGGAACACTGGTGGTTCAAGGGGAGGAAGGCATCTAGCGCAATTCTATGGCATGTGGAAAGCAACAGAGACATGAACAAGAAGCGGTAAATAATGGGAATGAGAAAAATACGGTTGTTTGGGCTTCAAAATCAGATGATTGCGTTAACAAACGTGAAGTGTAACCAAATGGTTGGACGAGGATTCATGTTAGACGTCCGAAGTTGATCAGATGACGTCAAAACATATACATATAGCAAAAGAAATCCAGAATGATGTTGCTACTTAGAGTGCATGAAAAAAACAATTAATGGTTATTTGTGACATACTGTATGCGTATGAAGAGTTAGTGGGAATATGTGCAAGAAAATTTAGTGAGGAAAGTGTTTTTATATGATGGACCTACTTAATGATGTGGATGAACTATATGTCAAGATAAATAAGACAGTGAGAATGTTTGAGCATGGTTAATAATATGGCAGCTGCTGACTATAGCATCTTGCCATGTCAACTATAGTCACGTATTGTAGTTAACTACAAGAAAGTACTACTATTTTATTAACATACGACGCACCTTTCGTCTCACAAAACTTCTTGAAGCATGTGCTACAACTGACTATAGATATACAACCCGCTTCTTTCATCTCCCCTCTTCTCTCTCTTCCAACTCAGCAAAAACATACTTATTTTGGATGGAGGGAGGTTGTACTAAATCAATGTCATTTATTTTGGGATGGAGGGAGTATTATTTAAATCCTTATTGACCGCTAACATCACCTTATTAGAGCAACTCTTGCAAATGCGCTATAACATCCCCGCCCGCATATTTCCAGCGGATTTAGCATATTTGACCATTTTCCGGCCCGAACAAATGTTGTATATTTGGCCCTTCCCATAAATATATACGAGCGGCCCGCAAAACCGCCCCGAGCCGCTATATAGGGTTCACGTCCTTCACTTCCTCCGTCGTCTCCTTTCTCCTCAGTCCGCCCCCTTTCCAAACTCCGGCGAGAGATTTTGCGGCATCCCATCCATTTCCTTCAGAGCCATGGCGGGAGGGGCACTAGCGTGCTGGTCGAGGCAGAGGGAGGGGATCACCGCCACGTAAGTGCACCCAGCACAACAGCTCCAGCGGGCCCGCCATTGAGTCATGGCGCTCGAAGCAGGCGCGTGAACGCGACACGCTATCCTGCAGTGGCGGCCGGTGCGCGTGGGCTCGCTTCCATGAGATCAGGGACGCTCTTTGGCCAACCACCAAGAGGTTGCACGAGGCGGAGATTGAGCTCGCCGTCGCGAAGGACATGGTAGTGGCCGGTTAGGATGACGATCGGCTTAAGGCGGCGAAGGAAGAGTATGAGCTGGCCAACATCCTCATGAAATGAGGGAACGGGTACTACGTCAAGCCGTGAGCCGCCGCCCTCTACGTCAAGCTAAATCTACCTTATCTATGTTTTAGTTTTATTAAAGATGATCTCTCGTGTGTTTTGGACGAACTATGTAGCGGAATGCAACTTTTATTCAAGTTTTTAAATTTTGCGTATGCTTTTTGTAGGTTCTGTTATGGGCTGGGGCATAGTTTTTTAAAAATAGTTTTAGGGCCAATTAGAGTAGTCTTCACACTGCATAGGTGCTTTAGGTTTTGTAGCTAAGTTTCCCTTGTTGAATTGTTTAACAATTAAAAACTCTTTTGTATAGTCATTTTGTATAGGTCCATGTGCTTAGCACCGTTTTCTTTTGAGATCATCATAATGTTCTTTTTTTCTTTAATTACTTTTTTTTTGCGATGGAAATAGGGTATTTTATTCCAAACTCACAGAATTACAATCCTTAGCAACAAGTTCAGAAATAAAAGGAGGGGATTGGTTAAGCCAGCACGCAGTGCTATCCCCAGAATCTACCATAATTTGCTAAGCAATGTGCAACTTTGTTTTGATCACGAGAAACTTTAACACGAACAAACACCCTATTCTCCAAGAAACCTTTGATTTACGCCAAGAGATGCCCATATCTTTGATCTCGTCCGGTGAATCATTAGACAGTCTTGACAAAGTCATCAAACAATCAGATTAGAAGCCGAACCGGTCGATTCGACCGCTCAATTCTGAGACTTACTCCTTCCATAATCGCATGTAACTCCGCTTCGGTAGCCTCATTATGATGATAAATGCGTCGGTAAGCCATAAAATAACACCACCCTTGTCATCACGTAAAACCATACCTGATCCTGCAGCTCCGTCTTCTCCATAATAAGAACCATCAACAGAGAGAGCTACCCAGCCCGGCGGAGGAGCTGGCCAAGGAAGGCATGGCAATGATGACCGAGTTTTCTCAATCACTGGTTTCATCAACATTGGAGCTTTACCTTTAATTACTTTGCCACATTATTTTTTTGTCTATGTGATACGCTTAAAATCTGTACACCATGGAGCACTTAAAAGGATCTAGCAATTTTGCAGGACAGATTTATACGGCATCTGCTAATCTGCTCTTATAGCTTGCTGTGCCTGCCCGATATACAGCTGCTCGGTGCACCTGGTCCACGAACCTTCTTCAACGAAGTCAGTTGACAGCGTCACACACTAATCTCAGTCGCACTTCAACAAGCGAGCCGTGGACACGAGAGAGACAGAGAAACCGGCAAATCGCCCAGTAATCTCGGCAGTCCAGTTCCGCTTCCGATCTGAACCCTCGTCCCCTCGCTCCCCGCCGCCACCAGAGCAGTTGAACACGAGCGCGATGTGGGGGCTAGGGTTTAGGTGGCTGCTGCTGCTGCTGCTGGCGTTCGCGGCGGCGGTGGAGCTGGAGGCGAGGTTTGTGGTGGAGAAGAACAGCCTGATGGTCACGTCGCCGACAGCTCTGCGGGGGCGGCACGATAGCGCCATAGGCAACTTCGGCATCCCGCAGTACGGCGGGAGCATGGCTGGTGCCGTCGTCTATCCCAAGGGCAACTCAGACGCCTGCGAGGCCTTCAACAGCGGCAGGAAGGAGCACCTCTTCCGCACCAAGCCGGGAGCGCTCCCCAGCTTCCTTCTCATAGACCGCGGAAGTGAGTGATGCCTTCTCCTGATTTTAATCTCTGTCACCGTTGCTCCGCAGTTTTGCGATGTTATGTGGTTCGCTTGCGGTTCTGGTGGATCCGCTGATATATTTGCAGGAGTCGGCAGTGTGAGCTGCTTTAGAGCAACTCTAGCAGAGTCATCATATTCGCAGTCGCTGTATTGCACACACCACACATTATACTTTTGGAGGCTGAACATGCGCCGTGCAAAGTCAGAGTCAGCCATATCCCAGACTTCGTAATTTTGGTACATATGAGACCCATATGTCATTGACCACATACTTATTCTCCAATTTGGAAGCTTCTATTTTGCTTCACTGACATCATCAACAGGCTGGTGGCGCCCATGGCACGACCATGGTCGCAGCCGCCGTTGCCGTCGGTCACAGAAGCGGCGAGGGGGGGGGGGGGGCACGAGCACGACGGTGAGGGGCGAGGATGATTTCGGCGGCGGCGACTCGATTCCGTCGACAATGCTCGAAATTAAGGCAAACAACCACATGGATATCCCACCTAATGGTTAGCATAATTTTGAACAATGCTGTTGATCCCTCTCCTCCTCTTCCTCGGCGATGAGAGCGGACGCCTTTCCTCCTTTGAGTGGCATCCGGTCCAGCCACGGGAAGGAAGTGGAGGCTGAGCGAAGCGGAGGAAGTAAAGGCTATGGGTGGCGGCAATATGAGCTATGGCCATTTTGTAGGCGCGAGGCGGCAAAAACATGGCACTTGGCGGGGAAAAAAGCGGCGAGAAAAATGTGGTGGGAATGGCGCAGGCGGTTAGCACGTGGGCGACTGACAGAGGCAAAGGTGTCCGATGTTTCGATGAGATGGTGGCTATCGTTTACGTGGGAGTCGACCTTGACGATCCGACTACGTGACGTGCGAGACGTCGCGCCTTAGCAATCGCTAAACCAACTTCCGAGGGTTATTGACCACGCCGAGCACGATCAACGACCACGAGGGCCTGTTTCCTGCGAGCAAACGAAGAACAAGCAAGAAACTAAGATTGCAATCTGGATATTGCGAATATAAGAGGAAAGCTTTATTAATGAAAGGTGGGGTTACGTGGCGCCTTTATGCAGTCGTTGAACACAAACGAAATGCACGAAGTTGCGACTTATGGCGAACTTTTAATCTAAACAAAACCCAAAGTCTAAGCAGCGCCCTAAGGGCTGTATATATGGAGGAAGAGGAGGAATTTCGTGGCCCTTGAGGGAGGGTCCGAAACCAACCCTAACTCTTGTTTCCCCACACATACGGACTCTAAAACAGCCTATACTTAAGTATTTCGAAATTACATGGGCTGGCCCAATAATAAGGTGATGACACCTAGAATAGCCTATGGACGAATATTATGAAGTGGCATCTTGTATATTTCGTCCAAGGCCTCATGCACTCATTAAGGTGGCTTCAAAGTCCCGGAATCATCACTTGTAACTCCGTTCTTGTTCCCCTTGCGCATGCCAACATCTCCATGCTTGAACTTGCTCCAAGGTTCATCTTTCTTGTCCATGGTAGGCCCTTCATTTGTAAGCAAAACAAATGTATCCAATTTAGGCAGCATCATATTCTCATGAACATTGGAAACGATACCAAGAAAGCGAAAGTACTGATAATTCAATTGGCGTCTTGTGAGCTCTAGTAATTGGTCCAAAGATGTATAGCGGCGAGGTGTGGGTGTAACAATGGTATTGATGTCCTCATCATCCTCCTTCTTGAAATGAAGCCGTCCTCGATGGAAGCTCATCTTCCTCACCCAAATAAGGCTTCAAATCTGCAATGTTAAAAGTGGGACTAACCCCAAAATCTGCAGGCAGCTCAAGTTTATATGCATTATCATTTATTTTCTCTAACACCTTAAATGGACCATCAAAGACGTGGCATTAGCTTTGATTTCGCAAATTAGGAAACCTATCCTTACATAAATGTAACCAAACAAGATCTCCAGTGCAAAGACAACATGTTTTCTACCCTTATCTCCAACAAGTTTATATTTAGCATTCATACGCTCAATGTTTTCCTTAGTTAACTCATGCATTTTTAAAATCAATTCAAAGACGTTCTTTAGCATCAAAATTAACCTTCTCCGAAGATGGAAGAGGCAACAAATCAATAGGTGCACGGTAGGAAACCATACACAATTTTAAAAGGGCACATCTTAGTAGTAGAATGCAATGAGCGATTATAAGCAAATTCAATATGAGGCAAGCATTCTTCCCACATTTTCTTATTATTCTTCAAAACAGCCCTAAGCATAGTAGACAATGTTCTATTGACTACTTGGTTTATCCATCGGTTTGGGGTGACAAGTAGTACTAAAAAGCGGTTTAGTCCCCAACTTAGCCCATAAACATCTCCAAAAGTGGCTAAGAAATTTAGTATCACGATCCGAAACAATAGTATTTGGCACACCATGCAAGCGAATAATTTCACGAAAGAACAAATCCGGCAACATTAACAAAGATCATCGCTTTTATGACATGGTATAAAGTGTGCCATTTTAGAATCTATCCACGACAACAAATATGCTATCCCTCCCTTCTTTGTTCGAGGTAAACCTAAAACAAAGTCCATAGATATATCCTCCCAAGGAACACTAGGTGCAGTAAAGGCATATATAAACCATGAGGATTGAGTCGTGACTTAGCTTTTTGACATGTAGTCGTGACGAGCAACAAAACGCTCAACATCCCGTCTCATCTTTGGCGAAAAGAAATGTGTAGCAAGTACATCCTCCGTCTTCTTCACGCCAAAGTGTCCCATTAGTCCTCCTCCATGCGCCTCCTGCAACAACAAAAGACGAGCGGAGCTATTTGGAATGCATAGCTTGTTAGCACGGAACACAAATCCATCATTAACGACGGACTTGTTCCACGTTCTTCCTTCTTTACAATTACGCAATACATCTTTAAAATCGGCATCATGCACATATTGATCTTTGATGGTCTCCAAACCAAATATTTTGAAGTCAAGTTGTGAAAGCATAGTATAGCGACGAGACAATGCATCAAAGAATAACATTTTCTTTACCCTTCTTGTGTTTAATGACATAAGGGAAAGTCTCAATGAATTCAACCCATTTAGCATGTCTATGATTCGGTTTAGCTTGACTTTTAATATGTTTCAAAGATTCATGATCGGAATGTATAACAAATTCTTTGGGTCATAAATAATGTTGCCATGTTTCTAAAGTCCGAACAAGAGCATATAATTCTTTATCATAAGTAGAATAATTCAGACTAGGCCCACTCAATTTTTCGAGAAAAGTATACCTTGAGTTTGCCATCTTGTAATAACACACCTCCTAATCCAATTCCACTAGCATCACATTCAAGCTCAAAAGTCTTATTAAAATCGGGAAGTTGGAGTAAAGGAGCATGTGTCAACTTATCTTTCAATACCGTGAAGGCTTCTTCACATGCGGTACCCCCAACAAAAGGCACATCCTTCTTTGTAAGCTCATTGAGAGGTGCGGCAATGGTGCTAAAGTCTCTCACAAAACGCCTATAGAAACCAGCGAGTCCAAGAAAACTCCTCACTTGTGTGACCGTTTTGGGCTGCGGCCAACTCTCAATAGCTTCAATCTTGGCTTTATCAACTTCAATTCCCTGTGGAGTAACAACATAGCCAAGAAAAGATACTCGGTCGGTGCAAAAGGTGCACTTCCCAAGGATACCAAACAAACGTGCATCACGTAGAGCATTAAAAACAACACGTAAATGTTCCAAATGTTCTTCCAAAGATATGCTATAAATCAGTATATCATCAAAATAGACTACCACAAATCGTCCAATGAAAGCACGTAAAACTTCGTTCATTAGTCTCATGAAAGTACTAGGTGCATTAGTTAACCCAAAAGGCATGACTAACCACTCATATAAACCAAACTTAGTTTTAAATGCTGTTTTCCATTCATCTCCCAATTTCATACGAATTTGATGGTATCCACTCATAAATCAACTTTGGAGAATATTGTAGAGCCACTCAATTCATCAAGCATATCATCTAGCCTAGGAATAGGATGACGATAACGAATAGTAATATTATTAATGCCTCTACAATCAACACACATACGCGACATACCATCCTTTTTAGGCACTAGTATAATAGGAACAGCACAAGGACTAAGAGATTCGGCGTATATAACCTTTGTCAGCGACTCATGTACTTGACGCATAATCTCCTTTGTCTCCTCTGGATTGGTACGGTATGGTGCACGGTTGGGTAGCGATGCACCGGGAATTAAGTCAATTTGATGCTCAATCCCTCGAATAGGTGGTAATTCCGGTGGCACGTCTTGTGGGAAGACGTCAGCGAACTCCTGCAAAATGTTAGTGACAACGAAGCGAAAGAGGAAGGCACGTCCTCGAATGAAAATAATGCCTCTTTGCACACAAAAGCATAGCAAACAGATTTGCTAGAATCTAGCTCATCAATATCGATTTGGTGGCAAGCAAACATGCACTTTTCGGTTTAATTTCGTAAGCAACATTAGATGGTTTATTATTAGGCTTCATTTGTTGCTCCAATTCTTTTGCCACAATCTGATTTTCACTCTTATTTTTCTCTGCTTTTGCTTTATTAGCTCTATTAATATCATCTTTCAAAATGGAATCGAGTCATAGGAAGCAAAGTAATATTTTTATCCTTGTGAACAAGAGTATCTTGATTGTTTCTACCATGGTGTACATAATTTTTATCAAATTGCCATGGTCTACCAAGTAATAAGGAACATGCTTGCATAGGTACCACATCACAATCAACATAATCAGCATATGTAGAGATACTAAAATACACACGAACAAAGACGTGTTACCTTAACCTTGCATTGTTGTTGAACCATTGGATGTAGTAAGGATGTGGATGTGGCCTTGTGGTGAGAGAAAGCTTCTCCACCATATCCATGCTAGCCAAGTTGTTGCGGCTCCCTCCATCTATGATGACGCCTTGAATAGAACGTTCCTTCACAACTCCTTTGTATGGAACAAGTTATGCCTACGATTTTGCTTTCGACTTGTGTAACTGCACACTCAAAACACGTTGAGCGACTAAACATTCATACTGTCGGCATCTTGACTGACCATGTATTGCGTCTCATGATCGTAATCATCTCCACCGTGTTCTTCATGTGTAATAAGAGCCAAAGTCTCTTCATCATAGTCACTAAGCGGACTCATACCCACCATCCTCGGTAGCAATCATCACTGCTTGAGATTGGCATTCTCTCGCAAAATGTCCTCTTCCCTTACAACGACGACAAATAATATCACTTGTGTGCCCCTGGCTGACGCCATGGAAGAAGAAGAGCTCATGTAGGCCCAGCGGTGTGCTCTTGGCGAGATAATGATGGTTGTGCACGCTTTCTTGTATCACGGTTGGAGGTGGCAGCCGGCGGAGGTAGGTGTAGTAGAACGTGTGGAAGTAGATGATGCACGTGGTGTCCATGATGAAGGTCGACTGCAGAAAAGTTAGTCCGCGCCAACGCTGTCGATCCTGCACTTCACGTTCGACTTTACAAGCAAGATGGAATAATCGAGTGATATTAGTATAATCCTTGTAGTCTAGAATGGTGCGAATATCTCTATTTAATCCACCCGAAAAGCGTGCAAGCATAGCTTCATTCTCCTCAACAATACCACATCTAATCAAGCCAGTTTGTAATTCCTGATAATATTCTTCTACCGAATTTTTTCCTTGTCTTAGGCGCTGCAATTTTTGAAGTAATTCACGTTGATAATATGTACCTGGCTCTGATACCACTTGATAGAGGCGGGGTGTCCCGATCTTTCGATGAGATGATAACTATCGATTCGGTGGAGCCGACTTTGACGATCCGACTACAAACGTGCACGACGTTGTGCCTTAGCAATCGCTAAACCAATCTCCCGAGGTTACTGACGATGCTGGAAACACAATCAGCCTGACCACGAAGGTCTATTCCCTAGGTCGTACAAGGCCAATGGGCCCAAGTGGAGGTGATGTAACACCTTTGGACTTGTAGTTTGACTCGGATTCTGCTGCAGCATCAGATTGTTTCATCCATAACTCAACGCTCCGGACGGATTTTAAGGTGATTCCAATTGGGATGGAAAGTGCACGAAATCTATTTTCCAACAAAAAAAATAATCAACCAATTTGGAGTCCGTATGAAAAAGTTATTGACGTTTTGAGTCGGTATGTACATGTGATCCGAATCTGAGTCCGTAACGTGAGAGACTTGGACTCTATCTTCTCTTGGGCCAAAAGTGGCGTGAGAGAACTTTTTGAGCAGGAAGGTAAACATCTCTTTCTCCCTTATCTTCATATGTGGATTATACGGATGTCCCATACACTGCAATTAGACATGGCACAAAAGTTTGTGAAGTATTTTTGTCTGGATGACATAAATAAATTATTGCATAGTTTGCATTAGAAATCACCTCACAAATATACATGTATGCACTATTTTGGTCATTATCCAAGGTAATCATGTCCTCATCATCCTCCTTCTTGAAAACAAAGCCGTCCTTGGCGTTGCTTAGTCTGAAATATGGCTAACAAAAGAGACAAGGTGTACATGTTGTATATGTATATGTCATCCATTTTACTTCCCTTGATTTTTGCACATATGACACATGAATAGATGAGTAACTTGCATAGTTCATAAAATCTAAAGCCAAAACATTATCACAAGAAGTAGAAGGCATGAAAATATTACAACTCAGTTTGCACATATAAGTGAAGCTCTTATTCATTTCAAAAGATTGACAATGTTTATCATTAAACCATCCCAACATTGGTGAATAAACCTTACTTGCATCAAGTTTACATGCTACAACATGCTTAAATAAGCAAACATGCAATAAGTCATTCGACAGAATCATCACCAAGATTAGAGGTCATATCAAAATGATTAAACATTGATTCTTTTGCATCATGATTAATTCAATGGGTGCACTCAAAATTGTTGGTATTTCGGTTGTTTGATCACATGACGCATTCATGACAAAGATCAAGATTCTCTAAAATAGGTGATGTGCTCAAATCACCAGATAACTCAACACATGATGCACTCAAGTTAACTAGGGATGCATCATTCTCATGTGAAGTTATATCATTAATACCTTCTTTGTTACCTTGTCGCAAAGGCGTAGGTGATGTAAATGCAGGCGTTGACAATGCACCACACATTTGAGATGATGTCGCTCACAACTGTCGAGGTGGGGTTGCTCTAGTAGGTGCAACGGTGGAGGAACCAACGGCGGTGGTGAGCATGAGCTGGAATAGTAGTTGTTGTAGTCACCCAATGCATCCTCCATGTATCATCTCTCAAAGGTACAAGCGCGAACATACATACCGATAATGCAACGAGGAATATAGTGAAATCTTGCACGGATAGCATGGTTCAAACCACCAAAAATCTATTCATTTTATCATCCTCGATTCTTCTATGTCACAATGATGCATATAAGATTTGAACTCTTGGTAGTAAGCATGAACAGTATTCTGCCTTATTTTAATTGTTCCAATTTGCGAAGCAATTCACGACGATAGTAAGGAGGAAAAATTGTTGTCTCATTACGACTTTCAAAACTTTCCAAGTTGTGGGTTGGTTATCAATGTTTTTCTTACAATGTACACTCCACCAAATGAAGCAAAACGATAAATGCTCTAGTGGTAGCTCGTACTCTCTCAAGTTCGGAAAAATCATGGTGACTAAAAACTTCTTCTAATTCAAGCTCCCAAGCTAGATAAATAGCAGGATTAAATCTACCCTCAAATGATGGTAAAGACATAACGACCATATGCTTGTGTGTGTTGTCCCAACTCTCGTGATGGTGAAGATGTGTCCGTCGTCCAAGAACTTCTATCTCGGAACTGTCATGATTAGCGAAACAAGAAACAAAATTCGAGAATAATGTTCCTATGAACTACTAGGATGTGGTTGTAAAGTGCTCACAAGAAAGCAAATATCAATATCTTACAAGTTCTTACCATGCGGCGGTGGTGACAAAACCCGGCGATGTCAAATAACTCAAGATTGTGTAAAGCAATTGCGAGAACGTCACGTATACGGTGTAGAAATATGTGGAGCTGGGTTGGCTATATATGGTAGCAAAAGATTAGCAATAATCAATTCGAGAGATGCAAAATTGAATAAACGCTCAACGATGGTACTGTCTTTGGTCCTAGGCTAGATCGACTAGAGACGCGAGCCTAGAACACTAATGAGGTCACGGCGTAGCACAACTAGCATCAATGAAGGATACTAAGTAGCTCGACAGCAATATATAAGTGAAGATCACAACGGCATTAAAGATAATGATGAAAAACAAGCGCCAAGCGGGATATACAACAGCTCTCTCTCCAATTTTCCTCTTGAAAAGTTTGAGCCAATTTTACGATAAATTTTTTCAAAGAATGCTACTAACTCAAGCTTTCCAATGCAAAAGAATCACTCAATTCCGAGTTGATATGAGGAGTCAAAAATTCTAAAACTGGTTTGAAAAAGCTGGAATAAGCTGTGTTCCACGAACTTCGGAGGGCAAAAAGACCTATTTAGAAGCCGATTTTGAGGTGCCAAATATTGAACTAGCTTACGCAACTATTAGGATGTGGCTCGTCTCTAGCTTTAATTTGAGTACTCATGGAGCCAAAAGCGGACTTCGTATGAGGAAGTTATGCTGCTTTTCTCGAATAAAGGCACAAAAGATTCCAATCCGAATTCAGCTACGAGATTGAGTCTAGATAGATCCGAACTTTGTTTTTTTTCTCACACTTTTTTTCCTTTTCTTTCTCTCTTTTTTCTCTCGACTTTTTTTACTTTTTCTCTTTTTTCTCTCTTTTTTCTCTTTTCCAAAACAAACTAGATAAGATGCAGATTGGATCAGCGAAGATGTGAATGACCTCAACTATGATTATGACAATGAATAGTGCATAGCACGTGGTGGAAATTGATGGATGGGATGGTGGGCAGCGGAAGGATAATGATGCAATGGCGGCGTGACTAATGTGAACGTAACTTCGAAACTCTAAAGGAACTAGACACTAAGACCCGAACTCGACACGACGATGTAACCGATAATTCAATAATGCAAACAATGAAAAGAAAATTGCAAAGGCTTGACCGGCTAGGACAAATGATGAATAGATCTAACTTTTCCGGTGGCCTTTTCTTGGACAATAGGTAAGAAAATAAATCGAATCTAGGGATAATCGGAAAATCTCACCGCAGCAACCTTAAAGCGATACCACTTGATAGAGGCAAAGGTGTCCCGATGTTTCGATGAGATGGTGGCTATCGTTTACGTGGGAGTCGACCTTGACGATCCGACTACGACGCGTCGAGACGTCGCGCCTTAGCAATCGCTAAACCAACTTCCGAGGGTTATTGACCACGCCGAGCACGATCAACGACCACGTGGGCTGTTTCCTGCGAGCAAACGAAGAACAAGCAAGAAACTAAGATTTCAATCTGGATTTTTCGATTATAAGATGAAAGCTTTATTTATGAAAGGTGGGGTTCTGTGACGCCTTTATGCAGTCGTTGAACACAAACGGGCACGCGAAGTTGCAGCTATGGCGAACTTTTAATCTAAACAAAACCCAAAGTCTAAACGACGCCCTAAGGGCTGTATATATGGAGGAAGAGGAGGAATTTCGTGGCCCTTGAGGGAGGGGTCGAAACCAACCCTAACTCTTGTTTCCCCACACATACGGACTCTAAAACAGCCTATACTTAAGTATTTCGAAATTACATGGGCCTGGCCCAATAATAAGGTGACGTGACACCTAGAATAGCCTATGGACGAATATTATGAAGTGGCATCTTGTATATTTCGTCCAAGGCCTCATGCACTCATTAAGGTGGCTTCAAAGTCTGGAATCATCACTTGTAACTCCGTTCTTGTTCCCCTGGCGCATGCCAACATCTCCATGCTTGAACTTGCTCCAAGGTTCATCTTTCTTGTCCATGGTAGGCCCTTCATTTGTAAGCAAAACAAATGTATCCAATTTAGGCAGCATCATATTCTCATGAACATTGGAATCGTTACCAAGAAACGAAAGTACCTGATAATTCAATTGGCGTGCGCAAGCTCTAGTAATTGGTCCAGTATGTATAGCAGTAGGGGCTGTGGGTGTAACAATGGTATTGATGTCCTCATCACGACCGCCATTAATTGGCAGGGAGAGATGGGACGCACTGGCAGGGAGAGATGGGACGCACGGTAGGCTGATGAGGGAGGTGAAACTGCCCTCTCGTGCGAGCAGTTGGCGGATGGAGCAACCTCCAAACCGGAGCCCCACAACCTCCAAATATGGAGGCTTGCAGGCTCCATATGGAGTCCCCTCCATAAATAATGGCGATCAGGGGCCCGATGGCGACTCTGCTAGAGTGGCCTTTTCGGCTAAAATCGCCGTACAACAACAATAAAGCCTTTAGTCCCAAACAAGTTGGGGTAGGCTAGAGCTGAAACCCATAAGAACCTCGCAACGAACTCATGGTTCTGGCACATGGATAGCAAGATTTCGCGCACCCCTGTCCATGGCTAATTCATTGGTGATACTCCAGCCATTTAGATCTCTCTTTAGGGACTCCTCCCATGTCAAGTTCGGTCTACCACGAGCACTCTTGACATTATCAGCACGCTTTAGCCAACCACTATGCAATCGGAGCTTACGGAGGCTCAACTGAATATGCCCAAACCATCTCGGATGATGTTGGACAAACTTCTCTTCAATCGGTGCCACCCCAACTCTATCTCATATATCATCATTCCGGCCCGGTTCTTCCTTGCGTACACACATCCATCTCAACATGCGCATCTCCGCCACACCTAACTGTTGAACATGTTGCCTTTTAGTCGGCCAACACTCAGCGCCATACAACATTGCGGGCCGAATCGCCATACTGTAGATAATAACGAATTCAGTTTTGTGGGATTTGTGTGCGACACAAAGAGTATTGACTGATATATACAATTGGTTGTGAATAAGTGCATGTTGTGGCGCACTTCTATAAATTGGTAGGGACATTTTGTTGTCATGTAAGATGATGAAATTGTCATGTAACATCCGGTGGCGTGGACTCTAGAAAGCACCTCAGGCGTGCTGTTTTCCCTCGGGAGCAGTCCAATGAGCTGGAAATCACATAAGCAGAAGGTCATCGCCACCTTTTCGTGCGAAGCCGAGTACATTGCAGCGGCGACAACGGCGTGCCAAGGGATATGGTTGGCTTGTCTTCTCGGCGAGCTACTAAAACGAGATGCTACCCCTGCGATCCTCTACGTTGACAACAAGTCCGCCATCTCGCTGTGCAAAAATCCGGTACTTCACGACCACAACAAGCACATTGATCTCCGCTACCACTTCATACGGGACTGTGTGTCAAGAAGGGCATGGTGGCTGTGGAGTTCGTCGGAACCAGTGAGCAAAAGGCGGACATTCTGACAAAGCCTCTTGGTCGTGTACGCTTCCAGGACCTGCGCGGCAAGGTCAGGATCGTCGACATCAAGCCCCTCTGACAGGGTTGAGGGGGTGATTGTGGGCTCCACCACTGTCTGCAGATAGCGGACTTAGATATTACTTAGCTAGGAAGCAATAGTCATGTCGGCTAGAGCCTTCTTAGTTAGTAAGGAAGTGAATGCATCTAGACATGTAGTTTTGCATGTACTAGCAGCTACATAGTCGGTTTAGACATCAGGATCCGACCCTCCCTTTGTACTATAAATATAACCCAATAGCTAGCAATAGAATACAGCTTCCTCTCAGCAGAAATCAAGTGTTTCTCTTGCTAGTCCATAACTCCTTTTCTAGCTGCTTACAGCGCCCCAAGTACTCGTAGTTCGGCCCCGAGCACTCACAGCTCAGGCTAACAATCTTGTACTTCTCGGAGTCTTCACCGGGAGGTGGCCTTGTTCCCACAAGGGGAGGTAGATGGAGCTAAGTTCTACCGGAAAAAGTTCTATTCTAAGCTAATCCTAGAGAGGAGGTGGTGGAAGAGTATTTCTAGTCTCCCTCGCGATGCGGTAAGTTAGAGGCAAAAGGGAAAAGATACATGGGCCTTTGACCCTCTCACTGCGCAGGCAGGAGAGCCTGGATGTGGAACCAACCAGTTTATTCAAGATGGGAATGGGCCGACCCGGACCTGGCCCAGTGGCCCCAAGGTCAATATATGAGGCCACGGGTCGACCTATTTCATCAGAAATTTGTGGCCTCACTGACCCATTGGGTACATGAGGCCGACCCAAAAGTTCAGCAAATTGTTGCCCCAAAGACACTGTCATATTTATGAACAGAAGAATATTTTAGTGTAGCCTACTTTGAAGATCAAGATTGACAAAACTTGTCACGTATGCACAGGACATCCCAAACTCCAACACTGAAATATTCCCGACTACTACAGAACTCCTACAGGTCAACCTAAATATTCAATGTCTGCAGTCTACAAGAGTCAAAAACTCCCTACACATATACGCGCCGGGACTACTGCAGAACCAACACTTGAAACTACTACAAAATCTACACTGAAGCTATAGTTGTCTCACCTGTGCAGAAAGCACCTATTGAAACTCTGGAACTCCTACTACAGAATCTACACATATACTTACTGACCAAGAACCAAAACAGTAGTAGTCTCGCCTATGCTTGGCTTGCAGCTGCGCTGGGAAGGAGAGGAAGCCGGGAAGAGTGAGCAAAATCCGGAGACTTGGAAGGCCACTGAGACGGCGAGCTGGCCAAGTTCGAGAGGAACAGAACGGCGTTTAGGATGGCGAGCTCGATGGTGGCCGGGGCAGCGGGACGGCAAGCTCGATGGTGACCAAGACGGCGAACAAGAGGCGCACCAGGAGCGGGAGGAACGCCGGCGGCGGCAGAGATGCTCGGGGCGGCCGGCGGCAGAGACGCTCGGGGGCGGCCAGCAGCGACTAGTGCATAGCGAATTGACTGGGTCGACCCATCTGATCCATCGGGTCGCATGGTGCCGGCTCCACTGACCCATGTATAATTTAAGGCCAACCCACTTGGCCCATTGGCCTTGACATTTTGGGTCGCGTCGGTCGACCCGGCCCATTCCCATCGTGACAGTTTATGAAGGAGAGAAGTGGCCATGCTGCATTGTCGTGGTCCACCACTTTATTAGATCCTTCTTGGTTACGATGATTTCTGAGATGGTTCTAGGGCATCTCCAACAATGTCTTGTCATCGTTAGTTAGCTTTTGCCACATCAGCTAAATCCTATATGGAGCGGAGTAATAGTTAGGAGAGAGTTGGTTCATTGTTGGTATAACTTCATGACCATAGCTACAGGCAAGCCAAGGCAAAAGTAGAGAGAAGACTATAACATGAAAGAACAGAAATAATATAGAATACTCCTCCGTCCTTTAAAGAGTGTACATCCAACTTTTTTGGAAAGTCAAACTTTTTTATATTTGACCGTGTTTATATAATAATACATCAACATTTATGCCATCAAATTAGTAGCATTAGATTCGTGATAAAATATACTTTCGTCATATACCTATTTGATTTCACAAATATTGATATATTTTTGCATAAATTCGGTCAAACTTTGAGATAGTTGATCCTCCAACAAAGTTGGAAGTACACTCTTTAAAGGACGGAGGGAGTATATAAGTATGGGTTAGTGTTACATACAAGCTATTGGAGTAGAATATGTTGTAATGTTGGTTGATGATGTGGATGTCTATACATACATGCTTATGTACAAACTATTGGAGATGCCCTAAACTGAAAAGGGAGTATTCATCTTGTTTAGCCACTTAAGCAACTTAAAGAAAAGGCTAATGTTGTTTTCTCCATGTATGTTATCCAGATTGCCTGTTTGCTAAGAAGGTCTGGAATGCACAATATGCTGGTGCCTCAGCAGTGCTTGTAGTTGATGACAAGGATGAGCCACTGATAACAATGGACTTACTTCAGGAAGATGATGAGGCTGCAAAATATATACAGAACATATCCATTCCTTCTGCTTTAATTGATAAGAAATTTGGAGAACAATTGAAGAAGGCTGTTAAAAATGGTGAAATGGTAAATGTTAATCTCGATTGGCGAGAGGCTGTTCCACACCCTGATGATCGTGTGGAGTACGAGCTATGGACCAACAGCAATGATGAATGTGGAGTTAAATGTGATATGCTGATGGCATTTGTGAAGGATTTCAAGGGTGCCGCACAGATACTTGAAAAAGGTGGCTATACTCAATTCACACCCCATTATATAACTTGGTACTGCCCTCAGGCTTTCACCATAAGCAAACAGTGCAAATCTCAATGCATAAACCATGGAAGGTATTGTGCACCTGATCCAGAACAAGATTTTAGTACTGGCTATGATGGAAAAGATGTTGTTGTAGAGAACTTGAGACAGCTTTGTGTGTTTAATGTTGCAAATGAGATAAAAAAACCATGGATCTGGTGGGATTATGTGACTGATTTTCACATAAGGTGCCCAATGAAGGAGAAGAAGTATAACAAAAAGTGCGCAGAAACAGTCATTAAATCACTAGGTTGGCTCCTCTTTTCTTTCTGAGACTTACCATCACTCAGCAATAAACATGTTCATTGTAATTAATTGTGCTTGTTTTATTACAATTAACATAACACATTCATGTTTTTAAGAAATGCACATAAGTTCGTATGCATTTGAATTCACATGCGTATGTACATAATCTGTAGAAATGGCATTGTATGACATCAGAGACCTTGCTGATAGTTAAAGTGGCATCACTAATTTAAGCATGAAGGTAATAGTCATTTTACACTTCAACAGGTTTGGAAGTGAAGAAGATTGATAAGTGCATGGGAGATCCAAATGATGATTCTGACCACCCTTTACTTAAAATGGAGCAGGACTCTCAGGTGAACTGACCTTATAGAATTAGTCAAGTGAAATTTATAAGTAAAACTGAAACACTGTAGACTATTATCAATTCAATTTATCAACTTAAATACACTTTTGTATCCTGGGGTTTAATATGATCTATGATGTTAGATAGATTGGGAAAGGGTCAAGAGGAGATGTTACCATATTGCCTACTCTTGTTGTGAACAATCGACAATATCGAGGTAAATGTTCCACAAGATCTAATGTAAGGATGTAACCAAATTGCACCTGCTCTAGCTGATTTTAGTCTTGAAAAGAACAGGAAAGCTAGGAAGGAAAGCTGTCCTCAAAGCTATTTGTGCTGGCTTTGAGGAAACTACTGAGCCAAATGTTTGTCTGAGTGATGGTAAGGACAAGACATTACACCTTTCCTTATGTACCCGTGTTTATTAAAATATCGAGTGCTAATCCTGAGTTGTTTTAACAGACATGGAAACAAGCAGTGTCTGAGCGATAATGGTGGTTGCTGGCAAGACAAAGCTGCTAATGTAACAGCTTGTAGGGTATGTATGAATAGGTTGATGATTTTCACTGGACATCACAGTCTTATGTTCTTAAACATTCTCTGGTTTTCTTAATTTGCTGTGATCAATACATGTCCAGGACACTTTTCGTGGCAGAGTGTGTGAATGCCCCACATTCAATGGCGTGCAATTTAAAGGAGATGGCTACAGCAACTGTGAACGTAATATTCTTTCTGGCTATCTTTGCAACTTCTGTACATGAATGATTGTTGAAACAATTATCTTCCAGTTTGCAATTTACAGTTCCTTTTTAACACTGCTCGCGTCAGTAAGGGGCTAGTAGTGAAACTATGATTGATCAACATTTTTTTGGCTAGTAAGTTCTGTTGTTAAAACTTGCTATATCTTTGAAGTTAAATTGTGTAAGAAATACATGTATACAACAACAAATCCTTTCAATCCCAAACAAGTTGGGGTAGGCTAGAATTGAAACCCATAAGATCTCGAAACCTAGTTATGGTTCGCGCACGTGGATACCTAACTTGCATGCACAAATGTCCATGGCTAGTTATTTGGTGATATTCCAGTCCTTCAAGTCTCTTAACAAACTCCTCCCGTGTCAAGTTTGGTCTATCCTGACCTCTCTTGACATCATCAACACGCTTTATCCTTCCGCTTTGCACGGACACTTCTGGAGGCCTGCGTTGTATATGCCTAAACCATCTCTGACGATGTTGGACAAGCTTCTCTTCAATTAGTGCTACCCCAACCATATATATCATCATTTTGGACCCTATCCTTTCTTGTGTGGTCACACATCCATCTCAGCATGCGCATCTCTGCTACTCCTAACTATTGAACATGTCGCCATTTAGTTGGCCAACATTCTAGCCATACAACATCACAGGTTGAATCAATGTCCTATAGAACCTGCATTTTAGCCTCTGTGGCTCTCTCTTGTCACAGGGTACGCCAGAAGCTTGGCGCCACTTCATCTATCCAACTTTGATTCGATGGCTCACATCTTCATGGATATCACCATCCTTTTGCAGCATTGACCCCAATATCAAACCCAAATTCTTAATCGTGCATGCGCAGGATTTGGGAGAAGCAAGCGGCCGCCTCACACACGCATGCATGCAGTCACATAGTCCAAATTTGTCTTTATTCATCTGACGTGGCACATATTGACAACGCATTTCAATTCCATGTCTGATGAATGTGTACGTGCATTTGTTCGGGTTTTCATTTTTTTAAAATCCATATCTTTCAAACCGTGCGTCGGAATTCAGATCCGTTTTCACCGTTGGAATCCTCGCGATGAGATCTTTAAAACTACATCCCGCATGAGTATGTTTCGATGGAATATTTTTGATGCCAAATTTGGTGCTATATGGTGCAACTCTATTACTACATGGTGCAACTTTAGTACCTTTCGATTCCGAAGTCTGCTTCACAACTCTTTAACTTTCTATTAATCCCCGTCTGATTATCCTCGACTAGCACGACATCGTCCGCAAAGAGCATACACCATGAGATATCTCCTTGTATATCCCTTGTGACCTCATCAATCGGCAAAGCAAAAAGATAAGGGCTCAAAGCTGACCCTTGGTGAAGTCCTATTTTAATTTGAAAGTCATCAATGTCGCCATCACTTGTTTGAATACTTGTGACAACATTATCGTACATGTCCTTGATGAGGGTAATGTATTTTGTTGGGACTTTGTGTTTCTCCAAGGCCCACCACATGGCATTCCACAATATCTTATCATAGGCCTTCTCCAAATCAATGAATACCATATGCAGGTCCTTTTGCTCCCTACATCTCTCCATAAGTTACCTAGAAGATAGCTTTCATGGTCGACCTACCAGGCATGAAACCAAACCAACGTTTGTGACAGCTTGTCATTCTTCTTAAGCGGTGCTCAATGACCCTCCTATAGCTTAATTGTATGGTCCATCAGCTTAATTCCAATGTAATTACTACAAGTTTGAACACCCCCTCCCCCCCATTCTTGAAGAAATACATGTACAACATAGTTTTTTTAGCACAGTCTGACGCAGGGCAGCTCATACATATGCACATACACTCACCCCTATGAACGCACGCACACCCTACCCCGATGAGCACCTTCGAGAGACTGAGCCGACCCGTCATCTTGAGATTGACAAAGTCGCCACAAATGCCTTCATAGTCGACGGGAACGTCTCCTCCCAATGAACACACATCGTCGGAAGCCTGGAATAAATCCAGGAAACTGCGACCACCACTGCGAAGTCTAGGACTTGAATCCTGATGGGTTGGTTCCACCACAAGGGATCTAACCATCTGAGCTAGACTCAGTTCGCTACAATATAGTTATTTATATGTATGCTAGTGTGTCTCTTAAAGCATTAAGAAGCATGTAAACCACTGTGGGCTATGAAACCGTGCTGGTATATTGTCATGGTCATTCTGTTTGTATATGTTATGAGTTCGTATCGGGGGACATCACAAAATACTAGAGGAGGCGTGATGGAGAACTTTGATAATGACAAGGAGTTGTTGCGAGCCTGTAGGACTCTTGCTGTCGGAAAGCGAGAGATGCCAATGGTGTGCCGAGACAGTAGAGCTCCACAAAGTCTGCAGTTATGGAAGTGCGGAAGAGGTTTAGGAAATCAAGTGCAGTCCATATGGCAATAGGAGTTTCATAATTGAAATAAGTTCAGTTTGGCCAGCATTTTATGTTTGCTAAATGTTGCAACCTTTTTATTAGACTTCTTCGCTAGTTGCTTTACCAACTGGATCTATCTTTACTATCACAGCCTAGGCGCCTATTTGATATCGCCGGCTCTGGGCTCCGCTGAAAACACTTGAAGAAAATGCACAAATTGATCAAGTGCCATTAAACAACAAATAATTGGGAACTCCTTACCATCCATGACATAATTATTGCATGAACAAGATAATGAAGAACCCTTGCAACTTGTGAAGTCAACAAGCAGGCGTAAAATCAGGTTAATGTGGAGGGAAGAGTCCATGTAATATAACAACAACAACAACAACAACAACAACAACGAGACCTCTTGTTGTCCCAAGAATGTTGGGTATGCTAGAGATGAAACCCTATAGAACTGTCGTGGTATTCTCACGGGGGGTGCAAGACGACATATGCCACTAGGACGCATATTTCTTTCTTTTTCTCTGCCGGTCGGCTTGTGGGCACCCGGCCTTTCTTTTTTTTTATCCGGATCTAGGCAGCCGGATGCACACACACATTTTTTTCTCGCCCGTCGTCTGTGGGCACCCGGCATTTTCTTCAGCTGGATCTGGGCAGCCGGATGCACACACACATTTTCTTTCTTTTTTTTCTTTCTTTTACAGCCGGCCTTGACTTTTCTCTTATCCGGCTCTTCTTCTTTCCTTTTACGCAAGCCGGCCCTTTGTTTCTTTTCGGGCACCCGGCCAAAGCCAGGTGGCAGTCAAGTCGACGGAGGCCGTTGGTATTCTGGCCGTGGCAATCTGTGGCCGAGGCCCAGGCAGCTGGCGGCCTGACAGCGTCTGAGTGGGGCAGTCGAGGGAGGCCGGCAGTCTGAGGCTTGACCGGCCAAAACCTGACCCGACGTGATCAGTGAGGCCGGGACGGGGCAGACAGCCTGGCCGTGGTGATCGAACCGGCCAGGGAGCTAAAAGCGGCGAGGCGGCCGGTATGTGACCAGGCGGGGCCACGTGCAATGGACACCGTGGTAGTCAGTGGCCTTGAGACAGATGGTGCCTTGTGGGATCATGAGGCCGGCTGAAGCCGGCGTCAGTTCTTGCAGGGCGATCTGAGGAGGAGCAGTGTGAGGGGCCGACCAAATGTGAGTGGCCTTGTGAGGAGGCCGGCCCGAGGCGGAGGAGGCCAGAGCGGAGGATCTGGAAGTCGGCGGCGAAGCCAGCGGTGGCGGCGGCTCGAAGCGGCTGGCCAGGCTGACAGGCAGCCGTGTACAGGACCAGCAGTATGGCGACAGCGGCGTCCAGCCGGCCGGAGAGAGACGCGAGCAGTATGGCCGGAGAAAGCGTAGAGGAGCCTTGGTGGGCCGAGACCGGCCAGGCGGGAGGCGACTAGGCAACCCAGGTATGGGCGGAGGCAGGAGCAGCGGCCCGAGACGCTGAGGAGCAGCCGGAGTCGTGATGTATGACCGTCATGAGAGCCGGCCCGTGAGTGAGCCAGTCCGGGAATGAGGCGGGCCATGAGGCGGCGATCTGATCTGTGAGCACGTCAGCTCTGGCGAGGCGGGAGGAAGGCGAGGGGATCCGCCCATGTGCCGTGGGCAGAGCCATGAGAGGACTCACCGTGGCGGAGCAGCCGGGGACGACCCGGCAGGCGGATGGGACCTCGGCTGTGCGAAGCGAAGCGAGTGCGAGGCCAGCTGCAGAGGCGGGCGACGGCGTAGTGCGATGTGAGGAAAAGCAGTGTAGGGCTACAATGAGCAGCGGCAGCGCCGGCGACATGAGCTGCAGTAGCCAGGGAACCATGAAGGCGGTGGCGGAGGAAGCGGCCTTGATGGAGCGAAACGCGGCAGCGGGCGAACCAACGAGCATGTGTCGCGTCTGAAAGGTGGTGCAGTCGATGTCCCGACCATTGTACATGCATTATCCAACTTGCATGTACGATGAGTGTATGGCTAATGGTTTGACCATTGTTGACTAGCATCTAGCTAGCTAGCATAGATGATATATGGAGGAGCGAACGCGTGTTTCAGCCGGAGCAAGGCACAACGCGGAGGGAATCAGACGCGAGCGGCGCGTGGACGGATGCGGCCGACCGAAGCGAGGCCCCGTGTGCGGACGGACGGCCAGCGTTGTGGTGGCGGTGAAGAAGGCGCGACCGACGGCGAGGACGCGCCACCCCTCGCGGCCGCTCCGGGGGCGTGTCGGTGTCGAGTCCCCGAGCGCTACCGGAGAGACGGCGCGACACCGCGATGATGATGACGAAGCTGGTCCCGCCAGGACTGCGAAACCAGCAGCAACGCGGTAGCATAAATACCATACGGTGGGCGCCAAATGTCGTGGTATTCTCACGGGGGTGCAAGGCGACATATGCCACAAGGTGGCCGTGTGAGGGCAAGATCGCCGATAGGGCCCGGGAGCGGGTATGCGAATAGCACGCGGTAGTTTACCCAGGTTCGGGGCTCTCCGGAGAGATAATACCCCTACTCCTGCATGTCTGAGTATATCTGGTATGTATATCTGGTACAGAGTGCTCCTGGAGCTGTATCTAAGCTCAGTGCCATAGGCATCTGGCTTTGCATATGTATGTGGCATGGTGGCCGTTGCCTCTGGCCATATGGGTGTGCTTGGGCATACTTGCCCGTGGGAGTGGATGGATGGATGGCTAGCTAGCTCTCTTGCTAGCTAGCTTGCTTGTGGGTGTGTGCGTGAGAGTCCATCCTCTGATGGATGGATGGAGCTAGCGTATATAGGCATGGCTAGCTTGATATGTAAGCTATGTGGGTAGCTTAGGAAGTAAGCTAGGTAGTGGCATGGGAACAAGGGGGCATGGTGGGTGTCATCCTTGTCCCCTGGGTCACTTCATAAATAGTGCCCAGGGACAAGGGACACCGTGACATGATGAGGGTGACACGTGAACAGTCAGATGCACGGCCCGTCACGTCGGTCGCGTCAGTCTGCGATTGACTTTCGGAAGGCGGCTGAGCGATCGGCAGCCAGCCGACTGGTGGAGGAGTCGGCAGCCAATGATGGCCGGTGGAAGCGGCGAAAGAAAGCGGGTGGTCGAAGTCGGCAGCCGAGCTAGGGTGGCCGGGCGTCGGCTGCCGCCACTGGTGGAAGCGATCAGCCAGTCGGCTCGGAATGGAGCCAAGAACCGGCCGGGTAGAAGTTGGTGAGGGCTTTGCTAGCCCCGATGCCTTGATTTATTGTCTCACCATCTTCGGGGTATCCGTGTCCAATTACTCCGACGAGAACCTGCCAGAACGCCCCCAAAAAGAGAGAGTACAAGCTGTTGAAGTGTGTATGTGGATTGCCTAGCCCTTCCATCAGTTCGGACTTTTGACTGCGTTGGCTAATGCATGAAGCTTAACATGGTATCAAAGCTAAGGTCTTGAGTTCAAGTCCTAGCTTTCGCCATACCTCTGAGTCTATATACGTGTTGACTTCCTGTGTCACACGCGAGAGGGGGCGTTGAAGTGTATATGTGGATTGCCTAGTCCTTTCCATCAGTTTGGACCTTTGGTTGCATTGGCTAGTGCATGAAGCTTAACAAAACAAAGTGAATGAAAGTAAATTGAGGTTCTGGTACGTGGATTGCTGATTTCCATGCTGTCCTATCAAGAACCCTATCAAGGGCCAAATCCCTGGGTACTTTCCAGTCTTTCAGGTCTCTTTTTACTGCCTCCTCCCATGTCAACTTTGGTCGCCCTGACGCTTCTAGTATTTTCGCTACTCTTTAGAATACCTTATGTTGGATATGTCCAAATCATCTTAGCGGCAAGGGGTGGGCAAAAAATCGAGGATCGAAAACCGACATCGAAGCCGAATAGACCGAAGACCAAAAATTCGGTGCTTTATCACGGTCTGATGTGTGAAAAACCAAAATTTATTCGGTGATCTCGGTTTCCATCCAGGGTTGATTGAACTGACCGAATACATCGAAATGCTACGCATTGGCCCAAAAAGACTGGCCCAATTAAAGCACACATTGTATTGGATCCTAAAAAAAGAACGCACAGGCACAACCCACCCTTGCTACTCGACAGCAACAGCAGCCCCACCCCCACGCGAGGACAACTTCCGATTCTCCATTTCTAACGTAGCCACCACAGGTGTTTCTTTCCTAGACTCCCGGTCTCATCCCTGGCCTACAGTGAACGCTGCAGCCAGCGCAAGCAATGGAGGCGCCTCGGCCGCCCGACAACCGGCGCCCAACGCCTTTTCTCTTTCCTTCCTTCGTCTCATACTCGGCCAGCAGTGAGCGCTGCAGCCAGCTCCGGTAGTGGAGGTGCCTCGGCCGCCTGGCAACCGGCGCCCAACGCCTTATCTCTTTCCTTCCTTCGTGTCTCCTGTGTCTCCTTGGGAGACTGCATCTTCTTTTCTTTACCTATCTCCTTTACCATCTCGTTGGGATTGCTTTTTGATGGATTCACGTCCTCATAAGTAGTTCATTAGGACACACAAGGTGTTCTTGCCTGTACGATACATTTCCCCCTTCCTATCTTTCTTCCATAGCTCAGATTTTCAGAGAACCGGTTCCATTCGAATTAAAACGAGGACCGAACTGACTTTTTGGTTGACCGAAGCCTTGGTTAGCAGTTTCTCAAATGGCCGATCAGTCATGAATATTTGATAACCGTATTTCTCAATAACCCGAGGAACCTAGCTGATCGGCTTAGCTAGACCAAATGCCCAGGCCTAGTCGGTGGACAAGCTTCTCTTCAATCGGTGTATGGCCAACATCCACATTAGCATGTGTATCCCAGTGACACTCATTTTGTTGGATGTGTTGTCTCTTAGTAGGCCAAGACTCGACTCCATATATCATCGCCATAAGTCTGATTGGTGTCCTATAGAACTTGCCTTTGGGCCTTTGCCGGACCTTCTTGTCACAGAGGATGCAGGATGCTTGCCGCGACTTCATCCACGCTGATTTGATTATATGAGTAACATCCTCATCGATACCACCTTTTCTTTGTAGCAGTGATCTCAAGTATCGGAAGGTGCCTCTCTCAGGCACTATATGCCCCTCTAAACTAATATCTCCTTCCTCGCACCTAACACCACTAAAGTCACACCTCATATACTCGGTTTGGTTCTACTAAGCCCTTGGACTCTGCAAGTCTTGTCTCCACAATTCGAATTTCCTATTGACACCCAACCTAGTCTCGCCAACTATTACCACATCATCGGCAAGAACCATACACTAGGGGATATCTCCTTGTATATCCTCTCTGACCTCGTCCATCACTAAGGCAAAAATGTATGGGCTCAAGTGTAATCCTTGATGTAGTCCTTTAGTATTTGGGAAGGCATCAGCCTCACTATCACCTGTCCGATTACTTGTCACAACATTATCATACATATCCTTCATGAGGGTAATGTACTTTGTCGGGACTTTATGTTTCTCTAGTGCCCACATGACTGTCCTTGGTATCTTGTCATATGCCTTCTCCAAGTCTGATGAAAATGGTATGAAGATCCTTCTGCTCCCTATAACTTTCCATGAGCTAATGTGGCAGAAAACTCGCTTCTATAGTCGATCTTCTGGGTATAAAACCAAATTATTTTTCATGACATCCGTCTCTCTTCTTAAGTGATGCCCAATCACTCTCCCAAAGCTTCATAGTATGACTCATAAGCTTAATTCCGGTAATTAGTACAACTTTGAATATCTCTTTTATTCATGAAGGTAGTACTTGTGTACTCTTCCTCCACTCTTTGGGCATCTTGTTTGAAAAATATGGTTGAATAGCATAGTTAGCCATACTACTGCCATTTTCACAAGGCACCTCAACATCTCAATAGAAATACCTTCTGGTCCCAAGGCCTTTCCTCCTTCCATCTTGTTAGGGCCTCATTAGCCTTGAGCTCTTGAATCCTCAACACGAACCGTCTATTATTGTTCTCATCAAAGGGGTCATCTAGCTCAGGCATAGTGTTCTCATTCCCCACATAGAACAACCTGTCAAAGTATTTTCTCCACCTGTTCTTGATCTCCTCATCTTTCACTAGGAGTCGATTTGCCTCGTCCTTGATGCACTGGACTTGGTTGAGGTCCCTTGTCCTCCTCTCATGATTTTCGCTAGCTTGTAAACGTCCTTTTCTCCTTTGTGTCTAGTCGCTGGTATAGCTCATCATAGGCTAACCCCTTGCTTCACTCATAGCTTGCTTTGCTTTCTTCTTTGCCTCTTTGTATTTCTCCACATTGCTGGTGCTTCTATCATGGTGCCAACTCTTGTAGCACTCCTCTTTGATAGCCTTTTGGACATCTTCATTCCACCACCACGTGTCTTTGGGTTCTTGCTTCTTACCGTGCGTCACCCCTAGCACTCCCCTAGCTACCTTCCACAACAACAATCACATACGATGCACCCTGCTTCTTTTTCACTCTTTTTTCGAGAAAAAGCAAAAGACCTTTGCGTTTCTTTTCATTGAAAAGGGAGAAGTTCAGTTACAATCGTCGGTTACATCCGGCTTAATGCATGTCCCAGGTTTGTGGCAGCACAAGGCGGAGGCCAGGTGCCCCGGCTGCAGCCCAAGAGCGGGCCTCGTCCTTAATTCTATCTAATAGCGTGTTGAAGGATGGTGTTGCATTGTCGAAGACGCAGCTGTTCCTGTGCTTCCAAACCATTCATGGCACTAACAGCGCAACAGATTTCAGGGCCTTGCGTAGGATCGGGATTTCATCTCATTACATTACATAAACTCTCCTATGGATTGCTGTTGTGAGTTGTGACCGACCGTCTCTAACTTCTAAGTCTACTTGCTAGCTTCATTTTATTCAGGCGATGGCCATGCTTGAAGGTGACATAATGTGCCTATTAAGACCCGAAAATATAAAAAAACTGGCGCCTTGGTGGGTTAGGTGCATGCAACTGTGCACCTCTAGCTAACTGTCCAACTCCCAGTTTATGAAACCCAAATCATATAGTATTATTTCATGGAAATACGATATATTCCTACAGTCTTGTACTAATCATTTGCTGGTTAGCAGGGCACTAAGCACTGAATGATGAATTAGTTAAAAAATCATGATTGTGGTTCTAAGATTTGTTCTTTTCAGAAGTAGCTGCTGTGTAATGTTGACATTCGCATCTTAGAATTGCACAATTTGTTTCGATTTGCATGATTATATGACACATGCTGTGAACTGCACAAGTGTTTTTTTTGTGTGTAGTGGATGATTAACAGCGTGAGAAGTTTATACTGAATAACCATTTTATCTACAGCCGCTGGTCCTGGAAAATGCTTGATAAACCATGGTGGATGCTGGCATGAAACTCGCAACGGAAAAACATTCTCTGCTTGTCAGGTACATTTAGGCACGTAACAAGTACATGTAATTGTTAGGAATACGCAATTTGTATTCCCATGGGGCCATAGACCAGTATATATACATGTGCAGGAAATATGCAGAAAACCCTTTATACAATGGGGTAAATGCAAAAGGCTACATGGCTATATATATAGTACTCAACACCCTCCTCAAACTCATGGTGGATCAACAACACCCCTCTAGTCTGGGCCTTCGCAAGAAATCCTCTAATTTAACTTGGAAGGCACATACTGAAGAGCAATAACTTGATCCTGCACACCAGCGCACACAAAAAGGCATGAACACCAATATGCTTTTTTCGACAAAGATGAACACCAATATGCTTGGTGAGCTCATGCTTCACAAGGTTGCGCGCAATTCTAATAGCACCTGTACTGTCAAATAATAGCAGAGTAGGTCTAGTGACAGAAACACCAAACTCCCGAAGTAACCAAGTCAGCTCTGCTGTCAAAAGAGCCATAGCTCGCAACTCAGCCTCTACTTGAATATGGACTGGATAAGAGATACCCGAACGAGTGACAACTAGATAGACAAGACTCCCAACAAGATGACGATAACGTTTCGCGGATCAGACAAGGGGTCACCATTAGTATCACGGAGGTGAACATTGAGCTCCATGGGAGTCTCAACTCGCTCATCAGTAAGAGCAACACAAGCAAGAAGATCCTGGCTATACTTTCCTTGAGAACAAAAAAAGCCATGAGAGGTAGAAGAGATCATGATCCCAAGAAAGTTGCAAAGAGGGCCAAGATCAGACATAAGAAACTGCTCACTAAGACGCCTTTCACAAAGGCAATATACTCGGGGTCGTCGCCAATGATGATCATGTCGTTAACATATAGAAAAGTCCGACCACAAGCATAATGGTGAACAAACAACGCTGGATCATGAGCACTCGCTGAAAAACCAGCGGCAGTCACCATAGAGCAAAACGCTCAAACCAGGCGCGAGGGGCTTGCTTAAGGCCATAGAGAGAATGATGAAGACGATATGCCATTCCATCAGGAATGAACAGGTGGTGGCTGCATATAAACCTCCTCACGCACCTCAGGGCAACTCCGACGCACGACCCCAAATGGTCTGGCCAAGTCCGTTTGGGGGTAAACAGACACAAAACGCGGCCACGCGCGGGTGCAAACGGACGAACGTCCGTTTTTTGTTTGCTTTTGACCCATTCCCGGCCAACTTTGGGCCGCGTTTGCATCCAAACGGACACGCGCGGACGGGCGGGATGCATGCCCTTGTCCCCCTTGTCCCGCCCGTTGGGGACAACCAATTTTTCTCTTTCCCTACCCCCCCTCCCCCCCCCCCCCCCCCCCGCCCCTGGCATCGCCGCCGCCACCCCGTCTGTACCCCCATTTTCCCGGCCTCGTCGCCGTCCTGCAAGGCCGTCCGAACCACGACCATGCCATGCCATAGCTGGCCTACGCTCGCGTTTCGGAGGAGCTTTTTGCCGGCGTTCGTTGTTTTTTGTTGTCGGTGGGAGAGAAGCTACGGCCGCCGACGCCGCCCATCGACCCCAAGAACTTTCGGCCGGTATAAGCCGGGGCGCCACCCACCAACCTTGCTTTCTTTGCTGTGAGGGAGCTCGGCGTGTTTTTTTCGCCGCGTCTCCACGCATCAAGAAGGTGTTCGACGCTTTGCTCACAAGGTACCATGGATAGCGGGGATGAGTATTTCTTTCACAACTTCATTAGTTCATCGGATGATTCGTCCTCGGATGACGAAGAGCTTGTGGTGGCTGCATTGGTCGTCCATGACCACATTGGTAGGCAGCGCCCTCGGTTCAGGGGATCAATCCCGGGGTGTGACGCCCCCGATTTCGACTGTACACTAATCATACACGCAAACGTGTACGATCAAGATCAAAGACTCACGGGAAGATATCACAACACAACTCTAAACACAAAATAAAATAATTCAAGCTTCATATTACAAGCCAGGGCCTCGAGGGCTCGAATACAGAAGCTCGAAACACAAGAGTCAGCGGAAGCAACAATATCTGAATACAGACATAAGTTAGACAAGGATGCCTTAAGAAGGCAAGCACAAAAACAACAACGATCGAAGAGGCAAGGCCTCCTGCCTGGGACCTCCTAACTACTCCTGATCTTCGGCGGCCTCCATGTAGCAGTATCCGTCAGCGGTGGCATCTAGCTCCAGGGATCCACCATCTGGTTGCATCAACCGGAAAGAAGAAGGGGGAAAAGGGGTAGCAAAGCAACCGTGAGTACTCATCCAAAGTACTCGCAAGCATCAGATCTATACTAAGTATGCATTGGTATTAAATGGAAGGGTCAGATTCGTGGTGAATCGCAGAATGCGAGAATAGAGGAAGGCCTAGCCTATCGAAGACTAGCATCTTCAAGCAGCTCTAAGCATCTTGGCAAAGATGTAGAAGAGTAAAGAATAGCAGTTTAATTAACAAACATGTTGTAACATTAAGGCCAGAGATCCTTCCTCGACTCCTGCGAGAAAGCAATCCGGGCCACATATCCATCACATATCAAGTATCCATTTCTAGTTGTATAAGATCAGGATACAAGTCTGAATGTCCATTACCGATGACACGGTATTCGAATATATGTCTTCCCTGCAGGGGTGCACCACGTTACCCAACACGCTTGATCACTCTGGCCGGACACACCTTTCTGGGGTCAATGCCCGGCCTCGGAAGATCAACACGTTGCAGCCCTACCTAGGCTCAGCAGAGAGGTCCCCGCCGGTCTACATCCTAAGCACTCCGGGGTCTTGGGCCCATCGCCCGTTGCACTCCGGGTCGTTGCGAGCAGGGTGGATACTAGCACCGCCTCGGATGGCCAACACGATCCGTCCGTGCCGCAATGCTGAACTGGACGTCTGACAAAGCTTTGGCTGATACTGCGATGTCGAGGCCCATAACTATTCTCGCGTGGTTGCTAGTGCGTAAAGGCCAGAGGCCAACTCAGAACAAATACCCAAACCTGTTAGTGCATTATTAAAAAGAAGTGACGGCTGTCGGGACAAGTCCGGAGCTATCACCCCCTCCCGGGTGATACCTCTAAACAGCCAGCCGCCACCGTCACATCGCCTTTGGTGCTCTAAGGGCCCGCGGCTTTCCTATGATCTTAAGTAAAGTCAAGGTAGCTGTGTGTCCGGACATCAAGGGAAAACCCGAGGAATCACCCGGTGGATTCCACTCAATGTAATCATCAAGGTGAGCGTAAGAGGACCACCCTCGAGGTTCACACTTGAGGTGTTACCGCAACGAGCCGTATCGGGAATGGTGAAAGAGGAAATCACCCTCGATGACCACGACCGAATAGCTACACTCTGTAATTATCATCAGGAGTGCGTTATAAGGGATCACCCTCGACACTCGATAGTAGCTCTGCAGAGTCGAGCAACAAAAAGGGGCGTGATGTGATGTGAGGTGTCGGGCTCTGGTCATCTATCACGTTGATCGAGTCGTCGATGATGAAGCAGGGGCAACAAGGACAAGGTGGAGGTCACTGATGGATCACTAACCAACCTATACCAAGCAGTTTAGGATAAGCAGGTAAGGTACAATGAGCAGGTTACAAAAGCGGGCTATGCATCGAATAGGAGCAAACAAAGAATAAGATGTAAAAATCTAATGCAAGCATGAGAGAATGGAATGGGTGATATCGGGATGATCAAAGGGGTGCTTGCCCGAAGCTCCAGCGAAAGGGAAGAAGGTTAAATGCGTCGGCGTGAAATCGATCACGGGGGAACATCGATGGCGATCTCGGGGTCTCTAGGAGAGAAGAGGGGGAAGAAACAGTAAATATAAAGCACACAGATGCAACACAGATGCACGATATGACATTAAGCGGTGCTAGGGGTGTTCTAACGCGGTGATACACGGTACCAGCGAAGGGGGATAACGTCCGGAAAGTTTTCCCGGAGTTAGGCATTTTAGACGGAGCGAACCGGAGGGAAAAGTTCGATGTTCGCTATGCTAGGGGCACGTGACGAATGAACGGAGAGCGTATTCCGAATCGTCATATTTTTCTGAGCAACTTTCATGTATAAAACTTTTTCATCCGAGTTACGGATTATTTTCTATGATTTTCTAGTTTTTAGCAATATTCTGAAATTATTAATAATTAAAAAATAAACACTAAAATGCTAGATGCACCCACCACAGGGTACACAGAACTGCACCCAGTGGCTGACAGGTGGGCCAGGGGGTCTCAGTTGACAAGTTAACGTTTGACTGGTCAACAGGGCGTGGGGCCCCTCTGTCATTGACTGATTAGACTAATTAATCCAGTTTTCAACTAAACACGTGATTAAGCTAATTAATTCTAATTAGACTTAATTAAACTAGTTTAATTAAGTTAAATATTTTTATTATATATATATTTTTTCTTTTTCTTTTCTCTTACAACAGGGGCGTGGGGCCCATAGGCCAAGTGGCCCAGGGCCATAGCGGGCGTGTGGGTGGCGATTCTGGCCGGGCATGGGCACCGTGTGTGCTGAGGCCACTGAGGCGGCCATGGCGAGACAGAGAGGCGCCTTGGCTGGCGGCAGCAGCAGCTGAAGCGAGGGCGGCGAGCGAAAGAGTGGGGCATCGGCTAACAGAGCATGGGCGGGCGCGCCACATCACGGGAGGCGGTGGCGCTGGCGATCATGGCCACACGGGCTTGTGCGAGCTGCAGAGAGTGAACGACAGTGGCAGCCATAAAGTGGAAGGCGCAGCGGGCAGCAGGCCGGGCGTACGGGAGAAAAGGCCATGGCCGAGGCGGAAAGGCGGAAGGCGAGGCGAAGACGGCGGCGGCGCCGGTGGAGCGCAAGAATCGGGCAAGTGAGCGGTCAAGAAGCCAAAGAAGAATAAGAAAGTGGGCGAAGAAGCGTAGGCGGCGGCCAAGCAGTGGCGATAGCAGCGCACAAGACAAGGCGGCATGAGCATGCGTATGTAGCGTGGGCGAACTTGATCGGTCATGGACTACGGCAGACACGAAGTGGGGCCGGATGGCTGCCACGGCGACGACCGTGTCGTGGCGGTGCATCGGCCGCCCATGATCCCCCGTGAACAGTGGGAGGGTAGGGGAAGTGGGCCGCCTAGTGGTTAGGTGGGCCAAGTCTAGAGGAGGGGGCTTTGTTTTATTTCTATTGTTTTGCTTTTAGTTATTTTCTATACATTTGCTTTTCTATTTTACTATCTATTTATTTTAGATTTATAAAATATAGGGACAACACCTAAATTGGTTTTACTTTTAACTTTTCTGCTTATTTGTCTTATGTTTTATTATCTATTAATTTTAGTTTTATAAAACACCTAATCAGCACCTAAATTAATGTTACCAAATATGCTACTGCCATAAAAAGTCTCACTCACCAATAAAATAGTTTAACATTTTAGAAATTATAAAAGGCATTTAAATGATTGTTTAAGCCACTGTTCTAATTATTTTTGAGCATTTAAACATCCTATAAAAATTTGGTTTCTTCACCAATAATACTTAAGAATTATTTGCCCTAGTTTGCACATTTTATTTTTGACATTTGAAAACTTTTATTTTTGACTTTAATTTGAATTTGAATTTGAACCGGATTGAATCAAGGGGGATTTAGCAACAATGAAAATGATGACATGGCATCATTAGCAGGGGATTACTGTAGCTTAATTATCCGGGCGTTACACGGAGCATGCTCCGACCTTGGACCGCAATAGGGAGAGCGGCCACGCCCTACTCTATGCCGATTACTTTGAGAATACCGCACTCTTCAAACCACATCAATTTCATCGCCGCTTCCGAATGAGACATGTGTTGAATCGTATTCGGGAGGGAGTGGTAGGATATGACCCATACTTTGAGTTCCAAGAGGATGCCCTTGGCAAGCTTGGCTTCTCTTCTTACCGGAAATGGATTGCGGCTATTCGCATGCTTGCATATGGATTTTTTGGTAATGTTGTGGATGAGTACGTGCATATGAGTAAGTCTACATGTCTCCTCTCAATGTATAGTTCCTGCAAGGCCGTGGTGGCAGTGTTCGGCCCTGAGTACCCGAGAGAGCCAACTGCCGCTGATACAGAGAGGTTGTTGGTGATCAATGCTGAGAGGGGCTTTCCGGGCATGCTTGGTAGTATAGATTGTATGCACTAGAAGTGGAAGAACTGTTCATTTGCTTGGCAGGGGAAGTACAAGGGGCATGTGAAAGGTGTCAGTGTCATACTAGAAGCGGTGGCTTCACAAGATCTGTGGATATGACATTCTTTCTTTGGCATGGTTAGTTCTCACAATGATATTAACGTGCTTCAACGTTCTCCGGTGTTTGCAAGGCTTGCAGAAGGCCACTCCCCAGAGGTCAACTTTGAGATCAATGGCCACCATTACAACAAAGGATATTACCTAGCTGATGGTATCTATCCTCAGTGGTTGAAAGTGCGTTAAATCGACTAGGGGGGTGAATAGGCGATTTTTACAAATTCGTCAGTGAGGAGGAAATTCCTAAGTCACGAACGGCTAGCAGCGGAATAAGTACTCAGATGCAAGCATAACAGTACAGAAGCACAGTCATCATGATGTAATGGAAACAAGCACAGAGTACAGAAAGTGTAAACACAGGATCAGCAGGCTGAAGTCAAACTGACTGAAGAAATTGAACTGAGGAAATCGTGAAAGTCTTCGGTCAAAGTCTTCAAACAGTAACGATCAAGTACACAGCACAATAATGAGGAAATGAAAGGGTTGAGGAAATAGAACCAGTTAGCTCGGTGAAGACAGTGATTTGGTAGACCAGTTCCAATTGCTGTGACGGTTGTACGTCTGGTTGGAGCGGCTAGGTATTTAAACATGAGGATACACAGTCCCTGACACACAGTCCTCACCGTATTCTACTTGAGCTAAGATCACATAGACCTCGCCCAATCACTCGTGGTAAGTCTTCAGGTGACTTCCAAACCTTCACGAATTCGGTCACTCGGCGGTCCACAATTTCCTCTTGGATGCTCTAGACCATGACGCCTAACCGTCTGGAAGATGCACAGTCTTCAAAGGTAACAAGCGTCGGATCCACACAGGAACAATCTCTTCAGTGATGCTCAATCACTTTGGGTTTTTACGTGTTTGGGTTTGGGTTTTCCTCACTTGATGATTTTCGCTCAAAGTCCTCGGAGGAAGGGATACTCTCAATGACAAGTGTCAGTTTCTCTCGGAGCAGCCAACCAGCTAGTGGTTGTAGGGGGCGGCTATTTATAGCCTAGGGAGCAGCCCGACATGATAAGACATAAATGCCCTTCAATGATACGATCGTTAGGTGGAGAAGATATTTTGGTACAGCTGGCGCATAGCACAACAACGGTCAGAAATTTGAGGTTCAAATTCCTCAGGGCTATCATGTTCCTCACTTGTAGGCAATCCGCACTGGCGAATTCCTAGCTCCTCAGCCAGAACAAATTCCTCAGAGACCAGAAGAACTTCCTCTCTGTCACTGAAGAAATTGACTGAATTGTATGAGATTTTCAATGGCTTCACTCGAAGGGATTGGTAGGTGTAGGATTTTGAGATGAGCATCACTTAGAAACTTTTCCTTAGTTTTTCCTCGACCCCCTTCAACAGTACGGTGTTTCCTATGACTCAAGAAAGAGAAAATGAAACTACGAAAACAAGAGTCTTCACGCTTCATGTTCCTCGCATGAATACCAAGTCTTCACGGTCACACCAATTTCTTCACTTTCAAAGTCTTCAGAAAGCCGAAGTCTTTAGTTGAAGACATTCATTTTTAGGGGTCGACTTTCTCTGTAAATATCAAACTCCTCATAGACTTATAGACCTGTGTACACTCACAAACGCATTAGTCCCTTAACCTATAAGTCTTCAATACACCAAAATCACTAAGGGGCACTAGATGCACTTACAGTGGTCAACTCTTGTGAAGACCATACCCAATCCGCAAGGAGAGAAGAGACAGAGATTTGCCCAAATGCAGGAAAGTGCTAGGAAGGATGTGGAGTGTGATTTTGGTGTGCTTCAATCTTGATGGGGTATAGTTCGAAACCCTGCATTGACATGGAGCACTCCGAAGCTTTGGGAGGTGATGACTGCTTGTGTGATCATGCACAACATGATCGTGGAGGATGAGCGTGGTGATAGCATCTATGACCAAGGGTTTGATTTTCAGGGTGAAAATGTTGAGCCTGAGCACCAACAACCTGCAACCTTTGAACAGTTTGCCCAATTTCATCGTGAAATGTGTGATTGGCATACTCATATGCAGCTCCAGGATGACTTGGTTGAGCACATGTGGACTCACATTGGCAACCAGTAGATCTATCGGTTCAATATCTTTTCATGCAAAACAATTTTGATTGGGTTGTAAGACTATTTGATATTGTTTTTATTTCGATTGGGTTGTAAGACTATTTCGGATGTGGAACTATTTGATTATGAACCATTTGCTATGCTTGATTTTAGTTCAAAGAATGCATAAAGGGCCTCCGCCGGACAGATGCGGTCAAAATGCGGCCGCGCGTTCGACGCACGGTCGTCATATCCAAAAATCAGGGCGGACGCCGCCCCATTGCCATCCCCAAACGGACAAAATCCGAACAAAACGGACGTCCGTTTGGGGTCGTGCGTTGGAGTTGCCCTTACCATTAAGAAAGGCATTCTTAACATCAAGCCGAGACAGACCAGTGGCGAACAGAGGCCACGACAAGAAGTGTGCGAACAGTGGGTCATATGGATACATGAGCAAAAGTCTCATTGTAATCCTTTGTTGAAGTGTATATGTGGATTGCCTAGCCCTTTCCATCAGTTTGGACTTTTGGTTGCGTTGGCTAGTGTATGAAGCTTAACATGGTATCAGAGCCCAAGGTTTTGGGTTCAAGTCTTGAGTTTCGCAATTTATCAAAAAATTGTTCTCCTCCCTTTGTGTCCAGTTATAGGCCTCTTGAGCCATACCCTTGAGACTATCCACGGGTTGACTTCCCGCGTCACATGTGAGAGGGGGTGTTGAAGTGGATATGTGGATTGCCTAGCCCTTTCCATTAGTTCGGACTTTTGGTTGCGTTGGCTAGTGCATGAAGCTTAACAATCATGACCATGCTCCTGCTGAAAGGAACGAGACACAAGATGAGCTTTGTAACACCCAAGAGAACCGTCAAAACGAGTCTTAACCTTGTAGACCCACTTACAAGTGATGGGCGGACACCTGGAGGAAGAGAAACAAGATCCTATGTGCCGGTGCGCTCAAGAGCAGCCAGCTCCTTTGCTATCGCCAGATACCATTCGGGATGAACAACAACTTCATGATAAGAAGTCGAGCGCTAGTGCGTGGAAAACCAAGGCGATCCATAGGCGGAAGCGAACGAGGATGCAAGCCATAGGTAGGCTGAGACGAGGAAGACTGCACATTAGAAGTAGATGACACATCATTAGATGCATCCATACACGCAGACGACGAGTATAAAAGTGCGGAAGCGATGGAAGAATGCAAGGAGAATCGCCAGGGTAGACTCGAGTGATGGAGACGGAGAAGTCACCGGGGATGAAGGTGTAGAATCCTGTGACAAGCGAGGTGAGGAAACCATGGGAGATGACGACGTCGGATCTGCAATAGTTATAGAAGCAGGGGCAGCATGACGGATGGACAAGGGCTCAACGGAAGTGATAGGTGTGTCAAGAAGTGAGGAAAGAGATATCATTCACTGAAAAGGTCAAGGAAGATGGACGCGGGTAGAAGGGACGAGACTCATCAAAAGTCACATCCCGAGAAATACGCATCCAAACGGTAGCCTAAGAAGGCACAATCAACAGACTGAGCGGTCAGTTTGGTGCGTTCACGAGGGGCAAGAGCATAGCAAACACAACCAAACAAACGAAGCGTCGAATAATCGGGAGGACAATCAAAAAGTCACTCGAAAGGAATGCCACCCCGCAAAGCAGTGAATGGCTGAAGATTGATGAGATAGGTGGAAGTGGAGACAACCTCAGCCCAAAAGTGAGGCGGAAGAGAGGCGGCGGTCATCAATGCACGGCCGCTCAACCACACCATTTTGAGCATGAGCACCAGGACAAGAGAATTGAGCAAGAGTACCCTGCTCAACAAGGACTCCATGCAACAACTTGGAGATATTCTCTCCAGTAGAGTCAGCATGGAACACATGAATAGGCGTGGAGAACTGAGTGTGAACCATGAGATAAGACCTCACTACAAGAAAACATAAAATATATTCAAGTATGTCGAGAGAAGTCATCTATAAAGATAATACAATAGTGGTGACCTCCTTTTGAGGCAAAGGGAGCTGGACCCTAAACATCAGAGTGAACAATGTCGAAAGGACGCTGAGACAGAGTCTTGCTATGAGGATAAGGTAATTGGACCTGTTTACCAAGTCGACAACCTGACAGTCTAAAGACACACTACCGGAGATGGATCCAAGAAGACCACGTCGAACTAATGATGAAAGACGAGAGCCACACAATTGACCAAGGCGATGATGCCACTACTGAAAAGAGTTGGTAGACAAGGCAACTGAAGCGGAACGACTGGTGGTGATGGCAGGGGAGGGAAGGCGAAGCCAGTCAAGCTCCTAGAGATCCTAAGTCACGACGTCTAGGGCCAGCACCAAGTAGAGCACCGGTGTGACGATCCAAAACTGAACATGAGTCAAAGTCGAGAATGACCCTACAACCAGAGTCAATAATCTGGCCACCAGAAATGAGCTGCATGGTAAGTCGAGGAACATGATGAACATGAAAAGCCAAAGTGTTAAGAATGCCTCGGCCATTAACCGGGAGGGAGGTACCGTCAGCAGTAAGAACATGAAAAAGAGAAGCAAGAGGTCGAATAGAGGACAAAGTGGATGAATCATGAGTCATATAAAAAGATGCTCCGGTATCAAGAATCCATGGAGATGTACCTGCCTGTGTAGAAGGTGGTCCCACAATGCCAAATAGTCGGTAGCAGAAACCAGTTGGTGAAGAAACAGAGGATGTGGCTGGCAAGCATCGAAGTCGTGTAATCTCCTGCTCAGTCAGGGGCTCAATTGAAGAGGTAGACACAGATGCACCCAACAAGGAAGTGCCGGAGGCAATAAGCAAGTCATGAAGTTGCAAAATTTCCTACTCAGTGAAGGACACAACTGGAGTAGTTAACGTAGCAGCATCGGAAAAGGCACGGCCACCACCAGCCGTGGAAGCTGCTAGAGGCGATGTAGCATGACCAATATCATCTGCAGAGGCCGGTGGTGGAGACAAGGTCACATGCAGACAATCACCATGCGTCGAGGGAAGGCGCGTGTGCGAGACGTAGTCGATGGAGCCATATGCATCAGCACTATCGGTGAAAGTCGCGAGAGGAGCCGGTGTAGAGTGACAATCACCGGTGAAAGTAGCGAGAGGAGTTGGTGTAGAGCGACAATCACCATATGCGGAGGTCTTGAGAGAAGTTGTTGTAAATCGACCAGCACAGCCTGCGTAAGACGCCGAAGGGATGACATCACAGGCGGATTAGCACCAAGCACCGAGGAAAAGCGCATGTGCGAGATGTGGTCAGTGTAGGGAACACCCTTGAACATCACAGAAGGACAAGCTGGAGGCACCTTTTATTTTTCTCTTCTTTTTTTACAAGAGGACAATCAGCCACATCAGCCCCAATAGAAGTGGCCAGCGGCTTGACTCAATAGAAGGCACAGCCAGCTGTGCCTTTGACCGGCAGGCAGGACTGGAGCTAGCAAATCAGCAGCCGCTGGTTGCTGGGCGCAGGAGGCCAGCGATCGTCACGGCTCTGGCAGGTCGCGGCTGTGGCCTGAGGCTGATAGTGACTTGACGGGATCCAGCAGCCATTGACCTGAACGGCTGCACCCAACGGACCGGAGCAGGAGGCAGGACCGAGCTGCTTGATGTGAAGGTGCGGGCAGCACTCCAGCGGCGGACGCGTGGGATGAAGCAGCCGGCCTGGGGCGTTGATCTGCAGGGGACGGGGCAGAGAGGCGTTGGAGGCAGACGGGAGAGAGGCGAGCGGAGCAAGAAGCAGTAGCGGGCATGGGAAATCTGGCAGCAACGGGAGAATAGAGAAGACAACAGCCGCCACAGAGGATGGCGGCGACGCGGCGGTGGATCAATAGCACAAGTTGCAGCGTGCGAAAAAGTTGACCTAGCTCTTAGGAATATGCAACTTGTATTCCCATGGGGTCATAGGCCAGTATATATACATGTACAGGTGCAGGAAATATGCAGAAAACCCCTTATACAATGGGGTAAAAACAAAAGCCTAAATGGCTATATATGTATATAGTATACTCTAACAGTAATAACTTCTACAGTTCTTCTACTTGACTGATAAGTATTCGCGTACCCAAATTTTATTTTACAGGAATCAGGAGATCAAAATTGCAAGTGTCCAGCTGGTTTCCGAGGGGACGGTGTTAAAAAATGTCATGGTACTCTTTAGCCTTACCCCCCATTCCACACCACCCACCCGATCACACACACAAATTAGGAAATTACCGCTGACCTGCATCTTAGAATAAGTGATGTTCTACCAATGGTCCTGTACTGCACTGATCGTCTTTTCGCTCTGAATTTTATTCTCTAGATAATCTCTCTTCTCTCTCGCACATACAAATGATTCTCTTTTTTCTATAACAAAAAGAGGTCTTTCTTGCAGATGCAAATGACTTCACACATACTTGGAATATGGACAATTGTCCATGAATATTTTTCCGATTAACAATTTTTCTGCAAAAACGTTATATATTTTGTGACAAAAGGCAGTAAAAAATTAGTGCAACGCAGCAGGTACAATAGTTCTTAAACTGTAGCTTACTTGTCATTTACCTTTGCAGATATTGACGAGTGCAAGGAGAGAAAAGCTTGCCAGTGTCCTGAATGCAGCTGCAGAGATACATGGGGTGGCTATGATTGTACTTGTAGTGGCGACCTTTTGTACATCAAGGAGCACGACACTTGCATAAGTAATTTTAGACTTTGATTATGTAACAAATATCTATCATTTTTTGTACACATCACTTAATCTTGTATGGTTAATCTGTAGGTAAGACAACAGTTCAGGCTAAAGCAGCATGGGCTGCTGTGTGGGGGATCTTGGTAGCCTTGGTTATTGTGGCGGCAGGAAGCTATGTGGTATACAAATACAGATTAAGGGTAAGCTAGCTGGTGCAGAATATTATCTTCATCCATATAGTTTTATTTGTAAACCTAGTGTATATGTGGATTGCCTGGCCCTTTCCATCAGTTCGGACTTTTGGTTGCGTTGGCTAGTGCATGAAGCATAACATGTTATGGGAGCCTAAGGTCTTGAGTTCAAGTCCTAGTTGGCTAGTGCATGAAGCTTAACATGGTATCAGGGCCTAAGGTCTTGAGTTCAAGTTTTGGATTTCACAATACATCCAAAAATTGATGCTGCCCCCCTCTATGTCCATGTATAGGCCTCTTGAGCCATACCTTTGAGTCTATTCACGTGTTAACTTCCCACGTCACACGTATTCTTGATGGAGTCCGGATCAGGTCTGGAGAGACTAGATTTGACAAACTTTGGAGTCTTCGGGTTTCCGATTCCGGTTTCGCGCCTTACTCCTTCATCTTCCTCGTCTTCTCACTCCTCGTCTTGGACTTGGTCTTCCTTCCTCGTGCTTCCACGGTGGTCGTCAACAAACCTAATCACACATAGGATTCCACTTTGAGGTAGTAGCCAAGTCCCATTCAAGGTATATGGAGCTCAAAGAGGAGTGAAGTCACCTCAGTTTGGATGGCTCGTGCACGTGTCGTTGTCATGGGTCCACTTGGGCTTGGCGGTGTGCCCATGGTTATGTCGGTGGCTGTTGCGCTTGCTTGGACCAAATGTGAAACAGAGTTCGGAGGACTTGGGATTCACAATCCTCAGTTCCTGAATGAGGCACATAGGATCAGATGGAGCTGGCAGGGTTGCGTCGGGGAGCCGAGGGCGTGGTCAGGACTGCAAGTGCCGATTAGCAAAGAGCCACAACCCTCTTCTTGGCGGCTACCCAATGCACGGTGGACGTAGGAGACAGATCACAGTTTTGGCACGAGCAGTATTAATGGGTGAAGTGCCCATGACATTGCACCAACACTGTTCTCCTTTGCTAAAGCGTGTGGTGCGACAAGAAGATCAGTGGCCGAGGCTTTGGCTAATCACAGGTAAATCATGGATATTAGGGGACAACTCCCGATGCAAGTGATAGCAGAATACTTTGAATTATCGAGGGAAATCCAGGACATGCTTTTGCTCTCCGATGAGGATGATTGCTTTGAGTGGAGGCTCACTGCCAACAGGAAGTACTCAGCCAGCTCTGCATATGAGGCTTTTTCTTTGTCTTTGAGCAAGTGGACAGTACCAGGAACCTGTAGAGAAACATTGTGCAGCCAAACGAAAAGTTCTACGTGTGCTTGGTGCTTAGGAATCGATGCTGGATGGCTGACTGTTTGGAGTGGCAGGCCCTACCTCGTACCCTGGTGTGCCCTATCTGCAATCAGGCGCCAGAAACGATTGACCATCTTTCGTCAAATGTTCCTACATGCGGAAGTTTTGGTTCAAGTTCCTCAGGTCATGAGCGATGGCTTCACTAACACCATCAAGCCACGCGGTCAGATGGTGGTGCTACATGCCCAACAGAGTCCAGGGTCCGAGAGGGAGAGAGGCTGCTACTTGGGCTATTGTGGGGATGCGAAGGGTTTGGCTTGAGCGCAACACGAGTGTTTTCGACAAGAAGCCATCTCCAGTGATTCATGTGGTTAATCAAGCGATCGTTGAGATGTACTAGCATACCCACATTCTCGTAATTGTCACACTTCACACTTTTATCTTAACGGAAACGACATGCAACTGAAGTTGCTTGTTCTTAAAAAGAAAGTTCTATCCTAGTTGCTGTTGTACCAAGAGTGGTTGAAATTTTATGTAATATGACAACTTTCATGTGGTTAATATTTTCCCACATCATCTGCAAAGAAAACTACTCCCTCGGTCCATATTATGTGTCGCTGATTTAGTTCAAGGTTGTACTAATCAGCGACACTTAAGATGGAACGGAGGGAGTAGAAGGGTAACAAATGACCACATTCCGCTGTAGCTTGTGCTTATGGTTTTGAAAGCCGATATCATCAAATCCCTCTTATGATGTTGAGTTTCAGCAATACTGTAAATATGTTTTAACTAAGGCTTCTTCTCCTTAGCTTCATTTGACAGATGTCTAATTCTACATGGTTGTTTTGTGTTGTTTTTTCAGTCATACATGGACTCTGAGATTAGAGCTATCATGGCACAGTACATGCCACTGGACAGTCAAGGAGAGGTCCCAAATGATTCACACGAAGATCATCCACTTGCTCACTAACTGAACCTGTACAACTAACATAGGCAGAAATGTGGTTTGAACAGCGTTGAAATATACAGAATTCATACAAAGGTGAATGGCAGCGTGATTTTAGAGTCTGACATGAATGTGAGACTCACGCACAAATTTATCTAGAGCACTTTCACCTTAGAGGTCATGGCAACTCCATCTCCGGTAATATTAACAGATTCTATAATGAGCAGACGTTCGCTCAGCTCGTCCCTGGAGCGACCCAACCACAACATGTTGGGTAGTTAGTTGCGTACATGCATGTGATGATGCAAGCTAATTTCAACTTTTTTTAAACCAAAAAATGTTTTGTGTACCAAACCATATGCCCAATTCACAATGTGTTTAAGCTGTTGGCTTTGTATTGTCAAGGGCTTCGTAACTAGATTCCACTCGTGAATATTTTTGCAAACCTTTTTTTTACCCTAAAGTTGCCACCCCATGATAAATGAAGTTTCCATCGTGTTGGCATTATTACTATGTGGCAACTATGATATCAACACAATGGCAACTTAATTAATTATTGGGTGAGAACTTTTAAGATGGATTTTTTGTCGCTCCATGATAAAGAAAGATGTCAGTGTTTGTGTCAAAATTGCCGATGTGTTTTTTTATCAAAGTTGCCACAGGGTAACTTCAATACCAATACCTTGAAAATTTTATTAACCATTAGGTGGCAAATTCGTAAGTTGATTTTTACCATTGAAACTTACGCATATGAGATCTAGTAATGATGCTCTTGTCGAGACAAAGCAGACCGTGAAGATGAATTGTATATTGAGCATGTCTTAAAACAGTTTGAAGTGTCAAAAATTGCATTTATTGCGCTGATGTTATTATATGCATGTTGTTGCACAAACACTTGTAGCGTGTGAATGTTCATGCACTATTAGCGTATGACATTTGTTGAGTTGTGATCCAAATTCATATTGAGGCCAACTTCTAATAGAGAATTCAGTTTCAACCTAGGTTTTTTTTTTTGAGGCGATCAACCTAGATTACCATTGCTATATATTACTCCCTTTGTCCGGGTTTATGGGTTTATGAGGCCTGTGGGCAATATAAGCATGCCCTCCTTTTTTAAGGCCCGCAAAGGAAACTTCCTTGCTTAAATCGGCGTAATTAATGACACTGTAATTAAAACGGAACAGTTTTGCTAAAGCGCATTTAGATGTGTCATAAGTATTGCACATCTTAGACTAACCATAATGGGTAGTAATATAGAATAGTAACATGCCCCATGTTACTACTCTATGTTACTATCTCTATAGCGGGGAGTAACATATATGTGATAACATACAACACTTCATTTATTAGGCTATAGACTCATCTTGCCTTGATATGTGTGATGTTAATCAGGCTGGTCATAGTGAAGAGTAACTTATACTAGTGTCATGCATATGACACTAGTCTAAGTTACTACCTCTATATTATGTTACCACAAGCATCTCTTTCCTCATTAAATACTTGCCGCATAAGTAAAATTATCTTGGGATATGTTAAATTACTACCTCATACTACTAGTAACTAGATATGTTATCATATGGCTCTTTTTTTTATTTATTGCATCAATTATATGTGCATAACTAGGAAAAATGCCTTGTACGACTTACCAATGGATGCGTTTTTCTTTTCCATTAGGCATGCATGGGCCCATGCAGTTGGAATCGGTGTGGATGTACGCGTCCCCGAAATCACTAACCGAGTAGTCCTTCCAAAGATCATTTTTTCACCTTTTAAGGTTGAGATTAGTAGCGCGTTGCATGTGCGTCACTTGTTGCAATCTGGGATTTTTTATTTTTTTCGTAGATTCGTTCATCAAAATGTTTTATCTTTTAAACTATGCATTCAAATCTCAAATTGTTTTGACCGTTGGATTTCTCGCGTCGAGATCTTCAACACTAGATCCTATGTTGATAGGTTTTGACGAACTATTGTTTTCCTAGAAAAAAACCGAACGAAAAAACTGTGCCCTCGCAGAAGGAAAATGAATAGAAAACATGTTTTTTTTCTGTTTTCGAGAGGCACGACCACGCCTCTCACAGAAGCAAAATCGTGCCTCTCATGGAAGGAAATAAGAAGAGAAAAACGTCTTTTTTCATTTACGAGAGGCACGAGGCGCGGTAGCAAAACCGTGCCTCTCCGGAAAAAAAAAGAGAAAACGAGTATTTTTCGTTTGCAAGAGACACTACCATGCCTCTCACGAAAGTAAAACCGTACCTCTCATAGAAGAATTTTTTTTTCGTTTTCAAGAGGCACAGCCGTGCCCAAAACCGCGCCTTTCGAAGAAGGAAAAAAAAGAGAAAACATGTTTTTCAAATCCGTGCCTCTTGCGGAAGAAAAAAGGCATTTTTTCGTGAAAAAATAAAAATAAATCAAATTTTTTGTCCAAAAGCTAAAAGAGACAGGTGGAAAATCGAGAAGTTGAAAACCCCTAAAAAACGTCTAAAAAGTCGAAAACGCGTATGAAAAAAATAAAATAATAAAATCTGAAGGGAGCGCCCACGTGACGACGGCTGAGAGCGATGCACTCTCAGCTCACTGCAAAGTGATCGTTGTGAGGCTCCTGAAGGAGCGCTCGTTAACCAGTTGCTCCCATGCTTCCCTGTGCGCACAAAGAGAAGACATTAACTTTGTTGTTTTCCGAAACGCATGTCCATAATTAATGCCCTATAAGTATTTGCTATATAACAAAAAAGATCTTTGCATACAAGGCTCCTTTATCCCGCTGATTTGGCTAAGGGGCCGACGGAGGGAGTACCTCTTTATGCTGCTACATGAGATAAGATCATTGTTATAAATCTCCGACGTTTGTTAACTCTCCCAGTATAGTGAAATTTCGTTCGCTGACGCCGTGGGTTTTTACCCTTCTCATTGGAGGGCCTTCTCATTGGAGGGGGTTGGCCACGTTAGAATCCTCTGTGTTCATTTAAGCTTCCTCGGTATTGCTTGTCATATCTCTAATAATACTGAAGGCAACTGATACGTCTCTAATGTATCTATAATTTTTGATTACTCCATGCTATTATATATTCTGTTTTGGACGTTTAATGGGCTTTATTATACACTTTTATATTATTTTTGGGACTAACCTATTAATCGGAGGCCCAGCCTAAACTACTGTTTTTTTGCCTATTTTAGTGTTTCGAAGGAAAAGTATATCAAACGGAGTCCAAATGGAATGAAACCTTCGGGAACGTGATTTTCGGAACAAACGTGATCTAGAGGACTTGGAGTGGATGTCAAGCAATCAACGAGGAGGCCACGAGGCAGGGAGGCGCGCCTACCCCCCTGGGCGCGCCCTCCACCCTCGTGGGCCCCTCGTAGCTCTCCTGACCGACCTCCTTCGCCTATATATACTCATACACCCTGGAAACATCATATACGGAGCCAAAAACCCTATTTCCACCGCCGCAACCTTCTGTACCCGTGAGATCCCATCTTGGGGCCTTTTCCGGCGCTCCGGCGGAGGGGGCATTGATGATGGAGGGCTTCTACATCAACACCATAGCCTCTCCGATTATGTGTGAGTAATTTACCTCAGACCTTCGGGTCCATATTTATTAGCTAGATGCCTTCTTCTCTTTCTTTGGATCTCAATACAAAGTTCTCCTCGATTCTCTTGGAGATCTATTCGATGTAACTCTTCTTTTTGCAGTATGTTTGTCGAGATCCGATGAATTGTGGGTTTATGATCAAGATTATCTATGAACAATATTTGAATCTCCTCTGAATTCTTTTATGTATGATTGGTTATCTTTGCAAGTCTCTTCGAATTATCAGTTTGGTTTGGCCCACTAGATTGATCTTTCTTGCAATGGGAGAAGTGCTTAGCTTTGGGTTCAATCTTGCGGTGTTCGATCCCAGTGATAGTAGGGGAAACGACACGTATTGTATTGTTGCCATCGAGGATAAAAAGATGGGGTTTATATCATATTGCATGAGTTTAACCCTCTACATCATGTCATCTTGCTTAAAGAATTTACTCTAGATGCATGCTGGATAGTGGTCGATGTGTGGAGTAATTAGTAGTAGATGCAGGCAGGAGTCGGTCTACTTGTCACCGACGTGATGCCTATATACATGATCATACCTAGATATTCTCATAACTATGCTCAATTCTATCAATTGCTCGACAGTAATTCGTTTACCCACCGTAATACTTATGCTATCTTGAGAGAAGCCACTAGTGAAACCTATGGCCCTCGGGTCTATTTTCTATCATATTAATCTCCCGTTAACAAGCTATTTCTTTCGCCGTTTATTTTGCTTTCTTTACTTTTAGTCTTTATCATAAAAATACAAAAAATATTATCGTATCATCTCTATCAGATCTCACTTTTGCAAGTGGTCGTGAAGGGATTGACAACCCTTTTATCGCGTTGGTTGCAAGGTTCTTATTTGTTTGTGTAGGTGTGTGTGACTCGAGCATGGTCTCCTACTGGATTGATACCTTGGTTCTCAAAAACAGAGGGAAATACTTACACTATTTTACTGCATCACCCTTTCCTCTTCAAGGGAAAACCAACGCAGTGCTCAAGAGGTAGCAAGAAGGATTTACGCGCCGCTGTCGGGATTCTACGTACAAGTCAAGACATACCAAGTACCCATCACAAACTCTTATCCCTCGCATTACATTATTTTGTTGGGGAACATAGTAATTTCAAAAAAATTCCTATGCACACGCAAGATCATGGTGATGCATAGCAACGAGAGGGGAGAGTGTGTCCACGTACCCTCGTAGACCGAAAGCGGAAGCGTTAGCACAACGCGGTTGATGTAGTCGTACGTCTTTACGATCCGACCTATCAAGTACCGAACGACGACACCTCCGAGTTCAGCACACGTTCAACTCGATGACGTCCCTCGAACTCCGATCCAGATGAGCTTTGAGGGAGAGTTCCGTCAGAACGACGACGTGGTGACGATGACGATGTTCTACAGACGCAGGGCTTCGCCTAAGCACCGCTAAGATATTATCGAGGTGGACTATGGTGGAGAGGGGCACCGCACACGGCTAAAAGATCCAAGAGATCAATTGTTGTGTCTATGGGGTGCCCCTCTCCTCCATATATAAAGGGGGGGGGAGAGGGCTGGCCAAGGGGAGGAGGCGTGCCCAAGGGGGGAGTCCTACTCCCACCGGGAGTAGGACTCCTCCTTTTCCTATTTGGAGAGGGAGAGGGAAGGAAGAGGAAGGAGGGAGGAAGGAAAGGGGGGGGGCCCCCTCCCAATTCGGATTGGGCTGGGGGGGCGCCCCCTCCCTTGCTCCTTCCCCTCCTTTCCACTAAAGCCCATAAGGCCCATAGACCTCCCGGGGGGTTCCGATAACCTCCGGTGCTCAGTATTATCCCGATCTCACCCGGAACCATTCCGGTATCCAAATATAGTCCAATATATCGATCTTTACGTCTCGACCATTTCGAGACTCCTCGTCATGTCCGTGATCACATCCGGGACTCCGAACTACCTTCGGTACATCAAATCACATAAACTCGTAATATAACCATCATCGAACTTTAAGCGTGCGGACCCTACGGGTTCGAGAACTATGTAGACATGACCGAAACACGTCTCCGGTAAATAGCCAATAGCGGAACCTGGATGCTCATATTGGCTCCCACATATTATACGAAGATCTTTATCGGTCAAACCGCATAACAACATACGTTGTTCCCTTTGTCATCGGTATGTTACTTGCCCGAGATTCGATCGTCCGTATCTCAATATCTAGTTCAATCTCGTTACCGACAAGTCTCTTTACTCGTTCCGTAATACATCATCCCGCAACTAACTCATTAGTTGCAATGCTTGCAAGGCTTAAGTGATGTGCATTACTGAGTGGGCCCAGAGATACCTCTCCGACAATCGGAGTGACAAATCCTAATCTCGAAATACGCCAACCCAACAAGTATCTTTGGAGACACACAGAGAGCACCTTTATAATCACCCGATTCGTTGTGACGTTTGGTAGCACACAAAGTGTTCCTCCCAGAACGGAGTTGCATAATCTCATAGTGATAGGAACATGTATAAGTCATGAAGAAAGCAATAGCAACATACTAAATGATCAAGTGCTAAGCTAACGGAATGGGTCAAGTCAATCACATCATTCTCCTAATGATGTGATCCCGTTAATCAAATGACAACTCTTTGTCTATGGCTAGGAAACATAACCATCTTTGATCAACGATCTAGTAAAGTAGAGGCATACTAGTGACACTCTGTTTGTCTATGTATTCACACATGTATCATGTTTCCGGTTAATACAATTCTAGCATGAATAATAAACATTTATCATGATATAAGGAAATCAATAATAACTTTATTATTGCCTCTAGGGCATATTTCCTTTAGTCTCACACTTGCACTAGAGTCAATAATCTAGATTACACAGTAATGATTCTAACACCCATGGAGCCTTGGTGCCGATCATGTTTTGCTCGTGGAAGAGGCTTAGTCAATCGGTCTCGCAACATTCAGATCCGTATGTATCTTGCAAATCTCTATGTCTCCCACCGGACTTGATCTCGGATGGAGTTGAGGCGTCTCTTGATGTGCTTGGTTCTCTTGTGAAATCTGGATTCCTTTGCCAAAGCAATTGCACCGTATTGTCACAAAAGATTTTCATTGGACCCGATGCACTAGGTATGACACCTAGATCGGATATGAACTCCTTCATCCAGACTCCTTCATTTGCTGCTTCCGAAGCAGCTATGTACTCCGCTTCACATGTAGATCCCGCTACGACGCTTTGTTTAGAACTCCACCAACTGACATCTCCACTGTTCAATATAAACACGTATCCGGTTTGCGATTTAGAATCGTCCGGATCAGTGTCAAAGCTTGCATCGACGTAACCATTTACGACGAGCTCTTTGTCACCTCCATAAACGAGAAACATATCCTTAGTCCTTTTCAGGTATTTCAGGATGTTCTTGACCGCTGTCCAGTGATCCACTCCTGGATTACTTTGGTACCTCCCTGCTAAACTAATAGCAAGGCATGCTAAACTAATAGCAAGGCACACATCAGGTCTGGTACACAGCATTGCATACATGATAGAGCCTATGACTGAAGCATAGGGAACATCTTTCATTTTCTCTCTATCTTCTGTAGTGGTCGGGCATTGAGTCTTACTCAATTGCACACCTTGTAACACAGGCAAGAACCCTTTCTTTGCTTGATCCATTTTGAACTTCTTCAAAACTTTGTCAAGGTATATGCTTTGTGAAAGTCCAATTAAGCGTCTTGATCTATCTCTATAGATCTTGATGCCCAATATATAAGCAGCTTCACCGAGGTCCTTCATTGAAAAACTCTTATTCAAATATCCTTTTATGCTATCCAGAAATTCTATGTCATTTCCAATCAACAATATGTCATCCACATATAATATCAGAAATGCTACTGAGCTCCCACTCACTTTACGGTAAATACGAGCTTCTCCAAAAGTGCAGATAAAACCATATGCTTTGATCACACTATCAAAACGTTTATTCCAACTCCGAGAGGCTTGCACCAGTCCATAAATGGATCGCTGGAGCTTGCACACTTTGTTAGCTCCCTTTGGATCGACAAAACCTTCCGGTTGCATCATATACAACTCTTCTTCCAGAAATCCATTCAGGAATGCAGTTTTGACATCCATTTGCCAAATTTCATAATCATAAAATGCGGCAATTGTTAACATGATTCGGATAGACTTAAGCATCGCCACGGGTGAGAAGGTCTCATCGTAGTCAATCCCTTGAACTTGTCAAAAACCTTTTGCAAACAAGTCGAGCTTTATAGACAGTAACATTTCCGTCAGCGTCAGTCTTCTTCTTGAAGATCCATTTATTCCCGATGGCTTGTCGATCATCGGGCAAGTCAACCAAAGTCCATACTTTGTTCTCATACATTGATCCCATCTCATATTTCATGGCCTCAAGCCAGTTTGTGGAATCTGGGCTCACCATCGCTTCTTCATAGTTCGTAGGTTCGTCATGGTCTAGTAACATAACCTCCAGAACAGGATTACCGTACCACTTTGGTGCGGATCTTACTCTGGTTGACCTACGCGGTTTAGTAACAACTTGATCTGAAGTTTCATGATCATCATCATTAACTTCCTCACTAATTGGTGTAGACGTCACATGAACCGGTTTCTGTGATCAACTACTTTCCAATAAGGGAGTAGGTATTGTTACCTCATCAAGTTCTACTTTCCTCCCACTCACTTCTTTCGAGAGAAACTCCTTCTCTAGAAAGGATCCATTCTTGGCAACGAATGTCTTGCCTTCGGATCTGTGATAGAAGATGTACCCAACAGTTTCCTTTGGGTATCCTATGAAGACACATTTCTCCGAATTGGGTTCGAGCTTATCTGGTTGAAGTTTTTTCACATAAGCATCGGAGCCCCAAACTTTAAGAAACGACAACTTTGGTTTCTTGCCAAACCACAACTCATAAGGCGTCGTCTCAACGGATTTTGATGGTGCCCTATTTAACGTGAATGCGGTCGTCTCTAAAGCATAACCCCAAAACGATAGCGGTAATCAGTAAGAGACATCATAGATCGCACCATATCTAGTAAAGTACGATTACGATGTTCGGACACACCATTACGCTGTGGTGTTCCGGGTGGCGTGAGTTGCGAAACTATTCCGCTTTGTTTTAAATGTAGACCAAACTCGTAACTCAAATATTCTCCTCCGCGATCAGATCGCAGAAACTTTATTTTCTTGTTACGATTATTTTCAACTTCACCCTGAAATTCTTTGAACTTTTCAAATGTTTCAGACTTATGTTTCATTAAGTAGATATACCCATATCTGCTTAAATCATCTGTGAAGGTGAGAAAAAAATGATACTTGCCGCGAGCCTCAATATTCATTGGACCACATACATCAGTATGTATGATTTCCAACAAATCAGTTGCTCGCTCCATAGTTCCGGAGAACGGCGTTTTAGTCATCTTGCCCATGAGGCATGGTTCACAAGTAGCAAGTGATTCCAAAAGTCCATCAGTATGGATTTTCTTCATGCGCTTTACACCAATATGACCCAAACGGCAATTCCACAAATAAGTTGCACTATCATTATCAACTCTGCATCTTTTGGCTTCAACATTATGAATATGTGTATCACTACTATTGAGATTCATCAAAAATAGACCTCTCTTTAAGGGTGCTTGACCATAAAAGATATTACTCATATAAATAGAACAACCATTATTCTTAGATTTAAATGAATAACCGTCTCGCATCAAACAAGATCCAGATATAATGCTCATGCTCAACGCTGGCACCAAATAACAATTATTTAGGTCTAATACTAATCCCGAAGGTAGATGTAGAGGTAGCGTGCCGATGGCGATCACATCGACTTTGGAACCATTTCCCACGTGCATCGTCACCTCGTCCTTGGCCAGTGTTCGCTTAATCCGTAGTCCCTATTTTGAGTTGCAAATATTAGCAATGTAACCAATATCAAATACCGGTGCTCTGCGAGCTCGGTAAGGTACACATCAATAACATGTATATCACATATACCTTTGTTCACCTTGCCATCCTTCTTATCCGCCAAATACTTAGGGCAGTTCCGCTTCCGGTGACTACCGCTTGCGAGAAGCACTCGATCTCGGGCTTAGGTCCAGACTTGGGTTTCTTCTCTTGAGCAACAACTTGTTTGCTGTTCTTCTTGAAGTTCCCTTCTTCTTCCCTTTGCCCTTTTTCTTGAAACCGGTGGTCTTATTGACAATCAACACTTGATGCTCCTTCTTGATTTCTACCTCTGCAGCCTTTAGCATTGCGAAGAGCTCGGGAATCGTCTTATCCATCCCTTGCATGTTATAGTTCATCACGAAGCGCTTGTAGCTTGGTGGCAGTGATTGAAGAATTCTTTCAATGACGCTATCATCCAGAAGATTAACTCCCAGTTGAATCAAGTGATTGTTATACCCAGACATTCTGAGTATATGCTCACTGACAGAACTATCTCCTCCATCTTGCAGTTGTAGAACTTATTGGAGAGTTCATATCTCTCAATCCGGGCATTTGCTTGAAATATTAACTTCAACTCCTAGAACATCTCATATGCTCCATGACGTTCAGAATGTCGTTGAAGTCTCGGTTCTAAGACGTAAAGCATGGCACACTGAACTATCGAGTAGTCATTAGCTTTTCTCTGCCAGACGTTCATAACATCTGGTGTTGCTCCTGCAGCAGGTTTGGCACCTAGCGGTGCTTCCAGGACGTAATTCTTCTGTGCAGCAATGAGGATAATCCTCAAGTTACGGACCTAGTCCTCAGAATCGCTACCATCATCTTTCAACTTTGCTTTCTCAAGGAACGCATTAAAATTCAACGGAACAACAACACGAGCCATCTATCTACAACAACATAGACATGCAAAATACTATCAGGTACTAAGTTCATGATAAATTCAAGTTCAATTAATCATATTACTTAAGAACTCCCACTTAGATAGACATCCCTCTAATCATCTAAGTGATCACGTGATCCAAATCAACTAAACCATAACCGATCATCACGTGAAATGGAGTAGTTATCAATGGTGAACATCACTATGTTGATCATATCTACTATATGATTCACGCTCGACCTTTCGGTCTCAGTGTTCCGAGGCCATATCTGCATATGCTAGGCTCGTCAAGTTTAACCTGAGTATTCTGTGTGTGCAAAACTGGCTTGCACCCGTTGTAGATGGACATAGATCTTATCACACCCGATCATCACGTGGTGTCTGGGCACGAAGAACTTTGGCAACGGTGCATACTCAGGGAGAACACTTTTATCTTGAAATTTAGTGAGAGATCATCTTATAATGCTAACGTCAATCAAAGAAAAATAAGATGCATAAAAGATAAACATCACATGCAATCAATATAAGTGATATGATATGGCCATCAAAATCTTGTGCTTGTGATCTCCATCTCCAAAGCACCGTCATGATCACCATCGTCATCGGTGCGACACCTTGATCTCCATCGTAGCCTCGTTGTCGTCTCGCCAACTTATGCTTCTAAGACTATCGCTACCGCTTAGTGATAAAGTAAAGCATCACAGGGCGATTGCATTGCATACAATAAAGCGACAACCATATGGCTCCTGCCAGTTGCCGATAACCCGATTACAAAACATGATCATCTCATACAATAAAATATAGCATCACGTCTTGACCATATCACATCACAACATGCCCTGCAAAAACAAGTTAGACGTCCTCTACTTTGTTGTTGCAAGTTTTACATGTCTGCTACGGGCTGAGCAAGAACCGTTCTTACCTACGCATCAAAACCACAACGATAGTTTGTCAAGTTAGTGCTGTTTAAACCTTCTCAAGGACCGGGCGTAGCCACACTCGGTTCAACTAAAGTTGGAGGAACCAACACCGCCCGACCACACGTGTGCAAAGCACATCAAGAGAACGATCCAGCGTAAGCGTATGCGTAATGTCGGTCCAGGCCGCTTCATCCAACAATACCGCCGAACCAAAGTGTGACATGCTGGTAAGCAGTATGACTTGTATCGCCCACAACTCATTTGTGTTCTACTCGTGCATATAACATCAATGCATAAAACCAGACTCTGATACCACTGTTGGGAACGTAGTAATTTCAAAAAAATTCACGCAAACGCAAGATCATGGTGATGCATAGCAACGAGAGGGGAGAGTGTGCCCATGTACCCTCGTAGACCGAAAGCGGAAGCGTTAACTGTAGCGGTTGATGTAGTCGTCGTCTTCACGATCCGATCAAGTACCGAACGCACGGCACCTCCGAGTTCAGCACACGTTCAACTCGATGACATCCCTCGAACTCCGATCCAGCCGAGCTTTGAGGGAGAGTTCCGTCAGCACGACGACATGGTGTGACGCCCCCGATTCAATCGTACACTAATCATGCACACAAACGTGTATGATCAAGATCAGGGACTCACGGGAAGATATCACAACACAACTCTAAAACATAAAGAAGTCATACAAGCATCATAATACAAGCCAGGGGCCTTGAGGGCTCGAATACAAGTGCTCGATCATAGACGAGTCAGCGGAAGCAACAATATCTGAGTACATACATAAGTAAACAAGTTTTCCTTAAGAAGGCTAGCACAAACTAGGGTACAGATCGAAAGAGGCGCAAGCCTCCTGCCTGGGATCCTCCTAACTACTCCTGGTCGTCGTCAGTGGGCTGCACGTAGTAGTAGGCACCTCCGGTGTAGTAGGAGTCATCGTCGATGGTGGCGTCTGGCTCCTGGGCTCCGACATCTGGTTGCGACAACCAGGTAGAAGGGAAAGGGGGAAAAGAGGGAGAAAAGCAACCGTGAGTACTCATCCAAAGTACTCGCAAGCAAGGATCTATACTACATATGCATGGGTATATGTGTAAAGGGCCATATCGGTGGGTGAACTGCAGAATTCGAGAATAAGAGGGGATAGCTAATCTGCCGAAGACTAAGCTTCAGGCCACCTCCATCTTGCAGCATGTAGAAGAGAGTAGATGGTAAGTTCACCAAGTAGCATCGCATAGCATAAACCTACCCGGCGATCCTCTCCTCGTCGCCCTGTGTGAGAGCGATCACCGGGTTATATCTGGCACTTGGAAGGGTGTGTTTTATTAAGTATCCGGTTCTAGTTGTCATGAGGTCAAGGTACAACTCCAAGTCGTCACATCAGAAGATCACGGCTATTCGAATAGATAAAATTCCTGTAGGGGTGCACCACATAACCCAACACGCCGATCCCATTTGGCGGACACACTTTTACGGGTCATGCCCGACCGTGGAAGATCAACACGCCGCAGCCCTACCTAGGCACAACAGAGAGGTCAAGACGCCGGTCTAAATCCTATGGCGCAGGGTCCGCCCATCGCCCATTGCACACACAAGACGTTATGAACGCGCCGGAAGACCTAGCCTAGCAGGAGTTCCAGTCCAATCCGTGGCAGCCGCTCGATCGGCCAGCGTCCACGAAGGCTTCGGTGATACCACGACGCCGAGTGCCCATAACTGTTCGCGTAGTTGGTTAGTGCGTATAGGCGGTGGCGGACTCGGATCAAATACCAAGATCTCGTTAAGCATGTTAAGTATCCGCGAATGCCGACCAGGGCCAGCCCACCTCTCTCCTAGGTGGTCTCAACCTGCCTGTCGCCTCCGCCACAAAGTAACGATGGGGCCGTGGAACCCGGGCCCACCTCTACGGAGATGGAGCCACACCGCCTTCAGCCCCATCTCCAAACAGTATCATAAGTAATGTAACGATAAAGTATAGAAGCGTATGCCCGTGATCACCTCGAAGTGATCACGACCCAAAGAGTATAGCATGGCAGACGGACAAGAGTGTAGGGCCACCGATGGAACACTAGCATCCTATACTAAGCAAAGAGGATGGCGGTGTAAGGGTAACAACTGTAGCAACAATGACATGCTATGCATTAGAATAGGATTAACTGAAAGCAGTAACATACTACACTACTCTAATGCAAGCAGTATAGAGAAGGAATAGGCGATATCTAGTGATCAGGGGGGGGGGGCTTGCCTGGTTGCTCTGGCAAGAAGGAAGGGTCGTCAACACCGTAGTCGTGACGGGTAGCAATGCATCGATCTCGGTGTCTAACGAGAGAAGAGGGGGAAGAAACAATAAATATAATGCAAACATAAGCGTGACGATGCATGACATGTCAAGTAGCAGTGCTAGGTGTGCCCTAAGCGCGGTATGAGGTGATACCGGTGAAGGGGGGAAACATCCGGGAAAATATCCCCGGTGTTTCGCGTTTTCGGACAGATGAAACGGAGGGGGAAAGTTGTGTGTTCGCTAAGCTAGGGATGCGTGGCGGACGAACGTGCTGCATATCCAGATTCATCTCGTCGTTCTGATCAACTTTCATGTACAAAGTTTTTTCATCCGAGTTACAGATTATTTTATATTAATTTTTAAAGTTTTATATCATTTTTAGAATTAACAGAATTAATTAAATCGAAAATCATTTTATCACGTCATCATGATGTCAGCATGACATCACCGGTCAACTGTGGACTTTGACTAGTCAACAGACCACTCGGTCCCACATGTCATTGTCTAAGGCTAACTAAACAGATTTAATTAGTTTAACTAGTGATTAGGTTAGTCTAAACAGAATTAATTAAGTTAATTAATTACTTAATAATTTTATTTATTATTATTTTTTATTATAATTCTTGTTTTGAAGGCGGGCCCTACATGTCATAGACACAAGGGCCTACCGAGCAGGGTTAGCGGGTAGCGGGCACTGGCAAAACAAGGCGAAGCCCTGGGGTGCGGGTGTAGCCTTCGAGCGTCATGAGAGAAGCTTAGCCTTGGGCGCCGTGACCATGGGCCGCCTGACGTCGGCCGGAATAGGATGGTGGGTTGGAGGACCGGAGCCGTGGGCGCCGGCGGGCTGGCCGAGCTGCGATGCTGTGGGGTGCAGGCGAGGAGGAGGCGTGGGCGAGGTCGGGACCCACGGTGGGCTGAGGACTCCAGGTGCAGGCGCCCGAGCGCTTGTCTGTGAAGCGGACGACCATGGCGCGAGCGGGCAGGTGGTGGTCGCGGTGGCGTAGAGCGGGAAGGGGTGGTCGCGGGCATGCGGCTGGAGGTGAGTTAGGGGGCCAGGCGTCCGGGACCTCTGTGAAGCGACAGGCCTTGACCGGCGCGTCTGTGGCGTGGCGAGTCGGTGGAAGCTGGCGCGCATCTCGAGCGTCTGATCACGAAGTGAAGCGAGTGGGAAGGAGGGACAAAGAGGGATCTCACGTGCGCCGTGACAAGAGGGTTCGGCGAGGCACGGGGAGGCCGTCGGGGAGGGGATGAGGACGGGGCGGCGGGGATGAGGTAGTCCGGCGAGGCAGCACCGACGACGACGTCGCCATCGCGGCGTCGAGGCGAGGAGGCCGTGGCACGGGTGCGAAGGGGGTCATCGCCGGCGGGGCGACTCTTCTACCGTAGTAGGGTCGTCGGGCGGGGGGGGGGGGTCGAGCACGACGCCCTGCGAAACCAGGGCGGCGGCCCGATCCAGATCATGGAAGGGGGTGAGAGGAGTGGGGATCGAGAGGAGTGGGGGGGGGGTTAGGGTTTCTGGTAGTGGGGGGGGAGGGTTATAGGCGGGGTGGGCCGACCTGGTGGCTCGGTTGGGCCGAACGGCCCAGGGGAGGGGGTCTTTTGTTTATTTTGTTTTCTTTTACTTTTTCATATTTTTCTTTTCTGTTTTCTTTTAGTTTTTTATTTTATTATAGTTTTGTAAAATACCAAAGTTGTACCTAATTTATTTTTAATAAACATGCCACTGCCCCAATAGTTTTGGGACATTAAATAACTTAGTTAATATTTTATTAATTGAAAAAGGCATTTATTTATTTGTCTAAGCTATAGTTTTATTTAAGTAAGGGCATTTAAATATTTTATAATAAGTTGATTCCTTTGCCAATAAGCCTTTGCATTTATTTTCACATTTAGAACATTTTAGTTTTAATGGTTGAGAACTTTCAGTGTTTGGCTTTACTTTAAATTTGAATTTGAATTCCGTTTGAATCAACGCGGGTTTAATTAACGGTATTGTGGTGACGTGGCATCACTTGCAGGGAAATACTGTAGCTTAACTATCCGGGCGTCACACGTGGTGACGGTGATGATGTTCTACCGACGCAGGGCTTCGCCTAAGCACCGCTACAATATTATCGAGGTGGACTATGGTGGAGAGGGGCACCGCACACGGCTAAAAGATCCAAGAGATCGATTGTTGTGTCTATGGGGTGCCCCTCTCCTCCGTATATAAAGGGGGGAGGAGAGGGCCGACCAAGGGGAGGAGGTGCGCCCAAGGGGGGAGTCCTACTCCCACCGGGAGTAGGACTCCTCCTTTTCCTATTTGCAGAGGGAGAGGGAAGGAAGAGGAAGGAGGGAGGAAGGAAAGGGGGGGGGGGGCGACCCCCTTCCCAATTCGGATTGGGCTTGGGGGGGGGGGGCGCCCCCTCCCTTGCTCCTTTCACCTTGTCGGTGTCAAAACCGGCGGATCTCGTAGTAGGGGTCCTAAGCTAGGCGTCTTGGAGCGATGGTAACATGGACACGGGGTTTTACCCAGCTTCGGGCTCTCTTGATGAGATAATACCCTACATGCTGCTTTTGATTGTATTCATATGGGTGTAGTACAGAGTATACGTATCTACCACGAGATTGTAGTAATGAATATTAGATTGTCTATTGACTAACCTGGCCTCGGTTTATATAAGACACCGGAGGCCTAGGGTTTAGGAGAGTCCTTGTCTTGGGCGTCAAGTCTTGTGGAGTCTTACTTGTATGCGGCAGGGGTTGTCCGAACTGGCCCATGAGTATGCGGCCATGGGGTCCTCGGCCCAATCTAATCGACCGGAGACGGCGTGGTGAGTACCCCCTAGTCCAGGACACAGTCAGTAGCCCCCGGAACCGGTCTTCAAGTTGGGGACGCTCCTCGATTCTTCCGAACTGTTCTTCATCTTCGGTCGTCGGTCTTGAAAACTGGTTCAAAAAATCTTCCCATCTTCGATCTTGAGGATCGCCAAAGTGCATCCGAAGAGTTTACACGTCGGGTATCCGAGGAGCCCCTTTAAGTTTCCGACCTTTATCAATGCCTTGTTATTTTTATGCCCACCTCGGGTTTGAAGTTGTCCCCGTGCGGCGGTGTCCTCTTGCATCCGAGCTCCAACGCCGGACTGCATTTGAGGTATCTTTTTCAGCCGAGCACCAACGCCGGACTGTATCCGAGCTCCAACTTTGGACTGAATCCAAACTCCAACGTCGGAGAGTATCCGAGCTCCAACGCCGGACTATATCCGAGGTGTCATAGATCACCTTGGCTCAAAAAAGTCGAAGGAGTTTAGCCGAGCTTAATGCCAGAAATGCCCTCTACGGAGCCAACCACTGGCGTCCGAGCTTTATGCCGGACTGCTTCCGGGGTGTCTATTGTAGTCGAGCACCAACGCCGGACTGTATCCGAGGTAGTACACCACCTCGTCCATGGGCTGATTTTTATGAATTTAATTTCGAATTGTGCAATGTAATCTCTGCTGAGATGTATAGCCAGTAGCCCTCAAGGTGCGCGTTGGCCTAATATCCGGATGCACCGAGGAAAAAAATCAAACCGCTGACCCTAGTAGCCTCGCGACTCGTGTCGATTCACAAAATCAGCACGAGGATCAATTCCCAGCTCGACAAAGATACTTAGGAATAGAAACAGCGGTGTGCAAAGTCCATGAGACTTAGGTTGGGTGCGGCCGACCAACCTGAGGATAATAATCTCCTCGAAAACTATATTGCACTTTAAATTTTCTGCATTGGATTGTCAATGCAGTAGCCCCCGAGACACTGGTCGGGTGGCAACACCAGATCAGGGGATCGGTGTACCCCTTTAATATTTGTAAATGATAAGCACGAAGCCCAGTTGCCCCCGAGCCTTAATGTGGGCACGGGTGGCCGAATTAAGGATCGATATCCAAAGTAAAATCACAAATTATGTGTAATGATTCTATTTATCCAAATACTTTTCATCATCAATGCTCAGATCCGCATTGTACAAAACTTTGTTGACCGACCATCTGCTTCCACCTCCTTGGCTAGTAGCCGAGGAGTGTTTGACCTACTTTATAAAGCCTTTACAAGGTCAAAGATTTACGACAAACAAGGCAAACCGGCCATACGGTTTTATAAACAAAGGTACGCAGAGAGATATGTTGTATTACTGTTTAATGTGAGAAACATCTTCCAAAGAAAATAGTCCCGCTATCGGTTCCTTTCTTTGGGTTGTCATGCCAACCATGATCATGAAACCTCACCTCCGATCAATGCAGGAGAAAAATATTGAGGAGTTATTTCGGGAAAGTTCCCAAATTCTATGTTTATTTTGACTCCGCTATGCACCGTTTATCGATTGAAAGTGGCCCATCGTCGGGTTCTACCCCTTTATAGATACTACGCAGGTGTTTACGCAATAACAAGACAACCCTTAGCCGACGCCTCTGCGTGCGAAGGCGGTTGTGTTAGCGGAAAGAGGCAATCAGATATGCGGGCTTTATAACTTTCACTTAGTCATAGGAGCTTAAAGTTGGGAGGCCAATTACTAGCCCCCGGTTAGTGTTCGGCAACAGCCTAGGTCAAGCCGTAAACACTTCGGCCAATGTTATGAACGGCCCGTCATTTAACACAGTCATCGGATAAGTGACCAGTTTACGCTTATTGTGATAGTCAGTTTTTGGCTTTCTCACTGAGGTGCTTAACCATGCGAGCTGGAAGCACAATCGCAGTGGTTCTCCTTTTGCACACCTAGCCGAACAAAGCGGAACATAGGCGTCAAGCACAGGAGCCGGGCAACTCAACTATTGACCGAAGACACAATTCGAAACCAATGCATAGATAGCAATATCTGAGAATATTTTTGCCGAATCTCAAAAGGTTTCTGGCGTTGTACTGTGAGACTTATGCTGGAAACACACAAATTGTTGAAAAGTGCCATAGGCTTGGGAAACCAAAAAACGTCAGTAAAAACTTGACGTCCGAACAAGATCAAGTGTTCGGTGCCAATCCGAAAATTGGTCTTAGAAAAAAAAGGTGCTTATGTCGTGCTTTAATATTACACATCCTATCTCAAAACTTCAAGCGGGTCAGCCTACGGCTTCAACTTCCTATCCCTAAGGCGGGGTACTTCGTTAGGCCATTTTAGCAAACTCTAGCGGCTTTGAGAGAGAAATTAGGCTCCCCGGCTATTGACCACACACTCGCGTCGAAAAAGGAGTGATAGAAAAAGACTTTGCAACGACTAGGAAGAAATCATTTATTATACAACGGCTCATATAAATTGAAGAGCCCCCAAGTGACTTGGGTAAAAGAATTTTTATGTATAATGATCGAAGTACTTGTATCATATCTGTGTTCACCCGAACTTTGAACGCGTCTTAACCGACCGCCGGCTTCTCCCTCTTCGGTCAAGGACCGAAAAGTGTTATGTACTCCACCTGTCAAGAATATCGACGGTGTTTCCGATAACTAGGCAATCAGGCCATAAGGCTGTAATGCATAAAGCGCTCAGGGAACTTATGCTATATTACTCACAAAGTGTAAGAAGCATCTTCGAAGAAAATAGTACCCCCACCGATACCTTTCTTCGGTGCTCATTGTTACTATGAGACTTGTGCAATAGATTTTTTGTACTCATGAGTTTCATTGTGTGCTGACCATAATTGAAAACAATAAGAGCGCTAGCTTTCGGCTTCACCAGTCGAGGTCCGGCTCGGATGACCCGATCGTGACAATCGCAGAGGTGCTCCCTTTACTCCCTAGCCGAACAATCAGGAACATAGGGGTAAACACAGGAGCGAGGCAACCCAGCTTGCAAATCGCTTAAGTCAACATGGCGCATATTGTGGCGTAATACACGAACAAGGAACAAAGCCGTACAAGTGTAATCATTTGCAAGAGGGAATGCTTCACAAAAGAAGCCCCCAAGTAAATGGGGTATTTGAATTTGTGTGTCACAAACAAAGTTTTGACAAGGAAGTTTTTCACAAGCCACTGTTTGCCAAAAAGGTATAATGCTTGGTCGAATCGAACAAAATTTAAAACTGGGATTTTTGAGCGTCAAAGCGACTTAGCTGGTTAATGTGTTCGGCATTGATGACACGGTCCGAGCTTGGTGCGGGACAAGGTCTCAGCCCCCAAGCCCGATGTGGCCGAGCGAAGAGCTCGGCACTCCGAAGTGGCGACATGGTACATCCAATGTGGCGATGTGGAACCCCAGTCCGATCGAGGCGGTGGAGCAGGCTGGCAGTGTGACGCCGAAGTCTCCGGCGTGGGTTAATAAAGTGATGACGAAGCCCCCGGTCCAGCCGATGTGTTGTAAAATGCGTTAGTACGCCGAGGTGACGCTGCCTAATCCGGATCATTTACTTACGCACAAAAAAACAGTGCAAGCCGGAGATAATAGTAATAATAATTTTATTTAAAAAAATCATAGCACAATAAATAATTTATGCAAGGTGAATAATAAAAGAAATATGGCCCGTGCACCGAACACCCGAGTTACGGACACAATGTGTGCGGTACAGCGGCGACATATCGGATCACCCTAAAACGACGGCCTCAAAGTAGACCAGGCTGCAAAACCTGCAGTACCAAAAATCGCTGACGAGCAGAAAATACTCTTTGAAATATTATTAACATGTGCAACACGAATAATTAAAACAATTGCACCTGTCGATTTATCCGACAACGTCGAAACTTGCTAGCAGATGAGATGACGATGGACGAGGGACGTCTTGGCCGGAGTGCATCGGGCCGGACAATTGGAACCGCCAATCCGAACGTGGAGGTCGGTTTGATGAAGGGTCTGACGCGTACATCGGCTGGCCAGATCGATGCAGACGGAAAAGTATGTACAAGCGTCGGCAAAGTATCTCTGCAAAAAAGGTGCGATACAAACCAGCGAAAACAATCGTGTGTTGTAATTTTACGTGCTAAGCAATTAGCCAAGAAAAATAAAATCGTGGCGATGACCACAATGCATCAAGTAGAAAGAAAATAAAACGATGCGGATCGATAATCAGATCACTTTGGCCTTGATCTTTCCAGGAGGATTTACCAATACGTGAAATAGCAGTACTAGCAATTGAATTAAGATTAGTAGTACTTTTAGTCTATGCACTTATCAGCAAAAAGTAGTACTAGTAGAGGACAAGCCGCAACCCAAGTACTGGATTTAAAAAAGGGAGAGAGAGAAATTAGGCTCCCTGGTGCATGTAGTCCTGCTCCCTGTGTGCTTGGGTGCCTCAAAAAGTGGCTTGGTCGGCCGACGTTGCTGCCGAAAGGCCTCGGGATTTGTGTTGCATCTAGTACTAACTGAGGTAGTACTTTGACACTAGTCCGGATAGTTAAATCTTGGGGACGCATCAGGGCTGGACATCCGATTTGTTTACTAGTACGGATAAAGTCCTCCGCATGTGGAACCCTACCGTCGCCCGCAAAGGAGAGCAGATCATATAGATCATCCGTGTCCGTGCATAAATCCATGAACACGAAAACGTAAAATTAGAAAAATTAATCCTTAAAGAAATTAAGTGATGATGAATAGATCTAATCGGAAAGACATCACCTGATTATCCCGTCGAACCGCGACGATCACCCAGCAGGCTCTCAATGAAAGCACCAATGTTGGTGTAAAAACCGGCGGATCTCATAGTAGGGGTCCTAAGCTAGGCGTCCTAGAGCGATGGTAACATGGACACGGGGTTTTACCCAGCTTCGGGCTCTCTTGATGAGATAATACCCTACATGCTGCTTTTGATTGTATTCATATGAGTGTAGTACAGAGTATACGTATCTACCACGAGATTGTAGTAATGAATATTAGATTGTCTATTGACTAGCCTGGCCTCGGTTTATATAAGACAGAGGCCTAGGGTTTAGGAGAGTCCTTGTCTTGGGCATCAAGTCTTGTGGAGTCTTCCTTGTATGCTGCAGGGGTTGTTCGAACTGGCCTATGAGTATGCAGCCATGGGGTCCTCAGCCCAATCTAACTGACCGGGAGACGACGTGGTGAGTACCCCCTAGTCCAGGACACCGTCACCCCTCCTTTCCACTAAAGCCCATTAAGGCCCATATACCTCCCGGGGGCTTCCGATAACCTCCCGGTGTTCCGGTATTATCCCGATCTCACACGGAACCATTCCGGTATCCAAATATAGTCGTCGAATGGATCGATCTTTACGTCTCGACCATTTCGAGACTCCTCGTCATGTCCGTGATCACATCCGGGACTCCGTACTACCTTCGGTACATCAAAACACATAAACTCATAATATAACCGTCATCGAACTTTAAGCATGCGGACCCTACGGGTTCGAGAACTATGTAGACATGACCGATACACGTCTCCGGTTAATAACCAATAGCGGAACCTGGATTCTCATATTGGCTCCCACATATTCTACGAAGATCTTTATCGGTCAAACCGCATAACAACATACGCTGTTCCCTTTGTCATCGGTATGTTACTTGCCCGAGATTCGATCGTCGGTATCTCAATACCTAGTTCAATATCGTTACCGGCAAGTCTCTTTACTTGTTTCGTAATACATCATCCGGCAACTAACTCATTAGTTGCAATGCTTGCAAGGCTTAAGTCATGTGCATTACCAAGTGGGCCCAGAGATACCTCTCCGACAATCGGAGTGACAAATCCTAATCTCGAAATATGCCAACCCAACAAGTACCTTCGGAGACACCTATAGAGCACCTTTATAATCACCCAGTTACGTTGTGACGTTTGGTAGCACACAAAGTGTTCCTCCGCTAAACGGGAGTTGCATAATCTCATAGTGACATGAACATGTATAAGTCATGAAGAAAGCAATAGCCACATACTAAACGATCAATTGCTAAGCTAACGGAATGGGTCAAGTCAATCACATCATTCTCCTAATGATGTGATCTCGTTAATCAAATGACAACTCTTTGTCTATGGCTAGGAAACAGAACCATCTTTGATCAACGAGCTAGTCAAGTAGAGGCATACTAGTGACACTCTGTTTGTCTATGTATTCACACATGTATCATGTTTCTGGTTAATACAATTCTAGAATGAATAATAAACATTTATCATGATATAAGGAAATAAATAATAACTTTATTATTGCCTCTAGGGCATATTTCCTTCATATTTGCCATTTGCCTCTCGTTTTCCTCTCCCCCACTTCACCCTTGCCGTTTTATTCGCCCTCTTTTTCCGTTCGCCTGTTTTTCGCTTGTCTATTGTTTTCTGATGTCACCATGTGCCTTCTATTTGCTTGCATATTTGCTTGCAAAAAATCTATTGATATGGATCCACTTAATGTGTTCTACTTGGATCATCTTCGATCCTTATGCGCTCATGCTGAAACCCCAACTAGCCTAGTTGATGGAAAACTTTAGATGAGCATGCTCATTTTCTGCGTCACCTTTTGTCTGAAAAGGGGAGACTCTTATGGGAGCAAATAAACAGATTGATGTGTTATGCTTGGAATCTTTGTGAAATTTATGATTTTACTCGTTGCTCTGAAGACATTAAGAAACACCTTCCCTACCAATGTGAGTTTAGTGATAATGGAATCGTATCTTCGTATGCTAAGGGTGTTTATAATTACTATGATGTTCAACAAATTGAAGAATTTGTTGCTTTCAAGGGTGCTTATGAAATTGCTTCTTTGATTGAAACGTATGATGCTACTCTTTACAAATCTGAAAATTTTGCCATACTTAAATATTGTTATGATAATTATGCTTCCAATGCCTATGTTAAACCATATATTGAGGACTCCTCCGCTCTCCAAGAAGAGGCTGCTATTTTGCAGGAGTCTACGGAGGAAGAAAATAATGATATGCATGAATCTATAGATAATGATGATTCCGATGATTTGACTGAAATATCCCTTGATGAACATGATGCTTGCTATCTTGTGGCCATGATGCCAATATTTATAAAGATGAATTTGCTATAGTTCCATATGTTAAACATGGGATCGTTGCTATTGCACTCATACTTGATAGTTCATTCGATGAAAAGCATGATTGCAATGATTTTACTATAAATTCTCTTGATGTCAATTGTGCTAATAATATGCAAAACCCTAAGCTTAGGGATGCTAGTTTTGCTATGTATACTACTTGTTGCAATGATCATGATTGGGGTGATTCTTTTTATGATCTTGAAAATTTATTTAAGCCCCATGATGAATATGAGATTGATAATAATGTTTGCAATAGTATTGAAAGTGGGTTTGGAAGAGTGTGAACTTTAGATCTCACATATTTGGATTCTGATCAATCTTATGAAGTTTTTTTTATAAAAGTGGGTTTGGAGAGGTCATGACTTTAGTTAATGTTAATCCCACTATTTTGGAAGAGTGTCAACTTTGCATACATGTGGATCGTGTTGAGAATATTGTATGTGATAGGTATATTGTTGAATTTGATTATGATCCTACATGTAATTATTATGAGAGAGGAAAATACGGTTGTAGAAATTTTCATGTTACAAAATTACCTCTCATTATGTTGAGATTGCTATTGTTTCTTTATCCTTCCTTGCATATGCTAGTTTTTGTTTGCCTTGATAATTTGTTTGCTTATAAAATACCTATGCATAGGAAGTATGTTAGACTTAAGTGTGTTTGTCACATGTTTTATGATGCTCTCTTTGTGCTTCAATTCTTGTCTTTCATGTGAGCATCATTAAAATTATCAATGCCTAGCTAAAAGGCTTTAAAGAAAAGCGCTTGTTGGGAGACAACCCATTTTACTTGCTATTATTCAATAAATCTTTGATCTAGCCTCTGGTTAGATGTGTTTTTGTGTTTTAATTAGTGTTTGTGCCAAGTAAAACCTATAGGATCTTCTTGGATGATAGTTATTTGTTCTTGCTGAAAATTCCAGAAACTTTCTGTTCACGAAAACAATTGTTAAAAATCACCAGAACGTGACAACATACTGATTCCGATTGCAGCATATCAATAAACAAATTATCTAGGTCGTCCTATTTCGGTAGATTTTTCTGAGTTCCAGAAGTTTGCATTAGATACAGATTGCTACAGACTGTTCTGTTTTTGACAGATTCTGTTTTTCGTGTGTTGTTTGCTTATTTTGATGAGTCTATGGCTAGTAAAAGAGTTTATAAACCATAAAGAAGTTGGAATACAATAGGTTTAACACCAATATAAATAAAGAATGAGTTCATTACGGTACCTTGAAGTGGTGTTTTGTTTTCTTTCGCTAACGGAGCTCATGAGATTTTCTGTTGAGTTTTGTGTTGTGAAGTTTTCAAGTTTTGGGTAAAGATTTGATGGATTATGGAACAAGGAGTGGCAAGAGCTTAAGCTTGGGGATTCCCAAGGCACCCCAAGGTAAATCCAAGGACACCAAAAAGCCAAAGATTGGGGATGCCCCGGAAGGCATCCCCTATTTCGTCTTCCTCCATCGGTAACTTTACTTGGAGCAATATTTTTATTCACCACATGATATGTGTTTTGCTTGAAGCGTCTTGTATGATTTGAGTATTTACTTTTTAGTTTACCACAATCATCCTTGCTGTACATAGCTTTTGAGAGAGACACACATGATTCGGAATTTATTAGAATACTCTATGTGCTTCACTTATACCTTTTGAGCTATATAGTTTTTGCTCTAGTGCTTCACTTATATCTTGAGCACTGTGGTGGTTTTGTTTTATAGAAACTATTGTTCTCTCATGCTTCACTTATATTATTTTGAGAGTCCTACAAAACAGCATGGTAATTTGCTTAAGTTGTGAAATTAGTCCTAATATGATAGGCATCCAAGATTAGTAAACACTTTCTTATAAGTGCATTGAATACTAAGAGAAGTTTCATACTTGATAATTGTTTCGAGATATGAAGATGGTGATATTAGAGTCATGCTAGTTGAGTAGTTGTGAATTTTAGAAATACTTGTGTTAAAGTTTGTGATTCTCGTAGCATGCATGTAAGGTGAACTATTATGTGATGAAGTCGGAGCATGATTTATTTATTGATTGTCTTCCTTATGAGTGGCGGTCGGGGACGAGCGATGGTCTTTTCCTACCAATCTATCCCCCTAGGAGCATGCGCGTAGTACTTTACTTCGATTACTAACAGATTTTTGCAATAAGTATGTGAGTTCTTTATGACTAATGTTGAGTCCATGGACTATACACACTCTCATCCTTCCACCATTGCTAGCCTCTCTAGTATCGCGCAACTTTTGCCGGTACCATACACCCACCATTACCTTCCTCAAAACAGCCACCATACTTAACTATTATGGCATTTCCCTAGCCATTCCGAGATATATTGCCATGCAACTTACCATCGTTCCATTTACCATGACACGTTCCATCATTGTCATATTGCTTTGCATGATCATGTAGTTGACATCGTATTTGTGGCAAAGCCACCGTTCATAATTTTCATACATGTCACTCTTGATTCATTGCATATCTCGTTACTCCGCCGGAGGCATTCACATATAGTCATATTTTTGTTCTAAGTATTGAGTTGTAATTCTTGAGTTGTAAGTAAATAAAAGAGTGACGTTCATCATTATTAGAGCATTGTCCCAGTGAGGAAAGGATGATGGAGACTATGATTCCCCCACAAGTCGGAATGAGACTCCGGGCGAAAAATAGAAAAGGAAAAAAGAAAAAAAAGAGGCCGTAAAAAAGATTAAAGGCCCAAATAAAAAAGAGAGAGAAAAAGAGAGAAGGGACAATGTTACTATCCTTTTACCACACTTGTGCTTCAAAGTAGAACCATGATCTTCATGATAGAGAGTCTCCTATGTTGTCACTTTCATATACTAGTGGGAATTTTACATTATAGAACTTGGCTTGTATATTCCAATGATGGGCTTCCTCAAAATGCCCTAGGTCTTCGTGAGCATGCGAGTTGGATGCCCACCCACTTAGTTTATTTTGTTGAGCTTTCATACACTTATATCTCTAGTGCATCCGTTGCATGGCAATCCTTACTCACTCACATTGATATCTATTGACGGGCATCTCCATAGCCCATTGATACGCCTAGTTGATGTGAGACTATCTTCTTCTTTTTTGTCTTCTCCACAACCACCATTCTATTCCACATATAGTGCTATGTCCATGGCTCACGCTCATGTATTGCGTGAAGATTGAAAAAGTTTGAGAACATCAAAAGTATGAAACAATTGCTTGGCTTGTCATCAGGGTTGTGCATGATTAAATACTTTGTGTGATTAAGATAGAGCATAGCCAGACTATATGATTTTGTAGGGATAACTTTCTTTGGCCATATTATTTTGAAAAGACATGATTGCTTTGTTAGTATGCTTGAAGTATTATTATTTTTATGTCAATATTAAACTTTTATCTTGAATCTTTTGGATCTGAATATTCATGCCATAAATAAAAAGAATTACATTGAAAATTATGCCAAGTAGCATTCCCCAACAAAAATTCTGTTTTTATCATTTACCTACTCGAGGACGAGCAGGAATTCAGCTTGGGGATGCTTGATACGTCTCCAATGTATCTATAATTTTTGATTGTTCCATGCTATTATATATTCTGTTTTGGACGTTTAATGGGCTTTATTATACACTTATATATTATTTTTGGGACTAACCTCTTAACCGGAGGCCCAGCCCAAGTTGCTGTTTTTTTTGCCTATTTCAGTGTTTCGAAGGAAAAGGATATCAAACGGAGTCCAAATGGAATGAAACCTTCGGGAATGTGATTTTAGGAAGAAACATGATCCATAGGACTTAGAGTGGACGTCAAGCAATCAACGAGGAGGCCACGAGGCAGGGGGGGCGCGCCCTCCACCCTCGTGGGCCCCTCGTAGCTCTCCCGACCGACCTCCTTCGCCTATATATACTCATACACCCTGGAAACATCATATATGGAGCCAAAACCCTATTTCCACCGCCGCAACCTTCTGTACCCATGAGATCCCATCTTGGGGCCTTTTCCGGTGCTCCGGCGGAGGGGGCATTGATCACGAAGGGCTTCTACATCAACACCATAGCCTCTCCGATGATGTGTGAGTAGTTTACCTCAGACCTTTGGGTCCATACTTATTAGCTAGATGGCTTCTTCTCTCTCTTTGGATCACAATACAAAGTTCTCCTCGATTCTCTTGGAGATCTATTCGATGTAACTACTCTTTTTGCGGTGTGTTTGTCGAGATCCGTTGAATTGTGGGTTTATGATCAAGATTATCTATGAACAATATTTGAATCTCCTCTGAATTGTTTTATGTATGATTGGTTATCTTTGCAAGTCTCTTCGAATTATCAGTTTGGTTTGGTTTGGCCCACTAGATTGATCTTTCTTGCAATGGGAGAAGTGCTTAGCTTTGGGTTCAATCTTGCGGTGCTCGATCCCACTGACAGTAGGGGAAATGACACGTATCGTATTGTTGCCATCGAGGATAAAAAGATGGGGTTTATATCATATTGCGTGAGTTTAACCCTCTACATCATGTCATCTTGCTTAAAGCATTACTCTGTTCTTACGAACTTAATACTCTAGATGCATGCTGGATAGCGGTCGATGTGTGGAGTAATAGTAGTAGATGCAGGCAGGAGTCGGTCTACTTGTCACAGACATGATGCCTATATACATGATCATAGCTAGATATTCTCATAACTATGCTCAATTCTATCAATTGCTCGACAGTAATTCGTTTACTCACCGTAATACTTATGCTATCTTGAGAGAAGCCACTAGTGAAACCTATGGCCCCCGGGTTTATTTTCTATCATATTAATCTCCCATAAACAAGCTATTTCTTTCACCGTTTATTTTGCTTTCTTTACTTTTAGTCTTTATCATAAAAATACCAAAAATATTATCTTATCATCTCTACCAGATATCACTTTTGCAAGTGGCCATGAAGGGATTGACAACCCCTTTATCACGTTGGTTGCAAAGTTCTTATTTGTTTGTGTAGGTGCGTGGGACTCGAGCGTGGTTTCCTACTGGATTGATACCTTGGTTCTCAAAAACCGAGGGAAATACTTATGCTACTTTACTGCACCACCCTTTCCTCTTCAAGGGAAAACCAACGCAGTGCTCAAGAGGTAGCAGCAACATATCTGGTGAAAACTCTCAATCGGTGAAAATTTGAACATCAAACAAATGCTCCTGATCGGAAGTCGGAAGGCACCTGGCCACTTATAGATATATTTAGAGAACTCCCCACATCTGTTAACTGTGTAACCAATAATTCCTTGAATCTCTTTCCTCTGTAACCTGTTTGTCTTCTCCAAGAGATCATGGAGAATCTGCCATAGGCCACACCCTGTTTGACTAAGACAGTGGGGTGGCGCACCGCAACTTGGCTCACTATTGAAGAAGACCTCGGTTACTAGGAGATTTCAACATGATTTTGTATTGTTTGGAAAATGTGATGAAGGATTTTCATGATTGTCTTACATAGTGTGGTTTGGACGACATGGGTTTCATGGGCGACCCCTTTACCTGGAGGAAAGGTGAGATTGAGGAACACCTTTACCGTGCAGTCTGTAATGTAGAATGGGGACATAAATTTCCTTGGGCAGCTGCTATTAATGAAGAACGTGTACATTCTGACCATCGCTCATTAGTTTTGGATATGGATTATTTTGATGGTAATATGTTTCATCCGCCGAAAAGAAGTGTTAATTTTTTTAAGCCAGGTGCCTTAAAGAAGAAACAGTTGGGGAAATTGTCAAGGCTTCCTGGGAAAAGGCAAAACTTGCTAGCATCGGCCCGATGCTTGGAGAGAGAACTGAAGCGATACATGCCGATCTACATTCTTGGGACCGCGAAACTCTGAAGAGACCAAAGCGGAGAATTAATAAATTAAAAAATAATTAGAGAAACTTAAACGTGGTCCTATGATGTTGATTCCTACTCTAGGCAGAACGAAATTATTGTTCTCATTGAGAATCTGTTGGATCAATAAGAAATTTTCTGGTTACAAAGAGGCCGAGAATTAGTTCTGTTACGAAAGCAACTTGTATTACTATGGTGGCAAAGACCAACATGTATACATGTACAAGAGAATGCCAGAAGGCTAGAATACAAAAAGGCCAAAGGCCTTCATGAAGAGCCGCTAGCTGTAACTCAGAAGACACATACTGAAGAGAAATAACATGATCCTGCACAACAGCTCGCACATAAAAAGCATCAACACCAATATGCTTGGTAAGCTCATGCTTCTCAGGGTCCCGTGCAATACTGATAGCACCTGTATTGTCGGACAAGAGGGTGGTAGGTGCATTAACAGAAACACCAAAAATCCTCCAGTAACCATCGTAACCAAGTCACCTCTATCATCATAAGAGCCATAGCTTGCAACTCGGCCTATGCACTCGAACGGGAAACTGCAGTCTGTTTATTCGTCTTCCAGGCAATGAGAGAACCACCAAGAAAAACACAGTAAGCAGAAAGTGAACGGTGATCCGAAGGATCACTTACCCACGTAGCATCTGTATAGGTCTGGAGTTGTAACAAACTGGAACAGGGAAAAAGAGACGATGAAAGATCGTGCCACGAAGATATCGTGGAACACGAAGAAGGTGACTATAGTGAACTGAAGTGGGAGCAGAAACAAACTGACTCAGAATATGGATAAGATAGGAGATATCAGGACGAGTAACAACAAGATAGACAAGACTACCAACAAGATGACGATAACGAGTCGGATCAGACAGGGGCTCACCATCAGAAGCGCGAAGGTGAAGATTGAGCTCCATAGGAGTCTCAACCTGTCTCCGGTACCATGTTATGAAAGCAACTTGTATTATTATGGTGCCAAAGACCAGCATATATACATGTACAAGAGAATGCCAGAATCTAGAATACAAAATGCCAAAGGCCACATAAATATAACTATATAACTCTAACAAGTTGATGCATGGAGATGAAAATACTTCATTTTTCACAACGCAACCACATATAGGAAAAAGAGAAACAATATTAAGAAGATTCTTGATGACTCTGGGTCTGGTGGCAAGATACGGAACCGAAGACCATATCACAGAATATTTTACAGAACTTTTCACCTCAAAAATTGAGCAACCTAATCAGGAGGTTTTATCCCTGGTTCGGAGGAGAGTATCTACTAAGATGAACAATGCCCTCCTCGCTTCATATACGACCGATACGCAAAGCCTTGTTCGATATTGAGGATTTAAAAGCCCCAGGTCCTGATGTTCTACAGTCTATTTTCTCTAAAAGGTTTTAGCCAATGTTAGGAGACGATCTCATCGAGGAGTTTTTGCATGCGGCAAATACCTGCACCCATTAGGCTAGAATGATACTTCGATTGTGATGATCTCGAAAGTCAATTCTCCTAAGAAGGTAACCCAATTTAGGCCAATCAATTTGTGCAGTGGGGTGTATGAAATAATTGCAAAAATGATAGCTTCTCGCCTAAAGGTGTTCCTACCAAATATTATTAGTCCGACTCAAACTGCGCTCGTGCCTGAAGACTGATTACAGATAATGTATTGGTGGCATACGAATGCTTCCACACTATTAAGAAAAGGGGAGAGCGCAAAGAAGGTTTGTGTGCAATAAAACCAGATATGCACAAAGCTTATGGTCGGTTGAGTGAGTTTTTCTCAAGGAGATTATTCTCAAGCTTGGTTTCCGTCAAAATTGTGTAAATTTTATTATGCAATGCGTCTCCACTGTTGAATACCGAATTCAGTTTAATGCAGAGGAAAGTGAGAATTCTAAACCTACTATGGGTCTGAAGCAGGGAGACATGTTATCTCCTTACCTTTTCTTGTTACGCACGGAGGGTCTGACTACCCTATTAACACATGCGGAAGAAAACAAAAATATTTCAAGAGCGAAGGTGTGCAGAGACGCACCACCTATTACGAATCTTTTCTTTTCCGTTGACTCTTTAATCCTTATGAAAGCAAATTTGCAAAGTGTGGAAGCGCTAAAATCAGTTCTAGATTCGTATTGCACGGGCTCGGGGCGGCCTCGGGACAGATGGTCAGTGTTGACAAATCCAATATCTTTTTTAGTCCTAATACGAGTGTGGAGACTAGAGGGAAAATGTGTACAACTCTTAATATCATGACTGAGGCCTTAAACAATAGATATTTAGGACTGCCCGCCAATGTGGGATTAGATAAAACCGATTGTTTTCAGTACTTAATTGATCGATTGTTAAGAAAATCAGTGGTTGGAAGGAAAAACTTCTTTCAGCCGGAGGAAAGGAGATTCTGCTCAAAGCGGTCATTCAAGGCATACCCACCTACGCAATGTCGGTCTTTGAAATTCCTAAGAAAAATATGCAAAGGAATTATTGACGCGATGACACATTTCTGGTGGGGAGACGAAGACAACCATAGGAGGATGCATTGGATGGCTTGGTGGAAAATGTGTGTACCCAAGAATCAAGGAATAATTGCTTTTTGTGATATCCCTGTTTCAGTTTGGCTATGCTCACTAAACAGGCTTGGCGTCTTATCGAGAATCCTGATTCTCTATGTGCTACTATTCTGGAAGTCAAATACTACACTGATGGTGATTTGTTGAACACTAATCTAAATAAGGGTTCTTCCTTCATCTGACAAAGTATTATGGCGGGTGTTACTTCTCTGAAAAGTGGTCACATTTGGCAAGTGAGGAATGGTCAGAATATTAACATTTGTAAGGATGCATGGATTCCAAATTGTGCAAACCAAAAAATTATTACTCCTAAGGGAGGTTCGTTGTTATCTAAGGTAGTAGATTTGATTGACAAAACCTATGGCCTATCAATGTTCAATGAGTACTCGCGTTCCCTATCTCGCAACATGATATGCCAGATTTCGTAGCTTGAAATTTCACACAAAATGGTACATTTCGGTCCGATTTGCTTATTTTGTGGAATGGGACCATCAATATGGAAACGAGTTACATCATAGATGGGATGTACCACAATTAATCCTATTTGGTGTAGGATTTGGAAACTTTCTTTCTCGGCAAAGGTTAAAATATTTATTTGGCATATGCTACATGACACTCTTTCGTGCCATGTTGCGCTAGCCAATAGACATGTGGATGTTTACCAATTTCCTGCTCGCTCATCTGGATTAGAAGACACAAAGCATTTGTTATTTCTATGCAACAGAGAAAAAGAAGTGTGGAGAAGGCTGGGGATGGGTGATATTATCGACAGAGCTTGTGAAGTAGATCATGCAGGTGAGGCGGTTTTGGAATATTTTCTCCCAATGCCAAATCAGGAGTTGTGTATTATGGCTAACTAGAATATCGTGAAATGTTTGCCATATCAGCCTAGTACTTGTGGTTGGAAATACGTAAATTGGTTCACAAGGAGACAACTCAAAAAGCACACCAAATTTCCATGTGGATCCGGGCTCTTACGACCAATTTTGTTACTGCTTCCTCGCTAAAGGTTTCCATGAAAAGAGGAGGATGGTCTTGCCCTTCACTGGGATTTGTTAAACTTAACGTTGATACTTATTTTGACCATGACTTAATCCGGGGTACGATGGGGGCGGTCTTAAGAGATGACAAAGGTAAATTTATTGTTGGGGAAATGGTAAGATTGACTGGTGCATAGATGTATTGGTGGCTAAAGCTCTGTCCCTAAAATTCGGTCTATCGCTGGTGCAAAGGAGTCTTCTCTAGTGACATTTTAAATCAAAATTGTTAATCCCTCAAGATCTCACGCTGATGATTCTCCCATTGATGTATATCTTAACTTCACTTAATCCACTGCTCGTGAAAACTGTCATTGCTTTCCTCAATCCTTATGCTTTCTGCTTAGGTGTCCCTTGATCCGGATGTCCCAATCGATCCGATCAATTAGGTAGGCAAATGGTACCCTAACCTCTGACACTAACTTGTTCAAACATACATCAATTTGCATCCCCGAGATAGATCCAGTTGTATTTTGTCTTAATGATTTAGAAGTCCCCTTCGCTTATCCCGCCCTTGTAAAAGATCTTTAAATCCCAAATCAAAAAAATCTGGAATAGTGCTCTCCTAGATACACTCTTTGAACAACCTGCTGCCAACGTCATAAAACAGACTCCCATTATCCAATGTGAAGATGATGATATCCTCTGATCTAACTCCAACATGTAAATGCAAATCAAAATTAGCATATAGACTTTGCCTTCTGGTTATGCACGAACAAGGCGAACCTAGACCAAGACAGGTACCCTCACATATCAAGGCGATTCTCCAAGAGATTTGAAAAAACAAGCACATACCTCATAGAGTTCAAACTTTTGGATGGCAAATTATTAGACGGGCAATCCCCACAAGTAAAAGAACCGGTTGATTTTCTAAACACATAAATAAATATTGCTCCAGGTGCAATGAAGAAGAAGATGATTTGTATCTATTTTTCTATTGCACCTTTGCTCGAGTTTCTTGGTTTGCTCAGCCTTGGTGTATCCGAATAGATGTATTGATCCAAAAGTTGAAGCCATCCAAACTCTTCTTTCCATAAACCACCCTCACGCTCCACTAGAGAACATTCTGACTTTCATGTGGTGTTTATGGAAATCTAAAAATGATAACAGGTTTGATAAGAAGACATGCACACCTCGACAAGTTCACCACACGACACAAGCAATTGCATCAAACCAAGAAGGGAATTACTTAGAGCAGGACCAACACAAAAACAAATTACACAGTCTGGACAAAGAGCTCATATACCCAACAGGGAGATTCAATCAAGATAGATCTCTTCATCCCAGGAGTCAAAATCTTCTCTGATGCATCATGGAAAAATGCCAAAATTCCAGGTCATGTTGCAGGAACTATGATACGTCTCCAACGTATCTATAATTTTTGATTGCTCCATGCTACTTTATCTACTGTTTTGGACTATATTGGGCTTTATTTTCCACTTTTATTTTACTTTCGGGACTAACCTATTAACCGGAGGCCCAGCCCAGAATTGCTGTTTTTTTTGCCTATTTCAGTGTTTCGAAGAAACGGAATATCAAACGGAGTCCAAACGGAATGAAACCTTCGGGAACATGATATTCTCACCGAACATGATCCAGGAGACTTGGAACCTACTCCAAGAAGTGCCAGAGGCGGTCACGAGGGTGGAGGGCGCGCCCCTACCTCGTGGGCCCTCTAACACTCCACAGACGTACTCCTTCCTCCTATATATACCTACATATCCCCAAACGATCAGAACAAGAGCCAAAAACCTAATTCCACCGCCGTACCTTCCTGTATCCATGAGATCCCATCTTGGGGCCTGTTAGGAGCTTCACGGAGGAGGCATCCACCATGGGGGGCTTCTACATCAACACCATAGCCCCTCCGATGAAGTGTGAGTAGTTTACTTCAGACCTTTGGGTCCATAGCTAGTATCTAGATCTTGATGGGGTCCACCCTAGGAGGGGGTCTTGAATCCGCTTGGGGGATCTTCTCCGAAGAGGTCCTGAGCTCCGAGGAGAAGTAACCAAGTGGATGAGCAAGGCTCTCACACAAACATGAGCTAAACCAATGCTAACCCTAGAAAGGTGGGGACGAAAGAGTATATATAGTCTAGGGGCGAAGGGGTACAAGGGTTGCGGCCCCTAACGAAGTCAACACACAGGCGTCGGACGTCCGGAAGGCGTCGGACTTCCGGAGGCTTGGGACGGTCCGGACGTCCGGTCGGGCTCGGGCGTCCGTAGAATCAGCTCTGTCGTGGGCGCGTCGGGCGTCCGGAGGGGGTCGGTCGTCCGGAGCTTCGTGACGGTCCGGACGTCCGGAAGTCATCGGTCGTCCGTAGATTTGGTTCGGGCGTTCATCGGTCGGACGTCCGGAGGTTTCGGTCGTCCGTAGTTTCGGTTCGGGTGCCCAGCTGCCGGACGTCCGGAGGGCGTCGGTCGTCCGTGGCCTGGGAGTCGTCGAACGTCCGATGCCTGTACCTTCAGCAGCATCTCTTCTTCTTCTTCAATATGCTTGGGGTCCTCGCCGTCTTGGCTCTTGCAAGTAGTTGATCCTTGGCTCACCTCCATGTACCTGATTACACATAGAGTCTCCGAATGAGGTAGTAGCCATGTCTCGTGAGTAGGAAGAGGGAGTTCGGAGAGGAGCGAATTCACCTTATCTTTGATAGCCTTAGCTCGGGCTCTTGTCATGGGTCCAAGTGGCGTTGAGGGAGATGTAGGCACGTCCATGGGGATGAGTGAGGGATGCTCCGCATCACTGACTTTCCCAAAAGTCATCATTCATCAGGGGTGTTGTGCATCCAATGTCCACGTCCTCATCTTCTTCACTCATTTATTCAACGCCGGCCTCTTCAGCTGTGAACTGAGGCATGAGCAATGAGACAACTGGGGTTGAAGGGATTGTATCCACTTCAATTTCTTCATCCAACTGCTCTGAAGAAGCAGCAGGAGGAATATCTTTATCGGATCCGCTGGGGATCGCATAGTCTTCACCAAAGGGTACAAGATCCTTTGATGGCATGCATGAGACTGGAGCAACATCAATTGGATTCTCAAAAGAGCTTGTCAATTTCTTCATCTTCTTCGGAACTAAAGATTCTAATGAAGTTGATGCTTTCCTTTTCTTCACAGTTGCACGCTCCGCAGCCTTGGTCTTCTTCACATTTGATACAGAAGGAAGAATTATACTTGGTGTAGGTGCAGAAGGAGTAGAGGAAATTGGTTCAGTTTCTTCACGCACAACTGATGCAGTTGCCCTGGCATTGTCAGTTTCTTCAGGCACAGCGGTTGAAGCTTCAGCTGGCCTATCTTGTTCTTCAGGCGCAACACTAGTGGTTGCCTGGCGATTTCATCGTGGTGGAATGCGGTCATCACGGTACTAGCGATTTCATCGTGACCTGATTTTCATCGGCCGGTGGTCTTGGCATGTTCTTCTGTAGGTCGGCGGATGCCTCACCGAGAAATTTCTTGTTGCGATGGTGCTGCAACATTGGTAGTGAACTTCTCAGTTATCTTCACAAATCTGACCTTGCCTCCAAGCCAGTCAGCATAGTAGCGATCAGATTCATCACTCAGATTCTTGATCTCTGATTGCAGAGCTACAAGTTCTTCAGGTGAAAGCTTCAAGACGTTTTTCTTCAGAAAGCGCTCTTTCTTGTATTGCGCTTTCTTCACCTTCCTCCCCTGTTAATATTTCCATTTTCTTCATCAATGAAGGCAGTCAACACATGACTTTGACCAGGAGTGAGGTTCATCTCAGGCAGAGGTGTGTTGTGGTCCTTGTGCCACAAGTCGATGAAGTCGAGGATCAACTTTCGATCCAGCATCAATGGCACATCACTGCATTTCGCTCTAGCGGCCCTGTGTTGCCTGTCTCTGATGATTTCAACGAGTTCTTCATCATCAGCTTTGTAGTCATCAGACGGTACTTGGAAGGCGACCTGCTTCTTGTGAGGACTTGGTCGAGAACCTCATCCAGCAGTGGCCTTACTCTTCAGCAGAGTGGGGCCAGTTGAGAAATTTGGAGGAGCTGAAGAACTAGGAGAGGTTCCTGAGGCAATAGAGATGCCTGTTGTCCTTTGGCACGAGGCGAGATGCGCACGGGCTGTGGATTTGGAAGGAGGAGCTAAGGACTTTGGAGGAGCTGGAGCAGCATGAGGAATTGGCCGTGAGGGCTTTGCAGAACTGGGCCGTGAGGGCATTGCTGAGGAGCTTGGCCATGAGGGTATAGAAGTTGAAGCACTATGTTTTTTAGCAGGCTTCTTGGTCATAGCCTTTTTAGGCTTGCTAGCAGAGGCCTAAGAAGTGGCAGCAACAGAATCTTCATTAAATTTCTTCACTGCTTCTTTTGCCATTTTGGCCAGCTTGACTTGGCGCTTGGCCCATTCCTTGGGAAATTCCTCACCTCTTTTGATGCTAGAGGGATCTTCCACGCCCTATCTTGGCAGAGGAAGACAGCTACGGCGGCGGCGGAGTGAAGAAATCCGCAGCCGGCGCGAGTACGACGGCGACAAGGTCAAGGCAGTGAAGCTCTTGCTCACCAGCGACGATGGAAGTAGCGGCGGCGCTAGGGAGGGAGTGAGGTCGAGCAGAGTAAAAACAAAGTGAGGAAGGGAGAGGGGTAGTTATAGCCGTGGTGAAAAACTGCTTGCCTGAAGAAATGGGATGAACATGCCCCTAACTGTAACATCCCAAATTTCCCATTTGGAATGTTTTACAATTATAGCTAAGCATCTATGCATTATTGTTTGAATTGAGTGACATTTGAATTATTTCAGAGGCTTTTGAGTTGGTTGGAATTTGAATTCAAATTGGCGGTTGAATTTACTTCAAAACAATGCCCCGACAAATACTTGAGAAAAAGTATGAGAGGAGTAAACATGACACTCCAAAAATGTCAGAAGAAAAGTTTTGCCAAAAAAGATTGAATTCAAATTTGATTTTATTTGGGATTTCTAGAAAATGTTTTTTTAAGAGTTTGAGTTTTGCCCCTGGAAAAATGTCCAAGTTGTAGGGTAAATTCCCCTGATAATTTTGATATATATATGTCCTATATAAAATATATATATTATATATATTCCCGCTCTCCTAATTAAAAAATAGGAAAAGAAAAAAACCCCAGGCGCCACCAGGCTAACTGCCCAGCCAGCTGAGCGCAGCCTTGCCAATGCAGCCACCAGTCACGAGCCGGCCTGCCCCGAGCCGCCGCGCCCAATTCCTCTTCCCCTCGGTCGCCCGACCGAAACCCCTCCTCCCTCTCTCGCTGACGCCCCGGGCCCGCCCTCGTCTCTTTCCCCTCGCCCACGCCTCCCCACGCCCGAACCGCCGCCGCCGCCGGAATCCCGGAGATCGCGGGATTCTTCCCCGATTCGCCCCGCCGCCAAGTCGACCCGCCCCTATATAAACCTCTCCCTCACCCCGTTCCGCCCCTCCCGACCCAGAAACCCTCTCCCTACTTGAAATCGCTCGCCGAGCAGGCGCCCCCGCCATTGCCGCCCACCGAGCTACTCCGACCCCGAGCTCCAACGACTTCACCCCGACCTCCTCGAGCCGCCCGGCACGGACGTCTCCGTCGTCATCCCCGACCACCGAGCCACAGCGCCGTCGCCGCCTCGAAACCGCCGTCGTCCGTCGCCATCGTCGCCACCGCGGTAAGCCGCCGGAATCCCCCACCACCGTTCGATCTAAAACCTAGGGCCTAGATTAGATCTACGAAGGGGTAGGTTTTATTTTAAAAAAAGGCCGGTTTAGTTACGGTTTAATTTGGTTTAGTTAGCGGTTTAGTTGGACAGACCCGATCGGTTTATTTTCTGTTAACCGCGGGCACGCTTTAGTTATATGACGCCCGAGCGTTAGATAGGCCCGTTAGCGCTAGTTTTTCTTTTTTTTGTTATTTTTTTTCGTTTCGCTTTTAATGAGAATAGTTCGATTTTGTAAAATCCATATCTTTTAGGTTACTTAATATTTTTAGTTGATTCTTTTTTGTTAGTTTGTAAATTTGTTGTAGCTTCTGTAGAAAATATGTTTGGCCATGTTTAAATTATTAGAAATTGTTTTATTTTTGTTTTAGACAGATTATTATTTCTACTATAAAATGAGTTAGGATTATTTTATTTTAGTGATTCTTTTGTACGCTTTGTTTTGACTTTGCCTAGCAGTAGGAATTTATTTGGGTATTTTTGATAAAAAAATAGTTTTAGTCGAAATCATGTGTTTCTTGTTTATTTAACTAGCTACTGTTTTCCTATTGTTTTATTTAGTAAATAATTTTATTTTACCTATATTATAGTTTATTTTAGATTATTTCGTAGTTTTAGAACTTGAACTTTTATTTACAGAAAATAAAAAGTTTATTTTATTTTCTTGTTAGTTGTTGGCTTGGATTTCTTCGAGTTTTCTTTGGTGTTGGTTTGATTGTTTTGTGTGTTTTATGTTAGCATGCTGTTATGTTAACTGATTGTATGTTTGTATGCTTATATGATTATTGTTTGCTTCGGTAGAATTTCCGGAGTGCGAAGCCTGCTATCACGAGTCCCTAGCTTTCGAAGACCGTCGGCCAGGCAAGTCATTTGATCATGTTTTCTTTTACAATACCTATGATTTTATTGCATTAGAATTATACCTCCCCACTATGCATGCAGTAGGAGAATTTTAAGTTATGTTCTTGAGTAGTATCATGAGGTAGGATGAAACCAATTCCCTTGTTACCATGGCCCGGGACGAAGTAGTTTAATTTTGCTATGCTCGTAGACGGGGTTGGTTGAGTGATTCATAAGGGAGATGTGAGAGTCAAGATGATGACAACCCCATGACTTCAAGCTCAAGATGGACTTCAAAATTCACTCTTGGGTGGAGGACGGTTGACGGGCACCTGGAGAAACCAGTGGTGGCAGGGATGCATGGAGAAGCGCCATGACATCTTGCGGAAAGCTTCACCCAGCCACGAAGAGACGGATGGATACCCCATTGACCGGAAGCTTACATGTGCAGCCGCAAGCCATTATGGGCTCGCTTGGTCGACCCTAGGTGTGACTCGCCGGACGGTGCTACGAGATGTAGAAGAACGGTAGGATTGGATGGGCACCGCAAGGACCTGCAGGAACTCTTCGGAAGACCTGTTTACGTTCGTCCCGTCTTCAAACACCATGAAGTGCGAAGACTTAAAGGAGGGAACATTCTTATGGTAAAGTGCGCAAACCTCTGCAGAGTGAAGATCTAATAGGTTAGCCGTGTCCCGATTCTGGACAATTTGAGCCTCTGGAACTTGGAGTATTTCGGATATCTCAACACCGAACTTAATAAATTAATTGAGGGGTTATTTAATAATTGGGAATGAGACATTGGTTGGCGGAACCATCTCAATAACTACCAACATTTTGTAGTATTTGCAAACAAGTCCTTGTTGTAGGGAAAAGCGGCTTTTTCAAGAAAAACAATGAAACTTAGAGCCCCATGTACCAAATTGCATATAGTGTTAGTAATTTTTATTGTTGTTCTCTCTTTGACTTGCCGCATATTCAAAATGCTGACCTACACGGCTGCAACGTCTTATGTTGCGAGAGGAGTTTTCCGATCGGGAGTGAGGCTACGATCCACGCTTGGCGATTGCCCTATGGAGTCGGATGGACTCGCTTATTCGCTCACGCCCGCAGCTTTATTTAGTTTATTTCTCATGAGTTGGCCTTCGGCCGAATTTATTCTATTGTAATAAAGACTCGATATGAGAATCGTGTAATAAATTCAGGTGTGATTGAACTTTGAATATTTTCATCAATGTACTATGTGTGCCAGCATGATCTTGGGATGGTACAACTACACAGAGACTTGACCGATTTTGGGTCGGGTCGCTACTGAAGATGGTATCGAGCACACTGACCGTAGGGACGTAACCCCTAGGATCGGAAAGCCATAGGAAGAGACTATTTATTTTATGTCCTTATCATTCCGTAATTTTCCCTGCTCATTTCTCGACTTCTCTCCGATTTTCAACATTCTAGATGGTCCGAGTTCACCCCAGTTACGCTACGGAGTTTTGTCACCAGATGATACGATGCCTCTAGGCAAGAAGCTGTTTCAGATCGAGAAGAAGCTGAAGATAGCTCTACCCTCAATCACCGGAAGCCTACCAATGCACTTCCGACGGATACTCGCTACAGGATTAAGGTGCACATTCCAGGGAGGACCTTCGGAGGACATTCAGAGCCCATTGACTTTGAGTTTACCGATTTCAGTTGGATCCTCGGAAGAGACATGGCGATTTATCATACACTTGGACATCTCCGAGAAGAGTACAGGGCCGAGCTCGACCCATCAGACCTCGCCATGATATCTCGCAGAGCTAGGAATGGAGATATCATCCGTACCGTAGAAGACAACTCCATTCTCTCATATGTCCAAGACTTGGAGAGTCTCCTCAGGAAACGGGAAATCCGCATCGCCAGTAACTTCGAAGGTACACAGGAGGCTGTTGTTCCGTGAACTGAACCGGAGGAGAAAGCACACGCGGACTTCCTTGACCATGAAGAAGAAATCAAGGATTTCATGGAGAGAGTCGACAAGTCAAGATGGATGTTGCCGCATTAGAGGAAAAGATGGACCTGGAGAAGACCTTTTTCCGAGTGGAGATGACGGACCTCGTGAGCAATGACCAGGATTATGAAGAGAGCTCCACCGAAGAAAGCCGCAAGAGGAGGCGCCACACCAGAGGACGCCACACCGGAGGACGCCACACTGAAGGACGCAAGGATAATTGACGAAGACATTTAGTCGACCGCCATGGTATTTTATTTTTCCGTCGATCGCTTAGGGCCGTTATTTTCGATTAGTCGTGAGAATTTGTAATCCGAGATTGAACCATGTTTGAGATGATTGAATAAATGATTGGTTATGATTGTGCATTCATATGGGTAGTGATATTTTCTCATTAGATCCTTTTTCTATTCTAATTTTCTCATCCACTCCAAAACACCAGATGCCTCCGAGACGTGACCCGGTCTCAACTTTCCGCCGAGCTCACCCGGTGATCCAAAGCAGCAGAATGCCCTTATGCAGATGCTCATCCAGAACCACAACAACAACAACAACAACAATCCACCGCCAACACCCCCTGTTGACAACTTGTCCCGCTTCCTAAGGCTGAATCCGCCAGTGTTCTCTAGCAGCACTGAGCCGATTGTGGCCGATGATTGGGTCCACAATGTCGGAAGGGAGTTAGCCACTGCTGGATGCACAGATGCAGAGAAGATGCGCTTTGCCGCACATCAGCTTGATGGACCTGCAGCCTCTTGGTGGGAGAACTACACCGCCACTTATCCCATCGCCACCATCACGTGGGATCGGTTCCAACAGGCTTTCCGCACCGCCCATGTCTCAGCTGGAGCCATGAGTGCGAAGAAGCGTGAGTTCCGCAACTTACGCCCGGGGAACCGTCTTGTGGGAGGCGATCGTGGATGAATTCAGCAAGTTAGCTCGCTATGCCCCGGATGATGTGGCCACGAGATGCCGCCAAAGCAGGAAAAAGTTTCTCGAGGGACTCAATGACGAGCTGGGAATGCAGCTAATGGTGGCTACTTTCAACAACTACCGTGAGTTGGTAGACAAGGCCACCATACTCGAAGGCAAGCAGCAGCAGATTGATAGCCGCAAGTTTAAAGTATGGCTGTGGGAAGTACAACTCGGAGCTCAAGAAGCCCGTTATGCCCCATACTGGAGGGCATACCCATCACACCCATGGAGGACATAACCTTGGAGGAATGGGAACAACCGCAACCACGACAACAAGTTAGGTAATGGAAACGGCAATGGCAACCAAAGATCGCCCCGCCTCGGAAGGATCTCGAGTCACATCACTGCTTCAAGTGCCGTAAAACAGGGCACTATGCCACCGACTGCCCGGAGGCCAAGCAGGAATGGAAACGGCAATGGAAGCTCAGCAAAGAAGCCCAACCCTTTTCCTCGTGCTCAGTGAACCACATTGACGTGGAGGACGTCTATGATCAGCCAGATAATCGTGGTTGGTAAGTTTTTATTAAATTCACATCCAGATTGGTACTCTTTGATTACGGTGCAACGCATTCATTTATATCAAGGGTAGTTGTGGAAAAGTACGGGTTGCCCACTAGAACCCTTAGAAGCCCTCTTCACGCCGGTTCCCAGGAGGAGAAATGATGGCAGGCTTAGGCTGTCATGCAACCCTTAACATCGAAAACCATAAATTTCCGCAGAGACCTCATAGTATTGGAAACCCAGACCTTGGATGTAATCCTAGGCATGGATTGGTTGACGAAGTTTGAAGGAAACATAGATCGTGCCCGCAAGACGATTTTGCTCACCACTCCCGGAAAGAAGAGGATCAAGTATGTATCCAGACGTATCCCGATGAAGAATCAGTGAATTCCCTCACGGAGTTGTTCAGAGCAAGTGCGATGGTGCAAGATTTTCCCGATGTGTTTCCGGAGGAATTACCAGGAATGCCACCGGACAGAGACATTGAATTTCTGATTGAGTTATTGCCCGGCACAGCCCCAATATCCAAGAGACCCTATCAGATGCCCCCGAACGAATTGGAAGAGATCAAATAGCAAATTAATGAGCTATTGGAGAAGGGATATATTCGGCCAAGCTCGTCACCTTGGGGAGCCCCAGTTCTTTTGGTAGAGAAGAAGGATGGAACCCTGAGAATGGTTTTGGATTATCGTTCGTTGAACGACGTGACCATCAAGAACAAGTACCCTCTGCCGATGATTAATGATCTATTTGATCAGCTAGTTGGAGCCAAGGTATTCTCCAAGATCGATCTTGGATCAGGGTATCATGAGTTGAAGATCTGTGAAAAGGATATACCTAAAACAGCATTCACCACCAGGTATGGTTTATATGAGTATACCGTCATGTCATTCGGATTGACTAATGCCCCTGCATAATTCATGAATTTGATGAACAAGGTATTTATGGAATATCTGGACAAGTTTGTCGTGGTGTTCATCGATGATATACTGATTTTCTCCAAGAGCGAGGAAGAGCATAAGGAACATTTGCGTCTAGTTCTGGAGAAACTCCGAGAACATCAGTTGTATGCCAAGTTCAAGAATGTGAATTTTGGCTAAAGGAAGTCGGATTCCTCGGACATGTTATTTCAGGAGAAGGAATAGCAGCTTGACCCCACCAAGGTTGTATCACCACCGATTGGCGATCACCCACCTCTCCAAGAAGATCCGCGGTTTTCTCGGACTCGCAGGATATTATCGGAGGTTTATTGAGAATTTCTCGAAGATTGCCAAGCCCATGGCGAGCTGTTGAAGAAGGACGCCAAGTACATTTGGACCGAGGATTGTGAAGCCGCCTGTGAATTGAAGAAAGCGTTTGGTTACAGCCCCAAGATTGATTTTGCGGACATACACAAGGATTACTGTATATTGTGACGCTTCTCGCCAGTGGACTCGGAGGAGTACTCATGCAGGAAGGAAAAGTTGTAGCTTATACCTCCGACAGCTACGACCTCACGAGATGAATTACGCCACACATGATTTGGAGTTAGCAGCCGTAGTGCATGCACTCAAGACTGGAGACATTTCCTTATCGGAAATAGTTGTGATGTTTACACATCATAAGAGCTTGAAGTATATTTTCACACGTAAAAGAGTTGAACCTCAGGCAGAGGAGATGGCTAGAGTTAATCAAGGACTATGACATGAGATTGCATTACCACCCAGGAAAGGCTATGTTGTAGCAGATGCCTTGAGCCGTAAGAGTTATGTGAATACTCTTATAGCGGGAGGATTACCCCAGGAGTTAGTCGATGACCTCAGAGATCTCCGACTGGAGATAGTTCCGAGAGGATATGTTGCAGCTCTGGAAGTTCAGTCCACTTTGGCCGAAAGAATTCGTGAAGCCCAGAAGTCGGACAAGGAAATTGATGAGATAAAGAAAAGGATGAATGAAGGAAAAGCTAAAGGGTTTCGTAAGGATGAATACAGAGCTATATGGTACGAGGACTGTATTTATGTGCCCAATGATCCCGAACTCAGGAAGCTAATTCTTTAGGAGGCTCATGATTCACCGTACTCGATTCACCCCGGTAACACCAAGATGTATCTGGATTTGAAGGAAAGTTTCGGTGGATGTATGAAGAAGGATATTGCTGAGTACGTAGCAATATGCGATGTTTGCCAACAGTAAAGGCGGAACATCGAAGCCGCAGGGTTACTTCAACCCTTGCCGATTCCCGAGTGGAAATGGGAAAAACTTGGAATGGATTTTATCACAGGATTACCCAGGACCCGTTCAGGTTATGATTCCATCTGGGTAGTGGTTGATCGATTGACCAAGGTAGCCCATTTCATTCCCGTGAAGACTACCTATACCAGCGCTAAGTTAGCCAAGATATACATGACCAGGATCGTATGTATGCATGGAGTTCCGAGGAGTATCGTGTCAGATAGAGGAACACAATTTACCTCAAAGTTTTGGAATCAGTTGCATGAAACATTGGGTACGAGGCTGGAGTTCAAGATGAGCTTTTCATCCGCAGTATGATGGACAGACCGAGAGAGTCAACCAGATCCCGGAGGACATGTTGAGAGCTTGTGCGCTAGACTATGGGTCTAGCTGGGATGATAATTTGCCATACGCAGAGTTCTCGTGACAATAACAGTTATCGAGACCAGTCGAAGATGGCCCCTTTCAAGCTCTATACGGAAGGAGGTGCGAGAACACCATTCTTTGTGGGATGGTGTTGGAGATCAAGACTTTTCGGTCCCGATCTTATCGTAGATTCCAAAGAGAAAGTCAAGCTGATTCGAGATAGGCTCAAGGTAGCTCATCGAGGCGTAAGAGTTATGCCGACAAGAACGCAAGGAAGTAACATACTGAAAGTGAGACCGGGCATATCTTCGTGTGTCCCCACTTCGTGGAATCAAGAGGTTCGGTGTTAAAGGAAAGTTAGCACCTCGGTTCATTGCCCCCTACAAAATCCTCGAACGTCGTGGAGAAGTTGCTTACAAGTTGGAATTGCCGGAAGGATTGTCTGGAGTTCACGATGTCTTCCATGTTTCTCAGCTGAAGAAATGCCATGCCGAGATGGCCGATATTCCGTTAAGAGATACAGTGCCCCTAGAGGCCATACAGCTCGACAATGACCTGACTTATGAGGAGAAACCCGTCCGAATCCTCGAGACTGCAAACAGAGTCACCCGCAGCAAGATCATCAAGTTTTGCAAGGTGCTGTGGAGTCATCATTCCGAGGAGGAAGCCACCTGGGAGCGAGAAGAAGACTTCCGCCGAGACCACCCGCACCTATTTGCTAGCCAACCCGAATCTCGAGGGCGAGATTCATCTTAAGGTGGGTAGGTTTGGAACATCCCAAATTTCCCATTTGGAATGTTATACAATTATAGCTAAGCATCTGTGCATTATTGTTTGAATTGAGTGACATTTGAATTATTTCAGAGGCTTTTGAGTTGGTTGGAATTTGAATTCAAATTGGCAGTTGAATTTACTTCAAAACAATGCCTGACAAATACTTGAGAAAAAGTATGAGAAGAGTAAACATGACACTCCAAAAATGTCAGAAGAAAAGTTTTGCCAAAAAAGATTGAATTCAAATTTGATTTTATTTGGGATTTCTAGAAAATGTTTTTTTAAAAGTTTGAGTTTTGCCCCTGGAAAAATGTCCAAGTTGTAGGGTAAATTCCCCTGATAATTTTGATATATATATGTCCTATATAAAAATATATATATTATATATATTCCCCCTCTCCCTAATTCAAAAAAAATAGGAAAAGAAAAAAAAAACCCAGGCGCCAATATTGACCCGGCCAGCGTCAGCCTTGAGGGCCAATGAGGCGACCAGCCCGGCCGAGCCCGGCCGAGCCGCGCGCCCGATTCCTCTTCCCCTCGGTCGCCCGACCAAAACCCCTCCACCCTCTCTCGCTGACGCCCCGGGCCCGCCCTCGTCTCTTTCCCCTCGCCCACGCCTCCCCACGCCCGAACCGCCGCCGCCGCCGGAATCCCGGAGATCGCGGGATCCTTCCCCGATTCGCCCCTCCTCCAAGTCGACCCCGCCCCTATATAAACCTCTCCCCTCACCCCGTTCCGCCCCTCCCCGACCCCCGAAACCCTCTCCCCTCGCCACAATCGCCCTTGAGCCGAGCGGCGCCGCGCCATTGCCGCCCCACCGAGCTACTCCGACCCCCCGAGCTCCAACGACTCCACCCCCGACCTCCTCGAGCCAGCACTCACGGACGTCTCAAGTCGTCCCCGACCACCGAGCCACCGCGCCGTCGCCGCCCGAGCCGCCGCCGTTCCGTCGCCGTCGCCGCCACCATGTAAGCCTGAATCCCCACCACCGTTCGATCTAAAACCTAGGGCCTAGATTAGATCTACAAAGGGGTAGGTTTTATTTTAAAAAAAGGCCGGTTTAGTTACGGTTTATTTTGGTTTAGTTAGCGGTTTAGTTGGACCAACCCGATCGGTTTATTTTCTGTTAACCGCGGGCACGCTTTAGTTATATGACGCCTGAGCGTTAGATAGGCCCGTTAGCGCTAGTTTTTCTTTTTTTTGTTATTTTTTTTCGTTTCTGTTTTAACAGAATAGTTCCAGTTTTGTAAAATCCATATCTTTTAGGTTACTTAATATTTTTAGTTGATTTTTTTTGTTAGTTTGCAAATTTGTTGTAGGTTCTGTAGAAAATATGTTTGGCCATGTTTAAATTATTAGAAATTGTTTTATTTTAGTTTTAGACAGATTAGTATTTCTACTATAAAATGAGTTAGGATTATTTTATTTTAGTGATTCTTTTTGTCACTGCTTTGTTTTGACTTTGCCTAGCAGTAGGAATTTATTTGGGTATTTTTGATAAAAAATAGTTTTAGTCTAAATCATGTGTTTCTTGTTTATTTAACTAGCTACTGTTTTCCTATTGTCTTATTTAGTAAATAATTTTATTTTACCTATGTTATAGTTTATTTTAGATTAGTTTCTGTAGTTTTAGAACTTGAACTTTTATTTACAGAAAATAAAAAGTTTATTTTATTTTCTTGTTAGTTGTTGTCTTGGATTTCTTCGAGTTTTCTTTGGTGTTGGTTCGATTGTTTTGTGTGTTTTATGTTAGCATGCTGTTATGTTAAGTGATTGTATGTTTGTATGCTTATATGATTATTGTTTGCTTCGGTAGAATTTCCGGAGTGCTAATCCTGCTATCACGAGTCCCTAGCTTTCAAGATCGTCAGCCTGTGCAAGTCATTTGATCATGATTTCTTTTACAATACCTATGATTTTATTGCATTAGAATTATACCTCCCCACCATGCATGCAATAGGAGAATTTTAAGTTATGTTCTTGAGTAGTATCATGAGGTAGGATGAAACCAATTCCCTTGTTACCATGGCCCGGGACGAAGTAGTTTAATTTTGCTATGCTCAGAGACAGGGTTGGTTGAGTGATTCATAAGGGAGATGTGAGAGTCAAGATGATGACAACCCCATGACTTCAAGCTCAAGATGGACTTCAAAATTCACTACTGGGTGGAGGACGGTTGACGGGCACCCTGGAGAAACCAGCGGCTGGCCGGGATGCATGGAGAAGCGCCATGACATCTTGCGGAAAGCTTCACCCAGCCACGAAGAGACGGATGGATACCCCATTGACCGGAAGCTTACTTGTGCAGCCGCAAGCCATTATGGGCTCGGCTTGGTCGATCCTAGGTGTGACTACGGCGGACGGTGCTACGAGATGTAGAAGAACGGTAGGATTGGATGGGCACCGGCAAGTGACCTGTGAGGAACTCTTCGAAGACCCTGTTGCTCGTCTCCGTCTTCAAACACCATGAAGTGCGAAGACTTAAAGGAGGGAACGATTCTTGGGTAAAGTCGCAAACCTCTGCAGTGTGAAGATCTAATCGGTTAGCCGTGTCTCCATTACGGACAATTTGAGCCTCTGGAACTTGGAGTATTTCGGATATCTCAACACCGAACTTAATAAATTAATTGAGGGGTTATTTAATAATTGGGAATGAGACATTGGTTGGCGGAACCATCTCAATAACTACCAACATTTTGTAGTATTTGCAAACAAGTCCTTGTTGTAGGAAAAACTGGCTTTTTCAAGAAAACAATGAAACTTAGAGCCCCACAAACCAAATTGCATATAGTGTTAGTAATTTTATTGTTGTTCTCTCTTTGACTTGCCGGCATATTCAAAATGCGACCTACACGGCTGCAACGCCTTATGTTGCAGAGGAGTTTTCCGATCAAGAGTGAGGCTACGATCCACGCCATGCGATTGCCCTATGGAGTCGGATGGACTCGCTTATTCGCTCACGCCCGCAGCTTTATTTAGTTTATTTCTCATGAGTTGGCCTTCGGCCGAATTTATTCTATTGTAATAAAGACTCGATATGAGAATCATGTAATAAATTCAGGTGTGATTGAACTTTGAATATTTTCATCAATGTACTGTGTGTGCCAGCATGATCTTGGGATGGTACAGCTACACAGAGACCTGACCGATTTTGGGTCGGGTCGCTACACTAACCCTTCTCATATGCGTGACATGTGTCACCCACGTACTGAGAGGTGGCGATCGTGCACGATCGTGGGTGAATAGGATAATATATCATGGAATGTGGAATGGTTTGAGCGGCAAATGCCGAAAATTCAGATAAGATAATTTTAAAGTTTCGTCCGCAAATGCTTCAGCTGACAAGGACACACTAAAGATTTTGAACGGGTGTCAAATAGAGCGCATATGAAGAATTTGTGAACAGACTGGGTTGAGTTTAGCATAGAGGGGGAAGGGTCCGATCACATTCACTTAGCAAAAAAAACTATGAAGCAATAAGTGAATGATGTAGAGGACATAAACTCATATATATAGGGATTGACTATTCGTCACCCTGGGTGAGGAATAGTTATTCTTCACCCCCTTCTATTGTACCATCAATGCATCGTAATTTTATGTTACGTAAGTTTTGTCTTATTTCCGATGTAAAAGAGACCGTAAGAAAATATATAATCGTCGTAAAAAATATTTTATGTTATGTAAAATTACAAACGTAAAAACATAGTGTAAAATACACATAAACTGTAAATTTTCTTGTCTTATGACCTATATTTTTATTTTCTTATGCAAAATTTTACGTAGTGAATCAATAGGAATGTAACTATTTGAATTCCAAACGTAATTTAATTATGAAACGATTATAAGATTACCTCGGGTGAAGAATAACTTATTCTGCACCATGGATGATGAATAGCATCACTATATATATAGCCAATGAAGAATAACAACTGAAGGAGCAAAGACATTGAAAAGTTGAGGAAAATGAACAACTGAGGAATTTAAAAAATGAAGAAAAACTCAAATTTAAGATTTTCAAGTTTTGTTGGTGGCGTGACCCACCGTATAAGAATGATGATTTCAGACACTGCGTACAATTGTCGTAGGGCTTTGAGAATCAAATTCTTCGTTAATTTTTTCACACTTAGAGTGTTAGTCTTCATTTATTGAAGAAAAACGTTTCTTCATGTGTTGCACATCTAAGTCATCAATTTTGCATAAGTGTTAGGATGTGTGTCCTTTTCAAAGGACATTCGAAGATTCTAGGATATTTAGCTCACACCTCAACTTGCTAAATCTCTTCTCATCCAAGGGCTTTGTGAAGATATCGGCTAGCTATTCTTCAGTCTTCACATGCTCAATAGAGATGTCGCACTTCAACACATGATCACGAAGAAAATGATGACGAATCTGAATGTGCTTTGTCTTCGAGTGCTTAACTGGGTTATGAGCAATCTTGATGGCACTCTCATTGTCATAGTAGAGAGGCACATTCTTCATATTGACGTCGTAGTACTTGAGAGTTTGCTTCATCCATAGCAATTGAGCACAGCAAGAACTAGCAGCAATGTACTCAGCTTCAGCAGTAGACAGTGATACGCAGTTCTGTTTCTTCGAGGACCAACAGACTAAGGATCGTCCGAGGAAATGGCATGTGCCTGATGTTGACTTGCGGTCCACATGATCACCAACATCGTCAGAGTCTGAATATCCAATGAGATCAAAAGCCGAGCCCTTGGGATACCATAATCCAAGTGTTGGTGTGTGAGCTAGATATCGAAGAATATGCTTCACAGCCTTATGGTGTGATTCCTTCGGTGTTGCTTGAAATCGGGCACACATGCAAACACTAAGCATAATATCTGGCCTAGATGCACATAAATACAATAAAGAACCAATCATGGAGCAGTATACCTTTTGATTGAAGTCAATACCATTTTCATTGGTGCATAGATGGCCATTTTTAGGCATAGGGATTTTGACGCCTTTGCAGTCTTGCATGCCGAATTTCCTAAGTACATCCTTGAGGTATTTCTCCTGAGATATGAATATGCCATTGCGATGTTGACGAATTTGAATACCTAAGAAGAATTTCAATTCTCCCATCATAGACATTTTATATTCTTCACTCATCATATAGGCAAATTCATCACTGTAACGTTGGTCAGTACAGCCAAAGATGATATCATCAACATATATTTGGCATACAAACAATTCACCATCATAAGATTTAGTGAAAAGAGTTGGGTCAAGTGAACCAGGTTTGAATCCTTTCTTCATGAGGAATTCCTTCAAAGTATCATACCATGCCCGAGGGGCCTGCTTGAGGCCATAGAGGGCCTTATTGAGATTGTAGACTTGATAAGGATGCTTTGGATCTTCAAAACCTGGTGGTTGAGCAACATATACTTCTTCCTCAAGCTTACCATTGAGGAATGCACTTTTCACATCCATTTAATATAAGATGATATCATGATGGTTAGCATAAGCAAGTAATATGCGAATAGCCTCAAGTCTAGCAACAGGTGTAAAAGTTTCATCGAAATCAATTCCTTCAACCTGTGTGTAGCCTTGAGCTACAAGCCGTGCCTTATTCCTCACCACAAGGCCATTTTAATCTTGCTTGTTGCGGAAGATCCACTTTGTGCCAATGATATTATGCTTGCGAGGATCTGGACGTTTAACTAGTTCCCAGACGTTATTGAGCTCGAATTGATGTAATTCCTCTTGCATAGCTTGAATCCATTCAGGCTCCAGAAATGCTTCATCTACCTTAGTGGGCTCTTTGATAGAGACAAAAGCAAAGTGCCAACAAAAGTTAGACAAATGTGAAGCTTTTGAGCGTGTGAGAGGACCTGGTGCATTGATGTCTCTGATGATTTTCTCAATCCGCACTTCATTTGCAACGCCAGGATGAGCGGGTTGTCGTCGAGGAATTGGATCAGCATTTTCTTCAGCACCATTTTCCTCAGGTGCATCAGCATGATGTTCTTCACGTTTTGGGATGACTTCTTCAGCAGATTCTTTGGTAGGAATGACATCCTCAGTAGCCTTGAACTTAATGGTTTCCTCAGGTGATTTTTCATCTAGCACAGGATGTAGGTGCTCTCTTTGCGAGCCATTAGTTTCATCGAACCGCACATCTACAGTTTCAACAACTTTGTGGTGAACGTTGTTGAAGACTCTGTAGGTGTGCGAGTTCTTTTCATAACCAAGCATAAAACCTTCATGTGCTTTCGGTGCAAATTTAGAATTGTGATGAGGATCTCTAAGCCAACATTTAGCACCGAAGACTTTGAAATAACTCACATTGGGTTTCTTGTCAGTGACGAGTTCATATGCAGTCTTCTTGAAGAATTTGTGAAGATATACCATGTTGATGATGTGGCACGCAGTATCAATTGCCTCAATCCAGAAATGACGAGGCGTCTTGTATTCATCAAGCATAGTGCGAGCCATCTCAACAAGAGTCCTGTTCTTGCGCTTCATGACACAATTCTGCTGAGGAGTATAAGGAGCAGATAACTCATGAGTAATACCAAGTTCATCAAGATAGTCATCAAGACAAGTATTCTTGATCTCGATTCCATTTTCACTTCTGATGTGCTTGATCTTCACACCAAAGTTGGTTGAAGCCCTAGGAAAATCGTTTGAAGACTTCCTGCACTTCACGTTTGTAAGAGACAATATGCACCCATGTGTAACGAGAATAATAATCAACAATAACAAAGCCATACAGAGATGCTTCATTAGTGAATACAGAGTAATGGTTAGGACCAAAGAGATCCATGTGAAGCAATTCAAATGGCCGAGTTGTAGTCATGATAGTCTTTGCTGGATGCTTGGCCTTGGTCATCTTCCCAGCTTCACAGGCTCCGCACAAGTGATCCTTGAGGAATTTGACATTCTCAATGCCAATGACATGCTTCTTCTTCATGCGGCAGTAAATTCCTCATGCCAGCATGACCAAGTCGTCGATGCCATAGCCAGCCTATACGAAGCTTTTGCAAGTAGACATATAGTTGGTTGTGGTCCTGTAGAGAAATCAACAATATACAGATCTCCTCTCCTAAAGCCTTCGAAGACTTTCGAATTGTCAGCTTCCATGATCACAACACAATGATACTTGCCAAAGATAAAAACCATATCCAGATCACAAAGCATTGAGACTGACATGAGGTTGTATCCTAAGGACTCGACAAGCATGACTTTGTCCATGTGTCGATCCTTTGTGATCGTAACCTTACCTAGACCCAATACCTTGCTTTTGCCTTTGTCAGCAAAGATGATATGCTTCCGATGCGATGGAGATAAGGGAACATCCAACAATAGATTCTTGTCACCAGTCAAATGATTTGTACATCCACTACCGAGGACCCACTCAGTGGCTTTGGGTAGATCATCCTGCAGATGAATTAGTGCAACTTACGAACTCATATACTATGACATCAATTTCATTAGATCGATTTCATCACATCAATAGAACAAATAAAAATGTATGAGGACGTGAGAAATGAGGATTCATTTCTTCATGATTAGTCTGCGTCCTTTCAGGCATATTCAGGTCTCTAGTACATTCTTCAGACGTTTAAGTTCGTTTGGAGACCTGACCCTGCATAAGAGATTAGTTTTTTATTCACCACCCACATCTGAAGGGGTGGCAAAGAGTTCATCATTCTGCGGGCTCCATAAGAGAACGGTGGTATAGAAGCCAGTCCACTTCGTTTCACATATGAGGAGTTAGGGTAAGCATATGAATAAGCAGAGAAATTCTTCGAGTACTTATGAGCATAATGGTTAGAAGAATAATGCTCATATTCATAGCCCTTAGATCTCCCCTGCGAAACAGAAGGGTTAGCACGATGATGATCATATGAGGATTTTGATCCTTTTGGGGAATTTGATCCATGTGAGGAATTCGGTCCGTACGAGTACTTGGATCCGTATGAAGAATTTTGTCCATATGAAGAATTTGATCTGGGGTTCCTATTCTTCACAGGTGGTGTCATGATGACATTCACCTGAAGACTTTCAAGGCACCTTTTGGGAACCCAGATTTTCTTCATAGGGGAACTGTTCCTGCAGTTAGTGCCAACATATCTGGCAAATACCTCACCATTCTGATTTTTGAACAGTTTATAGTTTGAGTCAAATGACTCATTAGAAGAATGAGGAGATTCACATGTAAAGCCAGATAATGTAGATGGATCTACTGGAGGTCCCTTTGCAGCAACCCATGAGGTTTTGGGATACTGCTCAGGCTTCCAAAGAAGTCCCATCGACATTGAGTTTCCTCTCAAAGGCACACGCCCTTTCCTAGGGCTCCTGTTGAGGATCTGCTTTTTAAGCACATCACAAAGAGCCTGATGCCCTTTGAGGATTTTGTACATGCCTGTCATATACAATTCCTTCAGCCATGCATCATCAATGTCCTCAGATGAGGAATTAGTGATAGCAGAGACAGGTGAAGAACTTGTAACATTAGAGGCATCTGAACATTCAGGTGAAGAATTAGCAGATTCACGTTCAATGCACTTCAAACATGGAAGAATGAATTCTCCCTGAGCAGCGCCGATTTGTTGAGCAAGTAATGAATCATGATCCCTTTGAAGATCTTCATAACTCACGCTTTGCTTTTCAAGATCTTGCTTTCTTTGAAGAAATTCATAAGAAAGTTTCTCATGATCAGATAAGAGAGTGTTATGATGACCTTGAAGGTTGTCAAACTTGGACTGAAGTCTATGAAGATTTTCAGTCAAGGTTTTAGAGTGATCCATTTCTTCACCCAACATATCATCACTTTTTTCTAGCATATTTTGAACCTTTTCAAAGGCCTTTTGTTGTTTCACAACAATCTTAGAAAGTTTAGAGTAGCTAGGCTTGAGGTTTTCATCAAATTCATCCTCACTTGATTCAGAGGAGAGATATTTGAGTATCTTGGCACCCTTTGCCATGAAGCAATAGGTGGGAGCATAGTCATCATCGTCATCATCAGCCTTGTTGTGGTAGCCATTTTCTTCAGTGCTGAAGATGGACTTGCTGACAAACGCAGTAGCAAGGGCTAGGCTCGCCACACCACATTCCGACTCCTCAGATGCCTCCTGTTCCTCATGTTCCTCAGATGCAGCCTTAGAGTCCATTTCCTTGCCAATGAATGCCCGAGCCTTCTTGGAGCTGCTCTTCTTGTGAGATGAAGACTTCTAGGATTTTGATGATGAAGACTTTGAAGATTTCTTCTTCTTCTTTGAGTCATCCGAACTGTAATCCTTGTATTTCTTCTTCTTTGATTCCTTTTCCCACTGAGGGTAGTCTTGAATGTAGTGACCAGGTTTCTTGCATTTGTGGCACAGTTTCTTCTTGTATTCACGGGATGAGGAATCATCACTTTTTGAGGATTTTCCAAAGCGACCACGCCTTGAGAACTTCTGAAATTTCTTCACTAGCACGGCTAGCTCTTGGCTCAGTTCTTCAGGATCACCAAGGCTGCTGCCAGAATCTTCACCTTCAGATTCAGAGACAGCCTTGGCCTTCAGGGCGCGTGATCTGCCATAGCTCGAACCATAGAGATCTCTTTCCTCAGCAAGCTGGAACTCATGAGTGTTTAGCCTTTCGAGGATATCAGCAGGATCAAGTGACTTGTAATCTCCATGTTCCGGTATCATTAGTGCCAGAGTATTAAATGAGGAATCAAGCGATCTCAGCAATTTCTTCACCACCTCATGGTCCGTGATGTCAATGGCACCAAGTGCTTGAAGCTCATTTGAGATGTCGATGAGGCGAATCAAGGTTTGCTGAACATTTTAATTGTCGAGTCTTTTGAAGCGGTTGAAGAGATTGCGAAGAACGTCAACTCGAGAGTCACGCTGAGTTGAGACTCCTTCATTCACTTTGGACAGCCTATTCAAGATAAGCTTAGCAGTTTCCAAAGCACTCACTCTGCCATACTACCCTTTACTCAGATGGCCACATATGATGTTCTTCGCTTGAGAATCGAGTTGCCTGAATCTCTTCATATCAGCATCACTCACAGAAGTTGTGACAGAGGGAACACCATTTTCCACAACATACCAGAGATTGTTATCAATTGCCTCAAGATGCATTCGCATATTATTCTTCCAGTAGGGGTAGTCCGTCCCATCGGAGGTAGGACACCAGCAGAGACCTTGATCATGCCTACGGTCGACATAACTAAAACTCCAGGCGGTTAAACCAAAATCACACAGAACAAGGGAGTACCTTCCTCTGATACCAATTGAAAGTGCGTTACGTCGACTAGAGGGGGGTGAATATGCGATTTTTATGAATTCTTCAATGAGGAATTTTAGGGTGAGGAAATTCCTAAGAGAATAACTACTTGCAGCGGAATAAGTACTCAGATGCAAACATAACAGAACATAAGCATGGTCATCATGATGAAATGAAAACAAGCACATAGTACAGAAAGCGTAAACACAGGATACACAGGATAAAGACAGACAAACTAAAGAAATTGAAATGAGGAAATTGAGAAAGTCCTCAGTCGAAGTCTTCAAACAGATTTGAACAAGCACACAACACAGTAACGAGGAAATGAAAGAGTTGAGGAAATAGAACCAGCAGGCTTGGTGAAGACAATGATTTAGTAGACCAGTTCCAAATGCCGTGACAGTTGTACGTCTGGTTGGAGCGGCTAGGTATTTAAACCTGAGGACACACAGTCCCGGACACACAGTCCTCACCATATTCGCCTTGAGCTACGGTCACACAGACCTCGCCCAATCACTCGTGGTAAGTCTTCATGTGACTTCCAAACCTTCACAAACTCGCTCACTCGGTGATTCATAATTTCCTCTTGGATGCTCTAGACCATGACGCCTAACCGTCTGGAAGATGGACAGTCTTCAAAGGTAACAAGCGTCGAATCCACGTAGGGTCAATCTCTTCAGTGATGCTCAATCACTTTTGGTTTGTAGGCGTTTGGGTTTGGGTTTTCCTCACTTGATGATTTTCGCTCAAAGTCCTCGGGGGATGGGATGCTCTCAAATGACAAGTGTCAGTTTCTCTCGGAGCAGCCAACCAGCTAGTGGTTGTAGGGGGCGGCTATTTATAGCCTAGGGAGTAGCCCGACATGATAATACATAAATGCCCTTCAATGATATGACCGTTAGGTGGGTAGATATTTTGGAACAAGCCAGAGCACAAAGAACGGTCAGAAATTTGACTATCAAATTCCGCAGGGCTATCATGTTCCTCACTTGTAGGCAATCCGCACTGGTGAATTCCTCACTCCTCAGTCAGAACAAATTCCTCAGAGACCAGAAGAACTTCGTCTCTGTCACTGAAGAAAATGATTGAACTGTATGAGATTTCCAATGGCTTCACTTGAAGGGATTGGTAGGTGTAGGATTTTGAGTTGAGCATCACATGGAAAATTTTCCTTAGTATTTCCTCGACCCCCTTTAACAGTACGGTGTTTCCTATGACTCAAGAAAGAGAAAATGAAACTACGAAAACAAAAGTCTTCACACTTCACATTCCTCGTATGAAATCCAAGTCTTCAAGGTCACACCAATTTCTTCACTTACAAAGTCTTCAGAAATCCAAAGTCTTTAGTCGAAGAACTTCATTTTTAGGGGTCGACTTTCTCTATAAATATCAAACTCCTCATAGACTTATAGACCTATGTACACTCATAAATGCACCAGTCCCTTAACCTATAAGTATTCAATACACCAAAATCACTAAGGGGCACTAGATGCACTTACAATAGTCACTTGAATCCTGGTGGACTGGGATACCATAGTCCATGTTGGTTCACATCTTTTTGGAAGGGTTGTTGTTATTGCTTTCCTTGGAATCGATGAGTACAGGTACCACTGAAGGAAAATGTGAATAGTGACTTAGATATTGAGTTTTTGACGTGAGGTTGTTGGAAGAAAAAAATTGGAGCAGAGTTTGAATAGAATAAGAGAGAGCCACGGTTTGAAAAAAGGGTAGTTTCCTTTCGGAAGAAGTGGAGTTCGCAGCCAAGGAATGAAAACACCTGGGTTGTGCATGCATGTTTGACATGCAAACAGAGAGCGGACACGTACCAAATATTTGGAAATATCATCTATACCAATATAAAAAGACCCAAAGGGGCAGATCCAATTAATCTCGGCCACCAAATCATGTCAATCCAACGATTTAGACCGCTTCAATGTCGAGTGCTCAACACGTTTAGCGTGCAGTTAATTTCATGCCAAATATAGTGTTAATCACATAATAACATGCAAATAATATCCTACTTAATATCCGCATGCACTTAATATACTTCCAAATTAACATGCATTGCACGTACACATTGACTAGTAAATACTAGAAGTAGTGCTCGTTTGGCAAGTTAATTTGGTACGGTTGGTTGAAAAAAAAGGATTATCCGGTAATGGAAGAGAAGTAACATACTAGTTCTAGTACTATTTTCGAGTTGCTGCGTCGCTTACAATTTTTCAATCAATTTGTACTTGTTTCCACCGCCTGTGAATTTCACTTGTGTCTTAGGCTCGCATCTCTAGCACGGTCTAGCCTAGGACCAGCACTCGACCACTTTGAGCAAATTTTAAGCTTGCATTAATAACATGGTTATAGCATTTTTTCACATATATAAAGACAACCTAACTCCACATTATACTCGTGACATGATTAAAAAGTTGCAACATTTAAAATAAGGTAGTGACACCGTAACGAAATATTATGATGATTTACAAACTACCTTGTTGCATTCCTCTTTAGAAGAAAGTGAAGAAGATTTTATGGACGATTAAACCGTGACATTTAGGAGATACTTGTTCATCAAAAGTGTTATCCTATGGACCGTTTGTTTCATCTTGCTTGCAAAGGTGAACAGGAGTGTCGGGGAAAATATACAGGGGTATGCATTTTCCCCCGACTCATGCACGGACAGGCCAAGCCCAAGTCAGAGATTGAAGGACAAGAAGTTTGTGGAACCAACATGCAGTTTAGAAGAACCAAGATCAAGCCAGAGGAGCAATATATCGGCAAGGTAAGGGCCTCCCTTGCCGGGCAGGCAAGCCCGGCAAGGCGCGAGGCAACCATCAGAAGCAGTCAACCAAAGCACCCTGGCAGGGCCTACCTGGACTCGCGAAGGCAAAACCACCCCACCAACCACTCAAGCACGACCCACATCATCAATTAGTGTGGTGTCAAGCCACAAGGTGATTAAGTGGCAGCCATTCGCCACATGGAGGTCATTTCCTACAGAAGAAACCCACAGATGACACCTGTCCTGCGACGTGTCAAGAGAACAGGCGCGGGGCTGGTGAGATAGCCCGACAAGCCTTGTCGGGCAACCAGTGATGTGAGACTAAGCATTGCATTTAATGCACCCTGTCAGCGCGCAAAGTTAGGTATGATAGCACTGTTTGCTATCATATCAGTAGACAATGACTACTTTGCCATTGTGGTGACCCCTTCATCTATGAAAGGAGGCCCATGGCACGCGTACGAAGGGTTGGAAAGTTGAAAAACCCACACTCCCATACGCGCGTAGTCGCTGCTGCCCTACGGTGACCCCTGCCGGGCAAGTGTACTCACTACAAAAAAAAGACACATCCGTGACATTTTGGGCCAAACGAAAAAAAATTCTGTCATACTTATGACACTTCTATGACGATAATTGTGACAAAACCCGGTATCATCATACATGTGGTGGGGCCCTACTTCTATGACAAAAAATCATGACAGAAAATCGGCTTTTCGTCCAGGGCGGGCCGGAGACGCAGCTGCATGACATTCTTTGGGCCGTCCATGATGGAAAAAACCGTGGTAGAAGCGAGGGCGCAGAAAATACCGGGGAGTCCCCGGCTATGGTGGGTGTTCGAGGGCCGAGCGATGCGTGTTTCTCTCGTACGTACGTGCGTGTGTACGAGGCGTTGGGCTCTAATCGAACCCGGCGAAAGCGACAGACCGCAGGCTACGCGTTATCGAACCCGGCGATCGATCGATGGTCGTTAATCGAACCCGATCGAGCGATTCCTTCGCTACTACTGCTAACTGAAGCCGATCGATGTTGCCTCTGGATGAACAGTGAGCGTTGCGGGGGGGGGGAGGGGGGGGGTTGGATGAACAGTTCCTGGAGGGGGTGGATGAACAGGACCCCGTGGCGTTGCCTCTAGATGAACAGGACCCCGATCGTTCAAGCCGGTTGGGGCTGGATGAACATGACCCCGTGGAGGGCAGGATGAACAGGACCACCCCGTGGAGGGCAGGATGAACAGTAGACGGTGGTGGTCTGGATGAATAGTAGCCCGTGGAGGGGTGGTTGAACAGGAGCCCGTGGAGAGGGCTGGTTGAACAGTAGCCGGTGGAGTAGCACGCGCTGGAGGCTGGATGAACAGGAGCCCGTGGATGAGCGATCCACGGTGGAGGCTGGAGGAGGTCGATGGTGGATGAACAGTAGCCCGTGGAGGCTGGAGGGGGTCGACGGTGGAGATGAACAGTATCCCGTGGAGTCCCTTTTTGCGGTACGCCACACCCTTCCGATGAACAGGACCCCCGCTTCGACCGTAGCGCTCCAACACAAGTGTGTTTCCTCCTTTTTTTGGTACGCCACACCCCTCCCGATCAACACGACCCCCGTTTCGACCGTAGGAGGTCCGTTTCCTCCGTTTTGTGGTACGCCACACCCCTCCCGATGAACAGGATCCCGTTTCGAACATGGACGGTCGAACACAAGGCCGTTTCCTCCGTTCTATGGTACGCCGGGCCTCGTTTCCATTGGCTGTTCCGTCCAAGCCCTCCCGATGAACACAACGACGCATTCCGTTCCGACCCAGTCGGTTGGCTCCCCATGAACACGACGACGACGCTGTTTCTCCGTTCTGACCAAGCCATGTACACGAGCCCTGGCCGTATGTATGCGCGAGTAGGCGTTCGAGACCCTGCCCGTATGTACGTACATGGCCGTATTTTCTTTCTTGCACACTGGCCATTGTACATACGTGTACATGCTACTGCGCGCCTCTACTACTACACGTGTGCGCCTCTACATCGACCATTATGTACGTACACGTTCTCGACCAGAATGACAATGCTACGTACGCTTCGACCAGGTGGGTCCCGACTGTCAGGCACTTCCTTGCGTGCGAAGATGTAGCTGGTGGGTCCCAGCAGTCATGGGGGTGAATCGTTTTTTTAGCCCGGACGCACTTCCTTGCGTGCGAAGATGTAGCTGGTGGGTCCCAGTAGTCAGGGGGAAACATTTTTTTCACGAAATATGGTGGCTCATCCGGTGGGTCCCTGCTATCAGGTGGAGGAGTAATTATTTTGCGCGTAATAAGGAGGCACTTCCTTGTTGCGCGTGGACCCAGCTGTCAGCCTCTCCACATACAGTACACGTCCGATGGAAGCCGTTCCTTGACCACGTTGATCACGCCGCGCCGAGAGCACCAGGGCGGTGGACGACGGCGAGGCCTAGGAAGGGGATGACATGGATCCGGGGACGACGCGGAGCCGGGGAAGACGCGACAGTGGAAGCCCGCGCGGAGAGGAGTACAAGGGTTCATTGGTTCGGCTGCGGTGTGAGGCTCCCGTCGCCGCAGGGCCTATCCAGTGGTGGGAATAGTAGGGGGCGGTGAGGCCTCCGCGGCAGCACAGCCGGCCACAAGAGGCAGTTGCACGTGGCACGACCGGCGCTGCTTTGGGCGGCTGGAACAAGAAGACCAGAGGTTGAAGAAGCACTACGGCGTTGGATGGACATCGTACGGTCACTGCAGCTAGAATCGTTTATGTTGACTAAGTTGACAAAGCCCTTGGTACGCGTCAACTTAGTAGGCCCATAGGTCAGCCTTCAAAACGGTGCACCCCAGATGTCAGGGGGAGGAATCATTTTTTGGGCGGGTGAAGCAAGAATATCCGAGATTGAAGAAAAAGCACGACATCCGTTGGATGGACATCCAACGGCCACAGCTGCCAGAACCGTGTGTTGTTGACAAAGCCTCGCATACGCGTCAACTTAGTTTTTTTAGGGGACGCGTCAACTTAGAAGGCCCACAAGTGTGTGGCAGAGAACATATAGCCCATTTGCGATTTGTAAGAATGTACAGCCCATTTTTTAATTCCAATGGAATTTATTACAGCCCATTTACAGTTTGTTAAAAGTACAGCCCATTTTCTAGCTAGGACAACGATTAATAATTTCAACCAACCGCTCAAAACAGAATTCAAAAAAAAAAATTCCACATTTTTATGGGATCCGAAATATGTTTATCCGAAATTTCTAGTCAGATTAAATATAATTTCAAAATAAAGTTGTATTACGTTAAAATCCAACGAAATATTGCGCGCGCAACAAGTAATGAAATTAAAATTTTCAAATTCTGAAAATAATATATTTTTTAAACTAATTACGCGTTTGGTGCATTTTTTATAGTTACTACCCAGTTATAATAATTACATCCCATTTATTATTTCTTAAAAAGTCCATTTTCTTGTTAAGCCTAATGCATACCTCCTAGGAAATTTTGCATCCCAGCGGGGCGGAGAATAACAAGTTGACCCGGATATTGTGTACAACTATCGCCCGATTGCATTCTTGATGTTGAAAAAAGGCACATGTAATGCAGTACAACCTAACATGGCTACTCAGCCCACATTCAAAGAATGCCGGAAAGGCCCAAACAAGGCTTCTGTACAACTTTTTGAAGTCACTGAGCTCAATTAATAACTTAAGAAAAAAGTTAGATTACAGTGGAACCTAATTAAAAGTTGTCACGAGCAAAGAAATAATTCAATGTGCCCCACTTGTGCGTGTGTGCGTGTGTGTGTGTGAGAGAGACCCATTGGTCGTTGCTCGTAAATACATCTTTCAGCCATATGCATTGCTGATGCTCAGTGAAAACTTGTATAGTAGACACAATCATATAGAACATCATAGCACACTTAACTTGCATACAAAAATTTCACGCAGGTAGCACAATCAGGATGGAAGCAGTGGATCGCTACGGGTAGGGCTATGTTGAAACCAACGAAATCATACATAACAGTTCATCTTCTTTATCAATGACAGGGAAATATCTTGAATGTTGTGCGAAGAAAACAGACAGTCAACACAATAAGTTCTGCTAGCACATTAAGTTGACGTACAACCCTTTCTAAAAAAAGTTCAGGAACAAAATTAGAACAGGTCACAATCAAATGTACTGGCACATCAGTGCTTCACACCCATAGCTTGGATTTAACTAGTATCCGACAAGATTCAGTTGTTACGTCAAATTAGAGCACATCCAGGCAGCCAGCCCTGCCTCTTCTCCCAAAGAAGCAGTGGCCTCCGTCGCGCGATGGAGTAGGCCCTGTGCCATCCATTGTTCCGAGCAACACGGGGAAAGTCTAATGTTGACTCCTGTAATGGACGTCGTCGACAGACCCTGGCACCAGCTGCAGCGGCAGGATTTTGATTGATGGATTGACCACTTCTTCGACATGCACGAACACTCGATACAGGTACATCCCTAACGTGGTCCGCGGCGGCCTTGGTGGCGACGAATAGTACAACCCCGGTTCCTGCACCGGTATCTCAACACCAATCACCTTCGGTATGGTGGACGGCTTCTTCATCCATGCCATAACCGTCAAAGCCCAGCTGTCTAGAGGAACAAACATACTTACGAGCTCACCTACAAGGTCGTTGATAAGCTCATTCATGGACTCGCTGTTCCAAGTGTGGGAGTCCTGGATTAGGGGGTCCTCGGACAGCCGGACTATATACTTTGGCCGGACTGTTGGACTATGAAGATACAAGATTGAAGAATTCGTCCCGTGTCCGGGTGGGACTCTCCTTTGCGTGGAAGGCAAGCTTGGCAATTCGGATATGTAGATCTCCTCCCTTGTAACCAACTCTGTGTAACCCTAGCCCCGTCGGGTACCTATATAAACCGGAGGGTTTAGTCCGTAGGACAAGAACAATCATAATCATAGGCTAGCTTCTAGGGTTTAGCCTCTATGATCTCGTGTTAGATCAACTCTTGTAATACCCATATCATCAAGATCAATCAAGCAGGAAGTAGGGTATTACCTCCATCGAGAGGTCCCGAACCTGGGTAAACATTGTGTCCCTCGCCTCCTGTTACCATCTGCCTTACACGCATAGTTCGAGAACCCCTACCCGAGATCCGCCGGTTTTGACACCGACATTGGTGCTTTTATTGAGAGTTCCACTGTGCCGTCACCATAAGGCTTGATGGCTCCTTCCATCATCGACAACGATGCGATCCAGGGTGAGGTTTTTCTCCCCGGACAAATCTTCATATTCGGCGGCTTCGCACTGCGGGCCAACTCGCTTGGCCATCTGGAGCAGATCGAAAGCTACACCCCTAGCCATCAGGTCAGGTCTGGATGCTTGAACTATACAGCCGACATCCACGGAGACTTGATCTTCGACGGATTCGAGCCCATGTCAGCTGCGCCGCACAGTCACGACAAGCATGACTTAGCTCTGTCGTCGGACAGTGTCCGGGAGATCACACCTGCGGCTACTCCGGCCCTCAATTCGGAGCAGATTGCGCCGTTCGAGGATGGGTGGATGGACCCCGCCACGGAGGTCGCACACCCAGTGGCGATAGAGCCGAATACTGACTTCACCCCCTATGAGACCTGTGCTGCCGGACACTTGGATTCGTCCTCGCCACGGCTTCGAATCGCACTGCGTCTGCGTTTCATCGAATTAGATTGGGCACCGATCATGGAGTTTTCGTCCGCGGATATCTTTCAGCACTCACCCCTGGGCGACGTGCTAAATTCATTAAGGTATCTCTCCTTGTCAGGAGACCTTTGGCCGAACTATGTCTGGCTTGAGTGGGAAGCGGACGACGAAGAAATTCGTTCCCAGCCCACCACCCACTTAATAGCCACTGTCGACGACTTAACCGACATGCTTGATTTTGGCTCCGAAGACATCGACGGTATGGACGACGATGTAGGTGAAGAACAGGAACCACCGCCCACAGGTCGCTGGACTACCACCTCATCATATGATATATACATGGTGGACATCCCCAAAGAAAGCAATGGCAATCAGGCAACAGAGGATAATCCCCTCGAGAAGCAATCTAAGCACCGGCATCAGCGGCGCTGCTCTAAGCACCACCATAGCAAAAACGGTGATACCGGCACAAGAGACAATAATGCTCCAGATAGTGCCGAAGACGAAGACAATCTCCTCCAGCCAGATCTCGAGCCAGAGGATGGGCAAGCTTGAACTAGAGGATGACAATTACATGCCTCTCTCCGAAGACGAGGTGAGCCTCAGTGACGAAGAATTTATCATGCCTGAGGATCCCGTCGAACAGGAGCACTTTAAGCGCAGGCTCATAGCCATAGCAAAAAGCCTGAAGAAAAAGCAACAACAGCTTCAAGCTGACTAGGATCTGCTAGCGGATAGGTGGACTGAGGTGGTAGCGGCCGAGGAATATGAACTCGAACGCCCAACCAAAGTTATCCAAAGCGCAGGTTGCTACCCCAACTCGAGGAGGAAGCATTAAAACCTACGCTCCCAGCGTATGATGTAGCTGACCGACCACCTCGTGGCCGAGACAAAGCGGCATAGCAGGCCGAAGTCCTGCCCGCACCCCGCCGCCAGTCAAATAAAAGTACCAAGGCCCGTGGCAACACGCAGGACCCGCGAGACGTATTGGAAAACAAAGCAGGACATGCAAGATGGATCTACGGATCACGGGGGCGCGCCCCAACACGTGACGATGACCGTCATGCCGGATATACTAAAAGCAAATCTGGTCGGGCCGAATACAGCAGACAAGACTCGTATGAACTGCGTCTTGATATAGCCCGGCACAGAGGCGCCGCACACCCCCTATGCTTCACTGATCAAGTAATGGATCACGAATTCCCAGAGGGTTTTAAACCCGTGAACATCGAATCATATGACGGCACTACGGACCCCCGAGGTATGGATAGAGGATTTCTTCCACCACATTCACATGGCCCGCGGAGATGATTTACACGCCATCAAGTACCTCCCGCTAAAACTCATAGGGCCGGCTCGGCATTGGCTGAATAGCTTGCCGGAAAATTCCATTGGAAGTTGGGAGAACCTGGCAGACGCATTCCTGGACAACTTCCAGGGCACTTATGTGCGGCCACCGGATGCTGACAATTTAAGTCACATAACACAACAACCCGGAGAGTCAGCAAGGAAATTCTGGACTCGGTTCCTAACCAAAAAGAACCAAATTGTCGACTGTCCGGATGCCGAAGCCCTAGCATCCTTTAAACATAACATCGGTGACGAGTGGCTCGCCCGACATCTCGGCCAAGAGAAGCCAAAATCCATGGCAGCCCTCACGACACTCATGACCGGCTTTTGCGTGGGCGAAGATAGCTGGTTGGCCCGTAGCAACAACACAACAAGCAAACCTGGCACATCAGAAGCCAGAGATAGCAACGGCAAACCCCGACGCAATAAACACAAGCGCCGCAAAGATGGTGAAAACACCGAAGATACGACAGTTAATGCCGAATTTAGTGGCTCTAAGTCCGGTCAGCGGAAAGGGCCACTCAAAAATAACAATTCGGGTCTGTCCAGTCTAGACCGCATACTCGACCGCCAATGCCAAATTCATGGCACCCTAGGAACGCCAGCCGCCCATACCAACAGAGAATGCTGGGTCTTTAAACAAACCGGCAGGGCAGGCGCCAAAAACAAAGATGGGGGGTCCCAAAGCAATGATGGCGACGAAGAGCCCAGATCACCAAATACAGGAGGGCAAAAGAAATTTCCCTCGCAAATCCAAATGGTGAACGTGGTAAGCAACACCCACATTCCCAACCCGGACCGGATGCGCACCCATAGGGATGCCGACTTAACGGAACTAGTCATCCCACAATATCAACTAGGGCCGGTCACCTTCAACCGCACGGATCGTCTGGTTAACGCCAATCAGGGCAATCCAGCCGCACTAGTCCTTGACCCAATAATTGGCGGGTCCCACCTCAAACGAGTACTTATGGACGGAGGCAGCAATCTAAACCTGCTTTACCAGGACACAGTGCACAACATGGGTATTGATCATTCGGTGATCAAACCCACTATGCCACTTTCAGAGGCATTATACCAGGTGTGGAAGCCAGCTGTACAGGCTCCATCGCCCTTGAGGTAGTCTTCGGATCACCAGACAATTACCGTACCGAAGAGTTAATCTTCGAAATCGTACCTTTTCGCAGTGATTATCGAGCCTTTGCTTGGGCGAACGCGTTAAGCTTTCGATTCAACGCGGTGCCACATTATGCCTACCGTAAGCTCAAGATGCCCGGTCCAAGCGGCGTCATCACGGTGAAGGGCAAGGCCGAACTTTCCTTCAGCACCAACAAATACACTGCTGCCTTAACAGCAGAAGCAACGAGCAGCACCTTGCAGCCGGACTTCGAGTCGACGGCCAGGCTCCCGGACACCGCCAAAGGACTCCGAACTACTTTGCGGCAGGATAGCCCGGCTCGTCCAGAGCTCAATCAAACACCCCGGCGAAGGCCAGGACAGGCCGCACACAGCGGCTCAACCGTTCTCCGGCACATAAACATTTCTTACATTTCCTTTGCAGGTTCACCTTTGCACCGACCAGGACGGGCGATATGGAGGCAGCTCGAACGCGCAAGGGAATCCTTAGATATTCCCCGTGATGACCATCCGACTATACTCCGGATCCGCACACAACTTCTTCCCCCTGGTCTCAGCAGGTTCCACAGTCATATTTCCTTTTTATCACATTACCTGTACTCATACGCATCGACGTACTATTCAAATACAACATGTAGATTTATATGACGCTTCTCTACTGTTATCTCTTATTAAAATTCTTTTGTTAAATGGCATCCGTACACCGCGATATGCCTTTAAACATGCCAGGGGCTTCGTTTTACCCACAATACGACAATAAAGTCCGAACACCTTCACGGAAGTTCGGCACCCCGAACCTGTAGCATTATATGCATCAGCTCCGAATCATGTCTTGGGTCAATAGTTGGGTTTGCCCGGCTCCCATGTTTTGGTACCTTACGTTCCGCCATATTGGCTAAGGTAGCCTTTGGGAGAACTACTGCGATTGTGTCCCGGTTCTTCCGGACGAGCACCTCAGTAGAGAAAGCCGAAAACTGACTGTCATGATACGGCGAGAGCTGGTCAGCTGTTCAAGAGGTTGTAATATCTTTAACGATTTCTTCCGCATAATGCCATAACCAATGTAGCATGCGATGGATCATTTTTTCTTTCGATCAGGTGCTTATAGAGCCCCTCGTGCGGTCTTCCGAACACCAGGGGCTGCGCCTACCTTCCTAAAGCTCCTATGGCTAAGTGAGAGAGATAAAGCCCTATAGTCTGATTGCCTAGTTCGTTGTGCTGAACACCTCCTTCGAAGGACCCAAAACTGGGATAAAGAGTGATCAGCTTTGTCCCGAACACCCCCGTACTTCTTACGTGGGGGCAGAAGCCGACGACTGGCCAACTCTCAGGATTAATATATAAAACGGCCGCGTAGGAGGATAAACTTTTATATAACAGGCAATAAATAATAAAAATGACCTTGTTCAAACGTTACAAAGGACAACATGATTTGCATTCATGGAAATATAATGTCCTTGGTGCATAGCTCCGCTGCAAGGTAGGATCCTTTCAGGACACTTTCATAATATAACTCGGGCTTGTGGTGCTCCTTCCCCTCTGGCGGTCCTTCGGTCATCAGCTTTTCAGCATCGATCTGATGAGGACATCAATACCATTATTACACCTACAACCCCTACTGTTACATATACCGGACCAATTACTAGAGCTCGCGCACGCCAATTAAATTACCAGGTACTTTCATTTCTTGGTAATGATTCTAATGTTCATGAGAATATGATGCTGCCTAAATTGGATACATATGTTTTGATTACAAATGAAGGGCCTAGCTTGGAGAAGGATGGACAATGGAGCAAGAACAAGCATGGAGTTGATGGCATGCGCCAGGGGAACAAGAACGGAGTTGCAAGTGATGATTTCAGGACTTTGAAGCCAACATAAGGAGTGCATGAAGCCTTGGACGAAATATACAAGATGCCACTTCATAAATTTCGTCCAGAGGCTATTCTAGGTGCTGCGTCACCTTAGTATTGGGCCAGGCACATGTAATTTTGAAATACATAAGTATAGGCTGTTTTTAGAGTCTGTATGTGCGGGGAAACAAAAGATAGGGTTGGTTTCGGATCCCTTCCCCAAGGGCCACGAAATTCCCCCCTCTTCCTCCATATAAACAGACCTTAGGGCACCATTTATACTTTGGGTTTTGTTTAGATTAGAAGTTCGCCATAGTGCAACTTCGCATACTTCGTTTGTGTTCAACGACCAGACCAAGGCGACACAGAACCCCACCTTCATTAATAAAGCTTTCCTCTTTTATTCGCAATATCCAGATTGCAATCTCAGTTTCTTGCTTGTTCTTCGTTTGCACGTAGGAAATGGACCCCTCATGGTCAGGTTGATCGTGCTAAGGCGCGACGTATTCGCGCGTTCGTAGTCGGATCGTCAAAGTCGACTCCCACAGAAAATGATTGCTATCTCATTAAAACATCGGGACACCTTTGCCTCTATCAAGTGGTATCAGATTTCCAGGTTGCTCGATGAGATTTTACAGTTTTTCGTAGTTTAGATCGAGTCTGTTCTTCATACCTATAGTCCACGAAAAAGCCAAAAAAAATTAGGGTTAGTTCATCTTATCCGAACCAATCTGAGCCTTTGCATAATCTTTTCTGTATTTGCTTTGTTGAATTTGCGGTTGCATCGTCGTGTCAAGTTGTTGGTCCTAGCGTCTAGTACTTTAGAGTTTCGAGTTCTGTTCACAAGTTGTCACGCCGCCGCCGCACCATTGTCATCACCGCTGCCATATACCACCATCATCATCACCGCTGCCATATACCACCATCGTCATCGCCGCTACCATATACCACATATCCACCGCCATCACGTTAATCCGAGTCCACCTCTATCACAGATTCGCCACCAGTCCATGTTCCATCGCCCTGCAAATATCCGCCACCAGTCCGAGTTTCCACCAGATTCATCTCCGCCACTAGTCCTAGTCCGAGTCCAGTAATTGTTGCTTTGTTCTTGATTTCCAGATCACGCGATACTCCGAGACGTGATAGAGTAGGATTCCCAAACTTTCGAGCCATCCGCAGAAGAAAAATAGTTCCAGTTTAAAAAAAACTAAGTCTGGAAAATTCTGGCTAGGCAGTTTTTAGGCCATTTGTAGACTTTTTCGAAAAAATTTGTTGCGGAGCAAAAAAAAAGAGGAAAAAAAGTGCAAAAAAAGTGAAAAAAAAATTCAGAGTGTGCTCCTCCCTTGTTTACGTGCAGCGCCGTGATTTTGTTAGTGTTCTAGGCTCGCGTCTCTAGTACGGTCTAGCCTAGGACCAGCACAGTACCGTCGTTGAGCGTTTATTCAACTTTGCATCTCGAATTGATTATTGCTGACCCTTTTGCTACCATACTATAAGCCTTCCCAGCTCCACATACATCTACGTCGTATGCGTTTGACTCTCCACAGCAATCGGTCTATCCAAGCTTTTGACAGTTTTGACTACAAGCGGTTGCCGATCACCTTTCTTCTTTGGGTAACAAGCTGGTAAGAATTTGAGATTTGCTTGTGGATTTGTGACACCCACCACCACCTCTTGTTAGTAGTCTGTAGGGATCATATTCTTGTGTGTTTCCATTGATGCTAACCATGCCGGGATCACAAGTCGATTTAGACCGACTGGCAGAACATGACGAATAAGGAGTTGCATGATAAATTTCAGCAAATGATGAGTGGACAGGTGCAAGATGTGCTAAACAGATTTGAAGAGGCCATGGAGAAGATAGATGGCATGGAGAAGACGTTCGAAACAAAGCTCGATAACAAGTTTAATGAATTGCTCGCGCATCTTCCACCACCACCACCGGCTGCACCTAACGCACCTCTACAACAACAACAACAACGACTACCTCCATGTCGCGAAACAGCCCTCCGTCGAGCGAGCCGTGTCCCTCTTGCGCTTGGCCAAACTGTTGGTGCTGCTGTTGATACTTCTGTGGCTCCTACTGCTGATGCGGAGGAGGATGATTATGTGGGAGATTACGAGGATGAAGTTGATCAAAATCAGAACTACGTGCAACCACCGTGTCGTCCACATGCAAATAATGGCAATGTTAGGGCTCCCCTCAGTGCGAGATCATGACCATCTCCTAAACTGAAATTGAATATTCCACCATTTGAGGGTAGATATGTTCACGATATATATCTTACTTGGGAGTTAGAAACTGAACAACGATTTACATGTTTACAATATCCTAAGGAGAGACGTGTTCCTGCCATTGTTTGTGCTTTCACTAGCTTTGCATGTGTTTGGTGGTCTGAACATTGTAGATTATCTCCTGTTCTAGCTACTTGGGCTGCTTTGAAAACTGCTATGCGTACTCGTTGGGTTCCACCATATTATCAACGTGAATTACTTCAAAAATTGCAACGCTTAAGACAAGGAAAAAATTATGTAGAAGAATATTATCAGGAATTACAAACTGGCTTGATTAGATGTGGTATTGTTGAGGAGAATGAAGCTATGCTTGCACGTTTTATGGGTGGATTAAATAGAGAGATTCAGACCATTCTAGAGTATAAGGAGTATAATAATATCACTCGTTTATTCCATATTGCTTGTAAAGCTGAACGTTAAGTGCAGGATCGACAGGCATTGGCGCGAACTAACTTGTCTGCAGGTCGATCTTCATCATGGACACCGCGTGCATCCTCTACTTCCACTGCACCAGCAGGTGCCACCTCCAGTCGTGATACAAGAAAACAGGCACAACCACCACTATCTGCCAAGAGCACACCTGTCGGGCTTCCACAGAGCTCTTCTTCTTCCAATGCATCAACAGGGCACACAAGTGATATTATTTGTCGTCGTTGTAACGGAAGAGGACATTTTGCGAGAGAATGCAAATCTCAGCGTGTGATGATTGCTACTGAGGATGGTGGGTATGAGTCCGCTAGTGACTATGATGAGGAGACTTTGGCTCTTATTACACATGAAGAACACGCTGGGGATGATTCTGATCATGAGACGCAATACATGGTTGCTGAAGATGCTGAGAGGTATGAATGTTTAGTTGCCTAACGTGTTTTGAGTGTGCAGGTCACACAAGCTGAGCAAAATCGGAGGCATAATTTGTTCCATACAAAGGGAGTTGTGAAGGAACGTTCTGTTCGCGTCATCATAGATGGAGGGAGTTGCAACAACTTGGCTGGCATGGAGATGGTGGAGAAGCTATCTCTCACCACAAGACCACATCCACATCCTTACTACATCCAATGGTTCAACAACAGCGGCAAGGTTAAGGTAACACGTACTGTTCGTGTGCATTTCAGTATCTCTACCTATGCTGATTATGTTGATTGTGATGTGGTACCCATGCAAGCATGTTCCTTATTACTTGGTAGACCATGGAAATTTCTGTACACCATGGTAGAAATAATCAGTATACTCTTGTTCATAAGGATAGCCATATTACTTTGCTTCCTATGACTCCTGATTCCATTTTGAAAGATGATATTAATAGAGCTAATAAAGCAAAACAGGAGAAAAATAAGAGTGAAAATCAGATTGTGGCAAAAGAATTTGAGCAACAAATGAAACCTAATAATAAACCATCCAGTGCTGCTTCAGAAATTAAATTGAAAAGTGCATGTTTACTTGCCACAAAATCTGATATTGATGAGCTAGATTCTAGCAAAAATAAGAGGCATTATTTTCATTCGAGGACGTGCCTTCCTCTTTGCCCCTGCTGTCACTAACATTTTGCATGAGTTCGCTGACGTCTTCCCACAAGACGTGCCACCGGGATTACCACCTATTCGAGGGATTGAGCATCAAATTGACTTAATTCCCGGTGCATCGCTACCCAAACGTGCACCATACCGTACCAATCCAGAGGAGACGAAGGAGATTATCGTCAAGCATGAGCTACTCGACAAAGGTTATATCGTGAACCTCTTAGTCCTTGTGATGTTCCTATTATACTAGTGCCTAAAAAGGATGGCACGTCGGCGTATGTGTGTTGATTGTAGAGGCATTAATAATATTACTATTCGTTATCATCATCCTATTCCTAGGCTAGATGATATGCTTGATGAATTGAGTGGCTCTACAATATTCTCCAAAGTTGATTTGCGTAGTGGATACCATCAAATTCGTATGAAATTGGGAGATGAATGGAAAACAACATTTAAAACTAAGTTTGGTTTATATGAGTGGTTAGTCATGCCTTTTGGGTTAACTCATCGCACCTAGTACTTTCATGAGACTAATGAATGAAGTTTTATGTGCTTTCATTGGACGATTTGTGGTAGTCTATTTTGATGATATACTGATTTATAGCAAATCTTTGGAAGAACATTTGGAACATTTACATGCTGTTTTTATTGCTCTACGTGATGCACGTTTGTTTGGTAACCTTGGGAAGTGCACCTTTTGCACCGACCGAGTATCTTTTCTTGGCTATGTTGTTACTCCACGGGGAATTGAAGTTGATAAAGCCAAGATTGAAGCTATTGAGAGTTGGCCGCAGCCCAAAACGGTCACACAAGTGAGGAGTTTTCTTGGACTCGCTGGTTTCTATAGGCGTTTTGTGAGAGATTTTAGCACCATTGCTGCACCTCTCAATGAGCTTACAAAGAAGGATGTGCCTTTTGTTTGGGGTACCGCACCGGAAGAAGCCTTCACGGTATTTGAAGATAAGTTGACACATGCTCCTTTACTCCAACTTCCTGATTTTAATAAGATTTTTGAGCTTGAATGTGATGCTAGTGGAATTGGATTAGGAGGTGTGTTATTAGAAGATGGCAAACCTGTTGCATACTTTTCTGAAAATTGAGTGGTCCTAGTCTGAACTATTCTACTTATGACAAAGAATTATATGCTCTTGCTCGGACTTTAGAGACGTGGCAACATTATTTATGGCCCAAAGAATTTGTTATACATTCTGATCATGAATCTTTGAAAAATTCAAGCTAAACTGAATCGTAGACATGCTAAATGGGTTGAATTCATTGAGACTTTCCCTTATGTCATTAAACACAAGAAGGGTAAAGAAAATGTTATTGCTGATGCTTTGTCTCGTCGCTATACTATGCTTTCACAACTTGACTTCAAAATATTTGGTTTGGAGACCATCAAAGATCAATATGTGCATGATGCTGATTTTAAAGATGTAATGCAGAATTGTAAAGAAGGACTAACATGGAACAAGTTCGTTATTAATGGTGGCTTTGTGTTCTATGCTAACAAGCTATGCATTCCTGCTAGCCCTGTTCGTCTTTTGTTGTTGCAGGAGGCGCATGGAGGAGGATTAATGGGACACTTTGGCGTGAAGAAGACGGAGGACGTACTTGCTACACATTTCTTTTGGCCAAAGATGAGACTGGATGTTGAGCGTTTTGTTGCTCGCTGCACTACATGTCAAAAAGCTAAGTCACGACTCAATCCTCATGGTTTATATATGCCTTTGTCTGTACCTAGTGTTCCTTGGGAGGATATATCTATGGACTTTGTTTTAGGTTTACCTCGAACAAAAAGGGGAGGGATAGCATATTTATTGTCGTGGATAGATTCTCGAAAATGGCACACTTTATACCATGTCATAAAACTGATGATGCTGTTAATGTTGTTGATTTGTTCTTTTGTGAAATTATTCGCTTGCATGGTGCCAAATACTATCGTTTCAGATCGTGATACTAAATTTCTTAGCCACTTTTGGAGATGTTTGTGGGCTAAGTTGGGGATTAAACTGCTTTTTAGTACTACATGTGTAACACCCCAAAATTTTAACCTTTTTTTATTAATTAAAATTCTTGCCAGGAAATTAATTTTTTTATTTTCTGGTTTTATCTCTTAATTACATATCACTCTGTTCCTCTGAATTTTTGGAATTTTCCCTCTTAGTGGCAACCTTTCAAAAAATATTGTTCGACTTATATACCCCCTCAAGAAAACATTTCTTCTATGAGTGGAATTATTTCTACAATTATTTTTCTTGAGCTTTATTTCTTTTAAAATGATTTTTCATAAGTTTTAGAGTCCCATTTGCACTACAACCCTTTTAAATACTTCTTTAAAAATTCCACCAAATTTGGGGATGACATGTGATATTCCTACATCACTTTTATGCAAAGATCTGTTTTAGTCATTTGGAGATTTTGAGCCCTACCTCAAGTTTTCAAATCTGGCCCAGTTTGTAATTTGTACTACAATCTATTTAAACATTTCTTTAAAAATCCCACCAAAATTGGGGGATGTTAGTAGTAGTGTATAATTCAACTATATGCAAAAACCCATTGGTGTTCTTTGAGAAATTTGAGCAAATCATCCTCTTTTGCTCTCTGGTCCAGTTTGATATTTTCTACTTCAACCATATTTTATCTTGCCCTATTACCCATGATTTTTCTCCTGCTTATAAACCACTCTACTAAACCCTTAAGTCCAGGAGATTGGGCCCTTTGCAATACTTTTGGTCCATACAATAATAGCCTTTATTTTCAGTCCAGAAATATAGTTTTGCAAAACTTGCACTAACAAGTTTCTGGTTTTGCCAAACTAACTTTGCCTTCACCACCTACACCTAAAGAGACACCAAACTGGAGGATTTGGCCACCAGTAGAATTGCCTTGGTGACCATGGCATTCTGTCGAACACCTTGAGTTCATGAGCAGAATTGGCATGAAACCTAGTTTGCATTATGAACCTGCTTGCTTTGCCTAAACAACATGTCTCATGGCTCTACCTTAGTCTATAGCCCCACCCTGCTAAACCTCATGTGGATTAGAGCCCCCTGGCAGGCATTGGCATTTTGCCGAGCACCTCACGTGCGTGCTTTGGGCGCGGCCAGAACGCGCGTGTTGCACGTGCGTGCGCCCGAGTCGCCGCGTCTCGTTGCCGCCTCCCCCGCGTTCGTTCTGATCCGTTCCCGCTCGCAGCCAACGCGCTCCGACCCCTCCCTCATCGCAGAGCCACCCTGGTCACCTCCACGGCACCTGCTGCGCCACCACCGCAAGCCGCCACTTTGCTGCCCGCTCTCCTGCCATGGACGGGCGCCGCCCGAAACCACGGCCAGCGCGCCGGCTTCGCCTGAACAGCCCGAGCTTATCCGCGAGCACGTCCGCTAGCGCCCGTCGCCGCCAAGCGCCCCCTTGGCAACATGACGAAGGAAGCCGGCGATCTTATCCCCGGCCGCAGCGGAACTGACCTCGACCGCCTATAAAAGGAGCCCCCGAGCTCGTCCAGACCCTCAGGCGACCTCAGGCCATCTCCCTAGAGCTCCCATAGCCAGGAATCGACGGAGGGAGGCCGTCTTCCTCGTCTCCTTCCAGTTTGGCCGCCGCCACACTCCGGTACCGTACATCACGAGCAGAGCCTCCCCTGTCCTTCCAGCGCCACCGTCCGACTCCCCTCGGCCGTGCGGAGCCACCCAACACCCCAGCCTCGACCGGGAGCCACCGTAGCCCAAGCCCCAATTGTTCCCGAATCCACCCTCCGCCGCGGAGCTCGCCGGCGGCGACCCCCTCCACCCCCGCCAGCCTATCGACCACTGGGAGGACCGCCCTGGACCAGCGGATCCACCCCGCCCTCAGAATCCCGCGGGGAGCCGCCGTTCGTCGACGGTGATCGCCGGAGCCCCGCCACCGCTCGGCCAGAGGAGAAGGACGCGCGGGCGGCTGGTCAAACCTGACCAGTGGGCCACGAGTCAGTGACCCACGAGTCGACCCGTGCTGGCTTAAGTGGAAACGTATTCGACCGAATACCTCTTCGCTAAGGGGAAAGCATAAGCCCCCGAACCGTTTTTCTTTTTCTTATTTTTATTAAAAACAGAATTTTGACTAAACTTTGACTGGCTATAACTTTTAAAACACAAGTCCAATTGATTTGATTCTTTTTCTATTGTTTCTATAATTTTGTCTAGTTTATTTTCTTAATTATTTGAAAATTTTCAAAACAACTTTTTTGTACTGTTTTGAAACTATGTGTTAATTTAAATTTTCTTAAAATAGGATTTTTTAAGAAGGAAGCAACTTTCAAAAAATGCACCCCACTTACATACTCTTGAAGGCAAGCATTCTGAACCCCGGCATAATATTTGTTGTGTGTCGTTTGATGCAAATACGACACCACCTTGACGCGAAGGATTCGGTATTTTATGTGGTGCTATGATCATATTCATGAGTGCATAATGATGATTCCTTGCTGTTGGGATTTTGATATGCTTCTGATAGTAATCACCCTCGTATGCCTTTCATGCCTACCGGAAGGAATCCGGGAAAGTCTCTGTCTTGGGTAGACACGAGCTTGTCTCTAGTTCTTCGTCGAGACGGTTATGTCCGGTAAGGCATGGTGAGGTATGATGAGTGGTGATTCTGTCTGATTGGTGTGAAATATATTTCTTATGCTTATCATGCAGGAAATGCTTTAACCTCCTGAGTCGACCATAGATCGAGTCTTGTTCCAGTAACCCCCATACTTGTTTCGTACTACCACTTGTCCCCGCGGTAGGGTACGATTCGATAAGTTGTCAACCCCTTTCTTGGCACACACCGTACAGAGAGGCCATGGTGGAAGATACCGGCTGCATCCGGTAGGCATTCCACCTGGTCCGGGGGCATGGGTGTTTCCGGTTGGGGCCGAGAGGGGGCACCCCTTAGAAGTGCGCAGTATAAATTTGATCCCATGCTAATCGAGGTTGTAGCCTCCCCACTTAGAGTTTTGCTTAACGGGTGACGTGGGTGATTCCAGACACCGGTAAGTTAAGCTGGTGTGTGCGGGTCAGGTGAGTTTTCAATTAAAAGACCGTAAGCGGAATTAGTCCCGATGGACTAAAGGAATCCGTTACTCGTGGGTAAAGAGTACACCCTCTACAGAGGTTATATCTATTCGAATAGTCGTGTCCATGGTTAAGGACCACAGTCTGGGATGGGTCAAGTGTCGGTCTTAGTGTCGGTCTTCAGAGGAAAAACTGCTAAACCAGAACATGGATCATGACTTGTGACTTATGATGATTATGATTATTATTATGATGGACTAACCATTTATATTATTTGAATTATTGAGTATCCCTGGGACGGTTCTACCTCCTGGATATTCACTGTGATATTTCTCATATAAGCCCTTTATGTGGTGTCGCTCTGACGCCCGACTGTGGCATGCTTGCTATTTAATTATTTATAAGCCCTTTATGTGGTGTCGCTCTGACGCCCGACTGTGGCATGCTTGCTATTTAATGATTTATAAGCCCTTTATGTGGTGTCGCTCTGACGCCCGACTATGGCATGCTTGCTATTTAAGGATTTATAAGCCCTTTATGTGGTGTCGCACAGACGCCCGACTGTGGCATGCTTGTTATTTCTTTTATTTATAAGCCCTTTATGTGGTGTCGCTCAGACGCCCGACTGAGGCATGCTTTATATTATTATCCTTTCGAGGCGTCGCTTCAGACACCCGATCGGTGCATTCTATTTCTATTCCCTTATTGCATATTCATATGAATAACCTGCTTGCGTGCATCATGGATTTTTATTTCGTGACTGACGTTGTGATCATAGAATATTTCAGAGCATGATTATCATTTGTTATATTATACCTGTGTTCATAATGTTTGTGAGTACATTCAAAGTAGTCACTGGCTTGTCCCTAGCTATTGTCTTGGCCAGATTTCTTGCATGGAGAGGAGCGTTGTGATGATAGCCCCGGAACCTACGCAATGATGATAGCAGCCTCGCGAAGATAGGAGTTATCCAGGTCAGTTGTTCCTGTGGGAAATGGAGTCCCATAGACACTGATGAACCACAAACCGCTTCCGCCATCAGCCACTAGAAACCTTGTGTTGTACTCATAGGCCAGAATGGTCTTGTACTACATATTTTGTATTTTGCTTGGAATTTCTGTATCAAGTTGGTGCCTCATCAGCTAACAGTAATCCTGGGGATGGTGAGCACAAGGACCATTTTCTGGGAAATATATCCTGAAAAACCGGTCCTGACAACATGTCACCCCCAAACTGATGGACAAACTGAAGTAGTCAATAGAACATTGTCTACTATGCTTAGGGCTGTTTTGAAGAATAATAAGAAAATGTGGGAAGAATGCTTGCCTCATATTAAATTTGCTTATAATCGTTCGTTGCATTCTACTACTAAGATGTGCCCTTTTGGAATTGTGTATGGTTTCCTACCTCGTGCACCTATTGATTTGTTGCCTCTTCCATCTTCGGAGAAGGTTAATTTTGATGCTAAACAATGTGCTGAATTGATTTTAAAAATTCATGAGTTAACTAAGGAAAACATTGAGCGTATGAATGCTAGATATAAACTTGTGGGAGATAAGGGTAGAAAACATGTTGTGTTTGCACCTGGAGATCTTGTTTGGTTACATTTGCGTAAGGATAGATTTCCCAATTTGCACAAATCAAAGCTAATGCCACGTGTTGTTGGTCCTTTTAAGGTGTTAGAGAAAATAAATGATAATGCATATAAAATTGAGCTACCTGCAGATTTTGGGTTTAGTCCCACTTTTAACATTGCTGATTTGAAGCCTTATTTGGGTGAGGAAGATGAGCTTCCGTCGAGGACGACTTCATTTCAAGAAGGGGAGGATGATGAGGACATCAATACCATTGTTACACCCATAGCCCCTACTGCTACATATACCGGACCAATTACTAGAGCTCGCGCACGCCAATTAAATTCCCAGGTACTTCCGTTTCTTGCTAATGATTCTAATGTTCATGAGAATATGATGTTGTCTAAATTGGATACATTTGTTTTGATTACAAATGAAGGGCCTAGCTTGGAGAAGGATGGACATTGGAGCAAGAACAAGCATGGAGTTCATGGCATGCGCCAGGGGAACAAGAACGTAGTTGCAAGTGATGATTTCAGGACTTTGAAGGCACCATAAGGTGTGCATGAAGCCTTGGACGAAATATACAAGATGCCACTTCATAAATTTCGTCCAAAGGCTATTCTAGGTGCTGCGTCACCTTATTATTGGGCCAGGCATTTGTAATTTCGAAATACATAAGTATAGGCTGTTTTTAGAGTCAGTATGTGTGGGGAAACAAGAGATAGGGTTGGTTTCGGACCCCTTCCCCAAGGGCCACGAAATTCCCCCCTCTTCCTCCATATATAGAGCTCTTAGGGCACCGTTTTGACTTTGGGTTTTGTTTAGATTAAAAGTTCGCCATAGCTGCAACTTCGCGTACTTCGTTTGTGTTCAACGACTAGACCAAGGCGTCATAGAACCCCACCTTCATTAATAAAGCTTTCCTCTTTTATTCGCAATATCCAGATTGCAATCTCAGTTTCTTGCTTGTTCTTCATTTGCTCGCAGGAAATAGACCCTCGTGGTCAGGTTGATCGTGCTCCGGCGTGGTCAATAACCCCTCGGAAGTTGGTTTAGTGATTGCTAAGGCGCGACGTCTTCGCATGTTCGTAGTCGGATCGTCAAAGACGACTCCCACAGAAAACGATTGCTATCTCATCGAAACATCGGGACACCTTTGCCTCTATCACCATCTTCCCCCAGTGCACCTTTGAGCGGGCGAAGGCCATTCGTGCACCCTCTATACAGACCAACCACTTGATGACATCAAGTCGAGGACAGACACTCACAAGCCGCTCCACGAGCCCAAAGTAGCTGGTTGGGATCGGCTCGGTGGGCCATAGCCGGATAATCAAATCCTTCATGGCTAGTTCCGCCGCCTTATGCAGTTCGATCATCTATTTCAGTTGATCAGCAAAGGGCACCGGATAATTTGGTGCCAAATACTGCGACCAGAAGAGCTTATCCGCAGTGTTCCTTTCTTTGGCTCGGTAGAATTGGGCGGCATCCGATACGCTGCGGGGCAGCTCCGCAAATACCCCTGGAGAAATCCAAATTCAAAATTAGCAATATAATTTTCTCCTCAAATACTTGCTTTACATGGAAAAAGCCTTACCCGCCACGATCTTCCTCGCCTCTTGGATCTCCTGCAGGGCGCTTCGGGTTTCCCCCCGGGCATCGCTCGTGGCCTGATGAGCCTTGGTGAGTTCGCATTCTTTCTCCATTAAACTCTGCTCCAAGGTCTCGCATTTCTTCACGGCCTCTTGAAGCTCTTGCTCAGCTTCAATAACCCTGGCCTCCTGCTTCTCACGAAGAGCCTACTCTGTGGCTGCCTTTTCCTCGGCCTCGGCCACAGCCTTCTTAAGAGCCTCAACTTCGGTCATCGTCCCTAGAGAAAATCAGGGAACATATTTTATCATACTGGAAATTAGTTCGCACCAAACGCGAACAAGGCTTGTGCCTACCTTGCTTATCTTCCAACTGCATTTTCAACTGGCCAAGTTCTTCTTTGGCCCGCTCCAGATTTGATTCAGTCTGGAGAACTCCGCAGTATGAGAAGCAGCAGCCGCTACAAACGCCTGCTTATAAAAAAGAGAGAGAGATGTCATCAAGTGAGTCTTCCTGCGAACATTAATTTGATCCTCTGTTCGGTTCTTTCTTTCACCGAACCGTGTATTAGGGGCTACTATCCATACCATGACACTCTTCGAAACCTCATAAAACATACCTCAAAACCTTTTATAAGGCTGATCTGAGCTTCATTCAGTCCACTCTCAGCAGACTGAATCTTCTCAATCACCGCACCCATAAGGGCACGGTGTTCATCAACGATGGAGGCGTTCTTCAGCGCCACCAACAAAGCATCCGACACCTCTGGTTGGACAGAGGTTGCCGGTGGAACAGGCACACCCCCTCCACCTGAGGGAGGCTGCCTGTTTGATTCTGGAGCCGTATTGGTCTCCGGAATTACATCCAGCCGGGAGCCGAATTCAAGATGGCCCCCGCCATCAGCTCCTAGGGGAATCTTCTCCCCTATGTGTCCGGCCCTTGAAGTTTGACCTCCAGGCGACCGCCTTCACGGTCTTTTCCTCTCCTCCTTGGCCGGGGTCCTTCTAGGACGAAGCCTCGGTGTTATTCACCTGTTTGGGGGAAGGGGCCTTCGGAGGCGTCCCGCTCTCCATAGCATCCGAGCTCAGCAAATCCTCTGATGAGGATTGTTTGGTACGGGACCTCGCCGGACTACAAAAAATGTGGCTCAGGTTAAAATATTATGCCATGATGAGTCTGGACGCATAAACGTATTCGGACTTTATATACTCATGAATTCACCAGGCGCTGGGCCCTGGGATCCCATGCCGGGCCGCTATCGGCGGCGGCAGTGGACTCTTCCGGAAGAGGAACTTTCCCCTTTTAGGCGACTTGGCCTCCAAGTCTGCGGAGGCCGTCCTCTTCTTTCTTCCCCCCATGGGGGATTCATCTTCCTCCTCCTCCTCCTCCTCCTCCTCTTCGGAGGCAGAACGAGCATTGGAGCCTTCGAATATTGTGTCCGAAGCGCCACGGCGACGAAGGCCACCCAGGTCTTTTTGGCCTCCTTCTCGGCCATCTTCTTCGGCACCTTGTAAGGCGTCGGGACCATCATCTTCGTCAGAAGTGGGAGGCCGGTTCTTCGGGCAGCGGGGCCGGGCAGTGGGTCCGCTCCGCCTTCTTCATCCAGCCCTAGGAGAGTTGTGGAGAACACATTAAGCATTTTCTTTGGGTTATGCAGATAAAATGTATGATGACTTACCGAGCTTGCAGGGCGGGACAGTTGGTACCCGGCGGTCCTCAGTTGAGTCCGGCCATGATTTGCCGGACTTGAAAAGCACCTTCCAGATGTCTTTGTGCGAGGAGCCAAAGAGCTCTCGCAGGTTTTTGTGCTTGGCCGGATCAATTTCCCATAGATTGCAAGACCGGTGTTGACAAGGCAGGATCCGGCGAACTAACATCACCTGGACTACATTGACAAGTTCGACGCTCTTGTCTTCCATATCTTTAATGCGCGTCTGGAGCACCGACAGTTCGTCGAACAAAGACCAGTTCAGGCCCTTCTTGACCCAGGATGTAAGCCGCAGAGGGGCTCCGGATCGAAACTCGGGAGTAGCGGCCCATTGCGTGCCGCGCGGCTCGGTGATGTAAAACCACTGCTGTTGCCACTCCTTGATGGAATCATTAAAGGTGCCTGTTGGCCATGTGACGCTGGGCATCTTGCTCACCATAGCACCCCCGCACTCAGCAAGCTCGCCGCCCACTACCTTGGGCTTCACATTAAATTTTTTCAGCCATAAGCCGAAATGTGGCGAGATGCGGAGAAAAGCCTCGCACACGACGATGAATGTCGAGATGTTGAGGAAGGAATTGGGGGACAGATCGTGAAGATCGATCCCGTAATAATACATGATGTCACGAACGAACGGGTGGATGGGAAACCCTAGCCCGCGAACAAAGTGAGGGAGGAATACAACCCTCTCGTGGGGTTCCGGAGTAGGGACGATTTGTCCCGCCGTCGGGAGGCGGTGGCTGATTTTCTTGGCTAGGTACCCGGCCTCCCGAAGCTTCTTGATATCCTTCTCCCGAACGGTAGAGGCCATCCACTTGCCTCCTGCTCCGGAACCAGACATTTTCCGAAGGCCTTTGTGGGCGGAGAAGATGAACGCTTGGGCGCTGGAGCTCGAGCGAAGGGGAATGGATCGGGAAAAAGAAAGCATGGGTGCAAAAGGGAGTCCTTATCCCTTTATAAAGGCAGCAGGGATTCTGCGCCTCTCCACTTGCCTGGTAAACTCGCTTATTCCCCGAGCGCCATAATTGATGGCACGGTTGGGTTACCACACCCGTATTGATGAGAATCCCGTGATAAGGGGACGCGATCTCTGCTTCGACAAGACGTGCCAATAAAACCGCCTCGCAACACGTGCAGTGGCAGGCTGGTTGAGAAAAATGGTTCGAATAATGACCGGGCCGTGGCGTGATGTTACGCTATAAAACTTGTCAGCAGATTAGATTACTCTCTACGGTGCTATGTGGAATTTGTTTTGCAGAGCCGGACATGATCCTTGTGTTCAGAATCTTCTATAGAGTATTCGGAGGAAGAACCCGCCTTGCAATGCCGACGACAATCTGCGTGCCGGACTCGTCGTCATTGAAGCCTGGTTCAGGGGCGACTGAGGGAGTCCTGGATTACGGGGTCCTCGGACAGCCGGACTATATACTTTGGCCGGACTGTTGGACTATGAAGATACAAGATTGAAGACTTCGTCCCGTGTACGGGTGAGACTCTCCTTTGCGTGGAAGGCAAGCTTGGCAATTCGGATATGTAGATCTCCTCCTTTGTAACCGATTCTGTGTAACCCTAGCCCCCTCTGGTGCCTATATAAACCGGCGGGTTTAGTCCGTAGGACAAGAACAATCATAATCATAGGCTAGCTTCTAGGGTTTAGCCTCTACGATCTCATGGTAGATCAACTCTTGTAATACTCATATCATCAAGATCAATCAAGCAGGAAGTAGGGTATTACCTCCATCGAGAGGGCCCGAACCTGGGTAAACATTGTGTCCCCCGCCTCCTGTTACCATCCGCCTTAGACGCACAGTTCGGGACCCCCTACCCGAGATCCGCCAGTTTTGACACCGACACCAAGCACGTCGAGGCATGCCATGGAAGGTAAGCTTTGTTAAAAAATCAAGCTCAGAGGGCACCGAGCCCCATCCTGGGTGCCACCGATCAAAGCTCAGCAGCGCGCCATCGCAGATCAAACGCCTGGAAGATTCGAACACACGATTGCAGTCGAAAGTTGTCCGGAACCTGACGAAGAAATCATCCAGTGGCGGACACACTTCGACGAGCAAGTCACTTATTTGGATGCTGTGCGCAATGCCAAGAGCTTTGACAAGGTCGTCCGACGAGACGGGAGGCCGGTCACCATTGATGGTTACCATCAGCACTTTTGTCGGCAAACTAGTCATCAAGCGCCGCCATGCCACTGTTGAGGGATAGCACGCAACGACCAAAGGCAGGACGAACCTCAAGATCTCCGGCTAGGAGATCCGCGTTGACCGGCGACATGATAGTGAGCTTGAGTACAGGGAGTACATGAGGGGGATTTGGGGGAACTGGAGTAGGAATCAAGATTCCAGAGGTGGGGGAGGGGCGGGAGATTGGGGATGAAAAGGTAGCTTGAATTTTGAACATGTGCCAATATGCTCTCGGCGCGCAAGCGCTTAAAACACTTAGTGGCGCCCACATGTCGGCCTAAGAGTCCTTATTCTTTCTTTTTGGAGAGCCCGCCATTTTTTTGAGGATCTTTTGAGAGCCCGGCCGAGAGTCATAATTGACCTGTTTGGCATTGCGTTACTACTCGGTCCATATTCAACGATACCTCTTTGGCCCAAACAAGTGTACATCATCGAAAAGACACCGAGCTCAAATTATATAACTTGAAAAAGGAGATACACTCACGAACGGAGAATGGTGATGCCCTCATTTAGGCCACCAAAGTGGTTCGAGACAATAAGCGATTGAAACAACAATATATACAACATTCAAACACTGACTAGTGACTACTACTGACATAAACAGCAAGACATGATAGTTCATAAGAAGTCTTGCTACACCACCAAAACGCACCCATCTGCAGCGCTCAGACTCTCGTGATCCAGACGAGAATGACATTCTAAACAGAGCACATAGTAAGAGTGACATAGACGAGGATGACCAAATGACAAGGAATATGCATAACAAAAGAAAGAACTACCCATCCAGAACAAGCAGCAAAGACAACAAAGTTTTTCGAAGAGATGATCCAACACCATCATAATTTTCAGCCCCGCTTCAACGACCAATGATCCGGAGACACCAGTACTCCACCCTTTCGATGCAACAGCCCAATTACCTATCAACCTGAAGGCTTGAACAACATCACTGCCTGTCGTAATTGAGACATCCAAGGATCAAAGTTAAACTGGATGCCTTTGTAATTCTCACCTTCTTTTGGCTGCAGGCTGTATCGTTGACAAGCAGGGGAGTTTGCTCCCGAACTCCTAGGGCTCGCCGTGTAGACACAATTGTCCATAGCAAACAGAGCCTCTCTGCCATCAAGGTCCTTGCTAACGGTGATCTCCTGGTTAATAGGATAATTGAGTCCGAGAAACAGAGAGTGTGAACCAAGGCTGTTTACCCGCCTCCAACTAAAAAATCTTGAAAGCCCCAACAAGCTGGTATCCTGCTCATAGACGTAACAACCACTGTCCGGATGCTCACGTATTTCATGGTGCTTGTATACAGTGGGGTTTTTGCAATATAACTTTTCCGGCTCATGTGTCCGAATGATCATCAGTCTTTTGATGTCGTCTGATCAAGCGAGGAACCAGTTGTTCTTCCCTGTTTTTGGCAAAGGTGGTGTGATTACAAAGGGCAGTAACTGTAGGGACACTGGATCATATCAAAAAGGACAGCCATTGTTAATGTAAGATCAGCATTGTTCAGAGTATGAGTAGGATAATGCAAGAAACAACATTGGTATGTCCCTGTTGGAACTGGGAGGAAATACAGGGAAATGTATACTGGGTTCGAAAATATAGAAGTGCCATGCATGGTTATACTCATGTTATCTCGCAATCGATTCTTCACAGGAAACTACCATGTCATGCATGTTATGGAATCATGTTATATCTTCACAAACAAATTCTTCAAGGTAACTAACAGACCATGCATTGTTATATACTCATGTTACGTGGGAAAATTTTTGTGAGGATATTATTCTAGCCATTGATTGCTGAAGGGCGAATATAGGTATGTACACATGGTAAGCATTACAGGATTTCACTACTTCCAAATATAGAGTTCTCCATATGCACATTTACTTCCCTAATGTATGGTTAGATGATACCAACAGTGTGGTGCATGTTTCTACATCATGAAAATAAGGAAACTAACATGGCCATTGATACACACTCATATTTAGTAGTAGTATATAGATTACTATAAAATAAGGAGAATATCCATATATTCCTAACCGTTTGATTATTCAGGGGTACAAATTGGCTGTAATGACATGATCACAATCGCATGAATTAACTCATTCCAAATATAGCTAATTTAAGGCGTCTCTAATACATTGCCATAGTTCTACTCAAATTCTGCTCAAACAGGGATATGCCAATCATCACAAAAAGTTCAAACAGTGTCATGGCGTCATCATTAACATGAGACAGAAACAACTTACACGCGCCGTCCCAGCAATACGTGGTGCCATCTACTTTGTCGATCGCATAGATGATGCCATTGTGTTCAATAGCATCACAGAAGTGTGTACCAGCTTTGACGATGATCCACTGCGAGCTGAGTTGTCTCCATCTAAAGAAGGCACTGGCATAAAGATAGGCGAGTCCCTTGTCGAACAAGGCAATTAGCTTGAAGTCTGCGTAATCCGCATGTCGTGTGGGCACTTGGCAGATTACAATCTTCTGCAAAACAAGGTCCGTCCAACTGATGCGGTAATCTAGATGACTAGGACCGCGATGTTAATACTCTATATAATCCAACGGAGGAAGGATAATCTCATGGGAGGTCTGGAAGTTCACGAGAACCAACTTTTTACCGTCTTCTCTGACGGTAGCCATCCAGTGGGAGTTCATGCCGACCCAGTACATACCTGCCAAGAAGTTCGGGCGATGGTGATCGGATCGAAGTCGAGGGAAATGATGTACGGTGACCAACTACATACCTGCAAAGAAGTTTCGGCTAATGGAGATCGGATTGAAGTCGAGGGGCATCATGTACGCCTCCGTATAATGGTGAGACAATCTCGCAAGACTAGATAGCAGCAAGCAGGGTGTCTTGAAAGGCTTAGGCCTTGCTTCAACAATGGCCGTGTGCATGCCCATCGAGCATGCAGCCAGTCGCAGGGCGCTCAACATATCCACACACGAACAACAGAGGTCGAGGACGTCACTGGGGAGATAGCTCCAATCGCGGCTCATATGGATCCTGCGCGGATCGCGTTCGTCCATGGTGGAGTTTGGAAGGTGGGGTTTTGGGGGGCTTGATTTACAGGGGAGAAGGCTATCGGTGCTGGAGTGGCTAGCGAGGGAATAGTGGTACTGGGGGAGGCGAGCGAGGAGAGGGTATGCGGGGCCACAGTGAGATAATGACGAGTGACCTCAGGATCTCCGGCGAGACGGAGATGGAGATGGAGTGGTGCTAGGGGAGAGGGAGACGAGGCGAGGCATGCTATACAAGTGTGACAAAGGATGTTGACAAAGGCACAAGGTGAGGCTGACTTTGGTAACCCGGACACGCCGCCTGGACTGGTGTCACCTCGAGCGCAGGGTCTTGTCACTTCACTGTGAGGACCGCATGAATAATAGTATTTTGACCAACAAGTGTACCATAGTTGTACTACTACTACTAGTAGTAGGAGTAGTAGGAACATGAGTACACTCCCGTGCTAGCATGCCTCTAGGTTCATGATGCGGAACATCCTTCCATCATCCCCATGGACTCTACAACGATACATCAAGCCCCACGTGGACCAATGACAAGAGCTAGAGCATGTGCTTTGGAAACCAAGGTGAACTCCTTCCTACTTAACTTGCATATGGATACGAATGGAACATTGTCGCTACCTCACCAAAATACTCTATGTCTCATTAGGTACAAAGAGGAACACCACCAAGAGGCTCAGGAGCATCCCCAAGGAGAATAGGAACCACCCCAAGGCCACGCGGACCAAGATGGAGTGCAACAGCAGCAACACTGGAAGTCCAGGCAACCCCGTGCGCACGGCCCCCCGAAACCCCGTGCCCACGGACTATCCAGAGAGTTGGCGCTGGGGCACCCTGCAAGACGGGCCTGATTGCGCCCACGGGACCCCTGCAGGCGCACGGGCCCAACTTACCCAGGCTTGCACGGGCCTCCCAGATGGCCGGCTGAGATCTCCTGTCCGAGCCCTTCTTTATCTCCTTCGACCCCAAGCCTATATAAACCGTACCTAGGGTTATGTTTAGGGATAGCAAAGTATTAGATGAGATATTTGTGAGCTTTGCTCCTTCTACCTTCCCATTTGTGGATCAAGACCCCTTTGGGAAGAATCCTTGTGGATTTAAAGATCTCCTCAAGGAGAAGACTATCTTCAAGACCTCATCTCCTAGGAGTGGGAAGAACTTTGCCATTGTATCTTTCCTTTGATTGTGTTTGAGACTTGTGGATCTTATGTTGCTATTCTAGTGGATGTGTAATTGGGAATTGTTTCAGTGATTTCCCCTTTGTGTTCTTGAGTGAATTTACCCTTTTCCCCCTCCAAGTGTGAAAAGATCCCCTCTAGGTTTTCACCCTACATCATCTTGGTATCATGAGAAAGGTTGATTCACTTCTTGGAGTCCCATCCCCCCATTTGCTAGCTTGATTTTGTTTTTTTCATCCAAATTTGAAAATCCCCACAAAAATAGCCCCCAATTTTTTTTCTTGCAATTTGTTGGATCTTGTGAGATTTGGTTGTTTTGATCCACGAATTTGGTGTTTGGCAAGTGGATCTACCCATCTTCCAGCTTCCCCACCCTTCAAATCCTCGAAATTGGCCTTAGCTTTGAAGATTCCCACGGATCCAGAGCTTTTCATCCGCTCCCAGAACACCACGTGCACACGGGCCTCACTTACTCCGTGCGCACGGACCATCCAGTGACTTTCTGCCATCTTTCGTTTGCACCACTTTGTTCCCGAACCACCACTCGTGTTCTCCCGCACTATTTCTCGTGGTTGTTTGAGTTTCGGACCGCGGTTTCTCTTGTGTCCTAAGGTGTTTCGGCTACTTAGGCGCATTTGAACATTATCATCGCCGCCACTCGATCATCAACTCGGACACCACACCGGCTTCAACAACTTCATTCTTACCGTAAGATCGGACGGTAACCTCAACGAATCTCACCTTTGCTTTTGCATTGATAACTCGAGCCATTTCACGTCGCTTACCCATCGAGACTAGCAAGTTGAGAATTGTCGGGCCACGCTATTGTGCACCTAGTGATCGTGTTACCATCTTAGTGCCATAAGTCTCTCCCGTGCATATCTTACATACTTGCCTCATATCACACTTGGCTCAAGCTTCAAGCATAAAAAAGGGATACAAGAAAAGCTTTTAAGCAAAAGAGGAGAAACAAAGAACTCGTAAACAATAGCATCTAGCCATTTTGCATATCATCTTCGACACCTCATACGTAGCGTAGTTGGGATTGAAGATGGCACGTTTATCTTATAGGTTGGTGCACATGCGTATCTATCCCATTTGAGCAATCGAGCTAGCGTCTCTCTAGCATTCGCACAACAAGAGCATTTTCCGTGGTTGCACATTTTGAGCTCACCCCTTGGTTGTGCGGATCCCATCTATCTTCCGTGTGTGTGTTCCTAGTGATATCCTTGGGTTTGATCTATTTGCTTTTAGTTGCATTTTTGTGAATCTTCTCAACCTTATCGATATCTTGACTAACATTTGCTTGAAATTTTTGCCACCATCCTAACCGAGCTCCTCCATAAGCCTTTTACTTGTAGGTGTGTGAAACAATTCCCGGTACCAGTTCCCCTATTATAGCATCACATGAGATCGTACTTGTTACATCCACAATCTTCGGAAAAGGTAACTTTGGTTTTGTTCTCTCATTTTTCCTACTCACCACCATTCTCTCATGATGGATAGGCCGAGTTATTCTACAAATCCACTCTTCATAGAGAAATATGGTGACATGACAAATTTCGTCACCAAGACGCAACTATTTGGCGCACGTCGAGCTTTGCATCAAGAACAACTTGCTCTGGGCGACCGCATAGACAATCTCGCCACCGACCTACGACAATCCAAGCAACGTACAAGAGACTACTTCGACACATCCACGAGTTCCCTCAAAGACGATATCCGAACCATGATGGTCAATCGCTCTTCTACAACTTCTCCTCTTCAAGACGGAGCCGCTCAAGTCGACACTCCGATGACACCATCTCCGGTTCAAGTACACCGACATCGAACACTCTTTGTCGTGCCGCGCGCCACGATCGCCGAGCAAACTGCAATCCTCTACACAACAACGACTCTCAAGAGTAAGCTCGCGCGCAAGAACATCGACACCGTCAAAATCAAGAAACATTCGAGCAAGCACAAGAACGGCAACGTCAGCGCCAACACGAACAAGAGGAACGAGCGCGCCAACACCAAGAGTATGAAGACGCCGAAGCACTTCGCCAACAACAACAACGACACGAGGTCCAAGCTCAAGCGGCTCAAGACGCACTCCGAGATTCCACTCGTGCCGTTGCTCAACGCGGACGACAAGCACGTGAGCAAGATGAAGCTCTCCGTCGCGAGGTACAAGAAGAAATCGCGCATCGTGAAGAACAACAAGAAAGGAGGAATATCGGGCATCTTCCTCGTCCTCCTCCACGGCAAGAACGACATCAAGAGAATCAAGTGCTTCAAGACCCTCCTCCACGCCAAGAGCGACATCAAAACAGCTACTTCGATGAAGAACTCCGCCACGGCAAGCTCAAGTTCACCATGCCCATGTTCTCCAGAAGCAATGATCCCGAAGAGTATCTCTCATGGGCCTTGAAGGTGGACAAAATATTCCGTCTTCACAACTACGACGAGGAAAAGAAGATCGCCATGGCCTCCCTCGAGTTCCAAGACTACGTTCTCATTTGGTGGGAACAAGTGATTGAGCGAAGACGTACACGAGGTGAACCACCAATCACAACTTGGACGGCGATGAAGGATGTCATGAGAGCTCGTTTTGTGCCTACACACTACAGCCATGATCTCTTCAAGAAGTTGCAACTCCTCAAACAAGGCACGAAGACGGTGGAAGAATACAACCAAGAAATGGAGATTGCCATGATACGAGCCAATGTCAAGGAAGACGATGAACAAACAATGGCACGCTTCTTGAACGGCCTCAACCACCCAATCAAGCAGATTGCAGACTTCCAACCATACGCAAACCTCCTCGAGCTAGTTCATCAAGTGACCAAGGCCGAGCCACAAGTCCAAGATGACTTCAAATATGCCAAGTACCTGTCCAAGACCTACGGCTCCTCTGATCAAGCTCCCGCGTATTCGGCAACTCCTACCTCAACTAGAGCAACACCATGTACCGGCGACAAGTCAAGTTACAAGAAGACTTCGACAAGCTCAAGTCGTCCTTCTACTACAAGCAACTTCAAGGCGAAAGCTTCATCATCATCTACTCCAACCGATGAGACCATCAAGACAAGTTCCATCAAATGTTTCACATGCGGAGGCCGAGGCCACAAGTCCTTCGAGTGCACAAACAAGTGCACCATGATCCTCAACGACGACGGAACCTACGACTCCATGAGTGAAGGAGAAATGGAAGCACTTGAGCAAGTGGCCATGCACCGACAAGTGAACAACAAAGACGAAGATGGCCAAGTCTTTTGTGATGAAGATTCAAGTCCTGCTCTTGTTGTCTCCAAGGTCTTGACTCTTCAACATCAACAAGACGAAGATCAAAGATGGCATATCTTCCACACAAAGGCCGACATCAATGGACGGTCCGTCAAGGTCATCATCGATGGAGGTAGTTGCCATAACTTAGCAAGTGAAGAACTATGCTCCAAACTCCAATTGGTCAAGATGAAGCACCCTCACCCCTACAAGGTTCAATGGCTAAGCGACACCGACACCATCCAAGTCAAGCATAGAGTACAAGTCTATTTCAAGATCAGCGCCTATGAAGACACTTTGGAGTGTGATGTCCTTCCGATGACCGTTTTCCACCTCCTCCTTGGACGGCCATGGCAATTTGACCGAGGTGTCATTCACAATGGGCGTACAAATCACTATAGCTTCAAGATGAAAGGGAAATAGTTTGTGCTACGTCCTATGTCTCCAAGCCAAGTGCTCGCCGACAAGCAAAACACCAATCGTGGAGAGAATAGTGAGAGAGTGAACCACCAAAAAGAGAGTGAGCGCCACAAGCGCAAATTGAGTGCATCCAAGATGAGCGACAAGAAAAACTTAGTCCTATTTGGCACCAAACATGAGATGAGAGAAGTGTGTGAGAACCCATCAAGTGTCCTACACTATGTCCTATTATGCAAGGATGATGCACCAAAAACTAACAACTCTCACAATCTACCTTTGGTGTTATATTCTTTATTGCAGGAATTCAAAGATGTTTTCCCCGATGAGCTACCTCCGGGTCTACCTCCACTATGAGGCATTGAGCACCGAATCGATCTCATCCCCGGAGCACCGCTTCTAAACAAAGCTCCCTACCGCGTCAACCCCGAAGAAACCAAAGAAATACAAAGGCAAGTAAAGCATCTCATAGATCATGGACATGTGCGTGAAAGTTTGAGTCCTTGTGCCGTGCATCGGTCATTCTTGTGCCAAAACGAGACGGTAGTTTTCGCATGTGTTCCGATTGTAGACCTATCAATGCTATCACCGTTCGCTATAGGTACCCCATTCCACGCCTTGATGATATGCTTGATGAACTTAGCGGTGCCACTATATTTTCAAAAATTGATCTTAAAAGTGGTTACTATCAAATCCGCATACAAGAGGGTGATGAATGGAAAACCACTTTCAAAACCAAGTTTGGTCTATATGAGTGGTTAGTCATGCTTATGGGTTTATCGAAAGCACCCGGTACTTTCATGCGTCTTATGCATTACGTGTTTCGCCCTTACATTGGTGAATTTGTTGTTGTCTACTTTGATGATATCCTTGTGTTTAGAAAATCTCTCAAAGAACATGTCACTCACCTTCGCACCGTGCTACAAACTCTTCGAAAAGAGCAACTTTATGCTAATATGGAAAAATGCCTATTTGGTGTTGATAAGCTTGTTTTCTTGGGTTTCGTAGTATCTTCTAAGGGTGTTCATGTTGATGAATCTAAGATCAATGCTATTAAAACTTGGCCCCAACCAACCAATTTGCAACAAGTGCATAGTAATATTGGTTTAGTCGGTTTCTACCGTAGATTTGTGAAGGATTTTAGCACCATTGCTTCACCTTTGCATGCTTTGAGTAAGAAAAATGCACCGTTTGTTTGGGGACCATCCCAAGACATTGCTTTCAATGAGCTTAAAAATTTGCTTACTCATGCTCCCGTGCTTGCATTACCCAACTTTGACAAACCCTTTGAAATTCAGTGTGATGCTAGTGGTAATGGCATAGGAGGTGTGTTAACGCAAGAGAAGCGCCCCATAGCATACTTTAGTGAGAAACTTTCCGGAGCGCAACTCAATTATCCCATCTATGACAAAGAGCTATATGCTTTAGTGCGAGTCTTGCGTGAATGGGAACATTACCTCCGCCCTCATGAATTCATTATCCACACCGATCATGAAACACTTAAATATCTTAAGGGTCAAACTAAGTTGAACAAGCGTCATGCTAAGTGGAGTGAGTTTATTGAGTCATTTCCTCATCTCATCCAGTATATTAAAGGTAAGGAAAATGTCGTGGCAGATGCACTTTCCTGTATATGCATGCTTGTCACTCAAATTGAATTGAATGTCATTGATTTTGAGCACATAAAAGAGTTGTATGAGCATGATCCTACATTTGCCATTCCTTATGCTAAATGTTTGACGCATACATCTTGGGAACGATATTACATCAAAGATGGATATCTTATGAGAGATAACAAACTTTGCATCCCCGAGTCCTCTCTTCGCTTGGTGCTTTTGTAGGAATCTCATGGCGGAGGACTAATGGGACATTTTGGACGCAACAAGACACTCGCTACGCTCTCCAAGAACTATTTTTGGCCAAAGATGTTTCGCGATGTCAACCGCTTCACCAACCGATGCTCTACATGTCGCAAAGCTAAGTCTAAAGCTCAATCCCATGGCCTTTACATGCCACTTCCAATTCCATATCAACCATGGGAAGACATTAGCATGGATTTTGTGCTTGGTTTTCCTAGAACTAGAAATGGCAAGGACTCCGTGTTTGTTGTTGTGGACCGATTCTCCAAAATGGCACATTTCATTCCTTGCAACAAGATAGACGATGCTTCAAATGTTGCCAATCTCTTTTGTAGGGAAATATTGCGTCTACATGGAATGCCAAGGACAATTGTCTCGCATCATGACGTCAAGTTCTTGAGTTACTTTTGGAAGACCTTATGCGCCAAGCTCGGAATCAAGCTACTCTTCTCCACGGCTTACCATCCTCAAACCGACGGCCAAACGGAGGTGATGAACCGAACACTCTCCACTCTACTACGCGTCTTGATCAAGAAGAACATCAAGGAGTGGGAGGAGTGTCTACCAATCGCCGAGTACGCCTACAACCGTGCAAAACATTCGACTACCGGCAAGTCCCCTTTCGAGGTTGTCTACGGTTTCAACCCGTTGTCCCCATTGGACATTCTTCCTCTACCACTACAAGAGCGCACCAACATGGACGCGAGCGACCGAGTGAACCACCTCAAGAAGATGCATGAAGATACAAGGCACACCATCGAGCGCCAAGTTCAACGACTCGCGACCAAGCTCAACACCCACAAGTCTCCAATGGTGTTCCAACCGGGTGACCTAGTTTGGGTACATCTCCACAAGGACCATTTCCCCAACGAGCACAAATCCAAGCTCCTCTAAGAGCCGATGGTCCATTCAAGGTACTCACACGCTACAACGACAAAGCCTACAAGGTCGACATTCCACGAGAAAAGTACAATGTGAGCGACACATTCAACGCCAAAGACTTGGCCAAGTACCATGGTGATGAAGATCACGATCCGTGGACGGATCTCTCCCAAGGGGGGGGGGAGATGATGCGGAGCATCCTTTCATCATCCCCATGGACTCTACAACGATACATCAAGCCCCACGTGGACCTATGACAAGAGCTGGAGCACATGCTTTGGAAACCGAGGTGAACACCTTCCTACTTAACTTGCATACGGATATGAATGGAACATTGTTGCTACCTCACCAAAATACGCTATTTCTCATTAGGTATGAAGAGGAACACCACCAAGAGGCTCAGGAGCATCCCCAAGGAGAAGAGGAACCACCCCAAGGCCACGCGGACCAAGATGGAGTGCAACAGCAGCAACACTGGAAGTCCCAGGCGACCCCGTGCGCACGGGCCCCCGAAACCCCCTGCCCACGGACTATCCAGAGAGTTGGCGCTGGTGCACCCCATGCGCATGGGCCTGTACCATGCGCACGGGCCCAACTTACCCCGTGCGCACGGGCCTCCCAGGATGGCCGACTGAGATCTCCTGTCCGAGCCCTTCTTCATCTCCTTCGACCCCAAGCCTATATAAACCGTACCTAGGGTTATGTTTAGGGCTAGCAAAGTATTAGATGAGATATGTGTGAGCTTTTCTCCTTCTACCTTCCCATTTGTGGATCAAGACCCCTTTGGGAAGAATCCTTGTGGATTTAAAGATCTCCTCAAGGAGAAGACTATCTTCAAGACCTCATCTCCTAGGAGTGGGAAGAACTTTGCCGTTGTATCTTTCCTTTGATTGTGTTTGAGACTTGTGGATCTTATGTTGCTATTCTAGTGGATGTATAATTGGGAATTGTTTGTGTGATTTCCTCTTTGTGTTCTTTAGTGAATTTGCCCTTTTCCCCCTCCAAGTGTGAAAAGATCCCCTCTAGGGTTTCACCCTACATCAGTTCACTTCATCCTCCAGCTATCATCCGTATTGCGAGCAGAACCAAATTCTCGTGCATGCAGAAGCACGAAGAAGGACTTTTCTTTTTTGAGGATAACCGCATATTCCTTAACCGTAGTAGGAACATGACTAGTACTCCCTCCGGTCCTCTTTTATCTGCGCATAACTTTTTTCAGTATTTCTCTAATTAGTCTGTGTATATACCCTTTTTCATGAGCCCATTTCCCTCCATGCCCCGCATTCACAACATTAATTAGTGTATGCATGAGCAGCTGCAGCCCGACTCCAGCCAATAAACTGCAGCATCCAAGTGGGCCACTCTGTGTGCGTGGGAGAGAGAAAAGGCAACCTAAGAGCCCGTCCAATCCATTGCATGCAGCAGTCAAACCAACGCACCTCTCCTCATGCATGTGCATAACTTCTCCCATTTACTTCTCCATCGGGAACCAATTTCCCTCTGCTTTTTCACTACTCCTTGATCTTCATTTTCATCCAAACCACACTGCATTCACATTGTTTTAACCTCTTCACATCCTCCTGGAGTAATTCCAAAGCCCCTATAAATAATCATCTTCTTCAGTTAGATTAGCCATTTAATCCTAATTATCCAAACCATAGCCCTCCGGTCAAGCGGTTCCAAATGGCGAAAGAGATCGAGATGCAGGTTTTTAGCGTCCAACATGTCCTCGTCGAAGGCTCGTTGAGCATAGTTGCCACAGTCATCGACCACCCAAGGGTTGTTCGGAAGTGGATCAACAATGTATCCAACTCCCTCCAAAAGGCGGAGATGAATGTCATCGGTCTCGATGCAGAGTACACGGAGCGTGCCACTGGGAAGATCCAACGCGCCAATGTCCTTCAGCTGTGCCTCGAAGATGATATTTTGGTGTACCACATCATACATGCGCCCTCCATACCAGGTGAGCTTCACGATTTCTTGTCTCGGGAGGACATATACTTCTGTGGGGCAGCCATCGCAGGGGACAAACAGAAGTTGGAGCCGTACAACCTTGATCTGAAAATAATCGCTGACCTACAAACCAGAATAAAAATTCCTATAGAAGATTGTGATAAACCGACACCATCCCTATTCGACATAGAAAATTTTGTGCTAGGAACAAATCTTCAGAAGGGTGGCGAGACGCTGGCATTAAGGCCATCTGGATGGGAGAATTATCCCTTGATGTACGAGCGGATAAAATATGCTGCCCTTGATGCTCATGTGAGTTTCGAGATAGCTACAAGGTCCAGAGAGCTTGTTGCGAAGCCGTCTCCCACAGAAAATGAGAAGAAGAAGAAGAAGATGCACCAGCAGCAGGGCATTATGGATATTGATATAGATGGACTATTTCGATGGTGTGCATGTCTTTGGAACAAGTAGTAGCGTGGGTCCGATTGACTATAAGGAACTATTTATCCGCCTAGCTTTCTCTACTACTCCTTCTAGTGATCGGTATGCAATGCATGTGTCCGTAGACATGACAGCTTGTCCATGGAAGTTCAACTACGGCAACCATCACGTTTCATCCACTGCCACTCGCGATTCCCACGATGCCGCTCCAACCCACGGCACCACGTCCCCCGACGTGCGCCTCACCCCTATCGGCCGCACCGCCCCTCTGCCTTTGTGTGCATGACGTGTGGGCCACTTAAATGCGGCGAGCATCAAGTTTCTACCACAGCCACACGTGATTCCCACGACGCCGCACGAATCCATGACACCACACGTTCCGCACCATCGAATTTTCATCTAGCGGTTGTGACACATTTCTTCCCGGGCATCAATCCTCAACTGGAGTACTTCTGTACTATAGGTAGTACCCGCCGGTGTGGCCATCTACGCTTCGTAACGCCCCGACGCCCAGCTGTGGCACCCTCGCCACGGCCACGCCACCACCGGCCGGTTCATCTCGAACGAGTGAGTCGCGAACCACACCACCACCATGAGAATGACATGTGGGCCAGCCTCATTTAAGGTCCGCATGTCATTGACTCATAGGCCGGGCACTAAGCCACTAAAGTTTGGTCCCGTGGGCCACGAGAGGGAAATGTAACTCCTGCGGCATGCCTTGTGGTGCTCTCGCAGTACGAGCTCGTGCCAAACCCGGAATTTGATTCTTACTACTACCAACTACTAGTAAGGTATGCGTGCATTGCACGCATGAGATTCTGGTGGTTTGTGCATTATGATTATACATGTCGAGTCTTCTAGATTCTACATGTGGCAAAATCTGGTGGAATGTAGGTGATATCCAAAGGCCAGTAGTGCTCGGATTTTCCATCTTTGTACCGTCGGATTGGCTTCATCCAATGACCAACTTTCAAAGTTATGGTTTGGTTTGCAGCCAAAGGTTTCCACGCCTAAGCTTAGGCATGCCGGCATGTGTTTGGTTCATCGCTACACTTGTGGCTTGCCACACTTTTCTAGCTACATGGTCCGCATGTCATAGACTCAACTTCTTGCCAAATCTTGCCACACTTGTGGTGGCCATTTTGTTAGCCACATTTTTTGTGGCACACACACTTTGCCTAAGCTTAGTTGTGGCAAATTTAGTCATGAATGAAGTTCAACCATGGAGTATTCTAGATTCTACATGTGGCAGAATCTAGTGGAATGTAGATGATATCCAATGGCCAGTAGTGCATGGATTTGCCATCTTTGTACCGTCGGATTGGCTTCATCCAACGACCAACTTTCAAAGTTATGGTTTGGTTTGCAGCCTAAGGTTGTGTCGGAGTAATGGGCCACGGGTGGGCTAACCCGAGGCCCAAAACCTTTCAAGACATCGGGGCTGAGTGCGCCACACAAGACGCCAAGATGAAGAGCCGCCTTCTGGAGGCCGGCTGGAGGAAAGGCCGACTGCCCACACGCGATCGAGTCCTAGAGGCGAGGTCAGGACAAGCCGGCTCTCACCTAGCGGCTTCCAGAGAAGCCGACCACGGGGAGTCGGCCCACGGCACCAACAAAACGCATGCCCTCATCAAGGGGGACGGGACGGGGAGTGGCTATAGTGAAGCCCACTCCCTCCCCTTCCAGGGGCTAGCGTGGCCACAGTAGGCTGTACCCGCGGAGATCTCCGTCCGGCGCGGCACTGTTGCCATGCCATCCCTGACATCAGCATCAATGGGCGGAGTCCTGCACCCACGACGGCCTGTCAGAACGGCCCAAGGACGATGGGCCCTACCAGGCGGCGAGAGTCCAGAAGACGGCAAGAGCACTACCAGTCGGACCCGATGGGAGTTGGCCCCTGGGAGTCGGCCTGCCCCTCCCACGGGTCCCATGCGCCATTAACCAGACGAGACGGGGAATGGCTACAGTAATCGCCCGCCAGGCGGCGGAGCTGTAGCCACGACCCCCTGACCGAGCCTGCGTCATTAGAGGCACGGCTACAGTAATCAGCAGCCGACAAGACCCATAGCGGAGGGTGCACCTATCGGCTCCGTCTTAGGACCCGGTCGGCGGGGCCCACCGGTCGGGCCCCAACTAGCGATCGGCGAAGAAGCCGGCGGCGAAGAGACAGGCTGGGCCTGCGCCTTAGCCGGATTACCATTGTACACAGGGGTAGGCCTATATAAACCCCCCAGGGCACCCATGCAAAGGGTTGGAACCCAATAGAACTAGACCAGATCATATAGGAAGGAGAGAGCTAGCCTTGCCTTCTCCTGCCTCTAGCATACAGCTCGAGGAGCAACCTTGTACTCACTTTGCCTTAGTGATCATGCGGAGAACCCGGCAGAAAGGGACTAGGGGTGTTATCTCCTAGGAGAGCCCGAACACAGGTAAAGTACACCGGCATTCGTGTCTACGCCTCATCCCGCTTCCGGGCACCGGCGACATTCTACTCGCTCCCATCATGGTAAGCCATCCTTTGGCATATGTCGCACCCAACCCCCGACATTTGGCGCCCACCATGGGGCGAGGTGCACCATCGTCCGGAGACCTGTTCTGGACGGGAAACCTTTTCCTCCCTAGCAAGCGCAGCCAGCCCGGCACACCAGACGGAGTCTGCACCGACGCGCTGCATGGCATGGAAATTGCATGCGCGGCCAGTTGCCTCGCCGATCTTGTTGGCGAGGTTCGCCTCTCCGACGAGCCCACGTCCGACGCGGGCACAGATCCTCCCGAGAGCCTCCTCGCAGGCCTCCTCGACCAACTCCACGTTAACAGCGAGCCGGCTGTGGACCTGGAGTCCGTAGGCTCCACCGACCCGATGTTGGTCAACTCTGACACTGCGTCGCTTGACGCGTGCCCCACCAACGTGGTGGTCTACGATGAGCCGCTCCCTTGCGCGGAGAGCGGCGGAAGTACCGTCACAGAGGTGCTTGTCATCGGTCATGGCGAGCACTCCGGCGGAGGTGCTCGTGATCCGCTCGATACAGAGCTGCAAGACCTGACTGCACCCATTCCCGAAGAGCCGACGCCAAGACGCTGGAGGCACGCTGCCTTCAGCTTGTCGAAGGCGCCAAGAAGCTGGCCAGCATGAGACACCTGTCAGAGGCCTACCAGCGCGAGATAGACCGTGCTGTGGGTGGCACGCCGGCTCTAGCTGGGCCTAGCCGCCTTGGCATGGTCCAGCAGCGGGGCATGGCAATCGCCAACCTGTTCGGGGCAAATTGCCCCGTCTACACCACGCCTGCGGAAAACATCCGGGCCGCCCAAGCGACAGCTGACGAGCTGGACAAGTTCAAGGGCGAAGAACGTCGCCCGATGACGGAGCGCGTCCAGCGACTCCTTGACGCGGCTGCCGAGCAGAACGAGGCCGGTTGCGGCATTGACGCGCTGCATCGGCAGAATGACGACCTGCATCCCTGCCGAGAACAAGGCGCGACATCTCGGACGCCGACTGGTGGCGCCTACGGAAGAAAATACAAGGACCCGGCTGCTAGTCGCAGTCGGACTCGCATTACCATAGAGCGCGACCAAGACGGCCGCCCAAGAGTAGTGGAACGACGGGACGACTGTCCGCCTCCTCCCCCTCGCAGGGAAAGGCGAGTCTCCCCACCGGATCGACTGCCTCCACCGAGCCTCGAACGGGCCGCCGAGAAGGAGTCGAAGAGAACGATGCTCGCCACCGGATCGACTGCCTCCACCGAGCCCTGGCGCTAGAAGAAGAAGATGAGCTGTGTCCGCCTTGCTTCGGCCCCCGCATTCGGGACGAGCCTTTTCCCAAAGGGTTCATTGTCGGTGTAGGAACGACACCTATGGGATCACAAGAATCCCTACTATGGTTGCGGCGCGCGTTGTCGTGAGAAGAGCGGATCAAACAGATAGCACACGGTCTCTTTATCCAGGTTCAGGCAGCGAGGATGCGTAAAACCCTACTCCTGCTTTGGTGGTTTGTTTATCTGTGTTCTTGAACTAGCAATGGGGCGTCAGGAGCTCCAAAAAGCCGAATCCTCCTCCTAGTCGCCTTGGGCCTCCTTTTATAGGGAAAGGGGCTGCCACAGTGGCACACAGGAGGTGGAAAGGGTACAGTGATGCGAGTCTATCCCTCGCATTACATGACAAGGCGCCTTAAATGCATCTTGCTTAGGTGTCCTTGCTTTATCGGGGACCGGGGAGAGCCCTATCTCGTCCGTCGCCGCTCCCTCTCGTGTTGACACGCGGCCTAGCCAGTGGTGCCCGCGGTGCCATGTAGGCAGGCAGGCAGCTGAGGTGGCGCAATGGTGGGTCTCCACGAAGATCCACTTGCCGCCACGTAGGTGCCTGCCCAACTGGTTGGGTCGGCAGCTGCATGCGAACGACGGTGAAGGTTTGATTGGCATGGGCCTGATGGTGGCCCTACGGGTGTCCTTGGCAAGGGCCTCGCTGTAGCCCCGACAAGGGTCTTGCCGTGGCGCCCGCTGTCATCCCCGGCAAGGCTCTTGCCGGGGGCCTTGTGGTCCTCCTTGGCTGGGATTCCGCCAAGGGTCGTCATCTTCTATGGTGTGTATCTAATCTTGAATGTCTTCACAAAGATCTGCATGCCACCACGGGGATGTCTCCCGAATCCTTGCCCCATGGGGGTAGTGGACTCAAGGGTGATTCGCTCCATAGGTGTGGGACGAGCTGCCCCGGCAAGGGTCATGCCGGGTTTGCGAAAACCGCTTCCCGGCAAGGATCTTGCCGGGGGAGTCCGCTTCGTCCTCTTTGCTCTTTGTGGTCTTGGTCTTGGCGCCGTTCTGTTCCTTCGAAGCCGCCTTACCTTGGCTCACCTCCCTTGCCTTGCTTTCGGTGGTGGTGCCCGGCTGCATCTGCCGTGCAGTTATAGGGGTACAAAAGTGCACCCCTCTTTTGTACACCGACAGAGCCCCGGCTTTGAGCCACACGTAAGCCTGTCGCGTCGTTGGGCTAGGCCCAAAAATGGTGCGCGGGCAGGCGGGGTGGTTTTTACCGTGGTAAGTTTCTTCGCGCACTGCGCTTCCCATGCCTCCCGCGCGTGGCTCGGCGCGGGGAGGCGTGCGTGACGTGGGCGGCATGCGTGGGGCTGAGTTCTGCGTGCATGCGTCACGTCATAGTAAAGGGGGTGGTTCGCGCTTCCCCCATAAACGGAGGGAGGCATGGAGGCGCGGCCCATTTACTGAATGGGTCCAAGGCGCGGTCTTCAAGGCGTCCACTCCTCACGATCACGGGGTGGGGAGAGGTCGCCTTGGTCCCGCATGCCTACCACGTGGTTCTCATGCGCTTGGGGTGGCGAATGGCGGAGGTGGGAAACCGGGCCGTCGCGGGCTAGGGCAGCGGGTTGGTCCCAGTTCCCTGCGCCTTCCGCGTCTTGATTGGCTGAGCGGGGCGGCCGAGCCCCCACCCCGTTCCTTTATAAAGAGCGGGGGGGGGGGGGGGATGGCGTCCCGCATTCTTCCATCTTCTTCTTCCTTCAGCTTCTGCTCCCCCCTCCATTCGCCATGGAGAGAGGGAATCCTGGCCCTTCAACGGTGGCGGCGAGGGTCGCCGCTCGACAACGCGTCCTTCCTTCTCCTGCACCTGCGGTGGCAGAGCCAGCTGCGAGCGGAAGGGGGAGGGGGCGAGGCCGTGGGCGAGGCCGAGGTGCTCAGGGAAGAGGAGGTCGGGGCGGCGCGCTGGTGTCGCCTCCGCCCATAGTTCCTCCCACCATGGAGGGCCATGTTGGGGATGATCCTTGTGAGTTCTTCGTCAGGCTGCGCTGGCCGCCTTACTGTCGCCTTCGTCTCCCGACTCCATTCGCGAGCGAGATGGAGCTGGATCCACCGGAGTCATTGCGGCTGCACATGAGGGGCTGTTGGATCAGCGGTACGCGAGTTCGCGTCGACTTCCCAGCCCCTCACGTGATGTATATTTGTAGAGGATGGAAGACGTTCACTCATATCCACCGCTTGACGGCGGGGCTCACTCTCCATTCCAAGCTGATGGAGGGCGGCCTCCTTTCCGTCAAGGTCTTCGGGTGCTTCGGGACTCGGGCAAGGTGCTGCGTGGAGAGCTCTTCTGATAGCGAAGACTCCTCCTCGGGCGGGAGTGGTGAGGAGGACAGCGGCAGCGACGACGATGGTAGCAGGCGGCAGGATGACGGGTCCGACTAGGTGTCGGGCGCTGCTCCGTGTGGCACCGGCGATCCCATCATCCGTGTCGCTGGCTTCCTGAACTTCTCAGGGTCGTCTCCTTGGGCGGCTGGCGTTGGGAGGCTGCGGAAGGGAAGAGGGCGGGCGGCAAGGCCGTCAAATCAAATCTGTGGCACCGACGCCTTCGAGCCAGCGTCTTGACGTCCTGCCGCCTCGTCTTCGAGCTTTGCTTCCGGTGCCGCCATCACCATCCAGCCTTCGGACGGCCACCGAGATGTTCTCTTGGTGCCTCCTGCCACCCGTAGCTTGCCTAGGTGCCCCTTTTGCCCTTTTCGCCTTCTTGACCTGCCTCGTGAGGAGAGGGACAAGAAATGGAGTTCTGAGCACCTTATCTTTTTTTAGTTTGTAAGCCTTTGGGCCTTAGCTGAATTTAAAACTTGTAATCCCATCATTCATGTTTTTCATTCCCCATGGGCTGTACCTGAGTGGAATGTTTTTAATGAAAAAGGGATGCTTACCGGGTCATTTGCTTGCGGGTAGAACCCACGACAAGGAGTAAATCCTTGATATCCTTAAGATAAACATTTCCTTGCCCGGCAACAGGCCCTGTCGTCTTCCCACTTTGCTCGACCTTTCTCACGCTTTTGGTGGAGGCAGGGATGAGGTGGGTTCAAGCTCCTCGTTTCATCCTTTTGCTGCCGCGACTACGACCAAACTAGGGCCTAGAGTTTTAGGGGAGCACGGTAGCTTTGGGAAGAAGCGAGGTTTCACATACCTCAGTCCATAAGGGAATGCATGATAAGGGATGAAGAACTTATCTGAATCAGAGCCCGGCAACTCGGGTTTGCCGTGGGGAGTCTTCTTGCAGACCCAGCAATACTGGCTTGCCGGGTTTAGATGTCGGTCTGCCCCTCTTCTCTTTTTCGTCCTCAGGTGATCCGGCAAGGATATCTGTGAGTCCTGCGAACCAAAGAAGACAAAAGAACGGCAAAGAGACGCACACTCGACCTCTAAGCTAGGGTTTAGTCGCCGCCAAGCACTATCAACCCTTACCAAGGACGAGACTTGACCTAGCATGCATGCTATAACTTAGGGCACCAGCGCTTCATTTATTTATGCTCAGGGTCTGCGCCTGGCTTTGTACAAAGGGTTACATGCATCATGGGCAATGCTTGTACAAAAGGTGGCTTGCCGGGGGGCCCGGCAAGCCGCGCCTCACGGGTAAAACTTTCGAAGATGCTCAATGTTCCAGGAGTTACTCACCGGGACGTCATCTTCGGTCTCCAGGCAGACTGCGCCGGGCCGGGTGACTCGTATTACCCATAAGGGCCTTCCCACTTTGGCGTCAACTTGTTGGAATTCTTGGCCGATTGAACGCGCCGAAGGACAAGGTTGCCTTCCTCAAGGCTTCGGGCATGAACCTTGCGGCTATGGTAGCGGCGCAAGGCTTGCCGGTAGCGTCTTTGCTCTCATGTACCGCTCAAGACGATCTTCCTCAAGGAGTGTTGCGTCATCTTGGCGCAGTTGCTCTTGCTCAAGCTCATTATAAGCGAGCACTCGAGGTGATCCGTATATGAGTTCAGTGGGGAGAACTGCTTCTGCCCCGTATACAAGGGCAACAGGTGTCTGGCCGGTGGCTCGATTTGGCGTCGTCCTGATCGACCAAAGAACCGCCGGCAACTCATCAACCCAGTGCCTTCCACTCTTGTGCAGCCTGTCAAAGGTCTTGGTCCTTAATCCTCGCAGTACTTCAGCATTTGCCCTCTCAGCTTGACCATTGCTTCGCGGGTGAGCAACGGAAGCGAAACATACTCCCCTGCCGAGGTCTTGGGTATATTGCATGAAGGTGCGGCTTGTGAACTGTGTGCCGTTGTCGGTGATAACCCTGTTGGGTACGCCAAAACGGCACACTAGTCCCTTGAAGCACTTGACGGCTGACTGAGCGGTGACCTTCCTCACTGCCTCCACCTCCGGCCACTTTGTGAACTTGTCGATTGCAACGCATAAGTACTCAAAGCCCCGACGGCGCTGGGAAAGGGCCCAAGATGTCGTGCCCCTGCACCGAGAAGGGCCAGGAGAGAAGAATGGTTTGAAGGGCTTGAGCTGGCTGATGAAGCTTCTTTGAATGGAACTGACACGCTTCACACCTGGTGACTAGTGTCGTCGCATCTTGGAGGGCGGTGGGCCAGAAGAAACCTTGCCGGAATGCCTTGCCGGCAAGGGCCCTTGACCCAATGTGGGATCCACATATGCCTCCGTGTATCTCTGCCAACAGCTCGATCCTTCCTCTTGAGGGATACACTTCAATTTCACACCGCTCGACCTCTTCTCGCATGTGATGTCATCGACGAACTGGTACATGGTAGAGCGACGGGCTACTTTTTCCGCTTTCTTCCTGCTCCTCGTGAAGTTCCCTGTTTGGAGGAATCGGACGGTATGTTGTGCCCACGCGGAGCACAGGGGCTCGACGCAGCGAGGACTAAAGGCGTCTCCTCCGCTATAGGAGCGGCTGCCTCGACGGCAAGAGCTTGACGCTCCGCCGAGCTACCATCCCGTGGCGGGCTCGATATCCCCGGCAACATCCTTGCCGGCGGCTTCGGGGAGCTCGGCGGGAAAGTACTTGCCGGGCCCTGATTTCCTCCTCTTATTCTGCTCTATTGACGGATCAACGGATGGCTGAGTTAGCTGAAGCACAAAGGTACCTGGTTCCACAGGTAGCTTGAGGGCAGCGCGTTTCGACAGGTAATCGGTGATATCGTTCTCCGCTCGGGGAACGTGTTCAGCCTGTATACCGTCGAAACGCTCTTCCAGCTTTCTCACTTCATCGATGTAGGCCTTCATCAACGGCCTCTGGTAATCCTTGTTGACTTGCTTGACGACAAGCTGCGAGTCCCCCCTTACGATGAGTTTCTTGATTCCAAGGTCCTCCGCGATCCTAAGACCGGCAAGCAGCCCTTCGTACTGGGCCAGATTGTTTGTTGACACCTCCACGGGAAATGCATCTAGATCACGTGGTTGAGGTGCTCTCCGTAGGCGCCGACAAGCAAGACGCCAGCCCCAAATACTTTGTAAGGAGAAAGCTCCATCAAAGTACATGATCCAATCACAACTTGCCTCCTTGCCGGGAGAGCAGTCTCTTGGGCTTCTTCGTCAGCGTTGCGGTCCATTCTGCAATGAACTTCTGCGAGGACTCGGCTCGAATCGTCAAGTACTTTCAAACTTGAGGCCAAAGCTGGACAGCTCCAAGGCCCATTCCACAATTCTTCCGTCGCATCCGGATTGTGCAATATCCGTTCTGCAGAGGGAAGCGAGTGACGACACAGTGATCTCGCAGCTCGGAAGTAGTGACGCAGCTTCCTCGAGACCATAAGAAGGCGAAGAGCAGTTTACGCACGCCGGAGTACCTTGATCTAGCCCCTGCAGGAGGGAACTAACAAAGTAGACCGGTGCTGCATCATTTTCTTCTTCGCGCACGTCAACCGGCTGTGTCGTCTCGTGCATTGGTGGTGTCGGGCTCTGTCGCTGCCATAACCTCGTCGTCAACCTCTCTCTCAGTACCACGCGGCGCGCTGACCACCTGGTCCGTTGCCGCCAGGTATAGCAGCAACGGCTCCTGTGGCCTAGGCGCAACTAGTATTGGCGCGGAAGAGAGGTATTTCTTCAAACCTTGCAATGCTGCTTCGGCTTCTGGCGTCCACTCCATCGGGCCCGCCTTTTTCAGGATCTTGAAAAAGGGAAGGGCGCGCTCGGCAGACTTGGAAATGAACCTGCCCATGGCGGCGACGCAACCAAAGAAGTCGACGCACATCCTTGATTCGCTTAGGTTCTTCAATCTGCTCTATAGCTTTGATTTTGTCCGGATTGGCCTCTATCCCACGCTGTGACACCAAGAACCCGAGAAGCTTGCCGGACGGGACGCCAAAGACGCACTTCTCAGGGTTCAGCTTGAGATTGATCCTGCGCAGGTTGCAAATGTTTCTTGCAAATCTGGTATGAGGGTTGCCTGTGTCCTTGGTTTTGACCACTATGTCATCCATATAAGCTTCCATATTTCTATGGAGCTGGGGTTCAAAACCAATCTAGACCGCCCTTGCAAACATCGAACCAGCACTCTTCAACCCGAAAGGCATCCGCATGAAACAATATGTACCACATGGGGTGATGAATGCTGTTTTCTCTTCGTCTTCTCTTGTCATGAAGATCTGGTGGTAGCCGGAGTAGGCGTCGAGGAATGACAACCGATCACACCCAACCGTGGAGTCAACAATCTGGTCGATGCGTGGCAACGGGAAGGGGTCTTTAGGGCAAGCCTTATTGATATCTGTGTAATCAATACACAGTCTCCACTTCCCATTCGCCTTGCGCACCACGACCGGATTGGCCAACCACATTGGATGGAGCACTCCTCTTACCAAACCAGCGCTTCCGGTTTCCGGATCTCTTCGTGATGAACTCTTGTCGTTCCAAAGCTTGCTTTCGACCTTACGCTTGACGGGCGCGCGCATGAGGGCGAACAACAAGGTGGTGCTCAATCACCTCCACAGGAACACCGGGGATGTCGGAGCTTGCCATGCAAACACATCGACATTCGCCCGCAGGAAGGTGACGGCGCATCTTCCTATTTGTCGTCAAGGGTGGAGCTTATGGTAAAAGCTCCTTCCGTGCTATCCTCGTTAATGTAAACCTTCTTGGTTCCGACGGTATGGCCTCGGGCTTCTTGTTTCCGCCCGGTGGAGCTCTCCGGCACGTCCTCGACGCAGCGCTTACACTCCGAAGAGGTGCGCTTGCCGGAGTGGGTGTCCGAGGTCTCACCGGTCTTCTTCTTCTTCCCTCCCAGGGTCCCAGTGGCAAGAGCAAGTGCCCTAGCGGCGGCAGCTGCTGCAATCGCTATCGGTATACTTGGTCAGCAAATCAGCGCATCTTTCTTGTCGGAGGGGATGGTGATGATCGTCACAGGTCCTGGAATCTTCAGGGTGTTGTAGGCGTAGTGTGACGCCGCCATGAACTTGGCCAGCACTGGGCGGCCAAGGATCCCGTTGTAGGTCAAGGGGATCTTGGCAACATCGAACACGATCATCTCCGTCCTGAAGTTCAGGTCACTTCCAAAATTCACGCGCAACGTGACCTTTCCCTTGGGTTGGCTTCTTCCTGGGTTGACCCCCTGAAACGTGCCCCTCTCTTCGAGGTCTCCATCAGGAATCTGCAGTTTCTCGATCACGGCAGGCGAGATCAAGTTCAAACCGGCCCCGCCATCGACTAGCATCTTCGTCACCTTGAGGTTGCATATTGTTGGTGAAACCAACAACGGCAAGCACCGACCGTGATAGTGCGATCGTGGTGATCCTCGGTGTCAAAAATGATAGGTGTCTTTGGACCACTTCAATGACCTTTAGGCGTCAAATGACGGCTCTGCCATTGTAATCTCGCTACCACTTTGTTTAAGCCGGCGGTGAGAAGTAGGCAGCGAGGCGCCGCCGTCGACGCACATGGCCTCTGTAGCTTTCCGAAACTCTTGGTCGCTGGATTCGTCGTCCTCTTCGTGATTGTCGTCTTCTGGCTTTCTGCCATGGCCCCGGGCGGGCCTCTCCTGTTGCTTATCCTTGCCGCGACGACCCGCCTGTCCGTCATGCTTCTTGCCGGACCCCTCAGCACCGTCTGGGCCCTTCTCCTTGTCCCGCCTCTCATACTCAGCCGTCTACTTCTCAGCGAGGAGCTCAACCTGTCGGCAGTCCTGGAGAGCATGGCCTTTGGTGCGATGGATCTTGCAGTATCGCTTGTCGGAGTTTCCTAGTTCTCGGCAGCCGACAAGGCTCGGCAGGCGACACATCCGGCAACCTCCTTGCTGGGGTCATCTGCCTTGGTTTTCTTGGTGGAGCCGGTGTCATAAGATCCCTCGACGCCAAGCACGGCTTTTCCTTTGCACTTCCTGTTGTGGCGCCGACCTTTCTTTGCCGGGGCGGCAATATCCTCATCTGAGGAGTCAGTTTCTGCGCCGGCATCTTCGCCGGGGGTACTTCCTTCCCTCTTCAGCTCAGGCACATTTGTCAGCAAGAACATAGAGTTCTGCTACATCTCTCACCTTGTTCATTGCCAGCTCTTCGCGCATCTTGCGGTTACGCACCTTCTGATGGAACGCGCTGATGATGGCGGCAGGGTGAACATCAGGGATATTGTACTGTACCCGGCTGAACCTTTGTATATACTTGCGGAGACTCTCGCCTCCCTTCTGGGGAATGACGTGCAGGTCGCTTGCTTGGCCATGGGCTTGGTGGCCTCCAGTAAAGGCGCCCACTAACTCATGGCACAAATCCGACTAGGAGGAAATAGAGTCCACCGGCAAGTGCATCAACCACGACATGGCGTTGGGTTTAAGAGCCAACGGAAAGTAATTCGCAAGCACCTTATCGTCGCGGGCTCCGGCAGCTTGCATCGCGATGGTGTAGACGCTGAGGAACTTCCGGACGGTGGGTCTTGCCACTGTACTTTTCGCCCACGTCGGGTTTGAAGGTGCGGTGAGTGGGCCACTGGAACTGCCGCAGCTCACGGGTAAAAGCCGGACAGCATACCTCGTAAGGTAGGCCTCCAGGGCTCCTCGGTGTCGGGTGGCTCACAGAAGGCCCTGCTCGCCTGTCTGATTGGTGGCGTGCTCCGCGCCGGCGCTCGATAGTGGTTCGAGCGTCTTCATGTTCTCGTTCCCGAAGAACTTGGCGCTGGTCACAGTGGGCCCGCGGGTCGGACGATGCTACGGAGATCTCGTCGCCCGTAACGTCGCGACGGGCTGGCGTCCGCGGTACCGGGCGAGGAGGAGGCGAGTGCACCGTGGTTGCAGCGCCGCCGGCTCTCCTGCCACTGGTGCGTGGGACTCTGTCGGAGCATCGACCTGGGGGCTCCACCGGACTCGGTTCATCTCTGTTGGCCACCGCGACAAGGCTTTGGATAGTGGCTCTCCATTCGTCGAGTTTCCCCGTAGTGGGAGGAAAATCGAGGAGCAGCTACTGCCGCCCGAGTGGCCTGCTGGCGTTGGTGGCAGCGAAACACCGCAATCGCGACAGCGCCACGACTTGACCACGCGTCGAAGGAGGTCTATCACGACCAGCTGGTCGCATGCCATCTTCACGGCGCCTCGGCGGCGGGCAGGTCTTCTAAATCCGGGAGTGGCGCTTGGGGCTCTTTCATGGCGATGGCGGGGTCCTCTCGTAATGATTACGCCGTTCATCGCGTGCCGCTTGAGAAGAGCGCGCCGTCGGCGCCGGCGTGGGAGTCTTGGAAGCCCTCGCGTCGCCTGCGAGCGGGGTGGCAGCGATTTTGGAAGGCCCCGCGCCACCCGCGGAGGGCCTGTCTCCGTCTTTGGATTTGGCGGTGTGCGGCCCATTGCCAGGCCCACGAACATCGCCGCCTCCCAAACTTTGGCTGCTGGGACGGTGTTGGTGTTCGCGAACGGTGCCCCGGGTCCTTTCTGCGACCGGTCCGCTCCTTGTCCGCGTCGGGACGGGATGTCTGGCTTCCGACGGGCCAACCGCCACCATCATCTTCTTCTTGGGCGCCATGACGATGAAGAAGCGTCGAACTAACTGCTAGAGCTGATTCTCACAACTGCGCCCCCTCCCTGGCGCGCCAAAGATGTCGGTGTAGGAACGACACCTATGGGATCACAAGAATCTCTACTACGGTTGCGGGGGCGCGGGGTCGTGATAAGAGCGGATCAAACACATAGCACACGGTCTCTTTATCCAGGTTCGGGCCGCGAGGATGCGTAAAACCCAACTCCTGCTTTGGTGGTTTGTTTATCTGTGTTCTTGAACTAGCAATCGGGCGTCAGGAGCTCCAAAAAGCCGTATCCTCCTCCTGGTCGCCTTGGGCCTCCTTTTATAGGGAAAGGGGCTGCCACAGTGGCACACAGGAGGTGGAAAGGGTACAGTGATGCGAGTCTATCCCTCGCATTACATGACAAGGCACCTTAAATGCGTCTTGCTTAGGTGTCCTTGGTTTATCGGGGACGGGGGAGAGCCATGTCTCGTCCGTCGCCGCTCCCTCTCGTGTTGACATCGCATACAGCTAGCGGTGCTCATGGGTGCCATGTAGGCAGGCAGGCAGCTGAGGTGGCGCAATGGTGGGTCTCCACGAAGATCCTCTTGCCGCCACGCAGGTGCCTGCCCATCTGGTTGGGTCGGCAGCTGCATGCGAACGGCGGTGAAGGTTTGATTGGCGTGGGCCTGATGGTGGCCCTACGGGTGTCCTTGGCAAGGGCCTGCCAGTAGCCCCGGCAAAGGGTCTTTGCGGGGGCCCCGGCAAAGGGTCTTGCCGTGGGCGCTTGTCATCCCCGACAAGGCTCTTGCCGGGGGCCTTGTGGTCCTCCTTGGCTGGGATTCCGCCAAGGGTAGTCATCTTCTATGGTGTGTATCTAATCTTGAATGTCTTCACAAAGATCTGCATGCCACCACGGGGATGTCTCTCGAATCCTTGCCCCATGGGGGCAGTGGACTCAAGGGTGATTCACTCCGTAGGTGTGGGACGAGCTGCCCCGGCAAGGGTCTTGTCGGGTTTGCCAAAACCGCTTCCCGGCAAGGATCTTGCCGGGGGAGTCCGCTTCGTCCCCTTTGCTCTTTGTGGTCTTGGTCTTGGCGCCGTTCTGTTCCTTTCGAGCTTCGGCCTTACCTTGGCTCACCTCCCTTGCCTTGCTCAGTGCGGTGGTGCCCGCGGCTCAAACTGCCCGTGCACAGTTATGGGGGTACAAAGAGTGCACCCCTCTTTTTGTACACCGACATTCATGCTCCCAAGAGACACGCCCAAATACACCGGCTCCGTGAAGCCGGAGGACTGGCTGGTTGATTACTCCACAGCCGTCAGCATAGCAAACGGTAACAAGCGTGTTGCCGTGAAGTATGTTCCGCTCATGCTCCAGGGCACAGCCCGAACATGGCTGAACAGCTTGAAACCCCGCAGCATCAATAGTTGGGTCGACTTCACCGACGCCTTCGTCCGCAACTTCACCAGCACGTATAAGCGGCCGCCCAAGCCTCGCCAGCTCTCCTGTGCTTGCAAGGCCCCAACGAGTCAACACGCGACTACCTCACGCGCTGGGCCGAGCTTCGTAACTCCTGCGAGGGCGTGCACGAGGTGCAGGCCATCGAGTACTTCACCGCAGGGTGCTGAGAAGGCACCCTCCTCAAGCACAAGCTTCTCTACGATGAGCCGCAGACCCTCGACGAGCTGCTGATCATAGCAGACAAATATTCCACGGCCGACTCCTCCATGAAGGCAGAGATCCAAGTTAGTGCGACTGGCAAAGTAGCCCCACAAGCTCCCTGAACCCCGGCTGGAGACTCCAGTCGGCGTCAACAGCAGAACGACCACAAGCGCAAGGCCACGTAGCCGGCTTCCACTAGCCGGCAGGTGGCGACAGTCGAAGACCAGCAGCCGGAAGGGCAGCCTCCGCCCAAACGTCAGAAGGGCGGCAAGCCCAACTGGTTGCCGGCTTTCTCATATGAGCAGACTTTGGATGCTCCCTGCAAATTCCCTAGTGGTGCGGCCGCCCAACCACACCACTCGGAAGTGCCACTAGCTCACCAGATCGCCAAGGAGACGGCCTCTTGCCTCCCCACTGGCTGGCAGCCGCCTCGCCTCCGCCCAAAGAGCCCGGTAGTTAGATCAGTCGGCGCAATACAAGACGAGTACCCAGAAGAGCATGGAGCCTATGCTGTGTTCACCAGCTTGGCCGATGATCGACGCAGCAGGCGGCAGCAGCAACAAGAAGTGAATGCGGTAGCATTAGAGACCCCAGAGTTCATGCATTGCTCTGAGCAGCCCAAAAGCTGGAGCAGAGCTGACCACCCGGAAGTAATGCCCAAACCCGGCTCCTATGCCTTGGTTTTGGACGCCACCTTTGCCACGGACAGGCGAGCTGCTCGCTTCTCCCGAGTCCTTATAGACGGCGGCAGCAGCATCAACAACCTATACAAGGATACCATGGAGAAATTAGGAATCAGACAGAGGCAGCTTCAGTCCAGCCGGACAGTATTCCATGGCATAGTTCCCGCCTTTCTCGCTCACCAATCGGCAAGATCCTCGATAGACGCCCCTCTTGAGACAAAGATCACTTCCGCCGAGAGTCAGTTTGATTTGAGGTGGTGGACTTCGCGAGCCCATCCCATGCGTTACTTGGCCGGCCTGCCCTGGCCAAGTTCATGGCTGTCCCCCACTATGCCTACCTCAAGATGAAGATGCCGAGTTCCAAGGGGATTCTGACCATAGCTGGTGCATACAAGAAGTCGTCCGCCTGCGCAGCAGAGAGCAGTCGGCTGGCCGAGTCCCTCGTGATCGCAGCTGAGAAGCGGCTCCTTGACCGGGTTGTGGCGATGGCAAGCAAGCAGCCGGAGATGTCGCCCGATCCCAAGGAGTCGGAAGCTGAGGGCTCGTTCAAGCCGGCCAAAGAGACAAAGATACCCTTGGATCCGGAGCACCCGGAGAGGTACGCTGTCGTAGGTACAAACCTCGACAGCAAATAGGAAGGCGAGCTCGTCGATTTCCTCCGTGAGAATCGGGACATCTTCGCATGGTCCCCCAAAGACATGTCGGGTGTTCCGACGGATTTCGCCGAGCACAAGTTACATGTCCGATCTGATGCCAAACCAGTCCAGCTGACCCTTTGCGCCGCTTTGTCGAAGAGAATATAAGAGTTGTTGGAAGAGATAGCCTCACCGGCGGCAGCCCATCATGGAGGTGTTCTTTCCAGAGTGGCTAGCCAACCCGGTCCTGGTGCTGAAGAAGAACAAGCAGTGGCGGATGTGTATTGACTACACCAGCCTCAACAAAGCATGCCCCAAGGACCCATTCGCTTTGCCAAGGATCGACCAAGTGATAGACTCCACAGCCAGATGCGAGCTGTTGAGTTTCTTAGATGCATATTCAGGATATCACCAGATCAAGTTGAACCCGGCCGACAGCCTGAAGACCGCCATCATCACGCCGTTTGGAGCCTTCTGCTACTTGACCATGAGGTTCGGCTTGAGGAACGCCTGCGCCACCTTTCAACGTTGCATGCAGAAGTGCCTCCTCAAGCAACTCGGCAGGAACGTCCATGTCTACGTGGACGACATGGTGGTGAAGATGGAGAAGCATGGAACGCTGCTGGAAGACCTCAAGGAGACTTTTGAGAACCTGCGCCGGTTTCAGATCAAGCTCAATCTAGAAAAATGCGTCTTCGGAGTACTAGCCGGCCATCTTCTTGGCTTCCCGGTCTCCGAACGCGGCATAGAGTGCAACCCCGTGAAGATCAAGGCCATCGAGAGGATGGAAGTGCCCACCCGACTGCTGGATGTGCAGAAGTTCACTGGTTGTTTGGCGTCCATCAGCTGTTTCATTAGTCGGCTGGGAGAGAAGGCTCTTCCCCTGTACCAACTCATGAAGAGGACCACTTTTTTTGAGTCGAACGACAAGGCGAATGAATCTTTTATCCAGCTTAAGAAGATGTTGACTACTCCACCTGTTCTGGCGGCTCCGACTTCCAAGGAGCCCATGCTCCTCTACATCGCCGCCACCAGCCGAGTGGTCAGTACAGTCATTGTGGTAGAGCACAAGGAGGAAGGCAAGGCGCTACCAGTCTAGAGACCAGTATATTATTTGAGTGAAGTACTGTCGACCTCCAAGCAAAACTACCCCCACTACCAGAAGATGTGCTACAGCGTGCACTTTGCCGCTAAGAAATTGAAGCCTTATTTTCAAGAGCACCCGATCACTGTGGTCTGCATAGCTCCACTAGCCGAGATCATCGGAAGTCGAGATGCTTCAGGACGAGTGGCCAAATGGGCCATAGAGTTGGCCCCCTACACCATCTACTACCAGCCTCGCACCGCCATCAAGTCACAGGCGTTGGCCTACTTCCTCGTCGATTGGGCCGAGACCCAGTACCTGCCGCCAGCACCTGACTCCACCCATTGGCGGATGCATTTCGATGGTTCCAAGATGCGCACCGGTTTGGGAGCCTGAAGGAAATATGCCCTAGAGGCAATAATAAAGTTATTATTTATTTCCTTATATCATGATAAATGTTTATTATTCATGCTAGAATTGTATTAACCGGAAACATAATACATGTGTGAATACATAGACAAACAGAGTGTCACTAGTATGCCTCTACTTGACTAGCTCGTTAATCAAAGATGGTTATGTTTCCTAACCATAGACATGAGTTGTCATTTGATTAACGGGATCACATCATTAGGAGAATGATCTGATTGACATGACCCATTCCGTTAGCCTAGCACTTGATCGTTTAGTATGTTGCTACTGCTTTCTTCATGACTTATACATGTTCCTATAACTATGAGATTATGCAACTCCTGCCACCGGAGGAACACTTTGGGTACTACCAAACGTCACAACGTAATCGGGTGATTATAAAGGAGTACTAGGTGTCTCCAAAGGTACTTGTTGGGTTGGCGTATTTCGAGATTAGTTTTGTCACTCCGATTGCTCGGAGAGGTATCTCTGGGCCTTCTCGGTAATACACATCACATAAGCCTTGCAAGCATTGCAACTAATGAGTTAGTTGTGAGATGATGTATTACGAACGAGTAAAGAGACTTGCGGTACTAGATTGAACTAGGTATTGGATACCGACGATCGAATCTCGGGCAAGTAACATACCGATGACAAAGGGAACAACGTATGTTGTTATGCGGTGCGACCGATAAAGATCTTCGTAGAATATGTAGGAACCAATATGGGCATCCAGTGTCCCGCTATTGGTTATTGACCAGAAATGTGTCTCGGTCATGTCTACATTGTTCTCGAACCGTAGGGTCCACGCTTTGCAGCAAGGTTTCGATGACGGTTATATTATGAGTTTGTGTATTTTGATGTACCGAAGGTTGTTCGAGTCCCGGATATGATCACGGACATGACGAGGAGTCTCGAAATGGTCGAGACATAAAGATTAATATATTGGACGGATATATTTGGACACCGGAAAGGTTCCGGAGAAGTTTGGAGCTCCGGGAGGTTACCGGAACCCCCCCGGGAGGTATATGGGCCTTATTGGGCCCATGTAGGAGGAAGGGAGAAGGAGCAAGGGAGGGGGGCGCGCCCAAGCCCAATCCGACTGGGGAAGGGGCGGCCCCCTTTCCTTTCTCCTTCCCCTCTTCCTATTTCTACTACTAGTACTATTTCCTAAATACTAGTACTCCTTCCTTCCCCTCCAAGTAAGATAAGGAAGAGAGGAAACCTACTTGGAGTAGGTTTCCCCCTCCTTGGTGCGCCTCCCCTTGGGCGTACCTCCTCCCCCCTCCTTTATATCACGGGGAGGGGGCACCCTAGGACACACAAGTTGATCCTTGAGATCGTTCCTTCAGCCGTGTGCGGTGCCCCCTCCACCATATTCCACCTCGGTCATATCGTGGCGGTGCTTAGGCGAAGCCTGCGGCCGGTGAAACATCAAGATCGCTACCACGCCGTCGGCCGACGGAACTCCTTCTCCCGGAGCTTTGCTGGATCGGAGCCCGTGGAGCGCCATCTAGCTGATCGTGTGCCACGAACTCGGAGGCGCCGGAGTAACGGCGCTGGGATCGGCTGGATCGTGAGGAGATCGTACGACTACTTCCTCTACGTCTTCATCGACTCGGAGGTGCCGGAGTAACGGCGCTGGGATCGGCAGGATCGCGAGGAGAACGTACGACTACTTCCTCTACGTTGTGATCGCTTCCGCTTACGGTCTACGAGGGTACGTAGACAACACTCTCCCCTCTCATTGCTATGACCATCACCATGGTCCTGTGTGTGCGTAGGAAAAATTTTGAAATTACTGCGTTCCCCAACAGTGGCATCAGAGCCTAGGTTTTATGCGTTGATGTCATATGCACGAGTAGAACACAAGTGAGTTGTGGGCGATACAAGTCATACTACCTACCAGCATGTCATACTTTGGTTCAGCGGTATTGTGAGATGAAGCGGCCGGACCGACATTACGCAGACGCTTACGCCGAGACTGGTTTCACCGTTACGAGCATTAGGTGCTTAAAGGTGGCTGGCGGGTGTCCGCTCTCTCACTTTAGTTGAATCGAGTATGGCTACGCCCGGTCCTTGAGAAGGTTAAGCGGAGTCTATTTGGCGAAGTATCGTTGTGGTTTTGATGCGTAGGTAAGAACGGTTCTTGCTCAGCCCGTAGCAGCCACGTAAAACTTGCAACAACAAAGTAGAGGACGTCTAACTTGTTTTTGCGGGGCATGTTGTGATGTGATATGGTCAAGGCGTGATGCTATATTTTATTGTATGAGATGATCATGTTTTGTAACCGAGTTATCGGCAACTCGCAGAGCCATATGGTTGTCGCTTTATTGTATGAAATGCAAGCATACTGTAATTGCTTTACTTTATCACTAAGCGGTAGCGATAGTCGTAGAAGCAATAGATGGGCGTCAACGACAACGATGCTACGATGGAGATCAAGGTGTCGCGCCGGTGGCGATTTATGGTGATCATGACGGTGCTTCGGAGATGGAGATCACAAGCGCAAGATGATGATGGCCATATCATATCACTTATATTGATTGCATGTGATGTTTATCCTTTATGCATCTTATTTTGCTTTGATTGACGGTAGCATTTTAAGATGATCTCTCACTAAAATTATCAAGTAGTGTTCTCCTGAGTATGCACCGTTGCCAAAGTTCGTCGTGCGAGACACCACGTGATGATCGGGTGTGATAAGCTCTCGTCCATCTACAACGGGTGCAAGCCAGTTTTGCACACGCAGAATACTCAGGTTATACTTGACGAGCCTAGCATATGCAGATATGGCCTCGAACACGGAGACCGAAAGGTCGAGCGTGAATCATATAGTAGATATGATCAACATAAGATGTTCACCATTGAAAACTACTCCATCTCACGTGATGATCGGTTATGGTTTAGTTGATTTGGATCACGTGATCACTTAGATGACTAGAGAGATGTCTGTCTAAGTGGGAGTTCTTAAGTAATATGATTAATTGAACTTAAATTTATCATGAACTTAGTACACGATAGTATCTTGCTTGTCTATGTCTGTTTGTAGATAGATGGCTCGTCTTTGTTGTTCCGTTGAATTTTAATGCGTTCCTTGAGAAAGCAAAGTTGAAAGATGATGGTAGCAATTACACGGATCGGGTCCGTAATCGAGGATTATCCTCATTGCTGCACGTAAGAGTTACGTCTGGATGCACCGCTAGGTGCCGTGCCTGCCGATGCAACTGACGGCGTTAAGAACGTCTGGCGAGCAAAGTCGATGACTACTCTATAGTTCAGTGTGCCATGCTTTACGGCTTAGAACCGGGTCTACAACGACGTTTTGAAAGTCGTGGAGCATATGAGATGTTCCAAGAGTTGAAGTTGATATTTCAACAGAATGCCGGATTGAGAGATATGAAGTCTCCAATAAGTTCTATAGCTGCAAAATGGAGGAGAATGGGTGCATCGGTGAGCACATACTCGAGAATGTGCAGGTATTACAATCACTTGACTCAACCGGGAGTTGATCTTCCGGATGATTGTGTCATTGACAGAATTCTTCAATCAACGCCACCAAGCTACAAAGGCTTCGTGATGAACTATAATATGCAAGGGTTAGTAAAGACTATGCTCGAGCTCTTCGCAATCTTTGAAGCTGCGGAGGTAGAAATCAAGAAGGAGCATCAAGTGTTGATGGTCAATAAGACCACTAGTTTCAAGAAGAAAGGCAAAGGGAAGAAGAAGGGGAACTTCAAGAAGAACAGCAAACAAGTTCTGCTCAAGTGAAGAAACCCAAGTCTGGACCTAAACCTGAAATCGAGTGCTTCTACCGCATAAGCGAGTCCTTTGGAAGCGGAACCGCCCCAAGTATTTGGCGGATAAGAAGGATGGCAAGGTGAACAAAGGTATATGTGATATACATGTTATTGATGTGTACCTTACTAGAGCTCGCATGAGCACACGGGTATTTGATACTGGTTACATTGCTAATATTTGCAACTCAAAGCAGGGGACTACAGATTAGCTTAACACCGGCAAAGGGCGAGGTGACGATGCGCGTGGGAAATGGTTCCAAAGTCGATGTGATCGCGGTCGGCACGCTACCTCTACATCTACCTTCGGGATTAGTTTTAGACCTAAATAATTGTTATTTGGTGCAGCGTTAAGCATGAACATTATATCTGGATCTTGTTTGATGCGAGACGGTTATTCATTTAAATCGAGAGAATAAAGGTTGTTCTATTTATATGAATAATATCTTTTATGGTCATGCACCCTTGAAGAGTGGTCTATTTTTAATGAATCTCGATAGTAGTGATACACATATTCATAATGTTGAAACCAAAAGATGCCGAGTTGATAATGATAGTGCGACTTATTTGTGGCATTGCCGTTTAGGTCATATCGGTATAAAGCGCATGAAGAAACTCCATCTTGATGGACTTTTGGAGTCACTTGATTATGAATCATTTGGCACTATGCGAACCGTGCCTCATGGGCAAGATGACTAAAACCCGTTCTCGGTACTATGGAGAGAGCAACAGATTTGTTGGAAATCATACATACGGATGTATGTGGTCCAATGAATGTTGAGGCTCAATGGCGGATATCGTTATTTTCTCACCTTCACAGATGATTTAAGCAGATATGGGTATATCTTCTTAATGAAACATAAGTCTGAAACATTTGAAAAGTTCAAAGAATTTCAGAGTGAAGTTGAAAATCATCGTAATAAGAAAATAAAGTTTCTACGATCTGATCGTGGAGGCGAATATTTGAGTTACGAAGTTTGGTCTACATTTGAAACAATGCGGAATAGTTTATAACTCACGCCACCGGAACACCACAGCGCAATGGTGTGTCCGAGCGTCGTAATCGTACTTTACTAGATATGGTGCGATCTATGATGTCTCTTACAGATTTACCGCTATCGTTTTGGGGTTATGCTCTTGAGGCGGCCACATTCACGCTGAATAGAACACCGTCAAAATCCGTTGAGACGACACCTTATGAACTGTGGTTTAGCAAGAAACCAAAGTTGTCGTTTCTTAAAGTTTGGGGATGCGATGCTTATGTGAAAAAGCTTCAACACGATAAGCTCGAACCCAAATCGGAGAAATGTGTCTTCATAGGATACCCAAAGGAGACAGATTGGGTACACCTTCTATCACAGATCCGAAGGCAAGACATTTGTTGCTAAGAATGGATCCTTTCTAGAGAAGGAGTTTCTCTCGAAAGAAGTGAGTGGGAGGAAAGTAGAACTTGATGAGGTGGCTGTACCTTCTCCCTCATTTGAAAGTAGTTTATCACAGAAACCAGTTTACTGCGACATCTACACCAAATAGTGAGGAAGTTGATGATGTTGATCATGAAACTTCAGATCAAGTTACTACTGAGAACCTCGTAGATCAACCAGAATAAAATCCGCACTTGAGTGAATGCGGCAATCCTGTTACGGAAATCATGCTACTAGATCATGATGAACCCACGAACTATGAAGAAGCGATGGTGAGCCCAGATTCCATAAAATGGCTTGAGGCCATGAAATCCGAGATGGGATCCATGTATGAAAACAAAGTGTGGACTTTGGTTGACTTGCCCGAGGGTCGGCAAGCAATAGAAAACAAGTGGATCTTCAAGAAGAAGACCGGCGACGGTAATATTGCTGTCTACAAAGCTCGACTTGTCGCAAAGGGTTTTCGACAAGTTCAAGGGGTTGACTACGATGAGACCTTCTCACCCGTGGCGATGCTTAAGTCTGTCGAATCATGTTAGCAATTGCCGCATTTTATGATTATGAAATTTGGCAAATGGATGTAAAGACCGCATTCTGAATGGATTTACGGAAGAAGAGTTGTATATGATGCAACGGAAGGTTTTATCGATCCAAAGGGAGCTAACAAAGTGTGCAAGCTCCGGCGATCCATTTATGGACTGGTGCAAGCATCTCGGAGTTGGAATAAACGCTTTGACGGTGTGATCAAAGCATTTGGGTTTATCTGAGACTTATGGAGAAGCTTTGTATTTACAAGAAAGTGAGTGGGAGCTCTGTAGCATTTACGATATTATATGTAGATGACATATTCTTGATCGGAAATGATATAGAATTCTGGATAGCATAAAGGGATACTTGAACAAGAGTTTTCGATGAAAGACCTTGGAGAAGCTGCTTACATATTGGGCATCAAGATCTATAGAGATAGATCAAGACACTTAATTGGACTTTCACAAAGCACATACCTTGATAAAGTTTTGAAGAAGTTCAAAATGGATCAGGCAAAGAAAGGTTTTTTACCTGTATTACAAGGTATGAAATTGAGCCAGACTCAATGCCCGACCACAGCAGAAGATAGAGAGAAAATGAAAGATGTTCCCTATGCTTCAGCCATAGGCTCTATCATGTATGCAATGCTGTGTACCAGACCTGACGTATGCTTAGGCATAAGCTTGGCGGGAAGGTACCAAAGTAATCCAGGAATGGATCATCGACAGCGGTCAAGAACATCCTGAAATACCTGAAAAGGAATAAGGATATGTTTCTCGTATATGGAGGTGACAAAGAGCTAGTCGTAAATGGTTACGTCGATGCAAGCTTTGACACTGATCAGGACGATTCTAAATCGCAAACCGGATACGTGTTTTTGTTAAGCGGTGGAGCTACATCGGTTAGTGCAGTTCTAAACAAAGCGTTGTGGCGGGATCTACATGTGAAGCGGAGTACATAGCTGCTTGGAAGCAGCAAATGAAGAATGCGGATGAAAGAGTTCATTACCGATCTAGGTGTTATACCTAGTGCATCGGGACCAATGAAGATCTTACGTGACAATACTTGGTGCAATTGCCTTGGCAAAGGAATCCAGATTTCACAAGAGGACCAAGCATATCAAGAGACGCTTCAATTCCATTCGGGACCAAGTCCAAGTGGGAGACATAGAGATTTGCAAAGTACATACGGATCTGAACATTGCAGACCCGTTGACTAAGCCTCTTCCACGAGCAAAACATGATCGACACCAAGACTCCATGGGTGTTAGAATCATTCTTGAGTGAACTAGATTATTGACTCTAGTGCAAGTGGGAGGCTGAAGGAAATATGCCCTAGAGGCAATAATAAAGTTATTATTTATTTCCTTATATCATGATAAATGTTTATTATTCATGCTAGAATTGTATTAACCGGAAACATAATACATGTGTGAATACATAGACAAACAGAGTGTCACTAGTATGCCTCTACTTGACTAGCTTCGTTAATCAAAGATGGTTATGTTTCCTAACCATAGACATGAGTTGTCATTTGATTAACGGGATCACATCATTAGGAGAATGATCTGATTGACATGACCCATTCCGTTAGCCTAGCACTTGATCGTTTAGTATGTTGCTCTTGCTTTCTTCATGACTTATACATGTTCCTGTAACTATGAGATTATGCAACTCCGTTTACGGAGGAACACTTTGGGTACTACCAAAGCGTCACAACGTAACTGGGTGATTATAAAGGAGTATTACAGGTGTCTCCAAAGGTACTTGTTGGGTTGGCGTATTTCGAGATTAGTTTTGTCACTCCGATTATCGGAGAGGTATCTCTGGGCCTTCTCGGTAATACACATCACATAAGCCTTGCAAGCATTGCAACTAATGAGTTAGTTGTGAGATGATGTATTACGGAGCGAGTAAAGAGACTTGCGATAACGAGATTGAACTAGGTATTGGATACCGGCGATCGAATCTCGGGCAAGTAACATACCGATGACAAAGGGAACAACGTATGTTGTTATCTTGATCCGACCGATAAAGATCTTACGTAGAATATGTAGGAACCAATATGGGCATCCAGGTCCCGCTATTGGTTATTGACCAGAAATGTGTCTCGGTCATGTCTACATTGTTCTCGAACCGTAGGGTCCTGCACGCTTAAGGTTTCGATGGCGGTTATATTATGAGTTTGTGTATTTTGATGTACGAAGGTTGTTCGAGTCCGGATATGATCACGTACATGACGAGGAGTCTCGAAATGGTCGAGACATAAAGATTAATATATTGGGCGGATATATTTGGACACGGAAAGGTTAGGAGAAGTTTGGAGCTCGGGAGGTTACGGAACCCCGGGAGGTATATGGGCCTTATTGGGCCCATGTAGGAGGAAGAGAGAAGGAGCAAGGGAGGCGCGCCCCAAGCCCAATCCGACTGGGGAAGGGGCGGCCCCCTTTCCTTTCTCCTTCCCCTCTTCCTATTTCTACTACTAGTACTATTTCCTAAATACTAGTACTCCTTCCTTCCCCTCCAAGTAAGATAAGGAAGAGAGGGAAACCTACTTGGAGTAGGTTTCCCCCTCCTGGTGCGCCTCCCCTTGGGCCGGCCACCTCCTCCCTCCCTCCTTTATATCACGGGGAGGGGGCACCCTAGGACACACAAGTTGATCCTTGAGATCGTTCCTTAGCCGTGTGCGGTGCCCCTCCACCATATTCCACCTCGGTCATATCGTGGCGGTGCTTAGGCGAAGCCTGCGTCGGTGAAACATCAAGATCGTCACCACGCCCGTCGTCTTGTGGAACTCCTTCTCCCGGAGCTTTGCTGGATCGGAGCCCGTGGGCGTGGGCGTGAGGAGAACGTCTGACTACTTCCTCTACGTCATCATCGACTCGGAGGTGCGAATGCTTGGCGCTGGGATCGGCAGGATCGCGAGGAGAACGTCTGACTACTTCCTCTACGTTGTGATCGCTTCGCTACGGTCTCACGAGGCGTAGACAACACTCCCCCCTCTCGTTGCTATGACCATCACCATGGTCCTGTGTGTGCGTAGGAAAATTTTTGAAATTACTGCGTTCCCCAACAGAGCCGGCATCGTCCTCACCTCTCCCTAAGGCGACAAGCTCAAGTATGTGCTGCAAATCCATTTTGCTGCCTCCAACAACGTCGTCGAATACGAGGCACTCATTCACGGGCTCCGGCTTGCCAAAGAACTTGGCATTCACCGGATCCTGTGCTATTGTGACTCTAACTTGGTGGTCCAGCGATGCGTCGGTATTTGGGGCGTAAAGATGCAAACATGGCGAGCTACCGCTTCCTCGTACAGCAACTCAGTGGATATTTTGCAGGGTGCGAGTTTCTCCATGTACCAAGAAACGACAACGAGCAAGCAGATGCCTTGGCACGAATCGGCTCTACCCGTCAGGAAATACCGTGCGGCGTCGCCCTTCAACGCCTCCTCATGCCGTCTGTCAAGCCATCGCCAGAGTCAGATTCTATCTTCGTGCCGGCTCCTCCTGAAGCAGTCGGATCCGACTTGAGAGCCCCAGCAGCCGGCACGAGAATTCTCGCAGCGGCGAGGATCTGACGGTCGCACCGGCACTGGGACTTGAACCCGGCCCGCACTGCAGCAGTCAGCCCAAAGACTTGAGCCGGGCGATGCTGCGCCAATCAGCCCGGGGACTTCATCAGCCCAGCAAGCGGCTGCCGACTCCAACCCGCCGCCTCCTGGCCCAGCCGCCCTCGTCCAAGTCACAGTCCTTACAGTTGCAGAAATCGCAGCACCTTCATGGGCCCAGCCCATCCTCAAATTCCTGGTGAACAAAGAGCTGCCAACTGATGAGATCTTGGCTCGGCAAGTGCAACACTGAGCAGCAGCCTACACCATAGTCAACAGAGAGCTTGTAAGGCGCAGTGTCACTGGTATCTACCAGCGCTGCGTGCAGCCGGAGCAAGGCCAAGCAATTCTCAAAGACATCCATCAAGGCGAGTGTGGCCACCACGCGGCTTCAAGAGCACTTGTCGCCAAAGCCTTCCGCCATGGTTTCTTCTGGCCGACTGCTCTAGAAGACGCCAAGGACTTGGTCCAAAAATGCAAAGGGTGCCAGAAGTTCCATTCCAAGCCACATCACCGCTTACGCACTCAAGACTATTCCCATTGCCTGGCCCTTTGCTGTTTGGGGCCTGGACATGGTGGGACCATTCAAGTCGGCACGAGGCGGCTTGACTCACTTGCTTGTCGAAGTGGACAAGTTCACCAAGTGGATAGAAGCAAAACCAATCAAGAAGTTGAATGGTCCGACTATTGTGACTTTCATCTCCGACATCACAATCCGGTATGGCATACCACACAACATCATCACCGACAACGGCAGAAACTTCGCTAAGGGTGCCTTGGCCCGTTTCTGCGCGACGCAGGGCATCCGACTGGACTTAGCGTCCGTTGCCCATCCACAGTCAAACTGCCAGGTAGAGCGAGCAAACGGCCTCATCCTGTCCGGCATCAAGCCTCGACTGATCGAGCCTCTGGAGCATTGGGCCGGCTACTGGCTTGACGAGTTGCCAGCCGTCCTCTAGAGCCTGCGCACAACTCCAAACAAGTCAACCAGCTTCACACCTTTCTTCCTCGTCTACGGTGCTGAAGCCGTCATCCCAACGGACATAGAGTTTGACTCCCCTCGAGTCACCATGTACACTGAGGAGGAAGCAGAAGAAGCCGCGTCAAGGCGGCGTCGATCTGGCTGAAGAGGGCCATTGTTGGCACTCGGCGGTCTAGCATCTACCAGCAGATCCTACGCCGATACTACAACCGGAAGGTCAAGCCGAGATCTTTCCAAGAAGGATACCTTGTGCTCTGGCTGATCCAGCGAACAACCGGCCAACACAAGCTCTCAGCACCTTGGGAAGGCCCTCTCATCATCAGCAAAGTGTTGGGCAATGACTCCTACTACCTGATCGACACTCAGAAGCCCCGAGCAAGCAAGAGGGACAACTCCGGCAAAGAGACGGAGCGGCCATGTAATGCAAATCTCCTCCGAAGATTTTACAGTTAAAGCAGTATGTACCACGCTACCTTTTGTATTAAAGTACAAAGACTTCGGGCCCCCCGAGAAGAGCTCGGGGACTGCCCTCTTTTATCTATATGACAAGAATTATGCCTACGAGTATGTTATTCTTTGTTATGCCACTTGGCACCGGGTTCGACTAGTCGACCCGGGGACTTGCCGTCTTGCACTATGAAATGCTTCCTGCAGCTGGACAAGTAGTGTGTGGCACTTAAGCCATCTCCTGTCAGAAGCCGCAGCTCGCAGAGCGACTGTCTGGTGGGAAGGAGTAAGGTAGAATGGGTGTCCACATGAAAAATGGCTAAGGACTCAAAGCGTGTACATAGTTTAAGCCGGCTTCCAGCCTTTTACAACCGACTATTGAGCAGCCGGCTCCCCGTTTTCTACTCAACTTGCTAAAAAAACTCTAAAATAGCTAAGTACTTGCCTTCCCAAAGTAGCTAAGTACTTAACCTAGCAACAGTCCGCGGAGCGGCTGTTTGGCTGGCAAGACGGCAACCAAGGGAAGGCGGCAAAGGAAAATGCCAAAAGAGCAATGAGCAAGAAGAGATAGAACTCGGAGAAATATTTACATATTAAAGGCCCTTGGCCAAATCTTTACACCCCTGGGGTGGAATTGTGCAAATTAACAAGTTCATCGAGACTATTAAGCAGATAAAAACAAAGACAAAGTGGCAGCCTAGGAAGCGGCAGAAGGGTTCGGAGGGTCGGAGGAGTCCGCGGCGCCAGTTGGTGGAGTGGTCGGCTGGTCAGTCTCCGCATGATCTTCTCCAGTAGTAGACGGCTCGGTTGGGCGCGGCTCATTGCTGGAGGCGCGGTCGAGCCGAGGCTGGCCGTCTGCTCCGACCTCCGGCGCATGCTCTTCGCCTCCCTCCTCCGCCTCGCCTTCTTCCTCGCCACGGGAGTCGATCACCTCCGCCGAGTCCTCGCCGTCGTCTGGATTCAGCCCAAACCACTCCGGTGGCGCCTCGTCACCGTTTTCAGCCCGCTCTGGGATGAAGATGCTGGTGTCGTTGTACTCAGCGATCGACGCCACACGCTTGACGAGAGCGTCTTCCACGACCGCCAACTCCTCCCGAGCTTCTTGCCGGAACGTGGCTAGCTGGGCTAGACTCAGCCCAGGATACCACGCCTTGACAAACTCTAAGGCCCGACGCGCTCCCGCCCGGGCCAAAGAGCCCTTCCAGGCCTCAAGGCGGCCAGCCGCTACCTCCAGCCGATCGGCGATCCATTGAGGTGCGCTTGATGCCTGCATATCCGGCCACAGGGTGGCGATCGCCTAGGCGCCGACACATTGAAGCCGGCGCAACATCCGGTGGGCCGGCCGAAGACGAGCCTCGATGCTCAGGATCTGCTCGTCAAGGGTTCGGGGGGCGTCGGCGGCGATCTTCGCACCGTCCGCCCTCCGCCCTTCGCGATCAGCTTCGATGGCTAGGTTGGCAGCGTTCGAGTGGCCAGGGAAGAAGTCTGCCAAGACAGAAGAACAAATAACAAGATTAAAGACTAGAGGTCGACTCGACTAGCAGTCGGCAGCTCAGAAAAGGAAAATGAGGGGAAGCTCACTGTCGACGAGATCCTCGATCTCATGGAAGCCGGAAGCCAGCATTGCTTCCTTGTCAGTCCAGGACAATCGCTCGGTCACGGACTCAGCAAGGAGGGCGGTCTCCTTGTCCTCCGCCTCCTTCTGGGTCTTCTTGAGCACCTCCTTCTCCTCTGCCAGTTGCGTGACCAGCAGATCGCGCTCCGCGGCCAGCTTGTTGCACTCCTCCTTGGCATGCAGCGCGATGTTGGCCTCTCCCAGCTGCTGCTGCAGGGTGGCGTTGGCCTCTGCAGAAGAAAGAAGAAAACAAGGCATCAGTCGTCAACAAGGAAGAAAGGTTGCCGGAGAGATCCGGCCCGACTGCTCAGCAGTTGGCCCGAATCTCGGGGACTATAGCCTGCGGGTGCGCCAGCGCGCCCCCGCGAAAAAAGAGTAATCTACAAAAAAAAAAGAGTAGTCACCGGGGAGATCCGGCCCGGTGCTCGTGATCGGCCCGAATCTCGGGACTTCTGACCCAGCAGTGCACCAGTAGCGCCCCAGAGAAGGGAGAGGACTCACTCCAGCTTTCCGACAAGTCGGCAGTCCGCTTGGCTAGCTCCTCGACGTTGGCGTTGAAGGCGGTCACACAAAGATTGTGATAGTCATGTGACAAAATTTCAGATAAGTGTTAGTACTTGGAACTCGCCGATTAGAGTTCCGAGCCGCCTAATCAGCAGCCGACCCGAAACTCGGGGACTACACCCAGTGGGTGCACTGGCGTGCCCCCACAAATGAGCACAAGAAACATAAACGAAGAAGAAAGAAACATACTCGGACGGCCTCCCACGCCGCCAGGTGCGCCTTATTGCAGCTCAGGATGGCGTCGCCCTGGGCTCGGATCTTGGCTTGGACGTCCAAAAGCACCCGATTCAATGGGCCCGTCCCGCCTCCCCGCACCCACCCAGTGGGCGCGGCGCTCGTCCCCTCGGTGTCCGGGATCGAGGAGCACGTGGCGCCGGTCTCCAGAGGGTGCGGTGCCGAAGCCGCCTTCGCGAGACGACGACGCGTCGGCGTGCCGACCTGGAGAACTAGGCCCGCCACCACCTCGTCCTCAGTCGGCGGCACCGGCGGGTCCGCCGGCTGTCCGCCTTGCGCGCTCCCAGATGGCGGCGGTGGTGGCACAATCACATCCGGCATGAAAGCGTCACCATCATCCCTCTCCACGATCGGGTTCTCACCGTCGGCTTCCCCAGTCTGCCCCGTGAACTCCGGAGGCGGCGGCGCGGAGTTCAGTGCAGTGCCAAAAACCGCCGATTGGCAGTGCGCGGCTTCTTCAGCCTGCTTCTTCGCCGCGACGGCGGCCTCGGCCTCCGCCAGTTTCTGCTAGGCGGCGGCCTTCGCCTTCTTAGCCTCCGCCTTCTCCAGGAGGGCGGCCGCCCGCTCTTTGCGCGCTTCTCGCGCGTTCCGCTCTGTCGCCTCCCGGAGGTCGGTGGCTGGATCGACCCGCCGAGTTGTGGCAGAGGTCTCCGCCGACCCCATGATGGAGGCGGCTGCGACCTTATCGAGAGAGAGGGGAACCCTAGACCAAGGGAAACAAGCAAAGAACTCAGACAATATCAATGAAGAAGAAAAATGATGAAGACACGAGGGAAGATAGCACTTGCGCGGAGACCAGCGGTGGCTTCTTCACCACCTTGCGGAAGCGGTTGGCCTTCGCGGCCGCTTCGTCCCTCTTGGTCGCCGCGGCCGAGCCCTTGGGTTTCTTCGGCCGAATGCCGAACAAGCTAGGCACGGCCCTGCGTTTCTTTGCGCCACCTTGTGCGTCCTGCGTGGCGGAAGAGCTCGCACCCTGCTGGCCGGCTCCTGGATGGTGGTGAGCGGCGACTTCCCCCGCGTCGTCGTCGGGCTAATCCTCGAGGCTGGCTCTGAGCCTCGAGCCGCCTGCGTTGCCGCCTCCGCCCTCGGTGTTGTCCTCCAAGTCCGCCGCCCCCAAGTCGGGGTCATCGACGTTGCTCTCCGCCCGATCCGGAGGGAAGTCGCGGGCCGGCCCCGTGGTGCTGGCTGCTGGCTGAAGGAGGGGCTCTATTCAGGGGACGATTGGTCAAACGAGACAAGATGGACTCGGCAGCAAAGAATCAGAGAAAAAAGAAAGAAAAAGATAACTCACCATGGGCGGAGGGTTGGCGCGTGAATACAGCTCCTTGCCGAACCGCCACTCCTCCATGAGCTCGCAGTTCACAAGGTAGTTCCCCATGTAGGCTACCTCCTCGTGAGGCATCTCCTTGGTGCACATCCGACTCGGGTCCCGATGCCCGCTCATCTGGCAGATCATGTGAGGGCGGCCCTGGAGCGGGAGCACTCGGCGCGCCACGAAGGCGGCCAACAAATCAGACCCGGTCAGGCCCTCCGACTGCGTCAGAACTCGGAGCCGCGCGACGGCGGCGGCTCCAGCAGGCGTCAGCGTCCTGGCCCGGTACGACCAATTGGGCCGCCTTCCAGCTGGCGGGCCGGCTACGTAAGCCGGCAGATTAACCCAGTCGCCCTCCGCGAAGATGCTCTTCACGTAGAAGTACGACCGCTGCCACATCTTCACCGACTTTATCAGTGTGATGGTGGGAAACGGGTTGTCGGCCCCTGGCCTCCGCACGGTGATGAACGCGCCGCACTGAGCCGGCACGCCTGCGGCTTGGGTACCAAGCTTGGTGTGGAAGAACTCCCCCCAGAGCTCGATGGTGGGGAGGACGCCGAGGAAGCCTTCGCACAAAGAGACGAAGGCGGACAGCAGCACCACCGTGTTGGGGGTGAGGTGGTGCGGCTGGAGGCCATAGAATTCAAGAAAGGAGCAGAAGAAGCCGCTCGCCAGTAGGCCGAGGCCCCGCAGGCAGTGCGAGCGGAAGACGACCCGCTCGCCCTCCTCCGGCGCCGGCGAGATTTCCCCCCTCGGCGTGAGGCGGACCCGCACGAAGTCCTTGCCGGGCAGCCGACGCGTCTTGCGGAGGAAATCAACGTGATCATCGTGGACCTCCGAACCGTCCAGTGCGGGCGCACCACGAGGCGTGTGGCGGAGGAAGAGCTCATCGGGAACAGACCACCGCAACGCTCGACGTAGCTTGGGGCGCAGTGGCGAGAGGAAGAAGAAGAAGAAGTATTGATGAGGAGGGGCGCGCGTGCTCTGCTGCTCCCCCTCCTCCGCCTACTTATAGGCTTATGGGCTGCGAAGCCGAGGGGGTAGTCTTGGGATTTACTGTGCCCACTACCCCTAGCCCCCGCGTTTATCGTGCAAAGTTACTGCGCACAGTAACTCCGCGGGAGCCTCAACCGCCCACCTCGGCCGCAGCGGATCCGCTCGCGTGCCGAGGTGCGGTAGTGGCGGGCCCCTCCTGCAGGCGTGTCCCGTCACGTGTGTGGGTGGGCAGGCTGGCCCGGCCGCACGTCGCCACGTGACAGGCCCGAAATGGGCGGCGGCCTGGAAGCTTAGCTAGCACGCCACTTGGGTCCCGCCGAGGCATTCGAAAATTTTGGACAAGTCAGATTGGGCGAGTCCGACTCCTACCAGTCGGCCTGGCAGAAGTCGAATGAGGTTTCACCTCAAGCACTCGGAGAAAGAAACTGCTGAGACTCCTCGGCTGATCGTCTGCGGCGCCTCACCAGCTTCGGGGACTACTGTCGGAGTAATGGGCCACGGGTAGGCTAACCCGAGGCCCAGAACCTTTCAATACATCGGGGCTGAATGCGCCCCTCAACACGCCAAGATGAAGAGCCACCTTCCGAGGCGGTTTGGACGAACGGCCCCGCCCACACGCTGTGACCGAGTCCTAGAGGCGAGGTCAGGACAAGCCGACACTCACCTGGCGGCTTCCAGAGAAGCCGGCCATGGGGAGTCGTCCCACGGCACCAACAAAGCCCATGCCCTCATCAAGGGGGACGGGACGGGGAGTGGCTACAGTGATGCCCACTACCTCCCCTTTCTAGGGGCTGGCGTGGCCACAGTGCGCTGTACCCGCGGAGATCTCCGTCCAGCACGGCACTATTGCTATGCCATCCCTGACATCAGCATCAATGGGCGGAGTCCTGCACCTGACGGCACTGTCGAGCGGCCCAGGGCGATGGGCCCTACGGTAGCGGCGAGAGTCGTAAGGCGGCAAGAGCACTACCAGTCGGACCCGATGGGAGTTGGCCCCTAGGAGTCGGCCTGCCTGTAACGCCCCGGATTCGATGCGCCAATTATTCGCCGTCGTTGCCATGTCATTTTTTTGCGTGTTGCATTTTATCATGCCTTCATGTGCATCTTATTTTGCATACGTGTTCGTCTAATGCATCCGAGCATTTTCCCCGTTGTCCGTTTTGCAACCCGACATTCCTATGTCCCCCGATGCCCCCTTTTGCCTATTTTCGTGTGCGGGTGTTAAACTTTCTCGGAATGGCCAGAGGTTTGCCAAGCGGCCTTGGTATAGCACCGGTAGACCGCCTGTCAAGTTTCGTGCCATTTGGAGTCCGTTTGATACTCCAACGGTTAACCGGGGAACCGTAAAGGCCTCTTTTGTGTGCAACCCAACACCCCTCCAAAGTGGCCCTGAACCCATCCAAACCCCCCTCCATCCTCTCGGCTGTTCGATCACGATCACGTGGCTGAAAACCGCTCCCCATTTGGACTCTCCTAGCTCCCTCTACCTATAAATGTGCCTCCCCCTTCCAAATTCGCGGTCTAATCCTACCCTAACCCTAGCCTCGCTCCCCTCGCGCCGCCGGACACGTCCAACTCTGGCCGGACGCGTCTAGCTTCGACCTCACCCCGGCGAATCACGCGCCGCCACGTCACCCCGCCGCCCCTCTCCTCCAACCGCGCCTCGCCACTGTCCCCTTGGCCTCCTCTCTCTCCCAGCGCGCCAGCGCCCGAGCCAGGCAGGCCCGCCCGACCACAGCCGGGCCGGCGCCCGCCTCGCCAGCGTCGCCGCCCGCGCCCTCCGGCGACTCCCGCCTCGCCCAGCGCGTCTGCTCATCGCCGCCCGGGGCGCCGCGCCGCCGCCGCTCCCTGCGAAACCCGCCAAAACACCTCCCTGCCGCCCGGCCTCCGCCTCGCCTCCGGCCGCCTCCACTGCGTCGCCACGCTGTCGCTGCCCCGACCGCCGCCCGCCCGACCTCGCCTCCGCCTCCAGCGCGTGCGCCTCACCTCGTCGCGGATCCGGTCAGGCCGGACCGGATCCGGCCGGCCCCGAGCTTCTCTGGCCACCTCGAGCTCCTCCGGACCTCCTCGCTCCTCGCCGGACTTCCTCAACCTCGCCGGAGTTACTCCGGCCAGATCGGGATGAGATCCACCGGGATCTCATCCAAACACATAGCCCCCGAGCCGTACCGCGCCGCCCCGAACCACTCCATCCCGTTTCCCGGAGGTTGATATTTTTCAGTCCCGAAGTTTTCATCATTTTGTTGCCATGTTCATCGCATCATTACTTCATGTGTGCTGCTCCGTTTTGTGTGCATGATATATCAAAATATTCATCATGAGATTCTCTTCATTTCATTCCATTGTGCCATGCTTGATTGAGTTAATCTTGGTGCCCTAATCATCGTTGCAGGAGTGCTATATGATGTTAATCTGCTGAAACTGTTATAACTTGCTGATTTGTCATTTTCTTTGCATTTTGTGTGTGCATCCTATGAGGTTGATGTCTACATGTGTTTTGAATTCAATCGTGCCATCTTTACAGAGGTGCAATCTATGTATTTGTGCCATTCCTGTAGTGAGTGCATCGAGCTCGTGAAGTAGGGTACTTGTTGCTGTTTTGCTAGGCTGAATCTGTTATTTTGTGATGCTACATAAACCTGCTGCTACAAGTCATTCTATACATAATCTGGAGATGTTCACTAAAGATGTTTTGTTGTACATGTCATGCTCTATCCATCCATGCCCCTGGTTGCATTTATAGCCTGCCGTAGCATGTTTTTATCATGCTCCAAATTTGCTAAATAATATTGCTGTCAGCCTGTTAACATTAAGTTCAGTTTTGCCATGTGTTTTGATAGTGATCCATGCACCCTATGAACTTGCTCTTGCCATGCTTAGCTTCAGAAACGTGTCTTCTTCACCTTTACATGCCAGGTATTGATCTGTGGTGCGTGGTACAAGCTCACCAACATGCCTACTTATCGTTGTTCCTGCCATGTATGAATCTGTCATCATTTGCCATGTTTACATGTGCCATCTTATCTTCTGATCCTTTTTGGCTCATGGTCAGTAAAGGACTTTTGTTCTATGAATTTAGTAGTATTATGCCATGCCTTTGTTTGCCACGTTGAGGTCCTGTAACATGTTGTTTGATAGCTCTAAACATTGCAACCTGATGTTATTTCTGCAAAGTCTGAAACTTCTATTATATGCAATCTTGCCATGTGTTTTTGAGCATGTTCTAGTGATTTCTGGAGATAGCTCAGTGTTCATGTTTTATTATACTTTACCTGTACATAATTTCCATGCCTTTTGTTCTTATGTTGAGGTGATGTAGCATGTTGTTTTGGTGCTTGCAATATGCCTAGTTGCTGTTTTGGACAGCTTGTCCTTTAAACTTGTATAGAGTATGTGTTGAACCGTTGCTCCGTTTTGAGTGTGCTCTATATGAAACTTGCTTAGAATTTCATGTAGTTCCATAATATATTTTTGCATCCTTGTTTTGAGGGGTTTGCTTGATGTTTGTATGTGTTTTGCATCAATGTCATGTTTAACTTGTTTTGCTCATATCTTCTAGGCCGTAGCTCCGAATTAAATGAACTTTATATGTAACTTGACTAGAATCGCGTGTAGATCATCTTGGTGCATCTTAAATTGCTGTTTAACAACTTAAACATAAGGTTTATTCAGATCTGGACCAATTTCGAAATTTGCATATGAGGACTTACCGGAATTGTTATATGTTGTTTCCGGCCTCATTTAAACTTGCTTTGATGTGTTGCTCTTGTATGCATCATCTCTTGCCATGAGCAGCTTCATGTAGCTTTGTCATGCATCATGCTTGTTGTGCATCATGTCTTGTCTATGTGTGGTGTGTTCACCGTGTTGTGTGCTTCTTCTTGGTAGTTCCCGTTTCGTTGCGATCGTGAGGATTCGTTCGTCTACACTTGGTTCGTCTTCGTGGCCACATCTTCTTCATGGACTCGTTCTTCTTCCTTGCGGGATTTCAGGCAAGATGAGCGTCACCTTGGATCTCATTACTATCATTGCTATGCTAGTTGCTTCGTTCTATCGCTATGCTGCGTTACCTACCACTTGCTTCAAGCCTCCCAAATTGACATGAACCTCTAACATTTGTCACCCTTCCTAGCAAACCGTTGTTTGGCTATGTTACCGCTTTTGCTCAGCCCCTCTTATAGTGTTGCTAGTTGCAGGTAAAGATGAAGATTGCTCCATGTTGGATTATGTTTATGTTGGGATATCACAATATCTCTTATATTATTAATGCATCTTTATACTTGGTAAAGGGTGGAAGGCTCGGCCTTATGCCTGGTGTTTTGTTCCACTCTTGCCGCCCTAGTTTCCATCATATCGGTGTTATGTTCCCGGATTTTTGCATCCCTAACGCGGTTGGGTGATTTATGGGACCCCATTGACAGTTCGCTTTGAATAAAACTCCTCCAGCAAGGCCCAACCTTGGTTTTACATTTGCCTCACCTAGCCTTTTTCCCTTGGGAGTCGCGCTCCCGAGGGTCATCTTTTCTTTACCCCCCCCCCCCCCGGGCCAGTGCTTCTCCAAGTGCTGGCCCAAACCGAGCGATGTCCGGCGCCCCACAGGCTATCGGGGTCTATGCCAACCTGGCGTCTGGCTCATCCGGCGTGCCCTGAGAACGAGATATGTGCAGCTCCTATCGGGATTTGTCGGCACATCCGGGTGGTCTTGCTGGTCTTGTTTTACCATTGTCGAAATGTCCTGTAACCGGGATTACGAGGCGATCGGGTCTTCCGGAGAAGGAATATCCTTCGTTGATCGCGAGAGCTTATCATGGGCTAAGTTGGGACACATGCGGGGTTTGAACTTTGAATGTCGTGCAGCGGTTATGTGGCAGATGGGAATTTGTTAATGTCCGGTTGTAGTAAACTTGAAGTAAACTCTTCTAAAATACACCAACCGTGTGCGTAACCGTGAGTGTCTCTTTTCGGGGTTGTTCGAGAGGAGAACGCGGTTCTTGGGTTATGTTTGACGTAAGTAGGAGTTCAGGATCACTTCTTGATCATTACTAGTTGACGACCGCTTGCTTTGCTTCTCTTCACCATACATGCTTAGTCGCTGCTGCAACCTCACCACTTTACCCCTTCCTTACCCATTAAGCTTTGCTAGTCTTGATACCCATGGTAGTGGGATTGCTGAGTCCTCGTGGCTCACAGATTACTGCACCAACAGTTGCAGGTATATGTTATGCGATGATCATGACGCGAGAGCAATGTTTACTTGTGTTGGAGTTCTTCTGCTTCTTCTTCGTCGATCTTGGGTTAGGTTCCTGGTCGGCAGCCTGGGCTAGCAGGGTGGATGTAAACGAGTTTACATTTATGTTTCATCCGTAGTTGGATGTTATTCTCATGTATGTATTGATGTATTCTTGCGGCATTGGTATGCCTTGTATGTATGCCCATCTATTATGTAATGTTGATGTAAGGATATCCACCTTGCAAAAGCGTCTTCAAGATGCGCTTCTATCCTTGGTGGGACCTTCGAGTTCCTTTAGGATAGGGTCGCATCTTGGGCGTGACAAGTTGGTATCAGAGCCTCGACCGACCCTAGGAGCCCCCTTGATTGATCGTGTAGTTTGGCCGATGCCGAGTCTAAAAGAAAACTTTTTCGGAGTCTAGTTATATCGGAGAGTAGGATTTCTTTTTACTCCTCAGTCCCTTCGTCGCTCTGGTAAGGAATCTTGACATAGGTGTTTTGAACTACTCCTCTTCCCGTTCAAAATTTTCTTTAGGATCACGCGGTTAGTTTTCCTTCGTTGTCCTTCCTCTTTTGTCCGGTGCACTTCTCGTCCAGTCGACTCGAACCTCTTTGTCTTTTGGGAGATCAATCCTCAGCTCTTTTCAACCGATGTTGTTTCCCTGTCCGAAGTTGTCCTTGTTTTTCCCACCCGCCCACCCTTCTTCTTCTTGGAACCGGAGTCCGGAATCGAGTATCCATCCTACTCGTGCGAAGCCTTTGATTTCTTTCCTCGATTATTTCAACCGGTGCTTTCTCTTCAAGTTATTCGTCGATTCCCCGTTCTAAGTTACTTTGTTTTTTCCACCCTCCCAACCCTCTTCTTCCCGGAGCCTGAGTCTGTTTCGACCATCAATTTCATTCGTGCGGAGCCTCTTCAGTCTTTCCTCAATTATCTCAACTGTTGAATTCTCGTCTCATTTGACATTCATCATCTCTTTTTCTTCTCCTGTGGATTCAATTCAAGTTTTTTCGGGTTGATCACATTCTTTTCCCTTGGATCAAGTGTTCTCCTTGCTTGTTTGCCTCTCGCTATTCAATCATTCCGGAGTTCGGAAGACATATCAGGAGATTCGTCTGTGTTCCAATTGATTTGAGGTTGTCACCTCATCTAAATATTTCAATCGTTCCGGTGCATCATTTCTCTTTCAACAATCTGTTCTTTTCAGTAGGCCCTAACCCACAGGTCTTTTCCCAGGATCTTACCTGACTCTTCTAATTATTCCGGAGTCATTCCTAATTCTTTTCAAGTGTGACGTAAGATCTGATTATATCAGTCAGATGCCTTCTCCAAGATCGTTTTCAATTTTCTTTTCATTGTTTCATCAACCTCTTCGCTTTTTCGTTCTCCCGGAGTATCTTAGTAATTTTGGTGGTGTTTCTCGTCGACATTCTAACAATTGAAGACCGAAGAAGAGTTTTTCCTCTCAATCTTGCCCGTTCTCCCGAAGATTCGTGGTTCTAGCTTCTTGTTACCCTCTCGAATTATTCCATTTGTTAGATATTCTTTTCTTAACCATCCGGAGTATGTCAGAAGTTGTTTCCCGTTCATTTTCACCGGAGGCCATCGTTCCAGAAGAATTCTTCGTCCTGACATTTCAACTACCGTTATCCAATTATCCCGGTGCATCTGTCAAATATACTTTAATCAGCTCGTCATCTCCTTGTTTTTCTGCATCTAAATCCCCTCTAGTATATTTGTTCTTCTAATTCTTCCCGGCGATTCATTCTCTTTCGTCAGTCATTTTGATTTCTTACGGTGGTTTCTTCAGATTCCTTTCCTTTGGTTATTATATCAATTCATTCGTTCTTTCCAATCCTACCGGTGGTTCATGAAGGCCTTCTCAAGTCTGCGATATGTCACTTCTCAATCCTTTTCAAGAAGAATAAGTTGCATGCCAAATCCGGTTGTCATCAATTAAATTTGAGAAGGATAAGCATACAATAAATCTTATTCTTATTACCTCAAAGTGATTAATCCCTTCCTTCGGAGTTTGTTCTTGATGAATAAATTCTAGTTCCAAGTGTTCTCATCTTTTCTTTTCCGGAGTTCAAAATTTCCTCGGCCATTTCGTCGGAACCTCCATCTAAATCACCCCAAGGCGCATCTTATTCTTTCTTACTTCATTCTATCTCATCATCCTGTTGTCACCGGAGTTCTTCATGGTGGTTCATCATGATTTAATTCATTCTCCAAAGAGTTCATAGAGATTCTTATCGAAGGAGCTCAAGTATCTTTCCTTCTTGACTTTCAAAGTGCAAATAATTCTTCCTTTTTTCTGGAGTGGAGCTTTGCATACCTTCGGTCTTCTCAGTTATTCAATCTATTCTGCTTGTGGTCGGTTATCACCTCATAATTTTGAGATGTTTTCCATAAGGCCAGAACAAGCTTATTCGTTCGTTGTAGATTTTCTCAACAACTCCGTTTAATCCTTACTTCTAAGTTCTTTTCATTCCATTCTTTCAATTCTTCCGGAGGCATTGCGTTGCTTATGTCGTCAAGTGCCATCCCATCTTGTGAAGTTCATGTTCTATTCCTCCATGTTTCAGTCAGTGTTCTGCCTAAATCATTTCAGTCTTATTCATTTCTTATCTCGTTCTAACCGGAGTGGTTTCATAGTCTATCTGATTCCGTGAGCTTTCAATTCTCTTCATTCTCGTGGTTCCTCTCTTTTCTCGAGTGCTCTTGATTCTTCGCTTATTCTCTTGAGTTCTTGTTTCACCTCATCCCTTTTTCCCTTCCGTCTCGGTCCTAAGATCTCGGGACGAGATCTCTTGTTAGTGGAGAAGTGTTGTAACGCCCCGGATTCGATGCGCCAGGTGTCCGCCAGTTATTCGCTGTCTTTACCATGTCATTTATTTGCGTGTTGCATTTTATCATGCCTTCATGTGCATCTCATTTTGCATACGTGTTCGTCTAATGCATCCGAGCATTTTCCCCGTTGTCCGTTTTGCAATCCGACACTCCTATGTCCCCCGACGCCCCCTTTTGCCTCTTTTCGTGTGCGGGTGTTAAACTTTCTCGGAATGGCCCGAGGTTTGCCAAGCTGACCTTGGTATAGCCGATGAGACCGCCTGTCAAGTTTCGTGCCATTTGGAGTCCGTTTGATACTCCAACGGTTAACCGGGGAACCGTAAAGGCCTCTTTTGTGTGCAGCCCAACACCCCTCCAAAGTGGCCCTGAACCCATCCAAACCCCCCTCCATCCTCTCGGCCGTTCGATCATGATCGCGTGGCCGAAAACTGCTCCCCATTTGGACTCTCCTAGCTCCCTCTACCTATAAATGTGCCTCCCCCTTCCAAATTCGCGGTCTAATCCTACCCTAACCCTAGCCTTGCTCCCCTCGCGCAGCCGGACACGTCCAACTCTGGCCGGACGCGTCTAGCTTCCACCTCACCCCGGCGAATCACGCGCCGCCACGTCACCCCGCCGCCCCTCTCCTCCAACCGCGCCACGCCACCTGTCCCCGCCGGCTTCCTCTCTCTCCCCGCGCCTTGGCCGCCGAGCCGGGCAGCCGCCCGACCACGACCGGGCCGGCGCCCGCCTCGCCAGCGCCGCCGCCCGCTGGGACTGCTCCGCCACGCCCCTCGGCGACTCCCCCTCACCCAGCGCGGCGTCGCTCATCGCCGCCCGAGGCGCTGCCGCTCGCGAGGCGCCGCCAGCGCCTCCCGTCGCCGGCCTCGCCTCGCCTCCGGCCGCCTCCACCGTGCCGCCACTCGGTCACCGCCCCGACCGCCGCCCGCCCGACATCGCCTCCGCCTCCCGCGCCGTGTGCCGCCACCTCGCTGCGGATCCGGTCGGGCGGACGGATCCGCCGGCCCGAAGCTTCTCCGGCCACCTCGAGCTCCTCCGGACCTCCTCGCTCCTCGCCGGACTTCCTCAACAGCGCCGGAGTTACTCCGGCCAGATCGGGATGAGATCCACCGGGATCTCATCCAAACACATCGCCCCCGAGTCGTACCGCGCCGTCCCGAACCACTCCATCCCGTTTCCCGGAGGTTGATTTTTTTCAGTCCCGAAGTTTTCATCATTTCGTGGCCATGTTCATCGCATCATTACTTCATGTGCACTGCTCCGTTTTGTGTGCATGATATATCAAAATGTTCATCATGAGATTCTCTTCACTTCATTCCATTGTGGCATGCTTGATTGAGTTAATCTTGAAGCCCTAATCATCGTTGCAAGAGAGCTATATGATGTTAATCTGCTGAAACTGTTATAACTTGCTGATTTGTCATTTTCGTTGCATTTTGTGTGTGCATCCTATGAGGTTGATGTCTAGATGTGTTTTGAACTACATCGTGCCATATTTATAGAGGTGCAATCCATGTATTTGTGTCATTCTTGTAGTGAGTGCGTAGAGCTCGTGAATTAGGGTACTTGATGTTGCTGTTTTGCTAGGCTGAATCTGTTATTTCGTGATGCTATGTAAACCTGCTGCGAAATATTTTGTTATAATTTGGAGATGTTCACTAAGTCATTCTATGCATAATTTGGAGATGTTCACTACGTATGTTTTGTTATACATGTCATGCTCTATCCATCCATGCCCCTGGTTGCATTTATAGCCTGCTGTAGCTTGTTGTTATCATGCTCCAAAGTTGCTAAATAATATTGCTGTCAGCCTGTTAACATTAAGTTCAGTTTTGCCATGTGTTTTGCTAGTGATCCATGCACCCTATGAACTTGCTCTTGCCATGATTAGCTTAATAAATAGGTCTTCTTACGGTTAGTTACCTTGTCATGCCAGGTATTGATCTGTGGTGAGTAGTACAAGCTCACCAACATGCCTACTTATCGTTGTTCCTGCCATGTATGAATATGTCATCATTTGCCATGTTTACATGGGTGCCATCTTATCTTCTGATCCTTTTTGGCTCATGGTCATTAAAGGACTTTTGTTCTATGCATTTAGTAGTATCATGCCATGCTTTTGTTTGCCATGTTAAGATCCTGTAATATGTTGTTTGATAGCTCTAAACATTGCAATCTGATTTTATTTCTGCAAAGTCTAAAATTGTTATTATATGCAATCTTGCCATGTGTTTTTGAGCATGTTCTAGTGATTTCTGGAGATAGCTCAGAGTTCATGTTTTGTTATGCTTTACCTGTACATAATGTCCATGCCTTTTGTTCTTATTTTGAGGTGATGTAGCATGTTGTTTTGGTGCTTGCAATATGCCTAGTTGCTGTTTTGGACAGCTTGTCCTTTAAACTTGTATAGTGTATGTGTTGAACCGTTGCTCCGTTTTGAGTGTGCTCTATATGAAACTTGCTTAGAATTGCATGTAGTTTCATATTATCTTTTTGCATTCTTGTTTTGAGGTGTTTGCTTGATGTTTGTATGCATTTTGCATCAATGTCATGTTTAACTTGTTTTGCTCATATCTTCTAGGCCGTAGCTCCGAATTAAATGAACTTTATATGTAACTTGACTAGAATCGCGTGTAGATCATCTTGGTGCATCTTAACTTGCTGTTTAACAACTTGAACATAAGATTTATTCAGATCTGGACCAATTTCGAAATTTGCATATGAGGACTTCTTGGAATTGTTATATGTTGTTTCGGCCTCATTTAAACTTGCTTTGATGTGTTGCTCTTGTATGCATCATCTCTTGCCATGAGTAGCTTCATGTAGCTTTGTCATGCACCATGCTTGTTGTGCATCATGTCTTATCTATGTGTGGTGTGTTCACCGAGTTGTGTGCTTCTTCTTGATAGTTCCCGTTTCGTTGCGATCGTGAGGATTCGTTCGTCTACACTTGGTTCGTCTTCGTGGCCACATCTTCTTCATGGACTCGTTCTTCTTCCTTGCGGGATTTCAGGCAAGATGAGCGTCACCTTGGATCTCATTACTATCATTGCTATGCTAGTTGCTTTGTTCTATCGCTATGCTGCGTTACCTACCACTTGCTTCAAGCCTCCCAAATTGCCATGAACCTCTAACCTTTGTCACCCTTCCTAGCAAACCGTTGTTTGGCTATGTTACCGCTTTTGCTCAGCCCCCTCTTATAGCGTTGCTAGTTGGAGGTGAAGATGAAGATTGCTCCATGTTGGATTATGTTTATGTTGGGATATCACAATATCTCTTATATTATTAATGCATCTTTATACTTGGTAAAGGGTGGAAGGCTCGGCCTTATGCCTGGTGTTTTGTTCCACTCTTGCCGCCCTAGTTTCAATCATATCGGTGTTATGTTCCCGAATTTTTGCGTCCCTAACGCGGTTGGGTGATTTATGGGACCCCCTTGACAGTTCGCTTTGAATAAAACTCCTCCAGTAAGGCCCAACCTTGGTTTTACATTCGCCAAGTCTATACTTTTTCCCTTGGGGGTCGCGCTCCCGAGGGTCATCGTTATTTTACCCCACCCCCGGGGCGGTGCTTCTCAAGTCTTGGCCCAACCGAAGCGATGTCCGGCCCCACAGGCAATCAGGGTCTATGCCAACCCGACGTCTGGCTCATCCGGTGTGCCCTGAGAACGAGATATGTGCAACTCCTATCGGGATTTGTCGGCACATCCGGGTGGTCTTGCCGGTCTTGTTTTACCATTATCAAAATGTCTTGTAAACCGGGATTCCGAGACTGATTTGGTCTTCCCGGGAGAAGGAATATCCTTCGTTGATCGCGAGAGCTTATCATGGGCTAACTTGGGACACCCGCGAGAGCTTATCATGGGCTAAGCAGGGTTTGAACTTTCGAAAGCCGTGCCCGCGGTTATGTGGCAGATGGGAATTTGTTAATGTCCGGTTGTAGTAAACTTGAAGTAAACTATTCTAAAATATACCAACCGTGTGCGTAACCGTGAGTGTCTCTTTTCGGGGTTGTTCGAGAGGAGAACACGGTTCTTGGGTTATGTTTGACGTAAGTAGGAGTTCAAGATCACTTCTTGATCATTACTAGTTGACGACCGCTTGCTTTGCTTCTCTTCCCGCTCTTATTTGCGTAAGTTAGCCACCATACATGCTTAGTCGCTACTGCAACCTCACCACTTTACCGCTTCCTTACCCATTAAGCTTTGTTAGTCTTGATACCCATGGTAATGGGATTGCTGAGTCCTAGTGGCTCACACATTACTACACCAACAGTTGCAGGTACATGTTATGTGATGATCATGACGCGAGAGCGATGTTTACTTGTGTTGGAGTTCTTCTGCTTCTTCTTTGTCGATCTTGGGTTAGGTTCCTGGTCGGCAGCCTGGGCTAGCAGGGTGGATGTCGCTTGAGTTTCTGTTTATGTTTCATCCGTAGTTGGATGTTATTCTCATGTATGTATTGATGTATTCTTGCGGCATTGGTATGCCTTGTATGTATCCCCATCTATTATGTAATGTTGGTGTAATGATATCCACCTTGCAAAAGCGTCTTCAAGATGCGCTTCTATCCTTGGTGGGACCTTCGAGTTCCTTAAGGATAGGGTCGCATCTTGGGCGTGACACTGCCCCTCCCACGGGTCCCACGCGCCATTAACCAGACGAGACGGGGAATGGCTACAGTAATCGCCCGCCAGGCGGCGGAGCTGTAGCCACGACCCCCTGACCGAGCCTGCGTCATTAGAGGCATGGCTACAGTAATCAGCAGCCGGCAAGACCCGCAAGCAGCGGGTACGGCCTGTCGGCTCCGTACCGGACCAGTCGGCGGGCCCCAACAGTCGGTGAAGAAGCCGGTGGCTGAAGAGACTGATGGTTGGGCCCTGCGCCCAGCCGGATTACCATTGTACCCTTGGGGGGTAGGCCTATATAAACCACCCAGGGCACCCATGCAAAGGGTGGAACCCAATAGAACTAGACCAGATCGTACAGGAAGGAGAGAGCTAGCCTTGCCTTCTCCTACCTCTAGCATACAGCTCGAGGAGCAACCTTGTACTCACTTTGCCTTAGTGATCATGCGGAGACCCCGCAGAGCAGGACTAGGGGTGTTATCTCCTAGGAGAGCCCGAACACAGGTAAGAAATCTGCGGCGTTCGTGTCTACGCCTCATCCCGCTTCCGGGCACCGGCGACGTTCTACTCGCTCCCACCATGAGTAGCCATCCTTTGGCATATGTCGCACCCAACCCTCGACAGGTTGCCACGCCTAAGCTTAGGTGTGCCACAAGTGTGTTTGGTTGCGTTCTCATCTCAACATAGTTGTTCCCTCTTCATGCATGCTCAACTCAACACCCCTCTTCATGTATGCTCTCTGCATGCATGCATCTAGTGTATTTGTGCTAATCTAGTGTGGACTCATGCACCCTCCATACACTCTACCAAACACCCAAAAATGGGTCGAGAAGGGAACACTTGGGATCATGCACCCTTCATAGACCCTAGCAAACACACCAGGCATGTGTTTGGTTCATTGCTACACTTGTGGCTTGCCACACTTTTTTAGCTACATGGTCCACATGACATAGACTCAACTTATTGCCAAATCTTGCCACACTTGTGGTGGCCATTTTGTTAGCCACATTTTTGTTTTGGACACACTTTGCCTAAGATTAGTTGTGCATAAAGTTAGTCATGAATGAAGTTCAACCATGGAGTCTTCTAGATTCTACATGTGGCGAGAATCTGGTGGAATGTATATGATATCCAACGGCCAGTAGTGCTTGGATTTGCCATCTTTGTACCGTCGGATTGGCTTCATCCAACGACCAACTTTCAAAGTTATTCACACACTATATAAGGGGTATAGATATAGATGTGTCGGCCCGTTGCAATGGATCCAAAGTATATCTGTTTAGTGAAGTGCACTCTAAACACATTATCTATTTATTTTTCTCTAACCTTTCGTAGCCATGCAACCAAGCCACATAAGCTTCATGGGTGCCCCCCACATCATATTTTTCATACTATGTTGATAGAAAAAAGATAAATCACCCAAAACAAGATCTTCTCGTTTTTTGTTCCTGCGATGTTGTCTTGGTGCGTACCTACTAGTTGTATAGTGGTAGTACTAGTTGTATAGTACAAACTTGGTACTACTAGGAGCAGAGTAGTATGGAATGCTCCTACTCTATCAACGAGCCCCATCTAACACCAAATTTATTGGCTTCCGTGCTACAGCTAGATCTTCCCCTCGTTTCTGTTTTCCAACCCGGCGGCGGGCGGGGTGCGGTTTTCCAATAGTCGGTTTGCTCAACAGCGGTCCCACATGAAAGTGAAAATGCTAGGCAACACGCCTTCCCTAAGCTATGTGTCGTGCCAGACGGGCTGTGGAGTACTAGCAGTGTGTGGGGGGAGTGCGACGTGAACGCGGCAAGCCTTTTCCTTTTAATAGCAATGTGCCTATGCGTTGCTTTCAAGTTAATAAGGAGTTTTTGGCAAATTGGAGCAGAGAAGTGGGCTATTGTTGCAAAAATGCCACAACTTACCTCCCAACCGTTAGATGCAGATCTAATGGTTAGAAACGACGGATGGAAGACACACCACCATCACAAACTGAGTCTTCTATAGGTGTATATATTTATCAAGCTGTTTTGATGAGGTGAGGGAGGGATGTGGTTGCTTTCAAGATAATAAGGGGTTTTCTGCAAATTGGTGATGAGGACATCAATACCATTGTTACACCCACAGCCCCTGCTGCTATACATACTGGACCAATTACTAGAGCTCGCACACGCCAATTGAATTATCAGGTACTTTCGTTTCTTGGTAACGATTCCAATGTTCATGAGAATATGATGCTACCTAAATTGGATACATTTGTTTTGCTTACAAATGAAGGGCCTACCATGGACAAGAAAGATGAACCTTGGAGCAAATTCAAGCATGGAGATGTTGGCATGCGCAAGGGAAACAAGAACGGAGTTACAAGTGATGATTCCAGACTTTGAAGCCACCCTAATGAGAGCATGAGGCCTTGGACGAAATATACAAGATGCCACTTCATAATATTCGTCCATAGGCTATTCTAGGTGCTGCGTCACCTTATTATTGGGCCAGGCCCATGTAATTTCGAAATACTTAAGTGTAGGCTGTTTTTGAGTCCGTATGTGTGGGGAAACAAGAGTTAGGGTTGGTTTGGGACCCTCCCTCAAGGGCCACGAAATTCCCTCCTCTTTCTCCATATATACAGCCCTTAGGGCGTCGTTTAGACTTTGGGTTTTGTTTAGATCAAAAGTTCGCCATAGCTGCAACCGGCGTGCCGTTTCGCTTGTGTTCAACGACTGCACCAAGGCGTCTCGTAACCCCACCTTCATTAATAAAGCTTTCCTCTTATATTCGCAATATCCAGATTGCAATCTTAGTTTCTTGCTTGTTCTTCGTTTGCTCGCAGGAAACAGGCCCTCGTGGTCAGGTTGATCGTGCTCGGCGTGGTCAATAACCCTCGGAATTTGGTTTAGCGATTGCTAAGGCGCGGCGTCTCGACGTCGTAGTCGGATCGTCAAGGTCGACTCCCACAGAAACGATAGCCACCATCTCATCGAAACATCGGGACACCTTTGCCTCTATCAATTGGAGCAGAGAAGTGGGATATTGTTGCAAAAATGCCACAACTTACCTCACAGCCGTTAGATTCAGATCTAATGGTCAGAAACTACGGATGGCAGACACACCACCATCACCAACTAAGTCTTTTATAGGAGTAGGAGTAGAGAAACATGTATAAATTGTAACATTTTGGTTCTGCTCCTTGGCACGATCGATATATAGAAATAACGATTGGAAACGCTAGGGTGGGGCTATTTCCGCCAGATAAGCAGTGCGTAGTAGCTAGGTTGGCGCATCGTCGGTTTGGTCACGCGGTCCGACATGTTCTAGTGTTTCTAGCAAGATGCCCGCTGCGTTGCGAAGTTGATGGAAAAGGTAAGCACAACTTATAAATTGACGGATGGAGTACTAGTTACAGTGATGCATATAATTAAGCAAAGGGATCGCACATGTCGGTATTGACTGGAACAAGAATGCAACACCACAATAATAATTAAGGCCACGATGATGATGCAATCGCAGTGGTGGTTACAGAAGGCAAGAACAAAGATGCATCCATCAACGTACGACCTCCTCCTCGTCAACTTAGTGCACCGGGCCACCGACCGGCGGCTTTTGTGGTGAGGTCGAGGTGCTTCTCAGCAAATGCATCCAAGGCTTCAAGCCGGTTGAGGAAGGCCAACGTCGTAGCGTCCTCACTGGCCTTGTAGATACCCATGTACATGATTTGCTCATACACATGGATGTGTATGTCGACAAATTCTTGCAGGGTGAGGCGCCTCGCTGCGAGCGCAACCTCCAGGTGGACATTCTTCGTGGCGTTGGCGGGCAGTCGCAGGGCCACCAGTTCTTGAAAGAGGTTCCGGCCATGGAGGCCGATTAGGGTGGCAGGCAATGAGGAGCCCGGGCACGCGGGCTGGAGGAGTACAGCGATGTCATCCGCGAGCTTCTTGAGGATAGTGAACTTGTTGGTGGTGGCAACAATCATCTGGTCCAACTGAGAGTCGTAGTTGGCGTCGACGGCGGCCATCCACCAGTCGGTCTCCAACACCGTCTGGAGACGATCCTCGGCGCCATGCCGTAGGCCGATGTCGTGGACCATCAGGAACAGCCGCTGGCCGCTCGCGCGCATCGCCGCCATCGGTCTGGAGTGATCTTTTGCGCTTATTGTAGGTGCTTAGGCAAATGCTTAGGTGCGTACGATGTGGAGATGCGTTGGAATGGAGGGGCGCCTTTATATGAGGGCAAAATGCGTTGCATTGACATGGTGTAGCCTATTTTCCCGGTCCTCCTCCCATTACTTCCCTCATGCATTAATTGAAGGAGGATGCATTGGCCGTTCAACATTTCGGGAACCGCTACTCCCTCGCTCATCTGCATTAAAGCCGTATGGGGAACTGCGCCGCCTGCTGTCAAATCGAATAGTACTGCGCCGCCCGCTGCATGCCCGGATGAACACGCCTCCTCGCCTCCATCAAACCCCTCCATTAAACCCGCATGCAAACCGAGAAATCTACTCCGGCCACACGTCCGTTCATGAGCGGGCCGGAATTAAACGCAACATCGGCCGAGCTCCACCTGTCCGCCCTCAGTTTAAACAAGGCCAGACGCCGGCCAAGCTCCTACCATCCGCCCTATATTTACACGAGGCCAGATAGACAGCGGGCAAGAATCGCACCCCTCCGCCGCTCCCCCATCTCCGCCTTCACCATTTTCTCCACTCTTCCGATGGCTTCCAAGGAGCCGTTCCCCGGCATATTACCCGGCTGAGTGGCCCCCGAGCCCTCCGGATACGGGCGAGGCCGCTCGGTGCTTCACCAACCTCGCTTGGCCCGACGGAGCAAGTTGCCGCCCCAAGCAGGCGCGTGGTTTAGCAACTCGCTGCTCCAGTTCAGCTCGATGAGGAGTGGCGAGTTGCTCCACGCCGGCACGGCGGCGAGCACACCGATACGAGCATCATCATCACCGCTGCTGCACTGCGTCTCCCGTGTCTGTGGCGCGCCTCCGTACCGCGGCAAAGACCATGTGCAGCAGAAGTCGGGTGCATGGACAGCGACGAGTCGGTGTCCAGCTTCTCCGTGTCTACCGCCATCATCGAGGAGAAGTAGAACACGGGAGGCCGCCACCACTTGGGTCCCATGAAGGCCACCGCTGAGGCGATGACTGCGCATTCAAGTGGTTTCTTTGCTTCTTCGTCTCTTCCGAGGACCTTCGTCGACCCCGCAAAGTGTCTGCCGGACATGAGGTAGACAAAGGGATCCGCGGGTGGCCATTTAGATTATGTACTCCCTCTCCAGCGGGCGGGAAATTTTTGTTCTAAGAATGGATAAATTGTATGTATCTATAACTAAAATTAGTCTAGATACATCCATTTCTAGGACAAGTATTTCCGCACGGAGGGAGTATTAATTATACCAAGATAGCCGGATTGGCATCGCTTAGATCATGTAAATGTAATGAAATCCATCATGTTTATATGAAGATCCGGCTTTTTTATACGAAATCCTTCATGCTTATATGAAATCAGTCCGTGTTTGCACGAATTTCATCTGGTTGGTTAGAGTTGTGAAATTGTATGCTGCTGCCGTTTGATGTCGTCCTCCGCGGAAGGAAACAGGAGGAAATTTGCCGGCTGCCATTGGAGATGTTCTTATGCTGGAAATAATAGAGTGACATCCAATCCATTTGAGTTAATTGCGTGTATGATTGTCCCTCTATAAAAATTTAATTGCATGTACAGTGTACACGTGACTTGCAGGGTAGCTACAGCTTCGTACAGAAAGTTAAAAAGAAACAAGTTCCACTGTCAGTGCAGTAGCGAAAGAACTATATATTAAATAAGTAATATATAATATAAAAATCTAAAGTTAAAGACACAATTCAAACTCATGTCATCGCGTTGCGAGCATCCGGCGCTAACCAGTCCAGCACATTTTTGTTGTAGACCATGCTGCTGATATATCTCCATGTCTACTCTTATACTCCATCCATTCCTAAATATTTGTCTTTTCAGATTTCAAATGGACTACCACATACGGATGTGTATGTAGACATATTTTAGAGTGTAGATTCACTCATTTTGCTCCATATGTAGTCACTTGTTGAAATCTCTAAAAGACAAATATTTAGGAATGGAGGGAGTAAACATGAGTTGGTGATGATGGTGTACGTGCCATCCTGCAATATAGGCCGTCGGATTTATATCTAATGGATAGGAAGAAAACTATGGCAATTTTGCAAAAATATACCCACACCCCTCTCCACGTTCGTAAATACGGCCTTCCCTCGTTCATCCTTTTCTCTCACAATATAAACTACTCATACAAATGCATCTTGATGTTCCGTGCAACGCACAGGCATCTAGCTAGTTTCTTTTAAAATAGTTATTGCGATAATTGGGTTGAAGTGATATATTTTATGTCTGCCCCGAATGATTTCGGATTCACTAGTAGTAACAAAGAAAAGGTTGCCTTGTTAATTAACAGAAAACAGGGTGAAAACTATCACATGAGGCCGGTAAAAACGAGGCACACTAGATTCAGCGTCATCGTTACTACAGCTGTGCGCGCGCGAGAAGTCTACATATCGAGGGGGCTACTGAGCGAGGCACAGAGACACAATGTTCGAGAGAGAAACCAATTGACAGATTACGATCAGATTGAGTTGTCACCCTTCTGCTGTCATTGTTGCGGTGGGGGGAGTGGGAGGGAGAGAAAAACATATCGAGAGTGTGCGCGGTAGGCACATAGGCACAACTAGCGAGTGTGTGTGTATGTGTGTGTGTGTGTGTGTGTTTGAAAGAGGAGTAGATAGATTACTATCAAGATCGAGGTGCCGCCCTACTCCTTCGGCGTCGGGTAGTGTGTGTGTTTGAGAGAGAAGCCAGTCGATAGATTAGTATCAAGCTATCAAGCTCGAGGTGTCACCCTACTCCTTCAGTGTTGGGAAGTGTGTCTGTGTGGTTCTGTTTGTGTGGGTGTGTGTGTCGGGGGGCGGGGGTGCAGTGACACTTACATATCCCTACTCTTATAAAAACAGAGTTGGTGATGATGGTGTTCCTGCCATCCTGCAATATAGGCCATCCGATTTATACCCGGCGGATAGGAAGGAAACTGTGGCAATTTTGCAAAAAGATACCCACACCCCTCTCCGCATTTGCAAATAAGGCATTCCCTCATTCATCCTTTTCTCCCACAAGATAAACTACTCATACAAATGCATCTTGATGTTCGGTGCAACGCATGGGCATCTTGCTAGTAGAGAGAAGGGGTTTGTGTGACATATATCTAGCTATACTAGGGGATAGGTAGATAGCATTTGTGCGAGGAATACTTAAAGCATCACGGAGATAAACAAAATTGTGTGCATGCAAGTGCCGGAAAAATGAAGCGAGAAACAATGTGCGAGAGAGAGAGAGAGAGAGAGAGAGAGAGAGCGAAATCTCAAAACAAAAGGTGCTCTGTTGGAATCCCGTTGTATGTATTCATATGGTTCCGGAACTCGAGTTAACCTTAGGCATATGTGTGAGAGACATTATTATACTTTGATACATTAGTGGTTGTGGGTGGGCGGAATTAAAGGGGTGGGCGTGTTCGACAGAGCGAGCATGTGTATTTCTGTGTGAGAGACTTATAGGACGGGGTAGAAAGACGAATTCTAACCTTGACGGAGGGAGAGAAATACACGAAGTGCGCGTGTGTGATTTCGATGACCACAGGGAAATGAGATATGTATGCGTGTGAGAGAGATTGCACAATTCATTCACGTATCACTATCTAGCGATCGTGGATGTGCATCGCTTGAACATAAATCAATATATACTTCGTATCGTGGCCAAAGGTACAATATCGATTCAAAGCTATAAAGATTGGACACTCACATATCAAATTTTTCTATTTAAATAAACCTTTTCAGTTGTGCATGCCAAAGTTACAGTGATGTTTCTTCAAACAACCAATGTAGCTATCATGTACATGCACCATTGTTACTCTTGCATTCAAAATCATTAGTCTTGGATGATTTAAGGTTCTATTATGAAGTAATATATGTAATATTCATATATGAATTCAGCAGATGCATAATTTATGAAATGGAGGCTATGTAATCATATGAGGTAACACTTTTAAGTAGCGGACTACAATATCCATTTCTTTTTGTGCGCCTCTACACTAACACGTCAATGCATTATGTTTAAAGTAAATAACCAATTGCACCAAATTATCTATTTACACGAGAAATACATAGGCTGACCGTTTGATCCCTTTTTTTGTGAACGCGCCACTACACCCGTACGATTAGCCGCGCCCGTGTCAACATCCAAGTTATCGGCGCATCATCCCGAGTTATTGTCTTTTTTCTGGGGTGGACACACCAGTTATTAACTGCTGACGCGTGCCCCGTGTACACAGTCTCGCATGACCTTCCCGCTAGCACGGTCCAAAATTAGTTGAAACTGGATATGAACGATCCCGCGGGCGGCAAAATCTCCCACCTCCTTCTAAAATTTCCGCCAAGTTACAATACCGCCCTCATCTACATAATAGGTCGGGCCTGCTTTGGTAACTTCCGGTTCCCCCAACTACACGACACCCCCATTTCCTCTCCCCCTCCCGCAAAAACGACTAACTCCACAACACCAGAGCATCTCACATCACGACGTCCGTACTTCATCGGCCTTTCTCCCCTCCCCTCTCGAAACCCTAGACTTCTCATCCACCGGCGTACCAGAGCCCATTCACTGCCAGCGGCGTCCACCTCGCCAGATCTATTTCTGCGGCCGCATCTGCCCCTCCCACCTCCCCTAGAAACAAGTAGACTGCTCATCCACCACTGTACCATAGCCCATTCAGTGCCAGACTTGTCCACAACGTCGGATCTGCTTCGCCGGTACTCTCGTCAACCGCAGCGCATCTGCAATGGCTCATTCGTACTCCCCACCGGAGACGCTTCATCCACACCCCCTAGAGCCGCCCCACCGACGCCCCCGTCGACGGCCTCTGATCCTCTTCGCCGACACCTTCCTCAACCCTACCGGAGCCGCTTCGCCGACAACATCGTCAACCCCACAGGAGTAGCTTCGCCTATACCATTTTCAACCCTACCGGGGCCGCTTTGTCAACTCACAAGTCCACGGCCTCAGAACCGCTTCCTCGCACCCTCATCCAACCCTCACGGAGCAACCGGCGCTCGTCCATGGCCGCAGATCCGCATCATCGACACCATCCTTAACCCAACCACCGGAGCAGCTTCACCTACGCCCTCGTCCACGACCATAGATCTGCTTCGCCCACACCGTAGTCCACCCTACCGGAGCCGGTCCACAAACACCCTACTCGACGGTTCTAGATATCCTTACCGGACCCCAACAGCCAGCGCAGCGTCATCACCCTTGACGTTTCTAACCTGATTCCCACCGTCTGGCAAGATGCCAAGCACCCGCCACGGCCTAGGTACTTGTCACCTTTAAACCCGTCCAGCATCACCTGCCCGATGTACTTCAAATAGACTAACGGTCGATGTTACTGTTATGCAGTGGCGAAAACTATAAGCACGATGTTTCTTCTCGATCTAACGACTTGGCCAACCAAGATCCTGGACCGAGGCATTGCTATGATCTTGTAAGTGTGTCTCTCTCTCTTGTATTGTTACGTGCTCGCCAAAGATGCTTTGCTAGGATTTTCGACCGGTAATCCCTTTGTGGAGACAATGATTTCTACTCTTGGCTGCTAAATTAGATATGTAGATGTCATACATGATACTACCTCGTACCTCCGTTCCTAAATATAAGTCTTTCTAGATATTCCACTATAGGCTACATATGAGAGGAAAATGAGTGAATCTACACTCGAAAATGCATCTATATACATCAAGATGTGGTCCATCTTGGAATCTCTACATAGACATATATTTAGGAACAGAGGCGTACATTACACAAAATCGTAGGTGGCATGTAGGAATTCCAAGATTACACTACATTAGGCTCCCTTAGAGTGCCTCGCTAATCCAGACACCTGAGTCATGGCTAGTTTATGCTACGCACACAATCATTAATTGGTGGTTTAAATATGTGCAAGGGATATGCAATGTATTATCATGTAGAGATGTCTAAAATTAGCTGTGCCCACTTGCGATTGGGTTACACAATGAAAAGTACAAGATGTATGTGGCAATTTCATGGAACATCGCAAAAAAGGAGAGCCAGTGGTGAGCCTATCTGATGTGCTATGGTACATCACTCCTCCATTGCAATCATCGTGACATGTTATTTGTATGTCAGTTCTATTGGCCAAGTTTCTTAGGAACAGTTATTACGAGTTATCCTAAGAAAATAAGCACCTGCGAATATAAGGTCCATGTAATAAGCCAACCAGTTCTTTTCATCACGTTTTCAGCTTATCTTTGGTATGATAAGTGAAAAGTCTAGATTGCATTATATTTTTTCATTTTGCTGCCCATATGAAAATTAATTTGACTTGCAAATATCACAAATTGAACCCGGTGCAGTAATTAATATGATAGGAAAACAGACCATCACTATTTGCTCAAAATGCAAATACAAAGATACCATCTACTTGGCACAATCTACTTTGGTCAATGTTTTCCATAGAGATCCCATTGCCTAATTTAAATGAAAAACACATGACCCGCATTTAAATGAAGAACAATTATTTATTGAAATTCGATGGTCCAAGTGGCTGGTTATTATCATATAGCAGCACCACCTAAAAGCATCATATAGCAGCAGCAGCTCATAGCAACTCATCATACAGCAGCAGCAGCGGTGTGCAATTCATCATATACCAGCAGCAGCTCGTAGCAATTCATCATATAGCAGCAGCAGGAGCAGCTCATAACAATTCATCATATTGCAGCAGCAGGAGCAGCTCATAGCAATTCATCATATTGCAGCAGCAGGAGCAGCTCATAGCAATTCATCATATAGCAGCAGCAGGAGCAGCTCATAGCAATTCATCATATAGCATCAGCGAGCAGCTCATAGCAATTCATCATACAGCAGTAGCAGGAGCAGCTTATAGCAACTCACCATATAGCAGCAGCAGCAGCTCATAGCAATTCATCATATAACAGCAACAGCTCATAGCAATTCATCATATAGCAGCAGCAGCTCATAGCAATTCATCATATAGCAGCAGCAGGAGCAGCTCATAGCAATGCATCATATAGCGGCGAAGCAGCTCACAACAATTCATCGTATAGTGGATCAGAATGAAAATTTGGCAAAAAATCAGAGGAGATCCTCACCTTGTTGGATGAGCTCATCCTTCAACAGCACCTCAATGCCACGGCCTGGGGGGTGGGGAGGGGGAATAAGGTGCCTTCTGCCGCAGTGTGGCATCAACCGTAGTTGTGCAGCGCCTGCCGGAGTAGTGCGTTGGACGAACCACAGTGGAGCAACTGCCGGAGACCATGAGAATGAGGGGCGGTACTAGAGGGAGGAGCAGCCAGGGAGATCTGCCCCTACCCGCCAGCCATGTAGCCTAGCTGGATAGAGCATCGTCGAGGACCTGGCCAGATGGGACAAGTGGCGACGACTTCTTTGGAGGAACCCTAGTCTTTGTGTGGGATCGAGGTAGAGGGAAAGGGAGAGGAGATGCAAGCGGGCAGGGCAATGAACGCTTGCGTGTTTGTTTTTACTTGAGGGTGAGGTGTGACGCGGGCGTCACCAGTTGCATTTTGAGTGTAATATAGGCAGACAACAGAGTCATTTCACTATTCCCCTTCCCTTCAATTTCTAGTGAGGTTCTACCCGAAACACCCCCTCCAAAGCGAAATTAGTTAAGCACAAGCCCATAACTCAAAAATGATGTCTTTACATATTTTATGGCTTATTTTGACAATAATCCCTGAAAAGGCGGAATAGAACTGGCCCTTAACATGCAATTCAATTGTGTGTGCAGTGATGAATCACTCCTGCCTGCTATAGTGTACATTTAGGCATCATCATACATGGCATAGCCTAATACATGTGCATTCCATTGCAGAATCTAGAATATGCAATGTTTATGTTAGTTCATACATTGCACGTGATGTTTAAATGCCCCTTAAATCTGGTCAGTCAAGTGATGGTCTTTAAGCCTCCTTCTTTGCTTCTTTTCTTGATATGTAACATTTGCTTGCACATCTGTTCAATTGCTTGTTTGCATCAGCCAGCCATACTAGGATTGTTTGCTTTAATTACTTGATGTTCTTGACCCTAACACTCTAACAGAGCTTGTCAACGATTTAAACACTAAGGGCTGCTGTAGTGCGGCCTTTTCTAACTCATAAGTGACATAAAGGTTTGGTTGTACACTACAATAGGCTCTCCAAGAGTACCTGGAGATCCAGTTCGAAGGTATGCCTAGTTTTTAGATAGTGCAGACATAGTAAATGCTCATTTCATTGTGTGCAAGTGCAAGAGATGCGGCATGTTTCATTATGTTGTGTTGTTTTGTTATAATCTCATCCTTTTGTGTTCACAGACTTGAAAGTATGCATATTTATCTTCCAAGGAGACGAGTAACTAGTTTGTGTCACCTTGCAGAGGGGGTGCAATGAAGATACGATTGAGGATTTCCAAGTACAAGATGTTAGGAAGGAGCCTTGCAAGACAAGTAGGAGTTGCGCTAAGCCTCTTCAACCTGTTAAGGTAAGTCACTGTATCCAACTCAACAGTTCAATTCCTTGTTTGTTTCAGGCATAGTTAATTTGCTTTTTTCAATTGCTTTATTTGTCCTCAGTTAATGAGATGCCCAAAGAATGATGCCTGATGTTGGGTACTTGTATAACTATTAGTTGACATAATTAAAGGCCTTGCCATTTAATTAGTATGTCGAAGTGTGCCTGAAGCTTTGAAGTCTATTAACCAACTATTATTGAATGAGGCACACAATCTAGTTTATACTAGGCTAATGATTGCATAGTTTTGCTTGCTGTAGTATGTTTGTATGAAATCCTCTGTTGTTCATTATGCTCTCTAAGACTTTAATTGAGCTACAGAATGGCCAACCGCTTGCTTACTTCTATGCAACGTGCTGTTTAAATTTGTAACTTGTCTGTGTTTTGGATTGGGCCCCAACGTCATGCTCCTCTGGTGAGCTAAGAGAGATTTCTGTATGCAGGCTACACAGACTACCTTTTTTATAATTTTTAAATATCACCTCCTTATGCTTCATGACGTGCAACATTATTGTTAGTCCTATTTTGCCATGTACAAAATAGTCTGTCTTGCTCGCTTCATTGATGTAACTATATTTTTGCCCTAGTCATGTGTACTTACAGAAACATTTCAGGATGAAGTGAGATCAACACAAAGATCTGCGAGCAGTGCGGCATGGCTGTTACCGAATGATTAGGGATTGGAATTGGAATGTGCTGATGTTCTCGAGCATCAACTAGAGGTGGCAAGACAACGTGTACATGCTTCTGAACGTACAATAAACAAGTTGAGACTGGACATGCGGTATTAGATGCAGAGTCAAAAATGAAACAAGACACTGAGGTAACAACGAAGGAATTGGCGATTTTGCAGACTGAAATTTGTGCTATCTAAATCCGGCCAATCCTATTTTCTGAAGAGATTATAGTTCAAATGGTAAGTTATGTTGATGCGCGTCCATGATGTATGAGCTGTATTTGCCCAGTGTATGTAATTTGTTGTTTGTGTATGCTTTATTATCACTGGTGCCAAACCATAATGCCCAGTGGGTATAATCGGCTGTAATTTCTTTATTGTATAGTGTAGGATTGTTCTTTGTTTCTATGCCTTAGTCTCTTTATTGTATAGTGTATGTTTTTAGAGGTGATAGTATAGAGTAGGATAATTCTTTGAATATGCTATATCATTCAAACGGGGGCCAACTCGCCCAAACGTTGTAGTGACCATGGCCCTCCACATGGCGTACGTTCCATGGGCCATCTATGGGACGGACGATCCCTGGCCTTCTGTGCTCGTCGGATTCGTGGGCCTTGAGGGAGTCCTGGACTAGGGGGTGTCTGGATAGCCGAACTATCATCACGGCCGGACTCCAAGACTATGAAGATACAAGATTGAAGAGTTCGTCCCATGTCCGGATGGGACTTTCCTTGGCGTGGAAGGCAAGCTTGGCGATACGGATATGTAGATCTCCTACCATTGTAACCGACTCTGTGTAACCCTAACCTATCCGTGTCTATATAAACCAGAGGGTTTTAGTCCGTGGGGACGAACAACAATCATACCATAGGCTGGCTTCTAGGGTTTAGCCTCCTTGATCTCGTGGTAGATCTACTCTTGTACTACCCATATCATCAATATTAATCAAGCGGGAGTAGGGTATTACCTCCATCGAGAGGGCCCGAACCTGGGTAAAAACATCGTGTCCCTTGTCTCCTGTTACCATCCGCCTAGACGCACGATTCGAGACCCCCTACCCAAGATCCGCGGTTTTGACACCAACATTGGTGCTTTCATTGAGAGTTCCTACGTATGCGTCACCGATAGGCCCAATGGCTCCTTTGATCATCAACAACGGCGGTCCAGGGTGAGACTTTTCTCCCGGACAGATCTTCGTGATTCGGGCGGCTTTGCCGGCCAATTCAGCCATCTGGCCATCCGAGCAGATCGAAGCTTCGCCCGCCACCAGGTCGATTTGGAAGTTTGAACTATACGGCCGATATCCGCGGAGACTTGATCTTCGACGGATTCGAGCCGCAATAAGCGTGCCGCCTTGTCTCGATGGGCATGATCTAGCTTTACCGGTCAAAGCGATTGCCGGAGGCTGCACCAAAGATCCGCTCCGACCCTTAATCCGGAGCGGATTCCCCGATCGAGGGCGAGTGGTTGGACACCGCCTCGGGGGCTACAATCTCTGGCGATTGAGCGAACTCCATCCTGTCGCTGCGAAGACCTCGACTCTAGGGTGTCGGACTCCTTTCCGGACTCCGAACCCTCCGCGCCCCTGCCAATCGAATCCGATTGGGTGCCGGTCATGGAGTTCACTACCGCGGACATCTTTCAGCACTCGCCCTTTGGCGACATCCTGAATTCACTAAAGTCTCTCTCTTTATCCGGAGAGCCTGGCGGACTACGGACAGGAAGGTTGGGACTCTGGACGGCGAAGAAAGTCAACGCCCACTCACCACCCACTTTATAGCCACGCCGATGATCTAACCGACATGCTCGACTTGATTGCGAAGACATCGCCGGTATGGACGACGATGCCGGAGACGACCAAGACCCAGCGCCTACAGGGCACTGGAAGGCCACCTCGTCATATGACATATACATGGTGGACATCCCAAAAGATGGGAACGGCGATGGAACAACGGAGGATGACCCCTCCAAGAAGCAACCGAAGCGCCGGCGTCAGCGGCGCCGCTCTAAATCCCGCCACAATAAAAACTGTGATTCCGGCACGGGAGATAATAATACCCTGGACAATGCCGAAGACAACCCCCTCCAGCAGGACTCGGCGCAGGAGGAGGGAGAAGCAAGTCCGCACGACAGTGCGGCAGAAAGAGAGGTCGAGGACGATAATTACGCGCCTCCCTCCGAAGATGAGGCAAGCCTCGACGACGACGAATTTGTCGTGCTTGAGGATCCTGCGAACAGGAGGCGTTTAACGCAGGGCTTATAGCCACGGCAAGCAGCCTCAAGAAAGCAGCAACAGCTTAGAGCTGACCAAGACCTGCTAGGCAGCGGATGGATGAACTCCTTGCGGCCGAAGAGTATGAACTCGAACGCCCCCAAAAGCTACCCCAAACGCAGCCGTTGCCTCGATCGAGGAGGAAGCACCCAAGTCACCAAGACGACATGGCAGACCGGCCACCTGCGGGTCATGAGGCCACACCGACGCCGCTCAAAAAGTAACAAGGCACGGGAAAACGCTACCGGACTTGCGAGATATATTGGAGGATAAGGCAAAACATACAAGATCGATCTCACGGATCGGCGTGGGCGTAATGGCGGGATGATTACCATCGCGCGGATATGACAAACCGGCCGGGCGAACCACGATGAGACAAAGCTCATATGAGCTACGTCGTGATATGGCCCAATACAGAGGCGCCGCACACCCACTATTCTTCACAGATGAAGTAATGGATCATCAAATCCCCGAGGGCTTCAAACCCGTGAACATCAAATCATACGATGGTACCACGCAGATCTGCGGTGCACGCCGAGGACTATCTCCTCCATATCCACATGGCCCGCGGTGATGATCTACATGCCATCAAATACCTCCCACTCAAGCTTAAAGGACCAGCTCGGCATTGGCTCAACAGCTTGCCGCAGAATCAATTGGTTGTTGGGAGGACACGGAAGCCGCATTCCTTGATAACTTCCAGGGCACATATGTGCGACCACCAGACGCCGATGACCTTAGCCACATAATTCAGCAGCCCGGAAGAATCGGCGGAACAATTACGGACACGGTTCCTAACAAAGAAAAATCAAATTGTTGACTGTCTGGATGCAGAGGCCCTTGCAGCCTTCAAACATAACATCCGTGACAAATGGCTTGCCCGGCACTAGGACAGGAAAAGCCGAAATCCATGGCAGCCCTCACAACACTCATGACCTGCTTTTGTGCGGGAGAGGACAGCTGGCTAGCTCGAAGCAACAACTTAGCCAAACACCCTGATGTTCGGATACCAAGGACAACAATGGCAGGTCGCGTCGCAACAAGAACAAGTGCCGCATTAACGGCGACAATGCTGAAGATACGGCCGTTAATGCCGGATTCAGAGGCTCTAAACCCGGTCAGCGGAAGAAGCCATTCAAAAGAAATACCCAGGGCCTGTCCAACTTGGACCGAATACTCGATCGCTTGTGCCAGATACATGGCACCCCCTAAAAACAAGCCAATCACACCAACAGGGATTGTTGGGTGTTCAAACAATCAGGCAAGTTAAGTGCCGAACTCAATGACAAGGGGCTGCATAGCGACGACGAGGAAGAGCCCCGACCGCCGAACAATAGAGGACAGAAGGGTTTTCCCACACAAGTGCGGATGGTGAACATGATATACGCAACCCACATACCCAAAAGGGAGCGGAAGCGTGCACTAAGGGACGTATATGCGATGGAGCCAGTCGCCCCAAAGTTCAACCCATGGTCTTCCTGCCCGATCACCTTCGATCGAAGGGACCATCCCACTAGCGTTCGTCACGGCGGTTTCGCCGCATTGGTTCTTGACCCAATTATTGACGGATTTCACCTCATTAGAGTCCTGATGGACGGCGGCAGCAGCCTGAACCTGCTTTATCAGGATACAGTGCGCAAAATGGGCATAGACCCCTCAAGGATTAAACCCACAAAGACGACCTTTAAAGGCGTCATACCAGGTGTAGAGGCGGTTATGCGGGTTCAGTTACACTCGAAGTGGTCTTCGGATCCCGAATAACTTCCGAAGCAAAGAGTTAATCTTCGACATCGTCCCATTCCGCGCGGCTATCATACCTTTGCTCAGACGAACCGCATTTGCAAAGTTCAATGCGGTGCCGCACTACGCATACCTCAAGCTCAAGATGCGGGCCCTCGAGGAGTAATCACGGTCAATGGAAACACCGAGCGCTCTCTCCGAGCGGAGGAGCACACGGCAACCCTCATGGCGGCGGAGGTACAAAGCAGCCTCTCACGGCAATTCTCGAGTCCAGCCACTAAGCTTCCGGACAACATCCAGCGCGCCGGAGTAACCTACAACAAGACCGCTGGCACGATTCAAGCAGCGTAGCAATCCGGCCCCAACCCCAGCCCTCGCGAAATTGCGAAGCCGATTACTTCTGGCGTACATAACTATGCTCTGGAGATACCATGGGCATAAGGGGAGGGGCACGACCACGGCACGACCGGAATGCGGCTCAACCGCACCAGGGGCTCCCGATTGTGTCATTCTTTTTCTTTTTTCCTTTCTCTTACTTTTTCTTACTTTTAGGACTCCGTCTTTCAGAAGTCCTGTCCGGCACTAGAATCGCCGAACTCACGATGCAACAGCGAGGAAGCTGAAAGCCACGTCGAGTGTCTGGTGGTCTCTATTACGAGCATTATACCTGTTTTACATACCATCCGCAGCTTACCCCCGGAGGGGGACATGTTAGATAGTCCCATCCCTTTCTTATCGCACTATTTGTATCGTTCTGCTTTCATTGCAGTACCTTTTTGATATAAACAATACATAGCTTTTGCCTATTATTGCACTCTTTTCTTTATTTATCTACATGTTCATTTCATGACATGTTGCACCCGTACACTTTGGTACGTCCAATACACCAGGGGCTTAAGTACCCCAAAAATTATGGTGTGATAAGTCCGAACACTTTCACAAGTGCGGCACCCCGAACTTATAGCATTATATGAATCGGCTCCGAATCATGTCTTGGATCAATATTTGGGTTTGCGGCTCCGTGTTTTGGTACCTTACGTTCAGTTATATCGGCTAAGGTAGCACGGGAGAACCATCGCGATTGTGCCCAGCTTGAGCTGGGTCGAGCACCTCGATGGAGAAAGCTAAAACTGACCGTCATGATAGGGCGAGAACCGGTCGATGTTCGAGAGGTTTTTGGTCCCTAAAGACTTATGCCGCTTAGAGCGAGGAACCGGAATTGTCCGGCCAAGGCGTGGATAAGCGCCCGAACTCGGTCTTCCGAATACTAGGGGCTTCGCCGAAATTTAAAATTATAGAATTCTATGGCTAAGTGAGAGTGTTCAAGCATTATAAGTCCGGTTGCCTTGTTTGTTGTGTTGAGGGCCTCCCTAGATGGACCCAAGAATGGGAACAAGAGTGCTCAAGTTTATCCCGAACACCCCAAAGACTTTCGTGGCATGGGGGCTGAAGCCAACGACTTGCCATCTCTCAAATTTGATAAACGGCCGCCTGAAGGTAATATTTTAAATTAACAAGTGTTGCTTAAGCGCATATGAACAAGTTTTCAGCGTCTGAGGATAACAAATGCGAGTCTATTCAAAAATTACATCTTTGGAGCACTCATCCGCTATTCGGCGGCACCCTTGAGAGGCCCTCATAGTACATTTGGTGATGCGATGCTCCTTGCCCTTGAGGGCCGTCCTTCACAAGCTTCTCCGCATCCGGCTTGCCCTAGTGCACTTTAGCACGGGCAAGAGCCCGACGGACACCTTCAATGCGAAGGAGCGCTTGATGACTTCAATCCGTGGACAAAGGCGTCCACCAAATTACAGACTAAGCCAAAGTATCTCGAGGCATGGCTTCCAATGGCCACGGCCGCTTATAAGGCCCTTCATGGCCTGTTCGGCGACCTTGTGGAGCTCGACCATTGCTTGACTGGTCGCTCGAGGCACCGGATGTCCGACCTCGATATCGAGACAGAACACCTTTTCCGTCGAGCTCCCCTCCTTGGCGGCGGTAGAATGCGGCGACATCGGACACACTACGGGCAAATCTGCGAATGCTCACGAGAGCTCACGAATCCGGGTAAGTAATAGGTAATTCACTTTCACATGCTTGCTTTGCATAAAGAATGCCTTACCCGCCGCTATCTTCTTTAATGATTCAATTTCTTGGAGGGCTTTTTGGGCCTCGGCCTTAGCAGCTTTGGCACTCTCAAGAGCCGAGGCGAGCTTGGACTCTCGAGTCTTCGAGTCACGCTCCAAACTGTCGTGTTTTTCCACGAGAGCTTGGAGCTCTTGTCGTACCTTGGCCAGCTGCGCCTCCCCTTCTCTCGCTCGGTGCGTTCCGCAGCCGCTTTGTTTTCGGCCACGGACACCGCTTCCTTCAGGGTCGCCACCTCGTTCGTGGCCCCTGCAGTACCCAAGTTATTCCTGTTATTTTTGCAAGCTGAAACCTTTCTATAAGGTATTTCTTTAATAAGGTACTACTTACCTTCCTTGTCCTCGAGCTGCTTATTGGCTTGGCGAGCTTGTTCTCGGACCGCTCGAGGCTCTGCTTCAATGCATTGACCTCCAAGTCGGTCTTGGCAGAGGTCACAATAGCACTGCATTCCCATATTGACATACTTATGTTAGACTCCTGCGTATATCTTTTTAGATCCTTAGTCGGCTTTTCTTTCGAACACCGAACTAAGCATCGAGACTACTGTCTATGCAGTAATATTTTTAACTATTCTAAACTTACCTCAAAGCCTGTTAGAAGGCTGGTACAGGCTTCGGTCAGCCCGCTCTTGGCGGACTGAACTGTCCGGATCACCGCACTCATAACAGTGCGGTGCTCCTCCTCGATGGAGGCACTGTTAAGCGCCTCCAGTAAGCTATCCGGTGCCTCCGGTTGGACGGAGGACACCGGCGTCTTACCCTTCTTCTGAAGGGACCGCTTCCGGACTCGGGTGAAGGTTCGGCATGGAGTCCGGACAAGGGTGGGGCTTAGAGCCCCGGGGTCTTGCCCCCCAGCGCTGAGTCCGGGAGGTTGCCTTGTGGCGCCTCCTGCGCCACCTCCTCTTGACCAGGCCCCCCTTGGGGCACCACCTCGGCGTCGTCCGTAGCGTGAGGTGAGGAGGCGGTCGAAGTGAAGTACTCTCCATTTCCGACGAACTCAGGGACCCGCTCGACGAAGTGGCGAACTCGCCCTTGGGCGGGCTGCATGATTGTTCGGCATTAGAGAACACTATGCAATGATAAAAAAGCCATGGGTATCCGGACACTTACGATCTCGCCAGGGGCTTGGCCCTTGTTGGCCAATCCTCCTCGTCGTTGTCGACGTTGGTGGAGAAGTCCGGAGGAAGAGTTCTTCCCTTCTTGGACCCTAGTTGGTGCGGCCTTCCTTTTCCTCTCCTCCCCCACTGGGGGAGAAGCTTCTTTTTCCTCCTCCTCGTACTCATGAGAAGATTTTGCTTCAGAATCTGACAGCACCTGGCGTCGGGAGCTCCTTCGAGTTCCCGTGGCCTCCTTCTTGGCCTTCTTCTCCGGCAACACATGGGGTACGGAGCCAAGAGCTCCGTCAATCGGGCGTCCGCTGGTCTTCGGCAAAAGGAGCCGATGTTAATCTGTCCGGACGTCTTCGATCGATCTGTCGAAAGATTAGGTAGTTTTAGATCCCACATAGAGTCAATCTATGAAAAAAGAGTCCCATAAAGGGTAAAATAACTTACCCCGCCGTCTTGACGCCGTGAGCTGTATCCGTGATCTTTGTTAGCGGATGTTGGGGCTTCAGCGCCCTTGAACAACACCTTCCAGGCATCTTCGTACGTAGTGTCGAAGAGCGGCTCAGAATGATCTTTGTCTTGCGGATCGAACTCCCACAAATTAAAGGCCCGTGTTGGCATGGGAGAATCCGGCGGATGAGCATCACGGATTACGTCAACAAGCACGAGATTCTTGTCCACCGTGTTTCGGACGCATGTTTGGAGTCCGGATAGCTCGTCCGAATTCCCCCACGTCAGGCCCGTATCTTTCCATGACGAGAGCCGTGTAGGGAAGCCAGATCTGAATTCGGGGGCCGCCACCCATTCGGGGTCACGTGGCTCGGTGATGTAGAACCACCCTGATTGCCACCCCTTTATTGTCTCCACAAAGGCGCCCTCGAGCCATAGGACCTTGGCCATCTTGCCGACCATGGCACCTCCGCACTCTGCTTGACGGCCGCCCACTACCTTCGGCCTGACATTGAAGATCTTCAGCCATAGGCCGAAGTGGGGCTGGATGCAGAGGAAGGCCTACTTACCTGACGATAAACGCCGAGATGTTGAGGATAAAATTCAGGGCCAGGTCGTGGAAGTCCAGGCCGTAGTAGAACATGAGCCCCGGACAAATGGGTGAAGTGGAAAACCTAGTCCAGCGGAGGAAGTGGGGAGAAACACCACCCTCTCATGGGGCACAGGGGTTGGAAAGAGCTGCCCCACGTCGGGCAGCCTTTGGCGTGATGTCTCCGGACAAATATCCGGCCTCCCGCAGTCTTGTGATGTGCCCCTCCATGACGGAGGAGGCCATCCACCTGCCTCCCGCTCCTGACATGGTTGGAGAAGGTTGAGGTGGGATGTGCGGACTTGGGCGCTAGAGCTCGAGTTCACGGAAATGGATGAGCAAAGGAGGAAGAAGGCGTAGGTGAAAAGGTGGATCCTTATCCCCTTATATGAATGAGGGACGAAGCTATGCATCCCCACCGGCTGGTAAAACTTCGCTTATCTCCCAAGCGCCGTAATCAATGGCGCGGATGGGTTACCCACGTCCGTATTGATAAGAATCCCGGAATAAGGGGCACGATCTATGCTTTGATAAGGCGTGCCAAGAAACCGCCTCGCTAAACGCGCTTAAGGTGGAACGGTAAAAGCGATTCATATAAAGGTCACGGCCGTGGTGTGATGTCACACCGTGAATACGTCGGCAGATCTGTGCAAAAATTATTCTCTCTACGGTGTTATGTGGAACTTGTTTTGCGAGCGGACACTATCACGGTGTTCAAAACCTTCTATGAAGTATTTGGAGGAGGAACCCGCCTTGCAATGCGAAGACAATATGCGCGCAGGACTCGTCGTCATTGAAGCCTGGTTCGAGGGCTCTTGAGGAGTCTGGACTAGGGGTGTCCGTATAGTCGAACTATCATCACGGCGGACTCCAAGACTATGAAGATACAAGATTGAAGACTTCGTTCCGTGTCCGGATGGGACTTTCCTTGGCGTGGAAGGCAAGCTTGGCGTCTGGATATGTAGATCTCCTACCATTGTAACCGACTACTGTGTAACCCTAACCTATCCGGTGTCTATATAAACCGGAGGGTTTTAGTCCGTGAGGACGAACAACAATCATACCATAGGCTAGCTTCTAGGGTTTAGCCTCCTTGATCTCGTGGTAGATCTACTCTTGTACTACCCATATCATCAATATTAATCAGCGGTGAGTAGGGTATTACCTCCATCGAGAGGGCCCAAACCTGGGTAAAAACATCGTGTCCCTTGTCTCCTGTTACCATCCGCCTAGACGCACAGTTCGGGACCCCCTACCCGAGATCCGCCGGTTTTGACACCGACAGGCCTTCTATGGGCTGTCGGATCCATGGGCCTTCTATCAGCTGTCGGATCCATGGGCCTTCCATGGGCCAGCGGATCCATGGGCCTTCTATGGGTTGTCGGATCAATGGGCCTTCTGTGGGCCGTCGAGTCAATGGTCCTTCTACGGGCCGTCACATCTATGGGCCTTGTACAGGCCGTATAAGGGGTTGTAAACGGGCTAGAGTTGAAATCGTACGTTTTATGGGCTGACCATAACGGGCCGTTAATCGGCTGTATTTGATGATGCTAAGAAAATGGCCCAACAGATTAACGGGCCGACTGTATCCACGGGCTGAATTTGACCGGCAAGCAAAAAAGGCGTGTAACGGGCCGTAAGTAAACGAATGCTGAAAATGAGCCCAAGAATAAATGGGGCCCTGAGAAGGCCGAAAGATAACATGGGCTGGAAATGGCCAAACGGTATAATGGGCCTATAATGGGTATAAAGTGATACACTGTTCATTACGGGCCAGTTTTACCACGGGCCGTTATTGCGTCGAGGGTTACTAAGGGCCTCATATGGGCCGAAAGACGTCATGGGCCATACAAGGGCCGGAAGTTAAAACAGGCTGGAATTATATTGGACGGCCCATATGACGCTACTGGGCCTAATTCGGATAGGCCATAAACGGGCCCTAGGTTAGCAGGCTGTAAATGGGCTATATGCGAACAGGCCGTTAACAGGCTTGCCGTGGGCCGACCTACCACCTTTTGACCAAGTCAAACGGGCTGCCCTTTTCATAGGAATGGGCCTCTGTTGGGTCGTGCCATGTGTCGACGTATCATAGGCGCTTTGGGTCCAATGAGTGGATGACATCTGTCCCAACGGCGAGCCGACACGTGTTCCCTCCAGCCAATGATGATTTTACACGTGGAAAATCCCCATTGGTCGGGGTTGTTAACGGGTTATCGGATCCAAAACCAGACCCGATAGCTTAACGGTGTTCCGTTATGGTGGATGCCACGTGTCGGTCAGCCTTGACGAAAGCACTTCTGTGACACGCGATTTATCGTCATGGAAGTGGACACTTCCGTGATGATAATTTTGGTAATGTCATGGAACACTTCTCTGACGACACGGTATGACTATCTTGATTCTGTCATAAATTTGTCATGGATGTACATGCATGACAAAAAACATGACCTACTGTGACAAACACATATCATCACGGAAGTGTATTTTTTGTAGTGACTGCGTTGCACCATCCCCATTCCACCATCAATCCACTAAAGCAGGAGTAGGGTTTTACGCCTCGCGGCAGCCCGAACCTGGGTAAATTGCTTGTGTGCTCTCTACCATGCTTCCGTGCACTGGTCTGCTCTTTGTGCAACGTGACGTCCCCCAGCCGAACAAGCAAGGGGCCTCCTGGTCCCATAGGTGGCCGCGGATATCCCGCGACATCTTTGGTGCGCCGGGTAGGGGGCTCGCTTGCACGAACCTGAAAGCGTGCGCAGCGCATCATCTTCATCACAATCTTCATCTTCAACGGCGCCATCCACTATGGTGCCCGCGAAGACGCAGAAGCAAAGCGGGGGCCTCCCCGCGCCGTCCTTTCGCTCTCCGAGCTTCACCATAGTGACAGTTACGGCCAAGACCGTCGCTGACGGCGGTAGATGTCGGCATCCTGGGAACAGGGATCCGCAGACTTGCCTTCCTGCGGCCCACAACGCGGCTCCACCAACGGCCTGGTACAACCCATCTTCAGCAACAACTTCTCAAGACCCTCGCGAGTCGCCAAGCCTCGCGAGGCGGACGACACCGAGACCTCCTCAGGGGCGGCCTCACTAGGCTGGCTCCCGAGGAGCGGAGATATCTATGCAAGGGGCATCTCGCAAGGTTCACGTGACATGAGCCATGACGACCAAGGCTAGGCGGGCGCCAGCGGGCGCAGTGTGCCAGTTCCCTCTTTGGTGCTAAAGGGGCAAGCGCAGACGAGGAGTCCCGAGGTGTTAGGCAAAGGTTTCCATATCGGTGCAACAAGACCAAGACCGGAAAGACGGCAGGACGGAGGTCACCGCGGAGCCCATGGCGGCGTCACCACCAGAGCCTTTGGCAGGCGAAGACCACCTTTGGTTAGGATAGCTTGTACTAGTTGTCTCCCTTCAAAATTAGCCGTTGTCGGATCCCTTCCTGCCTAATATTGGGAAGAGGACCAGGGCCTTTATAAATAGACTAGGCACCACCATAGGAGGGGGATTAGATAGATACAGATCATTGAGACCACTCTCCTACGCACCAGCTCACCGAGCTCAAGAACACCTCTCCTCAGGAGGTTGTTCTTATTTTGTACTGTTCATCCTCAACCTCCAAGGCAATCCACCACACACACTGGAGTAGGGTATTACACCACAACGGTGGCCCGAACCAGTATAAACTCTCGTGTCTCTCGTTCTTTGGGTTCGTCGAGTTAGGCCTTGAGATCATCGCACGAGCGAGCTAGGGGAGAGAGAGTTCTCCGTGCGCAACCCTTTGTTCGAACCTCAAGGGTTTGCCGGAACCCGTAATCCGATAGTAGAGTTATCCCGGTGGCTCGTATGGCGTTCTCGCCATTCGAGCACCATCCAGAGGAAGGAGCACAAGACGTGCGGGCGTGAGCTCCCTCCTTCATGTCCCTTCACCTCGTCAGCACTCGAGCTGCTTTAGCCTCGGCGTCGTTGATGTCGACGATTACCACGCGACGCTCAGTCCAGTATTCCCCCCACACTGGGTAATCCTAGGAAAAGCACTGGTATGAGTCCATCGATTGATGCCCCGACAAGCATGCTTCGGCGAGGCTGCCTGCATTGGCACGACCCACGCGACGGCAGCCACTGCACTGACTCGAGGGGGAGGGAGCAAAAGGTAAGGAGGACCAGAGAAGCCCAACACCATGCACCGATGCCCGCCAGGTGCAAAAAAATGCATACCGGTCCTTGCCAGGAACAAATAAACCACTTGATTGCCTTCTACTCCTCCAAGTGCCGCAGACGCGTCGAATGTGCGTGGCCCATCAGAAGAAAAAGAAGCTTAAACGAAAGCTAAGTTCACGTTATCACTTATTGTTGATGTGTTTCAGATTTTTGTAGTCATTTATCCCTTAACTCTAGAGAGTGTTTGTATCGAGAGATCCCTCATGCAATGGAACGTTGGCTAGTTTCTTTGATCGCACCATCGTCCTGTCCAGAGCCATGCTCGCAGGTTGAGAGGCTGCATCGAGAGCTACTTAGGAAAAACCTGCCGATACGCATCCACGCCAAGATGACTATTAAGGGCCAGAACCTTATGACAATCGCAGCAATATGATATTGGCAGGCATCCAGAACATGGATAGGAATTGATCATACAAACACGAGCACATAGAGTTCAAAGGGATAAACACACATTTAAATATCCGGCTAGAAATATCAGTTTCGCACAAACACTGGAGATAAAATGACTAAACACAAAATATATGGCAAGTTTCATACACGTGCCCGGTACTTGATCCCGCGACCAGGTGGAATAGCTTAGACATGAAGAACCCTGTCGGTGCAGGGAGCGGCCTTCTCTTCAGCGACAGTGACGTCAGCACCCGCTGGCGGCTTCTTGAAGCCGTCATCAAGGTCGAGCTCTGTGTGGCGGCAGGCGATGTTGCTCAAGACCATGAAGAGGGTGTTGCGAGCGAGCCTCCGCGGCTCGGTCATGAAATGCTCGGCCCTCCCCTCTTCATGCACCTTCAGCTTGTCGATCAACGCGTTGAAGAAGAGCCCCAGTTTGACACTTGGGACTTCCTGCTCGCTGGCTGAGTAGACTGGACCATCCATGCCCATCGCCGCAGCTTGTCCGCCAAGACGTTCTGCAATATCAATCTGGCACTTGATCCAGAGGTGGCTCATCTCGACCCGATTCTTCAGCATGTCCTCTGCATCTTGCGGAGGCGGCAGCGATTTCAACTCCTTGGGCGACAGCTAACAGCCGGGAGTTCAAGGGATTCTGCTGACTGCTCCAGCGAGCCGATCCTCGCCTTCATATCAGAGATGTTGCCGTTTGCGGTCTCAAGACTTTGGGTCTTAGAGGAGAGCTGCGACTACACATCAGCCAGGTGAAGCTCTGCCTGCCGTGCTTCCTCATTCAGTGCCACCACCTTCTTGGCGCTCTCAGGAAGGTCCTTGTTCAGTTTGGCCACCTTCCGGTCAAGCTCAACCTTGGCGGAAGACACGGCATCTAGAGCATCAATAAGCTTCTTCAGCTGGGTAGCATGGTCAATGGCAAGGCTGTCCAAGGCAACCTCATGCTTGTCCTCCAACTCCTTGGTGCGTTGCTGCACCAGGGCCTCCAAACTTTCATCTTTGGCATGGAGGGTGGCTTTAAGATTCTCCTCCTGAAGGGACATCCCTAGCTCCCTGGCGTCCAGAGATGCCTTGCGGTCCGCCAAGCGTGCCTCCCGAGTCGTGCCATCCTCCCTCATCATCTGAAGGGTCTCTTGCTGCCTCATGAGCGCCTTGAACTGCTTGTCATGCCATTCACGCAGCTCCAGGCACTTGTCCTTCAGCCTTTGATCCACCTTTCCGGTGGATTGACGGTGGCACTTAAGCTCCTGCCACTTCTGACGGTGCTGGGCCTCTCTATGAAGGACAAGTCCATAGTGATGGCAGCTAAGTCGTCGGCCTCCCTGCTTCCCAGATGCAGCAGGGCCAGAAAGCACTAAAGCTCTTCATCAAGCTCAGCGTCCATCAAGGATGGGCCGGGGGCTCCGATATCAGGCAAGGACAGCACCATAGCCAGCGTGTTCGAGGAAGATGGCAGGGCCTCGGCGGCGCCCCAGGAAGAAGGGAGTGGGCCCATGGTTTGAAGAGGAATCTTCGCATCGATAACCACTTCCTCTAACCAGGCACTCTCTAGAGAGTGTTCCACCACTGCCAAGGAACCTTGTGCTTCCCCGGCAACGAGATCATGCCCCTCGGCAGCTGCGAATTTCGCGGCCTCATCTGCGGGTGACCTCCCAATGTTAGCCACCACCTCCAGCAAATCTTGTTCTTCTGTTTGGGGGGCTGCATATGGGAGGGCAAGGAGACAGCGAAGAAACAGAAATCCCAAGAAAATAAAGAAACCAGTGGAGGCAACTAGAGTATAAAAGAAAAGAAGGGTTCAGCCAGGTACCTGGAGAAGTCTGTCGGGCAGGGGTCTCCGTTTCCCTGGCAATAGTTGTTGCCGAGTCGCGAACTTCATCTTCTACCGGGGTGGGCTCGACAGCCTTCGGCACGGCCTTTGCCACGGAGGACTCCATGGCGACCTCTTCAGCTTGAGCGGACGAGGAGGCATGCCCTCAGGGAGGGGTTCGCCCAGCATTGCCTCACCTCCTCCTCCATGAGGGGGGCGGAAGGGCTGCCTCCATCATCTCCGGCGAGCGGAACCAAGTCTCCGCTCCCAGGCCGGGGGCTGGACTGGCGGCTCGGCATGGGGAATTCTGCATCCTTCCCTGCCAAAGTTGAGCCCTCTACGCCTTCCAACGACCCGAGGTGCCGGAGCCTCTTCCGGGAACGGTGGATGAGGGTCTCCATGTACTCCTCCACTTTCCAGCCGACAGCAACAAAAACGAGAGGTTAGACAGCAAAAGCATTCAAATCCACCTAGGAAGATATCTACCGCAAAGAGAAATCCTCCTTACTCTTCCGCGATGAGCATGGAGTTCAAATTGAACTTCGTGACAGGAGGAGACTCCCGTCCCCTCTTCAGAGACGGAAGTCTAGCATATTTTGAACCTTTTCAAAAGCCTTTTGTTGTTTTACAGAAATCTTAGCAAGTTTAGAGTAGCTAGGCTTGAGGTTTTCATCAGATTCATCCTCACTTGATTTAGAGGAGGGATATTTGAGTACCTTGGAACCCTTTGCCATGAAGCAATAGGTGGGAGCGTAGTCATCATCATCGTCGTCAGCCATGTTGGGGAAGTCATTTTCCTCAGCGTTGAAGATGGACTTGCTGACGAAAGCGGCAGCGAGGGCTAGGCTCTCGACACCAGATTCTGACTCCTCAGATGCCTCCTCTTCCTCATTTTCCTCAGATTCGGCCTCAGAGTCCATTTCCTTTCCAATTAATGCCCGAGCCTTCTTGGAGCTGCTCTTCTTGTGAGATGAAGACTTTGAGGATTTTGATGATGAGGACTCTGAAGATATCTTCTTCTTCTTTGAGTCATCGGAACTGTAATCCTTGTACTTCTTCTTCTTTGATTCCTTTTCCCACTGAGGACAATCTTGAATGTAGTGACCAAGTTTCTTGCATTTGTGGCAAGTTCTCTTCTTGTAGTCACGGGATGAGGAGTCTGATCTCATTTCATCATTTCTTGAGGATTTACCAAAGCGACCACGTCTTGAGAACTTCTGGAATTTCCTCACGAGCATTGCTAGCTCCTAGCTCAGTTCTTCAGCATCACCAAGGCTGCTACCAAAATCCTCACCTTCGAATTCAGATACTGCCTTGGCCTTCAGAGCACGTGATCTTCCATAGCTCGTTCCATAGAGATCTCGCTTCTCAGCAAGTTGGAACTCATGAGTGTTTAGCCTCTCGAGGATATCATCGGGATCATGTGACTTGTAGTCTCCACATTCTTGTATCATCAGTGCAAGGGTGTCAAATGAGGAATCAAGCGATCTCAGCAATTTCTTGACCACCTCATGGTCGGTGATGTCAGTGGAACAAAGTGCTTGAAGCTCATTTGAAATGTCAGTGAGGCAATCGAAGGTTTGCTAAACATTTTCATTGTTGAGTCTTTTGAAGAGGTTGACAAGATTGCGAAGAACGTCAACTCGAGAGTCACGCTGTGTTAAGACTCCTTCATTGACCTTGGACAGCCTATCCCAAATAAGCTTTGCTGTCTCCAAAGCACTCACTCTGCCATACTGCCCTTTGCTCAAATGGCCACATATGATGTTCTTCGCTTGAGAGTCGAGTTGCTTGAATCTCTTCACGTCAGCATCGTTGATGGTAGGAGTGACAGAGGGAACACCATTTTCCACAACATACCAGAGATTGTTGTCAATTGCCTTAAGATGCATTCGCATCTTATTCTTCCAGTAGGGGTAGTCCGTCCCATTCAAGGTAGGACACCCAGCAGAGACCTTGATCATACCTGCGGTCGACATAACTAAAACTCCAGATCGTTAAATCAAAATTACACAGAACAAGGGAGTACCTTGCTCTGATACCAATTGAAAGAGCGTTAAGTCGACTAGAGGGCCTGTGAATAGGCGATTTTTACAAATTCTTCACTGAGGAATTTCAGGGTGAGGAAATTCCTAAGTCACGAACGACTAGAAACGGAAAAAGTACTCAGATGCAAACATAACAGAACAAAAGCACAGTCATCATGATAAAATGAAAACAAACACAGAGTACAGAAAGCGTAAACATCGGATAAGCAGGCTGAAGACAAACTGACTGAAGAAATTGAACTGAGGAAATTGAGAAAGTCTTCAGTCAAAGTCTTCAAACAGTGGTGATCAAGTACACAACATAGTAATGAGGAAATAAAAGGGTTGAGGAAATAGAACTAGTTAGCTCGGTGAAGACAGTGATTTGGTAGACCAGTTCCAACTGCTGTGATAGACGTATGTCTGGTTGGAGTGGCTAGGTATTTAAACCTGAGGACACACAGTCCTCACCGTATTGTCCTTGAGCTAAGGTCACACAGACCTCGCCCAATCACTCCTGGTAAGTCTTCAGGTGACTTCCAAACCTTCACAAACTCGGTCACTCGGCGATCCACAATTTCCTCTTGGATCCTCTAGACCATGATGCCTAACCATCTGGAAGATGCACAGTATTCAAAGGTAACAAGCGTCGGATCCACACAGGAACAATCTCTTAAGTGATGCTCAATCACTTTGGGTTTGTAGGTGTTTGGGTTTGGGTTTTCCTCACTTGATGATTTTCGCTCGAAGTCCTCGGAGGATGGGATGCTCTCAATGACAAATGTCAGTTTCTCTCGGAGCAGCCAACCAGCTAGTGGTTGTAGGGGGCGGCTATTTATAGCCTAAGGAGCAGCCCCACATGATAAGACATAAATGCCCTTCAATGATATCACCGTTAGGTGGGTAGATATTTTGGGACAGCTGGCACGTAGCACAGCAACGGTTGGATATTTGATCTATCAAATTCCTCAGGGCTATCATGTTCCTCACTTGTAGGCAATACGCACTGGTGAATTCCTAACTCCTCAGTCAGAACAAATTCCTCAGAGGCTAGAAGAACTTCATCTCTGTCACTGAATAAATTGACTGAACTATATGAGATTTCCAATGGCTTCACTCAAAGGGATTGGTAGGTGTAGGATTTTAAGATGAGCATCACTTGGAAACTTTTCCATAGTTTTTCCTCAACCCCCTTTAACAGTACGGTGTTTCCTATGAATCAAGAAAGAGAAAATGGAACTACGAAAACAAAAGTCTTCACGCTTCATGTTCCTCACATGGATAGGAAGTCTTCACGGTCACACCAATTTCTTCACTTTCAAAGTCTTCAGAAAGCCAAAGTCTTCAGTTGAATACATTCAATTTTAGGGGTTGACTTTCTCTATAAATATCAAACTCCTCATAGACTTATAGACATGTGTACACTCACAAACACATTAGTCCCTTAACCTATAAGTCTTCAATACACCAAAATCACAAAGGGGCACTAGATGCACTTACAGGTCCTTTTGTAAGTATTCTTTTCTTCTCTCCCATGTATATTGTACAATGTTTTGTCTTGAGTTTTAATAAAGAGCTGTGATGTTGTTGCCTTGCAGTATATAGACAAAAAAACAAGTCTGATGGTTTCGGTAGGGTACGTGCCACCTTGGGGGACGAAACAATATCTGTTGCCTCTTCTTACTTTCAAATTTTTTTCTTGTGTCAACATAGAACAACACGAGTGTTGTGTCAATTTTTGGGATTTTTCAGGGTTCTCTTGGACATTTTTATACATTAACTGAGTTTTCTATGCATTCATGTGCATAATTCAAATGTGAACTACGGGCACATGCTCTAATGCATATAAATTAGTTGAAAATTCAAATAGGTGTCCTTGATTGCATGCTTAGGTCCCATGCAAGAAATGGGAATGAATGTCAAATACCCTGCTACCGTCACTCGGCAAACAATGAGATACCTAGTTTTTAAATTCTAGTAAATCCAAAGCTCGTCTGAAATTCATGAAACTTGGCATGCTACCATGGAGCGGCATCAACATGCTGTGGTAAATTTTTCGTCCCATTTGGGGTAGGTTTGGGGATATGCTTCTCATAAACCAGAGCTTCTCACAACAACCTTGATGGTTTCGGTAGGGAACGTCCCACCTTTGGGGATGAAACGATATCCATTGCCTCTTACTGCTTTCAAAAATTTTCTCCTGTCAACATAGAACAACAGGAGTGTTGTTTCAATTTTTGGGATTTTTCGGGGTTGGTTTGGACATTTCTATGCATTAATTGAGTTTTGAATGCATTTATCTCCATAATTCAAATTTGAACTACATGCATATGCTCTAATGCATATAAATCGGTTGAAAATTCAAATATGTGTCCTTGGTTGCATGCTTAGGTCCCATGCAAGAAATGGGAAAGACTGTCAAACACCCTGCCACCGTCACTCGGCCGCAAACATTGAGATACCTGTTTTTAAACTCTAGTAAATCCAAAACTCGTGTGAAATTCATGAAACTTGGTATGCTATCATGGAACGGCATCAGCATGCCGTGGTAAATTTTTTGTCCCATTTGGGGCAGGTTTGGGTATAAGTTTCTCACAAACCAGAGCTTCTCACAACAAGTCTGGTGGTTTCGGTAGGGAACGTCCCACCTTTGGCGACGAAACGATACGCGCTGCCTCTTATTGCTTTCAAAAAATTTCTAGTGTCAATAAAGAACAATAGGAGTGTTGTGTTAAATTATGAAATTTTTCGGGGTTCGTTTGGACATTTTTATACATTAACTGGGTTTTCTAGGTATTTTATGTCCATAATTCAAATTTGAACTACATGCACATGCTGCAGTGCATATAAATTGGTTGGAAAATCAAATCTGTGTCCTTGGTGCATGCTTAGGTTCCATGCAAGAAATGGGAATGAATTTCAAACACCAGGGCACGGTTGATTGCCGCCAAACATTGAGATACTTTGTTTTTAAATTCTAGTAAATCCAAAACATATCCGAAATTCATGAAACTCGGCATGCTATCAAGGAATGGCACCCGACACGCTATGGTATTTTTCGTGTCCATTTTGAGAGAAGGCGCACTCGAATAACAGCCAACAAAGGCATTTTGAAAAAATAGCTGCCACTTTAATATCTCAAACTTTTGTATAATTCAAATTGTGTGCATTCTGTTAACCATTCACGTGATGCCATGTGTCTTGGTTTTAATGGCTATAGGAGGTGTCGTGCGGACAAATGCTTGACTGAACGGGAGGCGTGCAAGAGCAGTCCGGTGCGCATGCTCACCGGGAAGCGTGCAAGCTGTTCAACGCAGGATCTGTGCATCTCATCAACGCAAACGGGTCAGATTATGGTATGCAAATTAAATCCATACTTCGGCGCTAAGCCAAGAGACAGTACGATTTGTCAAAATATGCAGCTAAAAATCACTAGCACTATCTAATTTTTGCAACTAAAATTCAGTAATTAAGCATAGATTTCATTCATAGATTAAGCAGTCGTTCTCACCGGGAAGCGAGACAACCTTGGACCGCCGCCCGCCTCGCTCCCACTGGTCTGTATTAATGGCGCGGCCGAGCGGCCACACCCCCCCCATCCTCGCCACACACACAATCCTCTCTCTCTCTCTCTCTCTCTCTCTCTCTCTCTCTCTGCCCGCATCCTGGACGCCGCTCTCAGTCCTCAAAGTCGTTAGTGTATCAGGATGCTGCCGAAGCGCCCCATCTGAGGGAGTGGCGACGCCGGGGCTGCTGAAGCACTGGAGCACGGCGAGAATATGGAGATAGAGGTTTCCGTCACCACCGACGAGGTGGAGAACGAGGCTGCCAACAAGCGAAGGCAGGTCGAGAAAGAACCGCAAGCGACTCCAGCAGGCCTAGACTTCATCAACAACCTTCTCGATGATATGTTGAGAGTCATCATATCCCTTCTCCCAATCAAATATCGGGCGAGGACAACTGCCCTTTCCCGGCGCCGGCGCCCCTTATGGCTCCTCACCCCTGTCGACCTCCTCGACGCCCACTCTGCCATGGCTATCGCCAAAGCTTGGATGCATTCTCGCAGATCCTTCGTCAGCATAGCCCAATCAAAGGCCTTAGCACAGGCAAGTTCCGTTCTAATGGCAAGGACCGAGCCAAGATTGACGAGTGGTTCCGATCCCCCGTCATAGATCAGCTCGAGAAGCTCAGTTTTAATGATGGGCATATGCGCTTGCTGCCAACGTCCGTGCTCCGCTTCGCGTCCATGCTGCGCCGCACCAAGTTCATGAACTGCCATCCCCCCCTTAATGATGCACCCGCTCTTTTTATACTACGACAGAAGCACCTCGAGCTCGTCGTCGTCTTCATCCCAAAGAATGACATGGAGCGCCTGCTCCGCGGCTGTACTGCACTCGAGTTCCTTCGTCTTCAGGCGATGAATTGGTCGAGTACCTTGCACATCACCTCCAGGACTCTCCGGACTATTTATGTGTGTTGCTGGTGCTGGAACAAGAGATCACAAAAGATGGACCACAATATGGTCACTGAGGACACACCTTCACTTGAGAAATTACTTTTAGTTGATCAACAAGGTCCAACAAGAATCAATATCATTTTTGCACCGAAATTGACAGTGGTGGGCTACTCGTCTGTCAAATACTACTACTTTCGGGTACAACAGTCGCCTTATACCTCTCCTTGATATCAACATTATTTCTAGTTTTGAAGACGAATGTTCGTCTGTCATCCACCAAAGCTTCACCCAGATTCTGGGCACAGTGAAGGTCTTGGCACTAGAATCTGTCGGCCCCAACCTGGAAAGTTGTCAGTTGCCTGAGATGCTTTCCGTGCCTAAAGAAGCTGTATATCATGGTGATGTTCCTTTCCTGTTAAATGTTAACCATAAGGGAGTTCAATTTTTTGTACCTCTTCCCTAGTTTACAATGACAATGTACTATGATTTCTGAAGGAATTTTGGAGGATTTTAGGACATACACCTGTCGGATTTCGGGTTCCGGCAAACCCTTGTGAGGTTCGAACTCTGAGGTGCACATGAAGAACACTCTCTTCCTAGCTCGCTCGCTCAAGATCCCATGGCCTAGCTCGACGGACCCAAAGAACAAGAGACATGAGGGTTTATACTGGTCTGGGCCACCTTGCGGTGTAACACCCTACTCTAGTGCGTGGTGGATTGCCTCGAGGGGCTGAGGATGAACTAGTACAGTGGATGAACAACCTCCAGGGGTGAGGTGTTCTTGGGCTCGATGAGCTGGTGAGATGGCCAGGGTGGAATCGATCTGTCCCGTCTATGGTGGTGGCTAAGTCCTATTTATAGTGGCCTTGGTCCTCTTCCCAAATGTTAGGCGGGAAGGGATCCCACAACAGCCAAGTTTGAAGGGGGACAACTAGTACAAGTTATCCTGACAAAAGGTGGTCTTCGCCTGCCAAAGGCTGTGGTGGTGATGCTGTTGTGGGCCCCGCACTGACCTCCGTCATGTTAGTCTTGGTCTTATTGCACTGATATGGAAACCTTTGCCTAATGCCTCGGGACCCCGCACCTGCGCTTGCCTCCTTGGCACCAAAGAGGAAATTGGTACACTGCGCCCGCTGGCGCCGCCTGGCCTTGGTCGTCATGGCTCACGTCACGCGAAACTCGCGAGGTGTCCCTTGCATAGATATCTCCGCTCCTTGGGAGACAGCCTAGTGAGGCCACCCCCAGGGAGGTCTTGGTGTCGTCCGCCTCGCGAGGCTTGGCCCCTCGTGAGGGTCTTGGGTTGTCGCTGCAGAAGCTGGGCCGTACCTGGCCGTTGGTGGAGCCACGCCTCGGGCTGCAGGCAGGCAAGTCTGGGCACCCTCGGTCCCAGAACGCCGACAGTAGCCCCTGGGCCCAAGGCGCGCTTGAACTTGGCTTCGAGGCGAAGCCAAAGGGCAAGTGCAGAGAGCCGCGGGCCCCAACCGCATGCGGCCTTGATTGACACATGGCGATTGATGGGACATGGGCGCCTCCGCTTACCCATGCTACCTCGGCAACTGTTCGACTTGACGAGACCTTGCTGCATGCAGAGGAAAACCATCATTACCTTCGATCGTGGAGGCCGGCGGTTGGCCTCCTTCTGGCTATAAATGAGGAGAGGTGCAGAGCCCCCGTTGCTCATCTCCTTCTCCATGTTGCCTCCTTCTTCTTCTTCCTCCTCGCCTCGCCGTCTTGCTGTATTCCCATGGTGCCGATAAGGAGATTCTCCGGCGCAGTAAAAGGAAAAAACCCGCGAAGAGCAGGGGCCGCTTCCGCTGAAGAAGAGGTTCGGCTGCCCCCGCGATGCCGACATGAGGTAGGAGGTGACGAGGCCTTGGTACGAGCGGCCTCCTCCGGCTACCCGCTGCCCCTTTACGCCCATGTGCAAGGCTCCGGAGGAGGAGGCAGCGCCCCGCGCCGCTCGCGTCACGGCCGTGGCGGACAGGCTGTGGTGGTACGCGGCGCTAGCCCACGAACTCATGCCGAGGGCTCCTCGCGCGAGCTCATGGTGTGGGCGTCGATGCCACCGTGCTCATGGATCAGATTCCCACAGTTCTTCACCGAAGAGATGCCACCGAGAGGCCCGCTCGAGCTGTGGTTGCAGCATGCCGAGTGTAGCACCCCGGCAACGGGGGCAGAGGTCGAGGCCGTCTCCCCGGGCAAGATCTTCATGACTCGTGGATGAGGCGAAGTTGCCCGCGCTTGCCGTACGGAGGGTCCCTCGCCATCCACTTTGAGTACGACGGCGCCTCCATGATGTTTTTCAAGGTCTTCGACGAGGAAGGCCGCCGCCTAGAGTGCTGCCTTGGAGGGGGGCCGCCTGGATGGCACGGCAGCGGGTGTCGAGCCCGCCCTCGGCCCTGCCGGCAGTTCCTCCAGCAGCAGCGACAGCTCGTGGGAGTCCAACAAACCTCCCGAGCTTGACGAGTCTTCGGAGACGAGCAAAGACAGCTACGTACCACCAAGCTCTCGTCGTGCCTGGAGCGCGGCAGCGGCGTCTGCTTGTTGTCGCCGATGATCTGGATGGGGTCGGCGTTGGCCCCTCGTGGCCCATTGTTGATGATGGCGTCGACCGCGACGCTTGTAGCTAGGACCCCTTGAAGTTTTTCTTCTTATGTTCCCTGCGAGGAATCGGAACGAACCCGTGGGGGTGTGTAAGGAATTTGTAATGCTTTTTCTCCGATGCTTATCGCCCCTACTATGAAATTTCTGATTGCACGTCTTGCTTCAGCACTGTCCCCCTTTCGTCCTCGCGGTAGCTTAGCGCTCTACGCCGGCTGGTCCCAGTCCCCAGGCAGGCTTCAGCCGTCGCTGGTATGCCAGGTTGCGATCTCGTGGTCAAGGCCAGGAGGTGAGCGGCCCGAGGTCCGGTAAGAGCTCCCGAGGCGCGATGCTCGAGAGGTCCCCATTGGCGTGCAAGCAGCATCCCGAAGGTAGAAAAGGAAGGCGGCATTGTCAGAGCAAGGTTGCCCGAACTGAAAAATTCCAATTGCGGCGTTGTGCTATGTGAATATGTGACTTATCTTATCGAGTCCGAGGTGGTCCCTCCTACAGCGTCCGATTTGCGCTTCAGCGGCGGTGATGTTGGTTGAGGCTAACGTCGGCTTCCCCCCTCCTTGCTCATCTAAATGCTCTACATCCTCGGGTCCTGACCCTCGAGAAAGCTCAATCATCGCTGGTATGCCAGGTCGTGATGCCGTGGTCAAGGCCAGGGGGTGAGGGCTGGAGAGTCATTAGGAGCTCCTGAGGCCCGATGCTCAGGACCCCCCCCCCCCCCTTTAATGCGCAAGCGAATCGCGAGAAAGGAGGGCAGCCGGCGAGGCCACCCGTAGCCGAGCCTCGTGGATCCCTGCGGGTTAGTGCGAGGGGAGAACACAGCTTGTAATCGTGCTTGCTGCCCTGCCGCTGGTCTTTCCGCGAGAAGATGAAGGCACTGAGGGTCTCGTGAGGTGACGTGCGTGGGGCATGCCGCGAGCCAGAGCTCGACCACCCAGGTTTGTCAGCGTTGCAGGGACGGACCCGAGCACAAGTTTCGTGCCAGCATGTGTAGCCCCCGTTGAGGGATGAGTAGGAGGCTGGTTAAAAACACGGATGGCCGCGAAGAGCAACCAGCAAGCAGGTGATAATCATAAGGTAACTCATGCAAGGAGGCAATCTAGTTCAGATAAATGCAAGGACGATACATGCTGCAGGGACCGACCCATGCGGCATGGGGATGATGCAGCCCGAGGGGCGCCCCCAACAGAGTAAGCTAGAGATGCAAAAGGATACACATCGTAGGGACAGGCTCGTGCGACTTGGGGATAATGCTGCCCAAGGGGCACCCCCAACTGAATGAATCGGAAAGAGTCACCTGGTATTGTTGCTGAAGAAGTGTTGAAGTGGCTGAAGACGCATGTTGAAGGAGTTGCTCCTCACGAGTCGCCTGGGTCCTGAGCCTCAGGAGGCTTCAGGGGCCCGGCCGGCTCATGAAGAACTGTCGCCATCTCTGCCAGAACTACATGATGCCTGGCATCCTGAGCTACCAGAACGCTCCGCGGGTGGCGCTAGAAGGTGACAGCCGCGTTTGGCAAGCCGAATGGCATGCGAACATAGCTATGAGGTGCCCCCTCGCACCGACCAACGAACGAAGGCCAGAACGAGTCATGGGATGTCGATGTAGACGCACATCTCATCGTCCTCGCCAGGACGAGGGGCTGCGCCAGGTGGTGGGCGGCGGTCGCCGCGCATGGTCCTCGCCTCCTGGAGCTCCTCGATGGCCTTGGTGATGAATTCCTGAGCACCAGGCACTCCACACCTTGTGCCCCCTTGAGTGAAGCGTGCGGATCTTGCCAACGAGTATGACCTAAAGCTGAAGTTCTCGGAGGCTGAAGCTGAGGGAAGGACCTCCGCCCTTAGGTCTAAGCTGGACGAGGCAGAGCACCATGAGAGGACCGCTGCGGCGGCCCAGACTTCCGCCCAGGCCGACCTGGCCGAGGCTTGCGCTGGTCTGCTTTTGCTTCAGGAGGAGATTGATGATGCTGCTGAAGGAAATATGCCCTAGAGGCAATAATAAAGTTATTATTTATTTCCTTATATCATGATAAATGTTTATTATTCATGCTAGAATTGTATTAACCGGAAACATAATACATGTGTGAATACATAGACAAACAGAGTGTCACTAGTATGCCTCTACTTGACTAGCTCGTTAATCAAAGATGGTTATGTTTCCTAACCATAGACATGAGTTGTCATTTGATTAACGGGATCACATCATTAGAGAATGATCTGATTGACATGACCCATTCCGTTAGCCTAGCACTTGATCGTTTAGTATGTTGCTACCGCTTTCTTCATGACTTATACATGTTCCTATAACTATGAGATTATGCAACTCCCGTTTACGGAGGAACACTTTGGGTACTACCAAACGTCACAACGTAATCGGGTGATTATAAAGGAGTATTACAGGTGTCTCCAAAGGTACTTGTTGGGTTGGCGTATTTCGAGATTAGGTTTTGTCACTCCGATTGCTCGGAGAGGTATCTCTGGGCCTTCTCGGTAATACACATCACATAAGCCTTGCAAGCATTGCAACTAATGAGTTAGTTGTGAGATGATGTATTACGGAACGAGTAAAGAGACTTGCCGGTAACAAGATTGAACTAGGTATTGGATACCGACGATCGAATCTCGGGCAAGTAACATACCGATGACAAAGGGAACAACGTATGTTGTTATGCGGTCTGACCGATAAAGATCTTCGAGAATATGTAGGAACCAATATGGGCATCCAGGTCCCGCTATTGGTTATTGACCCGAAGATGTGTCTCGGTCATGTCTACATTGTTCTCGAACCGTAGGGTCCGCACGCTTAAGGTTTCGATGACGGTTATATTATGAGTTTGTGTATTTTGATGTACGAAGGTTGTTGAGTCCGGATATGATCACGGACATGACGAGGAGTCTCGAAATGGTCGAGACATAAAGATTAATATATTGGACGGATATATTTGGACACCGGAAAGGTTCCGGAGAAGTTTGGAGCTCCGGAGGTTACTGGAACCCCCGGGAGGTATATGGGCCTTATTGGGCCCATGTAGGAGGAAGAGAGAAGGAGCAAGGGAGGCGCGCCCAAGCCCAATCCGACTGGGGAGGGGGCCGCCCCCTTTCCTTTCTCCTTCCCCTCTTCCTATTTCTACTACTAGTACTATTTCCTAAATACTAGTACTCCTTCCTTCCCCTCCAAGTAAGATAAGGAAAGAGAGGAAACCTACTTGGAGTAGGTTTCCCCTCCCTTGCGCGCCCCCTTGGGCCGGCCACCTCCTCCCTCCCTCCTTTATATACGGGGGAAGGGGGGCACCCTAGGACACACAAGTTGATCCTTGAGATCGTTCCTTAGCCGTGTGCGGTGCCCCCCTCCACCATACTCCACCTCGGTCATATCATAGCGGTGCTTAGGCGAAGCCCTGCGACGGTGGAACATCAAGATCGTCACCACGCCATCGTGCTGACGGAACTCCCTCTCCCCGGAGCTTTGCTGGATCGGAGCCCGAGGAGCGTCATCGAGCTGAACGTGTGCCAAGAACTCGGAGGCGCCGGAGTAACGGCGCTAGGATCGGCTGGATCGCGAGGAGAACGTACGACTACTTCCTCTACGTCATCATCGACTCGGAGGTGCCGGAGTAACGGCGCTGGGATCGGCAGGATCGCGAGGAGAACGTACGACTACTTCCTCTACGTTGTGATCGCTTCCGCCACGGTCTCACGAGGGTACGTGACAACACTCTCCCCTCTCGTTGCTATGCCATCACCATGGTCACGTGTGTGCGTAGGAAATTTTTGAAATTACCACGTTCCCCAACAAAGGCATCCGAGCCAGGTTTTATGCGTTGATGTTATATGCACGAGTAGAACACAAGTGAGTTGTGGGCGATACAAGTCATCTTGCCTACCAGCATGTCATACTTTGGTTCAGCGGTATTGTGAGATGAAGCGGCCCGGACCGACATTACGCCAGACGCCACGCGAGACTGGTTTCACTGCTACGAGCACTCGTGCTTAAAGGTGGCTGGCGGGTGTCTGTCTCTCTCACTTTAGTTGAACCGAGTGTGGCTACGCCCGGTCCTTGAGAAGGTTAAACGGAGTCTATTTGACGAAGTATCGTTGTGGTCTTGATGCGTAGGGTGAGATTGGTTCTTGCTTAAGCCCGTAGCAGCCACGTAAAATTTGCAACAACAAAGTAGAGGACGTCTAACTTGTTTTTGCAGGGCATGTTGTGATGTGATATGGTCAAGACGTGATGCTATATTTTATTGTATGAGATGATCATGTTTTGTAACCGAAGTTATCGGCAATCGGCTGGAGCCATATGGTTGTCGCTTATTGTATGAAATGCAAACGCCTGTAATTGCTTTTACTTTATCTCTAAGCGGTAGCGATAGTCGAGAAGCAATAGATGGCGAAGCGACAACGATGCTACGATGGAGATCAAGGTGTCGCGCCCGGTGACGATGGTGATCACGACGGTGCTTGAGATGGAGATCACAAGCACAAGATGATGATGGCCATATCATATCACTTATATTGATTGCATGTGATGTTTATCCTTTATGCATCTTATTTTGCTTTGATTGACGGTAGCATTTTAAGATGATCTCTCCTGAAATTATCAAGTAGTGTTCTCCTGAGTATGCACCGTTGCCAAAGTTCGTCGTGTCGAGACACCACGTGATGATCGGGTGTGATAAGCTCTACGTCCATCTACAACGGGTGCAAGCCAGTTTTGCACGCGCAGAATACTCAGGTTATACTTGACGAGCCTAGCATATGCAGATATGGCCTCGGAACACGGAGACCGAAAGGTCGGGCGTGAATCATATAGTAGATATGATCAACATAAGATGTTCACCATTGAAAACTACTCCATCTCACGTGATGATCGGTTATGGTTTAGTTGATTTGGATCACGTGATCACTTAGATGACTAGAGAGATGTCTGTCTAAGTGGGAGTTCTTAAGTAATATGATTAATTGAACTTAAATTTATCATGAACTTAGTCCTGGTAGTATTTTGCAAATTATGTTGTAGATCAATAGCTCGCGTTGTTGCTTCCCTATGTTTTTATATGTGTTCCTAGAGAAAAATGTATTGAAAAATGTTAGTACCAATGATGCGGATTGGATCCGTGATCTGAGGTTTATCCTCATTGCTGCACAGAAGAATTATGTCCTTAATGCACCGCTAGGTGACAGACCTATTGCGAGGAGCGGATGCACGGCGTTATGAGCGTTTGGCTAGCTCAATATGATGACTACTTGATAGTTTAGTGCACCATGCTTAAACGGCTTAGAATCGGGACTTCAAAGACGTTTTGAACGTCATGGACCATATGAGATGTTCCAGGAATTGAAGTTAATATTTCAAGTAAATACCCGAGTTGAGAGATATGAAATCTCCAACAAGTTCTATAGCTAAAAGATGGAAGAGAATCGCTCAACTAGTGAGCATGTTCTCAGATTATGCAGGTACTTCAATCGCTTGAATCAAGTGGGAGTTAATCTTCCGGATAAGATAGTGATTGACAGAATTCTCTTGTCACCAACACTAAGTTACTAGAACTTCGTGATGAACTATAGTATGCAAGGGATGACGAAACGATTCCCGAGCTCTTCGTAATGTTGAAATCGACGAAGGTAGAAATCAAGAAAGAGCATCAAGTGTTGATGATTGACAAGACCACTAGTCTCAAGGAAAAGGGCAAAGGGAAGAAGGGGAACTTCAAGAAGAGCGGCAAGCAAGTTCTTGCTCGAGTGAAGAAGCCCAAGTCTGGACCTAAGCACGAGACTAAGTGCTTTGCTGCAATGGAACCGGTCACTAGAAGCGGAACTACCCCAAGTATTTGGCGGATAAGAAGGATGGCAAAGTGAACAAAGGTATATTTGAGATACAGATTATTGATGTGTATTTTACTAATGTTCGTAGCAACCCCTCGGTATTTGATAACTTTGGTTCAGTTGCTAAGAGTAGTAACTTGAAACGGGAGTTGCAGAATGAACAGAAACTAGTTGAAGGGAAGTGAAGATGAGTGTTGGAAGTAGTTCCAAGATTGATATGATCATCATCGCACACTCCCTATACTTTCGGGATTAGTATGGAACCTAAATAAGTGTTATTTGGTGTTGAGCATAAATATGATTTGATCATGTTTATTGCAATACGGTTATTCATTTAAGTAAGAGAATAAATTGTTGTTCTGTTTACATGAATAAAACCTTATATGGTTACACACCCAATGAAAATGGTTCATTGGATCTCGATCATAGTGATACACATATTCATAATATTGAAACCAAAAGATGCAAAGTTAATAATGATAGTGCAACTTATTTGTGGCACTACCGTTAGGTCATATTGGTGTAAAGCGCATGAAGAAAAACTCCATGCTGATGGACTTCGAAATCACTTGGTTATGAATCATTTGATGCTTGCGTAACCATGCCGTTTGGGCAAGATGACTAAAACTCCGTTCTCGGAACAATGGAACAAGCTCTTGACTAATTGGAAATAATACATACCGATGTATGCGATCCAATGAGTGTTGATGCTCGTGGCAAGTATCGTTATTTTCGACTTTCACAAGATGATTTGAGCAGATATGGGTATATCTACTTGATGAAACATAAGTCTGAAATAGTTGAAAGGTTCAAAGAATTTCAGAGTAAAGTGGAAAAATCATCGTAACAAGAAAATAAAGTTTCTGCGATCTGATCGCTAAGACGAATAATTGAGTTACTGAGTTTGGTCTTCAATTAAAATAATGTGGAATAGTTTCACAGCTCACGCCACCGAACACCACAATGTTATGGTGTGTCCGAACGTCAGAATAACCGCACTTTATTGGATATGGTGCGATCTATGATGTCTCTTATCGGTTTACCACTATCATTTTGGGGTTATGCATTAGAGACAGCTGCATTCACGTTTAATAGGGCACCATCTAAATCCTTTGAGGCGACACCGTATGAACTATGGTTTAACAGTAAACCTAAGCTGTCGTTTCTTAAAAAGTTTGGAGTTGTGATGCTTATGTGAAAAAGTTTTCACCTGATAAGCTCAAACCCAAATCGGAGAAGTGCGTCTTCATAGAATACCCAAAGGTAACTATTGGGTACACCTTCTATCACAGATCCGAAGGCAAGTTTTTAGATTCTTTGAGATGGATCCTTTCTAGAGAAGAAGTTTCTTTTGAAAGAAGTGAGTGGGAGGAAAGTAGAACTTGATGAGGTAATTATACCTTCTCCCTTATTGGAAAGTAGTTCATCACGTAAATCAGTTCGATGATTCCTACACCAATTAGTGAGGAAGTTAATGATGATGATCATGAAACTTCAGATCAAGTTGCTACCAAACCTCGTAGGTCTTCCAGAGTAAGATCCGCACTGAGTAGTACGGTAATCATGTTCGGAAGTCATGTTACTAGACCATGATGAACCTACGAACTATGAGGAAGCGATGATGAGCCCAGATTCAGCGAAATGGCTTGCGGCCATAAAATCTGAGATATGATCCATGTATGAGAACAAAAGTATGGACTTTGATTGACTTGCTCGATGATCAGCAAGCCATGTTAAATAAATGGATCTTCAAGAGGAAGACGGACAATGATAGTAGTGTTACTATCTACAAAGCTCGACTTGTCACAAAAAGGTTTTCGACAAGTTCAAGGTGTTGACTACAATGAGATTTTCTCAACTGTAGCGATGCTTAAGTCTGTCTGAATCATGTTAGCAATTGCCACATTTTATGAAATCTGGCAAATGGATGTCAAAACTACATTCTTTAATGGATTTATTAAAGAAGAGTTGTATATGATGCAACGAGAAGGTTTTGTCAATCCTAAAGGAGCTAACAAAATGTGCAAGCTCCAAAGTGATCCATCTATGGACTGGTGCAAGCATCTCAGAGTTGGAATACATGCTTTGATAAGTTGATCATAGCATATAGTTTTATCTGAGACTTGTGATGAAGCCCGTAATTACTAGAAAGTGAGTGGGAGCACTACAAAGATTTCGATAAGTATATGTGAATGACATATTGTAGATCGGAAATAATGTAGAATTATTACGCAAAGCATAAAGGAGTGTTTGAAAGGAGTTTTTCAAAGAAAGACCTCGGTGAAGCTGCACATATATTGAGCATCAAGATCTATAGAGATAGATCAAGACGCTTGATAAGTTTTTTCAATGAGTACATACCTTCACAAGATTTTGAAGTAGTTCAAAATGGAGCGATCCAAAGAAAGAGTTCTTGCCTGTATTTACAAGGTGTGAAATTGAGTAAGACTCAAATCCCGACCATGAGAAAATAGAAAAGAGAATGAAAGTCATTCCCTATGCCTCACCATAGGTTCTATAAAGTATGCTATGCTATGTACCGGACCTATTGTATATCTTGCTCTGAATTTGGCAAGGAGTACAATAGTGATCTAAGAGTAGATCCTTTGGACATTGGTCAAGAACATCCTTAGTGAGGACTAAGGAAATATTTCTCGATTATGGAGGTGATAAAAGAGCCCGTCATAAAGAGTTACATCGATGCAAGCTTTTTACACAGATCCAGATGACTCTAAATCTCAATCTAGATACATATTGTAAGTGGGAGCAATTAGCTAGAGTAGCCCCGTGCAGAGCATTGTAGACATAGAATATTTGCAAAATACATACGGCTCTGAATGTGACAGACCCGTTGACTAAAATTATCTCACAAGCAAAACATGATCACACCTTAGTACTCTTTGGGTGTTAACACATAGCGATGTGAACTAGATTACTGACTCTAGTAAACCCTTTGGGTGTTGGTCACATGTCGATGTGAACTATGGGTGTTAACCACATATAGTTGTGAACTATTGATGTTAAATCACATGGCGATGTGAACTAGATTATTGACTCTAGTGCAAGTGGGAGATCAAGGAAATATGCCCTAGAGACAATAATAAAGTTATTATTTATTTCCTTATATCATGATAAATGTTTATTATTCATGCTAGAATTGTATTAACCGGAAACATAATACATGTGTGAATACATAGACAACCAGAGTGTCACTAGTATGCCTCTACTTGACTAGCTCGTTAATCAAAGATGGTTATGTTTCCTAACCATAGACATGAGTTGTCATTTGATTAACGGGATCACATCATTAGAGAATGATGTGATTGACATGACCCATTCCGTTAGCCTAGCACTTGATCGCTTAGTATGTTGCTACTGCTTTCTTCATGACTTATACATGTTCCTATAACTATGAGATTATGCAACTCCTGCCATCGGAGGAACACTTTGGGTACTACCAAACGTCACAACGAATCGGGTGATTATAAAGGAGTATTACAGGTGTCTCCAAAGGTACTTGTTGGGTTGGCGTATTTCGAGATTAGGTTTTGTCACTCCGATTGCTCTGGAGAGGTATCTCTGGGCCTTCTCGGTAATACACATCACATAAGCCTTGCAAGCATTGCAACTAATGAGTTAGTTGTGAGATGATGTATTACGAACGAGTAAAGAGACTTGCCGGTAACAAGATTGAACTAGGTATTGGATACCGACGATCGAATCTCGGGCAAGTAACATACCGATGACAAAGGGAACAACGATATGTTGTTATGCGGTCACGACCGATAAAGATCTTCGTAGAATATGTAGGAACCAATATGGGCATCCAGGTCCCGCTATTGGTTATTGACCAGAGATGTGTCTCGGTCATGTCTACATTGTTCTCGAACCGTAGGGTCCGTGACGCTTAAGGTTTCGATGGCGGTTATATTATGAGTTTGTGTATTTTGATGTACCAAGGTTGTTCGGAGTCCGGATATGATCACGGACATGACGAGGAGTCTCGAAATGGTCGAGACATAAAGATTAATATATTGGACGGATATATTTGGACACGGAAAGGTTAGGAGAAGTTTGGAGCCCGGAGGTTACCGGAACCCCTGGAGGTATATGGGCCTTATTGGGCCCATGTAGGAGGAAGAGAGAAGGAGCAAGGGAGGCGCGCCCCCAAGCCCAATCCGACTGGGGAGGGGGCCGGCCCCTTTCCTTTCTCCTTCCCCTCTTCCTATTTCTACTACTAGTACTATTTCCTAAATACTAGTACTCCTTCCTTCCCTCCAAGTAAGATAAGGAAAGAGAGGAAACCTACTTGGAGTAGGTTTCCCCTCCCTTGCGCCTCCCCTTGTGGCCGGCCACCTCCTCCCTCCCTCCTTTATATACGGGGGAAGGGGGGCACCCTAGGACACACAAGTTGATCCTTGAGATCGTTCCTTAGCCGTGTGCGGTGCCCCCCTCCACCATATTCCACCTCGGTCATATCGTAGCGGTGCTTAGGCGAAGCCCTGCGACGGTGGAACATCAAGATCGTCACCACGCCGTCGCGTCGACGGAACTCCCTCTCCCGGAGCTTTGCTGGATCGGAGCCCGAGGAGCGTCATCGAGCTGAGCGTGTGCCAAGAACTCGGAGGCGCCGGAGTAACGGGCGCTAGGATCGGCTGGATCGCGAGGAGAACGTCGACTACTTCCTCTACGTCATCATCGACTCGGAGGTGCCGGAGTAACTTGGCGCTGGGATCGGCAGGATCGCGAGGAGAACGTCGACTACTTCCTCTACGTTGTGATCGCTTCCGCTTACGGTCTACGAGGGTACGTAGACAACACTCTCCCCTCTCGTTGCTATGCCATCACCATGGTCCTGTGTGTGCGTAGGAAATTTTTTGAAATTACTACGTTCCCCAACAGCTGCTTCCCTCACACAGCAGAACAGTGAGGAGGCATGTCGTCGGCAGACGTTGTAGCGTGAGCACGCCCCCATGCTCCGGACCCTCAGAGTGAGGGCCGATCGAGCACTGGGCGTCATCTGAGAGGAGAACGTCCCTCATCCCCGCGTGGAAGACTATGCCAGCCACCTCCGCTTCTTCACTGATGTCGTGACATGCCTGGAGGACCGGGCTGCGAGGGCTCGCGAGCTTGTTGAGGAAAGGAGCCGGGGTCTCCTTGGGCTCGCGTTCTCGCATGTCTTCAGCCATCTCCAGAACCTCGACCCCCACTTCGACATTGATGCCGCCATTGCTCCTGTGCCAGGGGCCATCCGGGACAACCTGTCGCACTAGGTGGACAATCATGTGGACACCTTGGTCAGGGTGTTTGCCACCGATGACAACACGGTGGTGGTCATGGCGGTTGAAGACGGCGTAGTCAATGACGGAAAAGACGACGCCAGCGCCAGCGCCAGCAGCGCGTATGAGAGCGGCCAGGACGATGTTGTGAGCGGCATGTCCGATTAAGCCGTGTTCCTTCACTTGAACCTGCATGCAAAGACCTGGACACGGCCATGTAGGGCGTGAGAGCATTTTGGAGGGGGATCCCCTCGTGTATGTAAATTGATGTTATATCTTTTAGGCCGAACCTGAAATGCGCTTTTGCAAGCTTGCAAGTCCCTCAGAAGGGTTGTCGCTGTGACTTACCTTGGTTCCTGTAGGCCTTGCGCGGGCTTTCGGGTTGCTGATGCATCCTTCTCCCGAGGGGAGCCTTTTAGGGGCTCGCGAGATTTTAGATCTTCCGAGGAGCCTGCTGATCCGGCCAAGAGAGCATCGTGAGGAACAGATGCTAGCAGCGGCACGGTGTGCGCGCTGTGATCCTGCTGTGATGGTACTCTCGACCCTGCAGGGTTTGTCGCCACCCGGGCTCGCCTGAGCACGGTCGGCGCGCACATACCATGCCCAGCCCCCGCTCGCGAGGCGCTCGCAAGGGGAGGGTAAGCAGGCGCGAGCCTCAAAATAAAGCACGCAACTAAAACGCAAGAAATCAACACGAACAAGAGAAGACTCCCCCCACGCTTGGCAATAAAAAAGACTTCAAGTTCAATCCAAAAGGGCGGCGAACCGAGTTACAGAAAAGCGGATGAAAGCAAATGGCCGCGACCGGCACCTAGCTAGTCTTCTTGTCTTCCCACCAGCGTGGAGCTAAGTGCTTTCACTGGCTGTGAGCATAGTCATTGGCAAACAGTGTCGACGGCCAACGCGGAGCATGGTGCTTCCACTAGGACGTGGGCGGGAGCCCTCGAGGCCCGAGGGCAGCACTCCGGAGACTCCGGGGCGTGTACAGGCCCACTCATTATTACGTGAGAGTGTCACGAGCGGAGACCTTCACAGGCATGAGCCTTGCTTCATATCGCCAGACGAGGGCCCCGCCCTACGCCACCCCAACCACCGTTGGGGCGTCCGAAAACCAGGACGAGGCCAAAGGGGCAAGGGGGACGCTGGCGGCGCCCTCGGCGACCACGGGCCCTCTACCAGGGGGAGGGTTCGTCGGCGCCTCCCCTGACAGAGGACCTACCACCGTGCAGCGCCTTGCTCCGCGCGGGGGAGGCCCTGGCTCCAGGCCCCGCCCGCGCAGCCCCCAGTGCACCACTCCCGCCGGGGGCGGAGCCACCGCTCTAGGGTCTCCGACTGCTGCTGTGGCCTGGTTCACCTGCAGCCCATGGTTAGTGTAAACTTCCTCCTGAGATGTTGGTTGTACCCTGTCGTCATCGTTGCTGAAGGGGTCGGCGAAGCCTCCGGGCGACTCATGGAAGGCCCCTGCTTCGGGCGTTCCGTCCTCCCATCCTGGCTCGAGAAATGGGTTGGGGCCTTCCCCTGGCATGTACCCCAGGTTCACCATGCGGGGCACGTAGGCGTCTTTGGTCGCCCCGCCGGAGCCATCGCCTGGATGCCCCACGCCTCCAGCCACTTGCCGGGGCGCCTGGTTCTGGTGGCCGCTGGGTGGCACTCCAACGCGTCCTCTGGGCGGTCCGTCAATGCTTGTCCCTCGTAGCGACAGCGCCGCCGCGGCAGGACGGGCCGCACCTGGGTCCATGTTGGTGCTGTCGAGTCCTCCTGGCGCTCCAGGGAGCGTGCGAGCTCGCCGGGGCCTCGCGCGCGCTTCTGCCACAACCTGAGGCGTGGGCAAGTAGCAGAAAGGCGGCGTACCTCTAGAGGCAGTGTCCAACAGCTCGGCGACGTGCTCCAGTAGCGCATCACGATCGATGTCCGCCAGCCAACATCGCAGCAGCTCCCGCGCCACAATGAGAGCGGCTCGAAGGATGTCTCACAATCCTGAACCTTATCTGCATTACTTCCTTTACCATTGCTTAATAAGGCACTCTTCCCCAATATTCTGTCAGCATTCTAAAAGAAGAAACAAGCAGACACATAACAGGTTTATCATGTACTAGTATATGAAACTCATTTTGGTGAAACAGTTATTAGTAAGGTGGACAATATTAAACTACCAACTCTTCTATTGCCAAGTAGTACATTATAAAAGCAGCAAACAAACATATATATATGTCCTATGGTCACTGCATTGTCTTGCCAAATCAAAATAGAGACACGGTTCAAATCATATCAGTTCAGGAGAAAGCGACGAAAGAATACAAAGCGTGGGAAACTACACGACACAACAAGATTTCAGATGGGTACCATGGGTCTACATGTACAACAACACTATTGGCTCCGTTGTGATGCTAGTAATGTGCATGATATGAGAAGTCAACTGTATACACAATTGAAATTGAAATCAACAAAGCTATTTATAAGAGAAAACCTATTAAAGAAACATGCATAAACATATCTGTTGTGCCATTGGAGTTTCGATTGGATCATTCAATTTAAAAATAAGTTTGTATGAGAAAATATAGCGATACAAGAGCAAAGCAGTATGCATGATAGCAATGGAATCTTAAATGAGAACAGTTGTTCTTCAGGTTTAAGAACTTGTTCTACATGAACAGAGTACAGTAAGACGCAAGCATATAGTACTTAAAAAATGAGCTCATAGACCTTACCACATTCTTGGTTCGGGACCAAGATGGTAACAAAGCGTTCCTATCATCGTCCAAAGAAATGTGTCTCAGGAGAACGTAAGGGAATTTGATGAGTTTCTTTGCTAGTGAAGTACGTTTTCTTTAGGTAATTCCGATACTGCCACCAAGCATTCTTGAAGATAGCAGAGGTATTAGCACAGGTTACCTCATACTGAGTTTCCAAATCGGTCCTTCTCTATAGAGAAAATTGGAAAATTTGTTGTATTATAACCATCATGGAGGTAGAATGTATGGGACAAAGCAAAGTAATTGCCATGAATAGCATTACTTACATATAACTCCTAGACAAACACCTGCAACCGGCATTTTCCTTTTCTTCAGTATAATATTTCCATGATGGGAAGATATCCACATAGGATTTAACAACATCAAATGCGATAGATGCTAAACTATGAATGGCTGGTTGTGCTTCCTCCACAGGAATAGGTGTACTAACTGGTGGAGTTGGGGTTCGCCGTGGTAATCTTGGCGCTTTGGGCACTTTGGAGCTGCCTTACTAACTGCTCTTGTTTGTGAGCTCTATGGTGGAGATGGTGTTGTGTCAACAGGAACTGGGTTACTGTCTGCTGGGGTTGGGGTTAGATTGGGTGAAGCTGGTTCTCTGTCCATCGCAGTAGGGGTACAATCTGTGAAAGTCTGGGTTATGTGTGGTAGGGCTTGTTCTCGTGCATGTACAACCGGGGTGCTATCTCCACCAAGAGGTAGCGCTGTTTTATTTGAAGACCGTGTTTTTACTCCGCTAGATACTGCCATCACCAGCTCCAATTCAAATGGCTTATAAAGAGGAAACATAGTTGAATGTACAGACATTGTATGAGAGACAGATGCAATAGATAGTGTGGAAAAAAGAGGGCATGAAATAGTTGACATGTATATTGTTTAACTAAAACGGATAGCATGACATAATTTCACATATATGATGTCTATCTAAACTGGATAGCATATCATAACATAATTCAAAGATATGATGACTAACTAAACATGATCGCATGACATAATTCCCATACATGTTATCTAAGTAATCAGGATCACATGATCTAATTCACATATGTGATTTATATGCTAAGCAAAGGGTCGCATATATGATGTCTGAACTAAGAACATGGTGTTGAATATTGTGTAGATGATGTCTACACTATGCAATGCAAGACACCATATGCATGATATGAGCAGTGTAATCATACCACGTTAGAGCATACACCTCAATGAGGGAATAGGACTGGTCATCTGTCTCTGAAACCATCTCTGAGGAGCTATCGGGACCCAGTAAGAGATCTGCTTCGATAGGTAGCATTGTCTGCTCTGAAGGCCTTGTTTTCACTCCAGATTTTCCATCACCCACTCAAATGGACGATTCACGGGAAGAGTAGTTTAATGTACAAACATTGTCGACAAACGGAAATGTAATGAAGAAAAGAATGGGCAAGATATCATTCAAATATATGATGCCTGGTTAAACAGGATGGCATTAAACATTTCATATATATTATGGCTGGCTAAAAGACATGAGACTGCATAATTCCCATATATGATATAGAAACTAAACAAGTGGCATTGCAGAACATGTCTAAACTAAGCAGATGACATGTATGATGTCGAAAGTAGGCACTGCAAGGAAACATATGCATGATATGACTAACATCATCATGCCGAGTTAGAGCAAACACCTTGGGTGTAAATAGGAGTGGCCAGCTGCGTCTGAATCTGCCTCAAAACAGATATCTTCCTCTGGATTACAATTTGGAGAGGTGGGGCAGGTTTTGCCATTGAACCCACCATGGAGCGATGTCTGCATGACATTCTATTGTCGCGCAAAACTCTTCTCTTTTTCTCTACATGTTCAGCATGACTATGTACAATATCTGACATGCATACGATAAAACTATAGTGAGATTACGTAAGGAGAGCATGTAGAAATCTGGAGTGATGGTAACAACCAGTGGATGGATCCAAAAATAATGATAGCAGGCTGATGATTGCTTTAATTTAATAAAAAAACAGATGATGATTGCTTTATTATTTGTTTCCCACCCAAGATGAACAACATAGGCATACCCTAGGTGAACCAGATATTAGACAGAGATACTATTCAATGTTGCCTCGATATGTGCCCCACAAATAATTTAGAACTCAAGTTTGAACATTAATTTGGACCTGACTTGGAGTCTAAGAGGTGAACAGGATGATAAAGTAGCAGGTAATATTAAGCAATGCATAACATAAGCAGAAACAAAAGAGTGCGACCTCTCTTGTGGACCCGTGTACTCCTCAGGTTCATCTACTGAGTCGATGATGGTGATGTCATTGCGGTGGTGCCGGCAGCAGGGAAGGAGATCTGAGGCTGCAAAAGACGGTCAGGAGTTGTGATGACTGGTTTGGTGGATGATTCTGTCAATGGAGCTTCTCAGGTGAGGTGGACGACGTAGCGGCAGGAGCAGGACAAACCACACAAAGTTTTCTTCGACACCTACCTGTAACTGAAGTAATTATGTAAGGGCTCATTTGGCTAGCATGATTCTTGATATGTCTCCAACGTATCTATAATTTATGAAGTATTCATACTATTATATTATCCATCTTGGATGTTTAATGGGCTTTACTATGCACTTTTATATTATTTTTGGGACTAACCTATTGACCCAGAGAACAGTGCCAGTTTCTGTTTTTCCCTATTAGCAGAAAAGGAATATCAAACGGAGTCCAAATGGAATGAAACCTTCGGGAGCGTGATTTTTGGAACGAACGTGATCCAGGAGACTTGGAGTTGAAGTCAAGGAAGCTTCGAGGTGGCCACAAGGCAGGGAGGCGCGCCTGCCCCCCTAGGCACGCCCCCACCCTCGTGGGCCCCTCGTGGCTCCCCTGACCGACTTCTTTCGCCTATATATATCCATATACCCTAAAAACATCGGAGAGCAGAATAGATCGGGAGTTCCGCCGCCGCAAGCCTCTGTAGCCACCAAAAACCAATCGGGACCCTGTTCCGGCACCCTGCTAGAGGGGGGATCCCTCACTGGTGACCATCTTCATCATCCAGGCAATCTCTATGACGAGGAGGGAGTAGTTCACCCTCGGGGCTGAGGGTATGTACCAGTAGCTATGTGTTTGATCTATCTCTCTTTGTCTCTCCCTCGTGTTCTTGAGGTGGTACGATCTTGATGTATCGCGAGCTTTGCTATTATAGTTGGATCTTATGATGTTTCTCCACCTCTACTCTCTTGTAATGGATTGAGTTTTCCCTTTGAAGTTATCTTATTGGATTGAGTATTTAAGGATTTGAGAACACTTGATGTATGTCTTGCATGTGCTTATCTGTGGTGACAATGGGATATTCACGTGATCTACTTGATGTATGTTTTGGTGATGAACTTGCGGGTTCCGTAACATTGTGAACTTATGCATAGGGGTTGGCACACGTTTTCGTCTTGACTCTCCGGTAAAAACTTTGGGGCACTCTTTGAAGTTCTTTGTGTTGGCTGAATAGATGAATCTGAGATTGTGTGATGCATATCGTATAATCATACCCACAGATACTTGAGGTGGCATTGGAGTATCTAGGTGACATTAGGGTTTTGGTTGATATGTGTCTTAAGGTGTTATTCTAGTACGAACTCTTGAATAGATCGATCCGAAAGAATAACTTTGAGGTGGTTTCGCACCCTACAATAATCTCTTCGTTTGTTCTCCGCTATTAGTGACTTTGGAGTGACTCTTTGTTGCATGTTGAGGGATAGTTATATGATCCAATTATGTTACTATTGTTGAGAGAACTCGCACTAGTGAAAGTATGAACCCTAGGCCTTGTTTCCTAGCATTGCAATACCGTTTGTGCTCACTTTTATCATTAGTTACCTTGCTGTTTTTATATTTTCAGATTACAAAAACATATATCTACCATCCATATTGCACTTGTATCACCATCTCTTCGCTGAACTAGTGCATCTATACAATTTACCATTGTATTGGGTGTGTTGGGGACACAAGAGACTCTTTGTTATTTGGTTGCAGGGTTGTTTGAGAGAGACCATCTTCATCCTACGCCTCCCACGGATTGATAAACCTTAGGTCATACACTGGAGGGAAATTTGCTACTGTCCTACAAACCTTTGCACTTGGAGGCCCAACAACGTCTACAAGAAGAAGGTTGTGTAGCAGACATCAAGATCTTTTTTGGCGCCGTTGCCGGGGAGGTGAGTGCTTGAAGGTATATCTTTAGATCTTGCAATCGAATCTTTTATTTTCTTGTTTTATCACTAGTTTAGTCTATAAAAGAAAACTACAAAAAACTGGAATTAAGGATGCCTCATATGCTTCATCTTTTTAATGTCTTTCGTGAAAATGATGGCAAGGAAAATTGTGCTCAAGTACTAGAAGAAGAATTACATAGAATGCTTGGCATAAAATATGTGAATGATGAGCATGATTTCGATGTTGTTAGTATGAATTCTTTGAATACCCATGATGCTAATGATATGCAAAGCCACAAGCTTGGGGATGCTATGTTTGATGAAGATGATATTTTTTGTCCCCCAAGTTTTGATGAGCAAATTTATTATGATGAAAGCATGCCTCCTATTTATGATGATTATTGTGATGACACGTATGCTATAAAGAATAAAGATAACCATGAAACTTGTCATCATGATTTTAATTTTCAATGGGATTATGCTTCACATGATAGTTATTTTGCTGAGTTTGCTCCCACTACTATTGATGAGAATAAATTTGTTTATGTGGAGAGTAATAAAATTTATATGCAAGTAGATCATGAAAAGAATTCTTTATGTGCTGGTTATATGGTTGAAATCATTCATGATGCTACTAAAATTATTATGAGAGAGGATCATATGCTTCTACATATTGCAATAATATCAAGTTTCCTCTCTATGTGTTGAAAATCTTGAAGATTTGCTTGTTTTGCCTTCCTATGCTAGTTGATTATTGTTCCCATAAGTTGTTTGCTCACAAAATCCCTATGCATAGGAAGTGGGTTAGACTTAAATGTGCTAGTCATATTCTTCATGATGCTCCCGCTATGTTTCAACTCTTATCTTTTATGTGAGCATCATTGAAATCATCATGCCTTGCTAAAAATGCATTAAAGAAAAGCGCTTGTTCGGAGACAACCCAATATTTACCCCTACTGTTTTTGTGTGTTCACATGATTAAGCTACTGTATTAATCATGTTTTAAGCTTTTGTTTCAATAAAGTGCCAACTAAAACCTATAGGATCTTCTTGGATGATAGTTAATTGATCTTGCTGAAAAAGACAGAAACTTTATGCTCACGAAAACAATTGTTAAAAATCACCAGAAAGTGATAAAATACTGATTAAAATTGAAGTAGATCAATAATCAAATTATATAGGTATTCCTATATTGGTAGATTTTTCTGAGTTACATAAGCTTGCGTTAGATACAGATTACAACAGACTGTTCTGTTTTTGCCAGATTCTGTTTTTCGTGTGTTGTTTGCTTATTTTGATGAATCTATGGCTAGTATCGGAGGGTATGAACCATAGATAAGTTGTAATACAGTAGTTTTAACATCAATATAAATAAAGAATGAGTTCATTACAGTACCTTTAAGTGGTGGTTTGTTTTCTTTCGCTAACGGAGCTCATGAGATTTTCTGTTGAGTTTTGTGTTGTGAAGTTTTCAAGTTTTGGGTAAAGATTCGATGGACTATGGAATAAGGAGTGGCAAGAGCCTAAGCTTGGGGATGCCCAAGGCACCCCAAGGTAATATTCAAGGACAACCAAGAGCCTAAGCTTGGGGATGCCCCGGATCGCATCCCCTCTTTCGTCTTCGTTCATCGGTAACTTTACTTGGAGCTATATTTTTATTCACCACATGATATGTGTTTTGCTTGGAGCGTCATTTTATTTTCTTTTGTTTTGCTTGCTGTTCAAATAAAATACCAAGATCTGAAATTCTTAAATGAGAGACAGTCTTCACATAGCTACATAATTATTTAACTACTCATTGATCTTCACTTATATCTTTTTGGAGTAGTTTGTCATTTACTCGTGTGCTTCACTTATATCCTATGAGTAAATGGTTGAATGATTTGAATGTCATAAGTCTTAAATTATATATGTTTCATATGCTTATCCCATGGGGAGTAATGACTTCACATATAAGAAGTAGAGGTGGTAAATTTTTTGAAAGTTAGCAAACATTGTATTGGTCACTTGAACAATTCATGAAAGAATATTGAAGGAAGAGAGATTTCACATATAAATATACTATCTTGGACATCTTCTATGATTGTGAGCCCCATTAATTATTTTCAAACCTGAGCAAATTAGTTGAAGTTGGACAAGGAAGACAACATAATGAGTTATGCTTGGGTATATTTGTATAGAAGTTATATTGTTATGGATCCTCTAACATGTGGTGCTTGCTATTTAGAATCCTTTGCTAGCCAAAATATCTCGTACTAAGCGGGAATACTGCTTGTGCATCCAAATTCCTTGAACCAAGTTTCTTGCATGAGTGTCCACCATATCTACCTATATGCGGTATTTACCTGCGTTCCAAGTAAATTTGCATGTGCCAAACTCTAAACCTTCAAATAATAATCTATTTTGTATGCCCAAATCGCTCATGTAGCGACTAGGGGTCACAAGATATCTTCCATGCTAGGTGGGTTATTCTCATGATGATTGGACTCCGCTCATCATTCACGAGAAAATGGCTGGTAACTGGGATGCCCAGTCCTATGATCAAAAGATCAAAAACAAATTTGCAAATAATTTAAACAAAAGTCCCCCAAGAATGTTGATAGTTGGACGGCACCCGTTGTTTCGGACAAGCCGTGGAGTGTGAATGTTGGTGGAGGGGGAGTAAAGACTTTACCTTTCTGCGTGGGAACCGCCTATAATGTATGTAGTATGGAGGATATTGGGAACTCTTGGTCGTTATATTGACAATGAAAGCATACCTCTCAAAATTATTTTCATCTCTGTTTTTGCTTCGAGCTCTGGCACCTCTGCAAATCCCTGCTTCCCTCTGTGAAGGGCCTATCTTTTACTTTTATGCAAGAGTTAGTAGTATTCCTTCTTATTCCAACCTACTCTTTAGTTGGCGAGCATCATGTGATGGAAAGATCTAAGCATATATGGCCATTCAAATATATTTGAGCATGAATTATTATTGTTGACATTACCCTTGAGGTAAAAGGTTGGGAGGCAAAATATTAAGCCCCTATCTTTCTCTGTGTTCGATAAATACTGTTTGTTCTAAAAATATGCTTTGAGTGGTAGCAATCATGGAAGACTATATGATAGTTGAGTATGTGGGATTTGCTAAATCAAAGCTCTGACATAGACTGTTCCAAAAAATAAGATGAATTGTAATTGTTTGATGACTAATAACACGGTTTGTCAGTTTTCAAGAAAGTTTATCATCTATGCTTTAACATGTGAATTGTTTGTTACTTGATCATGAAAGCTTTATGAGATGAGCTACTGTTATGATACATAATGATGCTAGAAAATGTGATTGAAATTATCATTAATCAAGCTTATGCACCTGCTAGCATTCACACTTCCTAAATTATTTCTTTTATCATTTACCTACTCGAGGACGAGCAGGAATTAAGCTTGGGATGCTGATACGTCTCCAACGTATATATAATTTATGAAGTATTCATGCTATTATATTATCCATCTTGGATGTTTAATGGGCTTTACTATGCACTTCCATATTATTTTTGGGACTAACCTATTGATACGTCTCCAACGTATCTATAAATTTTGATTGCTCCATGCTACTTTATCTACTGTTTTGGACTATATTGGGCTTTATTTTCCACTTTTATATTATTTTTGGGACTAACCTATTAACCGGAGGCCCAGCCCAGAATTGCTGTTTTTTTTTGCCTATTTCGGTGTTTCGAAGAAACGGAATATCAAACGGAGTCCAAACGGAATGAAACCTTCGGGAACGTGATTTTCTCACCGAACATGATCCAGGAGACTTGGACCCTACTCCAAGGAACAAAAGAGGCGGTCACGAGGGTGGGGGCGCGCCCCCTGCCTCGTGGGCCCCCTGTTGCTCCACCAACGTACTCCTTCCTCCTATTTATACCTACGTACCCCCAAACGATCAGAACAGGAGCCAAAAACCTAATTCCACCGCCACAACTTCCTGTATCCACGAGATCCCATCTTGGGGCCTATTCTAGAGCTCATGGGAGGGGGCATCCACCACGGAGGGCTTCTACATCATCACCATAGCCCCTCCGATGAAGTGTGAGTAGTTTACTTGAGACCTTGGGTCCATAGCTAGTAGCTAGATGGCTTCTTCTCTCTTTTTGGATCTCAATACAATGTTCTCCCCCTCTCGTGGAGATCTATTCGATGTAATCTTCTTTTTGCGGTGTGTTTGTTGAGACCGATGAATTGTGGGTTTATGACCCAGATTATCTATGAATAATATTTGAATCTTCTCTGAATTCTTTTATGTATGATTGGTTATCTTTGCAAGTCTCTTCGAATTATCCGTTTGGTTTAGCCAACTAGATTGGTAGTTCTTGCAATGGGAGAAGTGCTTAGCTTTGGGTTCAATCGAGCGGTGTCCTTACCCAGTGACAGAAAGGGTTGCAAGGCACGTATTGTATTGTTGCCATCAAGGATAACAAGATGGGGTTTTTATCCTATTGCATGAATTTATCCCTCTACATCATGTCATCTTGCTTAAGGCGTTACTCTTTTTTAACTTAATACTCTAGATGCATCTGGATAGCGATCGATGAGTGGAGTAATAGTAGTAGATGCGAGGCGAGTCAGTCTACTTGTCTCGGACGTGATGCCTATATACATGATCATACCTAGATATACTCATAATTATGCTCAATTCTGTCAATTGCTCAACAGTAATTTGTTCACCCACCGTAGAATACTTATGCTCTTGAGAGAAGCCACTAGTGAAACCTATGGTCCCCGGGTCTATTCTCATCATATCAATCTCCATCGCTTTATTATTTCTTTGCTCTTTACTTTGCCTTTTATTTTACTTTGCATCTCTATACCAAAAATACCAAAAATATTATTTATCATCTCTATGAGATCTCACTCTCGTAAGTGACCGTGAAGGGATTGACAACCCCTAATCGCGTTGGTTGCGATGAGCTATTGTTTTGTGTAGGTATGAGGGAATTGTGCGTAGCCTCCTACTGGATTGATACCTTGGTTCTCAAAAACTGAGGGAAATACTTACGCTACTTTGCTGCATCATCCTCTCCTCTTCGGGGAAATCCAACGCAGTGCTTAAGAGGTAGCAAGAAGAATTTCTAGCGCCGTTGCCGGGGAGGCTCACGCAAGAGCAAGTCAAGCACCATACCAAGTACCCATCACAATCCCTATCTCCCACATTACATTATTTTCCATTTGCCTCTCGTTTTCCTCTCCCCCACTTCACCCTTGCCGTTTTATTCGCCCTCTCTTTCCCAATCTCCTCCTCTTTTTCCCGTTGCCTTTTCCTCATCCACTTGTTTGCTCGTGTGTTAGTTCGCTTGCTTGTCGTCATGACTAGTCTCATATCTTCTCCGTTATCTCCCGAGAATGAAGTTCTAAATTTTAAGCAAAGGGAGGGAGAAAATCTAAAAGACGCTTGGTATAGAATTTGCAATGCTCAAAATAGATCTACCTGGAAGCAATCTACTTCAGTTCTTCTTCGTAAATTTTACGTAGGTGCTAATCCTTGGTATAGATATATCCTTGATACCATTACCGGAGGGAATTTCTTGGGTAGCCATAGTTTTGATTCCTATAATGCTTTAATAGATTTATTTGGCTCACCACCTCTTTTGGTTAATGGAACTATGTTAACTTTGGAGCATGTTATGCAAAGACTTAAAATTATTGAGAATAAAGTTGCTACCATTGAATCAATTGAAAATCTTGATAAAAAGATCCACAATCAAATTACCCAATATGGATCTAAGGTAGGAATGACTTTGAAAATATTAAAGAAAAGGAACCCATAGTTAATGAGAAAATAAATCTAGATTCCACAAGAATCGATAAACTTGAGGGTATCATTACCAACTTGGGAACCGCTTTTTCTTCCGTAGAAAACACTCCAAGTTCGTCTACTAAAAATACTAAGCTTATTTATGTTCCTAAGAATAAGGGTGAATCATCTAGTAAGGAAACTGCGGATCTTAAATCTATAAGTGTTCATCCCAATCTTTTTGCCATCATTAAGGAACCATTTGCTATGAATGATTTTTTTGATCTTTTGCCTAAAAAATTGACAATTACTAGAAATAAATAAAATTCTAAAGAAGGTAGATGCCTCATTGAAGAATTGCCTACCAAAGATGGCAATACCTAGATCTATCCTTGCTTTTATGCCTAGCTAGGGCGTTAAACGATGGCGCTTGTTGGGAGGCAACCCAATTTTATTTTTAGTTTTTTGCTTTTGCTTCTGTTTAGGAATAAATAATCCATCTAGCCTCTGTTTATATGTGGTTTTATGTTTTAATTAGTGGTTGTGCCAAGCTAGACCTATTGGATCTTCTTGGATGATAGTTATTTGATCTTGCTGTAATTTCCAGAAACTGTGCGCTCAGTGCCCGAATTATTAAAAATCACCAGAACGTGATAAAATGCTGATTCCATTTGCTACTGATCAATAAACAAATTGTCTAGGTCGTATAATTTAGGTAGATTTTTTGGAGTTCCAGAAGTTTGCGTTAGTTACAGATTACTACAGACTGTTCTGTTTTTGACAGATTCTGTTTTTCGTGTGTTGTTTGCTTATTTTGATGAATCTATGGCTAGTAAAATAGTTTATAATACATATAGAAGTTGGAATACAGTAGGTTTAACACCAATATAAATAAATAATGAGTTCATTAGAGTATCTTAAAGTAGTCTTTTTTTTTCTTTCTCTAATGGAGCTCACGAGATTTCTATTGAGTTTTGTGTTGTGAAGTTTTCAAGTTTTGGGTAAATTCTTTTGATGGATTATGGAACAAGGAGTGGCAAGAGCCTAAGATTGGGGATGCCCATGGCACCCCCAATATAATCCAAGGACACCAAAAATTCAGAGCTTGGGGATGCCTCGGAAGGCATCCCCTCTTTCGTCTACTTCCGTCGGTAATTTACTTGGAGCTATATTTTTATTCACCACATGATATTTGTTTTGCTTGGAGCGTCTTGTATCATTTGCATCTTTGCTTGTTAGTCTACCACAATCATCCTTGCTGTACACACCTTTTGAGAGAGCCATACATAAATTGGAATTTGATAGAATACTCTATGTGCTTCACTTATATCTTTTGAGCTTGATAGTTTTGCTCATAGTGCTTCACTTATATCTTTTGAGCGTGATAATTTTTGCTCTAGTGCTTCACTTAGATCTTTTAGAGCACGGTGGTGGATTTGTTTTAAAGAAACTATTGATCTATCATGCTTCACTTAGATTATTTTGAGAGTCGTTAATAGCATGGTAATTTGCTTAATATTAATATACTTGGTATTCAAGATATGTGAAACTTTCTTTTGAGTGTGTTGAATACTAAGAAAAGTTTGATGCTTGATAATTGTTTTGAGATATGAAGATGGTGATATTAGAGTCATGCTAGTTGAGTAGTTGTGAATTTAAAGAATGCTTGTGTTGAAGTTAGAAAGTCCCATAGCAGCACGTATGGTTAAAGTTGTGTAACAAATTTGAAACATGAAGTGTACCTGGCTTGCGCATCCTTATGAGTGGCGGTCGGGGACGAGCGATGGTCTTTTCCTACCAATCTATCCCCCTAGGAGCATGCGCGTAGTACTTGATTTTTGATGACTTCTAAATTTTTGCAATCAGTATATGGGTTATTTTAACTAATTTTGAGTCCATGGATTGTACGCACTTTTACCTTTCCGCCTTTGCTAGCCTCTTCGGTACCGTGCATTGCCTTTTCTCACCTTGAGAGTTGGTGCAAACTTCGCATGTGCATCCAAACCCCGTGATATGATACGCTCTATCACACATAAACCTCCTTATATCTTCCTCAAAACAGCCACCATACCTACCTATTATGGCATTTCCATAGCCATTCCGAGATATATTGCCATGCAACTTTCCACCATTCCGTTCATCATCATCATCATGACATACTGTACTTTTGTCATATTGCCATTGCATGATCATGTAGTTGACATCATATTTGTGGCAAAGCCACCATGCATTATTTTTCATACATGTCGCTCTTGATTCATTGCACCATCCTGCACACCGCCAGAGGCATTCATATAGAGTCATATCTTGTTCTAGTTTCGAGTTGTAATCCTTATGTTGTAATCAATAGAAGTGTGACGATCATCATTATTAGAGCATTGCCCAATCAAAAAAAAAGAGAGAGAAAGGCCAAAAAAAAGGAAAGGCCCAAAAAAAAGAAAATAAAAAGGGCAATGTTACTATCTCTTTTTCCACACTTGTGCTTCAAAGTAGCACCTTGTTCTTCATATAGTGAGTCTCATAAGTTGTCTTTTTATACTAGTGGGAATTTTTCATTATAGAACTTGGCTTGTATATTCCTATGATGGGCTTCGTCAAATGCCCTAGGTCTTCATGAGCAAGCAAGTTGGATGCACACCCACTAGTTTTCTTTTGTTGAGCATTCATAGCTCTAGTACATCTGTTGCATGGAAATCCCTACTCCTCATGTTGACATCAATTGATGGGCATCTCCATAGCCCGTTGATTATCCTCGTCAATGTGAGACTTTCTCCTTTTGTCTTCTCCACACAATCCCCATCATCATATTCTATACCACCCATAGTGCTATATCCATGGCTCACGCTCATGTATTGCGTGAAGGTTGAAAAAGTTTGAGATTATTTAAGTATGAAACAATTGCTTGGCTTGTCATCGGGGGTATAGAAGTTGGGAACATCTTTGTGTGACGAAAATAAAGCATAGCCTAACCATATGATTTTGTAGGGATGAACTTTCTTTTGCCATGCTATTTTGAGAAGACATGATTACTTTGATTAGTACTTGAAGTATTACTATTTCTTTTATCAATGTGAACTTTTATTTTGTATTCATTCGGATCTGAATATTCATACCACAATTGAGAAGATTTACATTGAAATTATGCCAAAGTATCACTCCGCATCAAAAATTCTCTTTTTATCTACTCGAGGACGAGCAGGAATTAAGCTTGGGGATGCCTTATACGTCTCCAACGTATCTATAATTTTTGATTGCTCCATGCTACTTTATCTATTGTTTTGGACTATAATGGGCTTTATTTTCCACTTTTATATTATTTTCGAGACTAACCTATTAACCGGAGGCCCAGCCCAGAATTGCTGTTTTTTTGCCTATTTCAGTGTTTCGAAGAAACGGAATATCAAACGGAGTCCAAACGGAATGAAACCTTCGGGAACGTGATTTTCTCACCTGACGTGATCCAGGAGACTTGGACCCTACTCCAATGAACAAAAGAGGCGGTCACGTGGGTGGGGGAGCCCCCCCTAGGGCGCGCCCCCTGCCTCGTGGGTCCACTGTTGCTCCACCGACGTACTCCTTCCTCCTCTATATACCTACGTACCCCCAAACGACCCGAACAGGAGCCAAAAACCTAATTCCACCGCGCAACTTCCTGTATCCACGAGATCCCATCTTGGGGCCTGTTAGGAGCTCACGAGGGTGCATCCACCACGGAGGGCTTCTACATCATCACCATAGCCCCTCCGATGAAGTGTGAGTAGTTTACTTCAGACCTTCGGGTCCATAGCTAGTAGCTAGATGGCTTATTAACTCTTTTTGGATCTCAATACAATGTTCACCCCTCTCTCGTGGAGATCTATTCGATGTAATCTTCTTTTTGCGGTGTGTTTGTTGAGACCGATGAATTGTGGGTTTATGATCCAGATTATCTATGAATAATATTTGAATCTTCTCTGAATTCTTTTATGTATGATTGGTTATCTTTGCAAGTCTCTTGAATTATCCGTTTGGTTTGGCCAACTAGATTGGTAGTTCTTGCAATGGGAGAAGTGCTTAGCTTTGGGTTCAATCTTGCGGTGTCCTTACCAAAGGATGTGAAAGGGTTGCAAGGCACGTATTGTATTGTTGCCATCGAGGATAACAAGATGGGTTTTTTATCATATTGCATGAATTTATCCCTCTACATCATGTCATCCTGCTTAAGGCATTACTCTGTTTTTAACTTAATACTCTCGATGCATGCTGGATAGTGGTCGATGAGTGGAGTAATAGTAGTAGATGCGAGGTGAGTCGGTCTACTTGTCTCGGACGTGATGCCTATATACATGATCATACCTAGATATACTCATAATTATGCTCAATTCTGTCAATTGCTCAACAGTAATTTGTTCACCCACCATAGAATACTTATGCTCTTGAGAGAAGCCACTAGTGAAACCTATGGCCCCCGGGTCTATTTTCATCATATCAATCTCCATCGCTTTATTATTGCTTTGCTCTTTACTTTGCCTTTTATTTTACTTTGCATCTCTATACCAAAAATACCAAAAATATTATTTATCATCTCTATCAGATCTCACTCTCGTAAGTGACCGTGAAGGGATTGACAACCCCTAATCGCGTTGGTTGCGAGGAGCTATTGTTTTGTGCAGGTACGAGGGACTTGTGCGTAGCCTCCTACTGGATTGATACCTTGGTTCTCAAAAAGTGAGGGAAATACTTACGCTACTTTGCTGCATCATTCTCTCCTCGTCGGGGAAATCCAACGCAGTGCTTAAGAGGTAGCACCTATTGACCCAGAGCCTAGTGCCAGTTTCTGTTTTTTCCCTTGTTTCAGTGTTTCACAGAAAAGGAATATCAAAGGGAGTCCAAACGGAATGAAACCTTTGGGAGCATGATTTTTGGAACGAACGTGATCCAGGAGACTTGGAGTTGAAGTCAAGGAAGCTTCGAGGTGGCCACGAGGCAGGGAGGCGCGCCTGCCCCCCTGGGCGCGCCCCCACCCTTCTGGGCCCCTCATGGCTCCCCTGCCCGACTTCTTTCGCCTATATATGTCCATATGCCCTAAAAACTTCAGAGAGCAGAATAGATCGGGAGTTCCGCCGCCGCAAGCCTCTGTAGCCACCAAAAACCAATCGGGACCCTGTTTCGGCACCCTGCTAGAGGGGGGATCCCTCACCGGTGGCCATCTTCATCATCCGGGCAATCTCCATGACGAGGAGGGAGTAGTTCACCCTCGGGGCTGAGGGTATGAACCAGTAGCTATGTGTTTGATCTCTCTCTCTCTCTCTCGTGTTCTTGAGGTGGTACGATCTTGATGTATCGCGAGCTTTGCTATTATAGTTGGATCTTATGATGTTTCTCCCCCTCTGCTCTCTTGTAATAGATTGAGTTTTCCCTTTGAAGTTATCTTATTGGATTGAGTCTTTAAGGATTTGAGAACACTTGATGTATGTCTTGCATGTGTTTATCTGTGGTGAGAATGGGATATTCACGTGATCTACTTGATGTATGTTTTGGTGATAACTTGCGGGTTCCATAACATTATGAACTTATGCATAGGGGTTGGCACATGTTTTCGTCTTGACTCTCCGGTAGAAACTTTGGGGCACTCTTTGAAGTTCTTTGCATTGGTTGAATAGATGAATCTGAGACTGTGTGATGCATATCATATAATCATACCCACGGATAGTTGAGGTGACATTGGAGTATCTAGGTGACATTAGGGTTTTGGTTGATATGTGTCTTAAGGTGTTATTCTAGTACGAACGCTTGAATATGTCGATCTGAAAGAACAACTTTGAGGTGGTTTCGTACCCTAATAATCTCTTCGTTTGTTCTCCGCTATTAGTGACTTTGGAGTGACTCTTTGTTGCATGTTGAGGGATAGTTATATGATCCAATTATGTTATTATTGTTGAGAGAACTTGCACTAGTGAAAGTATGAATCCTAGGCCTTGTTTCCTAGCATTGCAATACCGTTTGTGCTCACTTTTATCATTAGTTACCTTGCTGTTTTTATATTTTCAGATTACAAAAACCTATATCTACCATCCATATTGCACTTGTATCACCATCTCTTCCCGAACTAGTGCTCCTATACAATTTACCATTGTATTGGGTGTGTTGGGGACACAAGAGACTCTTTGTTATTTGGTTGCAGGGCTGTTTGAGAGAGACCATCTTCATCCTACACCTCCCACGGATTGATAAACCTTAGGTCATCCACTTGAGGGAAATTTGCTACTGTCCTACAAACCTCTGCACTTGGAGGCCCAACAACGTCTACAAGAAGAAGGTTGTGTAGTAGACATCAATTCTAAAAACGCAAGTATAGGAAAAACACCGGAATAGGATAGAAATGCACATGGGAAACATAGCATTTGTAAACACAGGATTTCTGTCAACTTGGGTGTTTGGTTCACAGTAATTGGAAGAGCAGAGGAATGCAAAGAAGCATGGCCAAAATAAAGTGAAACCATATGCAAGTGTGTACAGTTAGAATGTTATTCTGCCACTAATGCACTTAGTCTTGTTTTCATGCATAGATTTCCAGGTGGATGTTTTGCTCCACTCATTTCAACGAAATGCATGAATAATTGAATAGTAGAGTGCCATAGGAAAATTTCCTATTGCTATGTTTTTTCGTTGAACCAAAATAGCCCTAATGGATCGACATGAATGTAGAGTAATAAATGATGTGACAAGTGTACAACCTCTTTGGCATAGCCGTGTTGACCTCATCATCATTGGGTTGGTCGCTGAAGAAGTTGCGGCAGAGGTGGCTGTCGGAGATGTGTATGAAGATTTGAGGAATCTGTAGACGGTGTCCAGGGCACTTCTCTGTTGTGATGGATAGTTCTGTCATTGGAGCAGCTCCGGCCAGCTGTAAGACGTCGAGGCTGAAGCAGCACAAGACACACATCGTTAATCTCAAGTGGGATTCTAATAGCATCTCCAATAGATGATGTCAAATACATTACCAAAAAGTGATAGATGTAAAATTTACATCACCAAAAACCACCTGACTACAACACATGAGGTAAAAACTGTTGACTCTGAACTTAACTGTCGAAACTAAAATTTATTGTGGAATCTGAATGTTACTATCGAAACTGAACGCAATGGTAGCAGAGAGGCACTTCACATGTAGTTTAGGGAGAGCCTGCAGTTCATCTTCAACCTGCACCCCCTGAGCCGCTAGCCACCACCGGCCCCCGCCGCCTAGCCGCCCCGAAACCACTCCCCCACTTGGGTCCGCCCGCCCAGCCAGCCCTCTAGGCCCCACCACGCTGAGCTTTTTTCTCCCATGATCCCCACGCCACCGCCCACCACCGCGTTCTCTGGCCACGGCGACCACCGCCCCCACCCTGAACCCTAAGATAGATAGTGGGGTACCTCTCGTGAGCCCCTCTCCTTCTTTGCGGGTGGTTCTTCCTTAATCATGTGAGCCCCCCCCCACCCCCTGAAAATCGATTGACCCAAAAGTCGATTCAGTCGACTGAAGTGTAACTAAATAGGAGAAGAGCAGCAACACGAGCGAGGAGGGAGCAGTGAAGAAGAAGCGGCGAGAGCCGGGCAGCAACAGCTTGGCGAGTATCGGTGCAGACCACAGGTCCATTTCCCGGTCGTGCACGAGCACAAGAACAAGATTGAAGCACCAGCTTGAGTTAGAGATTCAAGGACCAATAGATTTGAAGAACCAACATGCAGCTCAGCGGGACCAAGATCAAGCCATAGGAGCAGTATATCGGCAAGAGAACGGCCTCCCTTGCCGGGAAGGCGAGCCCGGCAAGGGGCAAGGCCACCACCAGAAGCAGGCAACCAAGACGCCTCGGCAGGGCCTGCCGGGGCTCGCGGGTACAGAACCACCCCACCAACCACTCAAGCACGACCCACGTCGTCGATCAGTGCGGCGTCAAGCCGCAAGGTGATTAAGTGGCAGCCGTTCGCCACATGGCGGCCATTTCCTACAGAAGAAACCCACAGATGACACCCGTCCTGCGACGTGTCAAGAGAACAAGCACGGAGCTGTCAAGATAGCCTAGCAAGCCTTGCGGGGCAACCAGTGATGTGACACTAAGCAGCGCATTTAATGCACCCTCTCAGCCAGCAGAGTTAGGTATGATAGCATTGTTTGCTATTCAGTGGATAATGACTACTTTGCCATTGTGGTGACCCCTTGATCTATAAAAGGAGGCCCATGTCACTCATAGGGGGGGTTAGAAAGTTGACGAACCCACACCCCCATACGCGTGTAGTCGTTGCTGCCCTACGGCGACCCCTGCCGGGCAAGTGTACTGCATTGCACCATCCACATTCCACCATCAATCCACCAAATCAGGAGTAGGGCCTCGCGGCGGCCCGAACCTAGGTAAATTGCTTGTGTGTTCTCTGCCGTGTGGTGGTTTGCTCTTTGTGCAACGCGATGTCCCCCTGCCAAACCAGTAAGGGGCCTCCTGGTCCCATATGTGGCCGTGGATATACCACGACATCTTTGGTGCGCCAGGTAGGGGGCTCGCCTGCGCGAACCTGAAAGCGTGTGTAGCACGTCATCTTCATCACCATCTTCGTCTTTGACGAAGCCATCGTCCATGGCGCCTAAGAAGAAGAAGTCCGACCCTTCGGCCCTTCCATCCACCTCGAAGGCTCCACCGCCCGTGTCCTCTGGTGCTTCGGAGGATGCGGGGGCGAGCGAGGACGTGAACACTGCTGAGGGCGTGGTTGGAGCAGGTGGCGCCATCGCCACTCCTCCTGCAGCCGACACGGGGGCTGGAGATGTCGGAGGAGAACAACATCAGCAACGCCTCGGCGGTCAAGCTCCACAAGGTGCGGGCGAGGGGGTCACTCCGTGTGGACCCCCTCCTCACAATGACGGGCACTACCGCAACAACGGCGGTCGGTCCGAGGCGAGCCATCGCCCTCCGGCCGCCCACCGCGGCCCATGTGCCTCCTCCCGGACGAGTCGACCAGACCGCTGCGCTCGACAGAGCCGCTGACTCTTGAGCACCACCACCGCGCGACCCCGCTGCCCAGGTGGTCGTTCCACAGCTGCGTGGACGCCCGTCGCCGCCGTTGGCACTATCCGGAGCTAGGAGACGGTGCGGTCGATGTCATTGACATCTATGCCAAGCACAACCACGGAGGCTATGGCGCGAGCCCAGTTGCTACTGAGGTTTCCACCCGCGGCCGAGCGGATGGATGAATGGCGTGCCACCATCCAGAGCCTGCTCAGTTTCGCCGAAGCTGGGGGCTCACGACGAGCTGGCCCACCATGACCTCCTCAAGCGACAACAACCGCCCGTACTACTGGCCAAACGGAGGAGGCCGTCCCCATGGTGCAGTCCCCACCACGGCAGTCGACGCGGGCGCACCTGAATCAAGACCCCGACGAAGTCTCGATGGCCTCTTCTGACCCTCAAGCACGTCTAGGCCAACGTCGAGCCCCGGAGGATCAACGAAGGGGAGACGCGCGCGTCGTCATAGATCGGCGCCGCGACGAATTCCACCAGACCGACGGGTGCGACGGGTGCGACGGCCTCAACGCCGGCGAGCCTGCGCTCGGTGTTGGCGGCTGCTTACCTTTCGAGGTCGGCTACCCTGCCTTCACTCGAGTGTTGCGGCAAGTCTGTTGGCCGTCCGTTTGCACGTTCAAGCCAGAGATACCCGAGAAGTACGATAGGAGGCTGAACCCGGCAGTGTTCCTGAGCATCTACACCATCGTTGTTCAAGCTGCCAGGGGAAGAGATGAGAAGGTGTTCGCCAACTACTTCCCATTGGCCCTCAAGTCCAACGTGAGGTCTTGGCTGATGCACCTGCCAGAGAACTCCATCTCGTCTTGGGCGGACCTGTGCCACGAGTTCATCGGTGCCTTCGCCGGTGGCCACCAAGAGCCCGGCAGGCCTAGGGACCTGCAACTTCTCCAACAGAAGGACGGAGAAACTCTCCGTAAGTGTTTACAGAGAATCAATAAAGTTCATAGGAATATTCCAAATATCCATCCGGCAGCCGTTATAGTAGCCTTCCAGTCCAATGTGCGCAACCATCACATTCGTTTTAAGATGAATGTACGGTTGCCCAAGACTGTGAAGGAGCTATACACACTGGTGGATAAGTGTGCTCGGATGGAGGAAGGAAGTTGCCCGGAGAGGAGGATTGCATCAATGTTGATTCAGAGGATGAAGATGAATCAACCAGTTAGAGAAAGGGCAATAAGCGCAGTAAGAAGCCAAGAGATAAAGCAGTGATGATTGTAGAAGGTTCGGGCACACCTAGTACCGGCAAGAAGGCTAAGGCTGAGGCCCCCGGCAAGGAAGTTCCTGCTTGCATGGCATGCCGAGAAGCTGATGCTGCTGAGAAGGCTGGGAAAGGTGATGGCCCATACTGCAAGATCCACCGGACCAAGGGCCATGATCTTTAGGAATGTTACCAAGTTGAGCAGCTTGTCAAGAAACAGAGAGCTGAATATGATCAGCGTGACAAAGAAAAAGGTCAGAATGCCACTGGCGGAAAGGGCCAAGGCGGTGAAGCAAATCGCCCCGGCGAGCCCTTTCCGAACCAAGGAAAACCCGCCAGGGGTCAAGAGAAGGAAGTCTGTGATGATGGGAGTGATGAAGGGAATGAAGAGGAAACCAGTGAGCAGGAATTTCAGAAGGCCACTGACGCCCTATGCGTAGATGGGGGTGCATCTTTGCACGCCTACCATCGTCAGCTCAAGCGATGGGCACGAGAGATCAATGTCGTGGAGCCAGCGCCGGAGGCCCGGAAACCGCTCAAATGGCCCCGAACGCCAATCATCTTTGATGAGGAGGATCACCCTGGCCGCACCACCGCGGTAGGTTGCTTGCCATTGTTGGTCTCCCCGACAATTCACAACCTTAAGGTCACAAAGATGTTAGTGGATGGTGGGGCCGCGTTGAATCTGATTTCCCCAGCAGTCATCAGAAAGCTTCTGATAGGAGAAGAAGAGTTAGAGGTTACCGGCACGTTTCAAGGAGTTAACCCTGGTAGGAGCCATCCTAAAGGGAAGATTACGTTGCCGGTGACGTTTGGGGGAGATCTAATCTACCAGACAAAGAAGGTTGTGTTTGATGTGGTTGATCTTCCCCTACCGTACAATGGGATTCTTGGACGCCTGGCCCTGGCCAAGTTCATGGCAGCATCCCACTATGCTTATAACACTCTGAAGATGCCTGGGCTACTAGGAGTCATCACTATCCCATCGGATGACAAGGATGCAACTATCTGCGTGGACAAGATGTACTGGGATGCAGTCGCAGAGAGGCTGCGGCGGCAACAGCTCCCGCCAAGGAAAGCAAAGGGATTGTAGGACCTCCAGTAAGGAGTCTGGGAAGCGTGCCCTCTCCGAGTGCACGGCCCCCGTTGACGACGTGCCGGAGTGTTCCAACAACAAGAGATCCAAGGTTGCTGCACCCCAAGTGAAGAAGGTCCGGGCAGGGCTGGCTGGCGTTGATGGTACTTTCACTATCAGCGCCACCCTTGATGACAAATAGGAAAGTGCGCTCGTTGCCTTCCTACGGGCGAATATCGATGTGTTTGCCTGGCAACCATCTAATATCCCCGGTGTTCCCAGTGAGGTAACCGAGCACCATCTTGCTGTCTGCCCACACGCCCGACCTGTCAAGCAGAAAGTCCAAAAGCGGGCCTTGGAAAGGCAGCAGTTCATTGCCGAGGAAATCAAGAAATTGGAGGCAGCTGGTTTGGTCAGAGGGGTACTGCATCCAACATGGTTAGCAAATCCAGTGGTAGTATGGAAGGCTAATGGGAAATGGAGGCTTTGCATTGATTTCACAGATCTCAACAAGGCTTGCCCGAAGGACCCATTTCCCTTCCCGCGTATCGACCAGATTGTGAATTCCACCTCAGGGTGTGATTTTCTCTCCTTCTTGGACGCGTATTCCAGATATCACCAGATCTTCATGTCCAAAGAAGATGAAGAGAATACATCGTTCATCACCCCATGTGGTACGTACTGCTTTGTCCGCATGCCATTTGGACTAAAGAATGCCGGGTCCACTTTTGCAAGGGCAGTTCAGATTGTTTTTGAGCCACAGTTACACAGAAACATAGAAGCTTATATGGATGATATCATGGTCAAAACAAAGGATAAGACCGATCTTATCGAGGATTTGGAGGAGACAATTGCTAATCTGCGCAAGATCAACTTGAAGCTTAATCCGGAGAAGTGTGTGTTTGGAGTCCCCTCAGGCAAGCTGCTTGGTTTCTTCGTGTCCCATCGGGGGATCGAAGCTAACCCCGACAAGATCAAAGCCATCGAGCAAATCAAAGCACCAAGGACAGTTAAGGATGTGAGGCGCTTGACAGGATGCTTTGCCGCGCTAAGTAGATTTATTTCCAAGTCCGCCGAGCGTACCCTGTCGTTCTTCAAAATTTTGAAGAAAGCAGGGCCTATGAAGTGGACCCCAGAAGCAGATGCAGCTCTGCAGGAGTTGAAAACCTACCTGTCATTTGTGCCTACCATGGTTGCACCCAAACCCCAAGAGTCGTTGTTGCTATACTTGGCGGCAACCAACCAAGTGGTCAGTGTGGCCTTGGTAGCACAGCAAGAAGTGGATGAGGCACAAAGTGGACAGATAACGGCAGAGTCAGAAAAGGATCAGAACAGCAGTGAGCATGGCAACGAAAGCAACCCCAAGGACGTGGCAAGGGAGAAAGTAGTGCAATGCCTAGTGTACTTCGCCAGCTCCTTATTACAGGGGGCTAGATCAAGGTACTCTGGCATGCAAAAGTTGATCTTTGGTCTCATTATGGCCTCAAGGAAATTGTGCCACTACTTCCAAGCCTATGAGATCACGGTTGTTACTCGTTTCCCATCGCAAAGGATACCCCGAAACCCTGAGGCTACCGGCAGAATAGTGGAGTGGGATTTGGAGTTATCCAGCTTTGGTTTGAAGTTTGAGAGCACATCGACCATTCAAAGCAGGGCGCTGGCAGAGTTTATTGCAGAATGGACGCCAACCCCTGATGAGGAAGTGACAGAGACAACTATCCCCAGCAAGGAATCACCCCAAGAATGGATTATGTATTTTGATGGTGCTTTTTTCCTACATGGTGCGAAATTTGGCGTGCTTCTTGTTGCCCCTCCGGGAGCACTTGAAGTATGTCGTCCAAATGCACTTTGCCCGGGAAGAAGCCACCAACAATACAACTGAGTATGAAGGGCTCCTTGCTGGGCTCAGAATTGCAGCGGAATTGGGAATCAAGAAGCTGATCATATGAGGAGATTCGCCGCTTGTGTTGAGAAAGTCAACAAAGATTATCAAAGCCCATTGATGGAAGCATATGTCGAGGAAGTGAGGAGATTGGAGGAGCACTTTGACGGGTTGCAAGTAGAGCACGTACCCCGTGCGAAAAACAGCATAGCTGATCACCCGTCAAAGTGTGCTGCGCTGAAGCTTCGTGTGGAACCAGGAAGCTTTGTTCTCCGTGTCTATCAACCCTCCGTACATCAACCACAATGGCCCGGAAAAGGAGGAAGTTGGACTAAGGTAAGCATCTCCCGGTCAAGCCGTCCACTCCCGGCAGAGATCCTGCCAGAAACAACTCCTCACAGCCAGCCGGACCACCCCCTCCTGCCGGGCCAATGGACCCTGCGAACGAGGTTGGTGCTCCCGCAGCAGAGGAGGTGCCGCTAGTCTGCGTTGCCAAGCCCCAGGCTCCAACTTGGGCAAGGCACATCGTCCGCTTCCTTCAAACCGGAGAACTTCTCGGCGACCAAGATGAAGCTGAGAAAGTAGGCCGGAGGGCCAGTATTTATCAGTTTGTCGATGACACTCTATACAGAAGGAGGCCCAACGGTGTGAAATTGAAGTGTGTTTGCCGGGAGGATGGAAAGGAACTTTTGGCTGAGATTCACAGAGGAATGTGCGACTCACATATTGGATCAAGGGCATTAGTTGGGAAAGCATTCCGGCAAGGATTTATTGGCCCACAACCCTCCAAGATGTGATCGAGCTCGTCACGACATGTGAAGCCTGCCAGTTCCATTCCAAGAGAACACACATGCCTGCCCAAGCCCTTCAGACAATCCCTTTATCATGGCCTTTTCCGGTCTGGGGGCTCGATATCCTCAGCCCTTTCCCTCGAGAAATCGGGGGCTTTGAATTCTTGTTCGTCGCCATCGACAAGTTTAAGAAGTGGCCGGAAGTGACTGCCGTGAGAAAGGTGACTGCTCAGTCAACTATCAAGTTCTTGAAAGAATTGGTGTGTCGTTTTGGAGTTATAGCAAGGATCATCACCGACAACGGCACCCAATTCACGAGCCACACCTTCATGCAATATGTTCGTACCCTCGGATGCAAGATCTCATTTGCCTTTGTGGCACACCCCGGAGCAATGGACAGGCTGAGAGGGTGAACACTGAAGTGCTACGTGGACTCAAGACAAGAACTTTCGATACGCTGCAGAAGCACGGCAGGCGGTGGATCGAGGAGCTGCCGGTAGTTCTATGGTCCATCAGAGCGACACCTAACCGAGCTACCGTGGAGACTCCCTTCTCCCTGGTCTACGAGGCAGAAGCAGTTATCCCCATGGAACTCATTTACGGGTCCCCTCGAGTTCTTGCCAACGATGAAGTCGCGCAGGATCAGCATCGGCGTGACGATGCTATGCTACTCGAGGAGAACCGTCTGCGAGCTACTCGCATCTTTGCGCTTCTGACAAAGCCCTAACGCCGCTATCACGACCCGCAGGCTTCATGCCCGGTGTTTTGAGGAAGGTGACCTTGTCCTTAGGCGCGTTCAGTCCGCCAAGGGTACAAACAAGCTATCACCAAAGTGGGAAGGCCCTTACCGGGTGGTACGAGTCACCAGACCCGGCGCAGTCCGTCTGGAGACCGGAGATGGCACTCAGTTGCAAAACTCATGGAATATTGAGCATCTCCGCAAGTACAACCCATAAGGCGCGGGGCTGCCGGGCACTGCCCGGCAGCCACCCTTTTGTACGGCCTTGCCTCAGCTGCATGTAACCCCTTGTACAAAGTCGGGGTGATGACTGAGGGAGTCCTAGATTAGGGGGTATCCGAACAGCCGGACTGTGTACAACGTCCGGACTATTGAAGCGTGAAGATACAAGACTCAAGACTTCGGCCCGTGTCCGGATGGGACTTTCCTTGGCGTGGAAGGTAAGCTTGGCGATTCGGATATTTTATTTCCTTCCTTGTAACCGACTCCATGTAAACCCTAGCCCTCTCCGGTGTGTATATAAACCGGAGAGGTTGGTCCTTAGAAGGCCGATCACAATTACAATCATACCATCATAGGCTAGCTCTTAGGGTTTAGCCTCTACGATCTCGTGGTACTCTACTCTTGTACTACCCATATCATCAATATTAATCAAGCAGGAAGTAGGGTTTTACCTCCATCGAGAGGGCCCGAACCTGGGTAAACATCTGTGTCCCTCGCTTCCTGTTACCATCAGCCTTGAAGCACAGATCGGGACCCCCTACCCGAGATCCGTCGGTTTTGACACCGACATTGGTGCTTTCATTGAGAGTTCCTCTGTGTCGTTGCTACCAGGATCGATGGCTCCTTCGATCATCATCGACGACGCTGTCCAGGGCGAGACTTTCCTTCCCAGGCAGATCTTCGTGTTCGGCGGCTTCGCACTGCGGGCCAACTCGCTTGGCCATCGGGAGCAGATCGACAGCTCGCCCCAGCCACCGTGTCGAGTTCGGAAACCTGAACTACACGGCGGATATCCGCGGAGACTTGATCTTTGATGGATTTGGGCCTATGCCAGGAGCACCGGACAGTCTCGACGAGCACGACTTAGACCTGCCATCGGACGAAGCCCGGGGTCTCGCCCCCGTAGTATCTCGGACCTAGATCCGGAGCAGCTGCGCTGCCCTAAGGGCGGAGGATGGACCCCTGTGTCGTGCCCTCATCGGCGGTGGAGCCGAACACAGGTCTTACCTCTGCGGTGGCCCGCGACTCCGAACCCCCGGATTAGTATCCGGACATTGGTTCCAGTCCGCACACTCCCGAGCCCGTCGGCCAAGGGTGGGGTCCGGTAATGGAGTTCACCGATGCGGATATCTTCCAGCACTCGCCTTTGGCGACATGCTGGACTCATTAAAGTCTCTCTCTTTGTCAGGAGGCTCTTCGCCGAACAATGTCCGGCCGAGTGGGAGGCGGGGCAGCGAAGGAATTCGTTGCCCACCCACCACCCACTTCATTGCCACGGTCGATGACTTAACCGAGGTCTTGAACCCGACGAAGACATCGACGGTATGGACTGACGATGCAGGAGAAGAACATGAAGCACCAACACCGGGCGGTGGACAACCACCTCTTCTTATGATATATATATGGTGGACACTCCAAAGGAAACAAATGGCGGCGAGGCAGCGGAGGATAAAACCTCGGGAAAAAAGCAAAGATTGGGCGCCCGTCGGCTCCACTCCAAGCCCCGCCACACCAATACCGGGCGGAGGCGAAAACAATCCGAATGGTGCGAAGAAGAATACAACCACGATCGGCACGCCTTGAGCAGGCAGAATAGGAGGATGAGCAGGTCAGCCCAGAAGAACAGGTGACGGACGAATACCCGGAGGAGGACAGCTACATGCCCCCCTCCGAAGATGAAATTAGCCTCGGCGACGACGAATTCGGCATGCCCGAGGATCCCGTAGAGCAGGAGCGCTTCAAGCGTCGGCTTATAGCCACTGCGAGGAGCCTGAAAAAGAAACAGCAACAACTCCAAGATGATCAAGATCTTCTCACAGATAGATGGACGGAAGTCCTGGCAGCCGAGGAATACGGACTCAAGCACCATACGGCTGACCGGCCACCTCGTGGCTGGGATAAAACAACATACCAGTCCGCATACCAGCCAACACCCCCACACCAACATACTACGGCCCGGGGCAACAAAACGGGGCAGCCGAGATCGATCTACGGATCGCGGGGGCGCGCCTCGGCACGCGACGAGGATCGTCACACTGGATACACCTTCAATAAGTCCGGCCGGGCCGAATATAGCCACCCAGAGCAATTCGACCTGCGTAGCCACATACATAGCCCGACATGTAGGCGCCGCGCACCCCCTCTGCTTCACTGACGAAGTAATGGATCATGAATTCCCAGAAGGGTTTAAACCCGTAAACATCGAATCCTACGATGGCACAACAGACCCCGCAGTATGGATCGAAGATTTTCTTCTCCACATTCACATGGCCCGCGGAGATGATCTGCACGCCATCAAATACCTTCCCCTTAAGCTCAAAGGACCAGCCCGGCACTGGCTAAACAGCCTGCCAGCAAATTCCATTGGCAGTTGGGAAAACCTGGAAGACGCATTCCTCGACAACTTCCAGGGCACATATGTGCGACCACCGACGCCCGGTGACTTGAGCCACATCACTCAACAGCAGGAGAGTCAGCCAGGAAATTCTGGACTCGATTCCTAACTAAAAAGAACCAAATAGTTGAATGTCCGGACGCCGAAGCCCTAGCGGCTTTCAAGCATAATATCCGTGAGAAGTGGCTCGCCCGACACCTCGGCCAGGAAAAACCCAAGTCCATGGCAGCTCTCACAACACTAATGACCCGCTTTTGCGCGGGCGAGAACAGTTGGTTGGCTCGCAGCAGCACTAAGTCACAGTCTGGCAATTCAGATGGCCGCGACAATAACGGCAAGCCACGACGTAACAGACATAAGCGACGGAACAACGGCGACAGTACTGAAGACAAGGCAATCAACGCCGGATTCAGTGATCCAAGCCCGGTCAACGGAAGAAGCCGTTCAAAAGAAATAATCAGGGACCGTCTAGTCTGAACCGCATATTGGAGCGCTCGTGCCAAATTCATGGCACCCCGGACAAGCCAGCCAACCACACCAATAGAGATTGCTGGGTGTTCAAACAGGCCGGCAAGATAAACACCGAAGACAAGGACAAGGGGCTGCACAAAGAACGATGACGAGGAGCCCCGACGTCCAACACGGGGACGAAGAAATCCCCCGTGTGAAAACGGTCAACATGATCTACGCCACGCATATCCCCAAGCGGGAGCAGGCGGGCACTAAGGGACGTCTATGCGATGGAGCCAGTCGCCCCCAAATTCAACCCATGGTCAGCTTGTCCGATCACCTTCGATCGTAGGGACCACCCTACTAGCATCCGTCACGGCGGCTCGGCCGCATTGGTCCTAGACCCAATCATTGACGGATTCCACCTCACGCGCGTCCTTATGGACGGTGGCAGCAGCCTGAACCTGCTTTACCAGGACACACGGTCATAAAATGGGCATTGACCCTTCAAGGATCAAGCCCACTAAAACAACCTTTAAAGGTGTAATTCCGGGAGTAGAGGCCCGCTGTACGGGCTCTATAACATTCGAAGTGGTCTTCGGATCTCCGGATAACTTCTGAAGCAAAGAGTTAATCTTCGATATCGTCCCCTTCCGCAGTGGTTACCATGCAATGCTCGGACGAACCGCATTCGCCAGATTCAATGCGGTACCACACTACGCATATCTCAAGCTCAAGATGCCAGGACCACGCGGGGTCATAATGGTGAACGGAAATATGGACCGCTCCCTACGAACATAAGAACATACTGCAGCCCTTGCGGCGGAAGTACAATCTGACCTTCTCCAACAAACCAACTTTGGCGACAACAACCCGAGCACGACCAAGAGAGTCCGGAGCACCCCGCAACAGGATCGTCAGGCACGCCAAGAGCGCGACTAGTTGTCCGGCCTCCGCTTAAACCCCATCAAAGCAGCATTCGTGCCACGTGCACACAATTACGCACTTAAAATACCATGGGCATAGGCGGAGGCGCATCAACGACTCAGTCAATAGTGTGGGTAACCACCAAATACTTTCATACTCTTTCCCTCCTACCTTTCAGGACACTGCGTTGGTGCAGCATCCTCAAAAGAGCCGAATTGCCGGACTTATAGGGAAGAGACATCCAAGGAGGCAACAGACGTTGTGCACAGAAGGAAACACCCGGCGGATCTCGGGTAGGGGGTCCCGAACTGTGCGTCTAGGCAGATGGTAACAGGAGACAAGGGACACGATGTTTTTACCCAGGTTCGGGCCCTCTCGATGGAGGTAATACCCTACTCCTGCTTGATTAATATTGATGATATGGGCAGTACAAGAGTAGATCTACCACGAGATCAAGGAGGCTAAACCCTAGAAGCTAGCCTATGGTATGATTGTTGTATATGTCTATCGACTAGCCTGGCCTTGGTTTATATAATGCACCAGAGGCCTAGGATAACAAGAGTCCTAGCCTAATACGCCGGTGGGGGAGGAGTCCTTGTCTTGATCGCCAAGTCTTGTGGAATCTTCCTTGTATGCGGCAGCTATCCGGACTGGCCCATGAGTATGCGGCCCTGGGGGTCCTCGGCCCAATCCCACTGATCGGGAGACGACGTGGTGAGTACCCCCTAGTCCAGGACACCGTCAGTAGCCCCCTGAACCGGTCATCAAGTTGGGGACGCTCCTCGATTCTTCCGAACTGTTCTTCATCTTCGGTCGTCGGTCTTGAAAACTGGTTCAACAAATCTTCTCATCTTCGATCTTGAGGATCGCCAAATGCATTCGACGAGTTTACACGTCGGGTATCCGAGGAGCCCTTTAAGTTTACGGCCTTTATCAATGCCTTGTTATTTTTATGCCACACCTCGGGTTTGAAGTTATTCCTGGAGACGGTGTCCTCAAGCGTCGAGCTCTAACGCCGGACTACATTCGAGGTATCTTTTGCAGCCGAGCACCAACGCCGGACCGCTTCCAGCTCTAACGCCGAATGTATCTCGAGCTCCAACGCCGGATCAGTATCCGAGCTCCAACGCCGGACTATGTATCCGAGCTCCAACACCGGACCATTCCGAGGTGTCGTAAATCACCTTGGTTCAAAGAAGTTTGAAGGAGTTTAGCCGAGCTTAATGCCGAAATGCCCTCTATGGAGCTGACCACTAGCGCCCGAGCTTTATGCCGGATCGCTTCGAGGTGGTGCACCACCTCGAATGTGGGCCAATTTTTGTCAACATTTTTTATTGGTGCAAATTATTCTCTACCGAGATACATAGCCAGTAGCCCTCAAGGTGGGTATCGGTCTAAAACCCGAGATGCGCATGAAGGATGACATAAGACTGCTGATCCTCAGAGTCAGCCGAGACTCGGGTTGATTTGCAAAATCGGTCTCGAGGATCAAGTCCTAACTTCGGCAGAATACTCCGGGACACAAAAAGCGGCGTGCTCGGTCCTCAAGACTCAGGTTGGGTGCGGCCGACCAACCCGAGGATCAAAATCTCCTCGGAAACTGTATTGCAATTAAAATTTTACGCATAGAACAGTGCAATACAAGAGCCCCGAGACGCTGGTCGGGTGGCAACACTGCATCGGGGACTGATGTGCCCCTTTAATATTTGTAAATAATAAGCCCGAAGCCCAGTAGCCCCCGAGCCTTAATGCGGGCACGGGTGGCCGAATTAAGGATCAATATCCGTAGTAAAATCACAAATCATGTGTGATGACTCAATGTATCCAAGTACTTTATGTCATTAATGCTCGGATTCGCATTGTACAAAACTTTGTTGATCGACCATCGCCTTCAACCTCCTCAGCCAGTAGCCGAGGAGTGTTTGTCCTACTTTATAAAGCCTTTATGAGGGCAAAGATTTACGACAAACAAGGCAATCTGGCCATATGGTTTTATAAAACAAAGGTACGCAGAGAGATATGTTATATTGCTGTTTAACATAGGAAATGTCTTCCAAAGAAAATAGTCCCGCTATCGGTTCCTTTCTTTGGGTTGTCATGCTAAGCAAGATCATGAAACCTCAGCTCTAATGGAAGAGCAAAATATTGAGGATTTAGTTTGGGAGGCCAGTTACTAGCCCCCGGTAGTGTTCAGCGACAGTCGAGGTCAAGCCATAAACACTTCGGCCAATGTTATGAACGGCCCGTCATTTAATATAGTCATCGGATCACTGACCAGTTTATACCTATTGTGAGGGTCAGTTTTCGGCTTTCTCCACTGAGGTGCTTGACCATGCGAGCTGGAAGCACAATCGCAGTGGTTCTCCCTTTGCACACCTAGCCGGACAAAGCAGAACGTAGGAGGCAAGCGCGGGAGCCGGGCAACCCAACTATTGACCGAAGACACAATTCGGAACTGATGCATATATAGCAATATCCGAGAATGTTTTTGCCGAATCTCTAAAGGTGTCCGGCATTGCACTGCGAGACTTGTGTTGAAAACACACAAATAGTTTAAAAGTGCCAAAAGCTTGGAAAACCAAAAAAACGTCAGTAAAAACATGACGTCCGAACAAGATCAAGTGTTCGGTGCCAATCCGAAAATTGGACTTTAGAGAAAAATAGGTGCTTCTGCCGTGCTTTAACATGACACATCCTATCTCAAAACTTCAAGCGGGTCAGCCTACGGCTTCAGTCTCCCGTCCCGAAGGCGGAGTACTTATCATTAGGCCAGTTTAGAAAACTAAACCCTAGCGGTTTTGAGAGAGAAATTAGGCTCCCCGGCTAGTGATCGCACACTTGTGTCGAAAAAAGGAGTGATAAATAATAAACACTTTGCAACGACTAAGAAGAAAAACACTTAGTATAAAACATCTTAAATAAACATAAGAGCCCCCAAGTGACTTGGGTAAAAGTTGACTATATAATGTAAGGTGACATGTAAAATGCCTTCTAGCCGGATTGTAGATCGTTTGTCGTAGCGGACCTTTTCGCTTCAACCTCTGGACCCCAATAGTCCGGAGTCTGTCCGAATACCCTCGCGGTTATAAAAACCGGGGCATGCGTGGAGACCAGGTGTAGGGGTCATTAGTGCTTTATCAGACAAGTGCCCAACTAGTTATGTTATATTACATGGTTAGTAAGAAACATCTTCCAGGAGAATAGTTCCGTTAGGGGTTCCTTTCTCAGGAGGCATGCCCTAAAGTGCATGTCCGGACTGCGAAAAAGAGCAGAAAAACATCTGGGGGCAGGTAAATGAATAGGTAAGAAATCATCTTTTAGTTCACCGACCGAGTATTCCCTTAAGAACGCTTAGCTTTCGGCTTCACCCGATCTGAGGTACACATCCGGCTGACCCGGCAAGAATAATCGCAGAGGTGCTCCCTTTACCACCTAGCCGAACAATCGGGAACGAGGGGTAAGCACAGGAGCCAGGCAACCCAGCTTGGCCAAAACTTAAGTCATATCGATGCATATAATGGTGAATAAAAGGTACATGCGGAAGTGTGACACATGTGTTGGGCATAAAGCCCGTATTAATAAGCTACATTAAAGAAGCCCCAGGTATAATGAGCGCGGGTAGCGCGTCAAGTGTGTGCGAACAAAGTTTGGACAAGGAAAATATTTACAAGCAATTTTTTCCAAAAAAGTATAATGCTTGGTCGAGCCGAACACAAGTTAAAAATTTAAAACTTTGAGCATGAAGGCAACTTAGCTGGTTAATGTGTTCGGTATTGACGACGCGGTCCAAGCTTGATGCGGGACAAGTTCCATCCCCCAAGCCGATCCCGAGGTGGCGGAGCAAAAGAGCTCGGCACTCCGAAGTGGTGACATAGCACGGTCAATGCAGGACAGCAGAGTGATGCCGAAGTCCCCTGCATGAGGTAATGAAGTGTTGGAAGCCCCCGCCCGTACCGAGGTGACGCTTAAAGGATATAGTCCTTTGGATCATTTTCTGTGCACAAAAAATAGTGCAGACCGGGATAATAGTAATAATAAGAATTAAAAAATGTTGCATAATAAATAATTTATGCAAAGCGAGTAATAAAAGAAATATGGCTGGCGTGAAGTCAATGTCGATGCAGTCGTCGGCGTAATGCAATAAAGGCATGGCAAGGCCTGAATTCACTGTGTCGGTTCGAGTTCGGATGCGGCGTTAAGCGGAATATGTACTGAAACTGACCGAACCATCATGCGACCGTCGATAATGCGGCCACCATTTGATAGACCTGTGTACATATGATGGACAAACCAGAGTAATAATTCCTTGGGAAAAATTAACCCAAACAAGCAAAAAGAAATATTAGGATTAATAGCACCCGGTTTATTTGTTGTAGCAATCCGAAGGAAGGTGATTCCCAAAATTGGGGCTCGATCCGCACACCCATTGCCTGGTCGGCTAGTGACGCCGAAGTGTCCGGAGTAGGTTGATAAAGAGATGGCGAAGCCCCCGGTCCAGCCGAGATGTCGAAGTAGGTGTGATGGACACCAGCTTGAAGAAGCAATAGTGCGGCCCTGCCGATGCGAGTCGTGTGGCGTGGTCGATCTTGGCTTGATGAAGCGACCGTGCGGCAATGCGGTATGCCCGCTCCGTGTAATCCGTGGGGCGGCGATGTTGGTGATGATATATCCTTCGCGATGCGGACTCTTGTTCGGCTTGCCGAGATGATGATCCGAAGAAGTTGAGCTCGGCTCAACAAAGTGACGACGTGTCTAGCGCAGGTCGGCAGCCGTGGAGCAATATTGCCGGACTGGTTTGACACCAGCATGATGTTGAAGATCATGTTCAAAAGATTTTAAAGTTAGTGGGATGTGTTCGGAAACAAAACACAACACCCCATACAAAACTTCCTTCAAAAAGGATGTCCGAAATCCCGTTCATAAAAAAGACGAACTCGGGTCGGATTCGTTTTCGTGCAGAAAACAGATCCGAAAAGTGATGCACTAATCGGAAGGTTCCCGGAGTTTGGACGGTCGGATCGAGCTGAAATTTTGAGGGGTGGTAGATATATGAATTCCGCAGCCGATCAATGGTTGGATCTTCCAAAGGAAGTCCGAGCTAGAATCTGTACACCACGCCCTAAACTCGTCCGGATTCTCGTCCAGATTCAATGCGGCTCCGGTATATCGGAGATTGCCAGAGATTCCTCCATCGGAACTCGAGGAAATTTTCCAGGGTTGTTGTAGACTCAATTCCGCACAATTCCACCAAAGCAATCGCTAAAACGACACTTGAGGAGGCGGTGGCGGCGGACACAAGTCCGCTGTCCAAAAAAAAAACAGTACGGTCGCCCGAGGGCAATGTTGACGTTGAGCCCCCGGGCTCCCTGGATGATTCCTCCACGATCTTGACAGAGATCGGAGTTGATGTTGATGATGGCCCTCATCCGAACACGACGATCGGAGGTAGGGCGCAGTCCTTGGTCGAACCAAGGTGACCAGGCGAACCGGTGACGAAGATGTCAAGTCGTGATTGATCTGCAGCGAGCCATCAACCTTTTCTTTGAACACACAGCGGAACTCTCAATGAAAGCACCAATGTCGGTGTCCAAACCGGCGGATCTCGGTAGGGGGTCCCGAACTGTGCGTCTAGGCGGATGGTAACAGGAGACAAGGGACACGATGTTTTTACCTGTGTTCGGGCCCTCTCGATGGAGGTAATACCCTACTCCTGCTTGATTAATATTGATGATATGTGTAGTACAATAGTAGATCTACCACGAGATCAAGGAGGCTAAACCCTAGAAGCTAGCCTATGGTATGATTGTTGTATATGTTTATCGACTAGCCTGGCCTTGGTTTATATAATGCACCAGAGGCCTAGGATAACAAGAGTCCTAACTGAATACGCCGGTGGGGAGGAGTCCTTGTCTTGATCGCGAAGTCTTGTGGAATCTTCCTTGTCGCGGCAACTATCTGGGTAGCCCATGAGTATGCGGCCCTGGGGGTCCTCGGCCCAATCCCACTGATCGGGAGACGATGTGGTGAGTACCCCCTAGTCCAGGACACCGTCACCCACCATGGCCCCTCCGCACTCCGCTTGTTGGCCGCGTACAATCTTCGGCTTCACGCAGAAGATTTGCAGCCACAGGCCGAAGTGTGGCCGTTTGCGGTGGAATCCCTCGCACACGACGATGAACCCGAGATGTTGAGGATGAAATTCGGGGCTAGATCATGGAAATCTAGCCCATAGTAGAACATGAGCCCGTGGACGGCGAAGGGATGGGTGGAAATCCCACCAAGGACGAAGTGGGCGACGAACACGACTCTCGTGGGGTCACAGGTCGGGATGACCTGCCTGACGTCTGGTAGCAGTGCGCTATGCTCTGCTGACCAAGTATCCGGCCGCCCGAAGATCTGTGATGTGCTTCTCCTCGACGGTGGAAGCCACCCACTTTCCTCCTGCTCCGGACATGTCTAGCTGTGCGAAGGAGACTTGGGCTTGGGCGCTGGAGCTCGAGGGGGCAAGAATGGGCAGAGAAGGAACAAGGCATGGGTAAAAATGAGGAAATCCTATCCCTTTATACAGGCGATGAAAGCGGTGCGCCTCCCCACTTGCCCGTTGAGAATCGCTTGCTTCCCAAGCGCCACGATTAATGATGTGGTGGGACTACCCGTACCCGTATTGATGAGAATCCCGTGATAAGGGGGCACGATCTCTGCTTTGACAAGACGTGTCAAGGAAACTGCCTCGCAATATGCGCTGTGGCTGGTTGTGGGAAGAAGGTTCGAATACTGACCCGACCGTAATGACACGTCGCATTGCTTGAAAAGTTGTCAGCAGATTCCATTTGCGAAACATCATTCTCTCTACGGTGGCATACGAAGATCATCTTGTGGATCCGGACACGGTTTGAGTGTTCGATAATTACCTTGGAGTATTCGGAGGAGGAACCCGCTCTGCAATGCCGAAGACAAGACTGCGCGCCAGACTCATCGTCATTGAAGCCTGGTTCAGAGACTCTTGAGGAGTCTGGATTAGGGGTATCCGGACAGCCGGACTGTGTACAACGTCCGGACTATTGAAGCGTGAAGATACAAGACTCGGGACTTGGCCCGTGTCCGGATGGGACTTTCCTTGGCGTGGAAGGCAAGCTTGGTGATCCGGATATTATATTTCCTTCCTTGTAACTGACTCCATGTAAACCCTAGCCCTCTCCGGTGTCTATATAAACCAGAGAGGTTGGTCCTTAGAAGGCCGATCACAATTACAATAATACCATCATAGGCTAGCTCTTAGGGTTTAGCCTCTACGATCTCGTGGTAGATCTACTCTTGTACTACCCATATCATCAATATTAATCAAGCAGGAAGTAGGGTTTTACCTCCATCGAGAGGGCCCGAACCTGGGTAAACATCTGTGTCCCTCGCTTCCTGTTACCATCAGCCTTGACGCACAGATCGGGACCCCCTACCCGAGATCCGCCGGTTTTGACACCGACAATGACCCCGTGTAAGAGAAAATAAAGAAGTGTTGTAGGGGGGCCCCCAACTAAAATTGCATGCATGCATGAGCACATCAAGATCACTGCATATGCATTTTCATATGCATATAGGTAAGATTGCATCCTGCAATCATTCTCATCTACATGGAGTTGCAGGTTCCTGCCGTGAACTTGGCTTCGATGAAGAACGAGAAGATTGCACGGCACAGCGATCCTCGGCAAGCCAAACAGGTAAGTTTTACCTCTTGCCCATTAGTATCTGTAAAGCTATAACTTTGCATGAGAAAACCTCGCCTCTCTTTTGAAACTTAGGTGCTCCCATCCATGACTCGAACGTTGCTTCGGTCAGGATGGTCATGATAACCTTTGGTAAAAAAAAAGAGCTGAGAGGCTGGCCCTACATGCATTCCCCGGCGGGGCAGATTCTCCGACAGACAAGGAGGGTGCGTGTAGGATATCCCGCCAGGAAAAACTCGTTTATTTACATTAAAGAGGCATTCCACCTCTGCATGGACATACACATGTAGGTTCATCTTTTTTATTCATATGCTAATACAAGTACAAGCATTACAGAACACAAAGATGGACTCGGTTGATTACATTATTCAAATTAAAATTTGGCGATCGCCTACAAATTTAAGAATGAAAAAAAGATAAGTGCCCCGTGATCCCCACTTTTCGTTTTCCCTCATTCAGGCACTGCGGTGGAAGGAGGAAAAGACGAGAAAAGGAGCACCCAAGCAGGAGCCCACCCCGGTCTCGTCAGGGCCCGTCGGACACGGCCTGACAAGACCGGGAGTGGCGAGGCTGCAAAGGAGGAGTGCGGGGGACGGGGCTGCGCCTTCTGGTCGCCACCTCTAGAGCCAAATAGAAGCCCCGGCTTGAGCGCCGGTGGATTCATCCACCAAAGCTCAGCTGGAAGACTGATGGAGGCGAGGAGAAGGCACAAAGAGAACATCCCTCCCTAGCTATCACCCGAAGAGGTTGCTGATGATGATGCTGGGGAGGGAGGGAAAGAGCGGAAAGACGAGGCGGCATGTCGACAGTCGGAGGCGAAGGCATCCACGCCATCGTACTCCGACCTGACCCCTGCCACCCGCCTTCTCCGTCTTCACTCGTTTTCTGCTCACCACCGCTGCTCACGGAAAGCGCCAAGACTCCGGTCCGACGCCTCCGGCAGAGAAACAACAAGCAGTCGGGGCAACTGGAGGGCCTGAGACGCGCCGCTCCCCTCCTTGGTGGGCAGGAAGGCGCGCCTCTCGTGGACAACAGCCCCAAGATCACCGAGACGAGGGATGTTGGGATTACCAATGATCTCCAGCCCCGCCTCCCTGCCGAGCCTCGAAGAGATCAAGAGATTCACCACGCCAAGGACCAGGCTCACTCCCCGAGCGTCAGCACCAGCATGAGGCGACAATAACCCCAAGCAAGAGCCCGGGGCCTGGCCCCAGGCTCTTCTCTTCGACATCGCCAGTATAAACAGAGAACATGGGAAGAAGAGGGGCAATGCAAAGATGGATGATTCTGCCCTCCTCCGCCCCTCCCTTTTATAGGTCGGGCGGGAGAGGGCAGCTACTCCACCAACGGATGACCACCGCCCTCCTCCGCCAATTCAATGTGGGCGGGCCCTCTCCAAGATGCTATCCCGCATCATGCGCCTCCGTTACCTACCCCGCGCGATGCATGCACCATACGTGGCCAAAGATAAGAGCGCACAGTGGGAAGAGTAAATTGGCAGTTTCTACCCCATGCGTTAAAGTCATTCACAGGCCATCACTAGAGTGGCCCCACCACTATTGGATTTACGCCACGCGTGGGAGAACTAGAAACTGGCCCAAAATGAAGGCTAATGAAGCAGCGATGGAAACCTCAAGGGGCCAACCCCTTCAGCCACCCTGCCTGTGCACTTATTAGGCCCTACCCCGACGGCGCTCGACAGCGCGTTCGGGGCAGGCCCGGGGGCTTCTGTCGGTGCAATAGACCCTGCCATTGCCCAGACTGTGCACAGGTACAAGAACAAGATTGAAGCACCAGCTTGAGTTAGAGATGATATGTTGGGTGAAGAAATGGATCACACCAAAACTTTGACTGAAAATCTTCAGAGACTTCAGTCGAAGTTTGATAACCTTCAGAGTCATCATAACACTCTCTTATCTGATCATGAGAAGCTTTCTTATGAATTTCTTCAAAGAAAGCAAGATCTTGAGAAGCTAAGGGTGAGTTATGAAGATCTTCAGAAGGAGCGAGATTCATTACTAGCTCAACACAACAGCGCTGCTCAGGAAGAATTCATCCCACCATGTTTGAAGTGCATTGAACGTGAATCTGCTAATTCTTCACCTGAAAGTTCAAATGCTTCTATTGCTGCAAATTCTTCACCTGTCTCTGCTATCACTAATTCCTCATCTGAGGATGCTGCAAGTATCACTGACAATGCATGGCTGAAGGAATTGTATGTGACAGGCATGTACAAAAGCCTCAAATGGCATCAGTCACTTTGTGATGTGCTTAAAAAGCATATCCTCAACAGGAACCCTAGGAAAGAGGGTATTGCCTTCGAGAGGAAACTCAATGCTGATGGCACATCTTGGAAGCCCGAGCAGTATCCCAAAACCTCATGGGTTGCTGCAAAGGGACCTCCAGTAGATCCATCTACTTTATATGGCTTTACATGTGAATCTTCATATTCTTCTGATGAGTAAATTGACTCCAACTATAAGCTGTTCAAAACTTAGAATGGTGAAGTATTTGCTAGATATGTCGGCACTAACTGCAGGAACGGTCCCCCTATGAAGAAAATCTGGGTTCCCAAAAGGTGCCTTGAAAGTCTTCAGGTGAATGTCATCATGACACCACTTGTGAAGAATAGGAACCCCAGATCAAATTCTTCATATGGACCAAAGTCTTCATATGGATCCAAGTCCTCATATGGACCACATTCCTCACGTGGATCAAATTACTCATATGGATCAAAGTCCTCATATGAACATCATCGTGCTAACACTTCTATTTCACAGGGAAGATCTAAGGGATGTGAATATGTGCATTATTATTCAAATCATTATGTTCATAAGTCCTCGAAGAATTTCTCTGCTTATTCATATGCTTACCCTAACCCCTCTTCTGTGAAACGAAGTGGATTGGCATCTATGCCACCTTTCTCTTATGGTGCTCGCAGAATGGTGAACTCTTTGCCACCCCTCCCGATGTGGGTGGTGAATAAAAAGAATTAATCTCTTATGTAGGGTCAGGTCTCCAGACGAACCTAAACATCTGAAAAATTTGCTGGAGACCTGAATATGCTTGAAAGGATGCAAGCTAATCATGAAGAAATGAATTTTCATTTCTCACGTCCTCGTATTGTTTAACTGTTCTATCTCGTGATTAAATTGATCTGATGAATTTGATGTCATATTCTTCACTGATGAAGTATATGAGTTTGTAAGATGCACTAATTCATCTGCAGGATGATCAACCAAAAGCTACTTAGTGGGTCCTCGACAGTGGATGTACAAATCACATGACTGGTGGTAGGAACTTATTGATGGAAACTGCTTTATCTCCATCACATCTGAAGCATATCACCTACGCTGACAAAGGCAAAAGCAAGGTATTGGGTCTAGGTAAGGTTGCGATCTCAAAGGATTGACACATGGACAAAGTCATGCTCGTCGAGTCCTTAGGTTTCAACCACATGTCTGTCTCAATGCTTTGTGATCTTGATATGGTTGTTGTCTTTGGCAAGTATCGTTGTGTTGTGATCATGGAAGCTGACCATTCCAAAGTCTTCGAAGGCTTTAGGAGAGGAGATCTGTATATTGTTGATTTCTCTATAGGACCACAACCTGCTACATGTCTACTTGCAAAAGCTTCGGAAGGCTGGCTATGGCATAGACGACTTGGTCATGCTGGCATGAGGAACTTGCACACTCTCACGAAGAAGAAGCATGTCATTGGCATCGTGGATGTCAAATTCCTCAAGGATCACCTATGCGGAGCCTGTGAGGCTGGAAAAATGACCAAGGCCAAGCATCCCTCAAAGTCTATCATCTCTTTGGCCCCAATCATTATTCCTCATTCACAAATGAAGCATCCTTATATGGCTTTGTTATTGTTGATGACTATTCTCGCTATACATGGGTACATATCGTCACTTACAAACCTGAAGTGCAGGAAGTCTTCAAACAATTTTCCTTAAGGGCTTGAACCAACTTTGGGGTGAAGATCAAGCACATCAGAAGTGACAATGGGACCGAGTTGAAGAACATTGGTCTTGATGACTATCTTGATGAACTTGGTATTACTCATGAGTTATCTGCTCCTTACACTCCTCAGCAGAATGGCGTCGTGGAGCACAAGAACATGACTCTTGTTGAGATGGCTTGCATTATGCTTGACGAATACAAGACGCCTCGTCACTTTTGGATTGAGGCAATTGATACTGCGTGCCACATCATCAAAAGGGTATATCTTCACAAATTCTTCAAAAATACCTCATATGAACTCCTCATGGACAAGAAACTCAATGTCAGTTATTTCAAAGTCTTCGATGCTAAATGTTGGATTAGAGATCCTCATCACAATTCTAAATTTGCACCGAAAGTACATGAAGGTTTATGCTTGGTTAAAGAAAGGACTCGCACACCTACAGAGTCTTCAACTCCTTTCACCAAAAGGTTGTTGAAATTGTACATGTGCGGTTCGATGAAACTAATGGCTCGCAAAGGGAGCACCTACCTCCTATGCTAGATGAAAATTCACCTGGGGAAACTATCAAGTTCAAGGCTACTGAGGATGTCATTCCCTCTTGAAGAATCTGTTGAAGAAGTCATTCCAGAACGTGAAGAACAACAAGCTGGCGCACCTGAATAAAATGGCTCTAAAGAAAATGTTGAGCCAACTCAACGTCGCCAACCCACTCATCCTCGCGTTGCAAATGAAGGGCAGATCGAGAAAATCATCAGTGACATCAATACACCAGGTCCCCTCACATGCTCAAAGGCTTCACATTTGTCTAACTTTTGTGGTCACTTTGCTTTCATCTCTATTATAGAGCCCACTAAGGTAGATGAGGCATTTCTGGAGCCTGAGTGGATTCAAGCCATGCAAGAGGAATTACATCAGTTCGAGCTCAACAATGTGTGGGAACTTGTCAAGCAACCAAACCCATGCAAGCATAATATCATCGGCACCAAATGGATCTACCGCAACAAGCAAGATGAAAATGGCCTTGTGGTGAGGAATAAGGCACGGCTTGTAGCTCAAGGCTACACACAGGATGAAGGAATTGATTTCGATGAAACTTTGCACTGTTGCTAGACTTGAGGCTATTCGCATATTACTTGCTTATGCTAACCATCATAATATCATCTTACATCAAATGGATGTGAAAACTGCATTCCTCAATGGTAAGCTTGAGGAAGAAGTATATGTTGCTCAACCCCCAGGTTTTGAAGATCCAAAGCATCCTGACAAAGTCCTCAGACTCAATAAGGCCCTCTATGGCCTCAAGCAGGCCCCTCGGGCGTGGTATGATACCTTGAAGGAATTCCTCATGAAGAAAGGCTTCAAACCTGGTTCACTTGACCCAACTCTGTTCACTAAAACCTATGATGATGAATTATTCTGTGCCAAATATATGTTGATGATATCATCTTTGGCTGTACTGACCAACGTTAAAGTGATGAATTTGCCTATATGATGAGTGAAGAATATCAAATGTCTATGATGGGAGAATTGAAATTATTCTTAGGTCTTCAAATACGTCAACAGTGAAACGACATCTTCATATCTCAGGAGAAATACCTCAAGGATGTATTGAGGAAATTCGGCATGCAAGATTGCAAAGGCGTCAAAATCCCTATGCCCACAAATGGCCATCTATGCACTGATGAAAATGGTATTGACTTCGATCAAAAGGCATACCGCTCCATGATTGGCTCTTTATTGTATTTATGTGCATCTAGGCTAGATATTATGCTTAGTGTTTGCATGTGTGCCCTCTTTCAAGCTACACCGAAGGAATCACACCATAAGGCTGTGAAGCATATTCTTCAATATCTAGCTCACACTCCAACACTTGGATTATGGTATCCCAAGGGCTCGGCTTTTGACCTCATTGGATATTCAGACTCTGACTATGCTGGTGACCATGTGGACCGCAAGTCAACATCAGGCACATGCCATTTCCTCGGACGATCCTTGGTATGTTGGTCCTCCAAGAAACTAAACTGCGTATCACTTTCTACTTCTGAAGCTGAGTACATTGTTCCTGGTTCGTGCTGTGCTCAATTGCTATGGATGAAGCAAACCCTCAAGGACTACAACATCAATGTGAAGAATGTGCCTCTCTACTGTGACAATGAGAGTGCCATCAAGATTGCTCATAACCCAGTTCAGCACTCGAAGACAAAGCACATTCAGATTCATTATCATTTTCTTCGTGATCATGTGTTGAAGGGCGACATCTCTATCGAGCACATGAAGACTGAAGAACAGCTAGCCGATATCTTCACAAAGCCCTTGGATGAGAAGAGATTTAGCAAGTTGCGGTGTGAGCTAAATATCTTAGAATCTTCGAATGTCCTTTGAAAAAGACACACATCCTAACACTTAAGCAAAATTGATGACTTAGATGTGCAACACACGAAGTAACGTTTTCTTCAATCAATGAAGACTAACCCTCTAAGTGTGAAGAAATTAACGAAGAATTTGATTCTCATAGCCATACGACAATTGTACGCGGTGTCTGAAATCATCATTCTTATACGGTGGGTCACGCCACCAACAAAGTTGAAAAATTTTCAATTTAAGTTTTTCTTCAGTTTTGAATCTCCTCAGTTGTTCAAATTCTTCAACTTTGCATAGTCTTCACTCTTTCCGTCATTGTAATTCATTGACTATATATATATATATATATATATATATATATATGAGTTTTAATCCTCTACAACATTCACTTATTGCTAAATCTTCAAGTTGCCTTTTCTACTAAGTGAATGTGATCGGACCCTTCCCCCTCTATGCTAAACTCAACCCAAATTCTTCATGTGCGTTCTATTTGAAACCCGTTCAAAATCTTCATTATGTCCTTGTCAGCTGAAGAATTTCCGGAGGAACCATTAAAACATTCTTATCTGAATTTTCGGCTTTTGCCGCCTAAACCGTTCCACATCCCACAATAGGATTTATCTATTCACCCATGATCCCACACGATCACCACCGCTCTGTACATGGGTGACACATGTCGCTAGGATGAGAAGATTCAGGGGCACGTTCGTCCATTTTCGTCGGGCGAGAGGTTTTCACCTCGGCTATATATACCCCTCACCCTCCTCAGACTACATTTACCTAGCTCGACCTCACTTCCCCTCGCTCGCGCTAGCGCCAGCGCTACTTCCAACATCGCCGATGAGGAAGAGATTCACTTCCTCGACCTCGTCGCCGGCGTACTCGCGCCGGTCGTGGATTTCTTTTCTCTGCCGCCGTCGTAGTTGTCTTCCTCTTCCAAGTTAGGGCGTGGAAGATCTGGACTGACGAACTTCCAATCTACTACTCCTCGTTCGTCGTGTTCTTCGTCAAGGGTAATTAATAGTTACTTTTACTGCCCTTGTTGATTCTGATGATTTCTACAAAATCTTCAAAAGGTGTTTATTCTTCAACTTCCACACTTTAAACACCTCACACAAGCATCTATTCTTGATCTATTTCTCTAAGCAACATTTTTCTCTAAGATTCCTCAATTGTGTGGATTTTCAATCTATACAACTCTAGAACCTAAGTCAAACAACGCTTAGTGTTGGGGATATGACTATTGGATATGACCCGCCCAGGAGGGGCCGGGTTATCTCAATGGCGGTTCATCTAAACAGAGCCCATGAGTATGTCGAAGATGGCAGTTCAGGAAGCAGGCTTGTTAAAGGGCCCAAACCCGAAGGCGGCTTAAGGCCCGTAAGTGTAAACCGCCATGTATATGTAACTTGTATTGTAAGGCATGTAAGATAAGTCACCGAGCCGGACACATTTGTATGAGCCGGCCGGGACTCTGTAGGCCGCAGGGCGTCAACCCATGTATATAAGGGGATGACCCGGCAGCGGTTTAGGGCAAGAAACAACAGATCGAAAGCCAGGCAAAGCGTATTCGCTCCGTGGTAATCGAAACCCTAGCAATACCACCTCAAACTGGATTAGGCCTTTACCTTCACCGCAAGGGGCCGAACCAATATAAACTCCTCGTTTCCTTTGTCCCGTTTAACCCCTTTAAGCTAACCTCGTTGCCATGGCTCCACAACTAAGTCCTTTCACTAGGACATCTGCCGTGACAACTCCACGATAGTTGGCGCCCACTGTGGGGCTCGCGCATGGTGGTTTTGAGTTCTTGAAGGGAAGCTTCAAGGGGATCAAGGGATACGCTGTTGACCGGATGACCAAGAGTCATCGCGGCAGACTCTACATTGATGATGCAGGCTGGGGCCCCGAGGCCGACTCAATTGAGTACGGGTACCGGGTCCCCTTTGGCGGAATCCACGTCTTCATCGGCAAGATCGGCGAACCGGGTCCTGAGCCGGACATCTGCACCGACATCATCGAGACGGCTCAGTGTGCACGACCCGCCCGAGTTCAACCCGCCGTGAAGCGTGCCTTTATTGGGTTCATTCATGGGCTGAATTGGAAGGCTTTGTATCTGGCGGTGAGACAGCCATCTACTCTGATAATGAGTCGTCCAGGGGTGAGACCGACTCAATGTATCAACTACAAGATGGACGGCTTGGGGCCTGTTCCGATGGCGACAGTATTCCGTACCCCTATGAGCCACCGAACAGGGTGGCAATCTTCATGGCTGGCACTCAGCCGGGTCTCGGTTCGACAGCCATCGCGGCCATGACTTCCAGTGCAGCAACGGTAACGGAAGCGGGTGCTGGCGGTTCAGCTCGCCGCCGGCTCAAGTTTTGACAGATCTGTTGGAAGCTCTGGCGACTCTGATGGAGGTTGACGTGACCCCAGACATCCAGGAGCAGCATAAGGTCGAAGTGGCTAAATTGCGTGATGAGATAGCGCAAGCTAAGGCAGACTTGGCGGCGGAAAATGCCAGGATGGCTGCAGAACGGGCCGTTTTGAACGCCCAAGCACAGCGGATTCAAGCAGATTCATACCGGCCTATGGTGGATTAGAACGCTTCAAACGAAGTCTTGAGGAGAAAGCACCGGAGTCGTCTGCCCTCGTTTTATGAGTCGAGGGACCTCTTCAATACACCCGAGGCGGGGGACAGTAACCCGCCAATAATAAACCGGATGACTGAAGGGCGAGAAGGTGGAGTGCCAGTTCAGCCGCGCATGACAGGTTCTCCGCATATGAATAATACCCTGCCTTAGCACGTGGTGACGCCGCCGGGTCATTACTCCACCCCTTTAGACAATATGATTGTCGTGGCTACATGATTGGTGGCTCTGCCAGTCGAGGGTGAGACTCCAACGGCGGTTGAAATCCAAGGGGCCAGGGAGCTTCTTCAAACAGCTTTGATGCAGAAGCAGGCTTATTCCTATAGTCTTGACCCGATTCATTCGACCCCTCGTTCAAGCCGGAGCTACAATCGACACATTGACTCTCTAGCAGTCTCGAGTACGGAGCAGCGCCGTAACCAACCTCATGGACATGACTCGATGCACAATGGTGCTAATGCACATGATTTGGTGGTCCAGGGCAGAGCACGTCGGGAGGCCGAGCTGGCGGCTCATCAGCCTGCGCCGGTTTACCCGACGGCTTGAATTGAGGCAGGTGTACCAGAGCTTTCGGTGTGCCGTGTCTAACGACGGCTCTACGAAACGAGCGTCTGCCCAAGGACTTCAAAGGCCCTCGTAAGGTGCCTAATTACACAGCAGATCAGCCCCCTGAGGCTTGGGCGGAGAGTTATGAGATGGATTTGGAGATGTTGGATGTTAGTGAGGCTGCATACGCTAAGTACTTCACCATGATGCTGGAGGGGACGGCTCGTACCTGGTTGAAGGGGCTGCCGGCCAACTCCATCGGGTCATGGGCAGAGTTGAAGGCCCGGTTTATCCAGAATTTCAAAGATACGTGCAAGCAGCCTATGTCGATCGTGGATTTGGTTTCTGGTGTTCAACCTGAGGGCGAGTCAATGACCAGCTGGGTGCGCCGGGTCTCGACTATCATACATTCTTCAGATAACATCAACGTCGGCTCAGCGGTTCTAATGTTGGAGAAAAATTGCCGTTTCATTCCACTCAAGCAGAAACTTGGGCGGCTTAAGCGTCATTGCAACGACGTGGGGGAGCTTCTGGCGGCTCTTGTCAAGTATGCCGACTCTGATGGTACCAAGGACCCCGACTCTGACGATGAAAGATCGGGAAAGGGAAAGAAGAGTAGCAGCATGAAGGGACAGCAGTACAACCCAGCCAATCAAGGCAGCAATGGTAAGCGTAAGGCTGATGGCTTTGTGGCTAACACCGGTGCACGGAGTTATAACCAGCATCGCAAGGGGAGGCCGGCTAAAGGGACGAGATTTGACCTTGAGGCAATACTGAACCAACCATGTCCAAAACACAGAACGGATGAGAAGCCAGCTACACATCTGTGGAAGGATTGCGATATAATGAGACACTTTAGGAGTCATCCCGGCTGGCAACCGTGGCACGAGCGGCGGTTCAGGAACCGGCTCTCATGGTCCGGGTCATGGAGGCAGCGGCTCAAATTCCGGGTTTCACGGCCAGGGCAACCAAGGTGGTTACAACCAGCAGAGTAATCAGGGAAATCAGCAGCAGTAACAGTCTGGTTATAAGAGCAACCCGAAGCAATTGAATAGTGGACAGTACCACGTCTTCACCACCAGCCTATGTAAGCAGGATTAGAAGCTTCACAAGAGGGCAGTGAATGCTGTTGAGCCGGCAGTGCCACGTTATTTACGGTGGTCAGAACAACCTATCGTGTGGAGTCGTGAGGATCACCCACTCCGGGTTGATAATCCGGGTCACTGGCACTAGTGGTGGCGCCTCTGGTTGGAGGCTACAAATTTACTAAGGTGCTCATGGATGGAGGCAGCAGAATTAATATACTTTATTATTAAACCTTCCATCGCATGGGGCTGACTAACAAAAATCTTAAGCCGTCGAACACCGTTTTTCACGGAGTGGTGCCTGGTAAGTCGGCGTATCCAGTGGGTAAGATATCTTTGGAGGTTACCTTTGGAGATGAACATGATTCCAGATCTGACACTCTGACCTTCGAGGTGGTTAAGATCAAAAGCCCTTACCATGCTCTGTTTGGGCGGCCGGCTTATGCTCAATTCATGGCAAGGCCCTGCTATGTTTATTTGCAGCTTAAGATGCCGGGTTACAAGGGCACCATCATAGTGCATGGGAGTCCCAAGGTGGCTTTGGAGTGTGAAGAGGGTGATGCTGCTTATGCTGAATTAGTTTGTGCAACAGAGGAGCTGAAATTTTACAAAGATAATGTTGACTCGGCGGACATGGCGTCCTTAAAAAAGCCAACCACGGAGCATGATCCTTTGTTAAAGCTTAATCGGCAGATGACACTAAGTTGGTTGATTTTGTTCCTGGCGACTCATCCAAGCAGTTCAGCATCAGTGCCAATCTGGATCCGAAATAGGAAAGCGCTCTCATCGAGTTCATCCATGAGAACCGGGACATCTTTGCATGGAAGCCTTCAGACATGCCGTGTGTACCGAGGGAACTCGCTGAGAACACTCTTAATATTGATCCAAAATTTAAGCCGGTCAAGGAATTCCACCATCGTTTTAACAAGGAGAGGCGGAAGGCCATTGGTGAAGAGGTGGCCCGGCTCTTAGCGGCCGGTATATTGTTGAAGTTTTTCATCCTGAGTTGTTGGCTAACCCGGTGTTGGTGCTTAAGAAGAATGGCACTTGGCGAATGTGCGTGGATTACACGGACTTAAACAAGGCTTGTCCGGCTAATCCGTTTGCTCTCCCTCGTATTGATCAAATCATTGATGCTACAGCGGGTTGTGAGCGTTTGAGTTTTGTGGATGCTTATTCTGGTTATCATCAGATCAAGATGGCAGTTAAGGACCAGGAGAAGACAACTTTCATTACTGCTTTGAGCCTTACGCTATGTGTATACGCCTTCGGGCTCAAGAGTGCCCAGGCGACTTACCAGCGGTGTGTGCAAAATTGCCTTCACAATCAGATTGGGCGTAATGTTCATGCTTATGTAGATGACATTGTGGTGAAATCTAGGAAAAAGGAGACCTTGATTGATGATTTGAAGGAGACATTTGACAATCTCCGGGTCTACAAGATGATGCTCAACCTGGCCAAGTGTGTTTTTGGTGTACCAGCAGGCAAGCTCTTCGGCTTTCTGGTTTCTAACAGGGGAATTGAAGCTAACCCAGAGAATATCACAACCATTACTTCATTGGCTAAGCCGGCGTGTGTTAATGATGTTCAACATCTGGCGGGTCGCATTGCCGCTTTAAGCCGGTTCATAAGCCAGTTGGGAGAGAAGGCCATCCCTCTGTATCAAATGATGAAGAAGACAGATAATTTCGTCTGGAGTGATGCGGCTAATGAGGCGTTTGAGGCACTTAAGAAGAAACTGGCCGAGCCACCGGACATTGCTGCTCCTATTGATAAGGAGCCTCTGCTATTATATGTGGCTGCCAATGGCCGGGCTGTCAGTGTAGCTATTGTGGTGGAAAGGAAAGAAGCAGGCAAGGAATGTCCGGTTCAATGGTCGGTTTACTACATCAGTGAGGTGCTTATTGAGTCCAAGCAGAGATATCCACACTGGCAGAAGCTTGTGTATGGGGTCTTTATGGAAAGCCGGAAGCTCAAGCAATATTTTCTGGGGCATCCCATTACTGTGGTTAGCTCTGCTCTTTTAGGAGACATCATTCAAAACAGAGAAGCAACAAGCCGGGTTGCCAAGTGGGCAATTGAGCTGGGATCCCATGGTTTGAAGTATGTGCCTCGTATGGCCATCAAGTCCAAGCACTCGTGGATTTTATCAATGATTGGACAAAATTGCATATGCCTGAGGAAAAGCCGGACAACACATATTGGATTATTCATTTTGATGGATCTAGGCAATCGGAAGGCTCAGGGGCTGGAGTTGTCTTGACTTCCTCGCGAGGTGATAAGTTTTCTTATGTTCTCCGGTTAATGTTCCCTTGTACTAACAATGCAGCTGAGTATGAGGCCTTGCTTCACGGTCTTCGGATGGCCAAGGAGATGAATTTAAGCCGGGTGAGGTGCTTCGGCGATTCAGATCTGGTAGCTCAACAAGTCTCTGGCACCTGGGATTCTAAGGACCCACTCATGGCGGCTTATCGCTGAGAGGTTGATGCTATTGCGGGTCATTTCAAGGGTTATCAAGTTGAACATATTGATCGCAGGAAGAATGAGGCGGCTGATACTTTAAGCTGGTTAGGGTCTCAGCGTAAGCTGGTGCCACCTAACACGTTCCTGGATATTTTGCTTAACCCTTCTGTCAAATTACCTACAGAGGAGGATCTTGCTATCCCTGACCCGGAGGTCGACGGCGGCGGAGCTCGGGCGCGCTGGGGCGTTGTGAGGCGGAAAAAGAAGGCGAGAAGGCAAAGGGGGAGAATAAAAAGTGAGCCCGTGGCCCTATTTATAAGGCTGGAAGGATAAGTGGCTTGCGCGGGAATCGAGGAGACAGGAAAATGGATATGTGACGGCGCGGGCGCCTCAATTTTCGGAGGATCAGTAAAGGAAAAGATTTATTAAGATTTGGGTCGTATGTAGTATTAATAACAGGTAACGTCACGGCGGGTTACCGCAATTTCAGGAGATGACGTCATGGCGGTTTACAGATAACACAGGAAGATGAAGAAGGATTTTTTTCTAAGTACTGAAGATTGACATGAACAAATTCAAATCAACCTGGGGCCTAATGTTGGGGATATGACTATTGGATATGACCCGCCCAGGAGGGGCCGGGTTATCTCAATGGCGGTTCATCTAAACAGAGCCCTTGAGTATGTTGAAGATGGTGGTTCAGGAAGCAGGCTTGTTAAAGGGCCCAAACCCGAAGGCTGCTTAAGGCCGGTAAGTGTAAACCTCCATGTATATGTAACTTGTATTGTAAGGCATGTAAGATAAGTCACCGATCCGGACACGTTTGTATGAGCCGGCTGGGACTGTGTAGGCCGCAGGAGGCATGTATATAAGGGGACGACCCGGCAGCGGCTTAGGGCAAGAAACAACAGATCGAAAGCCAGGCAAAGCGTATTCGCTCCCTGGTAATCAAAACCCTATCAATACCACCTCAAACTGGATTAGGCCTTTACCTTCACCGCAAGGGGCCGAACCAGCATAAACTCCTCGTGTCCTTTGTCCCGTTTAACCCCTTTAAGCTAACCTTGTTGCCATGGTTCCACAACTAAGTCCTTTCACTAGGACATCTGCCGTGACAACTCCACGACACCTAGTGAAACTCCTCAAGACACCTCTGGTCAAATTCCTCAAACTTGTTCATTTTGCAAAAACTTCTCAGAATGCATATGACCTCCCCAAATTCTTCACACCTATACTTTGTTCACAGGTACACATGTCCGCTGCTGAATCACTAGGTTCTCATCAACTTAACTCATTTGCAGGGTTCCTCGAAGACAAATTGCATACCTCTTCAAAGAACACAATTGTTCAAAATCCTCAGTTGAAGAAAATGGCAGATGGCAAGAAACCTCAGAAGGGAGGCAAGAAACTGGAAGTGAACACGGCGTTTGAGATCCCTGATGACATTTATGAAGAATATTGCACTCCTGATGAAACCAAGCATGGCAAGGAGAACAAGAATCGGCGCAAAGGTGCATAAGCAGAGGATTGAGAGGAGATGGGCACGGGAATGGAGGAAGTACAGATATGTTACTCCTAAGTACATGAAGAAATTCGCTCTACACCCTCCTTGCCAAATACCTCCATTGGCACCTGGCCAAATTGCTGATCCCACCAGCCTCAAGCGCGGTGAGGACTATCCTGATGAATGGCCCAAGCGGCAAGCGAAACTGGCCAAAATGGCTAAGGAAGCAGTGAGGAAATTCAACGTAGACTCTGCTGCTGCCGTTGCTGAAGCCTCTGCAAGCAAGCCTAAGAAGGATATGACAAAGAAGCCAGCTCGCAAATCACCAACTTCCTCAGCAATACCCTCACGGCCCAGCTCTTATGTTCCCTCACGAAAAATTCCTCAAGCTGCTCTAGTTCCTCCTGTTGCAAAGCCCTCAGCTCCTCCGGCAAAGTCCTCAGCACATGTGTATCTTGCCACTTGCCAAAGGACCAAAGGCATCTCAATTGCCTCAGGAGCCTCTGCAAGTTCTTCAGCTCCTCCGCAATCCACAATAGGCCCAACCTTGCTGAAGACTAAGGCTACTGCTGGACGAGGCTCTAGACCAAGTCCTCACAAGAAGCAGGTTGCCTTTCATGTGCCGTCCAGTGAAGACGAAGCTGATGATGAAGAACTCGCTGAAATCATCAGAGATAGACAGCAAAGGGCCGCTAGAGCCAAAGGCACAGATGTGCCTCTTCTGTTGGATCCCAAGCTGATCCTTGATTTCATTGATCTCTGGCACAAGGACCCCAACACTCCTATGCCTGATTTCAAGCTCACTCCTGGCCAAAGTCACATCTGACCGCCTTCATAGGCGAAGAAAAATGGAAATACGAGAAGGCCAGGCAGTTGAAGAAAGCTCAGTACAAGAAGGAGCACTTTCTAAAGAAGAACGTTGTCAAAATGACAACTGATGAACTTGTTGCTATACAAACTAAGATCAAAGGACTCAGTGGTGAGTTCACCGCCTACTGTGCAGGTTGGCTTGGAGCCAAAGTCAGATTTGTGAAAATGGCTGAAAGATTTACCTCAAATGTTGCTGCCCCAACGCAACATGAATCTCCTCAGGCTGAAGCATTTGCTCAGCCAACTGAAGAACATGTTAGCACCGCTGATGAAAATCAGGTTGCTGATGAAAATGAAAGTACCAGGGCTGATGAAGCTATTCCAGCCGCTGATGAAATTGACAGGGCAACCACTAGTGTTGCGCCTGAAGAACAAGCCAGGCCAGCTGAAGCATCTGTTGCCTACCGAAGACATCGAACATGTCAGGCAAGCGTATCGATTCACTTTGAGGTACATGAACCAATTTCCTCTACTCCTCCTGCACCAACGCCAAGTCCTATTCTTCCTTTTGCATCAGAAGCGAAGAAAACCAAAGCTGCAGAGTGAGCAGCAGTGAAGAAAAGGAAAGCATCCGCCGCCTCAGAGGCTTCAGCACCAAAGAAATTGAATACTTTGGCGAGCTCTTTTGAAAATCCAATAGATGATGTTCCTATCTCAAGCATGCCATCAAAGGAGATCGTTCCCTTTGGTGAGGATTATGAAATCCCTAGTGGACCAGATGAAGAAAATCCTTCTGCTGCTTTGTCAGAGCAGTTGGATGAGGAAATTGATGTGGACAACATTACATCCACTCCATTGGTATCATCGCCCATGCCTCAGTTCACAACTGAAGAGGCAGGCGTCGAGGAAATTGATGAAGAATATGAAGATGTGGACATTGCATGCTCCACTCCTATTCTGAATGATGACTACTGGGAAAGTCATCACCCCAATTCACCACTATTCACTCCTCTGCAGCAAATTCCTCAGTCCTCGGTTCAGACTGAAGAAATTCATACAGGGTCTGATGAACCTCAAGCTTCACTGCTCACCATTCCTGAAGAAATTCCAGCCACTAGTGCTGATGCTCATGTTCTTTGAAGAAATGGGGACCCAGGCTGCCACTGAAGGTATTGCTACTAAAATTCCTCAGCCTGCGGCTCCTGAGACTGTGATTCCTGAGGCTGTGAAGACATTGACTGACACTCCTCAGCCCAAGCCGAAGAATCCCTTCTCAAAGAAACAAAAGTTCAAAGTTGATGACTTCTTTCATGAGCATGTATTCTTCATTAATTACACCCCTTATGACTCTACTCGTCTTCGAAGGAAGCATTTCTGGACAACAAGTCAGATGAATTTCTATTCTTCTCTGCTTTTTGACAAAAGACAAGATCTTCGACCATGAGCATATTCCTCATGTTGATATGGAGTCGCAGCCTTGCTTCACCCCAGTCCTCAGTGTTCTTCATGATGCTGGGCTACTCAACTTCTGCACCGACATCGTTGACTAGAATGAAGAGCTGATTCTTCAGTTCTATGCTACGTTGCACATCACCGGCAACGCTGAAGATGTGAACTCTTGGGTGTTGAACTGGATGACTGAGAACACTCACTTCAAAGCACCAGCCTCTGAATTACTTCATGCCTTGCCAGTCAGTCCTCCCCTTGAAGGTGCGCGGCTCATCTACCATGAACTTGAGCTATCTGATTGTTACATGCAAGTGTTGATGAAGCCTCTGAAGCCTGGTCAAGCCCCAAGAACCAAATTCCCCATGAAGGAATTGCTCTATGTGCCAAGGACTGTCTACAGAATTTTGACCAAGACCCTCAGTCCAATCAAAGGCCAAGACTCTAATGAAGAAGAGGTCATTGGCATCATGAAGAATCTGCTATTCAACATCATCCATGGAGTTCCAATCAACTACCATGATTTCTTCATGAGGACTCTGGCAAATGATGCACTGTCACCTTTTGAGTTGAAGCCTTACGCTCCTTCGCTTATGAGCTTCCTCAGATCAAGGTCTTCAATCAAGTACAAGGCTGACTTTCAAAATCATCTCAGCTACTTGCCACCCATTGAAGTCCTCAAACGGCCTATTTCCTCATCCGATGAGAAGGGCAAGGCTGCGATTATTGATGAAGGCACTCGTCCATTGGATGGACAGTTTCGCAAAGTTGCATCCTACTCCACTAATGATGACTCTGCTACTCATGAATCTGCCGCTAATGCTTCAAAGCAAAATCCTCAAGGCACAGCTCCAAGGGTGATGACTGATCGTGAGTTGCTCCTTAGTCTTCATCAGAAGGTCGATCGCAATCATAAGTTGGTCAAGCGTCAGTTTGGTTCAATTCTTCAGAACATGACCATCACTCAGAATTCAGTGAAGAAGAACCATTACTACCTCAATGAAGTTTTTTATCGCACCTAGGCTATACTGTCTCATCTCTACGGTGAAGAAGATCTCAAGCAGATGGGCTTCAAGCAGGACTTTGACTGGTCTCAGCCACCTTCGAAGAAATTCAAGAAGGTCAAAGTTCCTCACTTGGTGGACATCTCTTATTCTTCATCGCGCGAGACTGGTGAATATGAAGACTTGGGCGACATTGTGGCAGGCACTACATCAACAAACGACCCCAACAACGCTAGTGCTCCTCCATCAACTTTGTGATGATATTCTTCAGGGGCGTTAGTCCTCATTTTTGTCCCTTTGGTTCATTTGATGACAAAGGGGGAGAAATTTGAGTTAGTCTTCAAGCGGGTCTATATATGGGCGTTTTTTTGCTAAGTTACAACTCTCGTTCTTTTGAAAACTTTGTTGGATCGAGTTGCAATCTTAACTCCGATGGTGGTCTGATACTTTCGCTATGTTCTTCTGCATGCTATTTCCTCATATATGTTAATGCACGCATGCTGAATTACATCAGTCACCATATTTCATCATGCATTTCAAATTCTTCATATCATATGTTAAATGCGTGTATGAATTACAAGATATAGGGGGAGATCTCCATGATTCGACTCTTCAATGTGCATTGCTTCTCAAAAGCAATTTACTCACACATGCACATCTTCAGGGGGAGTTCTTCTATATCTTGCAATCATATTCCTTAATATCATTATTTACATTTCATATGTTTATCCCTGTTGAAAACTTAACCTATATTGTCATCAATCACCAAAAAGGGGGAGATTGTAAGTGCATCTAGTGCCCCTTAGTGATTTTGGTGTATTGAAGACTTATAGGTTAAGGGACTAATGTGTTTGTGCGTGTACACAGGTCTATAAGTCTATGAGGAGTGTGATATTTACAGAGAAAGTAGACCCCTAAAATTGAATGTCTTCAACTGAAGACTTTGGCTTTTTGAAGACATTGAAAGTGAAGAAATTGGTGTGACCATGAAGACATGATATCCATGCGAGGAACATGAAGCGTGAAGACTTCTGTTTTCGTAGTTTCATTTTCTCTTTCTTGAGTCACAGGAAACACCGTATTGTTAAAGGGGGTCGAGGAAAAACTAAGGAAAAGTTTCCAAGTGATGCTCATCTCAAAATCCTACAACTACCAATCCCTTCGAATGAAGCCATTGGAAATCTCATACAGTTCAGTCAATTTCTTCAGTGACAGAGACGAAGTTCTTCTGGTCACTGAGGAAAATGTTCTGACTGAGGAGTTAGGAATTCACCAGTGCGGATTGCCTAGAAGTGAGGGACATGGTAGCCCTGAGGAATTTGATAGATCAAATATCTGACCTTGTTGTGCTACGCGCCAGCTGTCCCAAAATATCTACCCACCTAACAGTCATATCATTGAAGGGCATTTATGTCTTATCATGTCGTGCTACTCCCTAGGCTATAAATAGCCGCCCCTACAGCCACTAGCTGGTTGGCTGCTCCGAGTGAATCTGACACTTGTCATTGAGAGCATCCCATCCTCCGAGGACTTAGATCAAAAATCATCAAGTGAGGAAAACCCAAACCCAAACACCTACAAACCCAAAGTGATTGAGGATCACTTAAGAGATTGTTCCTGTGTGGATCTGACGCTTGTTACCTTTGAAGAATGTGCATCTTCCAGACGGTTAGGCGTCATGGTCTAGAGCATCCAAGAGGAAATTGTGGATCGCCGAGTGACCGAGTTTGTGAAGGTTTGGAAGTCACCTGAAGACTTACCACGAGTGATTGGGCGAGGTCTGTGTGACCTTAGCTCAAGGAGAATACGGTGAGGACAGTGTGTCCTCATATTTAAATACCTATCTGCTCCAACCAGACGTACAGTTGGAACTGGTCTACCAAATCATTGTCTTCACCGAGCTAACTGGTTCTATTTCCTCAACCCTTTCATTTCCTCATTACTGTGTTGTGTACTTGATCACTACTGTTTGAAGACTTTGACTGAAGACTTTCTCAATTTCCTCAGTTCAATTTCTTCAGTCAGTTTGTCTTCATCCTATTTATCCTGTGTTTACGCTTTATATACTCTGTGCTTGTTTTCATTTCATCATGATGACTATGCTTCTGTTCTATTATGTTTGCATCTTAGTACTTATTCCGTTGCTAGTCGTTCGTGACTTAGGAATTTCCTCACCCTGAAATTCCTGAGTGGCGAATTTGTAAAAATCACCTATTCACCCCCCCCCCCTCTAGTCGACTTAACGCACTTTCAGGACCTATGGAAGGGAAGCTATCCAAGAGAGAAGACTATCTCTATATTTACATTTAATCCTATGAGCTAACAGGGAAATATCATGTACAAAGTTTCTCCTCCTAGCTCTGAAACTAGGTGTTTCATTTCTGAAAATCTTGCCATTCCTCTGAGTCCAAATATTCCAAGTGGCGGTAAAAACCACTTCAGAAAAGAATAGGAAACCAAAGTCCCTCCTTGCAGCCGATGCCGTCATGTAGGTTGTCTGATTGGGGTGGGAGATCCAAGAGATACCAAGGTAATTCCAAACACACTGGCTGAAGTTGCAAGTAAACAAAAGATGCACACGATCCTCTTGACTAGACATGTGACACAAAACACAAGTGTCACATTGCACATTCCAATGCCTGCGTTGCATCATATCCCTGGTATTCAACCAATCCATCAGAAGAAGCCGTCCAAATACTTTGATCTTGAGAGTGCATGAGCATTTCCATATCCACTTAAATATAGGATCAACCAACAGATGACAAAAGTTAAACTCATAAGAAATCCTTGATTGAAATTCCCCAGACTTTGAAGGCCATTTCCAGCGGTCCTTACCCTCAGGATCAAGGTTGATTGGAGCTAACAAATATTGGAGCTGGTGAAACTCATGATAGGCATCCGCTGACATAGGCAGATGAAAGTTATCAGTCTTTGTTGATAGGTCAAAGAAATCCCTAACCGTGATCAAATCATCAATGACAAAAGAATGAAGACGTGGGAATCTTTCTTTCAATCAGACAGATCTGTCATCAGTTTTCCAATGATCCAACCGGAAGACCACCATGTCGTCTGCAAGCACCTATGGAATAGCTAGTTGACAAAATTTATCATAGAGGCAAAGCACATCACGCCACCAAAAGGATCCAAAACTCCGGGTTGATAGTGGTGCCGAAGAGCCATAATACATGTCCCAAATTAGGGTAACCCAAGGAATATCCAACTTGTTGAAGAACTTGAATAAATGCTTCATTAATAATGCCTCATTTTGAAAACCCAGATGAGTGACACCAAGACTTCCAAACTTCTTGGGTCTGCAATCCAGATCCCAAGCAGCCAATGACTGTCGTGGGTATCAGTGTTACCCTCCCAAAGACACTGGCGCATGATCCGCTCGATTTGCTTGAGAATGCCCTGAGGCAAAGACAAAGAGCACAAAAAATATATTGGCATGGACGCAAGAACAGATTACAGAGCTGGAACCTGCTACCTTGGTTTAACAAGCATGAAGATGCCGATAAACGTCTCTCGATGCGGTCCACGAGAGGCATTAGGTCATAGATAGTTGGCCGAGAGGTACTCATCGGAAGACCAAGGTAAGTGAACAGCATAGAGCCAACTTCACATCCAAGCAAGCCAGCAATTCTTACTCCCACCTCATCAGACATGTTCATAGGTATCAAGGAAGATTTACTGAAGTTAACATGCAGACCCATGGACAGGGAAAACGTGTCAAGCATCTCTTTGAATGCAATGATCTGGCTGTCACTTGCTGGCAAGACTATGAGTGTGTTGTATGCGTATTGCATGATCGGATAGTCATTGGAACTTGTTGGGATGGGCATTGTGAGAATATTTCTAGAGCACATCTCGTTCACCACTAATTGAAGAAGGTCAATTGCAATTACGAAAAGCAGAGGAGATAACGGATCACCTTGTCGAACTCCAGTTCGACACATAAAATGCTGGCCAGGCACTCCATTGAGCAATACCGAGGAAGAACCAGAAGATAGCAGGCCATTTACCCAACCAGTCCAACGATCATCAAAACCCTTACATTGCAACATTCTGAGGATAGCCTCATGCTTGATTGTGTCGAAGCCTTGGTGAAATCTAGCTTGAGCAAGATGATGGGCCGCTTGGAAGATTTACATTGGTGTATGTGTTCAAAGCACCATGCAAGGCAATCTTGAATAGAACGGCATCGAAGAAATCCATACTGATTTCTGTGTATGCATTGGAGGATCACCTGTTGCAGACGATTAGCTAACAACTTTGTTAAGAATTTCAAACACGTGTTGCTCAATGAGATTGGCCTAAAATCACCAACTACCTCAGGGCTTAGCTTCTTTGGAATGAGAGTAATTCGGGAAGTGTTGAGGCACTCCAGATCACAATTACCATCATAAAAATCCTTAACTAACTGCATGAAGTAAGCTTTCAAAATGAGCCAACATTTCTTCAAAAAAGGCCAGTGAAGCCATCTGGACCAGGAGCACGATCGATGGGCATGTGCTTGATTACATCATCTACCTCAACATCAGTGAGAGGCCGAGACAATTCCTCAAGCCCATCAACTTTAGGGATTAGGGAGTCCAAGTCAAAGCCCATTTGAATGCCCTTGGCACGGCCCATGTGCTGTTTAAAATCAGCCCAGAACATTCCCGCCAATTGTTGATGATCAGAGATCACTTCTCTAGAGGCATTTCTGATCGAAGAAACCATCAGGCTTGTTGTGAGAGAAGCTCTGGTTTGCAAGAAGCTTAGACCCACAACTGCCCCAAATGGGACAATATTTTTACCACGGCATGTCGCTGCCATTCCATGATATCATGTCAAGTTTCATGAATTTCAGACGAGTATTTGATTTACTAGAATTTTAAAACCATGCATCTCAATGTTAGCGGCCGAGCGACGGTGTCAAGGTGTTTGACATTCATTCTCATTTCTTGCATGTGACCTAATCTTGCAACCAAGGACAAACATTTGATTTTGCAACCCATTTTTATGGACTGGAGCATGTGCATGTAGTCCAATTTTGAATTATGCACATAATGCCTAGAAAACTCAATTAACGTATAAAAATGTCCAAACGATCCCCGAAAAAATCCAAAATTTAACACAACACTCCTGTTGATCTATGTTGACACCGGGAAAAAAATTAAAAGGAAGAAGAGGCGACGAATGTCGTTTTGTTCACAAAGGTGACACGTTTCCCTAACGGAACCATGAGGCTTTCTTGTGAGAAGCTCTGGTTTGTGAAAAGCTTATACCACAACTTGTCCCAAATGGGACAATATTTTTTACCCCAGCATGTTCATGCCATTCCATGATAGCATGCCAAGGTTCATGAATTTCAGATGGGTTTTGGATTTACTAGAATTACAAAAGCAAGTACCTCAACATTTGCCGGAGAGCCACGGTGCCGTGGTATTCGAAATTCATCCCCATTTCTTGCATGGGACATAAGCATAAACCCATGGACACATATATGATTTTACAACCCATGTTGGTGCATCGGAGAATGTGCATGTGCTTTAGTTTTGAATTGTGCACCTGAAATGGCTAGAAAACCAATTTAATGTATAAAATTTCCGAACGAACCCTGAATAATTCCAATTTTTTTGCATGTTCACTGCAGATAAAAGGTCTAGCAATTCATACACCGTCCATTGCCGCTGTGACCCCATTACGTAATTCAAATCAAGATGAAAAATCAAGTAGATCCCACACAGTTTATTATAACCAACCGTGTGAGATGCAGCACAAAATATCTTGGAGCATCATCGGAGTATAGTACGCATACGGATTACGTGAGAAGGTGCGACGGCTACAGTCCATAGCCTCTCTGAATAAGGGACATGTCTGATGACACTTTGCGCGCTAGTTTCTTTGCTGAAGCGATTCCAAATTTTCTGCTTTCGCGGAAATATCTACCTCCCCACCCCCCCCCTTACCAAAAGCCACATTTCCCATGTTTCTGCCTTCCTTTCCATGTTGAAACCTTCACTCCTTGCTTGCAGCGCCGCCTCCTAGCTGGCGACCCTCCTTCATGCTGCTTGACCTCGCCTATCCAGGCAGGTAATCCACACCCGACCCCCATCCTCCTCCTCATTCCACATCCCACATGCCCGACCGCCGACGCGACACCATCCACCCAAATCACCAACCCCTCCACCAAATAAGCGCCGCCCTAAGCCATGGTGCACGCAGTATAGCCAGGATCTCAAGGAGCATTTTGATAACCCACAAGTATAGGGGATCGTTTGTAGCCTTCTTCGATAAATAAGAGTGTCGAACCCAACAAGGAGCTAAAGGCAGAACAAATATTCCCTCAAATTCTATCGACCACCGATACAACTATACGCACACTTGACGTTTGCTTTAACGGAAACAAGTATGAAACTATTTTGCAGGGATAAAACTACGAGTACTTTGCGAGAATAAAACTACGGATAAATTGCAAGGTAGTAAAAGTGGATAGCTTTTGTCAACAAGAAAGTCATTTGTCCCTAGGCAATCGATAACAAGTACCGTAATCATTCTTGTAATTTTATATGAGGGAGAGGCATGAGCTAACATACTTTCTCTACTTGGATCATATGCACTTATGATTGGAACTCTAGCAAGCATCCGCAACTACTAAAGATCATTAAGGTCGTGAAACCCAACCATAGCATTAAGTATCAAGTCCTCTTTACTCCCATACGCCATAACCCACCTATCCGCGTTTAGGCTGCTGTCACCCCCGCAACACTGACAATAAGCAAACCATGAACATATTGGAACACCCTATAGCGGGGGCCCCTCACGTTTGCATGATACAGAGGGCACCGTAGGACAACACCATAAATAAATATACAATCATACCAACCAAGATCACGATTAACCCATAGGACAAATCGGATCTACTCAAACATCATAGGATAACCATAGAGCATTGGGAAATAATATATGGAGTTGAGCACCATGTATAAGTAGAGATTACATCAGGGAGAAGAGGTGTTACACCGCTGCATAGAGGGGGAGAAAGTTGGTGTTGACGGTAGCAAGATTGTTGATGTAGATCGTTGCCCCGGCGGCACTACGACGCCACCGGAAGCGAGGGGGAGAGAGCCCCCTCCTTCTTCTTCTTCCTTGGCCTCCCCACTAGATGGGAGGAGGGATCCCCCTCTGGTCCATGGTCTCCATGGCGGTGGAGGGGCGGGAGCCCCTGCGAGATTGGATCTCCCTCTCTATTCTCTTCTGTTTCGCGTTCCCCAGATCTGGCTGAAAACCGTTTCTTATATTCCCGGAGATCCGTAACTCTGATTGTGTTGAGATTTTAAAACTATTTTTTTCCGGATATAAGCTTCCTTGCGCCTGAAGTAGAGCTCCAACCAACATTCGAGGAGGGCACAACCCACCACCACGTGCCAGGGGCCTCTGGTGCGCCCTGATGTCTTGTGGGCTATGTGGGCCTCCGTTTGAGGTGATTCCAACTCCCAAAAATCACATATATTCCAAAATAATTCTCTGTAAAATTTTATTGCATTTGGACTTCGTTTGATATGGATTTTCTGCGATACAAAAAACATGCAGAAAACAGAACTGCACCGAGCAATCGGATCAATAGGTTAGTCCAATAAATCATATAAAAAGTTGCCAAAAGTATGTAAAAGTTGTATAATATTGCCATGAAACAATCAAAAATTATAGATTCGATGGAGACGTATCAGCATCCCCAAGCTTAATTCCTGCTCTTCCTCGAGTAGGTAAATGGTAAAAAGGATAATTTTTGATGTGGAATGCTACCTAGTATAAACTTGATCATATATCTAATCATGGCATGAATATTAAGACATAAGTGATTCAATGCAATAGTCTATAATTTGACATAAAGACATCAATACTCAGGCATCCCAACAAACAATCATGTCTTTCAAAATATCAACACTAAAGAAAGCTATCCCTACAAAATCATATGGTCTTGTCATGCTCTGTCTTATTAACACAAAGTATTTATCATGCACAACCCCGATGACAAGCCGAGCAATTGGTTCATACTTTTTAACGCGCTTCAGGTTTTTCAACCCTCACACAATACATGAGCGCAATCCATGGATATAGCACTACAGGTGGAATAGAGTATGATGATAGGAGTAAATATAGAGAAGACATAAAATTAAGAAAGTCTCACATCGACGCGGCTAACCAACGGGCAATGGAGATGCCCATCAATCGACATCAACGTGAGGAGTAGGGATTGCCATGCAACGAATGCACTAAGAGCTATAAGTGTATGAAAGCTCAATATGAAACTAAGTGGGTGTGCATCTAATCCTATAATGAATAATTCCCACTAGTATATGAAAGTGACAACATAGGAGACTCTCCATATGAAAAACATTGGTGCTACTTTGAAGCACAAGTGTGGTAAAGGATACTAACAATGCCCCTTCTCTCTTTGTCTATTTATTTTTTTTCCTTTTTTTCTTTCTTTCTTTTTCTTTTTTTTTCTTTTTCATTCTTTTTTTTCTTTTTCTCTCATTGTCCAGAGTCTCGTCCCAACTTGTGGGGGAATCATAGTCTCCATCATCCTTTCCTCACTGGGGCATTGCTCTAAAAATGAATAATGATGATCATCACACTTCTATTTACTTATAACTCAAAAGAAATAAAAATTACAACTCGATACCTATGACAAAATATGACTCTATATGAGTGCCTCTGGCAATGTACCAGGATGTGCAATGATCTAGCGTAACATGTATGAAAAGTGATGAACGGTGGCTGAGCCACAACTACTATGTCAGCTATATGATCATGCAAAGCAACATGACAATGAATACTCAAGTCATCAAACGGAAGCGGTGGAAGTTGCATGGCAATATATCTCGGAATGGCCATGGAAAAGACATAATAGGTAGGTTTGGTGGTTGTTTTGAGGAAGATATGATACGGCTTATGTGTGATAGAGTGTATCATATCACGGGGTTTGGATGCACCTGTGAAGTTTGCACCACGTCTCGATGTGTGAAAGGGCAATGCATGATACTGTAGAGGCTAGCAAATTGTGGAAAGGTAAGAGTGCGTATAATCCATGGACTCACATTAGTCACAAAGAATTCATACACTTATTGCAAAAGTTTATTAACCCTCAAAGCAAAGTACTACTACGCATGCCCCTAGGGGTATAGATTGGTAGGAAAAGCCCATCGCTCATCCCCGACCGCTACTCATAAGGAAGACAATCAATAATAAATCATGCTCCAACATCATAGCATAACGAGAGACTATGCGTGCATGCTTCGGGGATCACAAACCTTAACACCAATATTCTTACTAACCACAAACATTTACTAGTACCTCCCACATATTCCATCTCTATATCGCAAAACTATTGCAAGGAATCAAATATATCATATTCAGTGATCCATAAGTTTTATGTAGGATTTTATGACTAACTATGCAATTGACCAATTCCTTTTGACCCTCTAAATAGATATAAGTGAAGCATGAGAGTTTAATTCTTTATACAAAATACCATGCTCTAATAAATATAAGTGAAGCAAAAGAGCATTCTTCAAACAACGGTTTTCTATGTGAAGAGAAACAGGCAATCCAAACTTCAAATGATATAAGCGAAGCACATGAAGCATTCTATAAAGCCACACTCAAAACATATAAGTGAAGTGCAATGAGCATTCTATAAATAAACCATGGAATATCTCATACCAGCATGGTGCATAAAAGAAAAGTGAAAACTAAATGCAAAAGACGCTCCAAGATTTGCACATATCGCATGAACGAAACGAATCCGAAAACATACCGATACTTGTTGAAGAAAGATGGGATGCCTTCCGGGGCTTCCCCAAGATTAGACGCTTGAGTCTCCTTGAATATTTACTTAGGGTGCCTTGGGCATCCCCAAGCTTGAGCTCTTGCCTCTCCTACTTCTCCTCACATCGAGACCTCCTCGATCTTCGAACACTTCATCCACACAAAACTTAACCAAACTCTTAGTGGCGGGGTTAGTGAATATGGAAATGAAATCCCGTCATGTACTGTTGTAACATTATTGTATAATTATAAACAAACATTACCCACTGTATTCTATCACAATTCTATGGCCCCAAGTCAAGGAGGCTTCAACAAGAATTCAAACATACGCAAATAATGAAGCTATAACAGCAATATGTGGAAACAGGATAGTCTGTAAAGATTCGAACATCCACCATACTTCTGTAACTCTAACAATTCCAAAACAATTAGGAAAAATAAACAATTTGTATAGAAAGATAGTACAGAAGGTTTCAGAATCGTCTGACGTTCCAGTAAAAAATGTAAAATCGCGCACTACAGCCAAAGTTTATGTTTTGCACCGCACAAACCAACAAGCAATTTAAACATCCTAAAGGCAAACCTTGGCACATTATTTTTATAATACAATGGAATTGTACAAGGGGATAATTAGTTTTGTTGAAAAATTTCTGTAATTAAGATTCACAAAGTTTCCATGGGCATGAACAAAGTTCAAGGCTAGCTCCCGCTTCCACGGTGCTCGTCTATCTCACTTTCACTTTTCTTTTTGTGAAGCTTTAAGTACCCCTCTATATTTTTTTAAACTTTATAAAAGCACTCAACAGAAATAAATGACTCTCTAAAACTTCCGGGTTGTCTCCCTGGAAACGCTTTCTTTAAAGCCATTAAGCTAGGCATAAAGTGCTCAAGTAATGAATCCACCCGGATCCCAAGGTATATCAAAGACAATTTTAATTAGCAATGATTTGGCATTTAGTAGTGAGCACAAAGAAACCTACATCATGCAACAACGAAGTCTAAATCTCTTCCTATGCATCGGCATGTCATACAAGAACAATTCATGAACATCAAGTAAAGGCCAATACATAGCATAAGCAGTTTCTTGCAATTTTATCGTGTTGGAACTATAGAGAGGTGGGGATGTAGTTCCTCTCTCATAATAATTGCAAGTAGGAGCAGCAAGCACATGCATATTATATTCATCAAAATCATCATGTGCAACGGTAAAAGTCAACCCATCACTATAATCCTTAATAAGTGCAAACTTCTCCGATATAGTGTAGTTTGGAGAATTCAAAAAGATAATAGGACTATCATGTGTGGGTGCAATAGCAACAATTTCTTTCTCAACATAAGTAATATAGCAAGTTCATCTCCATAAGCATAATTTAAATTGGCATCATGGCCACAAGCATAGCAAGCATCATCAAAAAGGGATATTTCAAAAGAATCAACGGGATCATGGCAATTACCATGGCATTCATCCTTCGGTAAGAACGAAGGGACATTAAACAATGTATGAGTTGAAGAGTTGCTCTCATTATAAGGTGGGCACGGGTAGCTAATCCGCTCTTCCTCGGTTTGTTTTTCACTCTCCTCATCATATTTTTCATCCAATGAGCTCGCAGTTTCATCAATTTCTTCTTCCATAGACTCCAGCAAAATATTAATCTCTTCTTGGATAGCGGAGACTCTCTCAATAAATTCATCAATATCGGAATTGAATTTATAATTATCATAGCAATATTTAAGGATAGCAAAAAATTTAGGTCTATAAACATCATCATCAAAGGCTTCATACTTTTCAAACAAAGATTCAATTTCATAAGCACCCTTAAAAGCGAAAAATTCTTCTATTTCTTCCACATCATAGTAATCATATATACCATTAGCATAATACGCCAAGGTTTCATTATCATTAAATTCACATGAAAAGGGAAGATGTGAAGCGTTCATCCTAGAGCAACAAGTATAATCATATCTCAAGCATAGATTCCAAGCATACCATTTCAATATATGAATTTGATCCCATAACAATTTCCCTTCATGAGTCAAGCGATAATCCCGAAAGTATTCACGTTGATCCAACGTTACTCCCATTATATAGTTCAATGGGGTTTTTTAGGATTATCAAAGTAGTGCATAATATCTTTTACATAACGAGCATCGAGGGTTTTAGGAGGTTCCCCATCTCCATGAGTAGCAGGTACAACTAATTTTTTTGGTGTTTCGTGTTCCATATCCATAACTAAAGATAGTGAACAACTTAGAACAGCAAATAAAAACTACTTAGTGACAAGGCAAACAAGCGCACACGAGAATATTCACCCCACGCTATTGCTCCCTGGCAACGGCGCCAGAAAAAGGTCTTGATAACCCACAAGTATAGGGGATCGTTTGTAGCCTTCTTCGACAAATAAGAGTGTTGAACCCAATGAGGAGCTAAAGGCAGAACAAATATTCCCTCAAGTTCTATCGACCATCGATACAACTCTACGCACACTTGATGTTTGCTTTACCGGAAACAAGTATGAAACTATTTTGCAGGGATAAAACTACGAGTACTTTGCGAGAATAAAACTACGGATAAATTGCAAGGTAGTAAAAGTGGATAGCTTTTGTCAACAAGAAAGTCATTTGTCCCTAGGCAATCGATAACAAGTACCGGTAATCATTCTTGTAATTTTATATGAGGGAGAGGCATGAGCTAACATACTTTCTCTACTTGGATCATATGCACTTATGATTGGAACTCTAGCAAGCATCCGCAACTACTAAAGATCATTAAGGTCGTGAAACCCAACCATAGCATTAAGTATCAAGTCCTCTTTACTCCCATATGCCATAACCCACCTATCCGCGTTTAGGCTGTTGTCACCCCCGCAACACTGACAATAAGCAAACCATGAACATATTGCAACACCCTATAGCGGGGGGCCCTCATGTTTGCGCGAGACAGAGGGCACCCTAGGACAACACCATAAATAAAATATACAATCATACCAACCAAGATCACGATTAACCCATAGGACAAAACGGATCTACTCAAACATCATAAGATAACTATAGATCATTGGGAAATAATATATGGAGTTGAGCACCATGTTTAAGTAGAGATTACAGCGGGGAGAAGAGGTGTTACACCGCTGCATAGAGGGGGAGAAAGTTGGCGTTGACGGTAGCAAGATTGTTGATGTAGATCGTTGCCCCGGCGGCACTCCGGTGCCACCGAAAGCGAGGGGGAGAGAGCCCCCGTCCTTCTTCTTCTTACTTGGCCTCCCCCTAGATGGGACGAGGGAACGCCCTCTAGTCCATGGTCTCCATGGCGGCGGAGGGGCGGGAGCCCCTCCGAGATTGGATCTCCCTCTCTGTTCTCTTCTGTTTCGCGTTCCCCAGATCTGGCCGAAAATCATTTCTTATATTCCCGAAGATCCGTAACTCCGATTGCGCTGAGATTTTAACACGATTTTTATCCGGATATAAGCTTCCTTGTGCCCCAAGTAGACCTCCAACCGACCTTCAAGGAAGGCACAACCCACCACCACGCGCCAGGGGCCTCTGGCGCGCCCTGGTGTCTTGTGGGTTGTGTGGGCCTCCGTTTGCGGCGATTCCAACTCCCAAAAATCACATATATTCCAAAATAATTATCCGTAACATTTTTATTGCATTTGGACTTCGTTTGATATGGATTTTCTGTGATACAATAAACATGCAAAAAACAGGAACTGGCACTGGGCACTGGATCAATAGGTTAGTCCAATAAATCATATAAAAAGTTGCCAAAAGTATGTAAAAGTTGTATAATATTGGCATGAAACAATCAAAAATTAAAGATACGACGGAGAAGTATCACATTTGGCAGTGGAGAAGCAAATCGCGGCCGCGTGCGCGGATGAGGTCGCAATGGCTGCCATTCGTGCCGACCCCCAGAGCTTGGAGGAGCACCTCGCTGTCGAGGCCACCGTCAACGCCTCGCTCGCCGACGTCGCGACGCGGTTGGTTGCTTTAAACGATACTTCATGGCATTTTCTCGAGGCCACCATTGGTGCCTTCGACGAAGACTACGAGGTGTTTTCTCAGCACGCACGTGCTTACCACATCTCGAGAGCCAACAGGTTGGTGATCGGAGCGGCTCTGGCAACTCACCAGTACGATGAGGGCACCCACGATGTGGAGGCCTCGCCCTCTTCCATGTCCAAGGAGCCAATCGTCATCGATATCCCCGACAATGAGTAGTAGCTTGTTTTATTAGCTCACTATAAGGACCCATGTTCAGTTTTCTAGCTACTGCCTTTCCTTAACAAATTCTAGTGAATTATGCTATCGATTTTTACCATGCAATCTTCTACTCTAGTGTATATGTAACATGCCAATTTTCAATTTGGATGTTATACATAGGTCATCTTATGCATATCATATTTTATTTGCATTTCGTTTGTGGTCCTAGAAATCTTAAGCAACTCAAGGACCAACGAAGAGAGTTGGGGATTTCATTTATTTTCATATTTGAATTTTCTGAAATTTGAAAAAAGGATCATTTTGATTTTAATAATTTTTCTCTCCAAAATATTTCCAATATTAAAAATAAAAGAGAGGAGATAAAATGACTTCTCTGAAATAAAAGAAATATTGGAGGAAAAATGTTAAAATCAAATAAATATTTTATTAGGATTTTTATTGCTATTTTATTTGAATTAGAAAAATATGCATTTTTCAAACTTGCATTTTTAGGCCAGAAAAATGTTCATCTTGTTCCAAATATTGTATTTAGATGGCGAAAATTGTTTTTGGCATTTTTTAGAATTTTTTTATATTTATTTAGGATTTTTATTCGGCGGACCACCGCTCGCGTGCCAAGCCGCTGCCTCGCGCCCAGCCGGCGCCTCACGCCGCCAAGACGCCCGCCTCACGGATTCACCGGAAGCCTCCGCCGTCGGCCGCCGGTTTTCACTTGGTTTTAGGTATAAAACCGTGTGGTTTTTTTGGTTTATTTTTTTAGATCGGTTTTTTTTGTTCGTTAATTAGCGAACGTTCGTCAGTTTAGTTTCTGTAACGAACGAATTCGTCGGTTTGTTCGGCCAGCGAACGTTCGCGCTGTAGTCTTTTTCTTTTCATTATTTTTTTGACCAGGGACCTATCCACGATTATTTTTATCGCAGATTAGCCCCTAATCTTCAAACCCTCGCAACTTTTTAACCGTAGTCGAAATCCGGTGAAACCAATGCCAAAATCTTCGCCTCGAGCCCCTCTTTCCAGTTAAACAACTTTAACATGATTTTGACAATTTAAAATTTGGTTTCAAGCAGATTTGTTTTCGAATTTGTTTCGATCTTAGATTGAGTTTCCTAGCTCTGATTTGATTGATTCTTTTTGCAATTCGAAGCTCTTCAGCTGAACTTTCAGATTTGATCTTTCTGATCTGAGTTTTTACCCTTGCATATATGCTTGAGTGCTTATGTATGCTATTGCTTGTTTGCGATAGAATTCCCGGAGTGTGAAGCGTGCTACTACGAGTCTCTAGGGTTTGCTGATCGTCAGCAAGGCAAGTAACACTTTGATCATATCCCTTTGTTACCCAGTTTTTATGCATTAGTTACAATCCTCAAACACTGCATGATTAGGATGTGATTAACTTGTGGGCATTGGGAAGTAGTTGATGAGGTAGAACCTATTGTCCTTTATGATCAAACCCTGGGAGTTACTTCTACGTTATGCTTACACCGCTATGCTATGCTAGTAGACGTGGTTTGGGTTTGAGTGTATCCATGACAAATGTGAGATTGTTAATTAATGGTTAACTTAAGGTGGCTACTTAAATACACATCTGGGTGGATTGGTTGTGGGCACCTGGAGAATCTAGTGTTGTCCTAGGATATCCCGGAGTACCCGTGTGATCATCCTACGGTTCGCCACCCAAGCTCAAAGGGATCATAAGATTATTCATGCTAGAAACTTCCGTGTGCAGCCACAAGCCATTATGGGCTCTGGCATAGTTGAGTATGTTCCGTGACCTCTTTCAGTGGTAGACTAGCAGATGTAGGGGATGTAGGTGGTACTGTCTACCCAGAGTAAAGAGTTAATGCTTCTGACAGACTGTGTCTCGGTCATCCGTTTCTCAAACACCATGTAGTGCGAGAAATTCAACGGAGGAGATCGAGTCTTGTGGGGAAAAGCGTGCAAACCTCTGCAGAGTGTACAAACTAATCAAGGTTAGCCGTGTCCCCGGTTATGGACATCTTGAGTATCTGGTTCCTGAACTGTCATGTTGATCTCATCACTCTAAATTAATTTGTTGGGTTATTAATATTGCTTAATTGGGATTGAGTTGGAGGAACCTTCTCAATGTTTATCAACTACCATGATAGTTAAATAAAATATATTCCTTTGATGTAGGGAAAAATTGGCTTTTCGCAAAAACATGATAACCATAGAGCCTCCACCAGCCATATATGCATGTAGTGATAGCATTTACCTGTTCATTGCTCTACTGTGTTATTTTACCAGCATATTCCCTATGCTGACCCATTTTCGGGCTGCAACATATTATGTTGCAGTCTTTTCAGACGAAGAGTAAGGTGCGCTAGGTCGTTGTCGTTAGCCCTGGGCGTTCGGTCGGTCATTTCGGTTTGTTCGGTTCGGTCTTTTCGGTCTTCCAAGAATTCGGTCTTCCAGAATTAAAGACTGAAATAATTTCGGTCTTTTCGGTTCTTCACTATTCGGTCTTCGGTCTTTAATATTCGGTCTTCGGTCCCGACCAAACAGACCAAATTAATTTGCTACAACTAATATCAGTGTTACTTCACCATTAAGACATTCATGTTACTTCCTATATGGTTGTACCAATACATGTTTACATTTCACAGTAAGTAACAAAGTACCGACAAAGAAGTAACAAATTACCAAAACTTGTTTATATTTGACAACAAGTAAAAAGATTCAGACGACATCAAGTAAGAAGACATGATTCATGGTCCAAAGAACAAGATTCATGCATGCATAATCATTTATATTTGACAGAAGTAATAAGATAACAAGCAGCAGCAAATAGGCAAGCAACACCACCACATAGTACTTGAGAACATAGTACTTGGCATCATACAAATCAAGTTAAGTACATGATTTCAAAGGTGCAACAACAAACAACGAACATAAGATTCCACATAAGTTCAACACTTGACATAAGCGACAAACCACATAGTACTTGACATCAACACGGTACTCTCACCGTTTCTCAATTCTCAAGTCCGGTCACAAATTACAAGCACAAGATAATGAGAATAGCACACATTCCACATGATTTCAGTTCAACCATGAGTGGATGTGGATCTCACTTTGTTGGTCGACTTGGCCATGGAAGAAGCAACAACACCACCATTGACCTTGCGCTTTTGCTTCACCTTGTCACCAAATTCTTCAATCAACTCTGCAACAAGTAGATTCAATCAAATTCATAATCTTAGTTTTGGTAAGATCTTGTCCTAGTCCAATTGCATATATCGAAGTGCTGCGCAGACATTGTTGTCCCATTGCATGATGTAGTAGCTTGAATTATCCGGTCACAATATTTGCACATTCCTTCCTTCACTAACCCCTTATCATCAAAAACTTTGGTGAAATGCTCCCAGATTTGTGATCTTGAGGCCATTTGCTTCCGTCCTTTTGGCTTGTCATCTTGAGTAGCTTCTATATTGGCACCTTCGACAATATTTGGTTCGGCATCTTCATCTTCAATGATACCACGTAAGACGGACTCGTCACCTCCTCGTCAGAAAGGTATGCTTCGCATCCGTCTCTTCCTCTATACTCATAAATGTGTCATCTTTCTCGTTCAACTCATCATGTCCAGATTCGATATAGAAAACATCTACAAAAAAGAGGAGATTGGTGCATCAAACAACATTGACATGAGCATACAATCAAGTCCTCCAAATCTGTAAACATTTCAGATAATCTAATTTTTCATGACTAATAAATGACATTGGTCTGTTTGGTATCCTCTCTACATAGTAACCATTCCAAATCAACATAAAAATAGCATGGTACACCTGCCATGAACATAGAAACCAACAAAAAGCTGTTGTAGCCTTGAACATAGAATGCTTAATCTGTACATCACAAAAGCTCAACATACAACACAAGGCTACAACTTCTGTAAGGCTACAACGACAACACAAGGCTACAACAATCTGTACACCATGAACATAGAAGCATTACATCTACTTGAATCTGAACATCACAAAAGCTTAACATCATAGAACATGAACAATATATTGATGCACTTAAATGAACAACAATCTGTACATCACATATGCATACCAGGAGAAGTAGTAGCTTGCTCACCTTCGGGCCATGTAGGTTGAGCACCGAGAAGAGGATGTAAGGCGAGACGAGGCGACCGGCGTGGAAGAGGACGAGTGGTGCGGTGGTGGTGACGTAACAAAGAAGCAGCCACCGCTACTACAGCGGTGGATGGACGTGCCACAGACGGCCGAACGAGCTAGAGGGTCGGAGTTGGCGGCCTGCCGCAGACAAAGAAGACGACGCACGACGCAGACGGGCACGGGCACGATCGTCCACTGTCCGGTGCGGGCCGTGGCTCGGGGCGCAGTTCTTCATCGGTCGCTGAAGCGCGGGCGATGTGCGCCTCGTTGCGGCGGTCGTCACGGGCTCACGGCTCACAGCTCACGGTCACGGGGCATCGGGCTAGAGCGGCGGCTGGCGGGTGGCGGCTAGGGTTCGTCGAGGGAGAGAAAAGAGGAGGCGAGTGAAGCGGCGGCTAGGTTTCACAGGTTATGCATCGAGGGGCACGGCCGCTCGGTCTGTGGAGGTGAGGTGAGGACGGAGTTTGGGCTTGCTAGATGGGCTTTAGGTTAATGGGCTATTCGGTCTATACGGGCTGTTCGGTCCTCAATACATCGTGACCGAACATACCATATTAGTTCGGTCTTAGCATTCTGCAGACCGTTTTTTATTCGGTCTTTTCGGTTTCGGTCTTTTCGGGTTCGGCCTCGGTCTTTTCGGTTTCGGTCTTCGGTCTTCGGTTTTTATGCCCGGGGCGAGTTGTCGTGCACTCAGCTATGCCGTTGGAGTTGATGGACTCACTTACCTTCGATGCTTCCGCAGTTATCTTATTTAGGTGGCCTTACGCCATATTATTGTAATAAGTTCTCTTTTGAGACATTTGATCTAATAAGTGTGTGATTACACTCTGTTATAAATCCTTCAAGTATTGTGTGTGTCAGCATTACCGATCCAGGGATGACACTTATGCACAGAGATTTGACCGTCTGGGGTCGGATCGCTACAAGATGGTATCAGAGCACACGCTGATTGTAGGACGCGTCCACTAAGATAAGCCATAGGTCACTCTTCTCTACTCATTTCTGACTCCTCTCCATCTTCCACTCTATAGATGGCAGACCCAAGAAACAAGTTTGCTCAACCGGATGAAGACACACCTTTTGGACGACACTTGAAGGAAGTCACTAGGTACCTGAACATCGGAATACCAAGCTTCACCGGGACCTACACCGCCACTTTACCAGAAGAGGAGCATTGGATGATTTGAGTTCAAGTTTCAGGAAGGACATTCACGCCAATTACTGAGCCCATAGAGTTTTCCTTTGATGCACCAACCTGGAGTCTAGGTAAGAGCATGGCAGCTCACATCACCATGGGACGCATCGGTGAAGTTTATCACAAGGATCTTAAGGACACCATCTACCATATATGTGCACGCCGAGACGAGCAATGGGAGATGATCAGCACCAGGAGGGACAAGTCCATTGCAGCTTTCATCTAGGAGCTAAACCAGCACATTCGTCGCCAGGAGAACCATATGTGCGCAAGCATGATAGATCTGAAGAAAGTGATGACTAGGAACATGGAGCTTGAAGAAGAACTCAAGTCTACACGCGATGGATATGAGGAGGAAATCGTAATACTAGTAGAAAAGAATGACGACCTGACGAGGAAGCTAGGAGTATTCATGGGAGACCCCACGCCAGGAGGAGATGACGACCATCCCGAAGACTACATCATCATCGATGACACCGACTCCGACCCCGACAGTAGTGATGATGATTACAAAGACGAAGCTGGAGCGGATATCATGGAGTCTTCCACCGATCAAAATTTCTAGATGACCACCATATTATCAGTAGTATTCCCCCATGTATATAGTAGTAGTCCGAGTATTTTGTAACGGTAGTTAGATCGATTGTATGCCCTTGTTTGAATTGAGTGGTGTGATATGGATGTGTTTGTCTCATGTGCATATGGGTAGTGCTATTCTCTTTAGACCTCATTACATTCTAATCTCTTCCCTCTAAACCCATCAGATGCCTCCGAGACGTGACCCCGGATTTGTCTTCCCGCCGGAGCTCACTCAGTTGATCCAACAGCAGAATGCCTTGATGCAGCTACTAGTCCAGAACCAAGGCAACAACAACAACAACAACAACAACAACAACAACAACAACAACAACAACCCACCGCGGCCACCTCCAGTTGATAACTTAGCCCATTTTTTTAGGTTGAATCCGCCTGTGTTTTCCAGTAGCACCGAGCCGATTGTTGCTGATGACTGGCTATGCAGAATTGGAAGGGAGTTGACCACCGTAGGTTGCACAGATGCTGAGAAGGTGCGTTTTGCCGCACATCAATTGGATGGACCCGCAGCCTCATGGTGGGAGAATTACACAACCACTTTCCCCATAGCCAATGTCACTTGGGATCAGTTTCCGCAAGCGTTCCACACTGCACATGTCTCAACTGGAGCTATGAGCATGAAGAAGCGTGAGTTTCGCAACTTACGCCAGGGAAATCATACTGTGGGGCAGTACGTGGACGAGTTCAGTAAGTTAGCACGCTATGCCCCAGATGATGTGGCCACAGACGCCGCGAAGCGGGAGAAGTTTATGGAAGGGCTGAATGATGAGCTGAGTATGCAGTTGATGGTAGCAACATTTGCTAACTACCAGGAGTTGGTAGACATGGCTCTTATGATTGAAGGGAAGCAACAGCAAATAGAGAGCCGCAAGAGGAAGTATGGAAAAGGGAAGTACAATTCAAGAGCTCAGCAGAGACCTCGTTTTACCCCAAACTTGGGAGGACACACGCACCACAACCATGGAGGCCACACTCACAATGGAGGAAGTTCACATAATCATAGTGGCCCCAAGAATGGGAATGGAAATGGAGGAAGCAGCAGCCAGAACCGTTCCAACCCCTCTACACCCGCCAAGAAGGATCTAAGTCACATTACTTGTTTCAAGTCCATAAAGACTGGACACTACGCCACCGAGTGTTCTGAAGCCAAGAATGGAAATGGCAATGGAAGCTCTGGGAAGAAGCCCAATCCTTTCACCAGAGGTCAGGTGAACCACGTCAACATGGAGGAGGTTGAGGAGCAGCCATATGCAGTTATCGGTAAGTTTTTGGTTAAGTCATTTACCGCTCTCGTTCTTTTTTATACTGGTGCATCGCATTCATACATATCAAGGGGATTTGTGGACAAGTTTAAGTTGCCCACCTTAGCCCTTAGGTCACCCATGTTAGTAAGCTCGCCAGGAGGAGAGTATATGGCCAGCCGATGGTGCGATCGGTTACCCTTAATCATTGGTAGCCATGTCTTCCCCTCAGACCTAATAATTTTGGAGTCGCAAGGATTGGATATAATTCTAGGCATGGATTGGCTATCGAAGTATGGAGGGAACACTGACTGTGCTAGTAAGTCAATTCTGCTCACCACCCCGAAGGGAAAAAGGATCACGTATGTATCCAGGCATGCGCCAAAAAGGACCCAAGTAAATTCTCTGTCGGGAGTTGTTCAGGAGGAAGTGCATGTAGTGAAGGATTACCCAGATGTATTTCCAGAGGAACTACCAGGCATGCCGCAAGATCAAGACATTGAGTTTTTGATAGAGTTGTTGCCAGGCACCGGACCAATATCAAAGAGACCATACCGGATGCCCGCAAATGATCTGGAGCAAATTAAGAAGCAGATTAAGGAGTTACTGGAGAAAGGTTACATTCGACAAAGTTCGTCACCGTGGGGAGCCCAAGGCTCTTGGTTGATAAGAAGGATGGATCGTTGAGAATGGTTGTTGATTATCGTGCGTTGAATGAAGTGACAATCAAGAACAAGTACCCACTACCGATGATCAATGATTTGTTTGACCAGCTGCAAGGAGCTAAAGTATTTTCCAAGATCGATCTGCGTTCAGGATACCACCAGCTGAAGATCCGAGAACAGGATATACCCAAGATAGCCTTCACCACAAGGTACGGGCTATATGAGTACACGGTTATTTTTTTGGATTGACAAATGCCCCTGCCTATTTCATGAGTATGATGAATAAGGTGTTCGTGGAGTTCTTGGATAGGTTTGTTGTGGTGTTCATTGATGATATTTTGGTATACTCGAAGAATGAAGAGGAACACAAGGAGCATTTGCATTTAGTTCTCGAGAAGCTCAGGGAACATCAATTATATGTCAAGTTCAGCAAATGTGAGTTTTGGTTGAAAGAAGTTGGATTTCTTGGACATGTTATATCAGGAGAAGGTATAGCAGTAGACCCTACCAAGGTTCAGTCAGTCGCTGATTGGCTAGCACTCACCTCATTTGGAGAAATCCGCTGTTTTCTAGGACACGCGGGATATTATCGGAGATTCATTGAGAATTTTTCCAAGATTGCGAAGCCTATGACGGAGTTGTTGAAGAAAGACACTAAGTTTAAATGGTCAGATGAATGTGAGGCAAGTTTTCAGGAGCTGAAGAAATGTTTGGTTACAGCCCAGTGCTGATTCTGCCAGATATATGCAAGGATTTCCAAGTGTATTGTGATGCTTCTCGCTTAGGACTTGGAGGTGTACTTATGCAGGACGGAAGAGTTGTTTCATATGCCTCACGACAACTTTGACCGCATGAGTTGAATTATGCCACGCATGATTTGGAGTTAACGGCTGTGGTTCATGCACTCAAGACCTAGAGACATTTTCTTATTGGAAACCGTTGTGATTTGTACACGGACCACAAGAGTTTGAAGTACATTTTCACGCAGAAGGAGCTGAATCTCAGGCAGAGAAGATGGTTGGAGCTTATAAAGGATTATGATATGAAGCTATACTATCATCCAGGCAAGGCCAATGTCACAGCGGACGCTTTGAGCCGGAAAAGTTATGTCAATACACTCATAAGCGGAGGATTACCAAAGGAGTTGGACGAAGATCTCAGGGAGCTTCATTTGGAGATAGTCCCTAGAGGTTTTGTCGCAGCAATGGAGGTTCAGTCAACATTATTGGGAAAGATTCGAGAAGCTCAGAAGGACGATAAATAAATTGTGGAGATAAAGGAGAAAATGAGCAAAGGAAAAGCCAAAGGTTTTTGTGAGGATGAGTACGAAACCTTATGGGTTGAGGACCGTGTTTATGTACCCAATAATGTAGAGATCAGGAAGTTAATACTTCAGGAGGCCCATTACTCGCTATACTCGATACACCCCGGAAACACCAAGATGTATTTGGATTTGAAGGAGCGTTTCTGGTGGACTGGTATGAAGAAGGATATTGCTGAGTATGTAGCCGTATGTGATGTATGTCGGAGAGTAAAGGCAGAACATCAGAAGCCAGCAGGATTATTGCAGCCTATGCCGATACCCGAATGGAAGTGGGACAAACTTGGTATGGATTTCATCACCGGATTACCCAGGACCCGATCGGGATATGATTCTATCTGGGTAGTAGTGGATCGTTCGACCAAAGTGGCTCACTTTATCCCAGTGAAAACCACCTATACAACTGCGAAGTTGGCCAAGATATATATGACCAGGATCGTATGTCTGAACGGAGTTCCGAGGACCATCGTGACGCATGAGGGACTCGGTTTACTTCAAGTTTTTGCATCACCGCACGGACTTTGGGTACCGTGCTAGAGTTCAAGATCTGACCTTTCATTCGCAGACAGATGGACAGACCGAGAGAGTCAATCAGATACTGGAGGACATGTTGAGAGCTTGTGCGCTAGATTGTGGATCTAGTCGGGATGACAAATTGCCATACGCGGAGTTCTCATACAACAACAGCAACCAAGCCAGTTTGAAGATGGCCCCTTTCGAAGCTTTGTATGGAAGAAGGTGCAGGACACCATAGATGTGGGATGAAGTTGGAGACCATCAGTTGTTTGGAGCATATTTGATCAAAGAGTCAGAAGAGAAGGTTAGGTTGATTCGAGATAGACTGAAGGTAGCTCAGTCCAGGCAGAAAAGTTATGCAGACTCAAAATGCAAGGAGGTAGTCTATGAAATCGGAGACAGAGCATATCTTCGCGTGTCACCTCTGCGAGGAGTTGAAACCCGTCAAGATTCTCGAGTTTGCAAGCCGAGTTACGCGCCGCAAGGTTATCAAATTTTGCAAAGTTCAGTGGACCCACCATACCGAGGATGAAGCCACCTGGGAGCGAGAAAAATACACATGGAAAGACCACCCACACCTATTTTCAAGCCAACCCGAATCTCAAGGGCGAGATTCATCTTAAGGGGGGTAGGTTCGTAACATCCCAATTTTCAATTAGGATGTTATACATAGGTCATCATGCATATCATATTTTATTTGCATTTCGTTTGTGGTCCTAGAAATCTTAAGCAACTCAAGGACCAATGGAGAGAGTTGGGGATTTCATTTATTTTCATATTTGAATTTCTCAAATTTGAAAAAAGGATCATTTTGATTTTAATAAATTTTCACTCTGAAATATTTCCAATATTAAAAATAAAAGAGAGGAGATAAAATGACTTCTCCAAAATAAAAGAAAAATTGGAGGAAAAATGTTAAAATCAAATAAATATTTTATTTGGATGTTTATTGCTATTTTATTTGAATTAGAAAAATATGCATTTTTCAAAATTGCATTTTTAGGCCACAAAAATGTTCATCTTGTTCTAAATATTGTATTTAGACGGTGAAAATTGTTTTTGGCATTTTTTAGAATTTGTTTTATATTTATTTAGGATTTTTCTTCATGGAAAATTAAAAAAGTTTGGCAAACTAGGCTAATGACCAGTAAAGCCTGAAGCCCACGCCTTCGCCTTCCCAAAGGTTCGAGCCTCCGAGCCAGACTCATGGGAGTCCGGAGCACGCTGGCCGCCTTGGCCCCTAGGCCAAGTCGGACCCCCCATCCTATAAGTACCCTTGCCGCCCTCTCTCCACCCGGCCCAAACAGCCACTTGCCCTTGCCATTGCCGATGCTCCAGCACCACCGCTTGCACGCCATGATCGCCCCATGCCGCCGCACGCCGCCCCGCCTCGCCGAATTCACAGGAAGCCGCCGTCGTCGACCACCCGTTTTCGCTCGGTTTTAGGTATAAACCCGCTCGGTTTTTTTGGTTTATTTTTTTAGATCGGTTTAGGTTAGATCATTTTTTTATTTTTGTTCGTTAATTAGCGAACGTTCGTCAGATTAGTTTCTGTAACGAACGAATTCATTGGTTTAGTTCAGTCAGTCGCGCCGTAGTCTTTTTCTTTTTTATTATTTTTTCAGCCAGGGACCTATCCGTGATTATTTTTATCGCATATTAGCCCCTGTTCTTCAAACCCTCGCAACTTTTTAACCGTTCGTCCAAATCCAGTGAAACCAACGCCAAAATCTTCTTCTCAAACCCCTCTTTCCAGTTAAACAACTTGAACATGATTTTGACAACTTAAAATTTGGTTTCAAGCAGATTTATTTTCGAATTCCTTTCGATCGTAGATTGAGTTTCGTAGCTCCGATTTGATTGATTCTTTTTGCAATTCGGAGCTCTTCAGTTGAACTTTCAGATTTGGTCTTTCTCATCTGAGTTTAAACCTTGCATCTATGCTTGAGTGCTTATATATGCTATTGCTTGTTTGCGATAGAATTCCCAGAGTGCGAAGCGTGCTACTACGAGTCTCTAGGGTTTGCAGATCGTCAGCAAGGCAAGTAACACTTTGATCATATCCCTTTATTACCCAGTTTTAATGCATTAGTTACAATCCTCAAACACTGCATGATTAGGATGTGATTAACTTGTGGGTATTGGGAAGTAGATGATGAGGTAGAACCTATTGTCCTTTATTATGAAACGCTGGAAGTTACTTCTACGTTATGCTTACAGCGCTATGCTATGCTAGTAGACGTGGTTTGGGTTTGAGTGTATCCATGACAGATGTGAGATTGTTAATTAATGGTTAACTTAAGGAGGCTACTTAAATACACATATGGGTGGATTGGTTGCGGGCACCTAGAGAATCCAGTGTTGTCCTAGGATATCCTGGAGTACCCGTGTGATCATCCTACGGTTCGCCACCCAGGCTCAAAGGGATCATAAGATTATTCATGGTAGAAACTTCCGTGTGCAGCCACAAGCCATTATGGGCTCTGGCATAGTTGAGTATGTTCCGTGACCTCTTTCAGTGGTAGACTAGAAGATGTAGGGGATGTAGGTGGTACTGTCTACCCAGAGTAAAGACTTAATGCTTCTGAAAGACTGTGTCTCGGTCATACGTTTCTCAAACACCATGTAGTGCGAGAAATCCAACAGAGGAGATCGAGTCTTGTGGGGAAAAGTGTGCAAACCTCTGCAGAGTGTACAAACTAATCATGGTTAGCCGTGTCCCCGGTTATGGACATCTTGAGTACCTGGTTCTGAATTGTCATGTTGATCTCATCACTCTGAATTAATTTATTGGATTATTAATACTGCTTAATTGGGATTCAATTGGAGGAGCCTTCTCAATAATTATCAACTACCATGATAGTTAAATAAAATATATTCCTTTGATGTAGGGAAAAATTGGCTTTTCGCAAAAACATGATAACCATAAAGCCTCCACCAGCCATATATGCATATAGTGATAGCATTTACCTGTTCATTGCTCTACTGTATTTTTTTGCCAGCACATTCCATGTGCTGACACGTTTTCGGGCTGCAACGTATTATGTTGCAGACTTTACAGACGAAGAGTAAGGTGCGCTAGGTCATTGTCGTGCACTCAGCTATGCCGTTGGAGTTGATGGACTCACTTACCTTCGATGGTTCCACAGTTATCTTATTTAGATGGCCTTAAGCCATATTATTGTAATAAGTTCTCTTTTGAGACATTCGATGTAATAAGTGTGTGATTGTACTTTGTTATAAATCCTTCAAGTACTATGTGTGTCAGCATTACCGATCCAAGGATGCACTTATGCACAGAGAATTGACCGTGTGAGGTCGGATCGCTACAGTATATGTTCTATATGTCGTGCAATGTGGTGTTTAGTTAACTGTTTGGTTCAATTCTGCAAATGTGATGTTCAATTCTTCAGGGTGCAATTATCCAAGTTGTCAAGCGTGCTTGGTTTGGTTAACTGTTTGATCTTCTATTAGAGTATGTTATATTGTGCAATGTGGTGCTTAGTTAACGTTTGGTTCATTTGTTGTGGTGTTTAGTTAACTGTTTGGTTCAATTCTGCAATGCGATGTTCAATTGTTGTGGGTGCATTCTGTTATTGTATACCATGTGAGAAATAAATCGAATTTGGCTGTACTAAATACATGAGAAACTAATACAATTGCTATGTTTCCAAGTTGTTAAGCATGCTTGGTTTGTTTAACTCTCTGATCTTCTATTAGGAGTATGTTATATTGTGCAATGCGGTGCTCTGTTAACGTTTGGTTTATTTGTTGTGGTGTTTAGTTAACTGCTTGGTTCAATTCTGCAATGCGATGTCCAATTGTCGTGGGTAGAATTTTGTATTGTTGTGCATGTGAGGAATAAATCGAATTTGGTTGCACTTAATACATGATAAACATATACAAGTGCTATATTTCCTAGTCGTAATCATGCTTGGTTTGCATAAATGAGTTTTCCATGTGGCTTGAAGTAATCTGATGACTCTGCAATCTGCTTATTTTTCATCGACATATTTTACTGATAGCATGTGAACCCTTACTTAACCTGATGACTAACTACCGTATATGTGTTGTAGGGAAACAATGGGAAGCACTGAGGTTTACAATCGAGGTTAGCACGTGCATGGTCCGTTTTCTAATAGCACATTATTGTGCAATTGCAGGAACCATTCTAATATTTAGGTTTTTAACAATTTGGTCTTGCACATGTAGGTCCTGCTGCCAGAGGTTTTGACCCACTGTTCGACCCTTTTTGCATATGGGGAAATGAGTTATCCATGAATATCAATCAAGTCAAGAAACTCAGAAAGATTGTTAGGATAAAGAAATTAGCGGCAAAAAACAACAAAATCTTTGTTTGCACAATGAAGAAGACCTCATTTCACTAAAAGATGGTACTAACTATTATCCTTGCCTTTTTTATTCCTTTGCCCCATTTCCAATATAGAGAAGATATTTATGCACATCCTTGTTTTTAGGCCTTTCCAAAGCAGTTCACTTATGATTACCTCTCAAACCACCTCTATGGTTGAGGGAGTCCTGGATTAGGGGGTATCCGGACAGCCAGACTGTGTACAACGTCCGGACTATTGAAGCGTGAAGATACAAGACTCAAGACTTCGGCCCGTGTCCGGATGGGACTTTCCTTGGCGTGGAAGGCAAGCTTGGTGATCCGGATATTATATTTCCTTCTTTTTAACCGACTCCATGTAAACCCTAGCCCTCTCCGGTGTCTATATAAACCGGAGAGGTTGGTCCTTAGAAAGGCCGATCAAAATTACAATCATACCATCATAGGCTAGCTCTTAGGGTTTAGCTTCTACGATCTCGTGGTAGATCTACTCTTGTACTACCCATATCATCAATATTAATCAAGCAGGAAGTAGGGTTTTACCTCCATCAAGAGGGCCCGAACACGGTAAACATCTGTGTCCCTTGCTTCCTGTTACCATCAGCCTTGACGCGTAGATCGGGACCCCCTACCCGAGATCCGCCGGTTTTGACACCGACATTGGTGCTTTCATTGAGAGTTCCTCTGTGTCTTCGCCGTCAGGCTCGATGGCTCGTCTCATTGTCAAGGACGACATTACCTCATAGGGGGCTCTGGCTGTAGGCCAGACACTCCGGCTCGGCAGCTTTATCATGACCGCCCCATCGGCGGTAGCGCCGACGATGACTTCTTGGGTCATCAATCATAACCTTCGCGTCAGTTCGGAACTTGCCGAACAGATGGATCCAATGGAGCTCTCCTCCCTCAACGAACTTTTGGACCGCATCGCCGCTCTGGGAGTCGCTGCAGACTACGACCGGATTGGGCTTAAACCCGACCAAAGGGACATCAGGTCCCCGCCGGCCACCAATGAGATAGCGATAGTGGAGGAACCACACGCGGATTGCCTCGCAACTTTGAGGACAAGTTATGTTCGGATCACCGAACTCCTTGAGCCAAAGACCTGCTCAAAGGAAAACCTAACCCAGGTCCCGGACTTAGAACCGGGCATTGGGCCGAAGAAATTGGGCACTCCGGATTCTGAGCTATTGAGCTCGGGACTGCCCGCGCCCTTGGGCGTTAGATCGGATCAAAATCCAGACTCTAAACTGGACCTAAACTGTCTCTCCCGCATCAGGCAAGGGCCCCAGGAAACCGTACATCGCTACTGGGCCAGATTCCACCTTGCGCTTAACAAGGTCAGGGACTGCTGCGAAGAGAATATGGTCTCACTTTTCTGCAAAAACTGCACGGACGAAGGACTCCTCAATGCTATAAGCCGCCGCGACATAGTACGCTTCACGGACTTGGCAGCCATAGTACGGAAGTACTGTGCGATGGAGAGCGCTTGGAAGACCAAAACAGTATTTTGGGATAGTACTGCTCTCACCAAAACCTTTGTCCGAACTAAGCATTTAACTCTCGTAAGTCGTCGACCCAACCCCAAGAAACCAAAGCCCACCCTGTATGGGATCCGTATTGGAAGAATGTCTCGACGGCCATGTAAGCTCCACAGTACTCCGGATACAACACCTACTCATAGCCTTAAGGCATGTTGGACACTCGGGCAGGTGGCAAAAAGTGGCGAGGATCTTCTCGTGGGCCATAAAGCGGAACAACATCCTGCCAGCGAACACAATACGATACTAACAGTCTTCGAGACTTTCGCCTCGAACAATAGGCGCAAGCGAGCTCGTCGAAGCTCTGCTGAAATTTACCATGTGGCAAAAATAAACCCTTGGAACGACACTGCTATAACTTTTAATGCCAGTGATGAACCTCGATTCCGGGCTGTCCAGTCACCAGCCGCTCTGGTCCTTTGTCCGATCGTAGATGGCTTTCGGCTCACTAAAGTACTCATGGACGGCGGAAGCGGATTGAATCTGATTTATGAAGAAACACTCAGCAAGATGGAGATTGATAAAAGCTGCATTGAACAAAGCGGCACTACCTTCAGGGGAATTATCCCTACTCGGGAAGTGCGGTGTGCGGGAAAAATCACACTCGATGTGGTATTCGGCACCCCGGAGAATTATAGGTCCGAGGAAATCACACTCCTGGTGGCTCCTTCAGCGGATACCACGCCCTTCTAGGGCGGGACGCGTTTACAAGCTTTCAAGCTGTACCCCTTTATGGGTACATGAAGCTTAAAATGCTCGGACCCAATGGAATCATCACTCTAGCCAGTGATCCGGACGTTGCCACAGAAAATAAAACCGCAGCTCTAGCCTTGGAAGCATTATCTCAAGTCCTAGCAGCCAAGAGTTAACAACATGCAAGGGCCACCATGGACGAGGACGACGTGATACTAGACAAGCGAACCAAGTCCACCTCATTTAAACCTCGCAGACGAGATAGTCAAATTCCAGGTCCATCCAACGGGCCCCACGAAGACAGCTTCCATCGGGACACAAATTGAGCCCGCGATTGCCGCCAAGACTATGAGATTTCTTACGCGAGAATTGGGACATTTTCACCGGCACCCATCGGACATGCCGGGCATCCCACGCAGACCGGCGAACACAACCTCAATATTCGAAAGGATATAAACCAGTCAAGCAGACCCTAAAGGCGATTCTCGAGAGCCCAAACGACAGTAATGGGGAAGAGTTAGCCAAGCTACTCGAGGCGGATTCATCGAGATATCAAACATCCGGATTGGCTGGAAAATTTGGTGATGGTACCAAAGAAGGACAAATCCTGGCACCTATGCGTCGACTTCAAATACCTCAACAAGGCTTGCCCCAAGGATCCCTTTCCCCTCCCTCGCATCGATCAAATCATCGATGCCACAGCCTGAACATGACTTCATTGTGTTTTCTCGACGCATACTCTGGATACCATCAAATAAAGATGGCAGAGTCTGACCAAGCTGCAACAGCTTTCATAACACCATATGGCCCTTTTTGCTTCAACACTATGCCCTTCGGGCTCAAGAATGCCGGCGCAACCTATCAACGCATGATTCAAACATGCCTGAAAAAACAAATCGGCAAAACAGTGGAAGCATATGTGGACGACGTGGTCATAAAAACTAGGCACGTCGAAACCCTGATAGATGACTTGAGGCTTACATTCGATAACCTCCGGACATACGACATTAAGTTGAATCCGGAAAAATGCGTCTTCGGCGTCCCATCGGGGAAACTGCTGGGCTTCATTGTTTCCAATAGAGGAATTGAAGCGAACCCGGCAAAAATCCGAGCTCTATCTCAGTTGGCTATACCAACAGACCTCAAGCACATCCAGAAGCTAGCCGGATGCGTGGCCGCTTTGAGCCGCTTTATCTCTAGGCTAGGAGAAAAGGCATTGCCTCTTTACCGCCTCCCGCGGTGCACCGAACACTTCATATGGACAGATGCAGCCGCGGCCGGACTCGATGAAATAAAGACCTTACTGGCCAGTAATCCAGTCCTAACAGCGTCGAACACCGGCGAGTCTATGCTATTATACATAGCGGCAACACACCAAGTTGTAAGCGTAGTACTCGTCGTCGAACAAGAGGTTGAAGGATACAAATTCCCGCTCCAAAATCCGGTTTATTACGTATCCACAGTCCTCACCCCATGCAAATCCCGATACCCACACTATCAAAAAATAGCATACGCGGTCTTCATGGCATCTCGGAAGCTGCGACACTACTTTCAAGAGTGTTCGGTCACAGTAGCCTCCGAAGTACCACTCAATGACATAATAAACAACCGCGATGCTACGGGCTGGGTTGCTAAATGGGCCATCGAGCTCCTTCCGTTTGACATAATGTACAAACCACGGCGGGCCATCAAGTCACAAGTACTGGCTGACTTTGTCACTGAATGGACGGAAGCCGAACTCCCTAAAGAGTACGGCGCATACTCCAACTGGATCATGCACTTTGACGACTCTAAAATGGTGGCCGGATTGGGAGCATGTGTAGTCCTGACATCCCCATCGGAGACACGGTCCAAGACGTCCTCCAGATATTATATCTGATTCCAACAATGCGGCCGAATATGAGGCTCACGCATGGCCTTCGGATGGCGGTCTCTATGGGCATCCAACGCACGGAAGTGCGAGGATTCAACCTCGCAATCTCACAAATAAACGGAGACTTCGATGCCAAGGATCCGAAAATGTCGGCCTACCGTAATGCCGTCCTAAAAATGTCAGCACGGTTCGAGGGGCTCGAGTTCCACCATGTCGCTCGAGAAAATAATCAAGCGGCGGACGTCCTCGCCCGCATCGGCGCCGAACGCGACCCTGTCCCACCTAACATATTCCTGGAAAGGTTGTTCAAGCCATCCGTAGTATGGGAAGGGGAGTCCGGCAGTACCAGCTCGGACCCGAACACGCCCCCAGATATCGAACCATCAGACACAATCGGAGGCTCTGCCACCGAAATAACATCCTCGGCCCACGAAATCATGGCCGTTATCGCCCCATGGACCGAGCCTTTCTTGGCCTACCTAAATAGGCAGGAGCTACCCGAAGACCAAAATGAAGCACGCTGTATAGTCCAGCGTTCTAAAGCTTACAAAGTCCACGAAGGGGAACTCTATAAGAAAAGCGCGACTGGAGTGCTCCAAAGGTGCATCTCCGAAGAGGAGGGGCGGCAACTCTTGGCTGAAATCCATGCCGGACTAGGCGGACACCACGCTGTGGCTCAAGCGCTAGTCAACAAAGCCTTCCGCACATGCTTGTATTGGCTGACAGCCCGAGCAGACGCACATGACCTTGTCCAACATTGCGTCGGTTGCCAGCTCTTTGCCAATCAGAGTCATATGCCCCCTACCCCTCTCCAAACAATCCCCATAACTTGGTCGCTCGTGGTCTGGGGGCTGGATATGGTTGGACCCCTCAAAGGGGGAAGCCATAAGAAAAAATACTTATTGGTCATGGTGGACAAGTTCACCAAATGGATAGAAGCCAAGCCAGTTAAAACGGCCGAATCCGGACCAGTAATTGACTTCATATCCGGGGTTGTACACCGATACGGTGTCCCCCATAGCACCATCACTGATAATGGCTCAAATTTCACAGCCGATGAAGTGAAAACTTGGTGCGGCAAAATGGGCATTAAGCTCGACTATGCTTCCGTCTACCACCCCCAAACAAACGGCCAGGTCGAACGGGCAAACGGTCTCGTCATGAGCGGCATCAAACCCAGACTAGTGCGATCTCTAACAGAATCGGATACGCACTGGGTAGAAGAGCTCGACTGCACTGGGGCTGCGGACCACACCCAATCGCACCACCGGATATACACCATTTTTTATGGTGTACGGTGCGGAAGCAGTATTACCCTGCGACATAATACATGATTCGCCACGCTTACGCATGTACGAAGAGAAGGAAGCCGAGTTAGATCGGCAGGATAACTTGGACGCCCTGGAGGAGGAGCGCGACATTGCAAAAGCCCGCTCTGCATTCTATCAGCAGCAGGCTCGACGATATCAAAGCAGAGAAGTGCGGGCCAAAACTTACAATATTGGCGAACTCGTTCTACGCCTACCGGAGAAGAAGAAGGACAAGCTCAAACCCAAGTGGGAGGGTCCCTTCAACATTGACAAAGTTCTCACCGGAGGAGCGTACCGTTTACGTAATGCATCCGATAACAGACTCGAGCCGAACCCATGGAACGCGGCCAGACTCCGGAGATTCTACGCCTAACGTCGAACTCAATGTTCGTCTCATAACCCCTCCCTTTTAATTATGCTCCATCCCTTTCCCTTTCTCGACCCTTTTTCTCTTCACACAAAGTATTCAATACAGTGCGGATTCCCGGATCACCCCGGCCGCACTAGGTGTGTAAGCAATACCTAGGGGCTTCCTATACGGAAGCTAAAAATAATTACTCACATGGCTTTCTACCCATCACATATGCATTCTTTTTCCATATGTGCCTTTTCTTCACCATTATATGCATCGATATGACTTAAGATGTTGCCAAGCTGGGTTGCCTGGCTCTTGTGTTTATGCCCTATGTTCCCATTAATTCGGCTAGGGCATAACGGGAGCACCTCTGCGATTGTTACTGCCGGTTCAGCCGGATGTGTACCTCAGACTGGGTGAAGCCGAAAGCTAGCTTCCTTAAGAGAATATTTGGTCGGTGAACAAAAGATGTGCTCGTTTATTACAACGTAAATCCCCAGAAGTCTTGTATCCTGCGCCATCGTCAGATCCCGCACGCCAGATCGTCGCATGCATACCCAGGGAAAGGAACCCCTAACGGAACTATTATCCCTGGAAGATGTTTCTTACTATCCATATAATATAACATAACTAGTTGGGTACTTGTCTACTCAAGCACTTATGACCCCTACGCCTTGTTTCCAGGCATACCCCGGTTTTGTATAACTGAGTGGGTATTCGGACACACCCTGCACTATAGGATCCGGGGCTGAAGCTTAAAAGGTCCACCATGACAAATGATTTTAATCCGGCTAGGGGCTAATCATGCCCATTAAATTACACAGTCACTTGGACTGACTATATTCCTCCTCTATATCGTCCAACAGGTTATCTAGCTTACAATCCTATTGAGAATACTTAGCGGCTAACGCTACCTGGTCATACACCAGACTCACATGAATTTCTTGCCCATCCGGCCCCGCCGGTCCTACTTCGGCCATATGGTTCGGGTCCAGCTTGGTGTAGCGCATCTTCACCATAGCCCAAGCTTCTCTTGCGCCTTGCCGGCAAGTGGACACCTTCCAGAGTCGGAAGCGCCGCCGTGCTCCTTGAAGCATATTCACAAGCTCCGCCATACCATTCGGCAGCAAGCTTGATGGCCATAAAGCCTGAGCAATACCCTGCATCACTTGCCGAGCTTGCTCGTGCAGTTGCGAAAGGTCTTGCAGTAAATCACTTGCAGATGAGGGCATCTCCTCCTCAGGGCGAGCCGATAACATTCCTGCAAGCAAAATTCTTTCAATATACTTCCTCATCGAACTATACAACAGTTCGTCTAGGCACTTAACGAAAATGTTGCGTCGAAGCCTCTTGTTCTCCTTCACGGAGTCCACCAGCTGAGCGCGGAGATCTTTTAATTCCACGTCCAGCTGGACTTTGGCATCTTGAAGATCGTTCTTCTCTGCCGCTTAACTTCGCGTAAGAATGCGCCGCCATGACCTCCAGCTGCCTTTTGAGATGCGATGCGTCCTCTCTTACGTCCTCCGGATTCACCCCGGGATTGTCTGCAGAATTTTCTGTTAGACTTGTCGCATCAGCCATTTACTAACTGGTGCATCTTCGCAATATTGTGACAATTGTTACCAGATGAGGGCTTTTGGGGTTCCTCTAATTTGGCAACTGCGGCCCTCAGTTCGGCCTTGCATCCCTCCAGCTCCCGAGACAATTGCTCATTCTTCTCTACAAGGACCTGTGCATATATTGATTCTTAAAACTGGTGTTCCAACCATTGCAAGTCTCAGGGGCTACTGCTATACATACTTATCAAAATTTCTTACCCGTATGTCTATGGTATACTGGTTTGTCACTTGGCGAGCCCGCCCGGAGCAGCTTCGGACATATCGTCCGCCGAATTGAAGGCATTAAAAGCCTCTTGGAAAAGATGTTGTTCGAGCACGGCCCTCCAGCGGGGTGATTCATGGTGCTCTCCACTTGGAGTTCGTGGGTCAACGTATATCCGCATCCTCCGTCGGGGAACTATGCGGTGCTGGCCCTGTCCGCCTCCGCCCAAGGCCGGGTTACGGAACCCGGCTGGTGGAGGCGTGATTGGTGGGGTCTCCAGATATAGTCCAGTTATTCCTCTTCCTACCAGACACAAAGGTCGTTGTCACATTTCAAATTCTATAATTACAGGACAGGTTACTACTTTACCTCTGTGGCGATGTGTCAACCCTCACCGCCTTCCTCTTGAGCCTGCCCGATCCGGACGCCCGTTGTTGACGAGTCCCTAGGGGCTCGGCCCCTTGCTCCGGCCGTCGTTTTTGCAAATAGAACGACGCCTCATGGGTAAATTATAATACCTGGGAGGAGTCCTCTTCGAAGGATAGGGTTTTCTAGTTCGGCTTACACGCGACACGGGGAGCAGTCTAGGGTGGTCGGCCGTAATGGCCACTAGGGCGCCATCCTAGCTCGCTTCATAGAATACCCCGTTGGAAAGCTCCACGATGATATATAGATCCACTTTAAGTCCGGATCTAGGGCCCTTCCAGGTCCTCACGGTTATGGGAGGCTGAAGATTCCTTCTACGACCATCCTCAGTTCCTGCTCAGAAGCATTGACGCAAGTAATCTTAGCAGAAGAACGCTAGAGTAAGTAAAGCAGGGAAACAGAATGGCAACTTACCCACGTTGGGGGGTTGTACATGGAGAATCCATCCCGCGTTTTGATGCGAAGGAATTCCTCCTCTTCCCCTTTGTACAAATCGGACAATATCCTTGCCAAAGCGGCAGCAGAGTCAGGACCTTACGGCCGCAGTGGGTGGCGTCGTCTTCCTTGTTGAAATGCCACATGGGCTTCCCCCGATATTGGAGCGGTTGCACGCCTCGCCTTATGCATAACGCCATAACCTCAACTATCGTCAGTCCGGATTTGGCCAGTAACTTTATCCTGTTCATCAGGAGGAATATTTCCCCTGTGTCCTCTTCTTGTGGGCCTCGGGGGCGCCAGCTTAGGCGTGCCCTTGGTGGGGCGTTGCTAAACTTGGGGAGACCTGTCCGGACTGGATCCGGAAGGGGAACATAGTCTATATAGAACCACTCTGAAGGCCAGTTTTCTGGTGCCTTCTCAGGAGGCCAGACACTATTCATCGTAACAGGTACTTGGAGTATTCGAAGAAGGAACCCTCCTTGCAATGGCGAAGACAATACTGCGCGCCGGACTCATCGTCGTTGAAGCCTGGTTCAGGGGCTACTGAGGGAGTCCTGGATTAGGGGGTATCCGGACTGCCGGACTGTGTACAACGTCCGGACTATTGAAGCGTGAAGATACAAGACTCAAGACTTCGGCCCGTGTCCGGATGGGACTTTCCTTGGAGTGGAAGGCAAGCTTGGCGATCCGGATATTATATTTCCTTCCTTTTAACCGACTCCATGTAAACCCTAGCCCTCTCCGGTGTCTATATAAACCGGAGAGGTTGGTCCTTAGAAGGCCGATCACAATTACAATCATACCATCATAGGCTAGCTCTTAGGGTTTAGCCTCTACGATCTCGTGGTAGATCTACTCTTGTACTACCCATATCATCAATATTAATCAAGCAGGAAGTAGGGTTTTACCTCCATCAAGAGGGCCCGAACCTGGGTAAACATCTGTGTCCCTTGCTTCCTGTTACCATCAGCCTTGACGCGTAGATCGGGACCCCCTACCCGAGATCTGCCGGTTTTGACACCGACAATGGTTAGGAGGCAAGGAAAGTTTTCATACAACACCCATGGTTCAATATTGAAGTGTTCCTGAAGAGGATGAAGGATGGACGTTCAATCATCCACAGGCACTGGCCTAAACTTGCAAAGACCTTCAACATGAATGAAGGCTCAATATTCGCCTTCCGCTTCGGCGATTTTCCAGATGAGATGCATCTTTCTATGTACCATCTATGATGCTAATTTCGAAAGGTTCTAGATGTTGCATGTGAAACTTGGTGCTTTAGTGCGGTTGTGTAATGGGGTAGCTGAGTGCTGAAGCTATATCATGTTGTACTCGGATGTACTTCAATTATGAAATCCTGCTTCCTTAATATGGAAATGAAATATATTATGTGCTTAATATGAATGTCAATTAGATTAATAAATGGATTATAAATAATAGGGCAATTAGCCTGCTAATTGGCCAATTAGCCTGCTAATTGGGTTTTCCTATTGCAAACAGTTATTGAGAAAAAACCATGGGCGATGACCTCAGGCAATGCACACAGTTTCTAGGAATAAACCGTGTTGGATCAATGAACAATCACACACGACATTCTCTTGAAAACTATTTATGTTAGGCCACCTTGCGCAAACATTTTCGTTGAAGTGACTGTGTGGGATGTATATACCAACGGAAATGTTTAGCGGGGACTGACTGTGTGGGATGTACTTATGACCGGAAATGATTTTGCCTGTATAATTGTATTTTTTAATACTACTGTACGTATAACCATATTTAGTCGCTCGTCGGTCGCACACGACATCATTTTGCCTTGCGTGTATGCTAGGAGGGCATATCCCTGACGGTTTCTGGGTCATGTGGGAAGGACCCCCCCTATCGCAGTCACTCACTAGGTGACGGTTCCAAACATCGTCGCGGAAAGGGGTAAAACCCGTTTGTATAGCACCTCGTTGTACCAGTGCTAATAGCAAACAGTTCATCCGAGCGAACTGTATGCCATATATCTCACACACATTGATATGGCTGCCCGTTTACATTCTTACATCTATCGCAAACAGTTCATCTGGATCAACCGTATGCCCGGCATCGCACACGCAAGTAAAATCTGAACCGTGTTTGATGTACCCGCCATCGCAAACGTTTTGCATCCTTTTTGATGGTTTTTTACATCATGTTTGCGATTAATGTGTCGCACACGGTTTAGTCAAAGGGTCTCTGATCGTAGTGTCGCGTTAGCAGCATCCTGCAGTAGTGAACCTCAGCTTAATTAAATGATAAAGAAAATATCAAGTCTCCCTGCGGCTGCCACTGAGCCGAGCGGCACGCCAGCAATAGTAGTCCATGCGACGTGGTTCCTCGGCTGGGGCGCCGCTTGATGGCTTCTCGGCTGCAATGCGTGAGAGCTGCAGCGGCGGCCGGTCCTGGCGTACGGCTAGTCGCCGGATACTTTCCTGATCTTGATTTAACTACGAATAGGGTGGCTCATGCCAGCAATCGTAATCTTGCAAAAATGATAGTTTATACTGAATAGATCTAACTGAAAAAATAACACCTGATCATCTCATCGATCCATGAGGATCATCTAGCAGGCTCTCAATGAAAGCACAATTGTCGGTGTCAAATCCGACATATCTCATAGTAGGGGTCCTAAGCTAGGCGTCTTGGAGCGATGGTAACATGGACACGGATTTTACCCAGGTTTGGGCCCTCTTGATGGAGGTAAAACCCTACGTTCTACTTTTGATTGTATTGATATGGGTGTAGTACAGGGTACAAGTATCTACCGCGAGATTGTTCTAATGAATATCAATTGTTCTATTGACTAGCCTGGCCTCGGTTTATATAATGTACCAGAGGCCTAGGGTTTAGAAGAGTCCTCATCTTGGGCACCAAGTCTTGTGAATATCCCTTGTATGCAGCATGGGCTACCCGAACTGGCCCAATAGTGAACCGTCGTGGGGGTCCTCGGCTCGATACGCCTGGTCGAGAGACGACGTGATGAGTACCCCCTAGTCCAGGACACCGTCAATGCCTCTCAAAATTATATAAATCATTGTTTTAAAAACTTCGAGCCCTGCCACCTCTACAAATCCCTGCCTCCCTCTGCGAAGGGCCTATCTTTTACTTTTATGCAAAATTCAGTAGTATTCCTTCTCATTTCAACCCAAATTATTCTCTAGTTGGCAAGTATCATGTGATGGGAAAGATCCAAACATATATGGCCATTCAAATATATTTGATCATGAATTATTATTGTTGACAATTATCTATATGATAAATAAGTTGGGAGGCGAAACATTAAGCCCCTATCTTTCTCTGTGTTCGATGGATGCTATTTGTTCTAAAAATATGCTTTTAGTGTTAGCAATCACGCAAGACTATATGATAGTTGAGTATGTGGAATTTGCTAAACCAAAGCTCTTAGATAGACTCTTCCTGAAAATAAGATGAATTGCAATGTTTGATGACTGAGAATATAAATTGTTAGTATTCAAGAAAGTTTGTGGTCTATGCTTCAACATGTGAATAGCTTGTTACTTGATCATGAGAAGCTTTATGAGATAGCTACTATTTATGATATATAATGATGCTAGAAAAAGTGTTTGGAATTATCGTTGATCAAACTTATGCACTATGCTAACATTCACACTTCATAAATTATTTCTTTTATCATTTACCTACTCGAGGACGAGCAGGAATTAAGCTTGGGGATGCTGATACGTCTCCAACTTAATTTATGAAGTATTCATGCCATGTTTACAACAATTTTAGATGGTTATGGTATGATTTGATTAGAACTAACCTGGACTGACGTTGTTTTGAGCAGAACTACCCGTGGTGTCGTTTTTGTGCAGAAATAGAAGTTCTCAGAATGGACTGAAAATTTACGGTGATTTTTGATGGACCAAAAGAGACCCCCGAAGCACTGGAGTTGGACCAGGAAGTGATCGAGGAGGCCACAAGCCCTCCCGAGCTTGTGGGCCCTCGGGAACCCCATTGACATGAGGCCGACGCCAAAATTTCTATAAATACCCAAACCCCAGAAGAACCCTGGATGAGAATTTTCACCGCCGCAAGCCTCTATAGCCACGAAAAAACAAGCGGAACCGCGTTCCGGCACCCTGCCGGAGGGGGAAATCATCACCGGAGCCCATTTTCATCATCACGTCGCCCACCATGATGAAGAGGGAGTAGTTCACCCTCGGGGTTGAGGGTATGTACTGATAGCTATGTGTTTGATCTCCCTCTCTCGTGTTCTTGATTTGGTACGATCTTGATGTACTGTGAGATTTGTTAATATATTTGGATCTTATGGTGTCTTCCCTCTCTACCTTCTTGTGATGAATCAAGTCTTGCTCTTTGAGGTTTCGTTATGTTGGATTGCATATTGGATTTGAGAACACTTGATGTATGTCTTGCATATGGATACCTGTGGTGACAATGGTGTATTATATTGATTCACTTGATGTATGTTTTGGCACTCAACTCGCGGATTCCCGAGGTGACATTGGGGTAATCTATGCATTGGGGTTGATGCACGTTTTTGTCCTACATTCTCCGATAGAAACTTTGGAGTGATTCTTTGTTTCACGTTGAGGGATTGTTATATGATCCACTTATGTCATCATTGTTGAGAGAATTTGCACTAGTGAAAGTATGAACCCTAGGCCCTGTTTCAAGCATTGCAATACCGTTTTTGCTCACTTTTACTACTAGTTACCTTGCTATTTTTCTATTTTTAGAATACAAAAACCTATATCTAATATCCATATTACACTTGTATCACCATCTCTTCGCCGAACTAGTGCACCTATACAATTTACCATTGTATTGGGTGTGTTGGAGACACAAGATATTTCTTGTATTTGGTTGAAGGGTGAAGGGTTGTTTAGGAGAGACCATCTTTATCCTACGCCTCCCACAGACTGATAAACCTTAGGTCATCCACTTGAGGGAAATTTGCTATTGTCCTACAAAACTCTACGCTCGGAGGCCCAACACGAGTCTTCAAGAAGAAAGACTGCGTAGTAGACATCACTGTCCGGGGTTACTTCATAATAACACGATTAACAAGATTGGGTATTTGATATGAGTTGGCCGCTGGCCTATACGCACTAACCGTCATGCGGGATAATGGTTTATGAGACCCTCGGTGTCGGGGATATATCCCGCAGTATGACCCGGCCGGAAGTATGACCCGGCCGGACTTGGCGACTCACTAGTGACCCGCCTGGATCTCTTCACTGACTAATGACCCGGCCGGGCCTGGTGACTCATTGGTGACCCAGCAAGCGGGACAGAGGAGAGACAAGACCCGGTGGCCCATAAGGCGGCTTATGAGAAGACCGGCTTAAGGTGCGTGTCCGGTGGGCCGGTATAAGAGAGAAGACGTGAGGAATATTTTCCTTACAAGGAATCAAGACCCGGACTTGTATCCGGCTTGTATTAGAAGATAGACTAGTCCTAATCCTAATGGGACTCCACATGTAACCCGCCCCTCCAACTTATATAAGGAAGGGCACGGCACCCTAAGAGGGGGGGATAATCTTTAAGGCTAAACACAATTAGAAGAGCCGGTTTATGCGGCGAATCCCTCATGAGCATAATGAGACCTAGCCACAAACAACATGTAGGGCTATTACCGGATGATGTTTCCCAGGGCCCGAAGCTGTCTCAATCCTTTTCTTGTGTGTTGATCCACCTCGCGTCTCTCATCCCAATCAACCCCTCTCAAGCTACCACATAGATGTGTTGGCCTCACGAGTAAGTCCTCACACTAGGACATTTGCCGTGACAAATCCACGACACTCGGCGTCATAAGATTCCTCCTGAAAGCCCTACAGACCTCACAGGGTCGAGATGTTCGTAGCTCTCCACGTGAAGAAAAAACTGGTGCGGAAAGATTTATAGCAGCGGACAAGTTTATCAGTCAACACAAGAAGGTTTGAGATCAAAAGAAGCTAGTGTTCCGTGCGAATTTCCACGCTTGACCTATCGATCCGCCCGTCCGAGTAAGGTCGATATCCATCGGAACAGCCGGTGCGATCCGGTGAGACCGAGACCGACTCAGAATATTTCCGTTGTTTAATGGTCATTTTCTACTGCGAGAGCCAGCGCACGTGAAGCAGATTACATCCATGGCAATCAGCATACGCAGATTCACTTCGAGTTCTGAAACTGTTGCCTTGAAGCTACGAGGAGGTTAATTCCAGGATTAAGGAAAAGTTACCAAGTTGGGCTGGCCCTTGATTAAAATAAAAAAAGGAAAAGGAAGGCCACGACTTGGAGGAAGATACGGACAATCAAACCACAATGACCAAGACGAGGACACGGACGGGTGGTTAGACTCGGACTCTGCATCATCGTTGTCCCGCCCCCGCCGTCGTTGCCGCACCTCACCGGCGTGCCTCGGCGGTCGAGCCACCTCCGCCGGTCACCTATGTCCCGGCTGCGGCCTGCTGAGCCGCCTTGGCTGCTCCAACCCGCCCCCTTCAACCGCCGCCTCGAGCAGCCCCTGCTGAACCGACTAGCTACTGCTGCTCCCCATGCACCGGCTCACCACTGCTTTCAGCTGCTGCCGTGCACGCGTGCCGGCTCACCACCCATGCTCGCACCCTTGCTCCTCCTCTGCCGGGCCCGGCCTAAAGCCGTCAGTGCGCTGCCTTCATCCCTGAGGCGCCCTTACCTCGTTAACCCGCTTTTGTCGTGCATCGTTGCCGCACCGAATCACCGCTCCTACCTCGAGTTGCCGTTGGCATGGGATGCCGCGAGTCGCCATGCTCACCCTTGGCCTGTTTCTGTCGAGAGCTGTTGGCTCGCGAGTTGCCTTTATGGAGCAACAAGTGTGAGATACAGGAAAGAAGTAGTAAATGAGCTCTACAACAGTTTGGATCTTTAATAAGTTGAATGTCAAGGTCTTCAGAGATGGTTGTATCTATGATGGGCTGCCGTTGTCTCAAATCTGCTGACAGAAGCAAGGAAAAATCAACTACTATATTGCTATGGCGGACAAACCAACCACTGGGATTGACAGATACCCCTCACGCATTCATAAGAAACCCAGAGGCTGGGCACAAGTCACTGGACCAAGCGCATGAACAGTCATGGTTTCGAGGCTGAGTTATCCGCAGAACAAAATGTGCTTATCCAGTATGAGCGCCTGAGATATAAAAATATCGGGTGATATTCGTCCGGTCTATTTTAGCGCATATTAATTTCTTCAAAAAACAAGCTACTCTGGTATGTGTGTCTCAAATGTAGGATAATGATCCATCACAAAAGTGCTATGGATATGGAGTGCGGGCCAGTATTATTCTGCGCTGGTGTTCGTCCGTGCCATGCTGCTCGACGGATACATGGGCAAATCGCTGCTCCTGCTACATCAACACATGCGACTGACTCATTGTTCATGCCCACGGCCGACTCGTCTGCGTCCATGCCATTTCCAATGCTACAGCCGACTCTCTCGTCCGCGCCGGCTTACAAACGTCGCTGCCGACTCTCCCCGTCTGCACCAGTTTACAGCGCCGTGGCCGACTTATCTGTTTGCTCCCGCGGCCAAATCACTTGTGATTGATTTCAGCTTCACCGTAGTAATCATCAACTCTGCGGCAGACAATTTCCGGCCTAACATATTAGGTGAAATCCATCCAGTATATTTTTATATTACATATGAATTTCTTTAAAAGAGCAATTACTCTTTCTTGCAAAATCCTTAAATGCAGGGCAATTGCCTACTGCAAAGCTGACCGTCTTGTCACGGAGTTTGTTGCATGACATATACCGGAGATATACAAGTATCAAGAGGATCATCAACTCACCTCAAACCTCTGGTTTTCATGAATTCCAGCGTTCAGCTATTTAACTATATGGCGGTTTATATCACAGCTGAGTATGAAGAATCTCAAGACAACTCCTCGAGTCGTCTTAAGACTCGGGGGCTACAATGACATGACTCAGCAAATGTTGCCAGTTTCAAAAACAAATTCAAGAACCCCGGGTCAATTGAGGGAAAGTAAGCCGGCCCCGGAGGCTACTGCCCTGTTGTTGAAAATTTAAAGGCCGTCAGAAAATTTCCGGCTTAAAAAAGTGCCTGGCAATCAAAAAGTTCTGGCTCAATAGAAGAATTCCGGGTTATCAGGAAAGATTCTGGTTCAAAATCCGGCTCAAGGAAAATCTGTCTCCCACAAAGCTTTGAAGCTCTCAATATCCGGTTTAAATCCCGGCTCAAGAAGAATTTATCTCTTGCAAAGTTCAAGTTCTCAGAAAGTTAAAGGTTGCCGAAGAGGACCTGCTGCCATGATGTGCGGTTCAAACATGGGTATCCTGCCTTATGGGCTTATCATATTATGATAAACACAATAAAGCCGGCATCCCTGAAATTCGGGGCCTCTGTCGTTTCATCTCCATGTGTGCATGAGTCTTTCATTGGTTGATCATAGGTCACTTGGGGGCTTCCAACACAACGGGTTTAGCTTTCATACCCTCTTGACCAGGCATAAAACGCCGAATTCTGGGTTATCCTGCATGTAGGCAAGATGCTTCTCCAGCAGGTAATCCTGAATGACCCGCCGTACTCTTAACAGTCAATCTTTTAAATAAGACCCTGAACTCGTTAAGGTTAAAACAACGGTTTGTCATGTGAGGGCCGACTTACAGATAGCGAGGATAAACCAAGGCTATTAAGCCGCATTCATTGAAACTTGGTTAAACCTTCCTGTTTGCAAGATGCTACTCCGAACCCCGTGTACTCTCGATAAGTCAATCCATATGGACCCTGAACTTATCGAGTTTAAAACATCGATTGGTTCATGTGAGAGTTGGCTTACAGAAAGCGAGGATAAACCAGTGGCTATCATACTAGTTTCATTGAAGTAAGACTCGAGCTTCGAAAGCCGACATTTTTATATACTTTGTTATCATGCACATACATCATCATACCTTGCATCATACATTGCATCATCATAGCATGCATCATATATGCATGGATATACTGGTTTATATTGCAGGAACTGGTTTTCAAACCGGGTTATATTATTCAAATCTTTAATAGCCACAATGGCTGGATTTTTATGGTTATCAATAACCAGTATTATGATTGAGGTTTTCAAAGCCGCTTCAAAGTAATGGCTATTATTTTCTCATCCAAGAATACAATCTTACAATAAAGAGCATGGTTCAGTATTGATATGCAAGGCTTTCAGCAACATCATCCGGACAACGGATATGGTTTTATTTTATAATGGAAGGAATAGTCCCGAGTTGCTGCAGGCATACAACCCGGCACTTGGGGGCTACATTATTCAAAAAATGATTATATCAAATATGGAAGTCCCATGTCGCTGCAAGCATGCACCAAGACACTTGAGGGCTAATGCAAGGTCATTTTCAACTTGCGTTATTGAAGACCCGACCCGTCACATTGTGATGAGCCGGCCCTTGGGGGCTACTAATTGCTCCTGTCAAAGGTAAACCGAAACTTGGGAGCTACATCATTTGGTGTTATTAATTACAGCTCAAATCTATATGATCATATCTACAAAGTCCCTGCTCATTATTTTATAATGACCCGGCCCTTGGGGGCTACACTGGTTGAAGTTTTTATGAGCATAAGGCAATTACAAGTCCCAAAGTTCTCGCAAGCATGACAACTTTGGCACTTGGGGGCTACATATGTGGAATATTCAGTTTATGACTAGTGGTGAGATGAACAACCCGGATTTCTTCAAGGTTGCGACATTTATATTGAAGCAAGTCTTAAGCTATTACTACGCTCCCTTAAGACTTGGGGGCTACAAGTGATATGCATATAAGGGAGGTACGTTTTCAACCATGATGTTAGCAACAATTATGACCCGGTACCATCAATATTTACAAGCCGGCAATTTTGGCAATCATAGCTCAGCAAGCTCTATATATTTAAGTCGGCTGAAAGTCAGATGAGTATTTCAAAGACCAATATTTTTGTCAAGCTAGGGCATTGGAAGACGATTCAAATGGATTATTCTTTATAATATTTTTCTGCAAGAAGCCAATGTCAGTAAATTGACTATGAAGCTGGTCTATTGACCCGGACTTTTCAGAAGAAGTGCCTGGATTTTTTAGATTGGCTAAGTTTGAACATATCTGCTAAAGGAGATTTGTTATGAGATCATGGACACGTATCAAGGAGGAAATAACAAGGACTTAAGGATGATCAGGATCAGTTTAACATGGATAAATCCAAATTAAACTGGGGGCTAATGTCGGGGATATATCCCGCGGTATGACCCGGCCGCAAGTATGACCCGGCCGGACTTGGCGACTCACTAGTGACCCGCACTGACTTGGCGACTCACTAAGTGACCCGCCTGAATCTCTTCACTAAATGATGACCGGTCGAACTGGTGACTCATTGGTGACCCAGCGGGCGGGACAGAGGAGCGACAAGACCCGGTGGCCCATAAGGCGGCTTATGAGAAGACCAGCTTAAGGTGCGTGTCTGGTGGGCCGGTTTAAGAGAAAAGACATGAGGAATATTTCCCTTACAAGGAATCAAGATCCGGACTTGTATCCGGCTTGTATTAGAAGATAGACTAGTCCCAATCCTAATGGGACTCCACATATAACCCACCTCTCCAACTTATATAAGGAGGGGCAGGGCACCCTAAGAGGGGGGGGAATAATCTTTAAGGCTAGGCACAATTAGAAGAGCCGATTTATGCGGCGAATCCCTCATGAGCATAATGAGACCTAGCCACAAACAACATGTAGGGCTATTACCGGATGATGTTTCCCAGGGCCCGAAGGTGTCTAAATCCTTGTCTTGTGTGTTGATCCACCTCGTGTCTCTCGTCCCAATCAACCCCTCTCAAGCTACCACATAGATGTGTCGGCCTCACGACTAAGTCCTCACACTAGGACATTTGCCGTGACAAATCCACGACACTCTGCGTCATACTATTCCTCCTGAAAGCCCTAAAGACGTCACAGTTGAGCGGCACGCGCCCGGGTGCTCCGCGTAAGCACTTGCTTTGTATAAAGAGGTAGCCAGGACTAGTCTCGGTCGTCCACGCAACATGCAGTAGCGCTTAGGGTGATTGTCTCATGACCCCTTCACGCTTAGGATTTAGACCGGCGTGTTGACCTCTCTGGAGAGCCTAGGTAGGACTATGGCGTGTTGATCATCCGGAGCCAGGCATTACATAGAAAAGTGGGTAACGTGGTGCACCCCTGTAGGGAAGTAATCTATACGAATTGTCGTGTCAACGGTAATAGGACGACTTGGAGTTGTATTCTGACCTCTTACAACTAAAACCGGATGCTTGATAAAACACACCTAAATAAGTGACAGATACACCCAGTGATCGTTTTCTCTTAAGGAGAGGAGGAGAGGATCTTCGGGTAGGTTTATTGCTATACATTGCTACTTGATGTTACCATACCAGTTCTCTTCTGTCGCTTCAAGATGAAGGCCGCAGAAGATGTAGTCTTTGATAGGATGAGCTTCTCCCCCTTATTATGGCATTTCTGCAGTTTAGTCCACAGACACTACCACATTCATTTGACACCGATGCATATGTATTGTAGATCTGATGTAAGTCTTGTGAGTACTTCGGATGAGTACTCACGGTTGCTTTGCTACCCGTTTTTCCTTTGACTCGGATGTTTGCAATAGATGATGGCGCGCAGATGGAGTCCGTCCCTGCGGAGCCTGCTACATGGAGACCGACGACCAAGAGTAGTCCAGAGGTCCCAGGCAGGAGGCCTCGCCTTTCGATCTAGTGTCATTGTTTTGCTCAACCTTCTTAAGGAAAAACTTGTCTAACTATGTTTGTACTCGGATAGTATTTGCTTTGATGACTTACGTATTTGGGTCCTTGTGACCCCTGGCTTGTAGTATAAAGACTTATGTTTATCCTTTGTGTCTTAGAGTTGTGTTGTGATATCTTCCCGTGAGTCTCTGATTTTGATCGTGCATGTTTGTGTGTATGATTTGTGCATGATTAAGTCGGGGCGTCATAAAGTACCCAGATGACCCCATGCGCACAGCCTCTGAGGACCCCGTGCGCACGAGCTATCCAGAGAGTTTCTGGACACCCCATGCATACGGGCCCCTTGGACCCCGTGCACATGGGCCCTCGATGTAATCGTTGTCTGTCCCATGCACACGGGCATGTACTGTTGATACATCTCCATCGTATCTACTTTTCCAAACTCTTTTGCCCTTGTTTTGGACTCTAACTTGCATGATTTGAATGGAACTAAACGGATGTATTTGTTTTCAGCAGAGTTGTCATGGTGTTATTTTTATGCAGAAATAAAAGTTCTCGAAATGACCTGAAAATTCACGGAGATCAATTATGGAATAAATAAAAAATATTGGTGAAAGAATCAACCAAAGGGGGCCCATACCCTGGCCACAAGGGTGGAGGGCGCTGCCACCCCCTGGGGCGCACCCTCTGTCCTTGTGGGCGCCCTGGACCTCCACCGACCTAAACTCCAACTCCATATATTCATGTTCGGGGAGAAAGAAATAAGAGAGAAGGATTCGTCGCGTTTTACGATATGTAGCCGCCGCCAAGCCCTGTTCTTTCTCGGGAGGGCAGATCTGGAGTCCGTTTTGGGCTCCGGAGAGGGGAAATCGTCGCCATCGTCATCATCAACCATCCTCCATCACCAATTTCATGATGCTCATCGCCGTGCGTGAGTAATCCAATCATAGGCTTGCTGGACGGTGATGGATTGGATGCGATTTACCATGTAATCGAGTTAGTTTTGTTAGGGTTTGATCCCTAGTATCCACTATGTTCTAAGATTGATGTTGCTATGACTTTGCTATGCTTAATGCTTGTCACTAGGGCCCGAGTGCCATGATTTCAGATCTATACCTATTATGTTTTCATGAATATATTTGTGTTCTTGATCATATCTTGAAAGTTATAGTCACCTACTACATGTTATGATCCGGCAACCCCGGAGTGACAATAGTCGGGACACTTCCCGGTGATGACCGTAGTTTGAGGAGTTCATGTATTCACTAAGTGCTAATGCTTTGGTCTGGTTCTCTATTAAAAGGAGGCCTTAATATCCCTTAGTTCCAATAGGACTCCGTTGCCACAGGAGGGTAGGACAAAAGATGTCATGCAAGTTATTTTCCATAAGCACGTATGACTATATTCGGAATACATGCCTACATTATATTGATGAATTGGAGCTACTTCTGTGTCACCCTATGTTATAACTGTTGGGGAACGTAGTAATAATTCAAAAAATCCCTATGTGTCACCAAGATCAATCTAGGAGAAGCTAGCAATGAGAGAGAGGGAGTGCATCTTCATACCCTTGAAGATTGCTAAGCGGAAGCGTTACAAGAACGCGGTTGATGGAGTCGTACTCGCGGCGATTCAAATCACGGAAGATCCGATCCAAGCGCCGAATGGACGGTGCCTGCGCGTTCAACACATGTACAACCCGGGGACATCTCCTCCTTCTTGATCCAGCAAGGGGAGAGGAGAAGTTGAGGAAGAACTCTGGCAGCATGACGGCATGGTGGTGGAGCTCGTCGTTCTCCGGCAGAGCTTCGCTACACTCAACGGAGGAGGAGGAGTTGGAGGGGGAGGGTTGCACCAGGGGCGAAGATTGCAGCTTGATACGTCTCCAACGTATCTGTAATTTATGAAGCATTCATGCTATTATTTTATCATTCTTAGATGTTTTATAATCATTTTATAGTCATTTTATATCATTTTTTGGGACTAACCTATTGACATAATGCCAAGTGTGAGTTGCTGTATTTTGCATGTTTTTTACATCGCAGAAAATCAATATCAAACGGAGTCCAAACACCGCGAAACTTTTTGTGGATTTTTTATGAGCCAGAAGACTCCCGATGGGCCAGAGCAGCACCTAGGGGGGTGCCCCGAGGGGGGCACAACCCACCAGGGTGCGCCAGGCCCCCTGGCGCGCCCAGGTAGGTTGTGCCCACCTCGGTGGCCTCCCGCACACCCTCTTTGCACTATAAATTCCCAAATATTCCGAAACCCTTCGGGGTTAACCTAGATCAGAAGTTCCACCGTTGCAGGGCTCCGTAGCCACCGAAAACCAATCTAGACCCGTTCCGGCACCCTGCCGGAGGGGGAATCATCTCCGGTGGCCATCTTCATCATCCCTGCGGCCACCACGATTAGGAGGGAGTAGTCCACCCTCGAAATTTGAGGGTTTGTACCGATAGCTATGTGTTTAATCTCTCTCTCTCTCTCGTGATCTATATCATGGGCTTTGTTAATATAGTCGGATCATATGATGTTTCTCCCCCTATACTCTTGTTGTGATGAATTGAATCTTTACCCTTTGAAGTTTTGCCATGTCGGATTGAATATTCAGATTTGAGATTACATGATGTATGTCTTGCGGTATGAATACTTGAGGTGACATTGGGGTATCTTATTGATTCACTTGATATACGTTATGGCACTCAACATGCAGATTCCTGCGGTGATATTGGGGTAATCTATGCATAGGGGTTGATGCACGTTTTTATTATCTTTTCTCCGATAGAAACTTTGGGGTCTCTTTGTAGTTCTTTGTGTGGATTGAGTATTATGAATATGAATATGCTTTGGTGTTATTCTAGTACGATCTCTAGGATAGATCAAAAGGAATCAATAGCTTTGTCTTATTTTAGTACAAACTCTTGAATAGATCGAACGGAAAGAATAGCTTTGAGGTGGCTTCGTAAACTACAAACAATTCCATTCTTTTGTTCTCCGCTAATAGGAACTCAGGAGTGATTCTTTATTGTACTTTGAGGGATAATCATATGATCCAACTATGTTAGCACTGTTGAGAGATTGCACTAGTGAATGTACGGACCCTGGGCCTTGTTTTTAAGCATTGCAATACCGTTTTTTGCCCGTCTATTTGCTACCTTGCTGTTTTTGTTTATTTAGATTGTAAAAATATATTTCTACCATCAATATTACACTTTTATCACCATCTCTTCGCCGAACTAGTGCACCTATACAATTTGCCATTGTATTGGGTGTGTTGGGGACACAAGAGATTTCTTGTATTTGGTTGCAGGGTTGTTTGAGAGAGAACATCTTCATCCTACACCTCTCACGGATTGATAAACCTTAGGTCATCCACTTGAGGGAAAATTGCTACTGTCCTACAAAACTCTGCGCTTGGAGGCCCAACACGTGTCTACAAGAATAAAGTTGCGTAGTAGACATCATAGCTCCCATGAACCTCCCCACTATATATAGGGGTGGAGGGGGCTGGTTTCTTCCCCTCCAAGTCCATTGGGGCGTTGGCAAAAGTGGGAGGAAAGAAATCCCATCCTTTCCCTTCCCCACCGATTTTTATCCCCCTTTTTTAGGGATCTTGATCTTATCCCTTGGGATATGGTCTTATTCCTTCAAAGGGGGATCTTGGTCTTATATGACCAGGGTTGTGGAGCCTTGCCCCCACTACCCACGTTCATGTGGGTCCCCCCATGCAGGTGGGCCCCACTCCGGAACCTTCTAGAACCTTCCCGGTACAATATAGAAAAATCCCAAACATTTTCCGGTGGCCAAAATAGGACTTCCCATATATAAATCTTTACCTTCGGGCCATTCCGTAACTCCTCATGACGTCCGGGATCTCATCCGAGACTTTGAATAACTTTCAGTAACCACATACAATTCCCATTACAACTCTAGCGTCACTGAACCTTTTGTGTGTAGACCCTACGGGTTCGCGAACCATGCAGACATGATCGAGATGCCTCTCCGGCCAATAACCAATAGCAGGATCTAGATACCCATATTGGCTCCCACATGTTCCACGATGATCTCATTGGATGAACCACGATGTCGGGGATTCAATCAATCATGTATACAATTCCCTTTGTCCATCGGTATGTTACTTGCCCGAGATTCGATCGTCGGTATCCCTATACCTTGTTCAATCTCGTTACCGTCAAGTCTCTTTACTCGTTCTGTAACGCATGATCCCGTGGCTAACTCCTTAGTCACATTGAGCTCATTATGATGATGCATTACCGAGTGGGCCCAGAGATACCTCTCTGTCATACGGAGTGACAAATCCCAGTCTCAATTCGTGCCAATCCAACAGACACTTCCGGATATACCTGTCGGGGATATACCCCGCGGCGTAAACCAGCCGGAAGTGTAACCCGGCCGGACTTGGCGGTTTATCTGAAGACCCCGCTGACACTTGGCGAGTTACTGGCGACCCGCCCTGACCTGGCGGTTTACAAGCAACCCGCCTGGTTATTTTGACTCACTGGTGACCCGACGGGCGGGTCAGACGGATGACAAGGCCCAAGGCCCAGAAGGCCGGTTTATGTTAATAGTGGGCCGGTTTAAGAGGAAAGGCAAGAAGGATATTTCCCTTACAAGGAGTCAAGACCCGGACTTGTATTCGGTTTGTATTAGAGATAGATTTGTCCTAATCCTAATAGGACTCCACATGTAGCCCGCGCCTTCAACTTATATAAGGAGGGGCAGGGCTCCCTAAAGAGGGACAAGCTACAAGCAAGAGAGAAACAATCTTAGGGCAAGACACAAAGAGGAGAGCCGGTTTACGGCGACTCCCTCGTGATGATAATGAGACCTAGCCTCAAACAGCATGTAGGGTTGTTACCGGATGATGTTTCCCGGGGCCCGAAGCTGTCTAAATCCCTGTCTTGTGTTGCGTCCCTCGATTCCGCTCAACCCCTCTCAAGCTACCACATAGATGCGTTGGCCTCACGACTAAGTCCTCATGTTAGGACATCTGATGTGACAATTCCACGACAGTTGGCGTCCACCGTGGGGCCTGCGCACGGTGGTGTTGAGTTCTTGAAGGGATCTCTCCTAGAGATCGAGAAGTTTGCAATTTTTTGGAAAAGACTTAGCTCCAGTTTTTGTGTCGCCGAGACAGAGATCTGAAAGGAATGCGTCCGTGAATGCGTCGGATCAAACCGACATCTCCCGAGTGTCTGTTCGTTCGAAAAGATTTGAAGATGGATTATTCAAGTCAGCCACAATCCGGAGAAGGGTGTGATGACCCGCCTTGATGACACTAGAAAAGTCCGAGTTGCCGTGTTTATGCGTGTCAGTGGCAGCTGTCTTACGATCCGCCGAGGCTGACGGCGATCCAGCAAGCTGGCAAGTCGCCGGATTTTTTTTATGGAAAAGTTCTATCACCTGAATCCAGATAGAGTCTGGTCAAAACCGTTCTGGTCTCAATATTGTCCGACTGCACATGATCAAAGTGCCGTGGCGAATTAGTATGCAGCAGTTGCAGCTCGTCATTCGAGATCTAATTAATTTTGGGAGATGTTTCTTCAAGGGATAAAGGCCAATACTGTCATCTGGGTTTTGTTTTTCCTAAGTTATTAGCAGTTGAAGAGAGAAGATTATGACCCGGATTACCCGCTCCGAGACGGCCACGGCATCTCCTCACCTATTTGACCCGCCTGTTTCCTCTCTCTGTCGCGGGTCCGCCCGGCCGCGAGTCGCCCGGCCAGCTCGCCGCCGTACAAAACTGCCCCGGACTGATCTGCTCACCGCAAATTGCAATTCCTGTGTCCATGATCGCTGCTACTCCCAAGAAGAAAAATTGCAGCAATGCATTGACCGAATCCGAGTGTTAGTCACGAAAGACAAAAGTTGATTAGAAAAATTCCATCAGCGGCAGTTCACAAACGCCCGTTCACATGGGTTAGTAACCCCGGTTTGGCTTTGCCTCCGTTTCAAGTGGCCGTCTTAGGGCTGCTGTATCAAGCCGCCACAGCTGACCCACGGCCTTGTTGAGTTGCCATCGCGCCTCTGCCTCGCGAGTGAACCGTTGGCTGCCTCCGTCATCTTCTGACTCTGACTCGCCACCGCTGGCCGCACCGTTGAACCGCCCCGACCTCTCTCCGCAGAACCGGCCTCTTTCGATTATGAGTCCTCCCCGCTGGACTCCGAGTTGGACGCCGCCTCCACCTCCATGCTCGAGTCACCAAGGATGAGAGGAGCAAATTAACTGGTCAGCTTCCGCCGCGTTCCCGGTCTGTCCGGCCCGCCGCCAAGAGCCGCCACCTGACCTCCGCTACTGCGACCCGGCCTGCTGAACTACTGTGGTGAGTCGCCGAGGGCTCCGCCTCACCTGCGAGTTGCCGCTCCCGCCGTCGGGGCCGATTACACGGCCGCGTTCCACGCTAGCTCTGACCCGCCGTGGAGCGCCCTGCCTCGCGATGTTGCCTATGAGCCGCCTCGCCTCACGTTACCACGTCAATCTGCCGGATCCTCATCTTGTTGGGTGTGCGTCCGTGAACGCGGCCCCTTCGCCGCCATGGCTGTGGCTTCGCCTGTTGTCCCGGCCTCATTGCGTTAAACCGCCCTTGTCAAGTCGTTTGGGGTGTCCCGTCTCCGCGGAGCCACCGCGCCAAGCTGACCACCTACCCGAATTGCTGTCGCCTCCGAGTTGAACCGCCGGAGCCCGCGCCTCCTCCATTGGACGCTTCCGCCACTGTTGATTTGCTTCGACCGCTGCTTGTTGGCCTCTCATGCTGACCCGACGGATTGCTGCTGCCGCGATCACCGTTGTGCTGAATCGCCATCGCCCGTTGGTGAGCCGCCTCGACCATTGTCACTGCAGGCTGCCCTCTGAACCGCGTCGCGCCCGATTCAGCCCGCCTCGCGCTGCTGTGTGTTTCTGCAGCGCTGAACCGACCCCGAGTCACCGTCGTTGGCTTCTCGTTCCATCTATACTGGATGTCGCAACCGGGCCGCCCTGTTTTGCTTTCTGCCGGCGTGGTCCGTTGCGAGCTGCCGCCCTCACCTGGCCTGACCCGCCTCCGGGTCGTCGTGCCCCGATGGCCGTTTCAGCTGCTGCCCCGCCGGATTACCTCTGCCTGACACCGACATGTTGATCTGTCCCGTTTCAGTTGCCGCCCCGTCGGGGGCCCCGTTGAACCGCTGCTACCTCGTCACTCCGCCCCCACATCAGTTCACTACTGCTGCTCGCCACGCACATGCAAGGGATCAGACCAGCTGCGTTGTCCTCTGTTCGAACGAGACAATAGTAGCAATCTTACTACTACAAATTAGTACTCTGCCACGGGTTGGAAAAAGTTGATCTACAAATTTTCTATTGGCCAAAACTGCTACAAGGGGAGCGACCAGATCGGTTCAGCCTTGGCAAATTCATACGGGAAATATACACCAAGGAGACTGAAGCTACCACGTGGTCAGACAATCCATCCTGCTACTAGATGTTGTTGCTTTCGTTGGAAGTCATGGACAATTGCTAGTCACCGGCCATGCAGTGGTTTGCCTGGCACCAAAGGTGCAAGCAGAGTACATGAAAAGACCGTGTGGAGTACTGAAAAAAAATCATGGAAGCAATATAATTCAGATCAATTGAAAACCGATGACGGACATGACTGGCCCGACGTCCCAGGAAAAGCTCAGGTGCTATCCATCTCATTTATTTTTTCAATATGCTTTAGGTTCCTCCGGGAACAATTGTCCTCCCTTTAATATTTTTTGTTCCATGATCATGGCAGAGACGACAAGATCATCTGTCATTCAAATACATCAGAACAATTATTCACCGTCGAAGTGGAGTTATATCGCGGATATGGAGTGCATACTATCGTTATGGTGCACTAACATTTATCCGTGCTGCCGTGCTCAACAGAAGTGCTTGTGCTACCGCCCTTGCGGTCTGGTCTACATCAACATACCGGGCCGCACCTGTCTGCATGAGTTATTTATTGAATATGAGCAAGTCACTGCTTCGGTAGCTGGGTTTTCTTTCCACCAATTGGAGGCAAAATTATCATTCAGTGGCACTCTGCGCTGGATGGCTCAATGGACATGCGCACAAGTTGCCGTCACTACAGTTTGGTCAACTTCAAACAACCAGTTGGAAGGAACCATTGGCCGAGTTGCTGACACGGCTCATACGGGATCATTTATAACCCGCCGCAGTCGCCTCAATCTTCTGTGGATTTGCATCGCGTTATTAACACCGATGATATATACCTTCTGCTATGGTCAAGTACGGATAATTTCAAGACAACTCCTTGAGTCATCTTAAGACTCGGGGGCTACGATGATATGAAGCAGCAAGTCTTGCCAGTTTCAGCAACTTCAAGTGCCCCAGGATGTTGAAGGGAAACCCGGTCCCGGAGTCTACTATTATATTGATGAAAATATAAAGGCCGTTAAAAATATTCCGGCTCACAATGATACTTTCGGTTTACGGCCCGGTTCAAGGGAAATCCATTCTCCCACAAAGCTCTGAAGCGCTCAAATCCGGTTTAACAATGTCCGGTTCAAAAAGGAATTAACTTCTCGCAGGTTCGAGTTTAAAGGCCGTCAGAAAATTTCTGGCTGAAAATGAAGATTCCGGCTTAAAATCCGGTTCAAGGGAAAGATGTCTCCCACAAAGCTTTAAAGCTCTCAATATCTGGTTTAACATCCGGTTCAAGAAGGATTTATCTCTTGCAAAAAGTTAAAGGGTGCCAAAGAGAACCTGCTGCCATGATGCGCGGTTCAAACATGGGTATCATGCCTTATTGGCTTATCATATTATTGATCACTTGAGGGCTTGGTCGTATCCGAACCATAGCTAGACCTCTTGATCGGCTCAATGCCACACAATCACTTGGGGACTTGGTCAAGTCTGAACCATAGTCACGCCTCTTGATCGGCCTAGTGCCACAGCATCACTTGGGGGATTTGGTCGAACCCGAACCATCGCTACACCTCTTGATCGGCGTAATGCCAATGCATCATTTGGGGACCTGGCTGACTCGAACCATAGCTACGCCTTTTGGGGGCTTGGTCGTGTTCGACCATGGTAATGCGTCTTGATCGGCTCAAAGCCTCATTTGCAATGGTTTTATATTTGCCTTTGCTTGAATTTTGTTCTCTTTTAAACTATTTCTTTGTTGTGTTTTCAAGCGTACATTATTAAACCGGTTCGACTGTCAATTACAAATTGATGAAACACGGTCAAATCATAATCCGGAGACTATCAGCCCGGTCTGGTTTCGACTATAAGTCACCAGTATATATTTGGATTGCGCTATTGGAATCATGCGCTCATAAATCATTGGATTATATTATTCAAACCTTCAAATAGCCAACATGGCTGGATTTTATTATGGTTATCAATAGCCAGTATTATGATGAAGGTTTTCAAAGTCGCTTTAGCGCAATGGCTATTATATTATCAATGGATATGATTTATTTTACAATTGAAGGAATAGTCCCGAGTCGCTGCAGGCTCACGACCCGGCACTTGGGGGCTACATTATTCAACTGAAGATTATATCAAATATGCAAGTCTCGTGTCGCTACAAGCATGCACCATGACACTTGGGGGCTAATGCAAAGTCATTTTTATTAGTCTTATTGAAGACCCGACTCATCACATCATAATGAGCCGGCCCTTGGGACTTTTGGATATACCTATAGTGCACCTTTATAGCCACCCAGTTACGTTGTGACTGGAGGACTCTGTCAATGACCGAGCCATCTGGAAGATTAACTCCCAGCTAAGACAAGCGGTTGTGCAACCCAGACATTTTGAGTATATGCTCGCTGAAAGAACTATTTTCCTCCATCTTACAACTGTATAACTTGTCGGAGACTTCATATCTCTCGACCCGGGCATGAGCTTGGAAAACCATTTTCAGCTCTTGGAACATCTCATATGCTCTGTACTGCTCAAAGCGTTTTTGGAGCCCCGGTTCTAAGCTGTAAAGCATGCCGCACTGAACCAGGGAGTAATCATCACTACGCGACTGCCAGGCGTTCATAATGTCTTGAGTTGCTAGGAAAATGGGTGCGTCACCTAGCAGTGCTTCAAGGACATATGCTTTCTTGGCAGCTATGAGGATGATCCTCAAGTTATGGACCCAATCCATATGGTTGCTACCATCGTCTTTCAGCTTGGTTTTCTCTAGGAACGCGTTGAAGTTGAGGGCAACATTAGCGTGGGCCATTGTATCTACATGATAGATTGTAAAGACAATTTTAGACTAAGTTCATGATAATTAAGTTCATCTAATCAAATTATTTAATGAAATCCCACTCAGATAGACATCCCTCTAGTCATCTAAGTGATATATGATCCGAATCGACTAGACCGTGTATGATCATCACGTGAGACGGACAAGTCATCAACGGTGAACATCTCCATGTTGATCGCATCTACTATATGACTCATGTTGGACCTTTCGGTCTCTCATGGTCCAAGGCCATGTCTGTACATGTTAGGCTCGTCAAGTCAACCTAAGTGTTTCGCATGTGTAAATTTGGCTTACACCCGTTGTATTCAAACGTTAGAATCTATCACACCCGATCATCACGTGATGCTTCGAAACAACGAACCTTCGCAACGGTGCACACTTAGGGGGAACACATTTCTTGAAATTTTAGTGAGGGATCATCTTATTTATGCTACCATCATTCTAAGCAAATAAGATCTAAAAGGATAAACATCACATGCAAATCATAAAGTGGCATGATATGGCCAATATCATCTTGCGCCTTTGACCTCCATCTTCGAGGTGCGGCATGATCACCACCCGCATGACACCATGATCTCCATCATCGTGTCTTCATGAAGTTGTCTCGCCAACTATTACTTCTACTACTATGGCTAACGGTTAGCAAAAGGTAAAGTAATTACATGGCGTTTATATTGACTCGCAGTCATACAATAAATTAAGACAACTCCTATGGCTCCTGCCGGTTGTCATACTCATCGACATGCAAGTCGTGATTCCTATTACAAGAACATGATCAATCTCATACATCACATATATAATTCATCATATCCTTTTGTGCATATCGCATCACATAGCATACCCTGCAAAAACAAGTTAGGCAACCTCTAATTGTTGTTGCATGTTTTACGTGGCTGATATGGATTTCTAGCAAGAACCTTTCTTACCTATGCAAAAGCCACAACGGTGATATGCCAATTGCTATTCACCCTTCATAAGGACCCTCTTCATCGAATCTGATCCGACTAAAGTGGGAGAGACAGACACCCGCTAGCCACCTTATGCATCAAGTGCATGTCAGTCGATGGAACCTGTCTCACGTAAGCATACTTGTAAGGTCGGTCCGGGCCGCTTCATCCCACAATGCCGCCGAATCAATATAAGACTAGTAACGGTAAGAAAATTGACCAAATCTTCGCCCACAACTACTTGTGTTCTACTCATGCATAGAATCTACGCATAGACCTGGCTCTGGTACCACTATAGGGGAACGTAGTAATAATTCAAAAAAATCCTACGTGTCACCAAGATAAATCTAGGACAAGCTAGCAACAAGAGAGAGGGAGTGCATCTTCATACCCTTGAAGATCGCTAAGCGGAAGCGTTACAAGAACGCGGTTGATGGAGTCGTGCTCGCGGCGATTCAAATCGTGGAAGATCCGATCCAAGCGCCGAACGGACGGCGCCTCCGTGTTCAACACACGTACAGCCCGGGGATGTCTCCTCCTTCTTGATCCAGCAAGGGGAGAGGAGAAGTTGAGGGAGAACTTTGGCAGCACGACGGCGTGGTGGTGGAGCTCGTGGTTCTCCGGCAGAGCTTCACTACGCTCAACGGAGGAGGAGGAGGAGTTGGAGGGGAAGGGTTGCGGCAGGGGCAAAGGTTGCAGCTCCCATGCACCTCCCCACTATATATAGGGGTGGAGGGGGCTGGCTCTTGCCCTCCAAGTCCATTTGGGCGTTGGCAAAGGTGGCAGGAAAGAAATCCCATCCTTTCCCTTCCCCACCGATTGTTATCCCCATTTTTTAGGGATCTTGATCTTATCCCTTAGGGATATGATCTTATTCCTTCTAAGGGGGGATCTTGGTCACCTTGACCAAGGGTGTGGGGCCTTGCCCCCCACTACCCACATTCATGTGGGTCCCCCCATGCAGGTGGGCCCCACTCCGGAACCTTCTAGAACCTTCCCGGTACAATACCAAAAAATCCCGAACATTTTCCGGTGGCCAAAATAGGACTTCCCATATATATAAATCTTTACCTCCGGACCATTCCTCGTGACGTCCAGGATCTCATCCGAGACTCCGAACAACTTTCGGTAACCACATACAATTCTCATTACAACTCTAGCGTCACCGAACCTTAAGTGTGTAGACCCTACGGGTTCACGAACCATGCAGACATGACCGAGATGCCTCTCTGTCCAATAACCAATAGCGGGATCTGGATACCCATATTGGCTCCCACATGTTCCACGATGATCTCATCGGACGAACCATGATGTCGGGGATTCAATCAATCCCGTATACAATTCCCTTTGTCCATGGGTATGTTACTTGCCCGAGATTCGATCGTCGGTATCCCTATACCTTGTTCAATCTCGTTATCGGCAAGTCTCTTTACTCGTTCCGTACGCATGATCCCGTGGCTAAATCCTTAGTCACATTGAGATCATTATGATGATGCAGTATCAAGTGGGCCAAGAGATACCTCTCCGTCATATGGAGTGTCAAATCCCAGTCTCGATTCGTGCCAACCCAACAGATACTTTCGGAGATATATGTAGTGCACCTTTATAGCCACCCAGTTACTGTAACGATCCGACCTCAGACGGTCAAAATCTTTGTGTATAAGTGTAATCCCTGGATCGGTAATGCTGACACACACAGTACTTGAAGGATTTATAACAGAGTGCAATCACACACTTATTACATCGAGTGTCTCAAAAGAGAACTTATTACAATAATGTGGCTTAAGGCCATCTAAATAAGATAACTGCGGAAGCATCGAAGGTAAATGACTGCATCAACTCCAACGGCATAGCTGAGTGCACGACAATGACCTAGCGCACCTTACTCCTCGTCTGAAAAGTCTGCAACATAATACGTTGCAGCCCGAAACGTGTCAGCACATGGAATATGCTTGCAAAATAACACTGTAGAGCAATGAACAATGTAACAACTAAAAATACATGCATATATGACTGGTGGAGGCTCTATGGTTATCATTTTTGCATAAAGCCAAGTTTTTCCTACTGCAAAGGAATATATTTTATTTAACTACAAAGTTGGTTGATAAACATTGAGATTGGAAACCCCATCTCAATCTCAATTAAATAGTAATTAACAACCCAACAAATTAAATTAAGAGTGATGAGATCAAATCAATAATTAAAGAACCAGATACTCAAGATGTCCATAACCAGGGACACGGCTAACCATGATTAGTTTGTACACTCTGCAGAGGTTTGCGCACTTTTCCCCACAAGACCCGATCTCCTCCGTTAAATTTCCCGCACTGCATGATGTTTGAAAAACAGATGACCGAGACACAGTCTTTCTGAAGAGGTCCCCTTAACCGATAGATAGGCCGGTACACCTACAATCCCCTACATCTGCTAGTCCATCATGGAAAGGTTTCCCACAACTTACTCAACTATGCCAGAGCCCATAATGGCTTGTGGCTGCAGACAGAAGTTTCTAGCATGAATAATCTTATGATCCCTTTGAGCCTGGGTGGCGAACTATAGGATGATCACACGGATTCCCCGGGATCTCCTTGGACAACACTGGATTCCCCAGGTGCCCACAAACAATCCACCCAGATGTGTATTAAAATAGCCACCTTAAGTTAACCATTAATTAACAACTCTCACATATGTCATGGATACACTCAACCAATCCACGTCTACGAGCATAGCATAGCAGTATAATCATATGTAGATGTAACTCCAAGGGTTTGAAAATAAAGGACAATAGGTTCTACCTCATCAACTACTTCCCAATACCCACATGTTTAACAAGTCCTAACCATGCAATGTTTGAGGGGTATAACTCATGCATAAAAACTGGGTAACAAAGGGGTATGATCAAAGTGTTACTTGCCTTCCTGATGATCTGAAAACCCTAGTGACTCGTAGTAGCACACTTCGCACTCCAGAAACTCTATCACAAACAAACAATAGCATACACAAGCACTCAAGAATAAGATGCAAGGGTAAAACTCAGATGAGAAAGTCCAAACTGAAAGTTCAACTGAAGAGCTTCGATTTGCAAAAAGAACCAATCGAATCAGAGCTACGAAACTCAAACTACGATAAAAAAAGTTCAAATTCAAATCTGCTTGAAACCAAATTTTAATTTGTCAAAACCATGTTCAAGTTGGTTAACTAGAAAGAGGGGTTCGAGACAAAGATTTTGGCATTGGTTTCACTAGATTTGGATAAGCGAGCAAAAAGTTGCGAGGGTTTGAAGATCAATGGATAATCTGCGATAAACGGATAGGTCCCTGGCCAAAAATAAAATAAAAAGAAAAACATTAACGAACGAACGTTCGCTAATAGAGACAAACGAACGAATACGTACGCGAACAGAGACGTTCGAGTGAACGTTCGCTGATTAGAAACCCTAAAAAAACTAAACCGAAAACCGGAAAAAAATCATAAACCAAAAAAACCAAAGGGTTTTATACCGTTTAACCAGGGTTGACCGACGGCGAGATTTGGCGGCGGCGGTGAGACTCCGGCGTGGCGGGGCGGCGTGTGGCGGTGCCGATCGGCGATGGCGGGAAGCGGGCGAAGCGACGGCGGAGCAGCGGCAAGAGGCGGCTGGCGGCTTCTGGTGGCGGTGGGCGGCGGTGCTGGCGTGTTGAGGGTGGAGAGGGGCCGGGGGCGCCGTATATTAAGGGAGCGGTGGCTTCCTTGGGCGAGGGGGGCAGCGGTGGTGGAGTCCGGCTCGGATTCCGGGAGTCCGGCGGCGGCGCGGCTCCCGCGCGCGGAGGCCCAGTCGAGCGGAAACTTTTAAAAAAAAATCTACTGAAGAAAAATCCTAATAAAATATAAAAAATTCTAAAAATGCGAAAAACAATTTTCACCGTCTAAATAAAATATTTAGAACAAAGTGAACATTTTAATGGCCTAATAATGCAGTTTTCAAAAATGCATATTTTTCTACTTCAAATAAAATCTCAAATAAAATCCAAATAAAATATATATTTGATTTTAAAAAATTTCCTCCAATATTCCTCTCTTTTTGAAGAAGTCATATTATCTTCTCTCTTTTATTTTAATATTAGAAATATTTGGAGAGAAAAATATTAAAACCAAATTGATCCTCTTTTCTATTTTGAAAAAAATTCAAATATGAAAATAAATGAAATCCCCAACTCTCTCCTTGGGTCCTTGAGTTGCTTAAGATTTCTAGGATCTCAACGAAATGCAAATAAAATATGATATGCATATGATGACCTATGTATAACATCCAAATTGAAAATTGGAATGTTACGGTTACGTTGTGACGTTTGATACACCCAAAGCATTCCTACGGTATCCGGGAGTTGCACAATCTCATGGTCTAAGGAAATGATACTTGACATTAGAAAAGCTCTAGCAAACAAACTACACGATCTTTTGCTATGCTTAGGATTGGGCCTTGTCCATCACATCATTCTCCTAATGATGTGATCCCGTTATCAACGACATCCAATGTCCATGGTCAGGAAACCACAACCATCTATTGATCAACGAGCTAGTCAACTAAAGGCTCACTAGGGACATGTTGTGGTCTATGCATTCACACATGTATTACGGTTTCGGTTAATACAATTATAGCATGAACAGTAGACAATTATCATGAACAAGGAAATATAATAATAACTATTTTATTATTGCCTCTAGGGCATATTTCCAACAATAACTGTTGCATGATGAATGCCATCCAACATAATTATCCATCATTGATGCATTGCCTATGAGCTCATTTCATATTGATCTTTGCTCTGTTACTTTTTCGTTGCCACTGTTACAATTGCTACAAAACTGCTACTGATACTTTTACCACTCTTACCGTTACTTCCATACCACTTTCCTACTAAATACTTTGCTGCAGATATTAAGTCTTTTAGGTGTCGTTGAATTGACAACTCAGCTGCTAATACTTGAAAATACTCTTTGGCTCCCCTTGTGTCGAATCAATAAATTTGGGTTGAATACTCTACCCTCGAAAACTGTTGTGATCCCCTATACTTGTGGGTTATCAAGACCTTTTTCTGGCGCCGTTGCCGGGGAGCATAGCTCTATTCTCTAAGTCACTTGGGATCTATATCTGTTGATCACTATGAGGAATTAGAAAGATCAAACAACCAAGAATTTTCTCTCAACTACGAGGGGAGGTAAGGAACTGCCATCTAGCTCTGCACTTGATTCTCCTTCTGTTTTGAGTAAACTTGTGATACCTACACCTGCTATTGATTCCGATATGTCGCATGTTATTGATGATGCCACTTGTGCTATGCATGAGGCTTATGATGAAACTACTTCTCTGCTTGATAATACTGTGCCACTAGGTGAATTTCTTGATGAACAACTTGCTAGGGTTTGAGAGAATGAAATTACTGAAACTGATGATATCACTGAAACTACAGATTATGATTCTCCCCCTAGATATGAATTGCCTTTTGTACCCGAGGGTTATGTTATGGATGAAGTAACTGCTAGAGACTTCTTTGCTTGCAATGATAGAGAAGATCTTAAGAAACTGTTAGCTAAGCTGAAAGAAAAATCCTTGAATGATAGAATGAAATATGATCCTAATTTTGCTACTTCACCTATCTTTGTTACTGATAACGATTATGAACTCTCTGTCGATCCTGAGTTAGATACTTTCGTTAATACTGATACATGATGTCTGCTAGAACTACGTCGGTATTTCCCCAAAGAGGAAGGGGTGATGCAGCACAGTGACGGTAGGTATTTCCCTCAGTGATGAGACCAAGGTTATCGAACCAGTAGGAGAACCAAGAAACACTATGTAAACAGCACCTGCACACAAATAAAAAATACTCGCAACCTGACGTGTTAAAGGGGTTGTCAATCCCTTTCGGGTAACGGTGCCAGAAATTGGTGCGTGGACGGGAGAAATTTGTAATAAATTGATAGATCGAACGACAAATAAAATAAAGTGCAGAAAAGTATTTTTTGTATTTTTGGTTTAATAGATCTAAAAATAAAAGCAAATAAAATAGATCGCAAAGGCAAATATAATAAAGAAGAGACCCGATGGTCGTAGATTTCACTAGTGGCTTCTCTCGAGAAAAATAGCAAACGGTGGGTAAACGAATTACTGTCGGACAATTGATAGAACTTCAAATAATCATGACGATATCCAGGCAATGTTCATTATGTAGGCATCACGTCCAAGATTAGTAGACCGACTCGTGCCTGCATCATCTACTATTACTCCACACATCGACCGCTATCCAGCATGCATCTAGTGTATTAAGTTCATGGAAAAACAGAGTAATGCAACAAGAACGATGACATCATGTAGACAAGATCTATTTATGTAGAAATAGACCCCATCTTGTTATCCTTAATAGCAACGATACATACGTGTCGGTTCCCTTTCTGTCAATGGGATCAAGCACCGTAAGATCGAACCCATTACAAAGCACCTCTTCCATTGCAAGATAAATCGACCAAATTGGCCAAACAAACCCAAATATCGGAGAAGAAATACAAGGCTATAAGCAATCATGCATAAAAGAGATCAAAGAAGACTCAAATAACTTTCATGGATAAAAGGATAGATCTGATTATAAACTCAAAGTTCATCCGATCCCAACAAACACACCGCAAAAAAGAGTTACATCATATGGATCTCCAAGAGACCACTGTATTGAGAATCAACAGAGAGAGAGGAAGCCATCTAGCTACTAACTACGAACGCGTAGGTCTACAAAGAACTACTCACGCATCACCGGGGAGGCACCAATGGGCATGATGAACCCCTCTGTGATGGTGTCTAGATTGGATCTGGTGGTCTTGGAACTTGCGGCAGCTGGAATTGATTTTTTCGACTCCCCTAGGGTTTCTGGAATATTGGGGTATTTATAGAGCAAAGAGGCGGTTTAGGGGCACTGAGGTGGGCACAACCCACCTAGGCGCGCCTGGGCCTCCAGCGCACCTGGTGGGTTGTGCTCCCCTGAGCACCCCAGTGCTTCTCTACCATCGGATGTCTTCTGGTCCAAAAAAATCCATAAAAAATTTCACCGCATTTGGACCCCGTTTGGTATTGATTTCGTGCGATATAAAAAACATGCAGAAAACAACAACTGGCACTTGGCACTATGTCAATAGGTTAGTACCCAAAAAATGATATAAAATGACTATAAAATGATTGTAAAACATTCAAGAATGATAATATAACAACATCAAACAATCAAAAATTATAAATACATTGGAGACGTATCAATACAATAGTCCTAGTAATAGAAAGAAAAAGGAAATTGATAGGACTTTGCATGCTTCTAGTGAACCTGTTATAGATACACCCGAGAATCCCAATGATATTTCTATTTTCGATGCTGAGACACAATCTGGTGATGAACATGAACCTAGTGATAATGTTAATAATGATGTTCATGTTGATGCTCAACCTAGTAATGATAATGATGTAGAGATTGAACCTGATGTTGATCTTGATAACCCACAATCAAAGAATCAATGTTATGATAAGAGAGACTTTGTTGCTAGGAAACATGGTAAAGAAAAAGAACCATGGGTTCAGAAACCCATGCCCTTTCCTCCTAAGCCATCCAAGAAAAAGGGTAATGAGGATTTTGAGCGCTTTGCTGAAATGATTAGACCTATCTTTTTGCGTATGTGTTTGACAGATATGCTTAAAATGTCTCCTTATGCTAAATACATGAAAGATATTGTTACGAATAAAAGAAAGATACTTGAAGATGAAATTTCCACCATGCTTTCTAATTATACTTTTAAGGGTGGGATATCAAAGAAACTTGGAGATCCAGGGGTACCAACTATACCATGCTCCATTAAACGAAAGTATGTTAAAACTGCTTTATGTGATCTTGGAGCCGGTGTTAGTGTTATGCCTTTCTCTTTGTATCGTAAACTTGAGTTGTATAAGTTGACACCTACTGCAATCGCTTTGCAAATGGATGATAAATCAACTTCTATACCCATCGGTATTTGTGAGGATGTGCATGTTGTGGTTGCAAACGTTACTATCTTAACGGACTTTGTTATTCTTGATATTCCCTAGGACGACAGTATGTTGATCATCCCTCAAAGACCCTTTTTGAATATTGCAGGGGTTGTTATTGATTGTAACAAAGGCAATTTCACTTTCCATGTTAATGGTAATGAGCATACGGTACACTTTCTGAAGAAGCAACCTCAAGTTCATAGTATCAATTCTATTGGAAAAAAATTCAACTATTACGATCGGAGGTTTTGAATTCCCTCTTCCTACTGTCAAAAAGAAATATGATATTCTTATTGTTGGGGACATGCATATCCCCGTGAGGTAACCTAGTGTCATTCAAAAATTCTCCGGTTTCATGTCATTCGGAAGAAGTTAGTTAATAAGACTTGAGCAAAGAAGCGGTTCAGGGGGCACCCGAGGTGGGCACAACCCACCTGGGCGTGCCCTGGTGGGTTGTGCTCCCCTCGGAGCACCCCCAGGTGCTTCTCCGGCCCATTGGTTGTCTTCTTGTCCCAAAAAATCCACAAAAAGTTTCGCTGCGTTTGGACTCCATTTGGTATTGATTTCCTGCGACATAAAAAACCTGCAGAAAACTGCAACTGGCACTTGGCACTATGTCAATAGGTTAGTACCAAAAAATGATATGAAATGATTGTAAAACATCCAAGAATGATAATATAACAGCATGAAACAATCAGAAATTATAGATATGTTGGAGACGTATCAGCATCCCCAAGCTTAATTCCTGCTCGTACTCGAGTAGGTAAATGATAAAAATAGAATTTTTGATGTGGAATGTTGCCTAACATGTCATCTCATATTTTTTTTCTTTTGTAGCATGGACATTTGGACTTTTATATGGTTGAAAGCAATAGTATAATTTTGACATGAGACTTAAATACTCAAGCATATCAACAAGAAACCATGTCTTTCAAAATATCAACACTAAAATAAGTTATCCCTAGCCCATCATGCTCAATCATTGATCCATTCATGAAACACACTCGCATATTAGCTACACCCAATGCTCAAGTACGATCATAGTGCCTCCTAGTTGGTGCTTTTTAAGAGAAGATGGAGACTCAAATTCAAAAATAAAAATTGCATCAAGTAAAAAAGAAAGGCCCTTCGTGGAGGGAAGTAGGGATTTGTATAGGTGCCACAACTCAAAGCGAAAAAACATAGAGATAAAAACATTTTGGAGGCATGCTTTTCCCACCAACGAAAACGACTTAGAGTTCCCAACACTTCCCATGCTAGATATATCATAGGCAGTTCCCAAACAGAAAATAAAGTTTATTCCTTTTTTCCACCATACTTTCACTTTCCATGGCTAACCGTATCCACGGGTGCCTTACATACCAACACCTTCTAAGGAATTTTTTTATTTTACAACATAAAGTAAATTCATTTTTCATATTGGGACTGGGCATCCCTAATACCTTTCCTTACTCTCGTGCAATGACAAGTGAATAAACACTCATCGTGAGAATAACACATCTAGCATGGAAAATATTAGCCACCCGTCACCGCCTCGCGAGCGGTACGAACACACTAAAGGGAAATTTATTTTGAAAATTAGAGATGGCACATACAAACTTGCTTAGAACGGCAAAAGAATACTGCATATAGGTAGATATAGTGGACTCATATGGCAAAATTGGTTTAAAGGGTTTTGGATGCATAAGTAGTGATCATACTTAGTGCAAAATGAAGGCTAGCAAAAGATTTAGAAGCGACCAACCAAGAAATGAATAATCTCATAAGCGAGCATTAAGCATAATTAACACTGAATAATGCACCACAAGTAGGGTATAATTTCATTGCATAACTATTGACTTTTGTGCTTGCATAGGGAATCACAAACCTTAACACCAATATTCTTACTAAAGCATAATTACTCATCAACATGACTCACATATCACATCATCATATCTCAAAACTATTACAAGGAATCAAGTTTATTTTGTCCAATGATCTTCATGGAAGTTTTTATTATATCCTTCTTGGATACCTATCACTTTGGAACTAATTTTCATGTGTTGCTTTTGATAAGCTCAAACAAATATAAGTGAAGATCATGAGCATAATATTTCTTTCTCTCAAATTAATTTATGTTAAGCAAGAGAGAATTTATTAAAAAATACTAAAGCACACCGTGCTCAAAAAGATATAAGTGAATCACTAGAGCAATTCCATAGCTCATAAAAATGTAAGTGAAGCATAGAGAGCAATTCTAACAAGTCATGGCATAATTTTGGATCTCTCAAATAGGTGTGTCTAGAAAGGATTCAAGACTTAAAATAAAAATCAAAACAAGCAAAGACTCATATCATACAAGATGCTCCAAGAAAAACTCATAGTATGTGACGAATAAAAATATAGCTCCGGGTAAAATACCGATGGTCGTTAGAAGAAAGAGGGGATGCCACTCGGGGCATCCCCAAGCTTAGTTGCTTGCTTCTCTTTGGATAATAGCTTGGGATGCCATGGGCATCCCCAAGCTTAGGCTCTTCTTACTCCTTATTCCTTCATCCATTGTAACATCACCCAAAACTTGAGAACTTCAATCACACAAAACTCAACAAAACCTTCGTGAGATACGTTAGTATAAGAAAACAAATCACTACTATAAGGTAATGTAGAAAACCAATTCATATTTTATTCTTGCATTATATCTACTGTATTCCAACTTTTATATGGCAAAAACTCATCAAAGAAAACCATAGAATCATCAAAACAAGCACACAACGCAAAGAAAACAGAATTTGTCAAAAACAGAACAGTCTGTAGCAATCTGGATATTTCGAATACTTCTGTAACTCCAAAAATTCTAAAAAATTAGGACCACGTGAAAATTGTGTATATTAATCTTCCAAAAAGAATCAACTAAAAATCACTCTTTTGTTAAAAATGAGAATTATTTTCGTCAGACGAAAGTTTCTGTTTTTCTGCAAGATCAAATCTACTATCACCCAATATGATCCTAAAGGCTTTGATTGGCACAAAAACTAATTAAAACACAAAAAACACAATCATAACAGTAGCATAATTGTGCAAACACTCAAGAACAGAAAGCAAAAATAAAAAATAAATTTTATTCATTGGGTTGCCTCCCAACAAGCGTTATCATTTTACGCCCTTAGCTAGGCATAAAGCAAAGGATCTAAGTGTTTTCATCTTTGCTTCTAGATACATAAGATGCCCTCATGATTGATTCATATGGTGGTCTAATTCTGGTTCTAGGGAAGTGCTCCATACCCTTCCTTAATGGAAATTGAAATTTAATATTGCCTTCTTTCATATCAATCACGGCACCAATAGTACGTAAAAACGGTCTACCAAGAATAATTGGACAAGACGGTTTGCAATTGATACGTCTCCAACGTATCTATAATATATGAAGTATTCATGCTATTATATTATCCTTCTAGGATGTTTTATATGCATTTATATGCTATTTTATATGAATTTTGGGACTAACCTATTAACCTAGAGCCTAGTGCCAGTTTCTGTTTTTTCCTTGTTTTTGAGTATCGCAGAAAAGGAAAACCAAACGGAGTCCAATTGACCTGAAACTTGACGGAGGTTATTTTTGGACCAGAAGAAGGCAATGGAGTAAAAGAGTTGGGCCAGAAGAGTCCCGGGCTGCCCACGAGGGTGGGAGGCGCGCCCACCCCCCTGGGCGCGCCCCCCTACCTCGTCGACAGCCCGGAGACCCCCCTAACTTGTTCCCGAGGCCAAACCCTCTTATATATACATAAACCCCCAGAACATAACCTAGATCGGGAGTTCCGCCACCGCAAGCCTCTGTAGCCACCAAAAACCAATTGGGACCCTGTTCCAGCATCCTGCCGGAGGGGGGATCCCTCACCGATGGCTATCTTCATCATCCCGGCGCTCTCCATGATGAGGAGGGAGTAGTTCACCCTCGGGGCTGAGGGTATGTACCAGTAGCTATGTGTTTGATCTCCCTCTCTCTCTCGTGTTCTTGATTTGGCATGATCTTGATGTATCGCGAGCTTTACTATTATAGTTGGATCTTATGATGTTCCTCCCCCTCCTCTGTTGTAATGGATTGAGTTTTCCCTTTGAAGTTATCTTATCGGATTGAGTCTTTAAGGATTTGAGAACACTTGATGTATGTCTTGCATGTGCTTATCTATGGTGATAATGGGATATTCACGTGATCTACTTGATGTATGTTTTGGTGATCAACTTGCGGGTTTCGTAACATTGTGAACTTATGCATAGGGGTTGGCACACGTTTTCGTCTTGACTCTCCGGTAGAAACTTTGGGGCACTCTTTGAAGTTCTTTGTGTTGATTGAATAGATGAATCTGAGATTGTGTGATGCATATCGTATAATCATACCCATGGATACTTGAGGTGACATTGGAGTATCTAGGTGACATTAGGGTTTTGGTTGATATGTGTCTTAAGGTGTTATTCTAGTACGAACTCTTGAATAGATCGATCCGAAAGAATAACTTTGAGGTGGTTTCGTACCCTACAATAATCTCTTCGTTTGTTCTCCACTATTAGTGACTTTGGAGTGACTCTTTGTTGCATGTTGAGGGATAGTTATATGATCCAATTATGTTATTATTGATGAGAGAACTTGCACTAGTGAAAGTATGAACCCTAGGCCTTGTTTCCTAGCATTGCAATACCGTTTACGCTCACTTTTATCACTTGCTACCTTGCTGTTTTTATATTTTCAGATTACAAAAAGCTATATCTACCATCCATATTGCACTTGTATCACCATCACTTCGCTGAACTAGTGCACCTATAAAACATACCATTGTATTGGGTGTGTTTGGGACACAAGAGACTCTTTGTTATTTGGTTGCAGGGTTGTTTGAGAGAGACCATCTTCATCCTACACCTCCCACGGATTGATAAACCTTAGGTCATCCACTTGAGGGAAATTTGCTACTGTCCTACAAACCTCTGCACTTGGAGGCCCAACAACGTCTACAAGAAGAAGGTTGCATAGTAGACATCAAGCTCTTTTCCGGCGCCGTTGCCGGGGAGGTGAGTGCTTGAAGGTATATCTTTAGATCTTGCAATCGAATCTTTTTGTTTCTTGTTTTATCACTAGCTTAGTTTATAAAACAAAACTACAAAAAAATGGAATTGAGGATGCATCATATGCTTCATCTTTTAATGTCTTTCGTGAAAATGATGGGAAGGAAAATTTTGCTCAAGTACTAGAAGAAGAATTACATAGAATGCTTGGCATAAAATATGTGAATGATGAGCATGATTGCAATGTTGTTAGTATGAATTCTTTGAATATCCATGATGCTAATGATATGCAAAGCCACAAGCTTGGGGATGCTATGTTTGATGAAGATGATATGTTTAGTCCCCAAGTTTTGATGAGCAAATTTATTATGATGAAAGCATGCCTCCTATTTATGATGATTATTGTGATGACACGTATGCTATAAAGAATAAATATAACCGTGAAACTTGTCATCATGATTTTAACTTTCAATTAGATTATGCTTCACATGATAGTTATTTTGTTGAGTTTGCTCCCACTACTATTGATGAGAAATTTTTTGCTTATGTGGAGAGTAGTAAAATTTCTATGCAAGTAGATCATGAAAAGAATGCTTTATGTGATGGTTATATTGTTTAATTTATTCATGATTCTACTGAAAATTATTATGAGGGAGGAATATATGCTTGTAAGAATTGGAATAATATCAAGCTTCCTCTCTATGTGTTGAAAATCTTGAAGATTTGCTTGCTTTGCCTTCCTATGCTAGTTAATTATTGTTCCCACAAGTTGTTTGCTCACAAAATCCCTATGCCTAGCTCGGTTAGACTTAATGTTCTAGTAACATTCTTCATGATGCTCTCTTTATGTTTCAATTCTTATCTTTTAGGTGAGCATCATTCAAATCATCATGCCTAGCTAGGGGCGTTAAACGTTAGCGCTTGTTGGGAGGCAACCCAATTTTATTTTTGTTCCTTGACTTTTGTTCCTGTTTAGTAATAAATAAATCATCTAGCCTCTGGTTAGATGTGGTTTTATGTTTTAATTAGTGTTTGTGCTAAGTAAGACCTATAGGATCTTCTTGGATGATAATTATTTGATCTAGCTGAAAAAGACAAAAACTTTCTGCTCACGAAAACAATTGTTAGAAATCACAAAAAAGTGATAAAATAATGATTCAAATTGTAGTAGATCAGTAACCAAATTATCTAGGTCTTCCTATTTTGGTAGATTTTTCTGAGTTCCAGAAGTTTGCGCTTGATGCAGATTACTACAGGTTGTTCTGTTTCTGATAGATTCTGTTTTCTATGTGTTGTTTGCTTATTTTGATGAATCTATGAGTAGTATCGAAGGGTATGAACCATAGAGAAGTTGGAAAATAGTATATATTACACCAATATGAATTTAGAATGAGTTCACAACATTACCTAAGTGGTGATTTATTTTCTTATACTAACGGAGCTTACGAGTTTTCTGTTGAGTTTTGTGTCGTGAAGTTTTCAAGTTTTGGGTAAAGATTCAATGGACTATGTAATAAGGAGTGGCAAAAGCCTAAGCTTGGGGATGCCCAAGGCACCCCAAGGTAATATGCAAGGACAAACAAGAACCTAAGCTTGGGGATACCCCGGATGGCATCCCCTCTTTTGTCTTCGTTCATCGGTAACTTTATTTGGAGCTATATTTTTATTCACCACATGATATGTGTTTTGCTTGAAGCATCATTTTATTTTGTTAGTATTTGCTTTATCTTATTTAGAATAATGTTTTGCATCTCTATTTTCAATAAAAATGTCAAGTATAACATTTACCATGCTTATTTTGCAAGTATACATGTTGTTGTTTCAAAACAGAAAGTTTACCGATGTTGCAAAAATTCCCTAGAAAAGTCAGAATATGATAAAATGTTGAAACTTTTTGCATATTGAGCTCTGATAAATTTTCTACAGTGTAGTAGGATTTCATAATGTTTGGAGTTAGGGAAGTATGATGAATCTTGCATTCTTTACAGACTGTACTTTTTTGGTATATTGCTGTTATATTTGCATTGTTTGCATATGTTTTGCTTGTTTAATGATTCTATTTGAGGCTAGGAGTATTAAATATGCAGAGGCATTTAGTCGGCAATGTTGAATAATAATTTTAGTGATTTGTTACAGTAGAAAATGATAAGCTTTTTGCATTGGTTTGTACTAACTTATCTCACGAGTTTTGCTGAGTTTGGTGTGGATGAAGCTTTCGAGATTTAGGAAGCCGTGATATGAGAGGAATTAAGGAGACACAAAAGCTCAAGCTTGGGGATGCCCGAGGGCACCCCAAGATAATATTTCAAGAAGTCTCAAACATCTAAGCTTGGGGATGCCCCGGTAGGCATCCCACCTTTCTTCTTCAACAATTATCGGTTAGTATCGGTTGAGCCTAAGTTTTTGCTTTTTCACATGATGAGTGCTATGCTTGAAATGTAATTCTACTTTCTTTTGTTTTGCTTGCTGTATGAATAAAATACCAAGATCTGAAATTCTTAAATGAGAGAGAGTCTTCACAAAGCTACATAATTATTTAACTATTCATTGATCTTCACTTATATCTTTTTGGAGTAGTTTGTCATTTACTCGTGTGCTTCACTTATATCCTATGAGTAAATGGTTGAATGATTTGAATATCATAAATCTGAAATTATATATGTTTCATATGCCTTTCCCATGGGGAGTAATGACTTCACATATAAGAAGTAGAGGTGGTAAATTTATTGAAGGTTAGCAAACATTGTGTTGGTCACTTGAAAAATTCATGAAAGAATATTAAAGGAAGAGAGATTTCACATATAAATATACTATCTTGGACATCTTCTATGATTGTGAGCCCCATTAATTATTTTCAAACCTGAGCAAATTAGATGAAGTTGGACAAGGAAGACAACATAATGAGTTATGCTTGGTTATATTTGTATAGAAGTTATATTATTATGGATCCTCTAACATGTGGTGCTTGCTATTTAGAATCCTTTGCTAGCCAAAATATTTGTACTAAGCGGGAATACTGCTTGTGCATCCAAATTCCTTGAGCCAAGTTTATTCCATGAGTGTCCATCATATCTACCTATATGCGGTATTTACCTGCCGTTCCAAGTAAATTTGCATGTGCCAAACTCTAAACCATCAAATAATAATCTGTTTTGTATGCCCGAATCACTCATGTAGCGACTAGGGGCTGTCATTATCTTCCATGCTAGGTGGGTTATTCTCACGATGAGTGGACTCCGCTCATCATTCACGAGAAAATGGCTGGTAACTGGGATGCCCAGTCCTATGATCAAAAGATCAAAAAAAATCGCAATTAATTTAAACAAACTCCCCCAGGATTGTTGATAGTTGGACGGCACCCGTTGTTTCGGACAAGCCGTGGAGTGTGATTGTTGGTGGAGGGGGAGTAAAATCTTTAGCTTTCTGTTTGGGAACTGCCTATAATGTATCTAGTATGGAAGATATTGGGAACTCTTGGTCGTTATGTTGACAATGAAAGCAAACCTCTCAAAATTATTTTCATCTCTGTTTTAGCTTCGAGCTCTGGCACCTCTGCAAATCCCTGCTTCCCTCTACGAAGGGTCTTTCTTTTACTTTTATGCAAGAGTCAGTACTATTCCTTCTCATTCCAACCTACTTTTTAGTTGGCAAGCATCATGTGGTGGAGAAAGATCTAAGCATATATGGCCATTCAAATATATTTGATCATGAATTATTATTGTTGACAATTATCTATATGATAAATAAGTTGGGAGGCGAAACATTAAGCCCCTATCTTTCTGTGTGTTCGATGGATGCTATTTGTTCTAAAAATGATGAGGACATCAATACCATTGTTACACCCATAGCCCCTACTACTACATATACTGGACCAATTACTAGAGCTCGCGCATGCCAATTAAATTATCAGGTACTTTCGTTTCTTGGTAATGATTCTAATGTTCATGACAATATGCTACTACCTAAATTGGATACATTTGTTTTGCTTACAAATGAAGGGCCTGGCATGGAGAATAGGGATGAACACTGGAGCAAGACCAAGCCTGGAGATGATGGCATGCGCAAGGGGAACAAGAACGGAGTTATAAGTGATGATTTCAGGACTTTGGAGCCACCATAAGGAGTGCATGAAGCCTTGGACGAAATATACAAGATGCCACTTCATAAATTTCGTCCAGAGGCTATTCTAGGTGCTGCGTCACCTTATTATTGGGCCAGGCCCATGCAATTACGAAATACTTCAATATAGGCTGTTTTTAGAGTCCGTCTGTGTGGGGAAACAAGAGTTAGGGTGGGTTTCAGACCCCTCCTCCAAGGGCCACGAAATTCCCCCCTCTTCCTCCATATATACAACCCCTAGGGCATCTTTTAGACTTTGGGTTTTGTTTAGATTAAAAGTTCGCCATAGCTGCAACTTCACGTACTTCGTTTGTGTTCAACGACCAGACAAAGGCGTCACAGAACCCCACCTTGATCAATAAAGCTTTCCTCTTATATTCGCCATATCCAGATTGCAATCTTAGTTTCTTGCTTGTTCTTCGTTTGCCTGCAGGAAACAGACCTTCGTGGTCAGGTTGATCGTGCTCCGGCATGGTCAATAACCTCTCGGAGTTGGTTTAGCGATTGCTAAGGCGCGACGTCCTCGCACGTTCGTAGTCGGATCGTCAAAGTCGACTTCATCCTAAACGATAGCCACCATCTCATCGAAGGACGGGACACCTTTGCCTCTATCAAGTGGTATCAGATTTCCAGGTTGCTCGGTGAGATTTTACAGTTTTTCGTAGTTTAGATCGAGTCTGTTCTTCATACCTATAGTCCACGAAAAAGCCAAAAAAAAATTAGGGTTAGTTCATCATATCCGAACCAGTCTGAGCCTTTGCATAGTCTTTTCAGTATTTTGCTTTCTTGAATTTGCGGTTGCATCATCGTGTCTAGTTGCTGGTCTTAGAGTCTAGTCTTTTAGATTTTCAAGTTCTGGTCATGAGTTGTCACGCCGCCGCCGCACCATCATCATCGCTCCTGCCATCTACAATCGCCGCATATACCACCACCAATCCGTATCCATATACCACCACCAATCCGTATCCATATACCACCACCAATCTGTATCCATATACCAGCACCGCTGCCATATCCTACCACCATATATCCACCACCAATCCGAGTTACTTTCATATTAGGTTTGTTTTTGAGGTCCGTTCAATTTCCGATTCGTCTTTCCTTGCCTGAGTAGGTCTCAGAAAAAAAGAGTCTGGAGACCCCCGACAGTTTTTAGGCCAAAATTTTGGCAGCTGAATTTTTTGTCCCTATCCTGTTTTTAGGCTTTTCTGAGTCTTTTGAGCCACGTGCCATCATAGTGATTTTTTGTCGCACTTTTTCGTCGTCGCTGCCCTGATTTCCGGAAAAAAAATAGTCAAAAAAAATTCGTGCCCATCCTATCAGTTTGACCTGGGAAGAGTTTTGAGACACTCGCCATTATAGTGAATTTTCGCAAAAAAAAGAGCGCAAAAAAAAACAGAGCGATTTTTTTTCCAGAGTGTGCTTTTCCCTTGTTTACGTGCAGCGCCGTGATTTTGTTAGTGTTCTAGGCTCGCGTCTCTAGCACGGTCTAGCCTAGGACCAGCACAGTACCGTCGTTGAGCGTTTATTCAACTTTGCATCTCTGAATTGATTATTGCTGACCCTTTTTGCTACCATATTATAAGCCTTCCCAGCTCCACATACATCTACATCATGCGTTTGACTCTCCCAGGTAATCGCTCTATCCAAGCTTTGAGAGTTTTGACTACATCGGTTGCCGATCACCGCCTGCTGTTGGGTAAGAACTGGTAAGAATTTGAGATTTGCTTGACGGATTTGTGACACCCACCACCACCACCACTTGTTAGTAGTCTATAGGATCATATTTTTGTGTGTTTCTATTGCTGCTAACCATGCCAGGATCACAAGCCGACGAGATTGATTGGGAGAACTTAACGAACAAGGAGCTTCATGAGAAGTTTCAGCAAATGATGACTGAAGAGGTGCAAGATGTGCTGAACAAGTTTGAAGAGGCCATGGAGAAGATCACTGGCCTTGAGAAGACGTTCGAAACAAAGCTCGATAACAGATTTAATGAACTGCTTGCTGTCTTCCACCACCGGTTGCACCTGCCGCACCTCTGCAGCAACAACAACAACAACAACAACAACAACAACAACAACAACAACAACAACAACAACAACAACAACAACAACAACAACAACAACAACAACAACAACAACAACAACAACAACAACAACAACAACAACAACAACAACAACAACAACAACAACAACAACAACAACAATAACAACAACAACAACAACAACAACAACAACAATAACAACAACAACAACAACAACAACAACGACGACGACGACGACGACGACGACGACTACCTCCACATCGGGAAACAGCCCTCCGCCGAGCGAGTCGTGTCCCTCTTCAGCCTGGCCAAACTGCTGGTGCTGCTGTTGATACTTCTGTGGCTCCTACTGCTGATGTGGAGGAGGATGATAATGCGGGAGATTACGAGGATGAGGTTGATCAAAATCAGAACTACGTGCAACCACCAAAGACCACAACCACCGTGTCGTCCACATGCAAATAATGGCAATGTTAGGGCTCCCCCTCAGGTACGAGATCATGACCATCTCCCTAAACTGAATTGAATATTCCACCATTTAAGGGTAGATATGTTCCTGATATATATCTTACTTGGGAGTTAGAAACTGAACAACGATTTACATGTTTACAATATCCTGAGGAGAGACATGTTCCTGCTACTGTTTGTGCTTTCACTAGCTTTGCATGTGTTTGGTGGTTTGAACATTGTAGATTATATCTTGTTCTAGCTACATGGGCTGCTTTGAAAACTGCTATGCGTACTCGTTGGGTTCCACCATATTATCAACATGAATTACTTCAAAAATTGCAGCGCTTAAGACAAGGAAAAAATTCTGTAGAAGAATATTATCAGGAATTACAAACTGGCTTGATTAGATGTGGTATTGTTGAGGAGAATGAAGCTATGCTGGCACGTTTTATGGGTGGATTAAATAGAGAGATTCAGACCATTCTAGAGTATAAGGATTATGATAATATCACCTGCTTTATTCCATCTTGCTTGTAAAGCTGAACGTGAAGTGCAGGATCGACAGGCATTGGCACGAACTAACTTTTCTGCAGGTCAACCTTCATCATGGACACCACGTACATCATCTACTTCCACTGCACCATCACCTCCTTCAGGTGCCACCTCCAACCGTGATACAAGAAAGCAGGCACAACCACCACTATCTGCCAGGAGCACACCAGCCGGGCCTACATAGAGCTCTTCTTCTTCCATGGCGTCAACAGGGTACACAAGTGATATTATTTGTCGTCATTGTAAGGGAAGAGGACATTTTGCGAGAGAACGCAAATCTCAGCGTGTGATGATTGCTACTGAGGATGGTGGGTGCTGGGGATATAACTATTTTTGTAAGCCACCCAGGAGGGGCCGGGTTACTCAAAGAAGACTCATCAAAAAGAAGCCCAAGGCCAAGCATGAAGATGGCGGTTCAATAAAGGGGTTGAGGCCAGCAGGCGGCTTCAGGCCCATGGTGATAAACCGCCATAATGACATGACTTGTATCATAAGGTAGAATTAACTGGTCACCGAGCCGGCCACTGTTTATGAGCAGTAGGGACTCAGAGGCAGGGCGTCCACCCGTGTATATAAGGGGGCGACCAGCTGGCGGCTCAGCAAGAAACAACTCATCGAGAGCCGGCATAGCGTATATCGCTCCTCGGTCATCGAAACATCAAGTAATACCAACCCAACTAGGCGTAGGCCTTACCTTCACCGTAAGGGGCCGAACTAGTATAAACCTCTCGTGTCCTTTGTCCCGATTAACCCCTTTAAGCTTCCTAGTTGCGATGGCTCCATGACTAAGTCCTTGCAAGAGGACATCCACCGTGACAAAACCACGACAGTTGGCGCCCACCATGGGGCCAGCGCACGGTGGATTTGAGTTCTTGAAGGGCAACTTCGAAGGGCTCAAGGGATACGCAGTGGGCCGGATGACCAAGAGTCGTCGCGGAAAGATCTACATCGACGACGAAGGCTGGGGCCCCGATGCCGACTCAATTGAGTACGGGTACCGGGCCCCTTCGGCAGAATCCACGTCTTCATCGTCCGGATTGGTGAGCCGGGCCCTGAGCCGGACAACTGCATCGACCTCGTCGAGAAGGCTCAGCGCGCGAGACCCGCCCGAGTCCAACCCGTCATGAAGCGTGCCTTCGTGGGCTGTATCCACGGAGAGGTACTTTCTAAAGGATCTGAAGATGGTGGTGAGACAGTCGTCCTCTCGGACGGTGATTCGTCCGCCGGTTCAACAGATTCGCTGTATCAAGTGCAAGAGGGCATGCTTGGGGGCTGTTCCGACGGCTCTAGTGTTCCGGACTCCTATGAGCCGCCAAGCTGGGCAGGAGTCTTCATGGCTGGTACTCAACCAGGTCAAAACTCAACGGCTGCAACAGCAATAACGTCCGGGTCAGGAGCAGCCGGGGCAAGAGGCCATGTGCGCCCGCCGGCTCAGGTGCTGATGGATCTCATGGATAAGCTGACGGCCCTGTTAACCGCCATGGTTATTCCTGCAAATCAAGATGAGCATAACGCGGAGGTGGCAAAGGTGCGTGAGGAGATAGCTCGGGCCAAGGAGGCCTTGGCAGCTGAGGACACCAGGTTAGCTGCAGAACATGCGGCTTTGGATGCAAGGGCGCAGCAGCTCCAAATGAGGCTTTCCACCTTAATATGAGCTGAACGCATCTAAAGAGGTGATGAGAAGGAGGCACCAGAAAACTCAATCCCGTTTGCCTCCGGCCACGACCCTCGGAACCTTTTCGCTACACCCGTGCCGGGTCCTAGCAACCCGCTGAAGCAAATCAGTTTATGACAGCCGGAGCGGGAGGACCGGCTCACCGAGAGATGGCACCTCCTCATGGGAGTATGGCCCCGCCCCGCTATGTACCAATACCACCGGGTCATTTTTCCAACCCAATGGAGAACTTAATCGCAGCATCGGCGCGTTCGGCGGCTCTCCCAGTGGACGGTGATGATCCGACAGCAGTGGAGGCCCGAAGGATCAGAGACCTCGTGCAGACAGCCTTGGCTCAGCAAGAGACTTATTCCTACAGCCGGGACAGGATTCATTCAACTCCTCCGCCTTGGTTAGCTCCGGCTCGTCCAAACCGGAGTCTGAGTTACAGCAGCACATGGAGTCGAAGCTTTGTCAAGCAACGCCTAGCGCCAGAATTCCGCCCGGCGGATATAACCCGGTGCAGAACCGAATACGTCAGGAGGACAAGCGGGCGGCTCAGCTAGCGGCTCAACAAACGGCTCATCAGGACATTCCGGATTATCCGACGACTTCCGTTGAGGCAGGAGTGGCTACCAGAAACGGCGGTGTTCCTTGTTTAGTGTCGGCTCTACATAATGTACATTTACCCAAGGACTTCAAAGGACCTCGGAAGGTGCCGAATTACACGGCAGAGGGAGTCTCGGATTAGGGGGTGTCCGGATAGCCGAACTATAACCTTTGGCCGGACTCCTGGACTATGAAGATACAAGATTGAAGACTTCGTCCCGTGTCCGGATGGGACTTCCCTTGGCGTGGAAGGCAAGCTTGGTGATACGGATATGTAGATCTCCTCTCATTGTAACCGACTCTGTGTAACCCTAGCCCTCTCCGGTGTCTATATAAGCCGGAGGGTTTTAGTCCGTAGGACGAACAACAATCATACCATAGGCTAGCTTCTAGGGTTTAGCCTCTCTGATCTCGTGGTAGATCTACTCTTGTACTACCCATATCATCAATATTAATCAAGCAGGAGTAGGGTTTTACCTCCATCGAGAGGGCCCGAACCTGGGTAAAAACATCGTGTCCCTTGTCTCCTGTTACCATCCGCCTAGATGCACAGTTCGGGACCCCCTACCCGAGATCCGTCGGTTTTGACACCGACAACAGCCAACTTACAGCCCGGAGCATGGATAGAAAGTTATGAGATGGCCATGGAGCTGTTGGAGGTCAGCGATGCAGCAATGGCTAAGTACTTCACCATGATGTTAGATGGAACGGCCCGGTCTTGGTTAAAGGGCTTGCCACCCAATTCCATTAGTTCATGGGCGAGCTAAAAGCCCGGTTCATCCAGAACTTCAAAGACACTTGCAAGCAATCTATGTCGATTGTGGACTTGACAAATTGTAAGCAGGAGGAGGGTGAATCCACAACTCACTGGGTACGCCGGGTCAAGGAGATAATACATTTGTCTGACAAGATGGATGCCGGCTCTGCAGTCCTCATGTTGGAGAAGAACTGCCGCTTTGAGCCGCTGAGACAGAAACTGGGGTGCCTTAAGCATGATTGCAATGATATGGGTACGCTGATGGCAGCTTTAGTCAAATACGCCGATTGTGATAGTACCAAGGATCCCGCGTCTGATGAGGAAAAGACAGGGAAGGGAAAGTAGAACGGCAATGGAAAGGGTCGTGAAAGATAACCCGATTTAATCAAGGAGGCAATAAGCGTAAGGCTGAGGGTAACCCGGAGTTTTTAGCCAACGCCAATGCACAGGGTAACAATCAGAGACGTAAGGGCAAACCGCCCCCTCGGTCTGGAGGGTCAGGCCCATCTCTTGACCAGTTACTCAATGAGCCTTGCCCGAGGCACGGCACCCGGGAACGACCCGCCACCCACTTATGGAAAGATTGCGCGATCATGAAGGCCTTTAAGAATTCCAACACGTTTGATGGCAATCATAGGTCGGGCGGCGGCTCAGGAGCCGGCGGCTTTCATGGCTCGGGCGGTGGTTCAAGTTCCGGCTTTCAGGGACATCAAGGAGGTTATAATCAACGCCCGATGCGGTCAAGGGGGACAACGGCGAAGAGCGATCGGGTTATCAAAGCCACCCGAAGCGGTGAATAGTGGGCGATATCACGTATTCACCACTAACTTGTGCAAACGTGACCGTAAGGTTCATAAGAGGGCCGTGAATTGGTTGAGCCGGCGGTTCCCGTTATTTGAGGTGGTCGAACAGCCCATTGTATGGAGCAGGGAAGACCACCCCCTCCGGGTTGATAATCCGGGTCAGTTGGCCTTGGTGGTAGCACCTCAGGTTGGTGGATATAAATTCACTAAGGTACTCATGGACGGAGGTAGCAGCATCAATATCCTCTATTATGAGACCTTTCGCGCATGGGATTGATCGATAAGGACTTGAGGACGTCCAACACTGTCTTTCATGGAGTGGTGCCTGGTAAGTCGGCTTACCCAGTTGGCAAGATTGAACTAGAAGTGGCCTTTGGAGATGAGTATGATTCTAGAGCTGAGAATTTAACTTTTGAGGTGGTCAAAATCAAGAGTCCATATCATGCTCTGTTTGGTCGGCCGACTTATGCCAAGTTCATGGCACGGCCGTGTTATGTTTATCTGCAGCTTAAGATGTCGGGTCACAAGGGCACCATCACCGTGCATGGAAGTCGAAAGGTAGCCCTGGAATGTGAGGAGGGCGAGGCTTATGCTGAGACTGTTTGTGCAGCAGAGGAGCTGAAGTTTTATCAAGACAATGTTGACCCGGCAGATATGACCTCTCTAAAGAAGCCAACCACCGAGCATGACCCGGCGATGAAGTTTAAGTCGGCTGATGAAACCAAGCTTGTTGATTTCACTCCAGGCAATTCGTCTAAGCAGTTCAGTATCAGTGCCAATTTGGATCCTAAATAGGAAGGCGTGCTCATCGAGTTCATCCGTGAGAACCGGGACATCTTTGCATGGAAACCTTCTGACATGCCGGGTGTACCGAGAGAACTTCGAGCACACTCTCAATATTGATCCAAAGTATAAGCCGGTCAGGCAGTTTCTTCGACGGTTCAACGAAGAGAGACGGAAAGCCATTGGAGAGGAAGTCGCCCGGCTCTTAGCGGCTGGGTTATTGTGGAAGTTTTTCACCCGGAGTGGTTGGCTAACCCGGTGCTAGTGCTCCAGAAGAACGGCACCTGGCAGATGTGTGTGGATTACACGGACTTAAATAAGGCTTGTCCGGCTGATCCCTTTGCTCTCCCCATATTGATCAAATCATTGATACTACGGCGGGTTGCGAGCGTTTGAGCTTTTTGGATGCTTACTCTGGTTATCATCAGATCAAAATGGCAGCTAAGGACCAGGATAAGACGGCTTTCATTACTCCGTTTGGAGCCTTCTGCTATGTATCTATGCCATTTGGGCTCAGAGTGCTTAGGCGACTTATCAGCGATGTGTACAGAACTATCTCCACGATCAAATTGGGCGCAATGTTCACGCTTATGTGGATGACATCGTGGTGAAGTCCAGATTGAAGGAAACCTTGATATCTGATTTGAAAGAGACCTTTGATAATCTTCGGGTTTATAAGATGATGCTTAACCCGGCAAAGTGTGTATTTGGTGTACCTGCAGGCAAGCTCTTGGGCTTCCTAGTCTCAAACAGAGGCATTGAAGCTAATCCGGAGAAGATCAAGGCAATTACCTCTTTGGCTAAACCGGCGTGCATCAATGATGTTCAACGACTGGCGGGTCGTGTTGCTGCTTTAAGCCGGTTCATAAGCCGGTTAGGTGAGAAGGCCCTACCGCTGTATCAGATGATGAAGAAAACAGACACTTTTATGCGGGTGATCTTGCTAATACTGCCTTTGAAGATTTAAAGAGATGCTTATGCGAGACGCCGTCCATGCGGCTCCCACCGATAGAGCCGTTGCTTTGTTATATGTGGCTGCTAACTCACGAAATCGGTGTTGCCATTGTGGTGGAGCGTAAGGAGGTCGGCAAGGAGCATCCGGTTCAACGGCCGGTTTATTACATCGATGAGGTGCTCATAGAATCCAAGCAAAGGTATCCACATTGGCGTAAACTTGTTTACTGAGTGTTTATGGCAAGACGGAAGTCAAGCGATTTCCAAGGTCATCCTATAACTGTGGTAAGTTCTTCCCCCTTGGGAGACATCATCCAGAATAGGGAAGCCACAGGACGAGTCGCCAAGTGGGCCTTGAGCTTGGGCCTCATGGTTTGAAGTACATGCCACGTACTACTATTAAGTCTTAAGCCTTGGTGGACTTTATTAATGATTGGACAGAGTTACAGGCACCTGAGGAGAAGCCAGATAACACATATTGGACTATTCACTTTGATGGGTCCAGGCAGTTGGAAGGCTCGGGGGCTGGAGTCGTTTTAACTTCCCCTCGAGGTGACAAATTTTGTTATATGCTCGGCTTATGTTTCCTTGTACTAACAATGCAGCTGAGTATGAGGCCTTACTCCATGGTCTCGTGGATGGCCAAAGAGATGAATTTGAGCCGGTAAGGTGTTTGGGTGACTCAGATCTTGTAGCTCAACAGTATCGTGCAAGTGTGACACTAAGGATCCCCTAATGGCGGCTTACCGTCGTGAAGTTGATGTTGTGGCTGGGCACTTCAAAGGTTATCAAGTGGAGCACATTGATCAAAGGAAGAATGAGGCGGCTGATGCTTTAAGCCGGTTGGGATCTCAGCGTAAGCCTGTGCCGCCTAACACCTTTCTCGATGTTTTGCATAATCCTTCTGTCAAGGTACCTACAGAGGAAGAACTAGCGATGCTGCACCGTGAGGCACGGTGGTGGCAGCTCTTCACGTCATCCCGGATTGGACAGTGCCATATTTGTCCTATATGACCCGGGGAGAATTGCCTGAGGATGAGACTTTGGCGCGACAAATCATCAGGCGGTCCAAGTCTATGACGATCGTTCATGGCGAGTTACATCACCGCAGTGTCACTGGGGCGTTTCAACGTTGTGTGTCGCCTACGGAGGGTCAGGAGATACTTCGTGAGATCCATGAAGGAGATTGTGGTCATCATGCCGGCTCAAAATCTCTTGTGGCCAAGGCTTTCCGTCATGGTTTCTATTGGCTGACGGCTCATGCTGATGCAGAGGATCTGGTCAGTAAATGTGATGGATGTCAGAAATTCTCACGACGAGCTCATGTGCCGGCTCAAGAGTTGAGGATGATTCCAATTACTTGGTCGTTCGCAGTCTAGGGGCTTGACATGGTTGGACCTTTCAAGAGGTCTAAGGATAAAAAGACACACCTCCTGGTGGCAGTGGATAAGTTTACAAAGTGGGCTGAGGCAGCCGGTCAGTAAGTGTGATGCAGCCATGGCGGTTCAGTTCATGAAAAAGGTGATCTTTCGTTTTGGTTTTCCACACAGCATCATAACTGATAATGGCACTAATCTCTCAAAGGGTGCCATGGAAGAGTTCTGTCAACGAGAACATATCCGGCTTGATGTTTCGGCTGTTGATCATCCTCAATCTAATGGTCAAGCAGAAAGAGCTAATCAGGAGATCCTGAAGGGTATCAAACCCCGGCTCTTGGTCCCCTTACAGCGGACCCCGAGTTGTTGGGTGGAGGAGTTACCCTCTGTACTGTCAAGCATCAACACTACGCCTAACAGGTCTACAGGTTACACACCTTTCTTCATGGTGTACGGAGCGGAGGCAGTCCTGCCAAGTGACATCCGGCACGACTCACCCCGTGTGACGGCTTACGTTGAGGCTGATAAAGAAAAAGCTCGTCAGGATGCGCTTGACTTGTTGGATGAGGAGCGAGACTTGGCGATAGCCCGCTCGGCGATTTACCAGCAAGACCTGCGCCGCTATCACAGCCGCCGGGTTAGAAGCGTAACCTTTCAGAAGGCGATTTAGTGCTCCGCTCATCCAGATCACCGATATGCACAAGATGTCCCCTCCTTGGGAAGGACCCTTTGTGGTCAGCAAGAATCTGAACAATGGGTCTTACTACCTCATAGATGTTCGAGAGCACAAAGACTCACGTAAGTCGGAGGAAGAGACCCGCCGGCCGTGGAATATCGCTCATCTTCGGCCTTATTATACCTGAGCCGCCGGCTCTCAATATGTATATATTTTTGAAGATGTATATATTATATAAAGCAATAAAGCAGGACCTCTGTCCTTTTCACCTTCAAAGGTTTATATGTATTTTTTATCAGGTGGTGGAAACAACCAGCGAGGAGCGGATCATATCTGAATCCGGCTTTCCCTTTGGTCCGCTTATGATCATATCTGAATCTAGCCATGATCACTTGGGGCTTCTGTTCAAACATAGGTCGATTCGAACCAAAGAGAACATAGCTGTCGATACCCACTTGATCGGCATATCGCCAAACCCACTTGGGGGCTTCTTGATCATATTTGAAACATAGCTTAACTCCTTTGGGTCCGACGTGGATCGATTCGAATCGGCGTCATTAAACAACTCTTATGGTCACTTGGGGGCTTCCTGTTCAAACATAGGTCGTATTCGAACCAAAGAGAACATAGCTGTCGATACCCACTTGATTGGCATCGCCAAAGCCACTGGGGGCTATATGATCGTATCTGAATCTTAGCTTAACCCCTTTGGAACAGTTTTCTGGTCGTATTCGAATCAGAAGCCTTTAAATTTTTTCTATTGTTCATTACCCTTTGCAATGACAAGTATTTGATTATTGTGAGATCATTTTTAAAAGCTTTTTTGGGGTGGTTTGTATTTCACCGGTTTAATATTGATCAAGCAAAAATGTTAGTGCACAAACAATCATTATATGTGCCAGGTTTCAGGAATAACAAGGTTTATTCTCATTTTCCGAGTCACATAAGCCGGCAAGGTAATCAAAGGATCATAGGTATGATGTTATGATTGTATCTCAAGGATATAACTGAGAACCAGCTTTTATGATTTTTTTATTCAATAGTACGGGTTATCAACACATTATGTGACCCCCTATGCGGTAAGTCACCAAGGGACTTGTGTTTTGTTCTGTACGCAGGGCAATGCAAGTAATTTTCTTTTAAACATAAAGGAAGCAGTAGATTGATATGAGCCGGAAGCATATAAATGATGGCAGCTTAAGAAAGTATTGAGCGCCATAAACATGCGCGAAGGCATGGCAAAAGTCGAGAGGTTTTTTCTACCCTATTACAAGACTCCTCGAGTCTGAATAACGAAACATTGTTTTCCCAAAGACATAAACATATGACGCCTGGTGGTTCATTCCTTTGGTTGGCTTGAAGAATCCGGGTTATCCTTCTCCGCCTCTCCGTCGGCTGCCTTGTCCTGGAAGGTGGATGATGCCCAGTCAATGCCACTCAAAGCTTCAAACTCAGCTTCGTCATCTATTAGACCGGCCGGGTCGACTTCAGGGGCAATGGTATGCTTACGGATTGGAGGGATCGGTGGCGACGTCATAAAAAGGCATTGGAATTCTGCGGTTCTCCTTTGTCATAGCCCTACCGATACTTGGTAAGGTCAAGATCATTCCCAATAAGCGTGGCCACAGTGGCGTACCTCCTTCATGCAAAGCGGCGAAATCTTTCTCATCAAACAGGGTACCATCCTCCTTTAAACTTGGGTATCCAACAGCGATGTCAGCCGGGTCTAGTTCTGGCATAAAGGCTTTGGCACGGCTCAATGCAGCTATGGCTCCGGCTCTTGCAGACGCCCGCCTTAGCTCTTGGATCCGTTGAGGTAGCACAGCAAGCCGCTTTAGCACATCTTGCGGGAGGTGAGGAGCGTCATTGGATAAAGCTACAATGGCCAAAGCACGTTGTGACCCGGTGTAGAGCTGTTCCACCAGAGTATAAACCGCCTTCAGCTTGATCAACATATTCTGCTTGAGGTTTGTGCTCCTGGGGCCTGCATTATTAAACATAAGGTGAACCGGAGGTAACAATTGAAGTAATCATTGAAAGAAGGTTTGCAATATTTCAAGTTTGTATGAGTAACTTACCAAAGATTGTTGAGACCATTTGAGATATCTGGCGCTTTAAGCCGGACAACTTAGCTGTGGCTTCTGCAAGCGATGCCTCTGTCGTTTCGGCCCGGGTCATCAGTGAAGCCTTTTCATCAGCCAGTTTTTCTTATCCGTCTCAAAGTTTTTCTTCAACTTCTCTTGTTCAGAATTCAAATTTGGAGTTGGCCTTTTGAATTTCAAGTTCTTGAGCTGCCAGGCGGCTCTTCAGGTCAGCAATATCCGACTCAAATTGACTTACGGTGGCCTGCATTGGTGCCGGGTTATAGTCAGAATCATGGTAATATAACATTAAGTCCCAAGTACTTTGCAAGCAAAGGTACTTGACACTTGGGGGCTAATGTATGCTGAAGAAATTTAAACTTATTATGCCGGTTCATGGAAATTAAGTCCCAAGCACTTTGCAAGCAAAGGTACTTGACACTTGGGGGCTAATGTGTATCACAAGTTCAAGGTATCATGTTACAACCGGGTTAAAAATCTTCTTCCTAAACCGGACAAAGCAGTGCTAAGCAGGTTTCTAAGTCTATAGCATATTTATTCATAAGCAATAGACTTGGGGGCTGATACAGGAAGTATGGTTAAGAAAAGTAGCATAAAAGTTATACCTCAGATTTTTGCTGTATTTGCTTCACCATGTCGATTTCCAGGTCACAGCTGCTATGTACTTGATTGATATAGCCAGAGACTATGTCTCCAATGCTCAAATGAGTATAATCAGCAATGTCTAGCTTGGCCTTTCGGCGTTCCAGAAACTCCTCCTTGGCAGAGCACTTGGCAAGGACAGTGGACTTTCCCGGCTCAACAAACTGGGTCTTCAGAATCTCAATTTCCGGATCAATTGTTTTGGCCAGGCTAGGAGCTTCCGGGTTATCAGAGCTGTTGAGAGTATCTTCGGCGGGTGGATCAGAGGATGGTGCTGGAATATCATAAGCTGGTTCAGGCGGCGGTTGATGGGTAGAACTGTCAGGAGCAGTCGTGCCAAGCTCCGGTTTAGTCGTGACCGGGTCTTGGGACGGCTTACTCTTTTTTGCCCTCTTACTGGGCTTCACTTGCACGCTGTGGATAAAGGCAGAAGGATGAGTACAAAAGCATGAGTAAGGTAAGGCATAAGATAAACAAAATTACATTACCCAGGGGCAGTTTTGAAGGCTGGCATGTTGGATTGCATAGATTCGCCGGAGGAAGGAGAGGTATCCTGATAATTGGAGTCAGATGAATTGAGAGGTTGACGGATTAAACCCGCCAAAGGAAAAACAGAACGTAAATCGGAGATAACCTCAGCCCGACGCAGTTACGTCGGGTAAGCCGAGGAGAGCTCTACATCCTTGCTGGTCCGGCTCGCCTCCGCTTTCAAATTGCTGTTGCTTCAAAAGAAATTGAGGATCTTGGTAAGACAAAGGATGTGAAAATCTTACTTTCCGGGTTACTCTTCGAATTTTCTGACGCGGCAGGGGCTCGGAGTCGGAGGAGATTATAGTTACCTCTTCCTCGACGGCTTGGCTGTTCCCCGTATCTTCCTGAAAAGATTTAATGTCAGCAAGGTGATGATAAGGAGTCAAGGGAGTTAAAAAGTTACCTCTTCTTCATCATCATCAGAATCGTCAAGTTTAAACATATCTGAAGCACTTGGCTTCCTCTTCTTCGAAGTTCCAGTCTTGGCAGCTTTCCTTTCGGTTCTTTTTGCCGCTCTGGCTTGTTTGGCCGCCTCATGGTTATATTTGACCTTCCAGAAGTTATCATCGGCCTGTGAAAAATGATAAGGGGTTATGAGTAAAAGCAAGGTATAACACAGTAAGGATTAAATTATTAAGGTTAATGACTTACTGCAGGGGCCGATTCTTCTTGCAGAAAGGAAGTAAGCCAAAGGCATTACTAGTCACCGTGCCCTCTTTCAGCAACATTTGGATTGTAGCCTCCACCACATCATCTGGTAAGTCGTCGGGACTATGACGCAGTGGGTCATTTTTCTCGCCTGAGTAAGTGCACATTAAGCCGGGGCGGCGGCTTAACGGAATTACTCGCCAAGCGACCCAGACTCGGACCAGGTCAATGCCATCTAAGCCATTTCCCAAAAGAGCTTTGATCTTACTAATGGTGGGAGCGAGTGGCAGACGTTCAACAGCAGTCAGTTTATCCGGCAGCGGGTGATTGGATTCAAGGCGCAAAGCGGAAGCGAAGCAGAGGATTTTCGCCACCGGAGAAGTATCCTTGCAAGAGAACCATGTCCGATTCCAATCCTTTGGATGACTTCGGCGATTCGACATAAGGTAAAAGGCAATCTCTCCGCCGCTGAATCGAGATGCCACCAAGTTCCAAACTGGGCCCGTTGGCCCGTTCGTTCTGCCGGTTTAAGTAAAACAATTATCTGAATAAAAGTAAGTTGGGTTCTTCCCCAAGGTACACCTCGCAGAAGACTTGGAAGTTGCAAATATTTGACACGGAATTGGACCCGATGTCTTGAGGTCTGAGATCGAAGAAATGTAAAACATCCCTGAAGAATTTTGAACCGTGTGGAGCGAAGCCCCGGTTCATGTGATCGGTAAACACGATCACATGATCTCTCTCTTGGGCAGATGGCCGGATTTCACAAATTCAGACAAAGTGCTCTCCGTAACAGTGGATTTGACCCAGTTGCAGGTCACGGGAGCTTTGGGAGCCTTGGGTGCCATTGTATAAATTGAAGCCTATGACAAAATAAGAGTTTCCGGTTCAAATTTAACCCGGAGGAAAACATTTTAAGTCTACTCAAGATGGCGGCTTAAGAAGGGGCCTAATGACATATGGGTAACTATGCAGTTATATTTAAGCCGCTACAGGTATCAAAGGCAGTTAAATTTTCTTAAAGCTGCGGGAAGCAAGCAAAGCTGACAATCAGTGTTGTATTCTTAAACTGGTTACATGAGCTAGCGTGTGAAGCAGATTTAACAGATACAGTTTTTCGGCTAAGTATGGAACAAACAGGTTTCACAAGTTGCAGCTGGTATTTTGGATCAAATGGTTGTTTGGAAAAGAAAATTTTCTAGACCTAAAACTAGTGCAGAGAAGTTCATACGCTCGAAGGAAGCCTCTGAACAAGCGAAAAGGGATCTATTTGCGTTCGAAATGAGTACGAAGCAGCTACTGCAGCAGTTTTATACTATCTTAAGATTACAGAGAGGCGTTGGAGGTGGAATCTGTCAAGGGTTCGTGACGGACGGTGACGAACACCGATGAACTCAAAAATCCTAATGCAGATCTGAGGAACAGGGAGGAAAAAGCTTACAGATGCAGAGTTGCTGCGGAGGTCCGTCGCGTTTTTTCTGGTCAAGTCAGGTTGATGCAGCGGCCTGAGTTAGTGAAGACGAGGGAATCTGCGGCGGCGGCGGCGGCGAGGCTCGAGCAACAGAGAGACAGCGAGAGGAAGAAGACGAACGAAGGGGGAGAATGGAAAAAAGACCTAGGTCGTGCCTATTTATAAGGAAGGGCCGACTGAGACGGCGCAAGAAACGAGGAGATTAAACATCATTATCCAGCAGCCCCAACGCCTCGGTTTTCAGAACGGTCAGTAAAAGCAAAGATCCGTTGGAGGATATGGCGGAGTAAAATATGAATTTAACTAAAGATGACATCACGGCGGGTTAAAAAAACCTTTGCACAGGAAGAAGGCTGAAGGTTTATTTCTTAAAGTATTTTAAGATTGACATGAACCAGTTCAAATCAATTTGGGGCCTAATGTTGGGGATATAACTATTTGTGTAAGCCGCCCAGGAGGGGCCGGGTTACTCAAAGAAGACTCATCAAAAAGAAGCCCAAGGCCAAGCATGAAGATGGTGGTTCAATAAAGGGCCGAGGCCCACAGTGACTTAAGGCCCATGGTGATAAACCGCCATAATAAGATGACTTGTATCATAAGGTAGAATTAACTAGTCACCAAGCCAGACACTGTTTATGAGCCGGCCGGGACTCTGTCGGCCACAGGGCGTCCACCCGTGTATATAAGGGGGCGACCCGCTGGCGGCTCAGGGCAAGAAACAACTCATCGAGAGCCGGGCATAGCGTATCTCGCTCCCTGGTCATCGAAACATCAAGTAATACCAACCCAACTAGACGTAGGCCTTACCTTCACCGTAAGGGGCCGAACTAGTATAAACCTCTCGTGTCCTTTCTCCTGATTAACCCCTTTAAGCTTCCTAGTTGCGATGGCTCCACGACTAAGTCCTTGCAAGAGGACATCTGCCGTGACAAAACCACGACAGTGGGTATGAGTCCGCTAGTGACTATGATGAGGAGACTTTGGCTCTTATTACACATTAAGAACACGATGGAGATGATATTGATCATGAGACGCAATACATGGCTGCTTGAAGATCTTTGTGCGGTATGAATGTTTAGTTGCTCAACGTGTTTTGAGTGTGCAGGTTACACAAGCTGAGCAAAATCAGAGGCATAATTTGTTCCATACAAAGGGAGTTGTGAAGGAACGTTCTATTCAAGGCCATCATAGATGGAGGGAGCTGCAACAACTTGGCTAGCATGGAGATGGTGTAGAAGCTATCTCTCTCAACTAGACCTAATCCTCATCCTTACTACATCCAATGGTTCAACAACAATGCAAAGTTAAGGTAACACGTACTGTTCGGGTGCATTTTAGTATCTCTACATATGTTGATTATGTTGATTGTGATGTGGTACCTATGCAAGCATGTTCCTTATTACTTGGTAGACCATGGCAATTTGATAAAAATTCTCTACACCATGGTAAAAACAATCATTATACTCTTGTTCATAAGGATACAAATATTACTTTGCTTCCTATGACTCCTGATTCCATTTTGAAAGATGATATTCATACAGCTAATAAAGCAAAAAAGGAGAAAAATAAGAGTGAAAATCAGATTGTGGCAAAAGAATTTGAGCAACAAATGAAGCCTAATAATAAACCATCTGGTGTTGCTTCTAAAATTAAATTGAAAAGTGCATGTTTACTTGCCACCAAATATGATATTGATGAGCTAGATTTTAGCAAATCTGTTTGCTATGCTTTTGTGTGCAAAGAGGCATTATTTTCATTCGAGGACGTGCCTTCCTCTTTGCCCCCTGCTGTCACTAACATTTTGCAGGAGTTCGCTGACGTCTTCCCACAAGACGTGCCACCGGGATTACCACCTATTAGAGGGATTGAGCATCAAATTGACTTAATTCCCGGTGCATCGCTACCCAACCATGCACCATACTGTACCAATCTAGAGGAGACGAAGGAGATTATGCGTCAAATGTGGAGCTGCTCGACAAAGGTTATATCTGTGAATCTCTTAGTCCTTGGGTTGTTCCTATTATACTAGTGCCTAAAAAGGATGGTACGTCGGCGTATGTGTGTTGATTGTAGAGGCATTAATAATATTACTATTCGTTATCGTCATCCTATTCCTAGGCTAGATGATATGCTTGATGAATTGAGTGGCTCTACAATATTCTCCAAAGTTGATTTGCATAGTGGATACCATCAAATTCGTATGAAATTGGGAGATGAATGGAAAACAACATTTAAAACTAAGTTTGGTTTATATGAGTGGTTAGTCATGCCTTTTGGGTTAACTAATGCACCTAGTACTTTCATGAGACTAATGAGCGAAGTTTTACGTGCTTTCATTGGACGATTTGTGGTAGTCTATTTTGATGATATATTGATTTATAGCAAATCTTTGGAAGAACATTTGGAACATTTACGTGTTGTTTTTATTGCTCTACGTGATGCACGTTTGTTTGGTAACCTTGGGAAGTGCACCTTTTGCACCGACCGAGTATCTTTTCTTGGCTATGTTGTTACTCCATAGGGAATTGAAGTTGATAAAGCCAAGATTGAAGCTATTGAGAGTTGGCCGCAGCCCAAAACGGTCACACAAGTGAGGAGTTTTCTTGGACTGGCTGGTTTCTATAGGCGTTTTGTGAGAGATTTTAGCACCATTGCTGCACCTCTCAATGAGCTTACAAAGAAGGATGTGCCTTTTGTTTGGGGTACCGCTTTGGGAAGAAGCCTTCACGGTATTGAAAGATAAGTCGACACATGCTCCTTTACTCCAACTTCCTGATTTTAATAAGACTTTTGAGCTTGAATGTGATGCTAGTGGAATTGGATTAGGAGGTGTCTTATTACAAGGTGGCAAACCTGTTGCATACTTTTCTGAAAAATTGAGTGGGCCTAGTCTGAATTATTCTACTTATGATAAAGAATTATATGCTCTTGTTCGGACTTTAGAGACATGGCAACATTATTTATGGCCCAAAGAATTTGTTATACATTCTGATCATGAATCTTTGAAACATATTAAAAGTCAAGCTAAACTGAATCATAGACATGCTAAGTGGGTCGAATTCATTGAGACTTTCCCTTATGTCATTAAACACAGGAAGGGTAAAGAAAATGTTATTGCTGATGCTTTCTCTCATCGTTATACTATGCTTTCACAACTTGACTTTTAAAATATTTGGTTTGGAGACCATCAAAGATCAATATGTGCATGATGCTGAATTTAAAGATATATTGCAGAATTGCAAATAAGGGAGAACACGGAACAAGTTTGTCGTTAACGATGGATTTGTGTTTCGTGCTAACAAGCTATGCATTCCAGCTAGCTCCGTTCGTCTTTTGTTGTTGCTGGAGGCGCATGGAGGAGGATTAATGGGACATTTTGGCGTGAAGAAGACAGAGGATATACTTGCTACACATTTGTTTTGGCCAAAGATGAGACGGGATGTTGAGTGTTTTGTTGCTCACTGCACTACATGTCAAAAAGCTAAGTCACGACTCAATCCTCATGGTTTATATATGCCTTTGCCTGTACCTAGTGTTCCTTGGGAGGATATATCTATGGACTTTGTTTTAGGTTTACCTCGAACAAAAGAAGGGGAGGGATAGCATATTTGTTGTCGTGGATAGGTTCTCGAAAATGGCACACTTTATACCATGTCATAAAAGCGATGATGCTGTTAATGTTGCTGATTTGTTCTTTCGTGAAATTATTCGCTTGCATGGTGTGCCAAATACTGTTGTTTCAAATCGTGATACTAAATTTCTTAGCCACTTTTGGAGATGTTTATGGGCTAAGTTGGGGACTAAACTGCTTTTTAGTACTACTTGTCATCCCCAAACTGATGGACAAACTGAAGTAGTCAATAGAACATTGTCTACTATGCTTAGGGCTGTTTTGAAGAAGAATAAGAAAATGTGGGAAGAATGCTTGCCTCATATTGAATTTGCTTATAATCGTTCATTGCATTCTACTACTAAGATGTGCCCTTTTGAAATTGTGTATGGTCTCCTACCTCGTGCACATATTGATTTGTTGCCTCTTCCATCTTCGGAGAAGGTTAATTTTGATGCTAAAGAACGTGCTGAATTTATTTTAAAAATGCATGAGTTAACTAAGGAAAACATTGAGTGTATGAATGCTAAATATAAACTTGCTGGACATAAGGGTAGAAAACATGTTGTGTTTGCACCAGGAGATCTTGTTTGGTTACATTTGTGTAAGGATAGATTTCCTAATTTGCACAAATCAAAGCTAATTCCACGTGTTGATGGTCCTTTTAAGGTGTTAGAGAAACTTAATGGTAATGCATATAAACATGAGCTGCCTGCCGATTTTGGGGTTAGTCCCACTTTTAACATTGCAGATTTGAAGCCTTATTTGGGTGAGGAAGATGAGCTTCCGGCGAGCACGACTTCATTTCAAGAAGGGGAGGATGATGAGGACATCAATACCATTGTTACACCCATAGCCCCTACTTCTACATATACTGGACCAATTACAAATGAAGGGCCTGGCATGGAGAATAGGGATGAACACTGGAGCAAGACCAAGCCTGGAGATGATGGCATGCGCAAGGGGAACAAGAACGGAGTTATAAGTGATGATTTCAGAACTTTGGAGCCACCATAAGGAGTGCATGAAGCCTTGGACGGAATATACAAGATGCCACTTCATAAATTTCATCCAGGGGCTATTCTAGGTGCTGCGTCACCTTATTATTGGGCCAGGCCCATGTGATTTTGAAATACTTCAATATAAGCTGTTTTTAGAGTCCGTATGTGTGGGGAAACAAGAGTTAGGGTGGGTTCCGGAACCCTCCTCCAAGGGCCAAGAAATCCCCCCCTCTTACTCCATATATACAGCCCCTAGGGCATCGTTTAGACTTTGGGTTTTGTTTAGATTAAAAGTTCGCCATAGCTGCAAATTCGCGTACTTCGTTTGTGTTCAACGACCAGACAAAGGCGTCGCAGAACCCCACCTTGATCAATAAAGCTTTTCTCTTATATTCGCCATATCCAGATTGCAATCTTAGTTTCCTGCTTGTTCTTCGTTTGCCTGCAGGAAACAGACCTTCGTGGTCAGGTTGATCATGCTCCGGCGTGGTCAATAACCTCTCGGAGTTGGTTTAGCGATTGCTAAGGCGCGACGTCCTCGTCGTTCGAAGCCGGATCGTCAAAGTCAACTTCATCCTAAACGATAGTCACCATCTCATCGAAAGACGGGACACCTTTGCCTCTATCAAAAAATATGCTTTGAGTGGTAGCAATCATGGAAGACTATATGATAGCTGAGTATGTGGGATTTGCTAAATCCAAGATCTTACATAGACCCTTCCTGAAAATAAGATGAATTGTAATTGTTTGATGACTGAGAACGGTTTGTTAGTTTTCAAGAAAGTTTATGATCTATACTTTAACATGTGAATAGCGTGTTACTTGATCATGAGAAGCTTTATGATATGAGCTACTATTATGATATATAATGATACTAGAAAAAGTGATTGGAACTATCATTGATCAAACTTATGCACTTGCTAGCATTCACACTTCATAAATTATTTCTTTTATCGTTTACCTACTCGAGGACGAGTAGGAATTAAGCTTGGGGATGCTGATATGTCTCCAACGTATCTATAATTTATGAAGTATTCATGCTATTATATTATCCTTCTAGGATGTTTTATATGCATTTATATGCTATTTTATATGAATTTTGGGACTAACCTATTAACCTAGAGCCCAAGGTGCTAGTTTACATTTTTCCTTGTTTTGAGTATCACGTAAAAGGAAAACCAAATGGAGTCCAATTGACCTGAAACTTGACGGAGCTTATTTTTGAACCAGAAGAAGGCCATGGATTAAAAGTGTTGGTCCAGAAGAGTCCTGGGCTGCCCACGAGGGTGGGAGGCGCGCCCACCCCCTGGGCGCGCCCCCCTACCTCGTGGACAGCCCGGAGACCCCCCCCCCCGACTTGTTCGCGACGCCAAAACCTCTTATATATCTGAAACCCCAAAACATAACCAAGATCGGGAGTTCCGCCGCAAGCCTCTATAGCCACCAAAACCAATCGGGACCTGTTAAAGCATGTCACGGGAGGGGGATCCCTCACCGTGGCCATCTTCATCATCCCGCGCTCTCCATGATGAGGAGGGAGTAGTTCACCCTCGTATTGAGGGTATGTACCAGTAGCTATGTGTTTGATCTCTCTCTCTCGTGTTCTTGATTTGGTACGATCTTGATGTATCGCGAGCTTTGCTATTATAGTTGGATCTTATGATATTCTTCCCCCTCCTCTCTTGTAATGGATTGAGTTTTCCCTTTGAAGTTATCTTATCGGATTGAGTCTTTAAGGATTTGAGAACACTTAATGTATGTCTTGCATGTGCTTATCTGTGGTGACAATGGGATATTCACGTGATCTACTTAATGTATGTTTTGGTGATCAACTTGCGGGTTCCGTAACATTGTGAACTTATGCATAGGGGTTAGCACACGTTTTCGTCTTGACTCTCCGGTAGAAACTTTGGGGCACTCTTTGAAGTTCTTTGTGTTGGTTGAATAGATGAATCTGAGATTGTGTGATGCATATCGTATAATCATACCCATGGATACTTGAGGTGACATTGGAGTATCTAGGTGACATTAGGGTTTTTGGTTGATATGTGTCTTAAGGTGTTATTCTAGTACGAACTCTTGAATAGATCGATCCGAAAAGAATAACTTTGAGGTGGTTTCGTACCCTACAATAATCTATTCGTTTGTTCTCTGCTATTAGTGACTTTGGAGTGACTCTTTGTTGCATGTTGAGGGATAGTTATATGATCCAATTATGTTATTATTGATGAGAGAACTTCCACTAGTGAAAGTATGAACCCTAGGCCTTGTTTCCTAGCATTGCAATACCGTTTACGCTCACTTTTATCACTTCCTACCTTGTTTTTTTTACATTTTCAGATTACAATAAGCTATATCTACCATCCATATTGCACTTGTATCACCATCTCTTCACTGAACTAGTGCACCTATACAACTTACCATTGTATTGGGTGTGTTTGGGACACAAGAGACTCTTTGTTATTTGGTTGCAGGGTTGTTTGAGAGAGACCATCTTCATCCTACATCTCCCACAGATTGATAAACCTTAGGTCATCCACTTGAGGGAAATTTGCTACTGTCCTACAAACCTCTGCACTTGGAGGCCCAACAACGTCTACAAGAAGAAGGTTGCATAGTAGACATCAAGCTCTTTTCTAGCGCCGTTGCCGGGGAGGTGAGTGCTTGAAGGTATATCTTTAGATCTTGCAATCGAATCTTTTTGTTTCTTGTTTTATCACTAGTTTAGTCTATAAAATAAAACTACAAAAAAATGGAATTGAGGATGCCTCATATGCTTCATCTTTTTAATGTCTTTCGTGGAAATGATGGGAAGGAAAATTGTGCTCAAGTACTAGAAGAAGAATTACAGAGAATGCTTGGCATAAAATATGTGAATGATGAGCATGATTGCAATGTTGTTATTATGAATTCTTTGAATATCCATGATGCTAATGATATGCAAAGCCACAAGCTTGGGGATGCTATGTTTGATGAAGATGATATGTTTAGTCCCCAAGTTTTGATGAGCAAATTTATTATGATGAAAGCATGCCTCCTATTTATGATGATTATTGTGATTACACGTATGCTATAAAGAATAAATATAACCATGAAACTTGTCATCATGATTTTGACTTTCAATTGGATTATGCTTCACATGATTGTTATTTTGTTGAGTTTGCTCCCGCTACTATTGATGAGAATAAATTTGCTTATGTGGAGAGTAGTAAAATTTCTATGCAAGTAGATCATGAAAAGAATGCTTTATGTGATGGTTATATTGTTGAATTTATTCATGATGCTACTGAAAATTATTTTGAGGGAGGAATATATGCTTGTAAGAATTGCAATAATATCAAGTTTCCTCTCTATGTGTTGAAAATCTTGAAGATTTGCTTGCTTTGCCTTCCTATGCTTGTTAATTATCGTTCCCACAAGTTGTTTGCTCACAAAATCCCTATGCATAGGAAGTGGGTTAGACTTAATGTGCTAGTCATATTATTCATGATGCTCTCTTTATGTTTCAATTCTTATCTTTTAGGTGAGCATCATCCAAATCATCATGCCTAGCTAGGGGCGTTAAACGTTAGCGCTTGTTGGGAGGCAACCCAATTTTATTTTTGTTCCTTGATTTTTGTTCCTGTTTAGTAATAAATAAATCGTCTAGCCTCTGGTTAGATGTGGTTTTATGTTTTAGTTAGTGTTTGTGCTAAGTAAGACCTATAGGATCTTCTTGGATGATAATAATTTGATCTAGCTGAAAAAGACAAAAACTTTCTGCTCACGAAAACAATTGTTAAAAATCACCAGAAAGTGATAAAGTAATGATTCCAATTGTAGTAGATCAGTAATCAAATTATCTAGGTCTTCCTATTTTGGTAAATTTTTCTGAGTTCCAGAAGTTTGCGTTTAATGCAGATTACTATAGGCTGTTCTGTTTTTGACAGATTCTGTTTTCTATGTGTTGTTTGCTTATTTTGATGAATCTATGAGTACTATCGGAGGGTATGAACCATAGAGAAGTTGGAATAAAGTATATATTACACCAATATGAATTTACAATGAGTTCACAATAGTACCTAAGTGGTGATTTATTTTCTTATACTAACGGAGCTTACGAGTTTTCTGTTGAGTTTTGTGTTGTGAAGTTTTCAAGTTTTGGGTAAAGATTCGATGGACTAATTCACAGGTTTTGAAATTTGAACAAGAAGAAACCAATTGATGTATTATATAGTGCCAGAAGAGCTAGATGAAATACTATTTGACCGTCCATGAACCAACAAACTGGAAGCACGCTACTACGGGAGAAAAGTCTATGTAGGTTTTATAGCATCCAATATCACTAAAATATTGTTTAGCGTCTATAGGCACACATTTCAGTCTTGCCTTTATTCCTGTAACTCTGTGTGAAGCAAAGGTACTGAAAGGAAATGCAAATTTCTCTAGTTGATCGAATTCCACAACCAAAAGTTCCAAAATCTTCGTAATTCAGAGTTTCAGACTCGCTGACGAAGGAAGATGATGTATAACCCACCGATCCCAAGTCGCAAGTTCAGCATGAGCTCAGAGTGCTTCGCCTTTGACGATGGTCTCCCCCTGTTGCTTCGCCAATGGCGGGGACACCCACTTGGCAATGCGCGGCGCCGGGGACGGCGGAGGCAGAAGCGCCCCGCTCTCCCTGCCGCCCTCCGTCCTCACGCTCCTCCGCGCGTCGTCCACCAGGGCGGCCCCGTCCATAATGTTGCAGGTGATGTCGCCGTCCGACTCCCAGATGAAAATCTTGTCTTATTTCCGGACGCCGCCGGAGCAATTGCTCATCCCGGACACGGAGCTCGCCCGCCCATTGGCCATCCGGTTACCCGACTGTTGAGCGGCCTCTGCAGCGGCGTGGACTCGGTGGCGCCCAGTGTCGCGGCCGTCGATGAGGCCGGCCCGCCACTCCCCACGTACTCGGTCCCGTTGCGCCAGATGTATATAGTAAATCGCAGCCTGGAGCGCGATCGGCTGTCGTATTGGTCGCCCGTTGGCGTAGCTCTTCTGCCGTCGCCATCATTGAGGTTCATGGACCAGAGGCATTGTACGGGTCCCCGGGCGGCGATGGTGTAGGTGTCGCCGCCGTCCATGAAGGTCCTTGAACTCGCCCTGTAGGTGGCGCCCGACGGCCAGGAGAACTTGCCCCGGCCCGTGGCCTTGCCGTACCGCCACTCCCCCTCATACATGCACCCGTCCGTCCACAGGTACTTCCCGGCGCCGTGTGGCGCGCCGCCGCGCCACTGCCCCGTACGTGTAGAAGTCCCCGTTGGGGGGTCGCGCTCAACGTTGTCCTGGCTGAGGCGGCCGGCATCGTCGACGTCTGCAGAGGACGCCGAGGAGGATGACTACTTGAGGAAGGAAAGTACATACATGTCCATCGTCCATGCTCATGACCTGACTCGGTTTGGGTTTGGTCAATTGATAGAAAACCTGGCAAGTCGCAGGAGGCCGCTGTCGAGGGGCCGGAGCTAGAGTGGGGCGAAGAGAGAGCAATACTCACGAGGAAGAAAAGAACTCACTGCCGCCGGAGCCGGACACCGTCCACCTAACGCCATGGAACCTGCCGTGGATTACAATGGGCTACAGCCAGAATGGCGTCCTCCTTCCCAAGCCTCCGGCCGATCTCGCTCCGTTGCGGCAACGAAGGCGCCGAGTTCGTCCACGCCAATCGAACTCCTCGTGCATGCCTTGGACCGCTTTCACCCCTTGCCGACCGCTTCGCCGTTGCACCAGTGGGCAACGCGAGCCTGGCGATCTCGCTCCGCTGCGGCAATGAAGGTGCCGAGTTCATCCACGCCAATCAGGACAGGACCGCCGGCAGCGGAGTAGCCCAAACCAAAGGAACACAAACAAGTACTTATAGGCAACCAAAGAAAGAGAAAAAACAAAAACAGAACCCACGAGAAAAGCCCAGAAGGCAAACGTGGCGAGATGCATGGCGCAGACATGCATGCCCATGCGGAGACTCGTCGAACGAAGGAAACCCAGGAAATCTAGAACAGGCACGTCAATTTGACCATGCAAACTGGCCAGTAACACAAATATTAAAAAAACAAAGAAACTCTCCCGTACGATGCGTTGCACACTCGAAGGTAAACAAGGGCTGCACACGCATCGCTAAAAGAAACATGGTACAAAACTCCAAAAAAAACCAGAAAAATTGAACCCTTACGGGCCTAGTCTTCTTAGTATTTGCAAGAATAAGAACATCATTAATTCTTCCCATAGGCTTTTTAATACTAGAATTCGCCAAGTGCAAATTTAAAGAACATTCTTCAATATCGGTAAGACCAAGCACGTCACATAAAGATTTCGGAATTTTAGAAAAACTAGCACCCAAGTCACATAAAGCCAAACACTCATAATTTTTAATCTTGACTTTGATAGTAGGTTCCCACTATGTAATTTTGTAGGATTAGAAACTTCTAATTCCAACTTTTCTTCCAAAGCTTTCATCATAGCATCAACAATATGTTTATTAAAAGCTTTATTTTGTTCATAAGCATGGGGTGAATTTATCATGGATTGCAACAAAGAAATACAATCAATCAAAGAGCAGCTATCATAATTAAAGTCTTTGTATCCAAAAGAGTGGGCACATCACTAGTTAAAGTCTTGACCTCTTCAAACCCACTTTTATCAATTTTCTCAACAAGATTTTCACCCTCCTAATTATCAGGATGCCTTCTAGCTAAAGTTGACTCTTCTCCAGTCCCTTTATCATCAATCTTAATTTTACTAAACAAGGAATCAATAGAAAAAACACCAATCATTTTAAGATCTTCATTATTTTTATGAAAGCAATCACTAGAAAATGCTTTTTCCGAAAATTCTCTTCTAGCTCTAAGCATAGCGGTTCTTTTCTTACTTTCATCCATAGATATATAAAGAGCTTTAATTGATTCCTCTACCTTAGGCACATAAATATTCATCTTGAGATTTTCCACATCATGAGAAATTCTATCAACACTTCTAGACAAATCATCAATCTTATTCAACTTCTCTTGTATTGTAGCATTGAAATTTTTTTGAGTGTTGATAAATTATTTAATATTATTCTCAAGATCAGAGTTGTTCCTATCATTATTATAAGAAGGATTGCCATAGGAATTACCATAATTATTAGAGGAATTACTAGGGAAATGACTAGGATTAAAATTACCTCTATAAGCATTGTTACTGAAATTGTTTCGCGAGATAAAATTCACATCTATGGCATCACTATTTTTCTCAATCAAAGTAGACAAAGGCACGTCATTAAAATCAACAGGAGCACTTTTACTAGCAACCAATTTCATAAGAGCATCAACTTTTTCACTCAAAGAAGAAATTTCTTCAACTGAATTAACCTTTTTACTAGTAGGAGCTCTTTCGGTATGCCATTGTGAATAATTTGCCATAATATGATCAAGCAGTTTGGTGGCTTCACCCAAAGTAATTTCCATAAAAGTACCACCCGCGGCGGGATCTACAAGATTACGAGAAACAAAATTCAACCCCGCGTAAAAAAATTGTATGATCATCCAAAGATTTAACCCATGAGTTGGGCAATTCCTTAGCATCTTTTTCATCCTTTCCCAAGATTGTGCAACATGCTCATGTTCAAGTTGCTTGAAATTCATGATCTGGGTTCTAAGGGAAATAATTTTCGCGGGCGGAAAATACTTAATAATAAAAGCATCTTTGCACTTATTCCAAGAATCGATACTATTGTGAGGCAAAGAATAAAACCAAATTTTTGCATGATCTCGCAAAGAAAACGGAAATAATTTCATCTTAACAACATCATTTTTTTTGCATATCCCATAATTCCACGAATGTGTTAAGATGGGACGCGGCATCCTCATTAGGAGTGCCGGAAAATTGATCTTTCATGACAAGATTCAAAGAAAGCAAGATTAATATCACAAGACTCCGCACTAGTGGCGAGAGGAGCAATCGGAGTGCCAATAAAATCATTGTTGTTGGTATTTGAGAAATCACATAACTTGGTGCTCTCTTGGGTCATTGTGACTACGCAACAAGATTGCACTCAAAAAACAGATCCGGAAAGAAAACGGCGAACGAAAAAGAGGGTGAATAAAACGACAATTTTTTGTGAAGTGGGGGAGAGGAAAACGAGAGGCAAATGGCAAATAATGCAAATTATGAGGAGATGAAATTTGTGATTAGGAACCTGGTAGATGTTGATGATGTCTCCCCGGCAACGGCGCCAAAAATTGGCTAGTTGACGGGTTACAACCCAAGTAGAACAAGTACTTAAGGCACAGGATGATTTGCTTAATGAGTTAAATAGTAAGAACAAAGATATTGTTGTTAGGGTTATGACTAGAGGTGGTAAAATGAACCAGGAATCTTTGTATCCTGAGGGCCATCCTTAGAGAGTTGAGCAAGATTCTCAGAGAGTTAATACTGATACATGATGTCTGCTAGAACTACGTCGGTATTTCCCCAAAGAGGAAGGGATGATGCAGCACAACGACGGTAGGTATTTCCCTCAGTGATGAGACCAAGGTTATTGGACTAGTAGGATAACCAAGCAAAACTACGTAAACAACACCTGCACACAAATAACAAATACTCGCAACCTGACGTGTTAAAGGGGTTATCAATCCCTTTCAGGCAACGGCGCCCAAAATTGGTGTGTGGACGGGAGAAAGTTGTAATAAATTGATAGATCGAACACCAAATAAAAAAAGTCTAGCAAAGTATTTTTGTATTTTTGGTTTAATAGATCTGAAAATAAAAGCAAATAAAATAGTTCACAAAGGAAAATATAATAAAGAAGAGACCCGAGGCCGTAGATTTCACTAGTGTCTTGTCTCGAGAAAAATAGCAAACGGTGGGTAAACGAATTACTCTTGGACAGTTGATAGAACTTCAAATAATCATGACGATATCCAGGCAATGATCATTATATAGGCATCACATCCAAGATTAGTAGACCGACTCCTACCTACATCTACTACTATTACTCCACACATCGACCGCGATCCAGAATGCATCTAGTGTATTAAGTTCATGGTAAAACGGAGTAATGCAATAAGAATGATGACATGATTTAGACAAGATTTATTTATGTAGAAATAGACCCCCATCTTGTTATCCTTAATAGCAATGATACATACGTGTCGGTTCCCTTTCTGTCACTGGGATCAAGCACCATAAGATCAAACCCATTACAAAGCACCTATTCCCATTGCAAGATAAATAGATCAAGTTGGCCAAAAAACCTAAATATCGAAGAAGAAGAAATAGGAGGCTATAAGCAATCATGCATATAAGAGATCAAAGAAGACTCAAATAACTTTCATGGATAAAAAGATAGATCTGGTCATAAACTCAAAGTTCATCCGATCCCAACAAACACACCGCAAAAAGGAGTTACGTCATATGGATCTCCAAGAGACCATTGTATTGAGAATCAAAAGATAGAGAGAGGAAGCCATCTAGCTACTAACTACGGACTCGTAGGTCTACAAAGAACTACTCACGCATCATCGGGGAGGCACCAATGGACATGATGAACCCCTCTGTGATGGTGTCTAGATTGGATCTAGTGGTTTTGGAACTTGCGGCGGCTGGAATTGATTTTCGTCGACTCCCCTAGGGTTTCTGGAATATTGGGGTATTTATAGACCAAAGAGGCGGTTTAGGGTGCACCCGAGGTGGGCACAACCCACCTGGGCACGCCTGGGCCTCCAGGCGCACCCTGGTGGGTTGTGCTCCCCTCGGAGCACCCCCCCTGGTGCTTCTCCGGCCAACTGGATGTCTTCGTCCAAAAATCCACAAAAAGTTTCGCTGCGTTTGGACTCCGTTTGGTATTGATTTAGATGCGATGTAAAAAACATGCAGAAAATAAAGAATCGCCCTTGGCACTATGTCAATAGGTTAGTACCAAAAAATGATATAAAATGACTATAAAATGATTGTAAAACATCCAAGAATGATAATATAACACCATCAAACAATCAAAAATTGTAGATACATTGGATACGTATCAATACACTAGTCCTAGTAATAAAAAGAAAAAGAAAACTGATAGGACTTTGCATGCTTCTAGTGAACCTGTTATAGATACTCCCGAGAATCCCAATGATATTTCTATTTCTGATGCTGAGACACAATCTGGTGATGAACATGAACCTAGTGATAATGTTAATAATGATGTTCATGTCGATGCTCAACCTAGTAATGATAATGATGTAGAGATTGAACCTGCTATTGATCTTGATAACCCACTATTAAAGAATCAACGTTATGATAAGAGAGACTTTGTTGCTAGGAAACATGGTAAATAAAGAGAACCATGGGTTCAGAAACCCATGCCCTTTCCTCCTAAGCCATCCAAGAAAAAGGATGAGGATTTTGAGTGCTTTGCTGAAATGATTAGACCTATCTTTTTTGCGTATGCGTTTGACTGATATGCTTAAAATGCCTCCTTACGCTAAGTACATGAAAGATATTGTTACAAATAAAAGAAAGATACCTGAAGCTAAAATTTCCACCATGCTAGCTAATTATACTTTTAAGGTTGGGATACCACATAAACTTGGAGATCCAGGGGTACCAACTATACCATGCTCCATTAAAAGAAACTATGTTAAAACTGCTTTATGTGATCTCGGAGCCGGTGTTAGTGTTATGACTTTCTCTTTGTATCGTAGACTTGAGTTGAATAACTTGACACCTACTGGAATCTCTTTGCAAATGGATGATAAATGAACTACTATACCCATCGGTATTTGTGAGGATGCGCCTGTTGTGGTTGCAAACGTTGCGATCTTAACGGACTTTGTTATTCTTGATATTCCCTAGGATGACAGTATGTCGGTCATCCTTGGTAAACCCTTTTTGAATATTGCAGGGGCTATTATTGATTGCAACAAAGGCAATGTCACTTTCCATGTTAATGGTAATGAGCACACGGTACACTTTCCGAAGAAACAACCTCAAGTTCATAGTATCAATTCTATTGGAAAATTTCAACTATTACGATCGGAGGTTTTGAATTCCCTCTTCCTACTGTCAAAAAGAAATATAATATTCTTATTGTTGGGGACATGCATACCACCGTTGAGGTAACCTAGTGTTATTCGAAAATTCTCCGGTTTCATGTCATTCGGAAGAAGTTTGTTAATAAGACTTGATCAACCTTGTTAATGGATTCCTTTTGCTGAGCATGAGATGGATGAATTTAGAAAGCACAACTCTTTGTACCTATCTTTTACTTTCTGTTATTTAGATTAAATAAAGCAAAAATATTATTTTATGTTTGTTTTATGAATTATCCTTGCATTAAAAAAATGTCTTGAAAATAAAAGTTCTCCAAATGCCCTGAAAATTCAGTATGACTTTTTATAGAATATTTGAGAATTTCCGGCGCTGACCACACACCAGGGGGCTCACCAGTGGGCCACAAGGGTGGAGGGCGCACCCTACCCCCCTGGGCGCACCCCCTGACCTTGTGGGCCCCACGTGGATCCCCTCCACTTATTCCAGCACCCATCCACTTCGTCTTCCTCCACAAAAAATCATCCCATAGCTCAAACACGTGTTCTTTCTCATTTTGCTGCCATTTTCGATCTCCTTGCTCAAAGCTCCATTAATAAAACTGCTTTGGGGGATTGTTCTTCGGTATGTGACTCCTCCAATGGTCCAATTAGTTGTTCTAGTGCTTTGTTTGTTGCAAATTTTTGTTGTTGTGGTGACCTTGTTCTTGAGCTTGCATGTCAAATTTATATGGTCCAAAGTAGTCTTGATGCATGATATAGCCTCTAGACACTTGTAGGAGTAGTTGCTATCAATTTTTTTGAGTTTGGTTAACTTTTATTTTGAGTCACTAAAAATTCAGATATTTTCAGAGGAAGAAAATGATGAGGAGATTGTTGAGAGGTTCCTCGAGCCGCAGTTCGAATGAAAAGGAAAATTAGGAGAAGGAGAAGCCCAAGTACAATCTTCCTGGCGCCGCGGAGATTCAGCCGTGTGAGTGACCATGTGATGCATTCTTACAGGTGGCTGGAATTTATGAGGATTTCTATTGTTTGGCTGAGAATGCAGGCATCACCGACTTCCTCCACGACCAGTGTGATCAGTATCTCCTACTCACTAATACTTTCGTGCAAAATTTTCATTTTTATGCTAGAAGATCACCACCCACGGTAGAGTTTCACTTATATGATGAGCATAAGCAGATGACGCTTTATGACTTTTGTGAGGTTTGTAAATTACCTTATGAGGGTAGCATCGAGGAACCACGTCCTAGAGATGTGGAAGATTTTATTGATGAAGTCACCATAGGGGAAAGGAGAAGGGTGTCGGAAGCGAGAGTGGATAGTTTTGCATTTTTCCTGTTTTGGGCTATTACTCATTATTTGCTGGGAGATGTTTAATTGGTCGTGGGGAGAGTGGAGGCCTTAGTGCTCCTAACCTTGCCATTTTGTGCCATGCTTTACTTCGTGATAAAACTTTCAGTTTATGCGCTATGGTTGCTAAATGGTTGAGTTTAAACCATACTAAGGGTCCTATTTTCGGGGGCATCTTCGCCTCCCGCCTTGCTAGACGCTTCGAGATACCCATTAGGCACTATGAGAAAGAGGAGAAACTGCTACCCACTATATATTTAGATTATGAAAGCATGGTAGCACATAAGTTTATTCGCTATGATGAGGAAAAGAGACTCATTTATAACTTGATATTTAGCGATGATACTTTTCAGACTATTACCTTGCCTGCACCTACTTTGTTCGATATTCATTCAGGCGGGTACATTGTTCTACCCTCGGACATTCATGCATACTGGGAGGGGACACGATCCCCAGCTCCTGAGCCAGAGCCATCACCTAAACCGTATCAGGAGTCTATTTATCAGTGGGAGCCACATGAGCTCGCTAACCAGTGGAACCTCCAGGATCCTCCTCAGTACACCGGAGAGGACTACTTTGATCCATGGGCGTAGACCAACTTAGGCCAAAAGCCTAAGCTTGGGGGAGTACGTACATTACATTCATGTTCACACACTCATTTCAGTTGTCGGTGTTCATACTTTTTCATTGTATTATACATGTTAGTTTATTTCTTTTTCCCGCCTTCTTATTGTGTGTTTGAAAAATCTTAAGAAAAACCAAAAAAATTAGTTGTACTTTAGTTTACTTTCCATGTTCATTTAGTCATAGTATTAAAAGAGAACCCAAGAAGATTTCTCGTTCTTCTTTTATTTGTTGGGAGCTTTCCCGTGTAAATAGTTTTTCTCGTTCTTGTTTTACTTTCTTCAGAAAAACAAAAACTCCAAAAATATTTCAATGTGTTTCTTTGAAATTCTTTTCTTTTCTTTGGGGTCGAGAGGAGAAGACCACGATGAAAATGTTGAGTGGCTCTCATATGCATTATTGTTGATCTAACAGAGAGCCCATATTACCTTGTATTCTCCTTTGAATAAATGTTTGCAGATTCTAGCTTAGTCCAATGCACGTGCACTATTATTATTATCCACACCGTTCAGTCGTGCAAGTGAAGGCAATAATGACGATATATGATGAAATGATTGAGATGAGGAAAAGCTGGTATGAACTCGACCTATCTTGTTTTTGTAAATATGATTAGTTCATCATTCTTGATTCAACCTATTATGAATGAAACATGTTTGCAATGACAATTAGATATTATAGTTACTCATGCCATGCTTAATTAGCTAGGAGTTTATAATGGTTTACCTTGCGTGCCAACATGCTTTTAAAATGGTTGTGTTGTAGTGTGATAGGATGGTATCCTCCTTTGAATGATTCGAGTGGCTTGACTTGGCACATGTTCACGCATGTAGTTGAAACAAAATCAACATAGCCTCTACGATATTTATATTCATGGTGATTTATATCCTACTCATGCTTGCATTCAATGTTGGTTAATCTCAATGCATGTTTATGACTGTTGTCGCTCTCTAGTTGGTCGCTTCCCAGTCTTTTTCTAGCCTTCACTTGTACTAAGCGGGGATACTGCTTGTGCATCCACTTCCATGAACCCAAAGTTGTTCCATATGAGTCCACCATACCTTCCTATATGCGGTATTTATCTGTCGTTCCAAGTAAATTTGCAAGTGCCAAACTCTAAACCTTCAAATGATAATCTGTTTTGTATGCTCGAATCGCTCATGTACCAACTAGGGATGTCTATATCTTCCATGCTAGGTGGGTTATTCTCACGATGAGTGGACTCTGCTCATCATTCACGAGAAAATGGCTGGTAACCGGGATGCCCAGTCCCATGCTCAAATCAAATAAAAATATAATTGCAAACAAAACTCCCCCAGGACTGTTGTTAGTTGGACGGTACCCGTTGTTTCGGACCAGTCATGGAGTGTGCTTGTTGGTGGTGGGGGAGTACAAACTTTACCATTCTGTTTGGAAACCGCCTATAATGTATGTAGCATGGAAGATGCCGAGATCTCTTGGTTGTTATGTTGACAATCAAAGCATGCCGCTCAAAATATTATTTACCTCTATTTCAAAACTCAAGCTCTGGCGCCTCTGCAAATCCATGCTTACCTCTGTGAAGGGCCTACCTATTTACTTTTATTGCTGAGTCATCATCCTCTCATAAAAAGCACCAATTAGATAACACCGCTGTCATTTGTATGCATTGTTATTAACTTATATCGAGTATGATTGTGACTGGATCTCTTTTACCATGAATTACAATGTCTAGTCAGTCCTTGATCTTCAGGGGTGCTCTGCATTTATGTTTCGCGGTCTCGGAAAGGGCTAGGGAGATACCATCTTGTTATATCATATCATGATTGTTTTGAGAAAGTGTTGCCATCCGAGATTCATTATTATTGCTCGCTAGTTGATTATGCCATTGATATGAGTAAATGTGAGACCTAAATGTTATTTTGAATATGGTTAGTTCATAGTCTTTGCTGAAAACTTGAATGCTGGCTTTACATATTTGCAACAAGAAGATCAAACAGAGTTTGTAAAAGTTTTTCTTTACCACTTTCAGTTTGTCAACTGAATTGCTTGAGGACAAGCAATGGGTTAAGCTTGGGGGAGTTGATACGTCTCCATCGTATCTGCTTTTCCAAACTCTTTTGCCCTTGTTTTGGACTCTAACTTGCATGATTTGAATGGAACTAACCCGGACTGACGTTGTTTTCAGCAGAATTGCCATGGTGTTATTTTTGTGCAGAAATAGAAGTTCTCGGAATGACCTGAAAATTCACGGAGAGGGAAATCATCGCCATCGTCATCATCAACCATCCTCCATCACCAATTTCATGATGCACACCGTCGTGCATGAGTAATCCCATCGTCGGCTTCCTGGACGGTGATGGGTTGGATGAGATTTACCATGTAATCGAGTTAGTTTTGTTAGGGTTTAATCCCTAGTATCCACTATGTTCTAAGATTGATGTTGCTATGACTTTGCTATGCTTAATGCTTGTCACTAGGGCCCGAGTGCCATGATGTCATATCTGAACCTATTATGTTTTCATGAATATATTTGTGTTCTGGATCCTATCTTGCAAGTTATAGTCACCTACTACGTGTTATGATCCGGCAACCCCGGAGTGACAATAGTCGGGACACTTCCCGGTGATGACCATGGTTTGAGGAGTTCATGTATTCACTAAGAGCTAATGCTTTGGTCCGGTTCTCTATTAAAAGGAGACCTTAATATCCCTTAGTTTCCAATAGGACCCCACTGCCACGGGAGGGTAGGACAAAATATGTCATGCAAGTTCTTTTCCATAAGCACGTATGACTATATTCGGAATACATGCCTACATTATATTGATGAATTGGAGCTAGTTCTGTGTCACCCTATGTTATAATTGTTGCATGACAAATGCCATCCGACATAATTATCCATCATTGATCCATTGCCTACGAGCTCGTTGCATATTGATCTTTGCTTCGTTACTTTTCCGTTGCCAGTGTTACAATTGCTACAAAACTGCTACTATTACTTTTACCACTGTTACCGTTACTTCCATACTACTTTGCTACTAAATACTTTGCTGCGGATATTAAGTCTTTCACGTGTGGTTGAATTGACAACTCGGCTGCTAATACTTGAGAATATTCTTTGGCTCCCCTTGTGTCGAATCAATAAATTTGGGTTGAATACTCTACCCTCGAAAACTGTTGTGATCCCCTATACTTGTGGGTTATCAACCGTGCACACACTACACCACAACACTTAATTTGGGGCAATTAACTGCTGGGAGAAATACCTGAATAGGGGCAAAAGATCTGCCGGGAAGGTTGTTACTGCTAGTAGAACGACTTCATGATAGAAAAACTGTCGGCGGAACTTTTCTAACAAGGGCACATTATCTGCCGGCACCACTAAAGCATGGCCCATTTTCTGCCGGGACCTGTCTTTGGCACGAGACTGAAATAGTTTTAGGCCCACGGGATGGCACGTCGTGGTGGCTTACAGTCGTCTATGCCCCGCAGGGAGATGAGCTCAAATCGCAATTCCTTCTCGACATGTATACGAGAAGAACCTATCGTCCGAGACCTTGGGTGGTGATGGGCGATTTGAACATGATCCTTCGCGCGAGTGAGAAGAACAATAATCACCTGAACCGCTCTATGATGGCCAAGTTAAGGGACTTCGTTGATGACCATGAGTTGAAAGAGATCTACATGCATGGGCGCTTGTTCACTTGGTCCAACGAGAGGGGTGCCCCGACCCTTACGAAAATCAACAGGATCCTTGTCTCTGTTGAATGGGAGCTGGCAAACATGGACCATCTTCTTCAGGCCGTGTCCACTAACATCTCGGATCATGCGCCGCTTTACCTTTCAACAAGCGCACTTCTCCCTCCCAAGAGAAGGTTCTGGTTTGAAATTTTTTGGACGAAGTTGGATGGTTTTGAGCAGGCGGTTCGAGAGGCTTGGGTCTGTGATGACTCTATTGTGGATCTGTTCAAGAGGCTGAATGCGCTATACAGTAACACGTAAAGTGGGGAACATTAAGCTGCTGATGGTCGTCGCCAACTGGGTTATTCTCAGGCTAGATCAAGCTCAAGACAGAAGGCTGGTAACCCCCCAGGAGTTATGGCTCAGGAGATCCTTGAAGCTATCCCTCCTCGGACTCGCATCCTTGGAGAGAACCATTGATAGGCAGAGATCCAGATTTCAATGGTCGCGAGAGGGATACGCCAACACTAATCTATTCCAGGCGATCGCGAACGGAAGGTGGTCCAAGAATTTCATTCCAAGCATCACGTGCGGAGATGAGATCGCCACTGATCAACATAGAAAGAGGAGATTTTCGTGAAGGCCTATGATGGGCTATTGGGCACGGCGGTGCACATAGAGCACATGCTGGATTTCCATGCCCTTGGGATGGAGCAGCTGGACCTGACGGATCTCGATTCGATCTTCACAGAGGATGGGGTTTGGAAGGTAATCAAGGACATCCCACCTGATCGTGCGCCAGGCCCGGATGGCTTTATTGGTATCTTTTACCACAAAACCTGGCCCATTTTTAAAGGAGACATCATGGCGGCCTTACTAAAACTGTTCGTGGGCGATTCCAGGGGCTTTGGAAAGCTTAATGAAGCGCACATGGTACTAATCCCTAAGAGGGTCGACGCCACAGCTGTTTGGGACTACAGGCCAATCAGCATACCTCATAGCTTCTCAAAGATCTTCTCTAAGATCCTGGCCAACCGGGCACGAGGAAGAATGAATGAGATGGTGGTTGTTAATCAGTCTGCCTTCATTAAACGAAGGAGTATCCATGACAACTTCCTCCTAGTAAGGCAGGTGGCCTGGAAGATCCGCGCGCGGAAGTAGAAGGCGCTCTTCCTAAAGTTAGATATCTCACGAGCTTTCGATTCGCTCTCCTGGCCCTTCCTGCTCGAGGTCTTGAGAGCCAAAGGATTCAGCCCAACGTGGCTAGCTTAGGTGTCCTCCCTGCTGTCCACTGCCTCGACGAAGATTATCATCAACGAGAGCCTGGGACGCACCATTTACCATGCAAAAGGATTGAGACAAGGGGATCCCTCCTCCCCCTGCTATTCGTCTTGGCCATGGATGCTCTCGCGAGCTTGATCTGTTAGGCTACTGATGTTGGAGCCATCAGCTCCTTCCGAGGCATCTCAACGATGCAGCGGCTGTCTATCTATGTTGATGATGTCGCCCTGTTCATTAGGTCGACTGTGCATGATCTGATCGCAGTCCGCGAGGCGCTCAGAGTTTTCGGGGAAGCTTCAGGCCATGCTATAAACTACAGGAAATCAGAGGCAATCCTCATCAGGGGCGACGATACCTACGAACAGCGAGTGGTGGGGCTGCTACAGTGCATGATGGGAAGCTTCCCCTGCCAGTACCTTGGTATTAACCCCACCATCAAGCGAATGAAGCGCGCGGACTGGATGCCTTTCCTCGATCAAGTTCGGAAGATCATCCCGGCTTGGCAGCGGGGTCTCATCCAGTGCTCGGGCGGCTGATCCTTGCTAAAACCGTGATTTCTGCTCGGCCAATTCACCAACTACTCGTTCGCAACATGCCAGACTGGGTCCTGGAAGAGATTGACAAATGCATGGGAGCGTTCTTTTGGGCCGGCAAGGATAAGCTTAATGGAGGGCAGTGCTTGGTTGCTTGGGACACGATCTGCAGGCCAACATGCTACGACGACCTCGGTGTAAAGAACCTACATCGACAGTCCCTCGTGCTCTGAGTTAGGTTGGAGTGGGTGCAAATGACGGATGCAAACCGGCCCTAACAAGCCTTAGTGATGGCCGGTGATGAGGATGCGTTGATGGTCTTTGACAGCATGATCAAGATCATGGTGGGGAGTGGAGCACGAGTCCTTTTTAGGAAGGACAGATGGGTGCATGGGTTCAAGGTGCGAGAGATTGCACCACTGCTGGCGGGCCTCTGAGTACCAGGGCCAAGAACACAAGGACAGTTTAGCAGGCTTTCGTGGATAATGCTTGGACCTTTGACATCGAAGGTGAACTCTCCTTCACGGCCCACATGCAAGTTGCCAACCTCTGCCAAGCGATCGCCACTGTACCATGAGATCATAACATGCCGGACGAATTCAGCTAGCCTACCGACCAGTCCAATAGGTACACTACCAAGTCAGTCTACAGAAGGCTATGTATGGGCCTCGAGAGATCTCCCACAAACGAGTGCATCTAGAGGATCTGAGCACCCCTTAAATGCAAGATCTTTGCATGGTTGGCATCCAAGTACCTCCTATGGACCTCGGACCGTCGTGCAAGACACGGGCTTCAGGACGAGCCCTCGCCCTGTTTCCTTTGCCTACATGGAGAGGACAACGTGTATCACATTTTTGGGCAATGCGTCTATGTGAGAGGTTTGGCATGTGTGCTGGTACAGGCTACAGATCAATGTTGACATCCCCAACACCATGGGCAGATTCTGATAGAGGCGAGGGTGTCCCGATCTTTTGATGCATGATAACTATCGATTTGGTGGAGACGACTTTGACGATCCGACTATAAACGTGCACGATGTTGCGCCTTAGCAATCGCTAAACCAATCTCCTGAGGTTACTGACGATGTCGGAAACACAGTCAGCCTGACCATGAAGGTCTATTCCTGCAAACAATCGAAGAACAAGCAAGAATATGATAAAGCAATCTGAATATTGCGAATATATATGAAGTATTGATAATGGTGGGGATCTGTAAGCGGTCTTGGTCTGGTCGTTGGACACAAACAAAGTACACGAAGTTGCAATGGCTAACTTTTAACTAAACAAATCCCAAAGTCTAAACGGTGCCCTAAGGGCTGTATATATGGAGGAAGATGGGGGAATTTTGTGGCCCCTGGGGGAGGAGTCCGAAACCAACCCTATCTCTTGTTTCCCCACACATACTGACTCTAAAAACAGCCTATACTTATGTATTTCCAAATTACATGGGCCTGGCCTAATAATAAGGTAACGCAGCACCTAGAATAGCCTCTGGACGAAATTTATGAAGTGGCATCTTGTATATTTCGTCCAAGGCTTCATGCACTCATTATGGTGGCTTCAAAGTCCTGAAATCATCACTTGTAACTCCGTTCTTGTTCCCCTTGCGCATGCCATCATCTCCATGCTTGGTCTTGCTCCAATGTTCATCCCTCTTATCCATGCCAGGCCCTTCATTTGTAAGCAAAACAAATGTATCCAATTTAGGCAGCATCATATTCTCATGAACATTAGAATCATTACCAAGAAATGAAAGTACCTAATAATTTAATTGGCGTGCGCGAGCTCTAGTAATTGGTCTAGTATATGTGGTAGTAGGGGCTGTGGGTGTAACAATGGTATTGATATCCTCATCATCCTCCCCTTCTTGAAATGAAGCCGTCCTCGACGGAAGCTCATCTTCCTCACCCAAATAAGGCTTCAAATCTGCAATGTTAAAAGTGGGACTAACCCCAAAATCTGCAGGCAGCTCATCAGCAGCAGGAGCCACTGAAGTATGAACAACAGCACCAAAAGTTTGGCCAGGCTCAAGAGGTACACGGCTCGCTCGGTGGAGTGCTGTTTCACGATGTGGAGGTAGTCGTTGTCATTGTTGTTGTTGTGGCAGAGGTGCGGCAGGTGCAGCCGGTGGTTGTTGTGGAAGATGCGCAAGCAGTTCACTAAATCTGTTATCGAGCTTTGTTTCAAACGTCTTCTCAAGACCAGTTATCTTATCCATGGCCTCTTAAAAAAATTCAGCACATCTTGCACCTGTTCAGTCATCATTTGCTGAAATTTATCATGCATCTCCTTATTCGTCATGTTCTCCCAGTCAGTCTCGTCGGCTTGGGATCCTGCCATGGTTAGCAGCAATAGAAACACACAAGAATATGATCCTACAAACTACTAGGAAGTGGTGGAGGTGGTGTGGTGGACAGTCACAAATCCGTCAAGCGAATATCAAATTCTTACCAGTTCTTACCAAGCAACAGGTGGTGATCGGCAACCGTTGTAGTCAAAACTCTCAAAGCTTGGATAGAGCGATTACCAGGGAGAGTCAAACGCACGACGTAGATGTATGTGGAGCTAGGAAGGCTTATAATATGGTAGCAAAAAGAGTCAGCAATAATCAATTCAGGGATGCAAAGTTGAATAAACGCTCAACGATGGTACTGTGTTGGTCCTAGGCTAGACTGTGCTAGAGACGCGAGCCTAGAACACTAACAAAATAACGGCGCTGCACGTAAACAAGGGAGGAGCACACTCTGAATTTTTTTCTTTTTTTGTTCTTTTTTTTTGCACTTTTTTCCTCTTTTTTTTGCTCCGCAACAATTTTTTTGAAGAAGTCTACAAATGGTCTAAAACCTGCCTAGCCAAAATTTTACAGACTTAGTTTTTTTTGAAACTGGAGCTATTTTTCTTGTACGGGTAGCACGAAAGTTCGGGGGTCCTACTCTGTCACGACTCGGAGTATGGCGTGATATGGAAATCCAAAACAGAGTAACAAACTACTGGACTCGGACTAGGACTAGGACTAGGACTAGTGGAACTCGAACTGGTGATGCTATATGACGGTGGTATATGTGGACTCGGATCGGCGGTGGTATATGGACTCAGATCGGTGGTGGTATAAGGACTCAGATTGGTGGTGGGATATGGACTGAGATCGGTGGTGGTATATGGACTGAGCGAAGTAGCGGATAAGCAATGGTGGTATATGGCAGGGCGGTGATGATGGTGCGGCGGCGGCGTGATAACTTGTGAACAGAACTCGAAACTCTAAAGGACTAGACACTAAGACCAGCAACTAGACACGACGATGCAACCGCAAATTCGACAATGCAAAACCCTAAAAAGACTATGCAAAGGCTCATATTGGTTCGGATATGATGAACTAACCCTAATTTTTTTTGGCTTTTTCGTGGACTGTCACTACAAAAAAAATACACTTCCGTGATGATATGTGTTTGTCACAGTAGGTCGCGTTTTCCGTCATGCATGTACATCCATGACAATTTTATGACAGAATCAAGATAGTCATACATGTGCTGTCGTAGAAGTGTTCCATGAAATTACCAAAATTATCATCACGGAAGTGTCCACTTCCATGATGATAAATCGCGCGTCAGTGCTTTTGTCAAGGGTGGCCAACATGTGGCACCCACCGTAACAGAACGCCGTTAAGCTAAAGGGTCCGGTTTTGGATCCGATAACCCATTATCAGCCCCGATCAATGGGGATTTTCCACGTGTAAAATCATCATTGGCTGGAGTAAACACGTGTCGGCTCATCGTTGGGATAGATGTCATCCACTCATTGGACCCAAAGCGCCTATGATACGTCGACACGTGGCACGGCCCAACAGTGGCCCATAAAGTTTAAATGGGCCGGCCCAACTAAAGGCCCACAAGATTTTGCGGCCCATAATGGGACGGCCCAGCTAAAGGCCCACAAAATTTTGCGGGCCATAATGAGCCGGCCCAGGTAAAGGCCCACAAGATTTTTGCGCGCCATAATGGGCCGGCCTAGGTGAAGGCCCACAAGATTTTTGTGGACCATAATGGGCCACCACTAAAGGCCCACGAGATTTCGCCGACGACATTAATGGGCCGGCCCAACTGTAGGCCCACAAGATTTTGAGGACCCTAGTAGGCGGCCCATTAACTTCATTGCCATGTTTTGGGCCAAATGCCGCCCATATTTGATCCGGTCCATTAATGGCTCGCCACATTCGGCCTAATAATGGCCCATATGAGATCCGGCCCATTAAAAGCCTACCACGTTCTGGGCCAAATTACGGCCCAGATCAGGTCCGGCCCTTTAAGAGGCTTTGGGCTAAATTATGGCCCATATCAGATTCGGCCCGTCAACTGGACGCTACGCTTTTGGGCCAATTTTCTAAAGGCCCATAGTAATTCGGACTGATATTAGTTTCAGCCTGTTAAGGGCCCATTTAACATTTCGGCCCTATATTAATTTCGACATGTTAAAATCCCGTCATATAGTTGGGCCTAACTGCGCCCAGTTTGCATCGGGCCTGCTCGCAACCGATAATCTGATTGGGCCAAACAAGGACCGAGACAATTTTGGTCTGTTATAAGCCCATGATTTGATTGGCACATTCATGGGCCGGGGTCTATTTCGGCCTGCTGTCGGCCCGTGAGCTGTTCGGCACATTTCAGGCCCAACCTACTTTTCAGCCTCCTAAAGGCCCATTGAGTTTTCTTGGGAAAATAGGGCCGGCGGTTTACTCGGCCTATTAAAGGCCCAAATCTACTAGTGGGCCAGATTACATTTAGGCTTGTTAATGGACCAAGATGACGGGGCCCATGATGCGGATCATACATGGTGATTTGCATGACTGCCCGATTATGTACCGTAATTTTACGGTTTGGCCAGTTTACTGCGAAGACATGATATATATACAGTAAAATAACTGCAACATCGTGAATAAGAAAAAAACCTAGACTATACAATAAAGAAATTACGGCATATTACATCCACTGGGCATCAAAGTTCGCCACTATGATAATAAAGCATAAGGCATAAGAGATTACATACACTTTGGGCATCAAAGATCGCCACCGATTGCAACTAAACACGCCGACAAAATAATATACAAAACCGACAACACTTCAATAGAGTTCAAGAAAGGTTAGCCACTGCTTGGGAGCTGCGGCATAGCAAATGAGCAAGCTGGTTAGACTGCACTTGTTTGACACTTATATCCTCCTCACTCGAAAGATAAACAAGCAGACAGATGATGCAGGTTTTGCACATATAAGTATCGGTCTTTGACAATTCATCACATTTCTTCTTGTGAATAAAGTGACACAGTTTAAAATAGCATTAACACAATATGGTATTGTTCAGGTCAAGACATGGCAGGAAATGACATTGTGAAGGAGTTGGCAGCTTCACGACACCACTAGATTACGGATCAAGAACTCATAAGTATCAATGGTTAGTGTGCTTCAATTTATCCCATTTCAGATTGGCAAAATAAGATCACTTGCTCTGTATAGTTTAATTTACTTGGTATGAAGAAGGAACTTGGTTGTACAACTGAAAACTTAAATTGAGAAGGACAAACTTTTGTTTATGAACTAGAGTACATAATAAACTTTAAACATGCAATTTGATGCAAACACCAAAAATAAACATTTATGCGGTCATGCCTAACCAAATATACACAACAAAGTTTGAAGGCTTGAGAAGGACAAACTTACATTATTGGTGAAGGCAGGCTCTATAAATCCCTTGTCCATGCTGATGGGGGGGGGGGCAATTCAAGAAGTTTACCACAAAATCTTCTTCATAAGCATTGCCTTTATTCTACATTTTATTAAGAGTAAATATAGATGTGACAATATAAGAAAAAATGGAGAATATTTAAGATAAGATGAAGAGTGATGCTACATAACCAAGTAGCTATAAATGTAAGTACAGAGATACAGGCAAAAGGTACAACCAAGAGCAATGCAGAGCTAAACTTCTTCAGTACCATCGGTGTTATCCAACATTACGGTGCGGACGGTGAACATGATATACACAACCCATATACCCAAAAGGGAGCGGAAGCGTGCACTAAGGGACATATATGCGATGGAGCCAGTCGCCCCGAAGTTCAACCATGGTCTTCTTGGCCGATCACCTTCGATCGAAGGGACCACCCCACTAGCATCCGTCACGGCGGTTTCACCGCATTGGTTCTTGACCCAATTATTGACGGATTTCACCTCACCGAGTCGATGGGCGGTGGTAGCGACTGAACCTGCTTTATCGTGGATCTGATCGCGCAAAATGGGCATAGACCCTCAAGGATTAAACCTACAAAGACGACCTTTAAATGCGTCATACGGTGTAGAGCCCAATTATGCAGGCTCGATTACACTCGAAGTGGTCTTCCGATCCCGGATAACTTCCGGCGAAGAGTTAATCTTCGACATAGTCCCGTTCATGGCGGCTATCACACTGCTTGGACGAACCGCATTTGCAAAGTTCAAAGCTGTGCCGCAATACGCATACCTCAAGCTCAAGATGCCAGGCCCTCGAGGAGTAATCATGGTCAATGGAAACACCGAACGCTCTCTCCGAACGGAGGAGCACACGGCGGCCCTCGCGGCGGAGGTGCAAAGCAGCCTCTCACAACAATTCTCGAGCCCGGCCACTAAGCGTCCGGACACTGTCAAGCGCGCCCGGAGTAACCTACAACAAGACCGTCTGGCACGATTCAAGCACGCGTAGCAATCCGGCCCCAACCCCAGCCCTCGCGAAATTGCGAAGCCAGTACTACGCGTACATAACTATGCTCTGGAGATACCATGGGCATAAGGGGAGGGGCACGACCACGGCACGCCCAGAATGCGGCTAGACCGCACCAGGGGCTCCCAATCGTGTCATTCTTTTTTCTTCTTTTTTCTTACTTTCAGGACTCTGTTTTCCAGAAGCCCTGTCCGCCACTTGAATTGCCGAACCCACGATGCAACAGCCAGGGAAGCAGAAAGGTACGTCGAGTGTCCAGGTGGTCTCTACTATGAGCATTATACCTGTTTTACATACCATCCCGCAGCTTACCTGTAACATCCCAAATTTTTAATTTGGAATGTTATACATAGAGCATCATTGCATATCATATTTTTCATTGCATTTTCTTTGCATTTTGCTCGATCCTAGAAAATTCTACACAACTCAAGGACCCACGGGGAGAGTTGGGGATTTTCGTTATTTTCATATTTGAGTTTTCTCAAATTTTGAAAATAGGATCATTTGATTTTAATTATTTTATCTTCAATTATTTCTATTACAAAAATATGAGAGTGGGAATTAAATGACTTTCCCAAAATAAAGAAATAATGAAGATTTAATAATAAAATCAAATAAGATTTTATTTTGGAGTTTTTCGCCTTTTTATTTGAATTTAGGAAAAATGCGCGTTTTTCAAAATTGCATTTAGGCCCCAAATAAATGTTCATTAAATCCGGCTTGATTTTAGAAGTTGGGAAAAATTTATTTCGGGATTTTTGAAGTCCGTTTAGTACTTCTTTTGATTTATTTTTCAGTGCGTAATTATTTAAAAAAAACACGCACCGCCTTACCTGGCCGTACCCGAGCGGGACTCCGCTGGGGCGATTATAATGAGCCGCCAAGCTCCCACCCGAGCCGGCCGCACCAAAACCCTAGCGCGCCGCCAGCGAGCCACGCCGCCCGAGAGGTTCGGCCGCCTCGATTTCCGTGTCGTTTTTATAAAAACCATGCGGTTTTCTTGAGTTTTTCGGTTTTTATTTTTATTTTATTTTTCTTATTATTATTTATTTATTTATTTATTTTTCTTTTTTCAGTTTCGGTTAATTAACGAACGTCTGTTCTTTAATCTGTTCGTCATTTTTCTTTTTCTCGGATTTAATCCGCGATTTTTCTGATCGCGATTCTAGATCCGATTTTCGTTTTAGTATAACTTTTCGCTCGTTTAACGGAATCAGGCGATTCAAGCGCCTAGACCCTCTTTCCGAATAATCTACTTAAACAAGTTTTTGCTTCTGTAAAATTTGACTTAGATCCAGATTAGTAAAACGAAGCTGTTTTCTTCCGCCGTTTGACTTTCGTTGCTCCGTTTGATTTGATTCTTTTTGCAAACCGGAGTTCTTAAGTTGAACTATCTGGTTAGATCTATTCGAGTTTTACTTGTGCATTAGATGAGTACTTATTGTATGCTTGTTTGTTTGTCTGCGATAGAATACCCGGCGCGCCTTTGTTACTTGAGTCTCTAGGTTTCATGGATCATCGCCAAAGGCAAGTAACACTTTGATCATACCTCTTCTCATACCCAGTTTTTATGCATTAGATCTATCCTCAAACACTTGCATGATTAGGATCTAATTAAATTGAGGGTTATGGGAAGTAGAGGAGGTAGTACCTATTACCTGTTTTATTATCAAACCTTTGGGAGTTACTTCTACGTTTACTTATTATGCTATGCTATGCTAGTAGACGTGGATTGGGTGAGTGTATCCATGACAGATATGAGATTGTTATTTAATGGTTTATTTAAGGTGGCAACTTAAACACACATCTGGGTGGATTGAGGCACCTGGTTTCTATCAGGACTTGCCTGTATTTCTTCGGACCGTCACCCAGGCTCAAAGGGATCATGAGATTATTCAAACTAGAAACTTCCGTGTGCAGCCACAAGCCATTATGGGCTCTGGCATAGTTGATTAAGTTGTGCGAACTCTTACGGGTAGACTAGCGAGATGTAGGGAAAGTAGGTGTACCGGTCTACCCACATGTAAGGTGCTAGTGCTTACGAAAGACTATGTCTGAGTCATCCGTCTCTCAAACACCATGTAGTGCGAGAAACCAAGCGGAGGCGATCGAGTCTTGTGGGGAAAAGTGCATAAACCTACAGTAGAGTGTATAAACTAATCATGGTTAGCCGTGTCCCCGGTTATGGACGTTTTGAGTATCTAGTACCTGGATATCATGTGAATCTCATCATGTTACTTCTAATTAATATTGTTGGGTTTGTTAATAAGTACTTTTAATTGGGATTGAGAATGCTGTCAACCATTCTCAATGTTTCACAACCACCATGATAGTTAAATAAATTTATTCCTTTGCAGTAGGGAAAATTGGCTTTATGCAAAAACTGTAACCATAGAGCTTTCCACCAGCCATATATGCATGTAGTATAGGCTTTTCATTCCAATATTCTCTATGTGTTACATTGCCAACATATTCCATGTGCTGACCTTTTCGGGCTGCAACGTTTCATGTTGCAGATTTTTCAGACGACGAGTAAGGTGCATAGGTCATGGTCCTATACTCAGTGATGCCGTTGGAGTTGATGGACTCGCTTATTCTTCCAAGCCTTCCGCTGTTATCGTATTAGATGGCCTTAAGCCATGTTTATTTTATTAAGTTCTCTCTTGAGACATTCGATTGTAATAAGTGTGTGATTGATACTCTGTTATAAATCCTTCGAGTACTGTGTGGTGTCAGCATTACTGATCCAGGGATGACACTGAGCACAGAGATCGGACTGTTTGAGGTCTGGTCGCTACAAAGATGGTATCAGAGCACACGCTGACTGTAGGACACGACCATTAAGCTAAAGCCCTAGATCACTACTCTCTCTTCTCATTTCTGACTCCTCATCTTTTCTACTCTTTTAGGATGACGGGCGAGGATCAAGTTCACTCGGTAGGATGAGGATACACCCTTTGGACGACACACGAAGGAAGTCACTAAGTACCTTAACATAGGATTACCAAGCTTCACGGGACCTACAATTCCACTTTACCCGAAGAAAATATTTGGAAGATTCAAGCTCTAGTTCCGGAAGGACGTTTGCGCCAATCACGGAGCCCATAGAGTGTGTTTTCAATGCACCAACACGAGTGCAGGAAAGAGTATGGCAGCTCACATAACCATGGGACGCATTGGTGAAGTTTATAAAGAAGACCTCAAGGATACTATCTACCAGATTTGCGGACGCCGTGATGAACAATGGGAGATAGTTGGCACTAAGAAGGACCGATCCATTGCAGCTTTCATCCAGGAGTTAAACCAGCACATTCGACGCCAGGAGAACTAGATGTCTTGTGAGACATGATGGAGTTGAAGACAAGAAAGCCAAGATTATCAAACTATAAGGAGGCGAAGGCCACTCGCAAGGACTACATGGAGGAGATTGTAGCTCTAGTGGGACAAAACGGCGATCTTAAGGAGAAGATTGAAGAACTCATGGGAAATTCAGCACCCGGAGGAGAAGATAAAGATAGCACCTGTCCAGAGAACTACATCATCATTGACGACACCGATTCCGATCCTAGTGATGATGATTATGAAGATGAAGTTGGAGCAGATATCATGGAGTCTTCATCGGAGTAGTTTTTCTAGTTGACCACCATAACAGTAGTAGATTACCCCCATGTTATATTAGTTTTAGTTTCAGCACTTTGTAACGATAGATAGACCGATGTACGCCCTTGTTAGAATTGATTGGAGTGATATTATGTGATTTGTCTCATGTGCATATGGGTAGTGTTTCTCTCTAGACCTCATTCTATTCTAAATTCTCGTCTTTTCTTAAACCCTCAGATGCCTCACGAGACGCGACCCGGATTTGTCTTCCCACGGAGATCACTCGGTTGATTCAGCGAGAATGCCTTGATTCAAACATTGGTATAGAATTAAGGCAACAACAACAACAACAACAACAACAACCCACCGCCACCACCACATTGACCATCGGCCGTTTCTTAATTTGAATCACTGGTGTTTTCGGTAGCACCGAGCCGATTGTTGCGGATGATTGGCTCCGTAAGATAGGGAGGGAGTTAACCACTGCGGGATGTCTGAGATGGAGAAAGGGTGAAGTTTGCACACCGGCTTGAAGGACCCAGCAATGACATGGTGGGAGAATTTTACAGCCACTTACCCTGTAGACATTGTCACATGGGATCAGTTTCATCAAGCTTTCCGTACTGCCCATGTTTCAGCAGGAGCTATGGCCATGAAGAAGCGTGAGTTTCGCAACTTGCGCCAAGGAGGGCCAGACGGTTGGCGGTATGTAGATGATTTTAGTAAGCTAGCACGTTATGCCCCGGATAGCGTTGCTACGGATGCGACTAAGCGGAGAAGTTTCTAGAAGGGTGAATGATGAGCGAGCATGCGGTTGATGGTAGCCACTTTCAATAACTACCAGGAGTTAGTAGACCATGCTCTTATGATTGAAGGGAATCGGCAGATTGACAATCGCAAGAGGAAGTATGGACGGGGAAGAATAACTCGAGCTCGTGAAACTTCGCTTTACCCCAAAGCCAGGAGGACAATTTCAGCATACCCATGGAGGAGGTAGCTCGCACAACCATAATGGCACCAAGAATGGGAACGTGAATGGAGGAAGCAATGGACATAACCGCACCAACCCATCAACACCATCCAAGGTAGACCTGAGCCACATCACTTGCTTTAAGTGCCGCAAGACTGGGCATTATGCAAACGATTGTCCACAAGGCCAGAATGGAAATGGCAATGGAAGCTCAGGAAAGAAGCCGAACCCTTTCAACAAAGGACAAGTGAACCACGTTACCGTGGAGGAGGTTGAAGCTCAGCCAGATGCATTAATAGGTAAGTTTACGGTTAAGTCATTTCTGCAGTTGTTCTTTTGATCTTGGTGCATCGCATTCATTCATATCAAGGATTTGCGGATAAGTTTAGCCTACCCACTAAAACTCTTAAGACACCCATGTTAGTAAGCTCACCGGGAGGCGGAGTATATGGCTTGATCAAGGATGTTTTCAAGTGCCATTAAGTATAAGGAGGCATGTTTTCCCAACGGATTTAATTATTTTGGAATCCCAAGGTTTGGATGTAATTCTTGGTATGGATTGGTTGTCGATGTATGGAGGAAACATCGATTGCGCCAAAGAAGACAATTTTGCTTACCACCCGAAGGAAGGAGAATCAAGTATGTATCACTAAGCACGAGCCGAGGAGAGCACATGTAAATTCCTTATCGGGAGTTGTGCGGGAGGAAGTACCGATGGTAAGGGATTACCCGGACGTGTTTACGGAAGAGTTGCGGGCATGCCACCGGATAGAGACATTGAGTTTCGATTGAACTCTTGCCGAGCCTTTGGGCCGATATCTAAGAGACCATATAGGATGCCGGCCCAAGATTTGGAGGAAATTAAGAAGCAGATTAAGGAGTTACTGGATAAAGGTTTTATTCGCCCAAGTTCTTCGCCTTGGGGATCACCAGTACTTCTAGTGGAGAAGAAGGATGGATCATTAAAATGGTTGTTGATTATCGAGGATTGAATGAAGTGACCATTAAGAACAAATACCCGTTCTTAGATGATCAATGACTTGTTTGACCAGTTGCAAGGAGCTAAGGTGTTTTCAAAGATCGATTTGCGATTTGGGTACCATCGATTGAAGATTCGAGAGCGGGATATACCTAATCGGCTTTTACCACAGTGCACGGCTGTATGAGTACACCGATTATGTCATTTGGTGCGACTAACGCACCTGCCTATTTTTCGACATGATGAAAAAAGTGTTTATGGAGTTTTTGGATAAGTTCGTCGTGGTGTTCATTGATGATATTTTGGTTTACTCGAAGAATGAAGAGGAACATAAGGAGCATTTGCGTTTGGTACTCGAAAAGCTCAGAGAACACCGGTTATATGCCAAGTTCAGCAAGTGTGAGTTTTGGTTAAAGGAAGTTGGATTTCTTGGACATGTTATATCCGGAGAAGGTATAGCAGTAGACCCCACTAAGGTTGTCACTGTAAAAAACTGGGAAGCGCCAACAACGGTTGGAGAGATCCGGAGTTTCCTTGGACTAGCAGGATACTACCGGCGATTTATTGAGAATTTCTGAAGGATTGCAAAGCCTATGACAGAATTATTGAAGAAGGTTACCAAGTTCATTTGGACTGAGGAGTGTGAAGCTAGTTTCCAAGAGTTGAAGAAACGTTTGGTTACCTCACCAGTGTTAATTCTGCTAGATCAGACCAAGGATTACGAGGTATATTGCGACGCTTCACGTCGAGGACTTGGAGCAGTGCTTATGCAGGAGGGAAGAGTTGTTTCGTATGCTTCACGACAGCTTAAGCCTCACGAGCTAAATTATGCTACGCATGATTTGGAGTTAGCAGCCGTAGTGCATGCATTAAAGACATGGAGACATTTCCTCATTGGAAATCATTGTGAGGTGTATACGGATCACAAGAGTTTGAAGTACATCTTCACTTGAAGGAGCTAAATCTCAGACAGAGGAGATGGTTGGAGCTTATCAAAGATTATGATATGAGATTGCATTACCACCCTGGAAAGGCTAACATTGTAGCAGACGCGTTGAGCTGTAAGAGTCACGTCAACACACTAATGAAGGGAGAATACCAAAGGAGTTAGCCGAGGATCTTCGAGAGCTATGTTTGGAAATAGTTCCGAGAGGCTATGTAGCAGCATTGGAGATTCAGTCAACTTTGATGGACAAAATCAAGGAAGCTCAGAAGACTGACAAAGAGATTGCCTCTATAAAAGAGAAAATGAGCGAAGGAAAGGCTAAGGGATTTCGTGAGGATGAGCACGATACCCTATGGTTTGAAGACCGCGTTTATGTGCCCAATGACCCGGAGATCAGGAAGTTGATTCTACAAGAGGCACATGATTCACCATATTCGATTCACCGAAATACCGAGATGTATTTGGATTTGAAGAATACTTTACGGTGGACCGGAATGAAGAAGGATATTGCGAGTATGTAGCAGTTTGTGATGTATGTCGGAAGGTGAAGGCGAGAACATCGAAGCGGCAGGATTATTCTGACCATTGCCTATACGAATGGAAGTGGGATAAACTAGGTATGGATTTCATCACGGGATTGCCCAGGACTCGTTCAGTCTATGACTCGATTTGGGTTATAGTCGATCGTTTGACGAAGGTAGCTCATTTCATTCCAGTAAAGACTACCTATAGCAGTGCCAAATTGGCTAAGATATACATGACCAGGATTGTATGCTTGCATGGAGTTCCGAGGAGTATCGTATCAGATAGAGGAACCCAATTCACCTCAAAGTTCTGGACGCAGTTGCACGAAACTTTAGGAACCAGGCTGGAGTTTAGCACAACTTTTCATCCACAGACAAATGGACAAACCGATTAAGTTGAATGATGATTTGACCTATGAGGAGAAACCGGTTAAGATTCTGGAGTATGCCAGCAGAGTCACCCGCAGCAAGGTCATTAAGTTTTGCAAAGTTCAGCGGAGCCACCACACAGAGGATGAAGCCACACAGGAGGCGAGAGGAAGATTTGCTTAAGGACCACCCTCACCTATTTTCTAGCCAACCCGAATCTCGAGGGCGAGATTCATCTTAAGGGGGTAGGTTTGTAACATCCCAAATTTTAATTTGAAATGTTATACATAGAGCATCATTGCATATCATATTTTTCATTGCATTTTGCTCGATCCTAGAAAATTCTACACAACTCAAGGACCCACGGGGAGAGTTGGGGATTTTCGTTATTTTCATATTTGAGTTTTCTCAAATTTTGAAAATAGGATCATTTGATTTTCATTATTTTATCTTCAATTATTTCTATTACAAAAATATGAGAGAGGGAATAAAATGACTTTCCCAAAATAAAGAAATAATGAAGATTTAATAACAAAATCAAATAAGATTTTATTTTGGAGTTTTTCGCCTTTTTATTTGAATTTAGGAAAAATGCGCGTTTTTCAAAATTGCACTTAGGCCCCAAATAAATGTTCATTAAATCCGGCTTGATTTTAGAAGCCAGGGAAAATTTATTTCGGAATTTTTGGAGTCCGTTTAGTACTTATTTTGATTTTTTAGTAATTATTTAAGAAAAACGCAAGACCGCCTTCATCGGGTTGCACTGAGCGGGACTCCGCCGGGCGCTTTTATAAGCGGAGCCATGAGCCAGCCCACCCGAGCCGGCCCGCACTCGCGCCAAACCCTAGCGCCGGCCTTGGCCGACGCCACGAGCCAAGACGCCTGAGTTCGCCGCCTCGATTTCAGCGGTTTTTTTATAAAAACCGAGCCGGTTTCTTCGGTTTTTTTCGGTTTTTATTTTTTATTTTTTTATTAATATTATTTATTTTCTTTTTTCGGTTTCGGATAATTAACGAACGTCCGTTTGTTAATCCGTTTGTCGTTTTTCTTTTTCTCGGATTTAATCTGCGATTTTTCTGATCGCGATTCCAGATCCGATTTTCATTTTAGTATAACTTTTCGCTCGTTTATCGGAATCAGACGATTCAAACGCCCAGTGTTTCGTCTCGAAACTCTCTTTCCGATAATCTACTTAAACAAGTTTTTGCTTCTGTAAAATTTGACTTAGATCCAGATTAGTAAAACGAAACTGTTTTCTTCCGCCGTTTGACTTTCGTTGCTTCGTTTGATTTGATTCTTTTTGCAAACCGGAGTTCTTAAGTTGAACTATCTGATTAGATCTATTCAAGTTTTACCTGTGCATTAGATGAGTACTTATCGTATGCTTGTTTGTTTGTCTGCGATAGAATACTTTGAGTGTACTTTGTTACTTGAGTCTCTAGGTTTCATGGATCATCGACAAGGCAAGTAACACTTTGATCATACCTCTTCTCATACCCAGTTTTTATGCATTAGATCTATCCTCAAACACTTGCATGATTAGGATCTAACTAAATTGAGGGTTATGGGAAGTAGATGAGGTAGTACCTTTTACCTGCCTTATTATCAAACCTTTGGGAGTTACTTCTACGTTTGCTTATTATGCTATGCTATGCTAGTAGACGTGGATTGGGTGAGTGTATCCATGACAGATGTGAGATTGTTATTTAATGGTTTAGTTAAGGTGGCAACTTAAACACACATCTGGGTGGATTGAGGCACCTGGTTTCTATCATGACTTGTCTGTATTTCTTCGGACCGCCATCCAGGCTCAAAGGGATCATGAGATTATTCAAACTAGAAACTTCCGTGTGCAGCCACAAGCCATTATGGGCTCTGGCATAGTTGATTAAGTTGTGCGAACTCTTATGGGTAGACTAGCGGATGTAGGGAAAGTAGGTGTACCGGTCTACCCACATGTAAGGTGCTAGTGCTTCTGAAAGACTATGTCTCTGTCATCCGTCTCTCAAACACCATGTAGTGCGAGAAACCAAACGGAGGCGATCGAGTCTTGTGGGGAAAAGTGCGCAAACCTCTACAGAGTGTATAAACTAATCATGGTTAGCCGTGTCCCCGGTTATGGACGTTTTGAGTATCTAGTACCTGGATATCATGTGAATCTCATCATGTTACTTCTAATTAATATTGTTGAGTTTGTTAATGAGTACTTTTAATTGGGATTGAGAATGCTGTCAACCATTCTCAATGTTTCACAACCACCATGATAGTTAAATATTTATTCCTTTGCAGTAGGGAAAATTGGCTTTATGCAAAAACTGTAACCATAGAGCTTTCCACCAGCCATATATGCATGTAGTATAGGCTTTTCATTCCAATATTCTCTATGTGTTACATTGCCAGCATATTCCATGTGCTGACCTGTTTTCGGGCTGCAACGTTTCATGTTGCAGATTTTTCAGACGATGAGTAAGGTTCATAGGTCGTGGTCCTATACTCAGTGATGCCGTTGGAGTTGATGGACTCGCTTATTCTTCCAAGCCTTCCGCTGTTATCGTATTAGATGGCCTTAAGCCATGTTTATTTTATTAAGTTCTCTCTTGAGACATTCGATTGTAATAAGTATGTGATTGCTACTCTGTCATAAATCCTTCGAGTACTGTGTGGTGTCAGCATTACTGATCCAGGGATGACACTGAGCACAGAGATCGGACTGTTTGAGGTCTGGTCGCTACATTACCCCTGGAGGGGGACATGTTAAATAGTCCCATCCCTTGCTTATCGCACAATTTGTATCGTTCTGCTTTTATTTGCAGTTTCTTTTTAAATAACCAATATATAGCTCTTGCCTATTATTGCATTCTTTCCTATTTTATATGTTCATTTAAGACATTGCGCAACTGCATAACAATCTAGTGCAGCCAATACACCGAGGGCTTAAGTACCCCAAAATTATGGTGTGATAAGTCCGAACACTTTCACAAGTGCGGCACCCCGAACTTATAGTATTATATGCATCTGCTCCGAATCATGTCTTGGGTCAATAGTTGGGTTTGCTCGGCTCCCGTGTTTTGGTACCTTACATTCCGTTATATCGGCTAAGTTAGCACCGGGAGAACCACTGCGATTGTGCCCCAATTGAGCTGGGTTGAGCACCTCAGTGGAGAAAGCTAAAACTGACCGTCATGATAAGGCGAGAGCCAGTCGTTGTTCGAGAGGTATTTTCGGGTCCCTAAAGACTTATGCCGCTTAGAGCGAGGAACCGGAATTGTCCGGCCAAGGCGTGGATAGCGCCCCGAACTCGGTCTTCCGAATACTAGGGGCTTCGCCGAAATTTAAAATTATAGAATTCTATGGCTAAGTGAGAGTGTTCAAACATTATAAGTCAAGTTGCCTTGTTGTTGCGTTGAACGCCTCCCTCGATGGACCCAAGAATGGGAACAAGAGCGCTCAAGTTTATCCCGAACACCCCAGCATTCGTGGCATGGGGGCTGAAGCCAACGACTTGCCATCTCTCAAATTTGATAAACGGCCGCACAGAAGGTAATATTTTAAATTCACAAGCGTTGCTTAGCACATATGAACAAGTTTTCAGCGTGACAGGATAACACATGCGAGTCTATTCAAAATTACATCTTTGGAGCACTCATCCGCTATCTGGCGGGCACCCTTCAGGAGGCCCTCATAGTACATTTCGGTGTGCGATGCTCCTTGCCCTTCGGTGGCCCGTCCGTCACAAGCTTCTCGCATCCAGCTTGCCCGGTGCACTTTAGCACGGGCAAGGCCCAACGGCACCTTCAATCTGACGGAGCGCTTGATGACTTCAATCCATGGACAGGCGTCCACCAACTGCCGCACTAGCCCAAAGTAGCTCCCAGGCATGGCTTCCAATGGCCACAGCCGAACTATGAGGCCCCTCATGGCCTGTTCGGCGACCTTGTGGAGCTCGACTAGCTGCTTCAGCTGGTCGCTTAGGTGCACCGGATGTCCGTCCTCAGCATACTGAGACCAGAATACCTTCTCCGTCGAGCTCCCCTCCTTGGCGCGGTAGAATGCGGCAGCATCAGACACACTACGGGGCAGATCTGCGAATGCTCCTGGAGAGCTCCGAATCCGGGTAAGTAATAGGTAATTCACTTTCACATTCCTGCTCTGCATAAAGAATGCCTTATCCGCCGCGATCTTCTTAATTGCCTCAATCTCCTGGAGGGCTTTTGGGCCTCGACCTTAGCAACTTTGGCACTCTCAAGAGCGAAGCAAGCTCGGACTCTCGGGTCTTCGAGTCACGCTCCAAACCCTCGTGTTTTTCCACGAGAGCCTGGAGCTCTTGCCGCACCTCCGCCAGCTGCGCCTCCCCCTTCTCTCGCTCGGTCCGCTCCGCGGCCGCTTTGTTTTCGGCCACGGACACCACTTCCTTCAGGGTCGCCACCTCGTTCGTGGCCCCTACAGTCCCCATGTTATTCCTGTTATTTTTTGCAACCGAAACCTTTCTTTAAGGTATTTCTTTAATAAGGTATTACTTACCTTCCTTGTCCTCGAGCTGCTTCTTGGCAAGGCCGAGCTCGTTCTCGGGCCGCTCGAGGCTCTGCTTCAATGCATTGACCTCCATGATCGGTCTGGGCAGAGGTCGGCAGCGGCCCTGCGTTCCCATATTGACACACTTATGTTAGACTCCTGCGTATATCTTTTTAGATCCCGAGTCCGGCTTTTCTTTCCGAACACCGAACTAAGCATCGGGGCTCTTGTCTATGCGGTAATATTTTTACATATTCTAAACTTACCTCAAAGCCTGTTAGAAGGCTGATGCAGGCTTGATCGGCCCGCTCTTGGCGGATCGAACTTCTGGATCACCACACTCATAACGGTGTGGTGCTCCTACTCGATGGAAGCGGCATTAAGCGCCTCGATGCTATCCGGTGCCTCGGTTGGACGGAGGACACCGGCGTCTTCCCTTCCTATGAAGGGACCGCTTAGGACTCGGAACCGAAGGTTACGGTATGGAGTCCGGACGAGGTCGGGCTGAGCCCCCGGGGTCTCGCCCCCACGCGCCTCGAGTCCGGAGGTTGCCTTGCGGGCGCCTCTGCGCCACCTTCTCTTGACCAGGCCCCCTTGGGGCACCACCTCGGCGTCGTCGCGGCGTGAGGCGATGTGGCGGCCGGAAGTGAAGTACTCTCCATTTCCGACGAACTCGTGGACCCGCTCGTGACGGCGAACTCGCCCTTGGGCGGGCTGCATGATTGTTCAGCATTAGATAACACTATGCAATAAAAAAATCCATGGGTATCCGGACATTTACGATCTCGCCAGGGGCTTGGCCCTTGTCGGCCACTCCTCCTCGTCATTGTCGACGTTGGTGGAGTAGTCCGGAGGAAGGGTCCTTCCCTTCTTGGACCCTCCGGCCTCCCCAGTTGGGGCGGCCTTCCTTTTCCTCTCCTCCCCCGCTGGGGGAGAGGCTTCTTTTTCCTCCTTCTTGTTCTCAGGAGAAGATTACGCTTGAGAATCTGCGGCACCAGGCGTCGGGAGCTCCTTGAGTTCCGTTGCCTCCTTCTTAACCTTCTTCTCCGGCACCACATGAGGTAATGGAGCCAGCAGGCCGGCCAATCAGGCGTCCATTGGGTCTTCGGCAAAGGCAGACAGTTAACCTGTCCGGACGTCTTCACCAATCTGTTAAAGGTTAGGGAGTTTTAGATCCCGCATAGAGTCAAACTATGAAAAAGAGTCCGTAAAGGGTAAAATAACTTACCTCGCTGGCTTCGCTGCGAATCCCGAATCCGCGATCTTGATGGCGGATGTGGGAGCCCTCGGCGCCCTTGAAGCGACACCTTCCGGGCATCTTAAATGCGTAGTGTCGAAGAGCCTTTTCAGAGTTGGGTGTTGTGCCGGACCGAACTCCCACAATTTGAAGGCCCGTTGTTGGCATGGGAGAATCCGGCGGATGAGCATCACTTGGATTACGTTGACAAGCCTGAGATTCTTGTCCACCAGGTTTCGGACGCATGTTTGGAGTCCGGATAGCTCGTCCGTATTCCCCCACGTCAGGCCCGTCTCTTTCCATGACGAGAGCCATGTGGGGAAGCCAGATCTGAATTCGGGGGCCGCCGCCCATTTGGGGTCGCGCGACTTGGTGATATAAAACCACCCCGATTGCCACCCCTTTATTGTCTCCACGAAGGAGCCCTCGAGCCATAGGACTTTGGCCATCTTGCCAACCATGGCGCCTCCGCACTCCGCTAGGAGCCCGCCCACTACCTTCGGCCTGACATTGAAGATCTTGACCATAAGTCAAGGCGGGGCTGGATCTGAAGGAAGGCCTCGCTCACGACAATGAACGCCGAGATGTTGAGGATGAAATTCGGGGCCAGATCGTGGAAGTCCGGGCCGTAGTAGAACATGAGCCCCCGGACAAATGGGTGAAGTGGAAAACCTAGTCCGCGCAGGAAGTGGGGGAGAAACACCACCCTCTCATGGGGCCTGGGGGTTGGAATGAGCTGCCTCGTCGGTAGCCGACACGCGATGTCGCCGGACAAGTATCCGCCTCCGCAGCTTTGTGCCCTCCGTGACGGAGGAGGCCATCCACCGCCTCCCGCTCCGGACATAGTTGGAGAAGGTTGAGGTGGGGTGTGCGGACTTGGGCGGCTGGAGCTCGAGCGAAAATGGATGAGCAAAGGAGGAAGAAGGCGTGGGTGAAAAGGTGGATCCTTATCCCTTATATGGATGGATGAAGCTATCGTCCCCGCCACTGGTAAAACTCGCTTATCTCCCAAGCGCCGTAATCAAGGGCGCGGATGGGTTACCCACGTCCGTATTGATGAGAATCTCGGAATAAGGGGGAACGATCTATGCTTTGATAAGACGTGCCAAAGAAACCTCCTCGCTAAACGCGCTAGGGTGGAACAGTAAAGAAAACGATTCATATAAAGGCCTAGCCGTGGTGTGATGTCACGCCGCGGAAAACGTCAGCAAATCTGTGCAAAAGTTATTCTCTCTACGGTGGTATGTGGAACTTGTTTTGCAGAGCCGGACACTATCCTTGTGTTCAAAACCTACTATGAAGTATTCAGAGGAGGAACCCGCCTTGCAATGCCAAAGACAATCTGCATGTCGGACTCGTCGTCATGGAAGCCTGGTTCAGGGGCTACTGAGGGGGTCCTGGACAAGGGGGTGTCCGGATAGCCGAACTATCATCTTTGGCCGGACTCCAAGACTATGAAGATACAAGATTGAAGACTTCGTCCCGTGTCCGGATGGGACTTTCCTTGGCGTGGAAGGCAAGCTTGGAGATACGGATATGTAGATCTCCTACCATTGTAACCGACTGTGTAACCCTAACCTATCGGTGTCTATATAAACCGGAGCGTTTTAGTCCGTGAGGACAAACAACAATCATACCATAGGCTAGCTTCTAGGGTTTAGCCTCTCTCGATCTCGTGGTAGATCTACTCTTGTACTACCCATATCATCAATATTAATCAAGCAGAGTAGGGTATTACCTCCATCGAGAGGGCCCGAACCTGGGTAAAAACATCGTGTCCCTTGTCTCCTGTTACCATCCGCCTAGACGCACAGTTCGGGACCCCCTACCCGAGATCCGCCGGTTTTGACACCGACACTCACCTACTTACAACAATGTAATATAAATCATTGATGTGTTCAATCAGTAGAAAACAGGAAAATAATCACCATGAATAATAGCACTTACACATAAGTGGGACAGGAAGATGTGAAAATGGTGTTTGTCTTCACTATAATCTTCCCATGATGGGAATATATGCACCTAGTCCCTAACAACATTGAAAGCATTGTCTTTTAAACTGGGAATAACTGGAATGGGGTTCCAATCTGTAGGAATTGGCCGTCTCTGCAGTTGGGATAGGTCTTTGGCCGGTGGACTTGCTGTACTTTTTGCTGGAGTGGGATTTTCTATGGTACGGCTGGTGCTATGGCAACTGAAATCGGCATACCTTTTGCTGGAGTGCAGGTCCTGTGTAGTGCGGCTACTGGTGTGGCCAGTGAAGTATGGGTACAGTCTGCTGGACTCGGTCCTACGTTTTGTGTCACTGGTTGTACAGCCAATATAAGTGGAGTGATGTCTGATTTCTCCGGCACAACCACGTTTTTCAAGGACTTTGCTGGTGCTCCTTCAGGTTCGGCAATCACCCTCTTCCTTTTTGATGTCTGATGCAGAAGAACAACATCTTAGTGGAAAAACATGGTATGATGACAGATGGAATATGTATTGATAATGGATGGGCATGGCATCTCGACATATATGATGAGTAAACTAAGCAGATGGCGGTGCAACAAAGTAGAAGAAATGCAAGACAACATATGCAAGATACGTGTAATCAATAAAACCTTGCCAAATTAGAACAAGCACCTTGACGGGTGATTAGGAGAGGCCATCTGCCTTTGACCTCCTCGAGGTTAGAATAGTCATTAGCATCATATTTTGAACAAGAATCAATAGGTGGTGAGCATACGAGTTTCATTGCATCCAGAATGGCACTCAATGCCTTGGTGCCAATTTTGTAAGTCATTGCGGTGTTTAGCTTCAAGAGTGGGCTGCTGCTAGTGTAACACAAAGTAGCTACACAGATCATGGTGTAGATATAACAGGAAAACCGTAAGCATCAGAGTAAAATCACCAAAGTGGAACTTAATGGAGTATATGTGCTAGTATTGCCGGTACGGCTAGAAAGCCTTCGGATACCAGCTCTCTTCAACTCAAGGTGCCGTACTGTTAATATCAGTGTAACTCTCAAAGGCGACACAACTCCCCGCATTTCCTTGCTATTCTTATAGGATTCAAGTGGGCAGGCCACTACAAATCCTATTCCCATGTTTACAAAATCCTACGAATCAAAGAGGCCCGACGAGTTCAAAGTGTCCATACCAACCGACTGTATAGACCTCTACATTGCAAATGTCCCTGCTCATATTCACTACAAGGAACATACTGTACTACTATCATACTCCCTCCGTTCCAAAATATAAGTCTTGGTAGATATTTCCACTATGGATCACATACAGATGTATCCAGATACATTTTAGAGTGTAGATTCACTCATTTTGCTCCATATGTAGTCCATGGTGGAATCTATACAAAGACTTGTATTTAGGAACGGAGGGAGTACTTATTAAAGAAGAACGGAAGAGGAACATGGTAAAGAAGAGCAAGCAGATTTTGGATAATAAAATGTTAGATTCTTGCAGGTGCCCACACATGATGAACCAGAGCGGATTAAGAAAGAAACTCCCTATTGTCTCTCTATATGTGGTGCACGTGCTTTTTCGAAAGTAAAGTAGGAACATTAGCTGACCAATTAAATGTTATCTGTTTTAGTAATATCAAAGATCATATCGATTCGTACTTGAGCAACAAGTTTGGAATTATGAGTGGCACGTTGTTTAGCTTGATGGATTCAGGAGCAGTGCTAAGCAGGTACGATGATGGTACTGAATATAAAGGCATGTCTGCATTTGGGTCGGTCGACCATTTCCAGCGGTTGGATGAAGATCCTACGTCTCCTAACCCTTCTTATTCCTCGTCTCTGATTCTTCCCATACAAAACACCGCACGGGCCGCTGGCCGGACCATCGGCCCCCACCGCATGTGTTCCTCCGCCACCCCCGCCCCCCACCCCCGCCCCCACCCGCGTCGAGTTTTCTTCGTTTGGCGAGGCACCACCCCCCAACAACTAAAGTCCCCACTCGAGCCCCTTCGTTCAAGACCGCGAACTCCCGTGAGCTTCGGAAAATCGGTGACCCAATTTTGAAATTTAGTCTACTGTGATTTAACTAGTGTGGAATATAAAAGGGGAAAACCATAAGCATTGGGAGTATAGTGTTGAGTGTGCCATGGCGGATCTGAAGGTGCAGACCGGACAAAGGCAACTTCGCAACCAATGTTTGCTCTCAACTAGCAAGTAAGTGATGGACAAGAAATTAGAGTTAAGCTGTAGCGATCTATTTTCTTGCTATAATAAATAAGTTGAGCAGATACGAAAGAGTACCGCCTCTGGTGTGGCGCCGTGTATGCATCAGCTGAGAATTTGACGGTGTTGCGGTAGCGATGGCTGTCGGCGGCGTGGAAGCATATCTAGGAGGGTAGATGGCGGCGGCAGGGCACGATGGACGAGACGGTCGTAGGAGCGACGCCGGCAAGGTGGACGACGGCGGGGATGAAGCGAGAGGACGGGATGCAAGGATCCTGGTCCGAAGCCGTGGATGAGACAGGTTGATCTCTTGTAATGGACGGCGGCGGCGGGGTATCAGCTCCGGCATGGTGGAGGAGGACGGCGGTGGATGGGGTGGCGGACGGAGGAGGCTGGGGTGGAGAGGGTGTTTTGGCGCCCACGGCTACGAATGGGGAAATGGAGGTGGAGAGGAAGGGGGGAACCATGTCTTCAGGGCGCTTGTCTCAAATGCGAGGAAATTTACAAACTTAGCCCCGTTTCTAATTTCCTACATCACAGCAATATTAGTCGGTTGGGGATAGGATGGTAATCTCGCATACACCGAATATTTGCCGACGAGAGTTTGTTTTGGCGCCCACCGTGTATGAATCAGGGAGGGAGTCCATTTCGGCCGAGGACACACTGTGGTTTGGCACCCACCGTGTATGAATCCGGGTGAGAGGCGGTTAAGTCACGTTCGAGTGAAATTACAAACCTACCCCTATCGAAACCTATAGAAATCGAGCAGATAGGCTTTGCGTGGCAGGGATAGGCAGTAGTAATTTCCATCTCATAGATTTTGGTTTCGGGCGGTTATTGCGACTTTCCCCTCTTTGTTCAAATTTTGCAGAGTGCACGTTTACCGTGCCAACTCAATTTGAATCACGTTTGTATTCTATTTTTTCGTGCGGGGTCCATTTTCGATTGGAATAAAATTATATATACATCATTTTTTTATATACTTTCAAAAGCACAACAAAGAATTCTGCTCCTTTATATGTATAATATGCTTTAAAAATACAATGATCTCAAAATCATAAGGTTGAATTCAAAAAATTAAACCAAATTATGTTCTACTAAAATGTATGGATCAGTAATATCTACATATTAAATAACATAGATGCGCGTGAATTCATATGAGTATGCATGTTTGATAGATCAATTTTGGTTCGAGTATGGATTACATGTATCATCATCTCTGATTCAAATATTTGAATCCCTTTTATGTTCACTCCTTTCACGCCCATCTCTCTCGCATGCATGCTCCTTCATGTAGCTATCACTCTCTTTTCTCCATCTCACCCGCACGCTCACTTCATGTTTCTCCTATCCTTGCAAACATGGCCTCTCGACGTCTCCCTTGAGAAGTGTCACACTCTCCCTATCATTATACATTACACGGTTTTCATTATATCTCACATCTCTACCGTTATTTCGTATCACTAGGTACGTAAGCTTTCTTTTTCACCGCCACACACACAGTCTCCACTCGTCTTTCACTTTGTGTTTCTCTCTATGGGATTCTCTCACACACCCTATATGTCTCTAGATATGAATCATACTACTAAAATTACTCTCTCTCTCTCTCTCTCTCTCTCTCTCTCTCTCTCTCTCTCTCTCTCCTGTAGACACGACATTTGTTGCGGTCTCCTTTTCGTCTCCATCCCAGACTGACAATATTCATTTGTTTACCGATCAGACAAACTACCCCCCCCCTCTCTCTCACACTCACACACACACAACTCCTGCTTCCACTCCCCTTCCCGACTACCGTCTCTCTCTCACACACACAAAACTCTTGCTTTCGCTTTTTAGTCTCGTATTTCTCTCACAAACATTTATCGACTAGCCTCTAGATAGGTTTATACACCCACTTTTTCGTGCTTCCACTATCGCATACATGTCTCTCTCCCGCTCCTTGTATCTATGTAGACTTTTCTTCCCTTCTTGAGAAACGCCCTCTCGATCGTGCACACACACACTATCGCCTCATTTTAAGCTGACACCTCTCGCACACACACTCTTTGTGTCTTTGTCACACATGCACTCCGTCCTCCTTCTCTCTCCCTCTCTCTCTCACACACATGGGCTTTTTGCAACAACTAGCAAGATGCCCATGCGTTGCATGGAACATGAAGATGCATTTGTATGAGTAGTTTATCTTGTGGGAGAAAATAATGAACAAGGGAAGGCCTTATTTGCAAGTGTGGAGAGGGGTGTGGGTATCTTTTTGCAAAATTGCCATAGTTTCCTTCCTATTCGTCAAATATAGATCGGACGGCCTATATTGCAGGATGGCAGGCACACGATCATCACCGACTATGCTTTTTATAAGAGTAGGGATAAAAAACAGAGTTGGTGATGACGGTGGGCCTGCCATCCTGCAATATAGGTCGTCCAATTTATATCTGACGGATAGGAACGAAACTATGGCAATTTACCCGCACTCCTCTCCACATTTGCGAGATAAGGCCTTCCCTCGTTCATCCTTTTCTTCCACAAGATCTTGATGTTCAGGTGCAGCATACGCATCTTGCTAGTAAGAGTAGAAATTAGACATATACCACCTCTCGAATCTTGAGACCAACAACATTCCTCCCTTATCTCATCAAAACCGCCAAAGGAATATATTTTGAGTGAAACATAACATTTTTTAGTGATATCGTATTTCAAAACTAGACTTTTTCTATCAAATCGGTGAATATGTATTAATCTACTCAGATCGTGTGGCAACGCATTGGCACATTGCTAGTAGTTATTATAATTTTGTGGACACCGGACAAGCGGTGGAGTACATATACGAAGAGAAGAGGCACACGACGCAATGATCGGTCTCTCATTGTCTCGCACACATGAGTGTTACATAAAGGCAACGTTAACAGATAAACCCTAAAACCCTAGGTGCACGATTGCTGCATTCGGGTGCAAGATGCGTGGTGGAGCGCACCTTTGTAGGAATAGTCAGCTCGCGTGATAATTTGATCCGTAGGAGTTGATGGTCGGGACCACAGGTGAACGACTTGGAGGCGGTGGCTCGCCAGTTGCCACAGATCGAGTAGCCACGTTTAAAATATCATTTTTAGCAGGGTTAAGAGTTCCGATTTTCAATGGCGCGTTATAAGTACTAAGTAGTTTTTAGAACGATTGGTATGGAGCAAAAATGGAATTCATAGTACTACCTACTACGTACCTCCTTGGCGTATGATTGTATGGGTTTATGTTGCGAGATGTTGAACCTGGTAGTTCTAGGGTAAATACTATGTTTAGATATAGATGTTGGTTTTCAGTAATGAAAATCGGAATGAGGAAACCCTTCTTTGATTAAAAAAAAACTACTACCTCCGTTCTGGTTTACTAGTCCCCATCGTTTTTTGGGTCAAAGTTTGTCCATGAATTTTACTTGTAAAATGTGAATGGAAAACGAGATTTTGTTATCATAAACAAAAAGGACTGGAGGGAGTGATTGCTCACGACTGACGCGACCTCTCATAGTGCAGGCATTGAACCGGCGCACCGCCAAGAGGGCCCCACTTTCGCCGCAGTTCGGCTGAACATGCCTCCTCGCCGCATGCAACCGGCTTCATCGCCTACCTTTGCCTTCATTGAATCCGCGCGTGTGCCGGCAACACATCCTTCCGCGAGCCGGCCCATTTTAGAACACAAAAAGTGACCAAAATATAATTAATTACGCATGGTCTTGACTTGTTGTGCTCGCCTTTGGTAGCAGGAACTAGAGGTTTTTCTTTATTCATAACTCTCCTCAATTTTTTGGCTTTGAAGTGAATCATGCTTGTGGACATTATGTATGAATGTGGAGATATCTGTGAACATGAGTTTGATGTGGAAGTTGAACTTGGAATGTCGGGCTTCTTGGCGTGAACTATACCATGTCCAATGCTTCGTGCATTATTGTTTGGAAAGTAATTGATGTTATTACATGACCCAAAAATATTTTGTGCCACATCGGTAGATGCACGGACATCACAACAGGCATCTTGTTGGATAAACATTTGAACCTAGCTACTATGAAGGAAATTTTGTATGGACAACAGTTTTAGATAGCAGGAGACGCCTAGCCTGCTCTGCCTCTGCTAGCTTATTTCTGGCTTCTTCCATCTCTTCTTTGGCATGGGTGCAGAGAGCATTTGATTGCTCTTTTCGCTTCTTCAGGAACTCAACTACATTCTCAAGGGCTGTTGCACGCTTTCTTTCACCCTTTACTAGAGCCACGAGGACACGAACAGCTGACGACTCCACCTGGCTTGTGTGTAATCCAGCATCATCTGGGAATTTGCACCTTGTGTCTAATCCAGGATCATTACGGAACTGGCACCTTGTGTGTAATCTAGCCTCATTCTGGAAACATGATCTCGAGGTTGACCATACTTCCCTCCTCGCAGGAATTGCATCTTGACATGAAGTTACTTCTTTTTTGGATAATTACTCAGAGCAACCCAGATCCATTTAGTAGAAGCCAGATAAACAGAACTGGGAGAAGTGAATTCAAAAGGAGAAAATATAAAAATAGACTACAAGGTGAGAACACCCACTTCCTACATCAAGATAAAAACGAAAGCATTAGGACGATTAAGACTCTTCTTATGACACATCAAAGAACAGGAGGCTTAAGAGAAACAGAAACTACAACATATACATATCGAAGAACACGAGGCTAAACGAAAGTAATTGAAAGGGTGTTACTTACCAAAGCTCGTTTTACAGGTTCGGTGCAGCTCCTCTTTAACTTGCCACGCTCCTTGAAGATGTCCCCAATATCCCGTGTTTGGTCTTCATTGATCCTCTGCATGTTCGCACTCGTGGTTTTAAAATCTCAACATGGCAAGAAAAATATACTACTAGTAATACTCGCGCATCTTGTGGGCAACATAAAGCACTCGTCCGCCATGTTAGAGCATCTCCAACAGAATCGCAACGCGCGGCGCTTTAAAAAAGTGTTTACAGTGCTGAGATCGAGAAGTAGAGATAGAGAGTAGAGGATAGTTCTCAGCATAGATAGATAAAAAAATAGATTATTCAACTACTCCTCGTCGTCTGACTCCTCGGTGATGTCCTCCTCCGACATCTGACTGTAGGCGTGTAGATACCGGTCGTCGTCGGACTCCCAGGGCGACGCTGCTCCTAGCCTCATGTTGAATTGAGCGTCCGCTTTTCGCCTACGCTTGTCCTCGCGATAGGCGGCTCGCTCCGCCCTCCTCTTATCCCTCTCCGCCCTCCTTTGCTCGTAGAACTCACGCTCGTTGATGATGTCCTGCGGGAAGCGTTGGCGCCACAGCGCCATGGCTTCCTCGTCCATCTCGGCGATGCCGAGACGGTGCTCCCGCCTCCGGTTGTCGCGACGATCCTCGTCAGTGATAAGCCGCGACAGAGGCACGAGCTCCTGTGCCCGCTCCCGCGTCGGCACATTGGGGAAGTTCAATGTTCTATGAGGCCACCGAAGGCGCCACACCGACGCGTCATACGCGCGGGCAGGCCTCGTTGGCGGTGTCGAAATTGCAGAGGCCGAGGCGCATCCCGCAGAACCGGATCTCGGCGGAGAAGCCGCCGGAGGGGCGCGCGCGGACGCCGCGGTATTCCCAAGTTTCTCGGCAACGCGGCGGCATGGTGGCGCGGCGAGGCAAGAAAGAGCGGGGAGAAAGCGGTGACAAGGCACAGAGCGAGGAGAGAACAGTGGCAAGGCACAGAGCGGTGGGAGCGCGTTGGATTTTATAAAGCGCGCCGGACGCCGCGCGCCAAAACTAGCGCACGCCTGGCCGCTTTTTCCCGCGCACGCGCAATCCTTTCCCGACGTCTCTGCTATCTCTACTCTCTTCTCTACTCTCTTCTCTACTGTTATATTTATTTTATATTTAATATTTATCTCTACTTCTCTACTCTCTACTTTTTCCCTACTCTTATAAAAAACAGAGTTGGTGATGATGGCGTTCCTGCCATCCTGCAATATAGGCCATCCGATTTATATCCGACGGATAGGAAGGAAACTGTGGCAATTTTGCAAAAAGATACCCACACCCCTCTCCGCATTTGCAAATAAGGCATTCCCCCGTTCATCCTTTTCTCCCACAAGATAAACTACTCATACAAATGCATCTCGATGCGTGCAACGCATGGGCATCTTGCTAGTTCTAAAAAACTATCCATCATTTGCCACACTATTGGTTGCAGATGAAATGCCTACCCAAGCACAACGCGATACAGGAGCGACGCACAATTACAAGCTGATATTCTGTTGGACAATGGAGGCTATAGCCAATTACTTTTACGGGAACAATAGCACCCAGGAAATTTGAAGGGTAGGTATGAACAAAATTGGAACTGCACATGTACTGCTAAATGATTCAATACACACATTACCAATCAAGGAGGAGAATGATGGTCGCGGCGGCCTCTATGAGTCATGGTCGGCAACGGGAGTCAGTTCATTGTCCACGACGGTGGTGCTTCTGCGCTTGGCGTCGGCTTCCGGGAAGCAGATCCGAGACCGTGGAAGACGGTGCCGGGGAAGAGGCTCCGTGTACGATGACGACGGTGGACCGGCTCCAGTGCGGCGTACGAGGTCGTCGATGAGGCAGATCTTGACTGCGGTGGACGAGTGCGGCGATGTAGAAGGGGAGGAGCACAAAGGTTGCGGTGCCGTGGAGAAGTCTATTTTGCGGTGGGGATAGAAAATGGGGAGTATTCAGGTGTACTACTCTGGGTGTCGGGGTGGGGTTGGCTGGGTAGGGTGAACCAGAAGTCAAGAAAATAGCCCCCTACCAACCATCATCCGTAGGCCTGTTCTGAAGGCTATGATGGTAACTTCCCACTGCTCGAATCAGGGTCGCGGGAGATTTTCCCGCTGACCTCAAAATTTTGTGACACCGAACTCCCCGTGTGGCGTGTTGGGTGATCCGGCTAAGCAAGCGAGTAGTACTAGTAAACTCTGCATATTAGGTTTGACCGAAGTCAAACTTCCTAAAGTTTGACCAAGTTTATAGAAAAATATAAACATTTACTATAACAGATATGTATGATGTGACAATACATTCAATAATGAATCTAATGGTATTTATTTGTTATTGTATATGTTAATATTTTTTGTTATAAACTTTCTGAGAGTTTACAAAACTTGACTTTGACCAATGCTAATACGCAGACTTAAATAAAAACGGAGGGTGTACACATTTGTTTTCTTAGTATGCAGTGAATTAATCATTTGTTGAAATTGTGAAATAAATATATTAGGCTACTGACCTCGAATGTAATGATCTATACAATTCAATAGTTACAATCATTGTCGACCAAGATGTATACGAGATCTATAGTACTTCACAACATGCTGAAACTCGCATAATCCCAGTCAAATGACAATCAAAATGCATTTCATAGTTATTACTTTGTAGGATGCAACAAAACCAACAATAACTCTAGATCGGCCATTATAAAAGCAACATTTTAACATATCCCAATGTGTGAATCAAACATGCAGAGAGAGCTTGCGAAGATGGAGCAGATAGGGCGGGAAAGATTGTATGTATGTGGACGAGAGAGTAGGAGACAAACCTAACGAAACAGAAAGAGGGAGATAGAGAGAGAAAGAGAGAGGAAGAAGTTAGGTCTGTGAGAAAGATGGAGACATGTAATATACGTGAGATGCGTGTGCATCCGGATTTTGTACACGTGGAAGGAGAAGAGACAACAGGTTTGATGAGAGAGCTGGAAAAACATGGACGAGAGGGGAAGGATCTCGTGGGTTGAGGGATTGATAAATTTGTTCGAGGAAGAGAGGGATTGGTAATTTTGTGTGAGAGAGAGAGGGTGGGGGGAGGAGTCAGTCAGCCGTCGTCACATCATCCTGCTTCCAAATGGCCCCGCATTCTCTAGCGCTTGATGTGGTCGCCATCTTGATCTCCTTGATGCCCTCTTTGAAGATTGAGGTGTTGTGCATCTTTGGGGTGCGAAGAAGCACAAGCGAGAGTGGTCGCCATATAACCTTGGATGGGGATGAATTGTGTGCTCTGGGGAGGGGGTGTGTGTGTGATGTGTGATGTGTGTGTGTGTGTGTGTGTGTGTGTGTCATATATTGAGATAAAACAAACCTAAGGAGAGAAATGTGTGTGTATGTGACGGAAAGCTACTTGCTAAACAGGGTATTCACGAAGAGATTGTGCTTGCGAGATAGAGAGCGATGTGCAGGCCTTGAGGTGTGGGCAGGGGCCGGGTGAGGGTGTCAAAATGTGCGCGTTGATGCATGTGTTACATGCGATCGTGCGAGGGACGGACGAATCAAGAGAGATGGTTGTTGTGTTACGGATGCTCCTCTCTCTCTCTCTCTCTCTCTCTCTCTCTCTCACACACACACACACACACACACACAAGTAAAATAGAAGACCGTTCTCTCATGTATACACAATGTATCGGCATCTGTCTATGTCTCACTCATGCATGATCATTTGCACATTCACACCTCTCTATGTCTCTATCACACGCACACCGTCTCCACATTGCCCTTCCATCACAACACACATATGGACACATACACACGTTCTCTCTCGATCCACACACACAGGGGGCTGTTTGGTTTGAGACTAAGGGGCTGTTTGGTTTCTGACTATGGTTGCCACATCTTGCCACACCTAAGGTTAGGCAACTTTGACCAATTTAGGAGGGTGTTTGGTTCAAGCCTTACCTTAGGCAATATACTTTTTGCCACACTAGGGCCCCGCATGACATACACTCACAAAGTGTGGCCAGATTCCCTTAGGCTTGCCAACTTGTGGCTCTCAGGGGCTGTTTGGTTCTAGGCCTAGCATTGCCACACTTTGCCACACTTTTTTGCCAACCTTGCCTAAGCTTAGTTCATTAAAATGAGAGCCACAAGTTGGCAAGCCTAAGCGAATCTTGCCACACTTTTTGTGTGTATGCCATGTGGGGCTCAAGTGTGGCTTGCCTAAGGTATGTCTTGAACCAAACACTCACCTAAGTTAGTCAAACTTGCCTAACCTTAGGTGTGGCAACCTTTGGCAAAGTTAGTCACAAACCAAACAGCCCCTCATTTTAAAGAACTAACCTTAGGCAAGTGTGGCAAAAATTGTGTGGCAAAATGTGGCATTCCTAGGCCTAAAACCAAACAGCCCGTAAGTTTGCCTAAGGTTGCCACACCTAAGGTTAGGCAAGTTTGACCAACTTAGGTGGGTGTTTGGTTCAAGCCACACCTTAGGCAAGCCACACTAGGGTCCCACATTACATACACTCAAAAAGTGTGGCAAGATTCCCTTAGGCTTGCCAACTTGTGGCTCTCATTTTGAAGAACTAACCTTTGGCAAGTGTGGCAACATTGTCTCTATGAAAAGTGGGCCATAGGGGCAATAAAGTGTGGCAAGCCAAAGTGTGGCAAAAACCAAACACATGCCAACTAAACTGTGGCTGCCAAATTTTGGCTTGGCAAACGGTGGCTGGGAACCAAACAGCCCCAAAATTAGTATTTAAAAAAACTAGGGCGCACCTAAAACGTCCAAATCCAAATAAACATGAACTGGAGCTAAATTCAAATATATGGAAATATTGTAGTGTCAAGAACTTTTCCCGGAAAAAAAAGTTGAGTAATATTCGGGGATTGTTTTCACACCCACAAAAAGGTTCGGTGGATTCTTGCATAGGATTCTGTATCATGGCTGTGGTAACTAATAGAAGCACTGCCTAAGTCTAATTTTTACATGTACTAGTACGGTTTTCTTTTAAGTTTGACCAACCCTATATAAAACTAAACTAAGCTCCCATATGCGCACTCATCAATATGCCGCCAAGGCATGTTCATGTCACCGCCTTTGCTCCGCCAACAATTTCTTGCCCATCATCGCCGTGTCGCCCCAAGCCGAAGGCTCACCCGCTCACGCCATCTGCAGTCCCTCCTCGCGATGCCGCCGCGCTGCCAAGCACGCGAGCAACTGGTGGAGCCGCGTCTATGCACGCAGCGTACGAAGAGGAGGACGAGCACGTGCTCCAGCATGCCGGCGAGGAGGAACTAGCGTGTTATTGTCGTTTCCGCCCGTGCGGAGGAGGCGCGCATGGTGGCTGTCACGGCGGAAGCCGGTCGCGCGCGCTTCGAGCCCGCAAACCGGGTGCGGACGCGGAATCTACCTTCGAGACCTTGAATGCCACGTGGATCCTACAATCTGAAGGAGCAATTTGGGTCAGTCGACTCTTGTGGCTGTTTGATGCAACATGGATGGCTAGAAGGGCTTCTTCAACCTCCGAAATAGATGCATGGTTCATCTTCTCAACCCGCCACATGCCTAACCGCTTGCCGCCGCCGCCGCGCCCTCCCCTTTACCGCCTGCCACCGCCATGCTCCCTCCCACCCCCGCCATCCGTTTAACCCCGGGCACGATCCATTTTTTTCCGGCGAACTGCATTCCACACCCAACACTCATAAGATAGATCATGGGCACCCTGCCATCTTCTTCCTTCACTCCGTCGAACTTCTTTCACAAATCAACTGACCCAAATTATGCTACTAGTACGAACATATTGACTACAGTAGGAACACGAAGATACGAGCAGTAGTACCAACTGCAATAAGAACAGTAGTAAGACATAGTACTAGTACTACTGTACGTACTAAAGAGTTCAAATAATGAGAAAGAGCATAAACATAGTTCTATTGGGGCCTCAGCACAACACACCCTTGAAAATAAACTAAGCAACTAGTCCGCTTTACACTGCAGTAGAACCAGCATGAGCGCATCAGACCGCCACCTACTCGAGTCCGAGTCCACGTCCTCGACTTCGTCCCTCGTCCCTCTTCCTCTTCGCCGACGCTTCTTTGCTTGAACCAGGACCTTTGGGCTCGCTTCTTCATCCAACCCTTGTAGATATTTAAACAAAGGTAGGCATCCCTTGATGCGTACATGATGTGATCTTCATCTAATGTCTTCGACTCCCATGCATGATGAAACTTCGTGATAAGGTTTCTTCGGTTTAAGCGTCTGAAACGATCAATCATGGCTGCTGCCAGGTCAACATTGAAGGCTGAGAGGAGGACACCAGCCTTCCTTCATACGGAGGTTGAAGGGGTCGCCTACAATGAGGCCTATCGACCCAGATTTCCTTGTCGTTCCTAAAGTCTCTGATGTGAATTTGACTCGGCCGCCCTTGAGGAACTTCTTAAATTCCTTGCACTCAACGTCAGCATGGCATATGTGGTAGACCAAGCATAAGTCATGCATGCAAACCTGGATCACGGCGGGCTTCTTCTTCTCTGCCTCCTTTAGTTTCTTCTCGCTTCCCAGGACTGTGGTGTACTCAACATCTAGCCCAGCGACCCACTCATCATTTGAGTTTTCAAACATGCGTTTGAAGCGAGCAAGGCATTCTTTCACCATTGCGGAAGAACCGGTGTAGATGACGTCAAACTCATCGCCGGATGGTTCTAACGTTGTACTCACCGCCGATCATGGAGATTTGGGACGCCATGGATTTGGGAGGAGGGTTAGGATTAGTGGAACTGCCGTAATGTGGAAGGATGGGATGACTGGGAGCGAACTGTTGTAAGGTACTGTACTAGTAGAAGATGGGGACGAGTAGGGTGTGCGAACGGCGTGGGGTTGCTGGCTTGCCCGATGGATAAACGGCTGCAAGCCCCCAAAGAGTTCTTGAGAACTATGCGGGACCCACTAGATGTCATGTCTACTAGACCCATATCGTAGGCCTGACGGTATAGCTTTTGCCTGTTCGCACGCCATGCCGGCTTGTGTGTAACTTCAATTAATTTCGTCAACCATCGCGCCTCCCATGACCTTCGCCTCCCTCGCGTGGTCGGGCCCTTTGAGACTTCGACCGGCTATAAATGAGCAAATTTTTTTTTTGCGTACTCCGCATGCATGATACTCCCTCTGGTTCTTTTTACTTCCGTCAACCGTTTATACAAAAAATATCAATATCTACAATATTGATTATAGTGAGTAGTATAAAGCACCTCTTGGGTGGTTTAGATTTTTTGGGTTAGTTGAGTTCAAACTAACCCAAACTAACTCTAACACATGGATCCAAACAGGGCCAAGGTTAGCAATTAGAGTACTACTACCTCCCTTCTAGTTTAAAGGGTTCGATTCAAAAATTTGACCTACTCTTAGCAAGATAGAGGCGGTGGAATAGTTTTTGTAGTTCTTCACAAAAAAATGTGTTTACCAATGCATGCATGAACACTAGTTACTCTAACCCCCCCTCTCTTCTTTAATTCTTTGCCACATCAGCATGTTTGCTATTCCTGTGTGCATGATACTAGCTAAGATACCACCATTATGGCCAACCTTAATCATCGCATGCAATAATTTAGTGCACCTTGAAATATGAACATGTGTGGGGCGTGTATGTTTTTAATGCTTGAGACTATACCTAGCCCGGCATGCAAGATGAGATTTATTATGCACCGTTCCCCATACCTGCAGAAAGCCCGTTCGTCTCCAAATATTTTCCTCTCCATGTGTGGAAACAATATGCCTGCCAGACTCTCATTCTCCCTCCGGCGGTCCCACCACTCCACCCTGTGTGGAAAAATCTGCGTGCATGACTCTCCTCCCCCCGCGCTCGTCCAATCTGTTGTGACTAGCAATATTTCCACCCCTTCCCTCCCCCGTAATTTACTCCAACAAATATGCCCACGTAGTTGTTACTTAACTGCAGGTGCATTGGGTCAGCGACATATGGGCCCAACAGTGCAGCCCACATGTCGATGACGCAACTAGACCTGATTAAGTCGATAAACTAGTCCATATCTTACGTAGGTGTGTCATTGCTTGCTATAAATACTGCGCCTCCCACGACATCGCTATCTCCTCCCCCTCACATTCACGTTCATCGCCCTCCCTCTCACGTCGACCACCATGGCATCGCCCCTCCCAAGCCCTAGGAGCCCTCGCTGCACCGCGCGGACGGTCATGCGTCATCGTTATGTTCCTCGCTGCCACTAGTCGAGGAGGACGCGTCGGTGTTCCGCTCCTTACCGCGATGCGATGCGTCATCGTTCCGTTCCTTGCCGCCACTAGTCGAGGAGGACGCGCCGGCGTTCCGCTCCTCGCCGTGACGCGATGCGTCGCCGTTCCATTCCTCGCCGGCACTAGTCGAGGAGGACGCGTCGGTGTTCCGCTCCTCACTGCGACGCGTCGAGGTGGACGCGTCGGCATTCCCAATCTCGCCAGCACGTGCGTCGGAGGACGCATCGCTCCCCGCTACGAGGAGAACGCCGCGCCGCCCGCCGAGCCCCCCCAGCCTTGAGGAGCTTTGGAAAGAAATGGATGTCGCCTTGTGGGAGGCTTTGCCTCCAGCAGAGCGCGCCAAAATAGAGGCGGAGAAGAAGGCCGAGGAAGAGAAGCGCACCGCGGAACAAGCTGCCTGGGAGGCCTATGTCGCGTCCGAGAGAGTCAGGCAATTGGCTCTTTGGCAGAAGGCTCGTGCAAGGACTGTGAGGGTGGCGGAGGACGCCCGTGCCGACGCCCTGAGTGTAGTCGAGCCCAAGCGCCTCATCTACGCTTGGCGGTACATGGACCGGGTGCACGCTTCCAGCGAGGAGGAGTACCTGTTGGCACCAGATCACCACACCAGTGAGATTGCGCTCGCCCGCCGGCAATCCGCCAATCAGCACCTCGCGAGTTGCGAGGCTGAGGAAGAGGCGTTGTGTCGGCGCTCTAGGAAACGGCCGTGCACCAGGCACTCGTGGCATGCCGCAAGCGCTCCTGCGAGCGCCGTGGCTTTTAGGAGGAGTATAATTTTTGTTTCGTAAGGCGATCTCATTAGTTTTGGGACGCAAATGATAAATCCCGAACGTTCAGGAATTTTTAGCGTCCTTAATTAAGTATGTAAAAGGGAAAGTTTGGAAACCTTGTGTATTCGTACGCATTTTGAAAGTACGTGCATATAGCACACACTTTACTATATACTATCGCACTACACGTCTCTCTCGATACATGCTTGCAGACTGTGCTACTCCCTTCGTCCAGGTCAATAAGTCATCTTTGGTTGTGCACCGTGACTAAGAATGAGGGAAGACTTATACACCTAGACGGAGGGAGTACTACTATTACTTATGTACATGCAAATGCACGTTTTTACATTACGATGCAGTTTTTATAAAAGTAGAAAAATAGCACTAGTCAAGCTTGTGAAACGATTCAATGCAAAACAAATGCAAAAATGCTCATTTGATTGTTTACTTTTAGCTTCCTTTGCTGTGTTTATTTCTCTGTCGTACTTTGTACGGAGTATCTCACTGGTTGGAAAGGCATGCAAATTCCCAAACCGCTTCCTACACCCTGTATCGAATTTTTTGCCTAACAAGTTGTGCCGTGCAATTGGAATTCCAACTTGAGTACTACTACTAGTAGGAGTACCAGGGCCGATTCTTTTAGGCTTCTAGATTAGTAATCCCATAACTACTACCTCCGTCCTGGTTTATTGGTCCCCATTGTAATCTGTGTCAAATTTTGATCATAAATTTAACTAATGAAATGTTAGTGCATGTCACATGCACTAACATTTTATCAGTTAAATCTTTGGACAAAATCTAGCACAAATTACAATAGTGAGGAATAAACCAGGACGGAGGTACTACTAGTAGTAGTTTAGAAGCCCAAATAAATGAGTGAGGTTCCTTAACGTTACTCTCCACTGTGACTAGTCTTATGGGAAAAGCTGGGGAAGCCGCCAAAAGAACTGGCCCTAGGAGTAGTAGCTAGGGATACTAGGAGTAGTAGCTAGGGATCGAGTGTGCGAGATGAACCGGAGAATGTAAATGCAGAGAGATGAAATGCAAAAAAGATGGAGGGATGTGATGGTTGCTTGTGTGTTTATTTTACCAGGCCACTTATTACCGAGAGTTGTTCGGTTTTGTGATATGACGGCTTTACTGCCGCGCCACGAGCGGGGTGAGAGGTGAGACTCCCGTGCAGCGCCGCCCTCTACACTAGTACTACTACATCGGTCGTGGTTTATCCCCCATTGAATTTGACTGAAGATTTAACTGACAAAATGTTAGTGCATGTCAACAAAAACAATATCGTTGGATTCGTATTTGAACATAGTTTTCAATGATATAATTTTCGGTGACATGCATCATCATTTATCATACTATATATAATGTTAGTTCAATTTTTGATCGTACTAATCTATAGTAAGGTGCACGTGCATTGCACGGAAGAGTGAAATGCATTGATCGGGGAGTTGTTTATTTTGACAAAGGATGTGGGGGTCATCTCATGTGTAACGGGTATCGATAGGTTTGTTCGGATATTATTTCATCTCTAGAGCTCACAAACATCCGGGTGAAATAGATAAAAAAGTATCTTTTGCAAACAAAAGCGTTCAACTATTCAACCTGCATCCAAAACTTGTGAAGAAATAACTCTTATTGTGCTTTGCAGGAAATTATCTTCAAGAATTAGTTTTTGAGTATCCATTGTTATACATGTTGGCTCTGAGATGACATGGCACTTTCTTATAGTCAGCGATTGGCTATACTATTTAAGTATTAACCATGCCCTTATACACCTAGACGGAAGGATTAAATCAGGATGACTTGGAAGGGGGCAGAGGATATGTAAGAAATGGTTCATCATAAGTCTTTCACCAATACTGTAGTAAAATTTCATACATGGAAGATTCTAGACTAAACCATAAATGGATACACTTTTATTCATGCGCGATACTCCAGTAGAGCAAGATCATGCATGGAAGTCTCCACATTACATTGAGCGAAGACTAATGATCAACATTTAACTTGAATATGCAGATGTCCAGGTGAACATCCTTGGAGTCCCCGTGCACATTGTTGGGGGTCAAATAACACCGTGTGTCTTCCATGTCCACATCGGCGGGAAAGGTCCAGCTCGGCAGAGTCCAAGTATGCTTGGCGTAGCCAGTGTCGCCGCCCACGGACCTCCGAGGGGTAGTAATAGTGAGCACGCACCCGTATATCGGCCTCGTGTCAGTGTCAGCGTCAGCGGCGTCGCCCCTGACGCACACTACAGAGGTGTGGTGGCTGCCTGCGCGGGCCTCGCTGGTGGCCACGATCAAGAGGAAGACGCAGCCGTCCTCCTCCGAGACTAGCAGGCGGCGCTGATCCTCCAGCGACTCTGGCACGGTGAACAGGTAGCACGTCTCGTACTTGATGTTCTTGGCCAAGGGCCAGTAGTGATTGCCGCATGCCTGCGTCAGGTGATGCATGATGTCCGCCAGCGAGCCCCAAAACGGCACCGGGCACTCATAGCAGTAGACGAAGGGCTCCTTGGAGGCATCGACTAGGCCGTCCATGAAACGGGAGTGGCTGTAGGGGCGTTCCGCCATTGAATATATGAGCAAGTTACTACGAGATTTAGTCTGAATAAGCACAAAATAAATCATGACGGCTATAACAGAGATTAAACTAATCATGCAGACTAGCATAGTAGATGAACAGATCGAATCTAGGACACAGACTAGAAACATGAATTCGACCACGATTTCGAACAGGAAGGACAGAAACACATACGGTGCAATGGGAGCAGCACCATTGGTGTTGAGGTTGTCGCCCATGTCGTTGAGGAAGAGGTTGCCGAGGTCGGGGAATAAGTCATCGTCAGTGAAGTCGTCGCTGCTAGCAGTCGCGAGAGTGCGCTCCCCAAATTTCAACAGCGCCCGTCGAATGAAGCGTAGGAGGGAGTGGCTGTTGGGGACGTTCTATGACACGCCGAATGGAAGCCTTGCAGGAGTAGCCCACGGGCGATGAGATGGTGCTCCTCCCTAGTCTCTATTCTTATCTCTATCTCTACTACTCTTCTTTGTTTTTTATAATATACTAGTTGTAGTTGCCAAATTGAATAGTACTACGCCGTCCACTGCACGCCCGGCTGAACACGCCTCCTCGCCTCCATCAAACCCCTCCGTTAAACCCACATGAAAACCGAGAAACCTACTCCGGCCCGCGGGAGGAAATTTGCCGGTTGCCGTTGGAGAATAATAGAGTCACGTCCAATCCATTTGAGTTAATTGCGTGTATGATTCTCCCTCTATAAAAAGTTAATTGCATCCTTAATCTTGTATTCTAAGTACTCTGTGGGTTCCACTGTCAGTACAGTGTACATGACTTGCAGGCTGGCTACAGATTCGTACAGAAAGTTAAAAAGAAACAAATCCATGACTTGCAGGATTGGAGTTAGCACTGTTGGCGGTTCATAGTCGCTCCATGCTCGGTCATTGAAGTTTGTAACTATTTTAGATTAGAACATACTACTCCTCCGGTGCTAGTAGTAGAGCAGAGTCCTACTCCACTACTACTCTACTCAAGCAAGTCAGGGCATAGTGGCAGTCTTGTAAGGGAGTACGATCTTGTGATCACTCAAGCAAGTTGTCGACTTTGATATGACCCTACGCTGCTTTGGTATGTGTCTCGTAAGTCAAGCGGCGTCTTTGTAGTCATCATCGCTTTGTCCACTTCCCATGACACATATTCGCTTCTCCATCTTTGTCCGCTCTTCCATCCCCGCTAAAGGCGCCTCCCCCTCGTCCAAACCCAAGCACTAACAATGGCAGAACCGAGCAGCGTCCACCGAAAGAGTGGCTGGAATTCGCTCCCCACAGAGGTAATCAAGCTCATTATTTCGCGTGTGGACAATCTCAGTACCATGCTGCTCGACGCATGCTCGTCGGGGCTGTACCGTTTACTCAAAGCCCTCAGGCCGGAGCTTTTTAAGTCAGCTCCTTGTTGTTGATGCCGCCTGATCTTCAGAAACGGCGTGTCACACAGCATAACGATCATAGGGTGGCGAGCATCAACCCCCTTGACTGCGATCCGATCCCCGTCACCTCAACTACATTAACGGTATGTACTGGGTCGGCATGAACACGTCTTGGATGGTGCTCGTCGACGGTCGCGACAGCTGGATGCTCGTGGAGGTCTACACCCGGCAATTGATCCCCCTTCCTTCGATTAACCTTTGCCTTTGCTTTGGCACCGCGACCCAGAATACTCGGAATCTTACAGTAGCCAACATGATACCAAGTTTGATTTGCTCAAGGTTGTAATCTGCCAAGTGCCCACAAGATCTGCGAATTATAAAGACTTCAGGCTAATTGCGTTCTTCAACCACGGTCTCACCTATCTGATAGGTCACTGCGGTAAGTGGATAAATTTGCACGTCCATCGCAGGATCATACATCCTCCATGGTTCTCTGATGCCATTGAATACAAGGGCTTCATTTACGCTGTCGACTCCTTCTATGGCTGGACGTATTCTTTGGCCTACTCGATCATCACTACAAATGGCTATTACGGCGGTATGTTACTTTCCTATGATATCATGATGGCTTGCTTATATTCATCAACATTCTTGAAAAAATATTCATGCTCATAACATGCTGTTCTTAAGATTTACTACATCAAGAGCCCTTTTTTATTTGACTCCAACTTTTTTTAGGGTTATTTGACTCCAACATGATATGATGTTGTAGGCCGCCTGGTGTCCCTACCCTTCCTAATCCCAGAACCTTTCAAAGAAAAGCGGCATGGCAGTTGCAGGTGGTTCCTAGCTCGATCGGGGCGATGGCGAGCGATTGATGATCGTTCGCGCATTACACTGCGTGTTGTTTCGCGGAATACAATCACAGTCACTGCAAGGTCATTGAGCAGGATCCCAGCTTCTCCTGGCCTTCAGGAAATTTTGACTGGAGGTTGGTAAGTAGCCTTGGTACACGCTCTCTGTTTGTCGGACTAAATTATCCGATTAACTAGGAGATAACCGACGGCAAGGATCATGATGGAAGCGCGATTTCGTTCATCGGGCAAAACTGTGTGTACACAGCGTACCATGCGTCTCTACATGCACCATACCATAATATGTGCCACCACGCTCTACAGCCCAAAGTAGGAGAGAGGGTCGCAAGTATCAGACTTCGACGTGCTGGCTGGAGTTTCACCCGTCAGGCACCCATCTGGTTCAAGCCGCCAGCCAATCTCCACAGCTTAATAAATAGTAACGTCTAAGCGAGCCGATTAGTTAGATGCGATACACTTGGTGTAGTAGGATCTTTATTTAGTTTGATGCATACACTTGTTCTTTTTGGTAGCCCTTTTGTAATGATGGCTGATGTTTGGTTTGGAAGAGAGAGCGCTTCTTCACTCTTACGGCACGCTTCTTTATACATTGCACCCGGCCCTGGTTGTTCTTTCTTGCTGTTTTCAATGTACAATCAGTAGTATATTTCATCATTGGTTGAATAAATGTGTTGTTAGAACGACAAACACAATGTTTTTGAAGTCGTTGCATGGTTCGATCCTTTAGTGCCCCGTACCGTACGTAGCGCATACTATTTTTCGTACGAAACACATTTTCTACTTGTTGATAACATGCAGCCCACTGATGACGGCCCAATAGAGAAGCCCATAATTAACTGGAAAGGAGGCTCTCACATGAATCCGGCCCAGGTACATGCTCATGGTCCCCTAAACATAAATAAGTAAATAAATAAATAAAGCTAAATGCTCATGCACTAATTCTTTAAATTCACAATTTAACAGGAGGACATTATTTCCTATGATAGTGTCGTTACATTCAGTTGATATTATTCGTCGGCAAAGATAGCGACCAGTCTTCTTTCTCCCAACATTTTCTTCCTGCAACCAGCGGACCCATGCAAATCGTAGTCAACGTCATAAATAGATCCGGTCCATTTTTATTTTTCAATAAGATTGTCCAACCCATCCCAGCACATTGGCGACATCACTTTATCCTCCGCCTTGGTACGCTCACCGCGGCGCCGCCGTCCGGCCCTGTCAACATAGTTTTTTTTTGAAATGGTCCCTGTCAACATAGTGAATCGGGAGAGGACTGTAGTTGTGAGTATAACAGAACGGACCCACCAGGTCCACTCCCGGACACAAGCAAGCGCCTCTTTTACTACTCAGATGAACCCCTCGTTTTTTTACTCTAATCCACCCTACTGATATCTGGGACCCACATCATTTTCAACGTATAGTCAATCAATGATAGAATTGCACAACTTTTTTTAGTAGTAATTCGGAGGAGCAGGCTATAAACTGGGTTGTGCGGTCTCTGTGGCCCGTCTAACAACATGACCAGCCCAGCAGTTTTTTCTTTGGGAAAATAGGTAGCCCAGTATTTCTTTTTGAATAATACCCAAGCTAGGCCTATTTGTTTTCTTCGACTTATTGGGCTGCAAATCTTTCAAGACGAGGAGGGATGCATTCCGGCCTGGCCAAAGAGTATGGTCAATGTCTCATTATGATAATATCAAAAGGGTTGAAAATTCCAAAAAATTATAGCAAATGGGATATTAGTTTCTTTTTTGTTTTGTTTACTTCACTGATATCTTATACGTATTTCATTGGATTTAACATGACATAGTACTAAATTATTTTTAAATTTGTTTTAGTATGGCTACTAATTTTTGGATTAAGAATATTTTGTTCCCCAGCAAAAATTTGCGAATTTTCAAAATTTCCCACATATTTAGTTAATTTTTTGACCCTGGTACTTGCCAGAAAATGGGCAGCAATTCTAAAAATGGAAAAGGGGCTGCAATAAATTCCATATGAATTAAAAATGAGTAAAAATTATAAAAATAATAGCAAATGGGTTGTACATGCCACAAATTTCGAGGCTGACTTGTTTACACAAGGCTTTGTCAGTCAACACACGATTCTAGAAGAAGGATCGTTGGATGTCCATCCAACGGCCGACGTGCTTCTTCAATCTCTGATCTTCTGCTCCACCGCCTAAACCAGTAATGGCGAGACTGCCTGCTCCCTCCTCTTATGGCTCATTGTGATGCCGCCAGCAGTTTCCCTCCCCACCCTACTCCCTCCGCTGGCCTGGCCGCACGCAATCAACTGCCTCCTTATTACGCGAAAAAAAATGATTTCTCCCACTGACATCTGGGGCGCACCGGTTGGGAGGCTGACATGTGGGCCTGCTAAGTTGACACGTACGTAGGGCTTGTCAACTTAGTCAACAAACAATTCTAGCAGTAGTAACCGTTGGATTTGAATCGAACGGTCCCGCTGCTTCTTCAATCGCTGCTCTTCTTGCACCGGCCGCCCAAACCAGCCGTGAGACCGCTGCTCCTGCCTCTAGTGGCCGATTGTCTTCTTTGTTGAGGCCTCATCGCCCCTACTACTCCCACCGCTAGCGAGCCTGCTGGCGATGGCAGCCTCACATGACCGAACCGGTGAACCCTCGTACTCCTCTCCGCGTGGGCATCCTTGCCGCATCTTCCCAGCCGCGTCGTCCCCTTCCTAGGCCTCGCCGTCGTCCACCGCCTTGGTGCTCTCGGGCGGCATGGTCAATGTGGTCAATGACCGACTTCCATCGGAAGAAATCTTGTCACGTGGAGAGGCCGACAGTGGGTCCACGGCCCAATCAGCTTTTTTTTGTGATTTGCCAAGTAAGTCACTTTGTCAGGCCTGTTGAGCTGCAAATCTTTCAAGACGAGGAGAGCTTTCATTCGGCTGGCCGAGAAAATGGCCCATCAGTAATGAGAAATGGGTTGTACATTTTTAAAACACATCAGGCAATTAGTTTCAAATTTCTTTTTTTCATTTCGAGATTTTAAATTACATTAATTTTTATGCATGGACAATTTGTTGGATTTTATATTGATATACATTTATTTTTAAAATCAGTTTGAATGTGACTCAAAATTTCGGGATTAAAAACAGTTCGGACCACACCGAAATATGCAAAATTTCGTATAATTTTTTAACCGTGGCCACAATATGGGCTGTAATGCTAACAAAAAGAATATGGGCTCCAAAAAAACCTTAAGAATTAGCAAATGGGCTGTAAATTATTAGAAATTCTGGCAGATGGGTTTTATGATGTTTTCACATATTTGAGGCTTTTCTAAAAAAAGGTTGGCGACAGCAGATCGTTGGATGTCCATCCAACAGCCGTCTGCTTTTCAATCTCTGCTCTTCTGCTCGGCCGCTCAAACAAGCGCCGGCGGACTGCTCGCTCCTCCTCGCAGCCGGTCAGGTTGCCGTGCACGCCTCACCGCCCCACCAGATTCCCATCGCTGGCCTAGCCATTCCTCTACTCACCCACACTGCTGTTATTCTTGGTGACGGCAGACAAACCGATAAACCCTCCTACGATCGTACTCCCCTCAGCGTGGGAAACAAGCTGCCGAGTCTTCCCTGCCTCCGTGTCGTTCCTTCCTAGGCCTCGCCGTCGTCCACCGCCATAGTGCTCTCGGTGCGGCCTGGTCAACGTGGTCAACGACCGACATGCATCTGAAGTGGACTGTACGTGGAGAGGCCGACAGCTGGGTCCACGGCCGCACGCAAGGAAATGCCTCCTTATTACGCGCAAACTAATGATTCCTCCACCTGACATCAGGGACCCGCCGAAAGGGCCTCTGTATTTCGTGAAAAAAACGTTACCGCCGCTGACAGCTCGGACCCACCAGCTATATCTTTGCATGCAAGGAAGTGCCTCCCTATTACGCACAAAAAAATGAATACTTCCCCTATTAGCTGGGACCCAGTATAGTGGCAGGCTGACTTGTGGGCCTACTAAGTTGACGGGGACGAAGGGCTTTGTCAACTTAGTCAATATTCACGATTCTAGCTCCAGTGACCGTACGATGTCCGTCCAACGGCCGTAGTGCTTCTTCAACCTCTGGTCTTCTTGCTCCAGCCGCCCAAACCAGCGCCGGTCGTGCCTCGTGCTCCTGCCTCCCGTGGCCGGCTGCGATGTGGCGGAGGCCTCACCGCCCCCTACTACTCCCACCGCTAACCAGGCCATATCCCTCTACTCACCCACACCCCCTGTTATTCTGCGGCGATGGCAGCCTCACACTGCAGCGAACCAGTAAACCCTCGTACTCCTCTACGCGTGGGCGTCCACTACCACGTCTTCCTCGGCTCTGCGTCGTCCCCTTCCTAGGCCTCGCCGTCGTCCACCGCCCTGGTGCTCTCGGCGCGGCGTGGTCAACGTGGTCAAGGAACGGCTTCCATCAGACGTGGACTGTACGTGGAGAGGCTGACAGCTGGGTCCACGGCCGCAGCAAGGAAGTGCCTCCTTATTACGCGCAAAATAATTATTCCTCCACCTGACAGCGGGGACCCACCGGACGGGCCACCATATTTTGCAAAAAAAATGTTTCCCCCTGATTGTTGGGACCCACCAGCTACATCTTCACACACAAGGAAGTGCCTGACAGTCGGGACCCACCTGGTCGAAGCGTACGTAGCGTTGTCATTCTGGTCGCGAACGTGTATGTACATATTGGTCGATGTAGAGGCACGCACGTGTCGTAGTAGAGGCGCGCATGTAGCATGTACATGTACGTAGATCAGCCAGGGTGCAATAAAGTAAATCTGACCACGCGTACATTCTGGCGGGTGCGGAACGCCGCTTACTGCAGCGTCACGTCTGGCCAGGGCTCGTGTACATGGCTGGGTCGGAACAGAGAAACAACGTCGTCGTCGTGTTCATGGGGAGGCAACGGAATGCGTCGTGTTCATCTAGAGGAACCGGAACGCATGGGAGCCAACCGGCTTGGACGGAACAGCCGATGGAAACGAGGCCTGGCGTACCGCAGAACGGAGGAAACGGCCTTGTGTTCGACCGGCCACGTTCGAAACAGGATCCTGTTCATCAGGAGGGTGCGGCATACCGCATAAAGCGGAGGAAGCGGACCTCCTACGGTCGCAACGGGGTCTGTTGATCGGGAGGTGTGGCATACCGCAAAAGCGGAGAAGCGGACTTGTGTTCGGCGCCACGGTCAAACGGGGTCCTGTTCATCGGGAGGGTGTGGCGTACCACAAAAAGACTCCACCGGATAATGTTCATCTCCACCGTCGACCCCTCCGGCTTCCACAGACTCTGTTCATCCACCGTCGACTTCCTCCGGCCTCCACTGCATTTGTTCATCCACGGGCTCCTGTTCATCCAGCCTCCACCGTGTGCTACTCCACCGCTCTCGCTCAACCAGCCCTCTCCACGGGCTCCTGTTCAACCACCCCTCCACGGGCTACTGTTCATCCAGCCCTCCACCATCTACTGTTCATCCTGCCCTCCACGGGGTGGTCCTGTTCATCCTGCCCTCCATGGGGTCCTGTTCATCCAGCCCCAACCGGCTCGAATGATCGGGGTCCTGTTCATCCAACACCCCCAGCAACGCTCACTGTTCATCCAGAGGCATGCCACGGGGTCCTGTTCATCCACCCCCACCGGGAACTGTTCATCCAAACACCCCAGCAATGCTCATTGTTCATCCAGCGGCATCATCGATCGGCTTCAGTTAGCAGCAGTAGCGAAGGAATCGCTTGATCGGGTTCAGTTAACAGCCATCGATCGATCGCTCGAGTTTAGTAATGCGTAGCCTGCAGTCCAACCGCTCAGGTTCAGTTAGAGCCCAACGCCTCGCTCGGGTTGATTAGAAACGCGCGCCTCGCGCACCTGCAGCAGCGTCGTCACGAGAAAGCAGCATCGCTTCGGCCCCCGACCACCCACCGTAACCAGGGACTCCCCGATATTTTCCGCGCCCTCGCTTCTACCACGATTTTTTCCGTCATGGATGGCCCAAAGAATGTCATGCAGCTGCGTCTCCGGCCCGCCCAGGACGAAAAGCCCATTTTCTGTCATGATTTTTTGTCATAGAAGTAGGACCCCACCACATCTATTGTGATACCGGGTTTTGTCACAATTAGCGTCATAGAAGTGTCATAAGTATGACAGATAAGATTTTTGTTCGGCCCAAAATTTCATGGATGTGTCTTTTTTTGTAGTGTGTAGGTATGAAGAACAGACTCGATCTAAACTACGAAAAACTGTAAAATCTCACCGAGCAAACTGGAAATCTGCTACCACTTGATAGAGGCGAGGGTGTCCCGATCTTTCGATGAGATGATAACTATCGATTTGGTGGAGACGACTTTGACGATCCGACTACAAACATGCGCGACGTTGCGCCTTAGCAATCGCTAAAACAATCTCCTGAGGTTACTGATGATGCCGGAAACACGGTCAGCCTGACCATGAAGGTCTATTCCTGCAAGCAATCGAAGAACGAGCAAGAATATGATAAAGCAATCTAAATATTGCAAATATATATGAAGTATTGATAATGGTGGGGATCCGAAAGCGGTCTTGGTCTGGTCGTTGGACACAAACAAAGTACACGAAGTTGCAATGGCTAACTTTTAACTAAACAAATCCCAAAGTCTAAACGGTGCCCTAAGGGTTGTATATATTGAGGAAGAGGGGGGAATTTCGTGGCCCCTGGGGGAGGGGTCTGAAACCAACCCTATATCTTGTTTCCCCACACATACGGACTCTAAAAACAGCCTATACTTATGTATTTTGAAATTACATGGGCCTGGCCCAATAATAAGGTGACGCAGCACCTAGAATAGCCTCCGGACGAAATTTATGAAGTGGCATCTTGTACATTTCGTTCAAGGCTTCATGCACTCATTATGGTGGCTTCAAAGTCCTGAAATCATCACTTGTAACTCCGTTCTTGTTCCCCATGCGCATGCCATCATCTCCATGCTTGGTCTTCCTCTAGTGTTCATCCCTCTTATCCATGCCAGGCCCTTCATTTGTAAGCAAAACAAATGTATCCAATTTAGACAGCATCATATTCTCATGAACATTAGAATCATTACCAAGAAACGGAAGTACCTGATAATTTAATTGGCGTGCGTGAGCTCTAGTAATTGGTCCAGTATATGTAGTAGTAGAGGCTATGGGTGTAACAATGGTATTGATGTCCTCATCAGATTCCAAGACTGGTGGTTTCGCCAAAGATCAAAATTCTCTGGCAAGGCACGACGAGGTTTCGACTCCTTCGTGATTGGCACCGCTTGGCTGATCTGGAAGCAACGGAGCACTAGGGTCTTCAATAGGCAGTAACAGCAGCGGACAGCGAGGCACTTGGTAGACTTAGCCCTAGATGAGATCAAAGATTGGAGTGAGGCAGGACTAGGTGTCAGTGGTTTAGACCCCTTCGTAAGAGAGTGACTTTTGTTTTCCTTTGGTGTAAGGTGGTATCGAGCCTACGTGGATGTTCGCATCTACAATAGGCCGCTCTTGTAATTAACATTCTCTCTTCTATAAAATTATGGTATGCCATTGGCGTACTCTCGAAAAAAAATAGTTTTGGGCCTAAGCGCGCGCTAGCGGAAGAAAGCCCGCGAGATGTGAATATTTTGGCATCCAACAGAGTATAGACGAGACCCCAATCTCCCAAATCGACCCCAAATTGTGTCGACATGCCCTCGTCGACGCTGCCCCGCCCCCAACCGCGAGATGCCCTCGCCGCCGCCGCCGCCCCGGCGCCCGTCCTGTCCCCAATCGTGAGATCCCTCGCCGCCATCGCCCTCGCCCCCGTCCCCGACCCCAATAACGAGATGCCCTCACCATCGCCGCCCCAACCACCGCACCCCAGCCTACGCCCTCAACCGTTGCCCCGTCGCCCCCAACACCCCACGGCAGCGCCGCCAAGAACCCAACTAATACGGTTCTAAGCCGCAGCCACTCCAACCCGGGCCACCGTCCTCCGCCCAATGCTCTCATCGGCACCACCCTACTCCGTGATCCCCCTCTTCCAATCAGGGCTTGACACCAGAGCATAGAGCAGGGCTGCCTCCTCTACATCCTCTCCCCAAGGAGCAGAGTGTTTGTCCCCTCCAGCAAGCAGCTCTGCCTCCCCAACATCTTATCCCTCAGCAGCGCTGCCTCTTGTTGGGGAACGTAGTAATTTCAAAAAAATTCCTACGCACACGCAAGATCATGGTGATGCATAGCAACGAGAGGGGAGAGTGTTGTCCACGTACCCTCGTAGACCGAAAGCGGAAGCGTTATGACAACGTGGTTGATGTAGTCGTACGTCTTCACGATCGACCGATCCTAGTACTTAACATATGGCACCTCCGGGATCTGCACACGTTCAGCTCGGTGACGTCCCACGAACTCATGATCCAGTAGAGCTTCAAGGGAGATCTTCGTCAGCACGGCGGCATGATGACGGTGATGATGAAGCTACCGGCGCAGGGCTTTGCCTAAGCACTACGACGATATGACCGAGGTGGATTATGGTGGAGGGGGGCACCGCACACGGCTAAGAGATCAATGATCAACTTGTCTGTCTATGGGGTGCCCCCCTCCCCCGTATATAAAGGAGTGGAGGAGGGGGAGGGTCGGCCCTCTACTATGGCGCGCCCTGGGGAGTCCTACTCCCACCGGGAGTAGGATTTCCCCCTTTCCAAGTAGTAGGAGTAGGAGAAAAGGAAGGGGAAGAGAGAAGAGAAGGAAGGAGGGGGCGCCGCCCCTCCCCCTAGTCCAATTCGGACTAGGCCTTGGGGGGCGCGCGGCCTGCCCTAGGCAGCCCCCTCTCTTTCCCTAAAGCCCAATAAGGCCCATGTACTCCCCGGCGAATTTCCGTAACTCTCCGGTACTCCGATAAATACCCGAACCACTTAGAACCTTTCCGATGTCCGAATATAGCCTTCCAATATATCGATCTTTACGTCTCGAACATTTCGAGACTCCTCGTCATGTCCCTGATCTCATCCGGGACTCCAAACAACCTTCGGTACATCAAAACACATAAACTCATAATACCGATCGTCACCGAACGTTAAGCGTGCGGACCCTACGGGTTCGAGAACTATGTAGACATGATCGAGACTTATCTCCAGTCAATAACCAACAGCGGAACCTGGATGCTCATATTGGCTCCTACATATTCTACGAAGATCTTTATCGGTCAAACCGCATAACAACATACGTTGTTCCCTTTGTCATCGGTATGTTACTTGCCCGAGATTCGATCGTCGGTATCTCAATACCTAGTTCAAGCTCGTTACCGGCAAGTCTGTTTACTCGTACCGTAATGCATCATCCCGCAACTAACTCATTAGTCACATTGCTTGCAAGGCTTATCATGATGTGCATTACCGAGAGGGCCCAGAGATACCTCTCCGACAATCGAAGTGACAAATCCTAATCTTGGTCTATGCCAACTCAACAAGTACCATCGGAGACACCTGTAGAGCACCTTTATAATCACCCGATTCGTTGTGGACGTTTGGTAGCACACAAAGTGTTCCTCCGGTATTCGGGAGTTGCATAATCTCATAGTCATAGGAACATGTATAAGTCATGAAGAAAGCAATAGCAATATACTAAACGATCAAATGCTAAGCTAACGGAATGGGTCAAGTCAATCACATCATTCTCTAATGATGTGATCCCATTAATCAAATGACAACTCATGTCTATGGCTAGGAAACTTAACCATCTTTGATTCAACGAGCTAGTCAAGTAGAGGCATACTAGTGACCTTGTGTTTGTCTATGTATCCACACATGTACTAAGTTTCCGGTTAATACAATTCTAGCATGAATAATAAACATTTATCATGATATAAGGAAATATAAATAACAACTTTATTATTGCCTCTAGGGCATATTTCCTTCACCTATTGCCCCAACCCAGAGCATTTGTAGGTGAGATGTGTTTGCTAACTTCTATTATTATTCAATGTCTGGCAGTTTTAGTCCGGAGAGGCAGTGTATTGACATGGATCTTTGATTGGTGGACAGCTGGCTAGATTTTCTGGAATATTGTCTGTATTCTTTGGCAATCCGCTTCTCATAACTTCCCAATATCTCATTGATTGCCTAATTTCAGGTGTGGTCCTTTACTAGCTTTGTTCATGTGGTTGTAAGAAGTTAAAACTATTGGGTGCCATAACTTGTCGGTTCTAGCTTGCAACTGTCATTGCGTCCCTGTAGGAAAGAGTGAGTGCAATCATGCAGAAATAAGTTTGAAATCCTGCTTAAACCATAGGCGGGAATTTGCGGCAATTTTGGTAGTTTTTTTCTGGAAAACTGCAAAATATGTTCAGCAGGTAAAAAACCATATGCACTTAAAACTGGCCAGATTTAGAGATCTTTTTACATGTTCATAGATTACTGGGTTAGGAATTTTATGTATACAACCAAATTTTATGGTTCATTTATGAATTTTTGTTACTTATGTTTACCCTGAACTTCTTTATGATGTTAAGGTGCATCATTATCTTGCTATTGTTATAACATTGAGTGGTCTATTGTGCAGTTTTTAACGTGATGTGCAACTTTTATACAATATTTTCCATTGTATAGCATTCTGCCTCTATAAGAGTATAAGTACTGCTCCTAGCCTTGCTTATGGAACTTTGTGTAACTATAGCAAGTTTTCTGTTTTCCTCTAAATAGATGTGCATTTCAAGGAAGTAGATTCATAACTAAAATTATGGTATTATAGGAAAAAACAGTTCTTGAAAAACATCAACAGGAGACACGCACACTGATGGTTCTAGGGCAGATGCTATTAGGGACCACGAGTATGTCCTAACCCAAGGCCGGATGTTGATTGCATGCTCATTGGTGATCTTCCTTGGGAGTGAGTCCCTAAATTTGTGGGTTGTGATATCCATGCGCCTAAACATATGATGTTTTATTGTGGCATTCTTCTCTTACGTACAGTACTTTTGCACACTCGGGCAATATCTCTTTTGTTGTTCTCTGTTGATGTAACTTTGGTTAGAAAACTTGGGAGATATTGAGAGAACTTGTACTACAAGTGGATTACCCTTTACACCAGCCTTTCGTAGTTGATGAGCTTCATAGAACTTGTAATATGGTAGCCTAGATTTCTACGCAAGTGGCTTACCCTTTACACCAGCCTTTCAGAGTTGATTTTTGTAGTAGTTTTCAAACATACTCTACAACTTGATGCCCCCATGTGTAAAAATATCTATATGGGTAATCAAGTTTTCCAAGTTCTCCTTGTAAATATCTATATGCCTAACTTGCCCTTCCTTTTCTTTTTAAAATGGAAGATATATTGCCTCCGTCCTCTGCATGGATACACCCAGCCCCATGTAAATCATTGTTTTCTTTGGATGTTGTGTAGATAGTTATTATGTGAACAATTGTTTTCTTTTGGGAACTCAACTCTCACTTTCTAAGCAATACACAATGTACATACACTATTTCTTTATTTTTTCGCTCACCTTTACCCATGCATCTTCCTGTAATTTGTATGTTATTGGCCTTTTCATATACATAGTTGAATGAGTAATCATGCACTCTTTAGCTATCAATGTATACTAATTGTCCATATATCATTTGCAACTTGGCTACAAGTAATCCTCGGCAGCCGTTGACGTGGCAGTTCTATCTGCCGGGAAAATCTCACTCCCGGCAGTTCATCTGCCCTCTTAACTGTGTTCTCCTGGCAGATTATGTGTCGTTGCATTGGTGTTGTGGTGTAGTGACACGGGACCCCCGTGCCCACAGAGCCCAGTTAGTCCGTGAGCACGGGCCCTCCCGCGAGTTGGTTGGGAATTGTCCGGTTTGCCTTCCACTTCGTCCCTCACCTCCAGACACCTATATATTTCGTACCTAGACCATTTGTTAGGGTTAGCAAAGGATATGATATGATTTAGAGAGAGCTTTGCTCATCTACCTCCTCCTTTAGGATCAAGACATCCTTAGGGAGAAGGATCCCCATCATAGGATCATCAAGACCTCACAAGGGAGAAGGATCTACCTAGATCATCAAGACCTCATCTCCTCTTGAATTTGGGATGAACTATACCTTATGTCTTTGTTCCCTTTGTTGTTCATGTACCTTTGTGGATCTTGTGTGGATGTGTGATTGGACTTGTTCTTAAGTGTTTCTCTTGTGATTTATCCCCATTCTTCCCCGTGTTCTTCGAGGTTTCCCCCTCCAATTCATGAAAGATCACCAATTAGGATCTCCACCCTACAACACTTAGCCTTTTATAGGCGGAGTAAAATGAGAAGCTCCGACAGGGTAATTGCATCGCTTTGTAGTAAATCGTGTGTTTCCCCATGCAACATGCGATAATCACACATGGGAATTGAGGGAGTGGTTGATTAAATGACCATATCTAGGCGCACGATCTCTTTTATGATAAGACCCGACGAAGGTGGGACCCTAGCCCACTCACGCACACTATGTTGACCGACGAGTCAGGGGTGCCACGCAACCATGTGGGTTGATAGATGAGACTGGTCGGGGCTATCATCACGGACCAAGCGCGAGATGCTTCACGGCTAAGGAAAAGTCGCATGGGGAAATTTCCAGCATCGAGCTCGATACAGAGACGACAAAGAACTCATCAGAAAATAAAGAGAGGGCGCGACAACTCTTCGGATACACTTGGACAAACAAGACGTCATATGTGGGAAGGATTGTTGAATCCATTTTCAAGACCAACAACTCAAGACGAAGAGCAGATCGGAAGATCCAAGGAGCATCTCCAACTTGAAAATCGGGTGTCTTGGATTAGGGGTCACTCACCATGTTGTCTCTCGGACAGATGGGCCAGGCCGAGGACCCCATGTTGGTTCACTAGTGGGACACATCAAGGTGGCCTATGGCGCATAGAAGGTATATTTTCAAAGACTTGACGCATACTCCAAGACTTAGATGTCGTCTACAACATGATTACCTTATCCGTATCCACCCTTACTGTAACACTAGACCCCCCCTATCTATATAAACCAGGGGTAGGCTCATAGGTGACATCATCGATCTCATGGTAGATCAACCTGTACTTTGTGCTCCATCCCAAATCAATAACATAAGCAAGACGTAGGGTTTTATCTCCTCGGAGAGCCCGAACCTGGGTACAATCCCTTCTCTCTGCTACCATCGCATCTAGGCTAGCTTGGAAACCCCTACCCGAGACCTGCCGTAATCGACTCCATCACAGAGCTTCCCGCATCCAATCCCAAGGTTGCCCCATCAGAATCGATTCTACGTCCACCCGTTCTCCCGCCGCCACAACCATGACCGTAGCGCCGACGCCTCTAGTCGTGATGACCGGCCACATCTTTGGGCACCTTGATGCACTAGAGCGTTGGGCATCGTCTGTCCGTCCTGCTATTGCGCTATTGTCCGCAATGTGTTGTGGAGGACCGTCGCGCTCATGTGTCGTCGTCCGCGGTGTGCGTCGAGTGCGCGCACGACATCTTGGAGGGCCGCCGCCGACATGGAGTGTGTGCGCCATTGGTCGAGGCCAGGCCGTCATGGACGGCCGTGCTGTTGTCAGCGGTGTGTTGTGGAGGACCGTCGCGCTTGTGCGTCGCCGTCCGCGGGTGCGTGGAGTGTGTGCGTGCCATTGACAGATGGGCTTCACATCTGACCTAAAATGATTTTTACGGAATGTGTTCTGGCGACACACATGCCATATTGTAGAAATGTGTAAATACATTTTGCAGTATATTGTAAACCACACTTGAAGAAAAGGTATACTATAAACTGTTTTTGTGCTATGATAATTTTTTTAAACTAGTACGAGAGTTTGAGGTATGGTTTATAGATAATTATGCGCGTGCTACCACGCCCGTCTATTTGTACAATTAAATATATTTACGCATGAAACATAATATCTTTTTGCATAAACATAAGTGTCTATTAGTTCCTTAGATTATTTTTGTGTGAGAATCTTCCTAGAGCTTCTTCTGCGTAACACCAAGAAGATATAGACCTTGCGGTGTTAGCCCAATCTCCATGGTGGCATCTGTTGCAATCTTTTTGGAAGGCATCGGCTACAATCCTCTTGCTGGTGCAAATGAAGGAGACGATGTAGTGAGAGAATGCATAGTCATAATTCTTCTATGTTTCTTCCTTGCACCAATGGTTTGAGGTAATGTGCATACCCACTCTCCTTGAATTAAAAATCATAGCACTTATTTTGAAATGAAGAAAGTATATAAGTTCACATGTACAAATTGGCTTTGATGTGACAAAAGAACAATGTACACTTAGTTCATACAGGTAATCAGTATTGTCAAGATGGGTTATAAGCAACAACAAAAATAAACATGTAACAATTGATATGAATTGTAATCGTACATTGTATACATAGTGCATTACTGTAATCTTCGCCGACCTCCCAAAGGACGACATGCTCGGCTTGTCTTAACAAACAATCACTCGCCATACCCTAAAAAATATTAATCACTTCTCCATTAATTATACATGCCATATCATATATACTATGTAGTAGGGAAATGACACCACAAAGACAGAGTGACATTTTTGGGTTTGGGCCAAGGAAGAAAATATGTGAAACTGTAACAATCTAGCTAATATCACAACAATTCAATGCAAACCATCGGAAACAAATAAATTTAGATGTTCAACATCACTCCTGCAATATTACAAACCAAGGGAAAAACACGCAAGTTCAATGTCCATGTTCTCACATCATTATTACAGGACATTGGGAGGGAACAAATAAAAGTCCAGTGTGCATCATTTGCATACATAGATCAAACCTTGCACCGTGTAGCTAGATGATGATGCAGTTACTGCCACATCGCTTAACCCACAAAATCAGTGACATGCATAGATCAAATCGTTTCCACCATCCTGACTAGTGTTTGACAGTTTAGCAAACAAATTAAGAAACTATGACAACAACTCTTGACATGGAAGAAATGGTGCAACACAAACAAAATGATATTATTGTGAGAGACACTTGATTTACCACCAACATATGCTTCAGAAACGTGCTGAAGCTTTTCCCAACTAGGATCTCCAACTATTTTGCACGAACTCGTCAACATATAATTACAGTAAATGAGAATGAAGCACTCGCAAGTAGAGATGGACAGGGGCAACATCGCCTGCCCTATCCTAGTGTCGTTATCTAGCCGCCGATCAACGTCATCTGGCCACCGCCGCCCAACATCCCCAACTCGTCCATGGGCTAGTGCTCCACCCTTCTTTGGTCGGCTGCTGCACGCGTTTTCTATGGTTGCCATGCCTCTTGACAGGCCCGAATCTCCTAGCCTCCCCCACGCGCGAATCACACAACAACCGAATCGAAAGCGGCAGAGAGCACTAAAACGAGGATGCAATATATATACAGCAACAGGTTGGGAAAAGTGAAAAGGCACACCTCTATTAATCACCGCGAGTGGCGCACATAATCCCGTATGAATGCCTCTAGAAACTGAAGAATTATTGCCTTCTTCAAATCCTAGTGGATGATCTGCTTCATCGAACAGACGAACGCCGATTTGCCTCAAGCTGAATCGACGTGCGGTCCGGCACTCGCTCCCAGTCGACGATCTGCTTCACCGACCAGCCGGACACCGATTGCCTCGAGCTGAATCGACATGCGGTCCGGCACTCGCCCCACAACCACCATGGCACAAATCGCCTCGGCCTGCTCGTCTATCTGGAAACAATGACCGGTCCCCTCATCCTCTCGATCGAGCGGGAGCCGTCGTCCGCCGCCACGGAGAGTACCGCAGAATGGTTTGCGATCGATTGATACGGCCTTTCTTCGTAACCACTGCCGCGATGAGCACTCTAATTACCTACTAGAGAAATGATTATACACAGGAGCTTAGTAGCAACACTTTTTAAAAGGCACTGCTGCTACTATTTATCAATAGCGCTTGGCCGTGGAAAATGCTGCTACTATGCACTTACCAGTAGCGTTGTATTTATAAAATACGCTACTACTACAATTGCCAGATCGTTGCCGGCAGCCAGGCATACTAGTACCGCTTGTATGTAGAAAGCACTACTGCTATTGTACGTAGCAGAAGCGCTTTCCTTCGACAAGCGCTACTACTACAGCCACCTTATCCACACTCCGGCCCGCATGCGTCCTCACTCTCCCCCTCACACTCCCACTCGCCTCTGACGTGCGCCTTCGCTGCCGCCGTCCCCCGTGCCGGTCTTCTCCCGCTGGCCGCCCTCGCCCGCATCGGCTCTCCTCCCCCGTCGTCCACCCTCCCCTGCGCCGGCCTCCTCCCCCCCCCCTCGCGCCGGCCGTCCTCCATCGAGAGGTAATCCTGCTCCCTCCTTCCTCCTCCTCCCTAGTTTATTTTGAACCCTAGCTAGTTGAAAAATGTAGATTAAATCCTAGAATAATGTAGTAGGTTATGATCTTAGGTATTTAATCTTAGAATAATGTAGGATGGACCCTAGCTAGTTATGATCGAACCATGTTCAAAATGTAGGTTTTAAATTAGGTGTAGTTAATATAATTTAGGTATTTTAGGTATTTAATCTTAGAATAATGTAGTATGAACCCTAGTTATGATCGAACCATGTTCAAAATGTAGGTTTATAATTAGGTGTAGTTAATAGAATTTAGGTGTTTTCGGTGTATTTAACAGAATTCTAGGTTGATTCGTTTTGAAGTGGACATGTCATATTTTGAACATGTCACATTTCTTGTTATTGTTTTAGTTAAAGAAATTATTCTCGCATCGACGTCGACGATGCCTATCCCGCATCCTCGTCGTCGACTCGGCAGAGGAGGCCTGCTAGATCAGAGGGTCCATGTCCGAGACTGGGCTCCGCCGGGCTGGTACTGGAAGGTGCTACCTTCCGAGGGGTTGCTACCTCTTGAGCACTGCGTTGGTTTTCCCTTGAAGAGGAAAGGGTGATGCAGCAAAGTAGCGTAAGTATTTTCCTTAGTTTTTCAGAACCAAGGTATCAATCCAGTAGGAGACCACGCTCAAGTCCCACGTACCTACACAAACAAATAAGAACCTTGCAACCAACGCGATAAAGGGGTTGTCAATCCCTTCACGACCACTTGCAAAGGTGAGATCTGATAGAGATGATAATATAATATTTTTTGGTATTTTTATGATAAAGGTAAAAAGTAAAGAAAGCAAAATAAACGGTAATAGAAATAACTTGTTGACGGGAGATTAATATAATGGAAAATAGACCCGGGGGCCATAGGTTTCACTAGTGGCTTCTCTCAAGATAGCATAAGTATTACGGTGGGTGAACAAATTACTGTCGAGCAATTGATAGAATTGAGCATAGTTATGAGAATATCTAGGTATGATCATGTATATAGGCATCACGTCCGTGACAAGTAGACCGACTCGCCACGCATCTACTACTATTACTCCACACATCGACCGCTATCCGGCATGCATCTAGAGTATTAACTTCATAAGAACGGAGTAACGCTTTAAGCAAGATGACATGATGTAGAGGGATAAACTCAAGCAATATGATATAAACCCCATCTTTTTATCCTCGATGGCAACAATATAATACGTGTCGTTTCCCCATCATCCTTTGGGATCGAGAAGCGCAAGATTGAACCCAAAGCTAAGAACTTCTTAGATTGCAAGAATGATCAATCTAGTAGGCCAAACCAAACTGATAATTCGAAGAGACTTGCAAAGATAACCAATCATACATAAAAGAATTCAGAGGAGATTCAAATATTGTTCATAGATAATCTTGATCATAAACCCATAATTCATCGGATCTCGACAAACACACTGCAAAAGAAGATTACATCGAATAGATCTCCAAGAGAATCGAGGAGAACTTTGCATTGAGATCCAAAGAGAGAGAATAAGCCATCTAGCTAATAACTATGGACCCGAAGGTCTGAGGTAAACTACTCACACATCATCGGAGAGGCTATGGTGTTGATGTAGAAGCCCTCCGTGATTAATGCCCCTCCGTGAGTGCAAAAAAGGCCCCAAGATGGGATCTCACGGGTACAGAAGGTTGCGGCGGTGGAAATAGGGTTTTGGCTCCTGTTGTGATGTTTCCAGGGTATATGTGTATATATAGGCGAAAGAGGTCGGTCAGGAGAGCTACGAGGGGCCCACGAGGGTGGGGGCGCGCCCAGGGGGCAGGTGCGCCTCCCTGCCTCGTGGCCTCCTTGTTGATTGCTTGACGTCCACTCCAAGTCCTCTGGATCACGTTTGTTCTGAAAATCACGTTCCCGAAGGTTTCATTCCGTTTGGACTCCGTTTGATATTCCTTTCCTTCGAAACACTGAAATAGGCAAAAAAGAGCAATTTGGGCTGGGCCTCCAGTTAATAGGTTTGTCCCAAAAATAATATAAAAGTGTATAATAAAGCCCATTGAACATCCAAAATAGATAATATAATAGCATGGAACAATCTAAAATTATAGATACGTTGGAGACGTATCAAGCATCCCCAAGCTTAATTCCTGCTCGTCCTCGAGTAGGTGAATGATAAAAACAGAATTTTTGATGTGAAATGCTACTTAGCATAATTTTCAATGTAATTCTTTTTATTGTGGCATGAATATTTAGATCCGAAAGATTCAAGATAAAAGTTTAATGTTGACATAAAAGCAATAATACTTCAAACATGCTAACCAAGCAATTTTGTCTTATCAAAATAACATAGCCAAAGAAAGCTTATCCCTACAAAATCATATAGTTAGGCCATGCTTCAATTTTGTCACACAAAAATTTCTCATCATGCATAACCCCGATGACAAGCCGAGCAATTGGTTCATACTTTTTAACGCGCTTCAGCTTTTTTAACCCTTACGCAATACATGAGCGCAAGCCATGGATATAGCACTATGGTGGAATAAAGTATAATGATGGGGGCTATGTGAGAAGACAAAAAAGGTAGAAAGTCTCACATTGACGCGGCTAATCAATAGGGTATGGAGATGCCCATCAATTGATGTCAATGAGAGGAGTAGGGATTGTCATGCAACGGATGCACTAGTGCTATAAATATATGAAAGCTCAACAAAAGAAACTAAGTGGGTGTGCATCCAACTAGCTTGCTCACGAAGACCTAGGGAATTTTGAGGAAGCCCGTCATTGGAATATACAAGCCAAGTTCTATAATGAAAAATTCCCACTAGTATATGAAAGTGACAACATAGGAGACTCTCTATCATGAAGATCACAGTGCTACTTTGAAGCACAAGTGTGGAAAAAGGATAGTAACATTGTCCCTTCTCTCTTTTCTCTCATTTTTTTATTTCTTTTTTTTCTTGGGCCTTCTCTTTTCTTTTTTTTGGCCTCTTTTTTTATTTAGTCCGGAATCTCATCCCGACTTGTGGGGGAATCATAGTCTCCATCACCCTTTCCTCACATGGGACAATTCTCTAATAATGATGATCATCACACTTTTATTACTTACAACTCAAGAATTACAACTCGATACTTAGAACAAAATATGACTCTATGTGAATGCCTCCGGCGGTGTACCGAGATATGCAATGAATCAAGAGTGACATGTATGAAAAATTATGAATGGTGGCTTTGCCACAAATACGATGTCAACTACATTATTATGCAAAGCAATATGACAATGATGGAGCGTGTCATACTAAACGGAACGGTGGAAAGTTGCATGGCAATATATCTCGGAATGGCTATGGAAACGCCATGATAGGTAGGTATGGTGGCTGTTTTGAGGAAGATATAAGGAGGTTTATGTGTGATAGAGCGTATCATATCACGGGGTTTGGATGCACCGGCGAAGTTTGCACCAACTCTCGAGATGAGAAAGGGCAATGCACGGTACCGTAGAGGCTAGAAAATTATGGAAGGGTGAGAGTGCATATAATCCATGGACTCACATTAGTCATAAAGAACTCATATACTTATTGCAAAAGTTTATTAGCCCTCAAAGTAAAGTACTACTACGCATGCCCCTAGAGGGATAGATTGGTAGGAAAAGACCATCGCTCGTCCCCGACCGCCACTCATAAGTAAAGCAATAAAAGAACACCTTATGCGTCAAAATTGTCACACAACTTTTACAATACGTGCATGCTACGGGACTTGCCAACCTTAACACAAGTATTTCACAATTACTCAACTAGCACACTCTAATATTACCACCTTTATATCTCAAAACACTTATCAAGTATCAAACTTCTCACGATATTCAATGAACTCAATATGGAAGTTTTTATTTCACTCATCTTGGATGCCTATCATATTAGGACTAATTTCACAATTAAAGCAAATTACCATGTTGTTTAAGACTCTCAAAATAATATAAGTGAAGCATGAGAGATCAATAATTTATATAAAATAAAACCACCACCGTGCTCTAAAAGATATAAGTGAAGAACTAGAGCAAAAACTATATAGCTCAAAAGATATAACTGAAGCACATAGAGTATTCTAATAAACTCCGAATCATGTGTGTCTCTCTCAAAAGGTGTGTACAGCATGGATAATTGTGGTAAACTAAAAATCAAAGACTCAAATCATACAAGACGCTCCAAGCAAAACACATATCATGTGATGAATAAAAATATAGCCCCAAGTAAAGTTACCGATAGACGAAGACGAAAGAGGGGATGCCTTCTGGGGCATCCCCAAGCTTAAGCTTTTGGTTGTCCTTGAATTTTACCTTAGGGTGCCTTGGGCATTCCCAATCTTAGGATCTTGCCAATCCTTGTTCCATAATCCATCAAATCTTTATCCAAAACTTGAAAACTTCACAACACAAAACTCAAAATCTCATGAGCTACGTTAGCGAAATAAAACAAACCATCACTTTAAGGTACTGTAATGAACTCATTATTTATTTACATTTGTGTTAAACCCACTGTATTCCAACTTCTCTATGGTTTATAAACTCTTTTACTAGCCATAGATTCATCAAAATAAGAAAACAACACACGAAAAACAGAATCTGTCAAAAACAGAACAGTCTGTAGTAATTTGTATCTAACGCAAACTTCTGTAACGCAGAAAAATCTACCATAATAGGACGACCTAGATAATTTGTTTATTGATCTACTGCAATTGGAATCAGTATTGTATCACGTTCTTGTGATTTTAAACAATTGTTTTCGTGAGAAGAAAGTTTCTGGAATTTTCAGCAAGATCAAATAACTATCATCCAAGAAGATCCTATAGGTTTAACTTGGCACAAACACTAATTAAGACACACACAAAATTCTAACCAGAGGCTAGATCAAATATTTATTGCTAAACAGGAACAAAAAGCAAAAAACTAAAATAAAATTGGGTTGCCTCCCAACAAGCGCTGTCGTTTAACGCCCCTAGCTAGGCATAAAAGTGAGGATAGATCTAAGTATTGCCATCTTTGGTATTTTTCTTTTTAGTGGAGTTATGCTCGAATCCAGGAGGTTCCTTACGTTTCCCTTCATACTCGGAGATTCTCAGATCTAGAGCCTCCAGCCGTTTCTTGCAAAGTGTAATCAAGGTATTCATGCGATTAAGGTTTCCTCCAACATTTTTAAGAGGTTCAAGAGACTTTTGCAATTCGCATAGTCTTTCTAAGATTTGGGCTCCCTCTTGAGTAAGAGTTGATCCCTTTTGTGAGGGAAGTATTCCTACTATCCCCTCTATAATTTCATAAGCAAAACTAGGATCAATTTCAATAAAATTCCCTTTGGAGGCAAAATCAAGAAGTTGTCAAAACTAGGATCAATTTCAATAAAATTCCCTTTGGAGGCAAAATCAAGAAGTTGTCTATGGGATACGTTAGCCCAACATAAAAATTGCGAAGTAAAACCTAGAAATCTCCCTCTATAGTGCAACTACGATAGGATTCTATCATCCTATACCAAGAATCTTTTAGATTTTATCCTTGTTTTTGTTTGAAGTGAAGAACTTCGAACTCGGGAGACAAATGAGTAGATAAAGGACTAGCCATAATGATGAAGCAAGCGAAAAAGAGGAAAACGGAAAAGAGGGCGAATAAAACGGCAAGGATGAAGTGGGGGAGAGGAAAACGAGAGGCAAATGGCAAATAATGTAATGCGACGGATAAGAGTTTGTGATGGGTACTTGGTATGTCTTGACTTGTGCGTAGACTCATGACAGCGGCGCCAGAAATCCTTCTTGCTACCTCTTGAGCACTGCGTTGGTTTTCCCTTGAAGAGGAAAGGGTGATGCAGCAAAGTAGCGTAAGTATTTCCCTCAGTTTTTGAGAACCAAGGTATCAATCCAGTAGGATACCACACTCAATTCCCACGTACCTACACAAACAAATAAGAACCTTGCAACCAACGGGATAAAGGGGTTGTCAATCCCTTCACGGCCACTTACAAAAGTGATATCTGATAGAGATGATAAGATAATATTTTTGGTATTTTTATGATAAAGATAAAAAGTAAAGAAAGCAAAATAAACGGTAATAGAAATAACTTGTTGATGGGAGATTAATATAATGGAAAATAGACCCGGGGGCCATAGGTTTCACTAGTGGCTTCTCTCAAGATAGCATAAGTATTACGGTGGGTGAACAAATTACTGTCGAGCAATTGATAGAATTGAGCATAGTTATGAGAATATCTAGGTATGATCATGTATATAGGCATCACGTCCGTGACAAGTAGACCGACTCACTGCATCTACTACTATTACTCCACACATCGACCGCTATCCGGCATGCATCTAGAGTATTAACTTCATAAGAACGGAGTAACGCTTTAAGAAAGATGACATGATGTAGAGGGATAAACTCAAGCAATATGATATAAACCCCATCTTTTTATCCTCGATGGCAACAATACAATACGTGTCGTTTCCCCTCATCACTTTGGGATCGAGCACCGCAAGATTGAACCCAAAGCTAAGCACTTCTCCCATTGCAAGAATGATCAATCTAGTAGGCCAAACCAAACTGATAATTCAAAGAGACTTGCAAAGATAACCAATCATACATAAAAGAATTCAGAGGAGATTCAAATATTGTTCATAAATAATCTTGATCATAAACCCACAATTCATCGGATCTCGACAAACACACCACAAAAGAAGATTACATCGAATAGATCTCCAAGAGAATCGAGGAGAACTTTATATTGAGATCCAAAGAGATAGAAGAAGCCATCTAGCTAATAACTATGGACCCGAAGGTCCGAGGAAAACTACTCACACATCATCGGAGAGGCTATGGTGTTGATGTAGAAGCCCTCCGTGATCAATGCCCCCTCCGGCGGAGCGCCGAAAAAGGCCCCAAGATGGGATCTCACGGGTACAGAAGGTTGCGATGGTGGAAATAGGGTTTTGGCTCATGTTGTGATGTTTCCAGGGTATATGAGTATATATAGGCAAAAGAGGTCGGTTAGGAGAGCTACGAGGGACCCACGAGGGTGGGGGCGCGCCTCCCTGCCTCGTGGCCTCCTCGTTGATTGCTTGACGTCCACTCCAAGTCCTCTGGATCACGTTTGTTCCAAAAATCACGTTCCCGAAGGTTTCATTCCGTTTGGACTCCGTTTGATATTCCTTTCCTTCGGAACACTAAAATAGGCAAAAAAACAGCAATTTGGGTTGGGCCTCCGGTTAATAGGTTAGTCCCAAAAATAATATAAAAGTGTATAATAAAGCCCATTGAACATCCAAAACAGATAATATAATAGCATGTAACAATAAAAAATTATAGATACGTTGGAGACGTATCAGGGGCGCAGCTTAGTGAGGAGCAGCCTATCGTTGACCCAAACCTTCTTTGGCGACGGTCGCGTGGGCCATTGATAGTGCGGAGGCTTGAGGACCCCGTGGAGGTGGTACGTCACCGTGTTAGCGAGGAGGATGAGCACGTCTGTCGCTACATGGTTGTGTTGGAGGGCAGGTTCGACAATACCTAGCAGGTTCTTCAGGGATCTCACTGGAGCTATGATCCTATGATGGTTCATTCTCTTTGAGTGTCCACCGCCCGCGCCGATACCCGTCGTTCGCTAGGGTTTTAGTTGCATTAGTGATGTTATATGTATGATACTATTCAAGATGTATTAGTGATAATATTCAACGATGTATGAACGCAATAGATGATTTAGTTTTGCTTATTGAATGCATGCTAATTTGAATACTAATTTATTTTATGATTTAGTTTTGCTTATTGAATGCTCGAATTGGAGATCTACTCCTATTTTGAATGCTCAAATTAAAGAGCACTATGCAAGGCGTATGCATCTAGTTAGTTGATAACTTATCGGGTTTCACTAAATCCTAAGATGAGGCTAATAATGTTTTTGTTTATATTTTGTTTTCACAGAAATCAAGGAGCCCCTCCATCATCCCCGCCGTCGTCCCCGTCACCGACCCCCTCCGACCTCGAGGTGAGACCAGCCAGCCATGTATATCTTGTGTTGCTCAAATAGGATATTTGCTTGCCGAAGTTGCCGGCCATGTTTGCAGGTAACACCTTCGAGTGGCCTATGTTTTGCCAGAGTGTTGATTAATTTCCGTTCTGGCAAATGTCAAGTGCTCGATATGTCCTTTTTTAGCAAAGGTCATGTGGATTTTTCCGTGAATTTTGGCATGACTTGTGCTAGAATATGTAGGAAATATCGAGTGGCCTGGATTTTCTAGAAAGATAATTAAATGACATTTTGGGTTGACTTTAAGCCAGTCGAGGCTCCATACATGACAGTCAACAAATGAGTGAGGGAGAAAGTCTGCACCATATATGAGAGAATAAGAATCCCAACTGTTGTCGTGGGGGTCGTTTTTCCTTCTTCTCCTTGTGCTAGACCTTTGTTATGTTATGCACTAGGGGAAGAAGGAATAACGACCATCACCGACGGGCCAAAAATCAGTGAGGGAGTGTGTCCACCATATATGAGAGAGGACGAATAATCCTAACTGTTGTCGTGGGGGTCGTTTCTCTTGCTTCTCCTTGTGCTAGATCCTTGTTATGCACTTGCGGAAGGAGGAGTAATGACCATCACCGATGGTCGCACATGTTAGAGAGGAATCAGTGAGGGAGAGTCTCCACCATATATGAGAGGACGAAAAATCCCGACTGCTGTCGTGGGGGTCGCTTCTCCTTCGTTCCTGTGTGGTAGACATTTTGGTGTAATACACTCGGGGACGAAAGGAGGAGCGACCATCACCAACGGTCGAATGTATACACCACGTGAGCTGAGATTTTTCAAGAAAAGACTCGACAGACCGATATTCAACCCGTGATGAATAATAATGATCTAATTTAGTTTTTCTAGTACATATATTTAATTGTACAAGTTTAATCTTTGAATTATGAACATAGGAAATGTCATCGATGTTGTCGTCGGACGACGAAAGTCTCCGGGCGGAGTGTGACTGGTGCGGCGACGATCGGGTGCGTACTCTGAGCCTCACACAGTAGAAGGTCGGCGCTTGACATTAAGCTCAGGAGACCTTCGATGTTGAAACGATGCGCTTAACAACGACAAGTGTTTTTCGTAATTGAGGAGTCTGGACTAAGGGGTCCTCGGCGTCCGATCACATTAGCCATGGGCTGGACTGATGGGCTGTGAAGATACGAAGACCGAAGACTACACCCGTGTCCGGATAGGACTCTCCTTGGCATGGAAGGCAAGCTTGGCGACCAAATATGTAGATTAATTTCCTTTCTAACCGACCTTGTGTAACCCTAGATCCTCCCGGTGTCTATATAAACCGGAAGACTTAGTCCGAAAGGAGATACTCATTACCATAGTCATACGAGCTAGACTTCTAGGGTTTAGCCCTCACGATCTCGTGGTAGATTGCTACCTCTTGAGCACTGCGTTGGATTTCCTCGAAGAGGAGAGGATGATGCAGCAAAGTAGCTTAAGTATTTCCCTCAATTTTTGAGAACCAAGGTATCAATCCAGTAGGAGGCTACACGCAAGTCCCTCGTACCTACACAAAACAATAGCTCAACCCAACCAACGCGATTAGGGGTTGTCAATCCCTTCACGGTCACTTACGGGAGTGAGATCTGATAGAGATGATAGATAATATTTTTGGTATTTTTGGTATAGAGATGCAAAGTGAAAAGTAAAAGGCAAAGTAAAAACAAAGCAATAATAAAGTGATGGAGATTGATATGATGAGAATAGACCCGGGGGCCATAGGTTTCACTAGTGGCTTCTCTCAAGAGCATAAGTATTTCTACGACGGGTGAACAAATTACTTTTGAGCAATTGTGATGAATTGAGCTTAGTTATGAGAATATCTAGGTATGATCATGTATATAGGCATCACGTCCGAGACAAGTAGACCGACTCCTGACTGCATCTACTACTATTACTCCACTCATCGACCGCTATCCAGCATGCATCTAGAGTATTAAGTTAAAAACAGAGTAACACCTTAAGCAAGATGGCATGATGTAGAGGGATAAATTCATGCAATATGATAAAAACCCCATCTTGTTATCCTCGATGGCAACAATACAATACGTGCCTTGCTGCCCCTATACATCCTTTGGGAAAGGACACCGCAAGATTGAACCCAAAGCTAAGCACTTCTCCCATGGCAAGAAAAACCAATCTAGTAGGCCAAACCAAACTGATAATTCGAAGAGACTTGCAAAGATAACCAATCATACATAAAAGAATTTAGAGAAGATTCAAATATTATTCATAGATAGACTTGATCATAAACCCACAATTCATCGGTCTCAACAAACACACCGCAAAAAGAAGATTACATCGAATAGATCTCCACGAGAGAGGGGGAGAACATTGTATTGAGATCCAAAAAGAGAAGAAGCCATCTAGCTAATAACTATGGACCCGAAGGTCTGAGGTAAACTACTCACACTTCATCGGAGAGGCTATGATGATGTAGAAGCCCTCCGTGATGACGGCCCTCTCGTGGAGCTCCTAACAGGCCCCAAGATGGGATCTCGTGGATCTGAGAAAGTTGCAGCGGTGGAATTAGGTTTTGGCTCCGCTTACGATCGTTTGAAGTGCGTGAGGTATATATAGGAGGAAGAATGCGTCGGTGGAGCTCAGGGGCCCACGAGGTGGGCGCGCCCCCCACCCTCGTGACTGCCTCTTTGCTTCCTTGGAGTAGGGTCCAAGTCTCCTGGATCACGTTCGGTCAGAAAATCACGTTCCCGAAGGTTTCATTCCGTTTGGACTCCGTTTGATATTCCGTTTCTTCAAAACACTGAAATAGGCAAAAAAAATCAATTATGGGGTGGGCCTCCGGTTAATAGGTTAGTCCCAAAAATAATATAAAAGTGGAAAATAAAGCCCAATATAGTCCAAAACAGTAGATAATATAGCATGGAGCAATCAAAAATTATAGATACGTTGGAGACGTATCATAGATCAACTCTTGTAATACTCATATTCATCAAGATCAATCAAGCAGGAAGTAGGGTGTTACCTCCATAGAGAGGGCCCGAACCAGGGTAAACATCGTGTCCCCTGTCTCCTGTTACCATCGACCTTAGACGCACAGTTCGGAACCCCCTACCCGAGATCCGCCGGTTTGACACCGACATTGGTGCTTTCATTGAGAGTTCCACTGTGCCGTCGACAAAAAGGTTCGATGGCCCATTCAATCATCGATAGTGACGCTGTCCAAGGAGAAACCTTCCTCCCCGGATAGATCTTCGTGTTCGGTGGCCGCTTTTCTGGGCCAACTTCGCAGCCACCTGGAGCAGATCAACAGCTACGCCCCTGGCCATTAGGTCAGGTTCAGGAGCCTGAATTACGTTGCGGACATCTGTGGAGATTTGATCTTCGCCGGATTCAAAACCGCGGCAACTGCTCCTGGTCACCTTGACGAGCATGACCTAAATCTGTCGTCAGACCGCATCCAGGAGATAGCTCCTGCAACCACGCTGGCCTTAGATCCAGTGCACATTGCGGCATTCACGGATGGGAGGCTCGACCCCACCTCGGAGGCCACGGATTTCCCGACGTTGGAGCCGCACATGGACTTAACCTCACACAATATGTGTGAGTCCACGAATACCGAGCTTGATCGTTTATCGATCTTCGAGTTCAGCGCCGCAGACATCTTCTAGCACTCGCCTTTGGGCGATGTGTTGAACTCAGTAAAGAACTTGTCCTTGGCGGGGGAGTCACAGCCGAACTACGTACGGTTCGAACTAGGGGCTGATGATGGGGAATTTTTCTTCCCACCTGCCACCCACTCCATAGCCACAATCGAGGACTTAACCGACATGCTTGATTACGGCTCCGAAGACGTCGTCGATCTGCAGACGGCGATGCCGGCGAGGAAGCGAGGCCACAACCCGCCATTCATCGGGCGATGGACGACCGCTTCCTCCTACGACGTATACATGGTGAATACGCCTAAAGAAACTAACAATGATGATAAAGAGGACCTAGTTGAAGACAAACCTCCTGAGACAAAGCTCAGTCGCCGCTCTAAGTCACGTCGCACAAAAGACAACAACACCGGCACCGAAGAAAATAATACTCCGGACGACGCCGAAGACAATGAAGACCCTGTGGGAACAACCTCCGAACAGGATGAACAAGCCATACACGAAGACTCGGAGGACAGTAACTATCTTCCGCTCTCCGAGGAGGAGGAAAGCTTTGGCAACGAGGATTTCATCGTGCCCGAGGAACCTCTCGAGCAGGAGCGCTTCAAACGCCGACTAATAGCCACTGCAAGAAGCCTGGAAAAGAAGCAGCTGCAGCTTCAAGCGGACCAAGATATGTTCAATGATAGGTGGACCGAAGTCCTGGCCGCCGAAGAATACGGCCTTAGTGGCCCAGCCAAAAGCTACCCGAAGCATAGATTGCTACCCTAGTTCGATGACGGTATTTGGAGCCCGTACCATCATCACACAATGCGGCGGGCCGACCACAACTTGTGCGGATAAAGCGGCAACTCGGGCGAACACGGACCACCCCACCCCGTTGTAAAGGCAAGAATAAAACAGGTCGGGGTCGTACATATGACCTTCGATAGGACTTGGACAGTAGAGCAGGACACGCAAGATCGCTCTACGGATCGCGAGGACATGCCTCGACGCGCGATGATGGCTACATGGACGTGGTAAACCTAGCTACGCTCGGGCCGAAAACCGCAAATGGACTCTATCGGAGGTACGTCGGAGTGTGGCCCAACATAGAGGCGTTGCACACCCTCTTTGCTTCACAGACGAAGTAATGGAGCATGAATTCCCAGACGGGTTCAAAACCATAAATATCGAATCATATGACCGGACAACGGATCCCGCGGTATGGATCGAGGACTTCCTCCTCCATATCCACATGGCCCACGGAGACGACCTTCATGCCATCAAATACCTACCACTAAAACTCAAAGGACCAGCTCGGTACTGGTTAAGCGATCTGCCGAAAATTCTATTGGCGGTGGGAAGATTTGGAAAACGCCTTCGCAACAACTTCCAAGGCACATACGTCCGCCACGGATGCCGATGTTGAAGTCATATTATCCAAAGACCAGAGTCGGCCGGGGAACTCTGGACTAGGTTCTTAGTTAAAAAGAACCAAATCGTCCGACCGTCGAACGCGAAGCCCTCGCGGCCTTCAAACACGGCGTCCGGGATGAATGGCTTGCACGCCACCTCGGTCAAGAAGGACCTAAATCCATGCCGCCCTTACCGCTATAATGACTTCGCTTTTGCGGGAGAAGTCGGTGGCTCGCTCGTAGAAACAACGGCGCTTGACGACTCGGGCACTTCCGAAATCCGGGACGGCAATGGCAAGCCACGACGAAGCAAACACAACAGTCGCAATGACAGATCACGCGACACAGCGATCAACGCAGGATTTAGCAATCCCAAACCCGGTTAACGGAAAAAGCCACTCAAGGCAAACCAAGATGGACCATCCAACCTAGACAGGATATTGGACCGACCCTGCCAGATTCACGGCCACCCCGATAAACCAGCTAATCATACCAACAGAAACTGTTGGGTCTTCAAGCAGGCCGGCAAGCTCAACGCAGAACACAAGGGGAGGAGGCCACCAAGCGATAGGGACGACAGAGAGGATCGACCAATCCCGGAGCAGAAATAGCAGTTCGGCTTCCGCCGCCCACTGCGTATAGCTACAAAAAGTGTACCGCGCATACATCACTACGCACTCAAGATACCATGGGCATAGGTGGAAGCACAATACGGACAAGCCTGCAAGTATTCCTGTAACATTTTTATCTACTCTCCCTTTTCTTTCTTTTTTATCTCTTAAAAACAGGTGATGCAAAGGACAAAATCCAAACTGACTCTATCGGAGTTCGGATCCGTACACTCACCTCAGGGGCTATTTCCGTCAAGGATTCCCTCTCGCCGAGGACATGCAGCACAGACGTGCGACAGGAGGTCCAAAATAACTTTTTGTAGACCACACTCTTTATTTCGAGCCTGTAATATGCCTTTTTCCTCCGCCTTCAACGCCGGGCATGTCAAATAGCCGGGGTTGTGGTTTATATATATATATAAAGTAATCATCGACATATCGCTCAGGTCCTAGTAAACATTATCCGAATTAATCATTCTTGTCTTTTCGCCAATGAATATGGCTCCTATGGTTGTCTCACAGATATACCTCGGCATAACCTGCCAGGGGCTCGGCATGGGAACAATTGAGTTGCCAACAAAGTCCAAACAGCACAGCGTACTTCGGCGTCGCGAGTTTGGCCTTATATGCATCAGCTCTAAATCATGTCTTGGGTCAATGGTTGGGTTGCCCGGCTCCTGTGCTTGCTACCTTACGTTCCGCTATATCGGCTAGGGTAGTAAAGGGAGAACTACTGCGATTGTGCTTCGGCTCGTGCAGTCAAGCACCTCGATGAGAAAGCCGAAACCTGTCATGATGCCGCGAGAGCTGGTCAACCACTCGATGACTTATCGGAATCTGTCGCGATTCCCTCCGTATTACACGAAGGACCTTTTTTTCATGTCATATATGTAGCGCACCATATTGGAATAAGCCGTACACATACTAGGGGCTATATCGTAGTCCCCCAGTAAAACTCCTATGGCTAAGTGAAAGTGTTAACGCCCTATAGTCTGATTGCCTGGTTCGCCGCATCATCACCTCCTTCATGGACCAAGACATTGGATCAAGAGTGATTAAATGCTTTCACGAACACCCCCGTACTTCCTACGAGGGGGCTCAAGCCGACGACTGGAAAACTTTCAGATTATATTAATACGGTCGCACAGTAGGAACATAAGCTTTTGGGAAAAACATAAAAATAGATTAACTATAAAATTATCTTTTACAATTCTCATACACCCCACTCGAATATTATGTCTTTCGAGCATTGACCCTCTATTAAGCAGGCGGCCTCTAACCGTCTTCAGAATAATGCTCCGGTGCATAACGGTCCTTGCCCTTGGGTGGACTCTTCGCCGCAACTTCGATGGCCTTCATCTTCCCCCAGAATGTCTTGACTCGGGCAAAGGCCATCCGTGCACCCTCAATGCACGCCGACCGCTTCATAGCGTCATACGTGGCACCGCATCAACGAGCCGCTGCACCAAGCCGAAGTAGCTATTCGGAACAGGCTCAGTCGGCCACAACCAGATTATGACGTTCTTCATGGCAGCGCCGGATATCCTATGAAGCTCGGCCCATTGAGACATTTGTTCATTCAAGAATGAGGGTGCTTTGGCGCGCAAATTGTGACCAAAAAGCTTCTCCATTGCATATCCCTCTCGCGTTTGATAAAACTGCGCCGCATCGGAAGAACTCTTCGGCAAGTCTAAAAACTTGTCCGGAGAACTCCACACTTGGTTAAGCTGAGCATAGTTTGGATCGCCGAACTTAGTCTGCAGCAAAAAGGGCTTACCAGCCGCAATCTCCTCAGCTTGCCAAATCTCCTCACGGGCTGCCCTGGATTCAGACCGCGCTTCTCTCGCCTCTCGTAAGGCTTTGTCAAGTTCAGCCGTTTTGGCTTCATTTTCCTTCTCAAGAAGTTCACAACAGCTAGCAGCTTTTTTTAATTCGAGCGCCATCATGTATATCTTCTCCTCGTCTTGGCGCCGAGCAGCTTGTTCGGCTTCTAACTCAGCCGATGCCTTCTCGGCAGCCGCATTACTAAACCGGGCCAGCTTCGCCCGAAGAATTTCAACGGCGGCGGCACCATCTGCAGTCATGCATATTCCAGTATATAACATTCAACGTCATGCTTATATCACAAAAAGTATGTGAAGGGACTACCCTGAATACATACCTTGCGACTCGTCAAGACGCATATTGATTAACGCAATGTCATCCTCGCCACATCAAGCTTCCACCGCAGCTTGGCAATTTACGTAGTCCAGGAAGTAGCCAGGGGAAGCCTGTGTTCAAGTTAATTAGATTAGTCCTTGAATATTTCTTCTCGATCCTCTGTTCGCCTCCCATGGGAAGCCAACCCGAGTCTCAGGGGCTACTACCTATACACAGGTTCATCTTTGCAAATAAAATACAGTTTAAAAAACTACATCACAAACCTCGAAGCCTTTTAGCAGGCTCATGAAGGCTTCATTCAACCCGCACTTCGCGGACAGAATCTTCTCAACCACCGTACCCATCAAGGTATGTTGTTCCTCCGAGATGGATGCGTTTCGCAGCTTATCCCGCAATATATCTGGCGTCGCCGGGTCTCCGGAAGTCGCTCTGGGAGCATGTCCATCCTTTGAAGGAACCCGTTCACCCATCTCCGGAATCATCATTAGCTGAAAGCCGGACAGTCCGGGGCCTTCATTATTGGCCCCCGAATCTCGGACGATCGGAGGTCCGCCTTTGGGTACCGCCTCTTTCATCCCCTGCACAGCTTGTTGATCAAGAATAACCCTCCGAGATGACACTTCGGAGTCGTCCGCCTTATTGGGCGAGGAGGTCGGGGGAGGCGTCTTGCTTTCCATCATCTCGGGGAGGAGATCTCCCGAAGAAGAGGATTGCCCAAAAAACTCTGTGCTGGGCTGTAAAAAATACACATGCACGTTACGTATCTCTTCGGTAACAAGAAAGAAGCGGGACGCTATCAAAGTATCCCGGATTCACTTACGGTTTGGTTGAGGGCTTGTCCTCATGATGGAGCCATTCACTGGCGTCGCCTTCTGATCCCGAGCCTCTCGACGGTGGCACCTTGCCTCTCTTAGGAGACCACCCCTCCCAACTTTCGGAGGCGGCCCTTTTCCTCCTGAATGGAGAAGGGATACTGGCTTCTCTTTCGCCTTCTTCTTCGAGCAAGGAAATGTCGATTTCTCCAGACTTAGTATCTGATTTACCTCCAAAACGAAGGTCATCCTGAGTCTTCGCACTCTCCACCTTGCCCTCCCCTGCCGGCGCCTGATGCGGTGCCGGTGCTAGCATCCTTGTTAACAAGGAGTCCGCTGAGTCTTCGGGAAGAGGGGCCGGACACCTAATCCGTTCTGCTTATCTAGCCCTGGAAGAAGATGGTTTGCTTAGCATCTTACCACAGAATATCTAACTATGAGGTGTTTGGTGGATGAGTACTTACCGGGGTGTCCGGATGGTTACAGTCTAGGCCAGTATCTTCGATGGTGTCCGGCCACTGTTTTCACCTCCCGAAGAATAATTTCCACATTCCTTAATGTGTAGTGTCGAAGAAGTGCTGAAGAGTCCATGGCCCTTTTGGGTTAAACTCCCACAGGTGGAGAGGTCGTCGCTGGCACGGCAGGGTCCGGCGGACTAGCATTACCTGAATAACGTTGACAATATTGATGTCCTTTTCAATGAGGCTTTGGGTGCGACTTTGCAGAGTCCGCACCTCATCAACTGATCCCCAGTCCAACCCCTTATTAATCCACGATGCAAGCTGAATTGGGGGGGCTGGATCGAAACATATGCGCGGTTGCCCACTTGGAACCGCGGGGCTCGGTGATATAGAACCACTCCTGCTGCCATAAGTCGGGAGATTCTTTGAAAGATCCTTTTATACAGACAACGCTGGCAAGCTTGCTCACTAAGGCACCACCGCACTCCGCCTGCTCCCCCTCTATCATTTGCGGCTTCACATTGAAGGTCTTGAGCCACAAGCCAAAGTGCGGAGGAGTTCGGAGGAAGGCTTCGCACGTAACGATAAATGCCAAGATAAGAAGAATAGAGTTCGGGGCGAGGTCGTGAAAATCTAATCCATAATAGAACATGAGCCCCCGAACAAAGGGATTGAGGGCAAACCCTAATCCTTGGAGGAAGTGAGAAACGAACACGACCCTCTCGCCGGATCTAGGGGTAGGGATAACCTGCCCCTCCGCAGGAAGCCAATGGAGGATTTCTGCGGTCAGATATCTTGTGGCCTGAAGCTTTGTGATATCCTCCTCTATAACAGAAGAAGCCACCCACCGGCCTTGACGGCTGGATCCGGACATGACTGAGGCTTACGGAGGGTGAAACCTGGGTGTTGGAACTCGAGGTAGTAAGAGTCGAGGAAGAAGAAAGCATGGAGAGGAAAGACGGGTCTATGCCCCTTTATAAAGGCCAAGAATATCGAACGCCTCCTCCCGGGCCTTAAAATTTGCCTATTCCCAAGGAGTTGTGCCTTACGTGCGGTTGGGTTACCCACGTCCGTGTCGATAAAAGAATCCCTTAATAAGGGGACACGATCTCTGCTTGGATAAGACATGTCAATGACAACCACGTTTTGGAACGAGGAACGGTAGAACAAAACGGTCGAAATTATGACCGGGCAGGCGTGATGTCACGTGGTAAAAAGTTGTCAGCGGGTTGGACCCGCGGAATATTATATTCTCTCTGCGGTTATGTGTGGTGTGTTACAGGTCCGGATACAATCATCACATCCGAAGACTATCTTGGAGTTCGGAAAGAAGGGAACCCGCCTTGCAATGCTGAAGACAAATCTGCGTGCCGGACTCCTCGTCATTGAAGCCGAGTTAAAGGGGCTACTGAGGGAGTCTGGACTAAGGGTTCTCGGGCATCGATACATTAGCCATGGGCCGGACAGATAGGCTGTGAAGATACGAAGACCGAAGACTGCACCCGTGTCCGGATAGGACTCTCCTTGGCGTGGAAGGCAAGCTTGGCGACCAAATATGTAGATTCTTTTCCTTTGTAACCGACCTTGTGTAACCCTAGATCCTCCCGGTGTCTATATAAATCGGAAGACTTAGTCCGGAAGGAGATACTCATTACCATAGTCATATGGGCTAGACTTCTAGGGTTTAGCCCTCACGATCTCGTGGTAGATCAACTCTTGTAATACTCATATTCATCAAGATCAATCAAGCAGGAAGTAGGGTATTACCTCCATAGAGAGGGCCCGAACCTGGGTAAACATCGTGTCCCCTGTCTCCTGTTACCATCGACCTTAGACGCACAGTTCGGGACCCCCTATCCGAGATCCGCCGGTTTTGACACCGACGGTAATTAAGCACGACTTCTGCTTCTTCAACGTGTAATATTCGTCTTTTACAATTCTACTAGCTTATCCCATGCCATGCAAGATGCTATGTTTTGGAGAGGATGGATTTTGAAGATCATGAAAGGATGGAAACAAAGATAATTCACCTAAGGACCTATCATGGTATGGATTTACATGTAAATCTATACAATTCTGAGAGTGTAACCCATTTTGGTTGCCCGAATTGGGAAGCACTTTGCAAGATGTATGATTTTCATGAGGGTATGCTTTGTCACCATGGATCTTGGTGATCCTGACATCACCCAAGACAATATGGACATTTGGGTCCTTGTTGACGCGCTTCCAATTCTACCGCTATGTGATTTTCTCAAACATAGTTATTAAGTAATTTATATTGTTTATTTCAAAATAGTTGACAACTTATTTCCATTGATAGCTCATTTCATTCTTCAAAGAATGCGCGGAAGATGGTAGACATAACCTACTACACCGATGGCTCAGAATTAACTTATCAGGAGAAAAATCATCTGATCTCATTTATTACTGATCTTGAGAATTACAATATCTGTTATCAAACTCCTCCACATTATGGTCAATACGTGCCACTAGTGCACGTGTTGAACTACGGTAAATCATGGAGATGTCATGGTAAGATTTTTTTACCATTACGACATCCGTGCATCTTTTGCATAAATTCTTCTAAAACCCAACTACGTTGCTAACTAAAAGTTATTACTATGTTTTTTAACAGAAAATCCTAAAGGATTGTGTGCCTCATCTGATGTTTCCGAATGATGGCCTTGATGTTATGAACTTACGGCCAGGTCATCCTACGCATCATTGTTGTTCATACCAGATTTCTAAAACCGATGAAGACATGACAATCAAAGATTGGAAAAAATGTATGGTCAATCATAGGGAGCTACTTGGAAGCAACTTGTGCGAAGCGCAAGAATTGGAGACAGGATAATCTCCATTCTCCATAATGGAGAGTCAGGGCCTATCTTGTTTTATACTATTTTACCTTAGAGAGGGTATTTGGGTCATAGCAAATACTCATGATCACGTGCTAAGAACAATTAAGTAGGGTTGGTTAGATGACTATGATGATGATGAGTATGACTTGTTATTATGATAACGAGTAGAAGTTGTATGATGATGATGAGTAGGACTTGTTATTATGATACCAATGATGAGTTATTTATTATTATGATCGATGATGCATGATACTAAGTTGTTATATGAGTATGATGAGTTATTATATATATATAGTGTTACTATTCATCACCCAGGGTGAAGAATAAATAAGTAATTCTTCACCCTGATCACTCAATGTTTCGTCCTACCAGGCCATCATTTTACATTTGGGAAAAAAGGCCAGCGGTTCCAGGTTGTAAAATTGCAATGGGATGCAAGTAATTTTACGTTTCTGCATTGACTCGAATATACCCCCTTGCCCGTCCTTTTTCTGAATAAAAAGGGGAGCTGCGCCTCCGAACGGTTTGTGAGTATCGGCGGCGACCAGCACGCAAGAGACGACAGCGTGGTGCTCGGCGATTTGGATCTGAATGAAGCCATCGGTTGGCTAGCTGCCGGGGCAGCGTGCTACTCGGCGGCGCGGTCTCGATGTTGTGGTGGTCGCTAAGCAGTTGGCGCGGCGCGGTGTGCAGCGTCTGCCTAGGTCTTGGGCGGCTTCATGCGGGGTCGTCGTGGCGCAGCTGTAGCGAGTGATTGTAGCGGCGCTCAAGTGTGTGCCCGTGCTTGTGCTGCTACGTGAAGGCGTTGCCTGCCATTTTGATTGAATTTTGGTTGGGTGTGAGTGCACGTGTTGAGGTTAGCAACCCCAGATCTGACTCTATCCGTTCCAAATTTCCAATCTACTTTCACCTACGTTTCACTTTGCCATGCTCTTCCTAAATTGCTTTCTCTTCCCAAATCGCTAGTTTGGCCTGAGGATTATTCTCTAGTTCGCTAAAAAAAGAGGCAGAACAATCTGCCAGAATAGGTTTACGTAAAGCTCCTGAGTGCTTTGATGAACTCTCCTCCTCTTTTTTATCTGTAATTGTAGTTCAGCAGTGTTTTCTCTCAATCATTATAACTTGTTATTTTGAGAAGTGACTCTGTTCTGGAGGTTGGACATAACTTCACATAATTCTATTGCTTTCTAGTCAATTGAAAAAACATGCCGTTCAATGTTCCTCTTGAGATCATTGCAATAGCTAGGAGTTCTGATGCGATGTTTCCTTTTCTTTCTTAGGTTCCTATAACTACTTTTCTATTTGATCGTTGTTACTTGGTGCGTGTGTTGGGTGTCTTTCCTAGGTTATTAGCTGTGTTTCGCTACGTGGGGATTTTTGCAGCTTCGGTTGCACTTGGTATGTTATCTTCAGGAGTTCCTTTAAGAACCGGTACCCAGTGAACTATCTTTGCTTCTTATGACACAAGGCTTGAGCCTCTTTTGTCGAAAGATGTTAGACTTTACTGTATAAGCTTACCTGTGTTTTCATTCTTGCATTTAAGACTCTGTAACTCCATTAAGACTCTCCATTTTCTTAGGAACATGATTTCGTTCTGATGCTTCCAAATGCACCAGCAAAAGAGCAGGAAGAACGTCGACCGCGGGTGAGCGACATCTCGCAGATTGCGGACAGAGGCTACTGAAGGTGGCTGGAACCACAGTGTGGCCCCGAAATCAACCAATAACGGGCAGACAAAGAAGAGGTGACTCGACAATAACAGTGTGGCGGACTGGGCAGGCAACTTTTCCACGCTCTAAAATTGAGGTTTAGAGCAATGAAAAAGGTGATTTTGTTCCTGAATCATGCTTAACATTTATTTAGCAATCAAGCACTAGCAGCACGGTTTGAGATGTGCTTCTTGTTGGTTCATGTAGACATGCCAACAAAGGCCTGATAAAGAAAAATAGAAAAAAAAATACAGTAGATTGGTTTTGATTGTTCTCTTGTGTAGACCAAAATTAGCGAGCAAACGAAATTGGATTTTGGTTCCAAATTCTTTCCGTGAGTTTATCCCAGGAATAATGTATTGTTCCTATTTGAGTTGCTACATGTAGCTTCCGAAGGCAACTCTTCCACATGATGTTTCTGTTCAACAGCTCTCAAAGGCATAGAGTCAACCAGTTAGGCTTGGACCAGATGTCGAACATCTTCAGAACCTTAATTCTTGATCCTAGATACTTAAACTCTATTCTGGCAAGTTGTACATGTAATAATTAGTTCTAGGAGGGTATGCAGATTGAATTTTCTATATTGCAGTCTGGACTACAAGCTGCAATGTTTTGATCTGGATGTAGATAATTCTGAGAAAGCATACTTCTTTCCGTGTGCATTTAGGCTTTATGGGATTAATCTCTCCATCACCAGTTCTTCTAGTATTTGATTGAACCCTCTAAGATAATTCCAATTTCAGTAATTTATCAAATCCATCTCATGGGAGAAGATTTGTCCTTGGTTCAGTCAGATCTCTTATATTTTATTTAAATCTACGTGCCTTGTAGTTGTAAGTACTCTACTATCTTTTCAGTAACATTCTGACCTATATATGAGAATTATGTAGCACCTTTATTACGATAGTAATGATTCACTAAGCTTCTATGTTACCACATGGTCCAATTTGTTTCTAGTTGTTGCCACCTTCCCTGGATACATCACACCCTATATAGTGTGCTCCTAGCATGCTTTGAGTTTTTAGATCAAAACTGTTCGTCTGCAACAAATTGAAGTGTTGGTCTGGAAATAAAATTATTTAGAAAGAGGTGAACTATCTGCTCATTTTGTACCATCTAAACTAGTATAGCAGGTGGTACATGCTAGCGAACAAATATTTTATACCCTATTTCAGTGTGGGGCACTGTTTTGCTATTCTGTGGAAGCACCTGCTATTATTTTCGTTCAAAGCATTCATAATTTGGGTTTCTGCAAGGGCTCTGAAAAGAAACATATTTTTGATAAATGTTGTACGATGCATCCTTCTGCGCACCTAATTGGCTACTTAGAAAAAGAAATAAAAGTAGCTGCATTCGCGTGTACTTTGGAGTGTGTATAGAGGGCAGAATAGTTGTACCCTTGCTTTCTACTAATAGTTTTATTTACACTTTAGGTAGTTCAGTATATAAGTTTCCTGATAACTGTAGGCTGATGTTAATACATTATTATTTTTTTGGAAAGAATGAAATATCAGGATCTTTGACATTGCAGAATTATGCTGACACGGTGTTTGAGGGTATCATTGATGAGTTTCAATCTTGGAGAGGTGCAGACTGCTAGTCTTCTTTCTGAATCATGTTCCTCCTATTTTCTCCCTGTTGGGAGTGTATAGAGTTCTCCCTGGTGGGCTGTGTAATCAGCGTGTTATCTTAGTCCATATATAGATTCCAATCCTGTTTCCTTGAGAGCTGACTCCGTAAATTCTAGCTCTGTTTTCCTAGAGCTGATACCTAGAGTTTTCCCTGTTTAAATAAAGTTCATCCCCAGGCCCTTCAAGATAACACTACTCCCTAGATTAAAATGTGATAACAATTAGGCTTTCTTAGGAACGTAAGTTTTGGGGACATTCTTACCATCGGAAAGTCACCCTTCAAATAAAAGTATTATCTATAATCAAGGAAGCATTTCAAGAAATGATACTTCCAAAATACTTCCAACTGATTTCCACTACATCAAATCCATGGTCCCTCATGGATTTATCTTCATAAAAATGTAGAGCGAAAAGGAGAGAAAAATTGTATGCATCACTATCTCGTTGTTTCTCTCGGAGCAGAAAAGATCTTTTCAAAGAAACTAAGTGTCATGTGATGGAGCTAGTGCACATAGAGGTAGTTTGATGCGTGAGGTAAATTTACTTTGTGAGCCTATTGTTTCTTAGGGTAGTGGTTCTGGTACACGGGCTTAGGAAGCGTCATAACTTTTAGCATGCACGAGGTAAATTTACTTCACAAGCTTTGTTCCTTACGGCGACACAATAATAGTTTCTCACAACATGCATGTTGTAAGATTACCTCGCTCTGTTTTATACGGTGGAGGAATGGTTTCCTTCCTCATATAGTAATCTTACCGCAGGTGTTCTGGGCGTGGGTGTGGGCTGGGATGAGGAATAAGAATTCCTCACCCTGAGTGACAAATAGCGCGACCCTATATATATCGAAAGTTTGGATCAGTAGATTAGTAGTACTTTCGACATGCACCACATGTTGCCTTTACTTGAATAAGTTTGGATTAGTAGTACTTTCGATGTGCACCACATGTTGCCTTCACTTGAATCTAATCCACGTTTATTTCATCCACCATAATATAACTAATCACGGTCATAAAATCATATAATGAAAGTACGTATATAAAACCTAAACGACAATAAGCTGCATTTTTAAAAATACAGGAAAAGTTAGCAGCAACGCTTTTCAAAAGAAACGCTACTGCTACTTACTATTATCAGTAGCGCTTTCACCAACAAAGCGCTACTGCTAACTAGGTATAGCAGTAGCGCTCGCTTTCCAGCGCTACTGCTACCAGTTAGCTGTAGCGCTTACTGGTAGCACTTGTATAAACACTACTGCTACCTATAAAACAAGTGCTATTACTAGTGTTTTGTTTTCCCTAATAGTGTTGGGTTAGGAAAATGCCAATTAACGAGAAGGCTCTGACTTTTTCCATGAAGCAACTGCCTTTTAGGACATTTGGCCAAAATAACAGGCTCGGAGGATGAAACAGACAGCAAATTCAATGATTGAGATCGTGCAAGTCACATGAACGTCCAAAACAACTCAAAAAAGAACGGAAATGTTAACGCCCACACGTGTGGGCGTTCACCATCTCGACCACACGCGTCCATCACCGTCGAGTACTTTATGCACGAATCTTGGCACAATCTGATCGATTTTCTATGCCACGTAGGACAAGGCGCGTGTGTGGTGTGTGAGACAGTTTGCCCGCACGTTGGTTGCCCTCCCGCGGTCGTGATTGCCACTTTCGAGGCGTGCGGTGGAACTGCTATCGCCAAGACACCACGCTACCGACCGTGGTTGACGTCAAACACATCGCGCACTTCGCCCCCCTCTCCCTCACGGTTCCATTTACTCACCCTCGCAGTTACTCGCACAACCCACTTCGCATTTCAAACCATTGGAGGAGAAGACGAGGGGAGAAGGCAACCGCGGAGGCGGAAGAGTCGACGGTGTTAGCGGCCGTCGGTGGTGCTCGCCAGACCGGAGGCGGCCACGAGCGCCTGCAGATTGAAGGTAATGCTCGCTCCAACTCTCACAATCCTTTCTTGCATTTTCCCCCTTCCCTCCCTGTTCGATTCTTCGCTCGAGATTCGTAGAAATTTAGGCGATTTGGCGATGCGTCGGCGTTCCCGCCGGCGAAGAGTCATGTGCTAGCCGTTTTCGGTGGCACTGGCAAGGCTTGCCACATGGCTACCGGCCGTGGGTTCTAAGTCCGACAAGAGAATGGGGTAGGTATGGAGAGGCAAGATCTTAGCTATGGAGTAGTTGTATACGCAAGATGTTTACGAGTTCAGCCCTTCTTGGAGGAAGTAATGTTTACGCCCTCGGAGCCTTGAGGCGGTCGATCAGATTATGTGCGTATGAGTTACTGGTGCGAACCCTTTACATCGAGGAGGGGTGGCTTATATAGAGTTCGCTGCACCCTCCAAATTTCGATTATGTAGGGATTTAGGTACATTAAGATAGGGAGTTACCGTAACGTCCCACATAAAGTGCTATGATGACCATAAAGCCACTTAATGACCGAATCGCTTATGCGAGGCCGACTATAGATCTCCTCGCTACGAGTGGTTGGTCGATGGTCGAGTGTCTTCAGTCCGTCGAGTGGAATCCTTCCGGTCGATTGGAAGGTGTTTTCTTCAGGAGATGTCCTTGGGAGGGTATCTAGGACAGGTCCATGACCCTACCCTAGGTACATGGCTTCATCAAGAGCCCCGAATGGATCGAGGTTTGAGTGGGAAGGAGTTGAGAACTCTTTCGACCCACTTTTCGCGGCGATGAGCACGCCCTGCTCGGATCAATAAGCTTAGGTGACGGCTTCAACTTCTTTTTCAATCGCCTTGATCCATTCTTTGTATCCGTCGAGTGTGTTTTTCAGACTTGGAGAACTCCGAATGATGTGACGGAGGAAATCTTCCGTCTGACGATTTGCTGCGTGGCGCTGGATTTAGCGGGATTCAATTTTCGGAAACGAGCGGGCGGAGGAAAGGCTGCGATGTCGGACAGGATAAGGCGGACGCCTCGATCCTCAAGGCCACCTTTTTTCGCCACGTATCGCGGGTGTGATTGCAGGATTTGACAGATCGCCCGGGCCTACGATCGATACCACTCGGAAGCAACCTCATATAAGGCCTCGAATGGGGTTTTTGAGCAGTGCATTCCCTTTCCTCCTCCCTTCTCCAGATTCATCCGCCAAGGCGATTCCTCCTCGGCGTCGCTTTCAGGCGCATCTCGTCGGCGACAATGGTGAAGGACAAGACGGGCGGCTTTGGAGCGGGCGAAGAAGGTGACGGCGAAGGCGGCGGGAAGAGCGACCGGTCAGGCGGATCCTCGTCGAGGCGGCTTGCCAGGTGGATCGGGGTGACTGGATCCGCTCGACGATCAGCCAGAAGGATCTCGACGACATGGCCAATGAGGGACGAATCCCCCATGGATCAGCGCGGCTCCCGGGGAAGGAGTGGGAGCCACAACCTCTAGAGGGTGAGTGTGTTCTCTTGGCCACCCACGTCGACCGCGGGTTTTCTCTGCCGCCTCACCCTTTCTTTCGGGGATTTCACGAACTTCTTTGGGGCACAACTTCACCACTTCACTCCCAACTCCATCGTGTATCTCGCTGCTTTCGTGTCTTTTTGCGAGAATTTCTTGGGTTGCCGGCCCCATTGGGGTCTTTTCAAGCACATTTTCACTTGTCGCTCCCAGACGGTGAAAAAGGACAATCCGAGTGACGAGAGAACTCAAGTGATTCAGATGTGTGGGGGTCTTGGGGTTCAAATGAGAGGAAAAAGTTCCTTTCCGGCCATGATCTTACCCGAGTCATCCATGGATGGCGATCGACTTGGTTCTCTGCAAGGACCACCAACGCCAGGCGATCATTGGACTCCCTCGTTTTCCATGGATGGAGTGAACAAGCCATCTTCTTTGAAGGTGATCCCGGAAGAGAAGGCGCAGGTGAAGGTGTTGGTCGAACGAGTTGTCCAGCTCATCCGAGACGGGGTGACTGGCATGGATCTCTTGGAGGTCTTCCTTCGACGATGCATCCAGCCGCTTCAAGCCCGAGATCATCCGATGTGGTTGTACTCTGGCACTGATGACACCACTCAGATCCACCCGGAGGAGATCGAGGATGCCATGCTGGAAAGATGTCTTGGGGGCATCACAGGAAACAAGGACAACCCTCGAGGGGCCAGGAGGATCCCTCCACTCGACCGATCCTCTGAAGTAGACAAGGTCCATTCCCGCATCTTTGATTGTTATCCCGCTTTCTCCATCTTGTTTGCTTCAAATCGGTCGATTGACTTTTGTCTTGTTTGTCGTCTTCCGTGCCACCACCGAGATGTACTCGATGCCCAATGGGGCGCAAGAACCGCTTGAGGAGGAGTAAGGGAGCGGAGGTGAAAGCCAGGAGGAATGGCAATCTGACGGTGCGGAGGACGAAGATGACGACAGCTCCGGCGAAGAGGAGGAGGAGGAAGAGGAGGAAGAAGTCGACCCTCCTCGCATGGAAAGGCGGTCCAAGCTCACACATGAACCCGCGGTCGAGCGTGGCAAGGCTATCGCACCTATCGGGCAGTCGACGAAACGTCCTTGGACGACCTCTCCGGCGCCGACTGAAAAAGCGCCAAAGCAACCCCGAGCGACACCATCAAAGCCGACGAAGGCTTTGCCCAAGATGAATATGGCCATCCCCACCATTTCCGGGTACAGCGGAACTTGTGTTTTCTTGTTCAGCATGGACATACTTTTGGTCGACTTGTTGGTGATCCTGATTCTCGAAATCTGCGGTACGCCACCTCCGAGACCTCAGCCAGGAACGAAGACCAGGAGATGGAAGATGCTGGTACCTCTAACCTTGGTATGGTCGCTGAAAAAAAGTTTCGCTTTTGGTCGATTGGATTTCCGTTTTTAACATTGAATCTTTCCTGTAGTCCCTCCTCATGTCATTGATCTCCCTGATGATGATGATGAGGAGTCATTGATCAGTGCCTGAGGCGCTGGTTCATGAGGGTGGCAACATCACTCGGACTTCTGTGTCTTTCGTTGTGCCGCTGACGAGTATCCGGCCTTCATCGTCGACTGCTGATCCGCCCTCCCTTTTCGCCACACACCACGTCCCAGAGGACCAAGTGGGTCCGCTAAGGAAGCTATACGCCAGCGGGATCATGATGCGACAAGTGAAGGTGGTCCGGAGGCCACCAGCGGCCTATGATGCCACTTCGACTCTTGAGCAATGTCCGTGTTAGTTGATCATCACCACTTGTTACATTAGGATATGCTACGAAAACTCTTCTTTCGAAGATCTTCGTGTCGAACACCCATTGGGTGTGTCGATTGAATTTTTGGACCGGTGGGGGCACGCCGAGTGCACCCACCGGGTGTAGTCCCCGAGACTATGGTGGATCACCGGGCAATCGACCGTAGTCTTTATACTTTGAATTTCTTTGTTAACTTCTTCACTCGGTGCAGGTGGGACCATGTTGAATGGAATCTTGAAACCGTGGGGCACGCCGAGTGCACCCACCGGGTGTAGTCCCCGAGACTATGGTGGATCACGGCAATCGACCGTAGTCTGAAGAACTCCTTTTTTCCTCGGTCGATCGATCGAACCGAAGTCGGTAGAACTAGTGGGGCATCGCCGAGTGCACCCACCGGTGTAGTCCCGAGACCATCGTCGAATATTTTGATTCGGCTGTAGTCTTAGAAACGCAACGATTTTTCTTAGTTACTCGGAAGTAACCTATCTTTGATGTCTGTCGATTGACTCTTCGCAGAAATCCTGCGAGCTTGTAGCTCATTATACTGAATTGGAAAACAAACAGATCCAGCTCAACCTTGACTTGAAGCTTGCTCAGGAGAACTTGCAAAAGGCGAGAGACGAAGCAAAAGGTATGGCTGGTGAGAACTTGACAAATGTCTTTGTCTTTCTGCCCCTTCCTAATTCTGATCTCACTGTCATTTTGCAGACAAAATGGAGGAGGCTCTGAGGAAGAAGGATCATGACCTTGCCGAGGCGCAGAAAGCGTCTTTGGACAAAACCAAGCTCATGGAAGAAAAGTGTCTTCAATCGGTAAACTCAAAGAAGAGAACGCTAATCTGAAAATTGCTCGACGCGCCAACAAGGAGGTTAGCCGATCAAGCATGACAAGATAGCTCGAGTGACAAGGTCATGAATCAAGGCGGGAAGAGGAACTGGAGGCTTATCTGGGAGGGCTCGTCAAGAAGTTATTCCTCATGCTTGAAGGTAATTCCTCTTATCTGACTGACTTGTTATCACCGACTCATCATAGAACCATTAACTTGAACTCGAGTTGTGTTTGCGAGTGGCCGTAACTTCGAGGAGGAGACTAGTCGAGTGGAGACCAGCCTGGACCCCATTAACTCTCCCGTGAAGGATGAAGCCGCCATGAATGTGCTCCGACTGGAGTCTCATGTCGCTGATGTGGTGGACTACCTCGCTCGACTGAAAGTTGCGGTGTCGCGGATCGACTCGACACTCTGGCCAGGCGAGACACTTCAAAATGACCTCGAGTCTTTAATGACTCGACTGAATGACATTCCAAGTCGAGTGTAGGAATGGAAAAAGTCTTCTGCCAGATGTGGTGCCGATGTTGCTCTGTCCCTGGTCCGCGTTCACTTCAAGGAGGCGCGAGAGGAAAAGCTGGCGTCCATCAAAGTTGCCAATACCAAGAAGTACGACTTCCGATCTTTCATGGAGACTTTCATTGGTGCGCTGCCACCGGATTGTCGACGGATCGACTCAGACCAGCTTTGTCGCGCCTTCCAGTCCTTCACCTGAGGAGTAAAAAACTTCTATGATTCGTCTTAAATTTGCATCGGAATGCCAAGTGGTCTTGTAACCGATAAAATTTAACAGGCTTGATGCCTGGGTACTTCTGCATCCGTAGGATGTTATCCGAACTTGGCTTATCGTTGAATATGCTTTCATTTGCCTTCGAGCGAATTTTGTTCTTTACTCATAATATACTTCAGTGGTTGAGATGCAGCTCTGAGGTGAAAAATCCAGTCGACCTACACTTCATTGTTCTTGCAAGTAGGGATGGAGCACGGATTGTACTTGTGGCGCAGTTCCGAAGGAGAAGGTAACAGTCGACCTGCACCTCGTCGTCCTTGCGGATCAGGATGGAGCGCACGTTGTACTTGTGGCGCAGCTCCGAAGGAGAAGGTAACAGTCGACCTGCACCTTGTCGTCCTTGCGGATCAGAATGGATTTCATACTTAGGCGAGTACTGGACTGCAGCTAAGCCTCGAGTAGGGTTGCTCTCCACTCGGTAGGATTTTCAGATACTTAGGTGAGTCTGGACTGCTTTGCTAAGCCCAGTGGGAGGTTTGCTCTCCACTCGGTGAGGATTTTTAGGTACTTAGGCGAGTCTTGGATCAGCTTAAGCCCCCGAGTGGGAGATTTGCTCTCCACTCGGTAGGATTTTTAGGTACTTAGGCGAGCATCGGATCGCAGCTAAGCCCCCGAGTGGGAGGTTCGCTCTCCACTCGGTAGGTTTTTTCAAACTTAGGCGAGTACTGGACTGCTGCTAAGCCCCCGAGTGGGAGGTTTGCTCTCCACTCGGTAGGATTTTTCAAACTTAGGCAAGTACTAGACTGCAGCCAAGCCTCCGAGTGGGAGGATTTTTTGTGTCGTAGCTCTAAAGGGGAAGGCAACAGTTGACCTGTACCTCATCGTCCTTACAAGCGCACATTGTATTAAATACTTAGGCGAGTACTTGTACTGCACCTAAGCCCCGAGTGGGAGGCTGGCTCTCCACTTGGTAGGATTTTAAACACTTAGGTGAGTACTTGGACTGCAGCTAAGCCCCCGAGTGGGAGGTTGGCTCACCACTCGGTAGGATTTAAAACACTTAGGCGAGTACTTGGACTGCAGCTAAGCCCCCGAGTGGGAGGCTGGCTCACCACTCGGTAGGATTTTAAACACTTAGGCGAGTACTTGGACTGCAGCTAAGCCCCTGAGTGGGAGGCTGGCTCACCACTCGATAGGATTTTCAGATACTTAGGCTAAACGGATTCAGTTCACGGCTAAGCCCTCGAGTGGGAGGTGGCTCTCCACTCGGCAGGGATTTTTTTACAAACTTAGGCGAAACGGTCGCAGCTAAGCCACCTTTGGGGAAAATTTTCTCATGTAAACAAAAAGTAATAACAATCACTGGGAAAATTATAACATTCTTGTCTTTGATAAACAAACTACAGAGGTACTTTTATTACATCTCACCCGAGTGAGTACTTAAGTATAAAAGGGGCGGAGCAGCTCCGCATTCCAAGCTCGAGGCTCATCAATCTGGAGATCGACGTTGTAAAGATAGTATGCTCCATTGTGGAGAACTACTGGTGACGATGAAGGGACCTTCTCAAGTGGGAGCGAGCTTGTGTGGTTTCTGTTGATCCACTCGAGGACCAAGTCTCCTTCTTGGAAGGTTCGACTCTTCACATTTCTAGCATGGAATTGACGCAAGTCCTGGCGATAGATGGTCGAGCGGATCGAGCCATCTCTCTCCTCTTCTAGGAGGTCGACTGCATCTTGCCGGGCTTGCTCCGCTTCATATTCAGAGTAGAGTTCGACTCGGGGTGCATTGTGAAGCAGGTCACTCGGCAGAACTGCTTTAGCTCCATAGACCAGAAAGAATGGAGTTCTCCCAGTCGACCGATTAGGAGTGGTCCTCAATCCGAACCGACGGAAGTTCGTCGACCCATGCTCCTGCTGCATGCTTGAGATCACGCATCAGCCGGGTTTCGATCCTTTGAGAATTAGACCGTTTGCTTGCTCGCTTGTCCATTCGACCGGGGTGAGCAAGCTGAAGCATAGTCGACTCGCGTGCTCGAGAGGCTTAAAAGGCTTTGAACTTGTCGAATCGAAGTTTGACCCATTGTCGTTGATGATGCTATGTGGAACTCCATATCCGAATATCAACTCTCGATGAAACCGATAGCAAAGGCACGCATCGAGGTTCTTGATAGGTTTAGCTTCGATCCACTTCGTAAACTTGTCGATCGCCACTAGCAAGTGAGTGAAGCCGCTTCGCCATTCTCGATGGTCCAATCATATCCAACCCCCAAACAATGAAGGGCCGACGAGTGGAATGGTCTTCAAGGTCGAGGCGGGTTTGTGTGACATATTGGAATAGAACCGACACCCTTCACACTTGTCGACTATTTCCTTTGCCATTTCATTTGCTTTTGGCCAAGAAAATCCCGCTCGGTATGCTTTAGCCACAATGGTCCGAGAGGACGCATGATGACCACAGGTCCCCGAAAGTGGATATCATCAAGAATTATCGACCTTCTTACGGTGTTATGCACTTACGGCCGACTCGATCGCGCTTTCTCGCATTAACCGTCCCTTAATCACGGTAAAGGCCTTGGATCGCGGGACGATCTGTCGAGCCTCTTCTTCGTTCTTCCGGGAGCTCTTTCCTTAGGATATACGCGATGTGCAGCCGTCGATCGGGCCGGGAGTGATGACCACGACTTCCATGATCAGGTCGACCACGGCTGGGACCTCAACTTCAGTCGGATCAATGGCACTTTTTGGCTGTGGCGTTTCTTCGGTGAAAGGATCCTCTTGAATTGACGGTGCGTGGATGTGCTCCAAAAAAACATCACTGGGAATGGCTTCCCTTTTGGGCCCTATTTTCGCCAAATCATCAACAGCTTGATTTTTCAGTCGGGGTACATGATGAAGCTCTAACCCCTCAAACTTCTTCTCTAGCTTCCTCACTACATTGCAATAACCATTCATGGCTGGACTTCTGACATCCCACTCCTTCATCACCTGATTAACCACTAGATCTGAGTCGCCAAAAACCATGAGGCGATTTGGACGCCGAAAGTGAAATGGCCATACACAACCCATACAATGTTGTCAGATTCTCGCTTCATTGTTGGAAGAATCAAAGTGAATCTGGAGCACATATCCGAGCTTATCTCCTCGGGGAAACCAACACTACCCCAAAGACCGGAACCATTCAAAGATCTTGGAACCATCAAAGAACATGGTCTAGTGCTCCAAGTGAACTTGAGTCGGCAATTGTTGTTCAATCCACTCGGCGATCAAATCTGCTACTGCTTGGGACTTGATGGCTTTCTTTGCCTCAAACTTGATATCAAGGGGAAGGAGTTCAATCGCCCATTTCGCCACTCGACCAGTTGCATCTCTGTTGTGTAGAATCTCTGACAATGGGGCATCGCTGACGACTGTAATGGAATTATCAGAGAAGTAATGAGCAACCTTCTTCGTGGTCATATAAATCCCATAAACAAGCTTCTGATAATGAGGGTATCTTTGCTTTGATGGGGTCAATACTTCAGAAAGATAGTATACTGGGCGCTGAACTTTGAAGGCTTTTCCTTCTTCTTCCCGCCGACCGTAAGTAAATCAGATCTTGACGACTTGTCCTGTGGCTGCAATGTAAAGCGACAAAAGGCTCTTTGTCGATTGGGGCAGCAAGCACCGGCTGGATGGAGAGCGAGCTTTTAGCTCGCAAGCGCCGCATCGACCTTCGTAGTCCACTCGAACTTGTCTGACTTCTTCATCAGTCGGTAAAGAGGCAATGCCTTTTCACTGAGACGAGAGATGAATCGACTTAAAGCGGCCAAGCATCTAGTAAGCTTCTGGACATCGTGCACACGCACAGGGCGTTTCATTCGGAGTATAGTGCCAACTTTTTCTGGATTGGCGTCGATTCCTCATTCGGAAACGAGAAAACCGAGTAACTTTCCGCAAGGAACTCCGAATGTGCACTTTGATGGATTAAGCTTGATATCATACCTCCTGAGATTGGCAAATGTTTCAGCAAGGTCACCAACAGGTCGGAACCTTTCCGTGACTTGACCACAATATCATCCATGTATGCTTCCACATTCCGACCGATTTGAGTGAGCAAACACTTGAATCATCCTCATGAACGTGGCTCCGGCATTCTTGAGGCCAAATGGCATGGTGACATAACGAAGCACCCGAATGGAGTGATGAAAGCTGTTTTGATCTCGTCGGGTCCACTATGAGCCGGATCTGATGGTAACCGGAATAGGCGTCTAAGAAAGACAACCGCTCACATCCCGCAGTCGAGTCGACTATTTGGTAGATGCGGGGGAGAGGAAAATGATCTTTCGGGCAGGCCCGATTGATATGTTTGAAGTCGATGCACATGTGAAGTGACTTGTCCTTCTTAGGGACCATGACAACATTGGTGAGCCACTCGGAGTGGTAAATCTCTCGGATAAACTCTGCTTCTAAGAGCCGAGCCACCTCCTCGCCAATGGCCTTTCTCTTACGACGGCGGACCGCCAAGATGTTCTTTGACAAGTTTAACTTTTGAGTCGACTTCAGAGCGATGCTCAACGATCCCACAGGAACACGGCATGTCGTGAGGCTTCCATGCAAAGATGTCCCAGTTCTCACGGAGGAACCGGATGAGCGCTTCTTCCTATTTGGAGTCGAGTGTTGTTGAGATGTGAGTCGGAGCAAGACTTGGGATCGGTCGGGTGAATATGAATCGGTTTACGTCTCACCGGACGGTGAAATCTTGACTACGTGGCGGGCTTCTTGGCTCGCAACAAATCACTTTCAGTCTGCAGTTTTACGGTACTCTTACAACTCTACCACTACCATCGAGCATCGGCGATCTTAGAGCCTTTCTCGAAAACACTCTTACGCTTTCTTCCGATTGCCGCGATGGTGATCACACCTTTGGGGCTGACATCTTCAGTTTGAGGTATACATAACATGGCCGAGCCATGAAACATGCATACGCCGGCCTTCCCAGAATAGCGTGATAAGCGCTCTAGAAATCCACGACCTCAAAGGTCAACTTTTCCTTACGAAAATTCTTGTAATCACCAAAAACCACATTGAGAGCAATTTGGCCGAGTGACTCGGCCTTCTTTCCGTGAATGACTCCATGGAAGCTCATGTTGTCGGTCTTTGAGTGCGGACATCGGAATGCCCATCCCTTTCAACGTCTTTGCATACAAGATGTTCAGGCCATCGCCACCATCCATCAAAACCTTAGTTAGTCGAGTGCCTTCGACGATCGGGTCGACCACCAAAGCTTGCCTCCCGGGGTGGCTATGTGTGTCGGGTGATCGACCGGGTCGAACATGATGGCGGATCGCGACCATTTCAGATAAGCTGGGTGTCGCCGAGCGACCATGTTCACTTCCGATTGATAACTTTCAATCGACTTTTTGCTTTCAACGCCAAGAAAATCATCGTGGTGGAATTGACACAGGGGTATCCACCGTCACTATCTTCCTTGTCCTCAACTTTGTCCGACTCCTTCTCCTTATCCTTGGGCCGCTTCGAACTGGCCGAATCAAGAGCCGACACTGTCGAGTGGTATGCTTTGGGTAAATGAGTTTACCCTCTTCATCTTTCTTCGTGTGAATGTGACATGGCAAGTCCAATACATCATTTCCATCTTGGTCTTTCACCTTCTTGGGGTTCCAAGGTCCCTTGGATTTCCCCTTGAACTTTCCTGGAGTCACGGCCAAGGCTTCTCCAGGAGCAGCTGGCTCGGCTTTCCGCTTCCTTTGGAGTTCCCTCCCCGGTTTCATTAGCGGTGACTTGTACTTGCCACTCGGAGCCGATCCTCTTCTTCACCATTAGGCGTACTTGGTGGCAATTTCCATCATTCGACCTCGTGGTCATGTCTCGGTCAATCAATTTCAAACTTAACTCTCGTTTCTTAACGCCTTCCTTGAAGGCCTGTACCGATGATCGGATACATTCTCTCTTGTGTGATGCAAAGTGATCCATCTCTGGATGTAATCCTCGAGTTTCATTCGACTTACGCACACGATCGCAACTCTGTCAACCCTGCAGGCAGCTTGCAAGTTCCTTCAAATGTCACGACAAACACTCGGGCAAGATCTTCCCAAGTGTAAATGCTCTCGGGTGCTAATCGATTCAACCATGCTCGTCGAGCCCTCCAACATGAGAGGCAGGTGATTCATGGCCACTTCATCATTGCCGCCGCCAATCTGAACAACCACTCGGTAGTCCTCAAGCCAAGTATCCGGCTTGGACTCACCGGTGAACTTACTGACTCCAGTCGCCAACCTGAAGTTGGGAGGAATCACCGTGACCTCGATGGCTCTGCTAAAACACTCTGGTCTGAGGCGTGTACTTTCTGGCGATGGGCACATCTCTGTCATGGCCTTCTCGGTGAGCTATGTTCCTGTCGACCAGACCTTGAACGATAATGGATCTCACATCAAAGCCTGGTTCCCTGGGGTCGACTGGAATCCTTCGCCCAACACTGTGATGGCGTCTGTCATCTTGCTGTCGAGGCGCATATGATCCACTCCTTGGAGGAGGAGTGGGCACTCGACGTCGATCATCACGATTGAATCGGTCCTCATACTGATCACGCCGGCCTCCATGTCCCTCACGCCTCGGGGGCGATCTTGGGCTATGAGCCGATCGATCGTATTCGCAGCCGACGGATCTTTGTGAATCTTATTCCGCGATCGCGATACGGCTGAGTTTTGATCTCTTTTGTGGAGTAAATCTACGATCTGTAGCAAACCTCTGCCCGACCTCACATTTGGAAAGGTTTGAATGGACTCCGTTATACGGGTTGCGGTACCGCTAGATTACGAATTGGAGTTTGGTATACCTGAGTCGGTTGTGGAAAGAGTTGACGTCGACTGGACGACGGGACCTGTTGTTGCGCTTGTTCGTCGAGCACTGGCTGGAGATTTTCCAGTCGAGTGCGCTCAGCCAAGTTGGCCAAACGCGCATATTCTAAGGCACGGGCCTTGGGGGTTTCTCCAACGATAGGAGTGTGAAAGCATCCATGTTCCTGCGGCGAAGCTCCTCCCTCTGCAGCGAAGTGAGGGGCTCGGGTTGATACTCTTCGTGAACCTGCGCCGGCTCACCCCCACCAACGCCTCCGTCGACGCGGGGGAAACCAGGAGGACTACGTGGTCCGTCGACCATCAGAACCTCTGCCGCTGGATCATTGTTGTCGCACTCGGATGCAGTCTCTGCGGAGCCAGTCGACAAATCGAACAGGCCGTAGAGAGATTCGTCGGGCTCATTGCCGCGACTTGGGGAGTGGCCGACTGGCGGGCCACCGCGTGCCTCACCCACCGCTGAAGCCTCAACCGACCGGAGCGCTTGCGCCGGCGAGAGACTGGGAGGGAGGATGGCACAGGAGCCGACCGATACTGGGTCGACGGCTGCCGCAGGAGGATGTCGCGGACGCACGCGCGAAAGTGCGTCGACGTCGAGTGGAGCCTCCTGCAGCCAAGCGGAGTCGTCGACGATGAACGTGAGCGCGCCGAGACGGATCTCGCGGCCCTCAACCAAAACTCCACCTGAAACCATGATGAATGGGATCGGAAAAACTGCAACTTCTCCAACAAGCCGCTAAGACACCTACCCTATGGTGGGCGCCAACTGTCGTGGTTCTAAGTCTGACAGTAGAATGGGGGGTAGGTATGGAGAGGCAAGATCTTAGCTATGGAGTAGTTGTATACGCAAGATGTTTACGAGTTCAGGCCCTTCTCGGAGGAAGTAACAACCCTATGTCTCGGAGCCCGGAGGCGGTGGACTGTATTATGTGCGTATGAGTTACAGGGGTGCGAACCCTTTACACTGAGGAGGGGGGTGGCTTATATAGAGTTCGCTGACCCTCCACCCTCGATTATGTAGGGATTTAGGTACATTAAGATAGGGAGTTCTTGGTAACGTCCCACATAAAGTGCTATGATGACCATAAAGCCACTTAATGACCGACCGCTTATGCGGCAGATGACTATAGATCTCCTCGGTCGAAAGTGGTTGGCTGATGGTCGAGTGTCTTCAGGTCCGTCGAGTGGAATCCTTCCAGGTCGACTGGAAGGTGTTTTCTTCAGGAGATGTCCTTGGGGAGGGTATCTAGGACAGGTCCATGACCCTATCCCAGGTACATGGCTTCATCAGCGGCGGCATCGTCGATGTGGTTCTGCCTGTCCGGCGGCACACACTGGTTGTGCCTTGGGATTGGGCCGGTGTTTTCCGGTCTGTTAGTTGCGCATTGGTTCGAATTGGTATTTGTAATCAGTTCGGGGAGAATTTTGAGGTTGAATTTTAAGTCATTGTAGTTGCCATTGAACTCTAGATCTAGTTAGTTGTTTTTGAAATTGCGGTATGAAGGCAAACGTGGTAGTTTGAGTAACTATCATGACTGTATGGCAACTAACTTCCTGAATGATTGTGATAGTTGCCACAAACATGCTTTCCCATGCGGCAACTAACTTACTGAAATGATTGGGATAGTTGCCACAAACAAGCTTTCCCATGCGGCAACTAATTTATTGAATGACTGTGATAGTTGCCACACACACGCTTTTCCATGTGGCAACTAATTTCCTGAATTAATGTGATAGTAGCCACAAACATGCTTTTTCATTGTAGCAACTAATTTTCCTGAATGGTTGTGATAGTTGCCACACTGTATGAATGGTAAAGTGTAGTAAATCGATAGTCACTGCAGTTTGACAACCAACCGCACTAGATGGCAACTAATCGCACATCAAGCGTGCTGTTGCCACATGGATAGTATATTCTTATGGCAAATAGAATGTGAACACACCGTGTATGCATTGCCATATTGTAGACAGGACAATGTGGCAAATTGGCTGCATAACATGGCAACTAATTTGCACATCAATTGTGTCAGATGCCATACATATGCTTTCCATGTGGCAAGTATTTTGTCTGACCACATCATGTCTGTTGCCATGTTACAGTCAGTATAATGTGGCAAATTCATTGTACTGCAGACGCAATTTTCGTGTTTTGCCATGATGACTTGTGATATCTTGACACACTGTGGCAATTTTCAGGTTCTTCATTAGATGTTTTTCATCGCTTTTTTGTATTATGTGTTGCATTTTAACATGGCAATTTCAACCTAGCACATTTTTGTCATTTGGACACATGGCATTTCATTGGTGTATTTAGGACAGGGTGTGAGCTGCCACATCTTAGTTTTTATGCAGTGGAGGATTTTGTGACTTTCTATCGTACTATCTTGGGCTAACATGGCAACTTCAACTTTTTGTTTTCAAGTGTATTTACGATCTGTACACTTTTTTTCAAAATGTAACCAATGTGCTTAAGTGCGACATTTATGTTTTCGACAATCATAGGGGCGTGCGTGTTCATGTGATATTTTGCATTCACTAGTTGACATTCTCTCGTTAGGTGGCAACTGCTTACATCCTGCATTTTCATTTCCACCGTGACAATTTGGTCTGTTCCTACCTCAACAGAATGGCTCACGGCGATCATCAAAATGATGATGATGATTTCATGGATCCACCACAGCAGAATCGGGCAACTGGACGGAGAAAAGAGGGCGATGAGGTAACTGTCCACACACCCCTCCTCCTCCTGTTTATGTTATTGGTTGCCACCTCGAGCTTGCAGTCGTCTGTCATGAACTAAAATTTCATGACAGTGCAAAACATGGCAACAACTGATCACTTTTTTGTCTGTTTTTTGCAGAAGAAGAAACGTATTCGCAACAGGGCCTCCCAAGAACGACTGACTACATTGACTGACAGATTTACCGATGATCAGAAGGGAGGCGGGCTCTTTGAGATGGGTATGCAGCTCGATGAATGTCCGGTGCACGAATCTTGTCAACCTTGTATGCGACTGGCTTGGTGAGATTTACGACCCCGCCTCCTGGGAATTTGTGATTCCGGGACGTGGAAGACTACCGTTGAACGAGGAATCCGTGTTCTGCACTTTGACAGATCAAAGTCCCGTACGAGGTCAATAACAAGATTGAGGAAGCGCTGTTCCCCCGTTTGTTTCCTGGGTTGGCATCCATGGCGAACACGTCTGTACTGGCAGATTCGCTGCATGCCATGACAACCCATGGAGATGTTTTTAAGATGAAGCTCCTCATGTACCTCATCTCAATTTGTTACCGACCACTTCTTTCGCCCAAGCAACAAATGCTTCCCCATCCCGGTGAATGATCCATCTTTACTACTTTATTTTCCTTCAATCTTTTGGCTCCGATGTCATGTGTAAAGCTAGTCCTTTGCCGGTGTTTTTTGATGTTTTTTCCATTTGATTTACATTGCGGCAACTCGTTGTCACGAAATTTTGTCTTGATGCGGCGGAGGCTGAAAAATGTGAAGAACATGAATCGGTGTAAGTTTATTGCCGACTTCACGCACGATGCATTCTCAAGCAAGATGTACCAAAAGGGTTGTCGATTGCATTTAATGGTATTTTTTACGGTCCTTTTACGTGAACACTTTTTTAACACCTTTTATTCATGCATGGCAACCTGATCATAACAAGATGGCAACTGCCATAATGACAATATGGCAACTGCCATCATATTATGACGGCAACTGTCATCATACTATGATGGCCACTGCCATCATGACAACATGGCAACTGCCATCACACTATGATGGCAACTAGCACATACGGATGGCAACTTCTTCTTTTTCTCTTTTTCATGCACTTCAACTTGATTATCATGGGAACATAGATTATCCTCGGGTTTTTTTTGCAAAGTACCATGATGGCAACTGATATTTCTTTCTTTTTAAAATTGTTGTACATCAGCTCATGTACGTCGACTGTCTTGATCTGTCCATCGTGGATTTCACTGGGACAGGAGGCCCGCCGCCTACGCACAAGTTTGTTGTTTCGCGTGGACTATCGATCTTGTCAAGGCCGTGCTTTGCCGCAGACAGGGTAACTGATACCAAATATGGAAAACTGCAGGTTAGTTCTGGTTTCTTTCTCTACACGGCATGCTTACAAATTTTTGCGGCATAACATATGAAAAAAAACGTCATGCGGCAACCGTCTGTGGTTCACAAGAGATTACTACCTTTGTTAGCCATGGTTGTCTGCGTATTGTTGCCATGTCTCACTCCACATGGCAACTCTGCCATTCGTGCTGAAACTTATATTCGCGTCTTCTTTTTTTGTTGCATTTGCAACACATGAACTCCTAGTCAGTGTTAATCATTCTCTCTCTTACATCCTAGCTATTTTTTGTTTTTTCCAAATTGATGGCCAAGCATGCTATAGACTACAGCGTGTTTGGGGGGCCTCAAAACTTTGGAAAGTGGATGGACGTGCACTCAGCTCCGTCTTGCCCTACTGAGGTAATCAAAAGATCTACATCTATGGTTGCCTTGGATTTTTTTTGATGTCGCGCAAGTGACTGTAATATGGGTGGTTATTGATGCTTCTTGTTTCGCGTACCTGAGGGCACTGTTGAGCATCTAATTGGGCGGTTGCATCCGGAATGACCGGCTTGCTCGGGAAGTTGGTTGAGGTGGACATCCCTTAGTGGCTCGACAATGACAGCGGTTGCGAGGCGATTCACTTCATTTGTCCCAGAACGGACACATCGGCCAACTGGTTGCCGTGGCCGGTATGACTACAACAGTTCCCAAGAGCTTGCTGACACACAAGATGAACTAGACGGAGACGCTGGTCTCAGCAAGGATGATGATGATGACATGGAGAACGTGCAACAGGACACCTATGATGATGAACATGCTGAAGTTCGTGCATGTGGTAACAAGGGCAAGGATGCACCAGATGTCCCCCCACCGGAGAAAGTCAAAGAACATACGACTGCGAGAGGCGAGAGGGTGTTGCCATCAAAGAGGGGGAGGGCTCCAGAGGATGTTGGGCAGGGTTCTCCTGGCAAGAGGTCTAGGACCGATCCCATAGCTGCCAGGAGGAGGTTCGACTTTAATTTTAGTTTTTTGCTTTGTCTACATTTTTGGAACAGACTGATCCCTTTTTGCACTTGTTTTTGCCAAGCGCGGCAACGAGTTTGTTGTCTGACAATTGCCACCTTTTTTTTCCTCCATCTCATACGTGCAGTGAGCCGACAATTTGGTGGGCCAGGCGATTCTGAAGAAGCAGGCGCCAACGCCAACCGTGTTTACTGCTTTCGGTTGAAAAAAGGTGCCCCCATTCTTTGGTGACACCCTTCCACCAGGTCATCTCCTCGTCTGACGACGTCCAACACCGGGGATCTGTCGTGTTGCTGCACTGAGAAAGCCAGTCAAGAAGTAGGTTTTCCATGCGCTTTCATTGACATAGTGCTATATTTTTTTTTATTTTTCAATGCATCCGTTCAGCTTGTCACATGGGCTTCTGTCATCATCCCCACATGGCAACTGTTGTTTTTCAAATGATTTTTTTCCTTCCTTTTTTAAGTGCATGGCAACTCCTACTTGTTTTTACATGGCAACTGCCATCTAGGCCAAATGGCAACACTTAGTGTACCTAATGGCAATCGCCATCTTTTCCATTGGCTTGTGTGCTCATCCCATACCTAGTTTTGAAATTGCATTCATGGCAGATCAGACATTTTTATCATTCTTCAAGTTGGCTAACATGGCAACTATTGCTGGATTTTCATGGCAACTGCTAACTATGCCACATGGCAACTCATATTCCCCTTACATGGCAACTACCAGCTTTTCCACTTATTTTTCATTTTTTTTAGATTTCTACCATGGCAAATATATTTTGTTCACTTTTAATACCTTTTCATGTGCTTTCTTTTTTTGCAGGGTGAAGAAGACTACTACACGCGGGGCCAAGCATATCAGTAAGGACCCACTCGGACACCTTCATTCAAAGTTGTCAACAGGGGGAAACTCAGATGTTCATGAGGCGCCAGGCGACAAAATTGTTGCTGCACCGTCAACTGCTCCCACTAACTCTGACGCAAGTGGCCGACCATCTCCACCGGTTGCAGATGTGCAGGCTAGAACAATAGGCATCCGTACATCGGGGAGTGACGAGTCGGTATCTGCCAGGACAGCTGAAATATTGCCAACTCTTCTGGCAATGAAGGATCTTCTTGTGAGCCATGCCACCCCATCGCCAAAGCGTTGAAGTGGGCGCTCCGAGACCAACCTAAGCAAGGAAGATTCCGCTCATCCGACATCGATTCCAAGCGCGTGCGTGGTGGCACTCCTGTGTCCACGACAGAAGTGGCTGAGGCGGTGGTTCACAATGATATGCCATCTACAGGTGAGAGTTTTGGCACAACAGCTCCAGCTCCTGTCGGCGCAGATACTGCTAAGGCGACTGTTTCGCGTGTTGGTCTTCCACCTAGGCGTCGTAGCCCCCGCAAGCAATCAACAGACATACCCAACACACCAGCTGTAGCTAGGAGCAGCAGAGACGAGTCTGGTTATGTTCCTGCGTCCACACTGTTCCCGCCACCGCCAAAAGCAATGTGATGGAGAAACCGAAGACCGGAGCACAACCGATGCGGTGTCAAGCCGGCACGAGTGACGCGGTGAACGTCCGAGCAGATGCGTCTTTACCGAAGTGGAAATCCCCAGCTTAAATCTGCGCACTTCCAGGCTCCCAGTCAATGTGGGTGTCCCCTACAGCCCAAACAAGAAGATTGTCAAGAAAGTTGTGGCTGATACCGCTGACAACACGCCTCGCCCTATAAATAAGCCCGATCATTCTGTAGCGGCCGATTCAGATATGTTTGTTGATCTTTCACCCTTGGATTCTGCCCCGCAAGTTGTTCGTGGTCCGGCCAGTAGGCATGAGAGGCACCCAATGGCCTTCACCCCACCGAGCTTCAGTCTTGGCATCACCAAGATCAACCAAGGTGCGAGATCCTATGCCAGTTGCCTTTGCTTTCCTGGGAGGCATGCCCGCAATGATGGCGCAGCCAATGGTCGAGGGCAGGAAGGCTGTCAAGTTCGCAGAGCCGATAGTCCAAGGTACATTTATCATGTCCTTATCATTTTCTTGTATACATCTTTGTAGTTTGACTTTTGTCCCAATCATATTTTTTGGGGTTCTCACTTGTGATGGAAACTGATATGTGATGACATGGCAACTGGATTTGATGCACCATGTCACCTACATTTTTTTGCTGCCATGCTGCACTTTACATTGGGCAACCACATGGCAACTGAAGTTGATTCAACATGGCAACTGTAGTTGTTGTCACATGGCAAATCTGATGCAATACACATGGCAAGCTGGATTTGCTTGGACCATGTCACACTGCATTTTTTGTTTCCATGCGTGCATTTTTCCATACGGCAAGCACATGGCAAGTGGAGTTGACACAACATGGCAATCAGAGTTCTTTGTGACATGGCAACTTCTGATTGCAACTACATGGCAACTGTAGTTGCCGTGACATGGCAACTGTAGTTGCACCACACATGGCAACTCCCCACTTTTTGTACCTACATTTCACATCATGCACCCTATCTTCTCACAATCCATCTCTTTTTGATTTCTAGGTATCCTAATCCACTTTTTTGATCCTTGCAGACACCCCTGAGGAGATTTCACCGTCACTTGATGAAGCTTACCGCAGGATCGAGGAGGCAGCATTGCAGAGGAGGTCCTCACGAGGCGGGGCAATCAAGTTCCAGCGATGCTGCAAATACGGTATATGAGGATACCATTAGGAGTGCCACCGGGTTACGTGAGACAGCAGAGGGTAGTTCACCCACCTCCGCGGAAGACTACGAGCGAATTTAGGGCCACAAAGGAACAGACCAAATTGCACGATATTGTCAAGCGGTTTGGAAATGCGAGGGCCAAGAAGCAAGCACATGAAGGAGCTGAAAGCGTAAATGACCACACCACATAATCTCTCAGTTTGCTTTGCTCTCTTTTTACCATTCATCTTCTTCGTACTTTCTATACATGATCCACTTACATTTTAGTTCTTTTATTTTTTTACTTAGTAGGCATGATTCTTTCATGTTATATCATTTTCATACAGCTCATATTTGGACAGAACCAAGGTCATTCAATGCGAAGCGACGTACGTCGACCTGGGTGATCTTGCCGAGTCCGTGAGGCCAAACGGTAAAATGTCAACGAATGTAGTTGCATGCGGGATTGACTACATCAACAATCATATGGATGTGTGTGCCGACAAAACAATCATGCATTACAGTGTGACCTACAAAATATGGGATGGTGACTTCCACCACAAAATCCTAAGGAAGAATTTTGCTCAACACGGTGAATTCAAGCTCACACTGAAGAAATATGTGAGTACTCCTTCCCTTTTTTTCACATGTTATGGTTTTTTTGCCATCATCTGCACTCTGTTTATGTGGCAGATGTTTCATGTGGCAATAGCTACCGTGCAAACTGACTTTTTGATTTTTGCATCCCGTGCAAACTATGTGGCAACTTCATCGTAAAATACACGGCAAATTTTGTTCATACATGGATGGCAACTTTCTTTCAACTACCCCCACCATAACTAAAACATTCTACGTGATTCTACTTTTTTTGTCCCTCTGTTGTTCTTCATGTGAACTCTGCTTCTCATTTCCTTCACTTTTACATGCAGGTCATGTTCCCCATGTTCCAGGAGCTTGCACCACACGACCCACACGACAAGTGTGGTCACCACTATGTGATCTGTCTTGACCTGAAGAACCAACGTTTTGAGGTGCTTGATTCAATGCGTTTGGCAGCTGATGCAAACCTTACTTCGCATGCTGAATTCTTCATCAACAACGTCAAAGAGACATGGAACCGTCACTACGAAAACTCAAAGGTCCAGATCAGACATTTCCCGATTGAGTACGTGGCGACTACGAATCGAGGGAACACGTAATTTCCTACCCCCTCCTTCATGTGCCATTTACATCAATCCCACCCCTCTTTTGTTGTTACATCCGAATTGAAGTTTATCATTGCTATGTCTGTCCTTTTTGCGAGTTCACCTGACTCTTTTCCTTGTGCAGGACGGACTGTGGCTTTCACACGTTGGAATACTTTGCAAAGTGGGAAGGTAGACTTGTCCTCGCACATCCTGCAACGGTCGTTGAGGTCCAGAAAATTTACACATGGAACTGATTGACGAATGAAGATTTCAACAAGTGGTCTGGAGCACACGAGTTCGTGGAGGAAGCTGTCAAGAAAGTCATCAAGAAGTACAAGTGATCACGTGGCGTTACACACCGGACGCACACCTTACATTCTGTTGCCGAGGAATGTAAGGTACTATCTTTGTTCTTGTCAAAACTATGTTCGCGTGCTATGTTATGACTGCAACCCCGCTGTAGCCTAGTATGTCTTGGTGGTGTGTGGCGACATTTGAATATTTTCTGCAATATATGTGTGGATGTGAACCTATTTAGGCGTGATGCAGATACGTTTTATGTTTATCATTATTACTATGGTTTCATCGTTTGTAGCAACAGTTTGCTGCTTCGAATGCGTCTATGATGTTTTAAAACATGGCAAAATGTAGTTCATCAGATATGGTTAGTGAAAGTCATTGTCGTTTTTCATTTGGCTGTTTTGCTTCTTCTTTTTCATCACTAACTGTACCGGCTAGCATGGTAGTTTGGTCATGTAGCCGTAACCTTTCCTGTGGTTGATGCACGTTACGCTTTTTTCAATTTGTTTCCCATACATTGCACACAACACACTATGTGTGACTAAACCGCGTCAATTATCATGGAAATATATGCGATGCGAGTCATTACAAATACCATGTCATATTTCAGTACAACTAACATGGCAGATTCAGTACAAACAACACGGCAGATCCAGCATAATTAACATGGCAGATCCAGTATAATTAACATGGCAGATCCAGTACAACTAACATGCCAGATCCAGTACAATTAACATGGCATATTTAGTATAAAATAGCATGGCAGATTAACTACACATAACATGGCAGATTAAGTACCCATAACATGGCAACTGCATTTATCCATTCAATGTATTTTCCTTCAACTTCTGATGCCCCTCAAGAGTCATTCTCCCAATTTAAAAAAAATTCACAACATCTAGGGTACAAAACAAAATGTCCACAAGGACCATGTCACTGCGCCCCAATTTTGCTTACGGATTGCCCGTCCCTTTCTTCGCTTTTCTTGTGTTTTGCTTGAATCTCCAATCCCGATTTGTACCTTACCTCTCTTGGGCGACCCTTTGTGATGGAGCAGGATGAGTTCACGACACAGGTTTGTGTGCTTGTTGTTCAGATCCTATCTCCGAAGTTTTCGGATGATGGCCCGTGGATGAAGGCACACTTGATGTGCGGGGAACCGTGTAAGGCTTCCTCGCCTTTCCTCTTCTTGATCTCATCAAGCTCTCTTTTGAGGCCTTCCTGTGTTTTTCTGTGACTCTGTTGCCTCATCACTCTTGCACGCTTCATCAATTAGCTCAACATAGTTCTTTGTCAAGACAAGCGTGCCTCACGGCTTCCATGGTTGACTCGGGTCTCTCGTCATGCATGCCCGAACTACGTTTGTTGTCTGCGGCGCCAACGCGTCGTCAGCGTCCCAAGTCCATCGCCGCCTTATGAAATGGCGGGGCATCCGTGTCACGGCGTTCATGTCCATTACTTTTAGTATGTGACAACACACAATGTCGTCCCGTTCAAACTTGCAGCATTGGCAGTAGTATTCTCCTTCGCCTATCGAGGCTTTGACGAAGTAGTTCCTTCCTTTGTCCGGGTCTTGAGGTTCTGAATCTGACATGCCCAAAATAGAACACACCTTGAACGTATGTTCGTCCCACCGAAAGCCGTGAACATCTTTTGCACGCTTTATTTCTTCTGGAATCTGCAAGTTTTGTGTGTTTTACGTTAAACTATAAATGCGCTCTTTTTTGTAGCACCTTATGTTGTCATGGAAATAGAAATACATTTTGTTTGAACATGGCAAACATAGTACATTGAACATGGCAAATATAGTACCTTGAACATGGCAATCGTAGTACATTAGACATGGCAATTGCGATTACACCGGACATATGGCAACCGCTAGTACACTAGACATGGCAACTGTAGTACATTTTCAACTGGACATCGTCATTTCCACACCAACATTCCCCAATGGAAGCACATTGCATAAAACATGGCAACTGCATTTTTATTAAACATGTCATCTACAGTTGAGTAAACATGGTAATTGCATTTCAACAAACATGGCAGTTGCATTTTAGTAAACATGGCAATTGCATTTCAACATATGTGTCGACAATATAATATTTTTCAGTTGACATTGGCATTTGCATACCAACATGCCCCAATGGAAGTACAATGCATTAAACATGGCAACTGCACTTCATTGAACATGGAAAATGCATCCGAGCAAGCATGGCAAATGTAATTTTCATTGAACATGGCAGCTGCGGTGAGTAAGCATGACAAACGTATTTCATTAAACATGGCAACTGCATATCATGACAACTCCATTGCACTCTATATGGCACCTATTGCCTTAGTGCTTTTGCGCAAATAAGACTGTAACGCAACTGACTTACTTGTTAAAGATCTTGTTGGTGTATATCTTGCTCATTTGCCTCTCCATCGGTAAAAACGTTAGCAATTTTGGTTGCTTTAGTCTTTGTGGTCGCTTCTTCTTTGTAGCTCGGATCCAGAATTTTTGTTGCAAAGTTGTGTACTTGCTTGGCAATGTAGCAATGAGTTGCGGGCTCACGCATCGCTTCAAAACAACATTGAACCCCTCGCTGCTGCGTAGTCTGCAGAAGGGGAAGAAGCATCGCATCAAGTAGGCGGCACCAGTACATTCGCTTCTCCCACGGGCTAACAAGAGTCTCGTTGTCTTGGACTTGATGTGTTTGATCATGGCCATCCAACCCCTTTCAAACTCCTCCACCGCTGTTGTGTTCCACGATTCGAATGCCTTGTGCAGCTACGACGGTCCAAGAAAGAACGGTCCTAGCGTCTCCTCGACCTTCTTTATAATGTGCCACTGCAGCGTACATGTAATCGCCAGCGGGAAGACCTCCTCTATGCCTACACGCATGCTGAAATCCTAGTCTGTTATTATGTTCATTGGAGCAAGTCCATCCATGCACTCCAAGAAGGTCTTGAATAGCCAAACGTACCCATCCGTGTCTTCGTTCCGAACGAGCCCGCAAATTAACCGCAACGCATCGATTGTGGTTATTTATTCCTATGAACGGAGCGCATGGCATCTTGTACATATTAGTGAGATACGTCTCATCGAATGAAATGCAATCTCAGAAATGTTTGTAGGCTCTCCTTGCAGCACCATCCACCCAATACATGTTCCTGACACGGTCCTCATCGTCCAACCTTATCCTGTAGAAGAAATCTGGATCTTCCTTCGCTTTCTCATCGAATTAGGCCATTGTGGCCTCTATGTCAGCCAACTTGCTCTCTCTACGGTACTTTGCATGTAGGTTTGTGGACGCCACCGGTATGTAGGGCATGCTACTCAGAGTCCCTTTTCTTTGTGGATGAGTGATAGTATCTGGACCATTCTTGATGGACCGACGTTACAATCATGTAGCGACTTTTACGAATTGCCTTTCGACGGGGTGAATCCTCCGTGGGCGGTCGAGAAATTTTACCAGTCGAACTTCTTTATGAGTTTGTGGTTGTGCTCGTCAAAATATTCGGTGACCGACATCGTGTTCCATCTACGTTTAGCTTACACCGGATAGGGCACCCGTCTTGAGAATGATACCTCTCTTTCGTTTAAACGACGAGCAACACCTTTCCCTTCTTGTTCCTTCGTGCCTTGTGGCACCTCATCTCACCTCTCTTTGTACTCGTTAGTTTTCTTAATTTTCCTATGGTATTCGGTGTTGACGGCAAACCCATGGAACTTTGCATATGTTTGGTAGAATTCCTTTGCTTCTGCAAACGATTCAAATCTCTGCCCAACGTACGGTGGCTGAGGTACCACGATCTTTGATTGCCCATCATCTTCATCCCCTTGTGCCTCGTCGTCAGTTTCATCATTCACTTCAGTATCGGCGGCAGTTTCATCTACTTAAGTGTTGCCAGTGCTTGTGTTTAAAGGGGTGCCTGTCGGAATTGCTGGAATGATTGCGATTTCCGACTCTGACTCGGCATTGTTTGCGGCATGATTGTCTGCTGGCTGGTGGAACGCGTCTTCCGTGCGCTCAGAGCTCCCTTGATAGATGTCCAGCGCTTGTTCACTTTGTAGTTGTAGGCCGTGTAATAGAAAAAACAGTGCGAGAGTAAGATTTTTGTTTGAATAACATGTTTATCGCAATGGATCACATCAACTTCGAGTGATTTGGCATGACATCATTCAAGCGACAAGCCGTGAGTCTGCGGCGTGGACATGTATGGCAACCGTAGTTGTCGATCATGGCAGCTTCTGATCCAACAAACATGGCAACTATTGTTTGCCAATGCACGACAACCAGCTCCTTTTTAGTACGAAAACTTGGGTTATATATACATGGCAGCTGCAGTCCTGCATACATGGCAAATACTGCCACCAACACATGGCAACCCTGTGTTCTAGCATCAAAACTATTGCATTCTAAGCCTGATCTCACTAGGCAAATGCGATCAACCATTAGTGCTGCACACATGCTTTTAGCAGTTGGCAAATTTTCGAAGACAATACATGACTCATTACACACAACCACTTGTTAGCGTTTTATGCTTGGTTTTGTCCACCATCAACGCTACAAATCTTCTTTTTCGTCACATGCTATTTTTGCCACAAAAACAAATGTAGTGCTCTTTTGTGGTTCAATTTTTCCTTAACTTGTTGTCTTTGCATGTGCCCATCTTGTGTGGTCTGTGACACCAAATTGGCGTGCTCTATCTCGCAACTGTGAAGCTTGCCACGAGGCGTTCTTGCCGGGTTACCACCACCATAATAACACGTAAGCATCGTAGTAGTTGGTAAATACATGGCAAATGCAGTTTGTGCTAGCATAGCAGCTGCGGTTGCCTGTTATAACAGCTGCGATTGTCTGGCATGGCAACTGTAGTTGCCACGGTATGGCAACTTGATTGCCACAGTATAGCTTGCGATTTGCCATGGCATAACAGCAGTTGTTCCTCCATAACAGCTAACCGGTTGTCGAGGATGACAAGCTGCGATTATTTATCCATGGCAATTGTAGTTGTCCAGTCATGGCAACTGCAGTTGTCAACTATGCTCCTTCTGCTAATTCACCGTCCGCAACTTCACTTTTTTATGGACTTACCTATGTATGACGTCGATGGCAGGTACATGCGTGCTGCCTGATGCCACATGTTGCATGAAGGCTCTGCATTTTCACCTGTCATAACTCGTGAGTCTTTTTGCCAACTTTTGCAAGTTTATTTTTCATGTCCAGACCAGTATGTGTTCTTTTTCGTATGCGTTACCTTGATTAGCCATATTAGCTAGTTGAAGTTGGCTGCCCGTACATTTGTCAGTGTTAGCGCCCTGTGACTAAACTTGCCACGGAGGCCCCCTGAGTGTGTTTTGGTCATAAGAACCTGCGAAAAAATGATAGTGTACGACATAAGTAGAATGCCATCTTCATCGTTGCGAACATGGCAACTGTTCTTTTCTTTTGTTATCACGCATCATACCAATGCCTCGCATCTTTGTTCTAGTAGTGGCGAAGCGGCCTGCAGAAATGAGTTGACTGTACTCTGATGCATCCCAAGGGGGTGTTTCTGGCCTTTGAGAACCCCAAGTATCAGCGCCATCTTCATGATTCATTCTTTCCGCGTCTCGCTTCTTCCAATGTGTTCTCAATCACTGCATGAACAAGAACGCATCAACAATCCACAAGAATTGTATTCTTCCGCTGCTTGCACATAGAAAATAACACGTCAGTGTTATCACATTTTCATGCATAGGCAACCAACACAACGCGGCAAGTAGGACATGCACATGAACACTTTTTTTTTTAAAATTTTGGGTGCTAGCTATCCGTTTGATTAGATGGCAACAACCACTACAATAGGATGGCAAGCAACAGGTCAACTTGGTGGCATTTACTGACAACGAAAGGTGGCAACTGACGTTATACACAAGTGGCAATTAATTTTTCCCACCCCCTTTATTCCAAATTTGTCATTCCTCTCCTTTTTAGGGATTCATACTCATCCATTTCATTACCAACTACTTGCGTCAATCAAACTAGGAACTTAAGTTAATCTCAAGCGTAGTACATGGCGGATCCGGTGTATTACATTTTGGCAAATGCGAAGATACTGCCGAACCATGTAGTGTTTTACCCTATAACATGGATCTAGTCGCCACCTTCATACGTAAGTTTGCAATTTTACGCCAGAAGAAGGATGAGAAGCGATATGAGATCGGAGATTTCACCGCTTTTAGCTAATCGTCTTTGGAGGGCGGGGTTGGAGTGGGGGGCTGGGGGTGGGGGAGGGTTGGGGTGTGGTTTGCGGTGGGAAGGCCCTACGGATCTGCTTTGGTTGCCATGGCAACCAGAGAAGACCGGCGACATAGGTAGGGGTTCGAGAGGTGGGGGGACGATGGCGGCAGTCGAGAGTGGGGATCGATCGGAGGAGCAGGAGTCGTCTTGAGCGTGAGGTCGTCTGGCAGACGGGTCGTCTTGCAGCGGGTAGCCACACGCGAGCGTCTTGAAATTTGTCTGATTCTTGTGGCCGGACCTTGATCGTCTGACGGAGTTCACTGTCCATACGCGAGATGTGCGGGCGGGTTTCTATACAATGCCACACGTGACCCAAAAAGAAAAACATGAACGTCCAAAAACGACGAGATCGTGAGAGGGCTAGGATTTGGCTCGGTTATAGTGTCCTGAATTTTATCACCGTCAATCTACAGGTCTGGACCGCCAACGGCGCACCGTCCGTCCGCACTAGGTGGACCCTTTCGCACCCGTCCACCACTAAGCATCTCCCCTCTCTTTCCCTCGTCCTCTTCCTCCTTCGATCTCCACGGCAAAGGAAAAGAAAATCCCGTATTAATCAATTTACAGGTCGGTCTCTATCTGCTCCCATCTCCTCCTCCTCCTCCTCCGCTTACGATCGCCGCGCACAATTCCTTCCAAATCTATTTGATTACTTTTGATTTTTCTCTATGGAATTCTGAAATCTGAGGCGAGTTTGTGTTAGATTGTGCCTGGGGGCTTGATTAGATTGTTTCGAGATGGCGGCGTGCCGGGGATTCTTCGAGTGCCTGCTCAGGCTGCTCAACTTTTCCTCACCGTCGCCGGCCTTGCCATGGTCGGCTACGGGATCTACCTGCTCGTGGAGTGGATGAGGATCTCCGGCGGTGGCGGAGGGGCACCGCCGTCTCCGCCCCCGCCGGCTGAGTTGCTTACGTTCGGCCGCCCGATGCTCACCGTCGTGGCCCTTGGAGAAGGAGGCAGTTTCTTCGACAAGCTACCCAAAGCATGGTGAGACGATTGCGTATCCTTGTTTCTTTCTTGTCGCGCAATAGTTTGATGTTCCTGTTTGTGTGACTAGATAATGATTGAGATCGAGAGAAATTGGAAGCTTTGCTTAATAATAATAACGGCATGCCTAGGATTTGAAGGCTTCTTCATCTGTCCATCGGCAGATTTAGTGATCACCAAATCTGCGATCTCAAACCCTAGCGTGGAATTGGCGGGGGCTCAGAGGATTGATATATTTAGTTTGACTCTGGCATAGGTTCTGTTGGGACGGTTCGAAGTTGCACTTTCAATTTTCCAGATTAGTTTGTGTTACGGGGCTGATTTTTGGTGGAACTTGAGTGGGGAACGGAGGAGGTGGTGAGTTCTCGCATGGAAACAGACGGGATGTTGCCATGACTTGCGCTCGTGAGCCAGTGGCGATGAAGCTCTGGGCTACGCTTATTTGGAGAAGAAGATTTCTGTATCATTCCACAAACGTACACGACACATGATCTTATATACCCAACTAAACTACCTGCTAACACCTGAACTTTTTTTTGAGGGAGGCTTGCAGTCACACCTGAATTAGTGTCCAACATGGACATGTTTACCCCTCTATAGTTTCCTTATAAGATTAGTGCTTTCCTAATTGCTGTGCTTCCGCATGATACACTACTCCGATTCCAAAACATGTACGTGATTCCCAGAACTTCAGTCTGCATTGGTTTGGGCCTGAACCTGACTTGAGCTGTGGCCCTTGCAGCGACACTGATAGACCTGACCGAGAAAAGAGTCCACAACACTTCCTCTCCAGAAAACAGCTCGTCCTCGAGCTGAAACAAAGGATAGCTGTCACGGAATGCTTGTGCTGTCATCCACAAAGTCTCTTGGTGGATTATCCCTCCCATTGCACCAGCACCTCCCAAACACTTCTATTCTAACGAGCTTGCAATATTGCTTGTGGAATTGGAAGAACCCGACCATGCAATAATAAGTCCGGTAATGGCACAACAGTCTCAGGAGGCTCACAATGAAATTGTTTTAGCAGGGAGACATGGAAAATGTCATGAATATGAGCACGACCCATTGCCCAACCGCGAACGCAATATCTCAATGCCCATCATACTGTTGTTTCATTGTGGCTTGAGGCTGCAGCAATCGCTCCTTGATGCTGGCTAAAAATCCATCTATCTCCAAAAGCTGCTGATCAACTATAGCCATTTCAGCAGTCCCAGGCTCATAGTCATAGGATATGAGTGAAGGTGGACCTCTGCCATAAACAAAACGGAAAGGTGTACCACGCAAAGCCGTTTGGAAAGAAGAGTTGTAGCAGAATTCTGTATAAGGTAGCCATTATATGCAATCCTTGGGTCGGTCTCCTGATAAGCAACAAAGACACATGCCAATGATGTGGTTGATGACTTCCATCTAACCGCCAGTTTGAGTATGAAAGGCTGAACTGAATTGAAGCTTGACGTCAACAAGATGGAACAATTCTGACCAAAACCCGCTAGTAAAGATTGGATCACGATCACTTATAATAGACAAGGTTCGTGCCACTGATGCAGCTGAATAGGGGTGACCAAGTGCGTTGAAATGAGCATATTTGGAGAACCGATGAACCAACAAAATGAAGTGAAATGTCAGCCCAGACTTGAGAAAGAACATGGTGGTGTTCTGGGAAGGTGGAAGCCATGATCATGATGGCAGGGTGGAGGTGCACCACGCGGCTCCTTGAAAACTGAGGCAAACTCCTATAGCACTGCTGACATAAGATCATCAACCTCATACGCCTGGAGCATTGGAGAATCTGTTGCAGCCGCTACTCCATGCCAAATGACCTTGTGACCTTTGTGCCAAAATGAAGTTCAAACCACAAAATTGTGCCCGGTGAACAAAGCCATTGGACACCAAGTACCACCTCAAAGCCTTCGAGTGGAATAGCATAACACTCGATTGGGAAGTGCTCATTGCCAACGCCCACGCCCATGCCTAGTGTACGACAGATGCGAGTGCTAGCAACCCGGTCGCGTTGGCCACAGTAATGTAAAGTCTAGGTCGTGGTTCCAACTGAATGCTAGGTGGTGCATCCTGGGGAATGCAGTCATGTGTCGAGCCAGAATCGACTAATGCCATGGGTGGCTCTGTTATGTGGGGAGTCACATATGGTCGGAGGGCCCCAGCCTGGTGGCACCACCCCCGGTCCAGCCCAAAGTGGCTAGGATTCCTGTACTACTACAAGTAATTATTAAGGTTCAGATTCGCATTAGGTTTAGAGTCCAGATTAGTTAGTAGGTTGGGTTCAGATTCGAAATAGGTGCAGAGTCCAGACTAGAACTTGTTCGAGAGTCTAGATTGTATTCCCTTTGAGTCGGCTTGTCAGCGAAGCTATTCCTCTTATATATGGGGCTTCTCCCATGATCAATAAAGCATCATAATTCAGAGTATTACTATCTTTTAGGCCTTAGAGTAATTAGAGTTTGTTCCATCTGGTATCAGCGTCATCTAGGATGGTGGACATGAACCTCGTGCTCAAGGAGCTAGCGACCCAGCTGAAGGAGATGGTGGTGCAACGGGCCACATATCAGGTCTTCATGGAGGGCCTCGTCCAGCGTCTAAACACAGCAGCGCCCCAGTGCTCCACCTTCCACCTTGGTCGAATCAAGGCATTCATTGCGGCAGCAGTAGCTCCTCCGCCGCCTCCACACCGTCTGGTACCTCCGCCGTCCTCGCCACCACCGGCCCCACCATTGTCCCCATCCTCCTGAGTGCATGATTTGATCCACGCTTTCCCCCACCGCCGTCACTGCCCCAATTTCCGGCCTCCCTGTTCTTCCCATAACAACCTCATGTTTACCCTCTGTTCAACCAAGCTTTCCACCATGCATCTTCGCCACCACTTCCCTACCAACAGCCACCCGCCAATCCTTACGAGTCACTTCCTCAAACACTACAAACCCAGCCCACCTATGCCGCCTCACTATACCTCACGTCAATTGCCCCCTTTGCATACCAGCACCTTGGTTCTGGCTCCGGCTCTGGTGTCCCACGCTTTCACAAGCTCGATTTTCCTACTTACGATGGTTCCGTCGATCCGCTTGGCTGGCTTCATCGGTGTGAGCAATTCTTTTGGGGACAACGCACAGAGGAGGCTGACAAGGTGTGGACAGCGGCATACCACCTAGTCGACATTGCTTAGTTTTGGTACCTCCGGTTGAGCGTGATCATGGCATTCCCTCTGGTAGCACTTCAAGGAGGCGTGTCACCTTGATTTGGGCCATCCAGACGCCGCCAACCCGGGCGAGTTTGCTCGGCTTCGCGTTCACCTCATCTTGCCGACATAATTACACCGATTTATGGCGCTGCAAGACCAAAGAAACCAAGAAGCTCAGCAACAAATAAGCTTCTCAGACACAAATGGACTTCCCGAAGGCCTCAAAGTCGATTTTGAGCTTCAACAACCTGTGGACCTCCCACAACAGTATCCCTCGCTAAGGCATATGAACAACGCCATCCGTTCCCACCACTCATGCCCTCGGCACGTTCCCGAGGTTCGAAGTCTTGGGCAAGGGGACCGACCTTGCCGCCTGCTACATGTCCCATGCCACAAGGCGTTACTGCTGCAACTGCTGCCCCTACATTGGCGGCTCCTCGCGCTACGCGCCGCCTCATGCCTACCGAGATGGCTGGACGCCGTCGCCAAGGTCTTTGTTACAACTGCGTTGAGTAGTATGTCCCTGGTCATCGATGTGCACGCTTGTTCTCCATCGAGCTCGATATTTTGCTCCTGAGGATGCACCTTTGGAGGAGGACCCAGAGTCGCCACACATCTCACTTCACGCCATCACCGGGCTTTGGAGTATGCGCGTGATTGACACCATACAACTGCTTGTCGTCATCGGCACTCATACCTTCACTGCCTTACTGGACACAGGCTCGACACACAGTTTCATCGACTCAGCAGTGGTCAACGTGCTCGGCCCAACTCCAGAGACTCGTCTGGTCTACGGGTCATGGTGGCCAACGGGGACACGCTTGTTAGTGCTGGCCTATGTCGCGACATCTCCATCAACATCGACGGCTGCCACTTCCGGGTTGACTGCTTCACTCTTCCACTTGGCGGCTTCGACCTTGTCCTTGGTTGATTGGCTCCGTTCCCTTGGACCGATTTTGTGGGATTTTGATAACCACAGAGTGACTGTTGTCCTTGCTGGTTCCCAAATCACATGGAACGGATTGGTGATGCCCGCCTTGCCTGCTCTTCGCACGATCACGAGCGAGGACTCTGGCCTCATGGGTGACATGCTCGACGAGTTTGCTGACCTCTTTGCCACTCCGACCATGTTGCCTCTAGGACGCTCTCGCGACCACCGCATTCGGCTTCTACCTAACACCACGCCAGTTGCTGTCAGGTCATACCGCTATGCGCAACTTCAGAAGGATGAGCTCGAGCGCCAGTGCACGGAGATGTTGGTCCCAGGCATCATCCGCCCCGGCGACTCGGCCTTCTCTTCACCCGTCCTCCTTGTCAAGAAACAGGATGGCTCATGGCGCTTTTGCGTCGACTATCGGGTGTTGAACGATCATACTGTGAAGGATAAGTTTTCAATTCCTGTTGTTGACGAGTTAGTGGATGAACTCCGGGGCGTCAGGTTCTTCACCAAACTTGACCTGCGCTCGGGGTATCATTAGGTACGGATGCACCCTAATGATGTTGATGATGTTGCTAAGACGGCGTTTCGCACACATGATGGCCACTATGAGTTCTTGGTTATGCCATTTGGCTTAACCAACGTACCGGCACCTTCCAGGCTTTGATGAATGACATCTTGCGCCCTATTTTGCGCAAATTTGTCCTTGTTTTCTTTGATGACATATTAATCTATAGCTCATCCTGATCGAAGCACCTGCGCCACCTTCGTGTTGTCTTTCAGGACATGCGGTAGCAGTCCCTCTTCCTCAAGCGCAAAAAGTGTTGCTTTGGTGAGTCCTCCGTGGCCTACCTGGTTTATGTCATTGATGTTGATGGGGTGGCCATGGATAAGGATAAGGTGCGCGCGGTTGCACTGGCCTACGCCTTGTTCGGCCTGGGTGTTGCGCGGCTTCTTGGGGCTGGCCGACTACGATCGCAAGTTCATCAAGGACTTCGGCATGCTCGCTGCTCCTCTCACGCGCCTACTCAGAGGCAGATGATTCCTTCCAGCGCTCAAGCATGCCCTTGGTCAAGACCCGGTGCTCCAGACACTGGACTTTGACAATTGCTTCATTGTTGAGTGCGACGCCTCTGGGACTGGCTTTGGTGCCGTTCTTCACCAAGGTGCAGGGCCCTTGGCCTTTTTTAGTTGGCCCATTGCTCCACGCCATGCCAAACTTGCTGCCTATGAGCGGGAACTCATTGGACTGGTTCAGGCTTTGCCGTACGCACCGACCACGACCACTATAACATGAAGTTTCTCCTTGACCAGCGGCTTTCGACAATCCCTCAACTCCAATGGGTGAGCAATTTGTTTGGATTCGACTTCACTGTCGAGTTCCGCCCGGGCCGCCTCAACATCGTCGCTGACGCCCTCTCCCGTCGTGATGCCAATGCAGCATCTTCACCATCGTCGAGGACCTACGGCGTGAGATCGACGCTTCACCCGAGTTGACCTCCCTTCGTGATGGTGGTATTTGCGCTGGTGATTGCGACCACCACTGGAGTTGTGTTGACAACTTGATTCTTCACGTTGCCCACCTCCTTGTCCATACCAGTGATTTTGCAACATGCTCATGGTGCTCATGAGGGGGTCCAAAAGACGCTTCATCGACTCCGAGCTGATTTCCATGTCCCTTGCGATCGCCAATTGCTTGTGTAGTCTGCTAACGCAACAAGACAGAAACACTCCTGCCTGCTGGGTTACTTCAGCCTCTGCCGGTCCGAACGTCTGTGTGGAGTGATATCTCCATGGATTTCATCGAGGCACTGCAAGGGTGCTGGCAAGTCTGAGATCCTCTCGGTCATTGGACGTTTCTCCAAACATTGTCCAATCCATACACGGCTGCCTCTGTGGCAAAGGCGTTTTTTGAGGGCATTGTGTGCCTCCATGGACTTCCACAGTCTATCGTCAGTGACTGAGATCCTGTCTTCACCAGCAATTTTTGGCGTGAATTATTCAACTTGTCCGGCGTTCAGCTTCACATGAGCTTAGTAGCCTTTCACCCCCAGTGTGATGGGCAGACTGAAGTTGTCAACAAAATCATCGCAATGTACCTGCGTTGCCTCATTGTTGATCAGCCACGCCGCTGGGTCGAATGGTTGCCCTTGGTGGAATTCTGCTACAACACGTCCTACGACTCCGCTCTTCGTGCCACTCCATTCGAGGTTGTCTATGGTTGGCCACTGCCACGTCTTCGTGACTATGTTCCTGGCGAGGCCAAGGTGGCAGCTGTGGACACCGCCTTGCAGGATCGCGCCAACTTCGTTCATGAGGTTGGTGAGCGTCTCCATCAAGCGCGGCAGCGGGCAAAGCATTATTATGATGACAAGCATCGCGAGCTGGCATTTGGCATTGGTGATTGGGTGTGGCTTCGCCTTCACCATTGTGCGCTTGACATCGTTACCAGGTCACAAGCATGGCAAGTTGTCTCCTCGCTTCTATGGGCCTTTCCAAGTCACTGAAGTCATTGGTTCTGTTGCATATAAACTCGTGCTGCCTGCTGGTACTCGGCTCCATGATGTATTCCATGTCAGTCTCCTTAAAACATTTCATGGCGAACCACCAGCTACTCCTGCTGTACTTTCCGCCATTGAGGATGGTCGTGTGCTGCCTGCACCAACCAAGATTCTTCGATCCAGCATTCGACGCGGCGTGAAGCATGTTCTTGTGCAGTGGGTTGGGGCTTCTGAAGATGATGCAACATGGGAGCCGCTGGATGAGTTCATTGCTCGTTTTCCCACGTTTCAGCTCGAGGACGAGCTGTTTGTGGAGGGAGGGAGAGATGTTATGTGGGGAACCACATATGGTCGGAGGGCCCCAGCCCTGGTCGCACCACCCCCTGGTCCAGCCCAAAGTGACTAGGATTCCTGTACTGCTACAAGTAATTATTGAGGTTCAGATTTGTATTAGGTTCAGAGTCCAGATTAGTTAGTAGGTCCAGATTCGAAATAGGTGCAGAGTCCAGATTAGAACTTGTTCGAGAGTCCAGATTGTATTCCCTTTGAGTCGGCCTGTCAGCCAAGCTATTCCTGTTATATATGGGGCTTCTCCCACGACCAATAAAGCATCAGAATTCAGAGTATTACTATCTTTTTGGCCTCAGAGTAATTAGAGTTTGTTCCAGGCTCGCTGTTGACAAGCACCCTGGGCTGCATTGTCTTTCTGGTCCGGAACCCAGTCGGGGCATGCAGGGAAATTTGGACATCATCCATGGTCATCCCCTGTCACATCGTCTTCATCAAGCTCGATCCAGTACATCCCCTTTAGTGTGCACTTGTGGTTGTGATGGAGCTTCTCCGGGCAATTGAAGCATTGTCCTTGGGCTTTCCGATCAGCCATCTCCTCCGGTGTAAGAAGGTGGAACCGTGAGGCTGGATTTTCCACAGCAGCCACGACCGCTGGAGCAGTTGCCGTGTGGCCAGGTATGCTCGTGCTTGCTTTATGCCGGGGCCCTGCGCTCAGTGCAGTGCTGACTGGTGAGCAGGTGGTGCTGGTACAGAATATGATATGAAGTTTGTGCAGGCTTGTTGCCTGAGGAGTCACAACAGGCTTGGAATGAGGTTCATCCCACAGTGGTTGTTCATATGCCCTTGCAAAGCTCATAGCAGTCTGAAGGTTTGATGGATTTTAAGGCTCTACATCTGTACGCAATGGCTTTAGGAGTCCTGCTGTGAATATGCCAACTTGCTGACGAGACAATCTCTCACAGCAACAGATGAACAACATGAATTGTAGACAATATCCATCCACGTGCCTATATGCTTGGAGCTGGGTGAGTTCTCGGAGTGCGTTCCTCAAAGCACACTTTTTCCACCTTCCTCGAAAGGGGAGGAGAAACGATACATGACCTTATATACCCAACTAGACTACCGGCTCACAGTTGAATTAGTGTCCAACATGTACACGTTTACCCCCTCTACTTTCCTTACAAGATTAGTACTTCCCTAATAGCTGTGCTTCCACCTGGCACACTAACTACGATTCGAAAACATGTATGTGACTCCTATTGCTGCTCCTGAGCTTGGACTTCAGTCCGCATTGGCTAGGGCCTGAACCTGACTAGAGCCGCGGCCCTTGAGGCGACACTGATAGACCTGACACAGAAAATAAACCACAACAGTTTGTCGATCATTTGTTTATTCTACCAAAAGATTAAGTTCTACCTTGAAAGTGAATGATTGCATTCAGTAAAGAATTTCTGATTTCCTGGCAGGTTCATCTATTTGTTCATTGGTGTTGGTGCTGTTATCTTCATCGTTTCTCTATTTGGCTGCATTGGAGCAGGGACAAGGAATACGATGTTGCTTGTGTTGTGTATCCTGATAGTTGGTCTTCCATTTTATCAGTACTCTCGTTTTTTAAAGACGACCACTGAATGTACAAATAAAGGAAGAAAACAGCTATTAAAATCATCGGTAATTCCAAATATGGCATGCTTTAGATACATAACATGCAGTGCAAAAATGACGCGCTTTTCATCCAGCTGTGACGTAAGTGAAAAGGCATACACCATACTATGTCCTATTATATGAACATGAGTCATTCTAGAATCCATGCCGGCCAAGTATTTGGCCCGGAATATAAAAATATACATTTAAATTACTGACATGCAGTTGGTATTTTACAGGATTGATCCCAAAATGTTATTTGCATAACATATAACTATTGTGATATAAAAAATGTAGTTAAAAAAACCGTTGTCAAAGTGCTACCCTGTAAATTGTCAATATGTAAATTACTTAAAGCTGTATTCAGAGGCATAAAATGTAAAAGGTAGATAATGGGCATGATTTAGTTGTTTCTGAGATCTGAATAATGTTTAGTGATTCCATTCAATAAGGCATAAATTTGTTTCCTTCGAATGTTAAGTGATTCCATTCAATAATCCACAATTTGTTTCCTTTGATGTTTAGTGATTCCATTCAATAATCCATAAATTTGTTTTCTTTAATGTTTAGTGATTCCGTTCAGTAATCCATAATTTTGTTTCCTTTGACGTTATAAGTATTCTTTCTTGGTCATATTATTAATCCTTGCCGAGGCTGGAGGTGCTGCATTCATATTCTTTGACCATAGCTGGAAAGATGTGAGGCTTCTGTTTGGTGCTAATTTGGAAACTATGTTATAGTCTCATCCTTTTATTTAATCACTGTAAGTACTTCTTTGTACCTTCCTTTTCAGGTAATTCCAGTGGATAAGACACAAAACTTTGATGCCATGTATGACTTCCTGAATGAAAACTGGAAGATTGCAAGATGGGTTGCTCTTGGTGTTGTTGTTTTTGAGGTAGGAGCAAACTCAAGTCTATTCTTGTTGTGCCTTTTTTTGAATAGCACTGGGCCTTCCTAAACACTAATAGTTTATTAATCATGTTCCGAATGTGTAGTTGTTACCGGCTTAAGGTGCATTCTTTTCATCTGATACATATTTCATTCTACTGTGTCCTTGTCTTTATCCGTTTGTTGTGAATAAGTTTAATTTCGACGTACCCTGTGGTACTGGTGAGCGGCAAAATAGAAATTGGTGACGATTAGTCGTGGACAGTCAGTTGCAGTGTGTACTCTTTTAGCTATAGTTGGTCTAGTGCAGGTAGACTAATGTTTACCAGTATGCAGGTATTGCTTTTCTTGTTAGCTCTTGCTGTCAGGGCAATGAACAAGCCCGCCGAGTATGACAGTGATGATGAAATCATTGGAACTGCTCGAAGCACTAGCATCCGTCAGCCTCTTATCCATTCCCAGAATGCTCCGGCTACCGGTGTTCCCGTCCCAACACTTGATCAACGTGCGAGCAGAAATGATGCATGGAGCCAAAGGATGCGAGAGAAGGTACATACATCATAGACCGGTTTCAACATCATTGATCATTCTCATAAATGTTTTCAACTCATTGATCGTACTTATTATTATTTTTCATTACAAAACATGTAATTATTCTACCTGATGCAGTATGGTCTGGACACAAGCCAATTTACTTACAACCCATCAGATGCAACCAGATATCAGCAAAATGGGGCACCTCCAGCTGAAGAAAGGAGCCGTTGCACCGTAATGTGAAGATCCTTCACGACGTTATCCAAATTGATGGTTCTTGAACAGGCCATCTCAGCTTGCACAGTTTGGCTATACCGTGTTCAGAGTGGTGTATGAATAGAGGTCTTTTTACCTTAATGCTCATCTTATCTGCTGTCTTCTGAACAACTCCATGCACCTGTAATTTTTGTGTGAACGAGTATTGGCCATCGATATCTCATTATATTTCATGTTTTCCTCAGATTCCTTTTGTTGGCATTCCATTTTTGCCTTGTTTACCCTTTCAACTTGTATCATGAACTAGAGTAAATGGTGAACTTCGCCTCGCAGATTGGTCAATGTGTGCTTGATGCGGTTGGTGTTTAATTTGTTTATGGGTGAGAGAGTGTGCCTGGTGGAGTATGTATGTCGACAATTGAGATCTGTGATGGCAAATTGTCACTCCATCGTCAATTGTCATCTAATCTGTTAATACAATATACAATATAATTAAAAGACATATTTTTTTATTGGCGGGTAAGAGCAACTCCAATGCGCCGACCCATTTCGTCCCCGCGTCCGTTTGAGTCATGGCGGACAGAAAAGTTGGCCCAATGCGCCGACACAAACGAATGCGCGTCCGTTTTTTGTTTGCCTACCAACCAATACCCAGCCTAATTTTTAGCCTCATTTGTGTCGGCGCGGACACGAGACGGGCCCGTGACACGCGCCAACTACTCCTGGCTCGCCGGTCGGTGGTAGCCTCCACCATTTCCCTTCACTTTTCCCAAAACTCTCCCGCCCGCGCGCGCTCTCGCTGCTCGCCATGGACGACAACATCAATGCCGCCGCCGGCCTCGCCAACCTCGCCTCGTCCGGCATCATGATCGCCCCCTCCGGCAAAGGCAAGCCCTGTGGCCCGCCAAGACCGCCACCGCGGCCAAGCCGAAGAAGAAGCTGACGCCCGAGGAGCGGGCCAGGGAGTCTGCGAAGAGGAAGGGTCGGAGGAACGCGGCGGACGCGAGGGGCAAAGTAGCGGCCGCGGTTGCCATCGCCGCCGCCGCGCAGCAGGAGGCCACCAACGCCCGTGTCGCGGCGACAACGAGGGAGGCGCTGATGTACCTTGGGTTAAACCCTGGCCAGCACGGCCTCGTCAACGCCGCGTGGCCGCGGTCAGCATCGGCTCATCTGCGTTTCCTTGGATGGTGCTGCTGTCGGATTCAGGGCCTCATAGACCCAAGAAAAGGTTCGAACTCTGGGGCGTGTGCGGAGAACTCAACCTCTCTAGCCAACCAGCTCGTCGCCCGCACGGCCTAGCTCGATGAACAAGGAAGAAGATGGACATGCCAGTTTTACCCAGGTTCGGGCCACCTTGCGGTGTAAGACCCTACTCCTGCTTTGTGGTGGATTTGCCTCACGAGGGGCTGAGGATGAACTAGTAGAAGGGAAGAACATCCTCGTGAGGTCTTCTCTGGTAGGGGAATGGGTCGACTAGCTTCGGATCCCCTTCTACGGTGGTGGCTAACCTATACTTATAGTGGCCTCGGTCCTCTTCCCCCAAAACGAAGGCGGGAAGGAATCCCACAGTGGCCAATGTGAAAGGGGACAAGTAATACATCTTATCTTGACGAAAGCTGGTCTTCGCGTGCAAAGCTTCTGGTCGTGACGCTGCGGTGGGCTCGATGATGACATCCGTCCTGCCGTCCTGGCAGTCTTGGTCTTGTTACACGGGAATGGAAACCTTTGCCTGATTCCTCGGGACCCCGCGCCTGCTCTTGCCTCCTTAGCACCAAAGAGGAAACTGGCTCCTCTGTGCCCGCTGGCGCCCGCCTGGCCTTGGTCGTCATGGCTTGCGTCACCCCAACCTCATGAGGTTGGGCACCTGCATAGAAATCTCCGCTCCCCAGGAGGCCGCCTGGGATGGCTGCTCCCTCCGTAGGTCTTGGTGTCATCCGCCTCGCGAGGCTTGGCCCCTCGCGAGGGTCTTGTCTTGATGGTCGCGTAGATGGGCCGTACCAGGCCGTTGACGGAGCCATGCCGTGGGCCGCAGGCAGGCAAGTCTAGGTACCTTGGTTCCCAGAATGCCGACAACTGCCCGAGTCACCCCACACGTCGGTGACACAGCCGATACTCGGCTTCCATGTTTATCCGCAAGCCTCCCGACTCTCTGGGGATTACTCGCCCAAGGTGCGCGTGGTGGCGCTTTCCACGCCCGCGCCCATCGACCTCAACGCCACACCGGTGGCCGGTGGCTCATCATCTGGAGGGGCGAGGAAACACGCGCGACAGATGCCAGCTGACGTGCTGCCGGGCGCATGCAACCTGTTCAACGGAATGCCGGCCTCCGGCGACGACGACTTCATGCAGAACATCATCTTCGAGGGTGGTGCGGCGGCCACTGGCGATGCCGCCGGGGCTGGCTACGATCCCGACGATACACAAAGCCAGGACGACCGAGGGCCACGCCGTTGACCTTTGATCAAGATCAGGTCGCCTTCATGCATGATCAGGCCGGCCTAGACCTGGACGGCTTCCCGCTCGACCATGAGTTTCCGGAGGACTACGGCCTCGAGGAAGAGGACGAGTTGGACATCAACGGGGAGCCTTTGTTCGAGGACGAGCTCTCCAACCAAGCCGCCGGGGCGAAGCTAAAGCGCAAGAGTAGGCGCCCCTCTTTGTGTCATTCCGTTTATGTTTGCATGCCTATTTCCATATCCATTTGCCAATATGCTTGCATGCAATTCATTTGTAGGCAGTCCAAGCTTTGGAGGCATTCAAGGTCCAACACAATGGCAAGTCCTTCAACCTCTCCCATTGTTGGAGGGTCATAAAAGACGAGGAGGAGTTCAAGGCGCAATATGCCGCCCTCATGTCGCGTGGGGGGAAGAATGCCGTGGAGGAGGTTGGGGACGGCGAGAAGCCACGCCCGTGGGGGAAGACCAACTCCAAGAAGGATGACAAGCGGGATGTGGCGTCGAACGCCTTGATCGAAACCATGGAGGACATGATGACCAAGAAGGACTCAAGGGAGGAGAAGCACCGGCAAGACAAGAAAGACCAAGCCTACATGGAGATCCAAAGGAGGAGGCTTGAGATGGAGGCGGAGAAGCAAACGAGGATGCTTTAGATGGAAGTAGAGAAGCAAGCCAAGATGCCAGAGATCGAGGCTGCCAATGCCAATACCAAGGCGAAAGAAGTGGCTCTCGCTAGCATGATGACGGGGGTGGAGATCATGAAGGTGGATCTCAACACCGTGTCACCAAGGAAGAGGTCGTGGTTCGAGAAGATGCAGGACGACATGCTCAAGTTTGACGACGAGTGACCTATGGCGGCGAGCGCCATCCTTTTTTGTATGCCGACAAGTGTGATGGCATGACCACGGCCGCCATGGCGTGGTCGAACCCCCGCCCCTTTTTGTGTGCTGGCATGTGTGCCGGCCACTGACAAGTGCGCCAGCTGAACTGTGTGGTGTTTTTCTAAAGCTGGCATTGTATGCCGGCGCTGGCATGGTGTCGGCATGAACTCCGGGCGACGACATGGCCGCGGGCCTTTTTTTTCGAAATTTGCGTGCGAACATGAAATAGGTCGCGGCTATTAGGCGCACTGCCGACCCAAATCTTAAAGTGGGCGGCCGCCGAGCGGCCGGCCGACCCAAACGGCCAAAAAACGGACAAAAGCGTTGTCCGTTTGGGTTGGCGCGTTGGGGTTGCTCTAAGACCACAATGTCGGCATGTTACGTTAGAGGGTCAGTACGTGGTTACTGACGATGCCGAAAGCACGATCAGCCTGACCACGAAGGTCTATTCCTGCATGCAATCGAAGAATAAGCAAGAATATGATAATGCAATATGAATATTGCGAATATATATATGAAGTATTGATAAAAGTGGGGATCTGAAAGCGATCTTGGTTTGGTCGTTGGACACAAACGAAGTACACAAAGTTGCAATTGCTAACTTTTATCTAAACAAATCCCAAGCAAAAAGCTACTACATTGATCTACTTATATAGGAGTAAGGGGTGGCGGCCAAGGAGGTGGGAGGACGTCCCAAGACAGCGTAAAACTAACCCTAGGTCGTACAAGGCTCATGGGCCCAAGTGGAGGTGATGCAACACCTTTGGACTTGTAGTTTGACTCGGATTCTGCTACAGCGTCAGATTGTTTCGTCAATATCTCAATGCTCCAGACGTATTTGAAGGTGAGTTGATACGTCTCCAACGTATCTATATTTTTTTATTGTTCCATGCTATATTATATTCTGTTTTGGACATTAATGGGCTTTATTATACACTTTTATATTATTTTTGGGACTAACCTATTAACCGGAGGCCCAGCCTGTAATTGTTGTTTTTTTGCCTATTTGTAGTCTCGCAGAAAAAGAATATCAAACGGAGTCCAAACAGAATGAAACCTTCGGAAACGTGATTTTCGGAACGAACGTGATCCAGAGGACTTGGACCCTACATCAAGACATCAACCAGGAAGGCACGAGGTAGGGGGGCACGCCTACCCCCCAGGGCGTGCCCTCCACCCTTGTGGGTCCCACGTTGCTCCAGCGACGTACTTCTTCCTCCTATATATACCTACGTACCCCCAAACTACCAGAGACGGAGCCAAAAACCTAATTCCACCGCCGCTACCTTCTGTACTCGTGAGATCCCATCTTGGGGCCTTTTCAGGAGCTCACGGAGGGCATTGATCACGGAGGGCTTCTACATCAACACCATAGCCTCTCCGATGATGTGTGAGTAGTTTACCTCAGACCTTCGGGTCCATAGTTATTAGCTAGATGGCTTCTTCTCTCTTTTTGGATCTCAATACAATATTCTCCCCTCTCTCGTGGAGATCTATTTGATGTAATTTTCTTTTGCGGTGTGTTTGTTGAGACCAATGAATTGTGGGTTTATGATCAAGTTTATCTATGAACAATATTTGAATCTTCTCTGAATTCTTTTATGTATGATTGGTTATCTTTGCAAGTCTTTTTGAATTATCAGTTTGGTTTGGCCTACTAGATTGATCTTTCTTGCAATGGGAGAAGTGCTTAGCTTTGGGTTCAATCTTGCGGTGTCCTTTCCCATTGACGGTAGGGGCAACAAGGCACGTATTGTATTGTTGCCATCGAGGATAACAAGATGGGGTTTATATCATATTGCATGAGTTTATCCCTCTACATCATGTCATCTTACTTAAAGCGTTACTCTGTTCTTATGAACTTAATACTCTAGATGCATCTTTGGATAGCGGTCAATGTGTGGAGTAATAGTAGTAGATGCAAAGGTGAGTCGGTCTATTTGTCTCGGACGTGATGCCTATATACATGATCATACCTAGATATTCTCATAACTATGCTCAATTCTATCAATTGCTCAACAGTAATTTGTTCACCCACCGTAATACTTATGCTCATGAGAGAAGCCACTAGTGAAACCTATGGCCCCCGGGTCTATTTTCCATCATATTAATCTTCCAACACTTCGCTATTTTTATTACCTTTTATTTTACTTTGCATCTTTATCATAAAAATATCAAAAATATTATCTTATCATATCTATCAGATCTCACTCTCATAAGTGACCGTGAAGGGATTGACAACCCCTTTATTGCGTTGGTTGCGAGGATTTATTTGTTTGTGTAGGTGCGAGGGACTCGTGCGTGGCCTCCTACTGGATTGATACCTTGGTTCTCAAAAATGAGGGAAATACTTATGCTACTTTGCTGCATCACCCTTTCCTCTTTAAGGGAAAACCAACGCAGTGCTCAAGAGGTAGCAAGAAGGATTTCCGCGCCGTTGCCGGGGAGTCTACGTAAAAGTCTACATACCAAGTACCCATCACAAACCCTTATCTCCCGCATTACATTATTTGACATTTGCCTCTCGTTTTCCTCTCCCCCACTTCACCCTTGCCGTTTTATTTGCTCTCTCTTTCCCGTTTGTCTCTTTTTCGCTTGCTTGGTCGTAATTGCTAGTCCTCTATCTTCTCCGTTGTTTCCCGAGAATGAAGTTCTAAATTTTAAGCAAAGGGAGGGAGAAAATCTGAAAGACGCTTGGTATAGAATTTGGAATGCTCAAAATGGATCCACCAGGAAGCAATCTACTTCCGTTCTTCTCCGCAATTTTTATGCAGGCGCTACTCCTTGGTACGGATATATCCTTGATACCATTACTGGAGGGAATTTCTTGGGTAGCCATACTTTTGATTCTTATAATGCTATGATAGATTTGTTTGGCTCACCACCTCTTTTGGTTAATGGAACTATGTTAACTTTGGAGCATATAATGCAAAGACTTGAGATTATTGAAAATAAAGTTGCTACCGTAGAGTTAATCGAAAATTTGGATAAAAAGATTCACAACCAAATTACCCAATATGGATCTAAAGTAGGAGTCACTTTGAAAAATATTAAGGAGAAGGAACCCATAGTTAATGAAAGAATAGATCAAGATTCCACTAGAATCGGTAAACTTCAAGGTATCATTACAAACTTGGGAACCTCTTTTTCTTCCGTAAAGAATACTCCAAGTCCTCCAACTAAAATTGCCAAGCTTATGTATGTTCCTAAAAATAAGAGAGAATCCTCTAATAAGGAAACTGCGGATCTCAAATCTATAAGTATTCATCCCAATCTTTTTGATATCATTAAGGAACTATTTGCTACAAATGAATTTTTCGATATTGTGCCTAGAAGTTTGATGATTAATAAAAAGAAATAAACTCCTAAGGGTGATAGATGTCTCATTAAAGAATTGCCTACCAAAGATGGCTAGCTAGGGGCGTTAAACGATAGCGCTTGTTGGGAGGCAACCCAATTTTATTTTTAGTTTTTTTGTGTTTGCTTCTGTTTAAGAATAAATATTTGATCTAGCCTCTGGTTAGATGTGTTTTTATGTTTTAATTAGTGTTTGTGCCAAGTTAAACCTATAGGATCTTCTTGGATGATAGTTATTTGATCTTGTAGAAAATTCCAGAAACTTTCTGTTCACTAAAATAATTGTTAAAAATCACCAGAACGTGATAAAATATTGATTCCAATTGCTGCTGATCAATAATTTTTTTTCTAGGTCGTCCTATTTTGGCTGAAGTTTTTGAGTTCCAGAAGTTTGCGTTAGTTATAGATTACTACAGACTGTTCTGTTTTTGACAAGTTCTGTTTTTCGTGTGTTGTTTGCTTATTTTGATGAATCTATGGCTAGTAAAAAAGTTTATAAACAGTAGAGAAGTTGGAATACAGTAGGTTTAACACCAATATAAATAAATAATGAGTTCATTACAGTACCTTGAAGTGGTGTTTTGTTTTCTTAAGCTAACGGAGCTCACGAGATTTTCTGTTAAGTTTTGTGTTGTGAAGTTTTCAAGTTTTGGGTAAAAGATTTGATGGATTATGGAACAAGGAGTGTCAAGAGTCTAAGCTTGGGGATGCCCATGGCACCCCGAGATAATCTAAGGACACCAAAAAGCCAAAGCTTGGGGATGCCCCGGAAGGCATCCACTCTTTTGTCTACTTCCACCGGTAACTTACTGAAGCTATATCTTTATTCACCACATGATATGTGTTTTTCTTGGAGCGTCTTGTATTATTTGAGTCTTTGTTTGTTAGTTTACCACAATCATCTTTTCTGTACACACCTTTTGAGAGAGACACACATGATTCGGAATTTATTAGAATACTCTATGTGCTTCACTTATATCTTTTGAGCTATATAGTTTTTGCTCTAGTGCTTCACTTGTATCTTTTAGAGCACGGTGGTGGATTTTGTTCTATAGAAACTATTGTTCTCTCATGCTTCACTTATATTATTTTGAGAGTCTTAAACAACATGGTAATTTGCTTAATCCTAATATGCTAGGTATTCAAGATTAGTAAAAACTTTCTTATGAGTGTGTTGAATACTAAGAGAAGTTTGATGCTTGATGATTGTTTTGAGATATGGAGGTAGTGATATTAAAGTTGTGCTAGTTGAGTAGTTGTGAATTTGGGTAATACTTGTGTTGAAGTTTGCAAGTCCCGTAGCATGCACGTATAGTAAATGTTATGTAACAAATTTGAAACATGAGGTTTTGTTTGAGTGTCCTCCTTATGAGTGGCGGTCGGGGACGAGCGATGGTATTTTCCAACCAATCTATCCCCCTAGGAGCATGCGCGTAGTGCTTGGTTTTTGATGACTTGTAGATTTTTGCAATAAGTATGTGAGTTCTTTATGACTAATGTTGAGTCCATGGATTATACGCACTCTCACCTTTCCATCATTGCTAGACTCTTGATGCAGTGCATTGCCCTTTCTCACATTGAGAGTTGGTGCAAACTTTGCTGGTGCATCCAAAACCCATGATATGATACACTCTTTCACACATAAACCTCCTTATATCTTCCTCAAAACAGCCACCATACCTACCTATTATGGCATTTCCATAGCCATTCCGAGATATATTGCCATGCAACTTTCCACCGTTCCGTTTATCATGACACGTTCATCATTGTCATATTGCTTTGCATGATCATGTAGTTGACATAGTATTTGTGGCAAAGCCACCATTCATAATTGTTTCATACATGTCACTCTTGATTCATTGCATATCCTGGTACACCACCGGAGGCATTCATATAGAGTCATACTTTGTTCTAGTATCGAGTTGTAATCATTGAGTTGTAAATAAATAGAAGTGTGATGATCATCATTTTTAGAGCATTGTCCCAAGTGAGGAAAAAATGAAGAAAGACCATAAAAAAAAAGAACAAGGCCAAAAAAAAAACAATGAGAGAAAAAGAGAGAAGGGACAATGTTACTATCCTTTTACCACACTTGTGCTTCAAAGTAGCACTATAATCTTCATGATAGAGAGTCTCTTGTTTTGTCACTTTCATATACTAGTGGGAATTTTTCATTACAGAACTTGGCTTGTATATTCCAACAATGGGCTTCCTCAAATGCCCTAGGTCTTCGTGAGCAAGCAAGTTGGATGCAAACCCACTTAGTTTCTTTTGTTGAGCTTTCATACATTTATAGCTCTAGTGCATCCGTTGCATGACAATCCCTACTCCTTGCATTAACATCAATTGATGGGCATCTCCATAGCTCATTAATTAGCCGCGTTGATGCAAGAATTTCTCCTTTTTTGTCTTCTCCACATAACCCCCATCATTATATTCTATTCCACACATAGTGCTATATCCATGGCTCACGCTGATGTATTGCATGAAAGTTGAAAAAGTTTGAGATTACTAAAGTATGAAACAATTGCTTGGCTTGTCATCGGGGTTGTGCATGATGAGAGCATTCTTGTGTGACGAAAATGGAGCATGACTAAACTATATGATTTTTGTAGGGATGAACTTTATTTGGCCATGTTATTTTGAGAGGACATAATTGCTTAGTTAGTATGCTTGAAGTATTATTACTTTTATGTCAATATGAAATTTTATCTTGAATCTTTCGAATATGAATATTCATACCACAATTAAGAAGAATTACATTGAAATTATGCCAAGTAGCATTCCACATCAAAAATTCTGTTTTTATCATTTACCTACTCGAGGACGAGCAGGAATTAAGCTTGGGGATGCTTGATACGTCTCCAACGTATTATATTCTGTTTTGGACATTAATGGGCTTTATTATACACTTTTATATTATTTTTGGGACTAACCTATTAACCGGAGGCCCAACCCAGAATTGCTGTTTTTTTGCCTATTTCAGAGTCTCGCAAAAAAGAATATCAAACGGAGTCCAAACGAAATGAAACCTTCGGGAACGTGATTTTCGGAACGAAAGTGATCCAGAGGACTTGGACCCTACGTCAAGACATCAACCAGGAAGGCACGAGGTAGGGGGGCGCGGCTATCCCCCCAGGGCGCGCCCTCCACCCTCGTGGGCCCCATGTTGCTCCACCGACGTACTTCTTCCTCCTACATATACCTACGTACCCCCAAACTACTAGAGATGGAGCCAAAAACCTAATTCCACCGCCGCAACCTTCTGTACCCATGAGATCCCATCTTGGGGCCTTTTCAGGAGCTCCGCCGGAGGGGGCATCAATCACGGAGGGCTTCTACATCAACACCATAGCCTCTCCGATGATGTGTGAGTAGTTTACCTCAGACCTTCGGGTCCATAGTTATTAGCTAGATGGCTTCTTATCTCTTTTTGGATCTCAATACAATGTTCTCCCCCTCTCTCGTGGTGATCTATCCGATGTAATCTTCTTTTGCGGTGTGTTTATTGAGACCGATGAATTGTGGGTTTATGATCAAGTTTATCTATGAACAATATTTGAATCTTCTCTGAATTCTTTTATGTATGATTGGTTAACTTTGCAAGTCTCTTCGAATTATCAGTTTGGTTTGGCCTACTAGATTGTTCTTTCTTGCAATGGGAGAAGTGCTTAGCTTTGGGTTCAATCTTGCGGTGTCCTTTCCCGATGTGATGAGGCGATAAAGGCACGTATTGTATTGTTGCCATCGAGGATAACAAGATGGGATTTATATCATATTGCATGAGTTTATCCTCTACATCATGTCATCTTACTTAAAGCGTTACTCTGTTCTTATGAACTTAATACTCTAGATGCATCTTTGGATAGCGGTCGATGTGTGGAGTAATAGTAGTAGATGAAGGCAGAGTCGGTCTACTTGTCTCGAACGTGATGCCTATATACATGATCATACCTAGATATTCTCATAACTATGCTCAATTCTGTCAATTGCTCAACAGTAATTTGTTCACCCACCGTAATACTAATGCTCATGAGAGAAGCCACTAGTGAAACCTGTGGCCCCCGGGTCTATTTTCCATCATATTAATCTTCCAACACTTTGCTATTTTTATTACCTTTTATTTTACTTTGCATCTTTATCATAAAAATACCAAAAATATTATCTTATCATATCTATCAGATCTCACTCTCATAAGTGACCGTGAAGGGATTGACAACCCCTTTATTGCATTGGTTGCGAGGATTTATTTGTTTGTGTAGGTGCGAGGGACTCGTGCGTGACCTCCTACTGGATTGATACCTTGGTTCTCAAAAACTGAGGGAAATACTTACGCTAGTTTGCTGCATTACCCTTTCCTCTTCAAGGGAAAACCAATGCAGTGCTCAAGAGGTAGCATGAGTCCAATTGGGTTGGAAAGATCACGAAATCTACTTTCCAACAAAAAAAGAATCACCCAATTTGGAGTCTATATGAAAGTTTTCTTGGCGTTTAGAGTCAGGTATGTCTGTGTAGTCCGAATCTGAATCCAGAACGTGAGAGACTTGGACTCTATCTTCTCTTGGCCCAAAAGTGACGTCAGAGGACTTTTTGAACAACACCTAAACTTCTCTTTTTCCCTTATCTTCATATGTGGATTGTACAAATGTCCCATACACCTGCAATTAGAGATGGCACAAAAGTTTGTGAAGTATTTTTGTCCTTGATAACACAAATAAATTATTGCATAGTTTGCATTAGAAATCGCCTCATAAATATACATGTATGCAATATTTATGGTCGTATCCAAGGTAGTCATGTCCTCATCATCCTCCCCTTCTTGAAAACAAAGCCGTCCTTGTCATTGCTTAATCTGAAATGTGGCTAACAAAAGAGACAAGGAGTACATGTTGTATATGTATATGTCATCCATTTTTTACTTCCCTTGGTTTTTGCACATATGACACATGTATACATGAATAACTTTCATAGTTCATAAAATCTAAAGCCAAAACATTATCACAAAAAGTAGTAGGCATGAAAATATTGCAACTCAGTTTGCACATATAAGTGAAGCTCTTATTCATTTCAAAAGATTGACAATGTTCATCCTTAAACCATCCCAACATTGGTGAATAAACCTTACTTGTATCAGATTTACATGCTACAACATGCTTAAATAAGCAAACATGCAATAAGTCATTGGACACAGAATCATCACCAAGATTAGAGGTCATATCAAAATGATTAAACATTGGTTATTTTGCATTAACAGTTAATTAAACGGGTGCACTCAAAATTGTTGGTATTTAAGTTGTTTGATCACATGATGCATTCATGGCAGTAACACGATTATCTAAAATAGGTGGTGTGCTCAAACAAATAGGTAATTCAACACATGATGTATTCAAGTTAACTAGGCATGCATCATTCTCATGTGAAAGTGGAAAAATCTGTACCTTTGGCCTTACCTCTTATGATCAACTCAGATGATGTAGGCACTGTCGGTGGTGATGTGTCACATGGTGGAGATGATGTAGTACTCGCAACAACGGATGTGGTTGTCATAGTACGCCTAGTAGCTGAAGAAACATCTGTATCAACGCTTGGAATGTGCACCTTGCGCTTGTTCTCATGGGCAACACGCGTTTTATTTTCTGTTCAGCTTTGCAAGCAAGACTAAACAAACGTACCATAGGCTAACACTCTTCAGGAATTAGTATCTCCTGAATATCACAGTTTAATCCTCCCCAAAATCTATCCATAAAATATTCTTCACTTTCTTCTAAAAATGAGTGCAACAAGGTAGTTTGTAAATTATCATAATATTTTGTTACGGTGTCACTACCTTGTTTTAAATGTTGTAGTTTTTTAATCATGCCACGAGTATAATAAACATCTACGAATCTATCTCTAATGACATGTTTTAAACCATCCCAAGTAGTAGGTATATAGTCAGGGTTTAACCGACAATATTCACTCCACCAAACTGAAGCATAACCAGTGAATGAACCAACCGCGACCTTAACTTTCTTACAATCAGCAAAATTATGGGAAGCAAATATATTATTTTTGTCGAACTCCCATGCAATATATAAAGCAGGTCTAAAATGTCCATTAAATGGTGGCATAAAAACATTAAACTGATCATGTGCATTTGGATGTTTGTGTACCTCTCGTGATGGTTGTAGTATTTGCCTAGGTGGTGGCACGTCTCCCACAATCGATAAAGCCCAAGAACTAACAACTCCGGAACCTGTCATAATTTGTAGAAAGCAAGAAACAAAATTCAAGAATAATGTTCCTATGAACTACTAGGATGTGGTGGTAAAACTCTCATGGTATAGCAAATATCAATGTCTTCCAAGTTCTTACCTTGCAGCAGGCAGTGGCAGGCAACCAGCGGTGTCAAATAACTTCGAAGATTGAGTAAAGCGATTTCTAGGGGAACATACATATACAGGGTGTAAAAATATGTGGAGCTTGGAAGGCTTATATATATGGTAGAAAAATATTAGCAGTAATCAATTCAAAGATGCAATGTTGAATAAACGCTCAACGACGATACTGTGCTGGTCCTAGGCTAGACCGGACTAGAGACGCGAGTCTAGAACACTAATGAGGTCACGGCGTAGCACAACTAGCATCAACAAAGGATATGAAGTAGCTCTGGACAACATGATATAAGTGAAGATCACAATGACAGTAAAGGCAATGATGAGAAACAACTACCAAGCGGGATATATCAAAAAATCTTTCTCCAACTTCCCTCTAGAAAAGATAGATCCAAAATTTGTTTTTTTATTCTCTTTTTTTCACACATTTTTCTTTTTTTGACTTCTCTCTCTCTCTTTTTTCTGTCTTTTTTCTCTCCCCCCTTTCCAAGATAAACTAGATAAGATGTTGAAGGAAATATGCCCTAGAGGCAATAATAAAGTTATTATTTATTTCCTTATTTCATGATAAATGTTTATTATTCATGCTAGAATTGTATTAACCGGAAACATAATACATGTGTGAATATATAGACAAAGCAGTATGTCACTAGTATGCCTCTACTTGACTAGCTTGTTAATCAAAGATGGTTATGTTTCCTAACCATGAACAAGGAGTTGTTATTTGATTAACAAGGTCACATCATTAGTTGAATGATCTGATTGACATGACCCATTCCGTTAGCTTAACACTTGATCGTTTAGTATGTTAATGCTTTCTTCATGACACAAACATGTTCCTGTAACTATGAGATTATGCAACTCCGTTCTGGGAGGAACACTTTGGTACTACCAAACGTCACAACGAATCGGGTGATTATAAAGGAGTACTACAGGTGTCTCCAAAGGTACTTGTTGGGTTGGCGTATTTCGAGATTAGGTTTTGTCACTCCGATTGTGGAGAGGTATCTCTAGGCCTTCTCGGTAATACACATCACTTAAGCCTTGCAAGCATTACAACTAATGAGTTAGTTGTGAGATGATGTATTACGGAGCAGTAAAGAGACTTACCTAACGAGATTAAACTAGGTATTGGATACCGACGATCGAATCTCGGGTAAGTAACATACCGATGACAAAGGGAACAACATATGTCGTTATGCGGTTTGACCGATAAAGATCTTCGTAGAATATGTAGGAACCAATATGGGCATCTAGGTTCCGCTATTGGTTATTGACCGAGAATGGTTCTAGGTCATGTCTACATAGTTCTCGAACCCGTAGGGTCCGTGACGCTTAACGCTTCGATGACAGTTCATAATGAGTTTATAAGTATTGATGCACGAAGTTTGTTCGAGTCCGGATGTGATCACGGACATGACGAGGAGTCTCGAAATGGTCGAGACATAAAGATTGATATATTGGAAGCCTATGTTTGGACTTGGAAGGGTTCCGAGTGAAATCAGGAATTCTGCGAGTACCGGGAGGTTACCGGAACCCCCGGGAACTACATGGGCCATAGTGGGCCTTAGTGGAAAGGAGAGAGGGCCAGCCCTAGGTGGTCGCTGCCCCCTTCCCCTAGTCCTATTAGGACTAGGAAAGGTGGGCCGCCCCTCTCTCTCTTTCCCCTCGGGAATCCTAATCCAACTAGGATTGAGGGGAGTCCTACTCCCGGAGGAGTAGGACTCCTTGCGCGCCCCCTTGGGCCGCCACCTCCCCTTGGCTCCTTTATATCACGGGGCAGGGGGGCACCCGAAGACACAAGTTGATCTACGGATCGTTCCTTAGCCGTATGCGGTGCCCCTCCACCATATTCCACTTCGGTCATATCGTCAGAGAGCTTAGGCGAAGCCTGCGCGGAGAAGTCATATCGTCGCGGAGCTTAGGCGAAGCCTGCGTCGGTGGAGCATCAACATCGCCACCACGCCGTCAGGCCGACGGAACTCATCCTCGACACTTTGCTGGATCGGAGTCCGGGGATCGTCATCGAGCTGAAGTGTGCGTAACTCCGGAGGTGCCGTGACGTTCGGTGCTTGGATCGGTCGGATCGTGAAGACGACGACTACATCAAGCTGCGTTGTTATAACGCTTCGCTTTGGTCTCACGAGTGCGTGGACGGACACTCTCCCTCTCGTTGCTATGCCATCACCATGGTCTTGGCGTGATCGTAGGGAAAATTTTGAAATTCTGCGTTCCCCAACGGTGGCATCCGAGCCTCGGTTTTATGCGTTGATGTCATATGCACGAGTAGAACACAAGTGAGTTGTGGACGATACAAGTCATATCGCCTACCGGCATGTCATACTTTGGTTCAGCGGTATTGTTGGACGAGACGATCCGGACCAACCTTACGCCAGACGCTTACGCGAGACCGGTTCCCTCGACGTGCTTTGCACATAGATGGCTTGCGGAAGACCTGTCTCTCCAACTTTAGTTGAACCGAAAAGGCTACGCCCGTCCTTGAGAAGGTTAAAACGGAGTCTATTTGACAAACTATCGTTGTGGTTTTGATGCGTAGGTAAGAACGGTTCTTGCTCGGCCCGTAGCAGCCACGTAAAACTTGCAACAACAAAGTAGAGGACGTCTAACTTGTTTTTGCAGGGCATGTTGTGATGTGATATGGTCAAGACGTGATGCTATATTTTATTGTATGAGATGATCATGTTTTGTAACCGAAGTTATCGGCAATCGGCGAGAGCCATATGGTTGTCGCTTTATTGTATGCAATGCAATCGCGATGTAATGCTTTACTTTATTACTAAGCGGTAGTGATAGTCGTGGAAGCATAAGATTGGCGAGACGACAACGATGCTACGATGGAGATCAAGGTGTCGGCGCGGTGGCGATGGTGATCATGGCGGTGCTTGGCGATGGAGATCACAAGCACAAGATGATGATGGCCATATCATATCACTTATATTGATTGCATGTGATGTTTATCCTTTATGCATCTTATCTTGCTTTGATTGACGGTAGCATTATAAGATGATCTCTCACTAAAATTATCAAGAAGTGTTCTCCTGAGTATGCACCGCTATGCGAAAGTTCTTCGTCTTTGAGACGCCACGTGAGGATCGGGTGTGATAGGCTCTACGTTCAAATACAACGGGTGCAAAACAGTTGCACACGCAGAATACTCAGGTTAAACTTGACGAGCCTAGCATATAATAGATATGGCCTCGGAACACAGAGACCGAAAGGTCGAGCGTGAATCATATAGTAGATATGATCAACATAGTGATGTTCACCATTGAAACTACTCCATCTCACGTGATGATCGGACATGGTTTAGTTGATTTGGATCACGTGATCACTTAGATGACTAGAGAGATGTCTGTCTAAGTGGGAGGTTTTTAATATGATTAATTGAACTTAAATTTATCATGAACTTAGTCCTAGTAGTATTTTGCAAATTATGTTGTAGATCAATAGCTCGCGTTGTTGCTTCCCTATGTTTTTATATGTGTTCCTAGAGAAATTTGTATTGAAAAATGTTAGTAGCAATGATGCGGATTGGATCCGTGATCTGAGGTTTATCCTCATTGCTGCACATAAGAAATTATGTCCTTAATGCACCGCTAGGTGACAAAACTATTGCAGGAGCGTATGCGACGTTATGAACGTTTGGCTAGCTCAATATGATGACTACTTGATAGTTTAGTGCACCATGCTTAAAGGCTTAGAATCGGGAATTCAAAGACGTTTTGAACGTCATGGACCATATGAGATGTTCCAGGAATTGAAGTTAATATTTCAAGCAAATACCGAGTTGAGAGATATAAAGTCTCCAACAAGTTCTATAGCTAAAAGATGGAGGAGAATCGCTTCAACTAGTGAGCATGTGCTCAGATTGTGCAGGTACTTCAATCGCTTGAATCAAGTGGGAGTTAATCTTCCAGATAAGATAGTGATTGATGTAATTCTCTAGTCACCATCACTAAGTTACTAGAACTTCGTGATGAACTATAGTATGCAAGGGATGACGAAAACAATTCCCAAGCTCTTCGTGATGCTGAAATCGACGAAGGTAGAAATCAAGAAAAGAGCATCAAGTGTTGATGATTGACAAGACCACTAGTTTCAAGGAAAAGGGCAAAGGGAAGAAGGGGAACTTCAAGAAGAACGGCAAGCAAGTTCTTGTTCGAGTGAAGAAGCCCAAGTCTAGACCTAAGCACGAGACTAAGTGCTTTTTTCCGCAATGGAACTAGTCCTTTGGAAGCGGAACTACCCCAATTATTTGGTGGATAAGAAGGATGGCAAAGTGAACAAGAGTATATTTGATATACAGGTTATTGATGTGTGCTTTACTAGTGTTGATAGTAGCCCACGAGTATTTGATACTTGTTCGGTTGCTAAGATTAGTAACCAAAGCAGGAGTTCTGAGAATAAACAGAAACTAGTTGAAGGAGAAGTAACGATGAGTGTTGGAAGTAGTTCCAAGATTGATATGATCATCATTGCACACTCCCTATACTTTCGAGATTAGTGTGGAACCTAAATAAGTGTTATTTGGTGTTGAGCATAAATATGATTTGATCATGTTTATTGCAATACGGTTATTCATTTAAGTAAGAGAATAAATTGTTGTTCTGTTTACATGAATAAAACCTTATATGGTTACACACCCAATGAAAATGGTTCATTGGATCTCGATCATAGTGATACACATATTCATAATATTGAAACCAAAAGATGCAAAGTTAATAATAATAGTGCAACTTATTTGTGGTAATCGCTGCCGTTTAGGTCATATTGGTGTAAAGCGCATGAAGAAAACTCCATCCGATGGACTTTTGGAATCACTTGATTATGAATCATTTGATGCTTGCGAACCGTGCCTTTTGGGCAAGATGACTAAAACTCCGTTCTCCGGAACAATGGAACAAGCTAATGACTTATTGGAAATAATACATACCGATGTATACAATTCAATGAGTGTTGATGCTCGTGGCAAGTATCATTATTTTATGACCTTCACAGATGATTTGAGCAGATATGCGTATATCTTCTTGATGAAACATAAGTCTGAAATAGTTGAAAAGTTCAAAGAATTTCAGAGTGAAGTAGAAAATCATCGTAACAAGAAAATAAAGTTTCTGCGATCAGATCGTGGAGATGAATATTTGAGTTACGAGTTTGGTCTTCAATTAAAACAAAGTGGAATAGTTTCACAGCTCACGCCACCGGAACACCACAACGTTATGGTGTGTCCGAACGCGTAACCGATTTCTTTATTTTGATATGGTACGATCAATGATGTCTCTTACCGATTTACCAATATCGCTTTTGGGGTTATGCATTAGAGACAGCTGCATTCACGTTTAATGGGGCACCATCTAAATCAGCTTGAGGCGACACCATATGAACTATGGTTTAACAAAGAAACCCTAAGGTATCGTTTCTTAAAAGTTTGGAGTTTTGATACTTATGTGAAAAAGTTTTCACCTGATAAGCTCGAACCCAAATCGGAGAAGTGCGCCTTCATAGAATACCCAAAGGTAACTATTGGGTACACCTTCTATCACAGATCCGAAGGCAAGTTTTTCGTTGCTAAGATGGATCCTTTCTAGAGAAGAAGTTTCTCTCGAAAGAAGTGAGTGGGAGGAAAGTAGAACTTGATGAGGTAATTGTACCTTCTCCCTTATTGGAAAGTAGTTCATCACGTAAATCAGTTCGGTGATTCCTACACCAATAAGTGAGGAAGTTAATGATGATGATCATGAAACTTCAGATCAAGTTGCTACCAAACCTCGTAGGGTCTTCGAGCAAAATCCGCACTGTGAGTGGTATGGTTATCGTGTTCGGAAGTCATGTTACTAGACCATGATGAACCTACGGACTATGAGGAAGCGATGATGAGCCCAGATTCCGCGAAATGGCTTGAGGCCATGAAATGCGAGATAGGATCCATGTATGAGAAACAAAGTATGGACTTTGATTGACTTGCTCTATGATCAGCAAGCCATGTTAAATAAATGGATCTTCAAGAGGAAGACGGACACCGATAGTAGTGTTACTATCTACAAAGCTCGACTTGTTGCAAAAGGTTTTCGACAAGTTCAAGGGGTTGACTACGATGAGACTTTCTCACCAGAAGCGATGCTTAAGTTTGTCCGAATCATGTTAGCAATTGCCACATTTTATGAAATCTGGCAAATGGATGTCAAAAACAACATTCTTTAATGGATTTATTAAAGAAGAGTTGTATATGATGCAACCAGAAGGTTTTGTCAATCCTAAAGGAGCTAACAAAATGTGCAAGCTCCATCGATCCATCTATGGATTTGGTGCAAGCATCTCGGAGTTGGAATATACGCTTTGATAAGATTGATCAAAGCATATGGTTTTATACAGACTTTTGGAGAAGCTTTGTATTTACAAGAAAGTGAGTGGGAGCACTACAAAGCATTTACGATAAGTATATGTGAATGACATATTGTTGATCGGAAATAATGTAGAATTATTCGCAAAGCATAAAGGAGTATTTGAAAGGAGTTTTTCAAAGAAGGACCTCGGTGAAGCTGCTTACATATTGAGCATCAAGATCTATTGAGATAGATCAAGACGCTTGATATGTTTTTCAATGAATACATACCTTGACAAGATTTTGAAGTAGTTCAAAATGGAGCAGTCAAAGAAAGAGTTCTTGCCTGTGTTACAAGGTGTGAGATTGAGTAAGACTCAAAAACCCGACCACGGCAGAAGATAGAAAGAGAATGAAAGTCATTCCCTATGCATCTACCATAGGTTCTATAAAGTATGCTATGCTATGTACCGGACCTATTGTATACCTTGCTCTGAATTTGGCAAGGAGTACAATAGTGATCTAGGAGTAGATCACTTTGGACATTGGTCAAAGAACATCCTTAGTGAGGACTAAGGAAATATTTCTCGATTATGGAGGTGATAAAAGAGCCCGTCAGAAAGAGTTACATCGGTGCAAGCTTTTACACCGATCCAGATGACTCTAAATCTCAATCTGGATACATATTGAAAGTGGGAGCAATTAGCTAGAGTAGCTCCGTGCAGAGCATTGTAGACATAGAATATTTGCAAAATACATACGGCTCTGAATGTGACAGACCCGTTGACTAAGCTATTCTCACGAGCAAAACATGATCATACCTTAGTACTCTTTGGGTGTTAATCACATAGCGATGTGAACTAGATTATTGACTCTAGTAAACCCTTTGGGTGTTGGTCACATGACGATGTGAACTATGGGTGTTAATCACATACAGATGTGAAAATTAGTGTTGAATCACATGATGATGTGAACTAGATTATTGACTCTAGTGCAAGTGGGAGACGGAAGGAAATATGCCCTAGAGGCAATAATAAATTTATTATTTATTTCCTTATTTCATGATAAATGTTTATTATTCATGCTAGAATTGTATTAACCGGAAACATAATACATGTGTGAATATATAGACAAAACAAGATGTCACTAGTATGCCTCTACTTGACTAGCTTGTTAATCAAAGATGGTTATGTTTCCTAACCATGAACAAGGAGTTGTTATTTGATTAACAAGGTCACATCATTAGTTGAATGATCTGATTGACATGACCCATTCCGTTAGCTTAACACTTGATCGTTTAGTATGTTAATGCTTTCTTCATGACACAAACATGTTCCTGTAACTATGAGATTATGCAACTCCTGCTTTACGGAGGAACACTTTGGGTACTACCAAACGTCACAACGAATCGGGTGATTATAAAGGAGTACTACAGGTGTCTCCAAAGGTACTTGTTGGGTTGGCGATTTTGAGATTAGGTTTTGTCACTCCGATTGTCGGAGAGGTATCTCTAGGCCTTCTCGGTAATACACATCACTTAAGCCTTGCAAGCATTACAACTAATGAGTTAGTTGTGAGATGATGTATTACGAAGCGAGTAAAGAGACTTACCGTAACGAGATTAAACTAGGTATTGGATACCGACGATCGAATCTCGGGTAAGTAACATACCGATGACAAAGGGAACAACATATGTCGTTATGCGGTTTGACCGATAAAGATCTTCGTAGAATATGTAGGAACCAATATGGGCATCCAGGTTCCGCTATTGGTTATTAATGAGAATGGTTCTAGGTCATGTCTACATAGTTCTCGAACCCGTAGGGTCCGCACGCTTAACGCTTCGATGACAGTTCATAATGAGTTTATAAGTATTGATGCAGAAGTTTGTTCGAGTCCCGGATGTGATCACGGACATGACGAGGAGTCTCGAAATGGTCGAGACATAAAGATTGATATATTGGAAGCCTATGTTTGGACTTGGAAGGGTTCCGAGTGAAATCAGGAATTTATCGAGTACCGGAGGTTACCGGAACCCCGGGAACTACATGGGCCATAGTGGGCCTTAGTGGAAAGGAGAGGGCCAGCCCTAGGTGGCGCGCCCCCCTCTTCCCCTAGTCCTATTAGGACTAGGAAAGGTGGGCCGGCCCCCTCTCTCTCTTTCCTCCCGGAATCCTAATCCAACTAGGATTGAGGGGAGTCCTACTCCCGGAGGAGTAGGACTCCTTGCGCGCCTCCCCTTGGGCGGCCACCTCCCCTTGGCTCCTTTATATACGGGGCGGGGGCACCCGAAGACACAAGTTGATCTACGGATCGTTCCTTAGCCGTGTCTGCGGTGCCCCCCTCCACCATATTCCACTTCGGTCATATCGTCGTAGAGCTTAGGCGAAGCCCTGCGCCGGAGAAGTCATATTGTCGCGGAGCTTAGGCGAAGCCCTGCGTCGGTGGAGCATCAACATCGTCACCACGGCGTCGTGCTGACGGAACTCATCCCCGACACTTTGCTGGATCGGAGTCCGGGGATCGTCATCGAGCTGAACGTGTGCAGAACTCGGAGGTGCCGTGACGTTCGGTGCTTGGATCGGTCGGATCGTGAAGACGACGACTACATCAACCGCGTTGTTATAACGCGCTTCCGCTTTCGGTCTCACGAGTGCGTGGACGGACACTCTCCCCTCTCGTTGCTATGCCATCACCATGGTCTTGCGTGATCGTAGGAAAATTTTGAAATTACTGCGTTCCCCAACAGATGTAGATTGGACCAAGCGAAGATTTGAACGACCTCAACTATGATTATGATAATGAATGGTGGGTAGCACGTGGTAGTAATTAATGGTAGGGTGGTGGACAACGGAAGGGACACTACTGCAGGATGCTGCTAACGCGACACTACGATCAGAGACCCTTCAAGGAAACTGTGTGTGATGCCATAGTCGCAAACGGTGGTGTAAAAAACCCGTCAAAAAAGGTGCAAAACGTTTGCGATGGAGGATGCATCAAAACGGTTCAGATTTTAGTTGCGTGTGCGATGCAGGGCATACGGTTCAGCTCAATTAACCGTTTGCAATGAGGAGGAACAAAAGAAACGGGCAACCAGATGAATGTGTGTGCGATGTACAGCATACGGTTCACTCGGATGAACTGATTGTGATTAGGCAACACAAAAGAAACGGTTAGCCAGATCAAAGGTGTGTGCGATATACGAGATGCGGTTCACTCAGATGAACTGTTTGCATTGAGACATGAGAACAGAAACGGTTCAAATGAACAAGATGTGTGCGATATGAGGCAAACAGGTCTATAATCAGAAACGTGTGCGAAGACCGATAACAACACACCCGATTACTGCTAACAAGCCGTGTGTGTTGTGAGAAAACGATTGCTGGTATACAATTGTGAGTGATTGATGAAAACATCACCGACGGGTTCCATTGTTTAGTCCGTGTGCGATGAGATTTTCTTTGTCCGCACAACATCTACGCTCTGTCTACAGAGCATCAACATATATACTTAAAAAGACAACATTGCATAACCAAATTAAGCATACAATTACACAAGTGACTACATGCTACCTCTTGAGCATGCATTGGTTTTCCCTTGAAGAGGAAAGGGTGATGCAGCAAAGTAGCGTAAGTATTTCCCTCAATTTTTGAGAACCAATGTATCAATCTAGTAGGAGGCCACATGCAAGTCCCTCGTACCTACACAAAAAAATAAGAACCTTGCAACCAACGCGATAAAGGGGTTGTCAGTACCTTCACGACCACTTGCAAAAGTGAGATCCGATAGAGATGATAAGATAATATTTTTGGTATTTTTATGATAAAGATTAAAAGTAAAGATTGCAAAATAAACGGCGATAGAAATATCTAGTTGACGGAAGATTAATATGATGGAAAATAGACCCGGGGGCCATAGGTTTCACTAGCGGCTTCTCTCAAGATAGCATAAGTATTACAATGGGTGAACAAATTACTGTCGAGCAATTGATAGAAAAGTGCATAATTATGAGAATATCTAGGCATGATCATGTATATAGGCATCACGCCCACAACAAGTAGACCGACTCCTGCCTGCATCTACTACTATTACTCTACACATCGACCGCTATCCAGCATGCATCTAGAGTATTAAGTTCATAAGAATAGACTAACGCATTAGGCAAGATGACATGATGTAGAGGGATAAACTCAAGCAATATGATATATACCCCATCTTTTTATCCTCGATGGCAACAATACTATACGTGTCGTTTCCCCTTCTCTCACTGGGATCGAGTAACGCAAGATTGAACCCAAAGCTAAGCACTTCTCCCATTGCAAGAAAGATCAATCTAGTAGGCCAAACCAAACTGATAATTCAAAGAGACTTGCAAAAATAACCAATCATACATAAAAGAATTCAGAGAAGATTCAAATATTGTTCATAGATAATCTTGATCATAAACCCGCAATTCATCGGATCTCGACAAACACACCGCAAAAAGAGTTACACCGAATAGATCTCCAAGAAGATCGAGGGTAATTTTGTATTGAGATCCAAAGAGAGAGAAGAAGCCATATAGCTAATAACTATGGACCCGAAGGTCTGTGGTAAACTACTCACACATCATCGGAGAGGCTATGGTGTTGATGTAGAAGCCCTCCGTGTTTGATTCCCCCCTCGTGAGCCGGAAAAAGGCCCCAAGATGGGATCTCACGGGTGCAGAAGGTTGCGGCGGTGGAAATAGGGTTTCGTGGTGCTCTGGTTGGTTTCGGGTATATGGGTATATAGGAGGAAGAAGTAGGTCGGTGGAGCTGCGAGGGGCCCACGAGGGTGGGGGGCGCGCTCAGGGGGGCAGGCGCGCCTCCCTGCCTCGTGGCGTTGATTTCTTGACGTCCACTCCAAGTCCTCTGGATCACGTTTGTTCCAAAAATCACGCTCCCGAAGGTTTCATTTTGTTTGGACTCCGTTTGGTATTCCTTTTCTACGAAACACTAAAATAGGCAAAAACAACAATTTGCACCGGGCCTTGGGTTAATAGGTTAGTCCCAAAAATAATATAAAAGTGTATAATAAAGCCCATTAAACATCCATAACAGAACATATAATAGCATGGAACAATAAAAAATTATAGATACGTTGGAGACATATCACTACACACATAACATTTCCACACACCAAGGAAAGCAATTACATGCATACTAAAGTAGGAGAAATGAGGATCTAATCATCTACTTATTGTTGCGACGACGCTTGCCATTGCTCTGCTTCCGGCTGGATCCCTGGCCGTTTTGGGGAAGGAGGCACTTCCTCATGTCAATGATCCGCTGTACATGTAATGAGCTCGTGGTACGCCTCCTTGGCCGCGTACACGACGTGAGCTTTGTCGAGTTTCTCCATCCAGGCTGAGTGCCAGGCATGCTTGTCCTTATTGCACGAATCCTTCATGTCTCTATAGTAGGGGTCGATGATGGCCTCGGCAAGGTGAAACAGTGAGTCCTTGTCATGCTCCTTGCTGCACCAGATCTTGTATTGGCCCTGGATATCGACAAGATTCTGGAAGGCGATGCCTGAATTCTCGAGCGCCTTTACATCATTGGTGATGTCCACCTTAGCGAACATGTAGTGGGGGCTATTGACAAACCTGGCGAAACCTTGTGGCCAGGCAGTAGTGGTAGACGAGGACGTGGTGGCGCACACACATCTTGGCGACGACGACCTTGGGACGAGACCTGGCACGAGTGCGGGTGTACTTGAGGTCGAACCCGACCACCTTGTACTTCTCCGCGGAAAGCAATAGCTCCATGATGTGGATGGAGTGCTCCACCCAGACCGGGTGTAACGCCCCGGATACAAATTCCCATATTCGTATCTCCAACTCTTGCCTTTTCCGGAGATGCGATATGTCATTTCCTTCGTGGTTGGGTTTTTGTCTTTTGTTTTGCATTTTTGTTCTTGTCTTGCATTTCCTCTCATAGCATCATGCGCATTGCATCTGCATGTTTTCATAAAAAGTGCATCCGTTCTTAGTTGACGCTTCTCCCTCGCCTCCGTTGACGTTTCTCAAGCCAACCGTTCTTTTGTTGTCCGACCGTTTGGCCCTTTACGCAGACATGCACTTACCTTCGCGTGCGTCCGAAAGTTGTCCCGAACCCGACCCGCTCTATTGAGACCGTTGGATCCGGATCGTCCCCAATCATCTCGAAAGTATCTTCGGTTATTTGTTGGACTCTCCCTACCTATTTACTCTCAACCGCCGATTTTGACCGGACGGACCGGATTAACCCTCCCTAATCCACCGCTATATAATCAGCAAAAACTCTAAAATCTAGGGAGATGTCCTATCCATCCCGTCTCGGCCGCTGCCACTTTCTTCGTTGGGATCTCATCCCGATCCAATTCCACCAACCGAAGCCGCTTCCTCCTTCCTCGATCTCCCCTGCCACCTAGTCCCACCGATCCATCCCCAACCAACCAGCCTCCACCTCCTCCCTTCGAGTCATCGTCGTGGCCGCCTCCAGATCGAAAGGTGTGGTTCGATCCTAGCCACCTCTCCGCCTCGAGCCTCCCCGTGCTCCTCCACCTCGCCTCGTCTCCAACCACCACACCACCAGGCCACTTCCCCGTGCCCGGATGCTCCACAGCCGCCTTGCTCTGTCCTCTCCATCCTCCCGACGTTGAGCAGCCAGCAACCCCGAGCTTCGCCTCCTCGCTCGAAAGGCCACTGAGTCGCTTCCACCCGTCATGCCTCGCGTGCATGGGGAGAACCCAGTGAGCTGCGCATGCCCGTTCCCTTTTCTCTTCTCTCTCAGCGCCTCTCTTTCTCTGTACCGCTGCAACAGGGAGCTGCCATGGCCATGGATGCCGTCCGCCGCCTCCAGCTCGAAACTCCGGTGCGCCCAAGCCTCGGAGGAAACCGGGTCCGGCCCGGATCGACCTTCCCAAGCCCCCAACACCGGTCTCCCTTGCTTCTGCGTACGGGGGCGACGACGACCGTGCCCTTCCTCTCAAGCCTCCCCTCAGTTTTCTTCTAGATTACCGGCAACGCGCTCTCTCAGGATCTCTCTTCTCTCTCGCTTCTCTCCACAGGGGACCGAAGCCATGGCCGCCGGCCGTCCATGGTCGCCGCAAGAGATCTGCTGCGCCTCCGCTGCCTCCGCGCCATCCTCGCCGGAGGATGCAGCCCGCCGACTCAAGTCCTCTGCCCGCCCGTGGTCGGCGAGGCGACCATAAACGCAGCCGCGTTGACCGCCCGCTTCGTCGGCGCCTCTACGCCTCGGCTGGCGAGCCCGGCCTGCTCAGCTCCTCATCCGCCTGCTACCTCCTGCACCCGACCGGGCCGAGCCCATGGGTGAGCAGCCCCATCTAGTCCCCTCTCAGACTGTCGGGCCGGCAAGTTTCGGCCCGTATAGTGTTTTTTCCCTGCCTGCGAGTTTTAGCAATTATCCAGTGATTTACAGTTTTGCAGAAAAAACCCCTTAATGTTCATGCATCAATAATTAATTAACCATGCATCGGATTAAAACAAATTATATATGTAAAGTGCTTAGAATTTCATCTAGTTTCATAATCAGCCACTTTCATCCATGTGTAAAATGTTTAAACATGCTGCTTGATTAAATTTGCTCAAATGGCATGCTAAAATGATTTATTTCATAACTAAATAACCGTAGCTCGGATTTAAATAAATTATATATGTATATGGGGTAGAAAAATGCATAGATTAACATGGTAGCATCACTTTGCATGTTTAACAACTCTAAAATTATGTATAGGGCAGAACAGTACCAAATCTAAAATATGCATATGGGGTTTTACCGGAATTGTTGTTCATTGTTTCCGGCCTCATTTAAACTTGCCTAGATGTGTAGTTTACTGTTGCTTCACCTCTTGCCATGTTTAACAACATTTAATATTGTTGTGTTCCTAAACGAGAGAGAACTAAATAATTGATGTGGTGTTTCGTCAATATGCAACTCGTTGCATATTGAGCTCCATTTAACTTGTAGTTTTGTTTGTGCATATTGTCATGCCATGCTATTTAAACCGGACATGCATCATACTTGATTATGCATCATGTCGTGTTTATGTGATGGTTGTTTACTATGTTGTTTGTTTGTTTCGGGTTGCTTCTCTCGTTAGCTTGGTTTCGTTCGGAGTTGTGAGGATTCGATTCGACCACGTCCGTTTGTCTTCTTCATGGACTCGTTCTTCTTCCTTGCGGGATTTCAGGCAAGATGACCATACCCTCGAAATCACTTCTATCTTTGCTATGCTAGATGCTCGCTCTTTTGCTATCCTATGCTGCGATGCCTACCACTTGCTATACCATGCCACCCATATTGCCATGTCAGCCCCTAACCATCCTTTCCTAGCAAACCGTTGATTGGCTATGTTACCGCTTTGCTCAGCCCCTCTTATAGCGTTGCTAGTTGCGGTGAAGATGAAGTTTGTTCCTTGTTGGAACATGGAGATGTTGTTCCTTGTTGGAACATGTTTACTTGTTGGGGATATCACAATATATATCTGCTATAATTTAATGCATCTATATACTTGGTAAAGGGTGGAAGGCTCGGCCTTATGCCCGTGTTTTGTTCCACTCTTGCCACCCTAGTTTCCGTCATACCGGTGTTATGTTCCTTGATTTCGTTCCTTACACGGTTGGGTGATTTATGGGACCCCTTGACAGTTCGCTTTGAATAAGACTCCTCCAAAGAAGGCCCAACTTTGGTTTTACCATTTGCCACCTAAGCCTTTTTCCCCGGGTTTTCGCGAGCCCGAGGGTCATCTTTTATTTTAAACCCCCGGACGGTGCTCCTTCGAAAGTCTGGCGAACTAGAGCCCTCAGGGCGCCCCTCAAGGAAACTTGAGGTCTGGTTTTAGTTGTATGGACTGCTCATCCGGATGTGCCACGAGAACGAGATATGTGCAGCTCCTATCGGGATTTGTCGGCACAATCGGGCGGCTTTGCTGGTCTTGTTTTATTGCTTTGTCGAAATGTCTCGTAGTCCGGGATTCCGAGATTGATCGGGTCTTCGGTAGAAGGAATATCCTTCGTTGACCGTGAGAGCTTATAATGGGCTAAGTTGGGACACCCTCGCAGGGTAATATCTTTCAAAGCCGTGCCTGCGGTTATGAGGCGACGGGAATTTGTTAATGTCCGGTTGTAGAAAACCCGAAGTTGACCTCAAATAAAAATACACATCAAGCGTGTGTAACCGTGATGGTCTCTTCTCGTGGAGTCCGGGAAGTGAACACGATGTTTGAGTTATGTCTCGGCGTAAGTAGTTCAGGATCACTTCTTGATCGCTATTAGCTTCACGTCCGTGCTTTGCTTCTCTTCTCGCTCTCTTTTGCGATGTAGCCACCATATATGCTAGTCGCTTGCTGCAGCTCCACTTTACCACTCTGTCCTTCCTATAAGCTTAAATAGTCTTGATCTCGGGTGTGAGATTGCTTAGTCCCGTGACTCACGTGATACTTCCAAAACAGTTGCGTGTTCCGACGACGCCATTACGGGTGACTCAACCGAGCTCAAGTGGGAGTTCGACGAGGAACGTGGTCGTTACTATGTGTCTTTTCACGATGATCAGTAGTGGTGCTCAGTTGGGACGATCGGGGATCTGTGTAGCATTTGGGGTATCTTCTTTTATTTTGGTTCCGTAGTCGGACCTTGAGTGTACTCTGAATGATGGATGTTTATTTATGTATTGTGTGAAGTGGCATTGTAAGCCAACTATGTATCTCTTTCCCTTATTTATTACATGGGTTGTGTGAAGATTACCTCACTTGCGACATTGCTTTCAATGCGGTTATGCCTCTAAGTCGTGCCTCGACACGTGGGAGATATAGCCGCATCGGGCGTTACAAGTTGGTAATCGAGCCTTCCACGACTTAGGAGCCCCTACTTGATTGTTTCTTTGGCGTTGTTGAGTCTAGAATGGAAAAATGTTTTGAGTCTTAGGATTATATATATCGAGAGTAGGATTCTTTTACTTCCCAGTCCCTTCGTCGCTCTGGTGAGGTATCCTGACGTAGAGTTTTGACTCTTCTCTCCTCAAATTTCACAAATTTTTTTTTAGGATCACGTGGGTATCTTGGAATCGTTCCGATGGTTTTGTGACGAGAACATTGTTCTTGGTGCCTCCTGACATTTAGGGGTTGTGGCAGTGTCCCGGGGAGTTGAGCTCCGAGGTGTTGTCGTCACAATTTTATCGTTGCGATTCTGGAATACACGAGTTTTGCCGACATCGAAATCTCTTTTGTGCAGCTTGTTGGTGAGATAACCCGATAGCCCGATCGAGGCGAAAAGGGAGTATAGCCATGACTTGTATAACGGATGTTTTTCAAGGTCGAGGTACACGATTTCCGAGGATTTCTTGGTTATGTGTTGACGGATGGATACAATGGATCTAGGTATTGTTAGTTTGGGTGATATATTTTGTGTCCCCTGTATCCCCAACACCAGATTGCATAACCAGAAAGTTTCGGGAGTTTTATAGGTGGGAATTCAAGTAGCTCCTAGAATATCTTTTCGACAGATGCATGATATGGGATTGGGTAAATCTCTATCATATGTATTTGTTCCGGCTTATTCCGCAAGCCAAATCCTTTGTTTTTATTTTGTTTTTGTGGTATTCGAGTTGCTTCAATGTCAAGTGTTGATTCCATACCTTATTCTAAATGGTGTTCTCATATTTCTATGTGAATACTAATCCTTCTTGATCATCCAGTTTGTCATCTCAATTTCTTCTCACCGTGCGCTTCTCTTCAAGATGATCCCATCATTCTCCCCATTCGCGAGATCAATTCTCAGTTCTTTGCAACGGTGCTTGCTTCATCCGTCCCAAATTGTCTTTGTTTTCCCCGCCCTCCCACCCTTTTTCTTCAAGGACTCAGATTTCTTAATCAAGTAGCCATTTTATTGAGTGAAGTTTCTTCATTCTTTTCCTTGAATGTTTTATCCGGTTATTTCTCATGAAGACGCTAAGGAAGTTTCAACCTTATCAGTGTTCCATTCTAATTTTCTTCTCCGGTGGATTTAATTCAAGATTTTGGTGTTGATCTTATCCCTTTTCCTCTTTTCACAATGCTCTCCCATTCCGATGCACCAATTAATCATTCACCTCTCGCTATTCATTTGTTCCGGAGTGTTGAAGATATCTCCGAAGATTCAAGTTTCCATTCTCAATTTACTCAAGTTCTTTTGAGGATGCTATCTCATTCAACCCATTTAATTCTACCGGTGCAATCGTTATTTCAAGCAATCGTTCAACGGTGTTTCTTTTGAGTGGGCCCTAACCCACGTGTCTTTTCGAGTGATCTTACGACTCTTATAATTTTCCCGGAGCTATTCCCAAATTATTTTCAAAGTTTGACGTAAGAATGAATTATCATCAATCATGGCTTTCTCCAAGATCTTTCAAATTCTTTTCATCGTTGGTTCAACCTTTCTAATTTTCATTCCGGAGTGCCTCAACAATTCATGGTGGTGTTTCTCGTCGTCATTCTCGAATTTTGAAGACCGAAGAAGAGTTTCTCTTTAATCTTGCTCCATTCTCTTCAAGATTCATGGTTCTAGCTTGATGCCATCCTCTCATAATTATTTTTGATTGTGAGAATTCTTTTAACCCACCCGGAGCATTTCAGGAGTCTTTTCAGTTCGATTCTCCGGAGCCCATCATCTCAGAATTATTCATTCAAGCGTTCAACTCTTATTTTCCAAATCTCACCGGTGCATCGTCGAAATATCCTCTAATCAGTTCATGATCTCTTCGTTCTAATGTATCTAAATTCTGTCAAGCATCTTTATTCGTTTTCTAATTCTTCACGGTGAATTGTGCCTTTGCTAGTTCATTTTCAATTCTTACGGTGGTTCGTTCAAGAGTTCTCTTCCTTCGTTATTATATAGATTCATTCGTTCTTCCCAAATCCTACCGGCGGATCGTTGAAGACCTTCCCAAGTTGAGCAATATCTCTCTTCAATCCTTTTTCAACGAGAATAAGTAGTATGCCTAATCCGTTGCTTGCCATCAATTTAAATTGGTGAAGGATACGCATAACATAATACTTGTTCTTGTTTCATCCAAGCGATTAATTCCTTCTTTCGGAGTTTGTTCATGATGAATAAATTCTCGGTTTCAATTGTTTCATCTTTTCTTTTCCCGGAGTTCCAAGCTCTCATCATCACGAAGATCCATCTAAATCATTGCAAGGCTTCACCTTGTGTTTTCAACTTCTCTTTCTTTCTATCACCCTTTTGTTTAACGGAGTTCTTCATGGAGGCTCTACATGATGGATCGTCAAGGATTCTTTTCATTCTTCAATTGTTCTTCAAGATTTCTCTCGGAGTTAAGATCCGTCAAGCCATACTTCAAAATAAACATGATGCTCAACACATGTTTTGTTTTGAGGAGTTCAAGCATTCTTCATCTTGCATTCAAGTGCAATTATTTCGACCTTATCTTTTGAGGTGGTGTTATGTCATTTTGACAGTTTCATTCATGTTTCATGATTCACTTGTCGTCAAGAATGAGATATTTAAATCCATCAATCTCTTCCTTGGAGTTATCTTGGTTTAGGTTTCACCTAAAGCCTTCCAGAAGGAATGTTGCCAATTGTGGTGCTTATCAATGATCCAAGTTTTCTCCTATTCTCTCGTGAATCAAGTTTTCATCTCCGTGTTGCTCTCAAGCAATCAATTGTTTTTCAGAGTGGCATGTATTCACCGTAAGTTTTGAGTTGTTTCCATAAGCCCACTACAAGTTTATTCTTTTCATTGTTGATTTTTCAACAACTCCGTTCTAGCCTTCCTCGTAAGGATGTTTCTTTCAAATTCATTTGTGGTAGAAGTTGTCATTTTCTTCTCCGTCCCTTTATCCCAACAATCTAGATTCTATTCTTTCGTTCGAAGGCATTGTGATGTTGCTCTCTTCGACCCATCATCTTGTTTTGTCAAGATCATGTTCTTCTCCTTGCTTCTCTATTTAGTCGGAGTGTCATGTTTTCATTCGAGTTCTCTCATCTTATCAAGTTTTGCTTGCTTCCTCAACCGGAGAGCTGTCTGAAATCTTTCTTACCCCTTGTGCCATTCTTTCAATAGTTAGGAGGCAGTGTGTTGTTGATTTCATCAAGTATCATCCCATCTTTTCAAGTTCATGATTCTAATTCCTTCCATTTTCAGTCGGGGTGCTGCCAAAATTATATCATTCTTATTCATTCTTATCTCGTTTCAACCAGAGTGGTTCCAGTTCCTTCTTGTCCATTGTACTCGTCATTCATAGCTTTGCAACCCCCAAGGTTCACATGGTGTTCCTTGTTTCCATTTTCTACTGGAATGCTCTCAATTTCGTTCAACTCTATTGTGTTATTCTTTCAAGTTTTCAACCTCTCGAGGTTCATTGGTTTCACTCGTTTGTCTAAGAAGCAACTTAGTTTACCTCTCATCTTCCTCTTCCGTTTTCTCTCCGGTGCCATCCCAGATCTCGGGACGAGATCCTCTCGTAGTGGTGGAGTGTTGTAACGCCCCGGATACAACTTCCCATATTCATATCTCCAACTCTTGCCTTTTCCGGAGATACGATATGTCATTTCCTTCGTGGTTGGGTTTTTGTCTTTTGTTTTGCATTTTTGTTCTTGTCTTGCATTTCATCTCATAGCATCATGCGCATTGCATCTGCATGTTTTCATAAAAAGTGCATCCGTTCTTAGTTGACGCTTCTCCCTCGCCTCCGTTGACGTTTCTCAAGCCAACCGTTCTTTTGTTGTCCGACCGTTTGGCCCTTTCTGCACAGTGCACTGACCCCCTCGCGTGCGTCCGAAAGTTGTCCCGAACCCGACCCGCTCTATTGAGACCGTTGGATCCGGATCGTCCCCAATCATCCCGAAAGTATCTTCGGTTATTTGTTGGACTCTCCCTACCTATTTACTCTCAACCGCCCGATTTTGACCGGACGGACTGGATTAACCCCTCCCCTAATCCACCTGCTATATAATCAGCCAAAACCCTAAAATCTAGGGAGATGTCCCATCCATCCCGTCTCGGCCGCCGCCACTTTCTTCGTTGGGATCTCATCCCGATCCAATTCTACCAACCGAAGCCGCTTCCTCCTTCCTCGATCTCCCCTGCCACCCAGTCCCATCGATCCATCCCCAACCAACCAGCCTCCACCTCCTCCCTTCGATTCATCGTCATGGCCGCCTCCAGATCGAGCAGGTGGTTCGATCCCTAGCCACCTCTCTGCCCGAGCATCCCCGTGCTCCTCCACCTCGCCTCATCTCCAACCACCACACCACCAGGCCACTTCCCCGTGCCCGGATGCTCCACAGCCGCCTTGCTCTGTCCTCTCCATCCTCCCGATGTTGAGCAGCCAGCAACCCCGAGCTTCTGCCTCCTCGTTCGAAAGGCCACCGAGTCGCTCCACCCGTCATGCCTCGCGTGCATGGGGAGAACCCCGGTGAGCTGCGCATGCCCGTTCCCTTTTTCTCTTCTCTCTCTCAGGCGTCTCTCTTTCTCTCTGTACCGCTGCAAGAGGGAGCTTCCATGGCCATGGATGCCGTCCGCCGCCTCCAGCTCGAAACTCCGGTGCGCCCAAGCCTCGGAGGAAACTGGTCCGGCCGGATCGACCTTCCCAAGCCCCCAACACGGTCTCCTTGCTTCTCCGTGCAGGCGGCAGCGACCGTGCCCTTCCTCTCAAGCCTCCCCTCTGTTTTCTTCTAGATTACCGGCAACGCTCTCTCTCAGGATCTCTCTTCTCTCTCGCTTCTCTCCACAGGGGACCAAAGCCATGGCCGCCGGCCGTCCATGGTCGCCGCCGCAAGGATCTGCTCGCCTCCGCGCCATCCCTGTCGCCGGAGGATGCAGCCCCGCCGCCTCCAAGTCCTCTGCTTCGCCCGTGGTCGAGCGAGACGACCATAAACGCAGCCGCGTTGACCGCCCGCTCGTCAGCGCCTCTGCCTCGTGGCGGGCCCGACTGCTTCCAGCTCCTCATCCGACTGCTACCTCCTGCACCGACTGGGCCGAGCCCATGGGTGAGCAGCCCCATCTAGTCCCCCTCCTGTACCCTGTCGGGCCGGCAAGTTTCGGCCCGTATAGTGTTTTTTCCCTGCCTGCGAGTTTTAGCAATTATCCAGTGATTTACAGTTTTGCAGAAAAAACCCCTTAATGTTCATGCATCAATAATTAATTAACCATGCATCGGATTAAAACAAATTATATATGTAAAGTGCTTAGAATTTCATCTAGTTTCATAATCAGCCACTTTCATCCATGTGTAAAATGTTTAAACATGCTGCTTGATTAAATTTGCTCAAATGGCATGCTAAAATGATTTATTTCATAACTAAATAACAGTAGCTTCGGATTTAAATAAATTATATATGTATATGGGGTAGAAAAATGCATAGATTAACATGGTAGCATCACTTTGCATGTTTAACAACTCTAAAATTATGTATAGGGCAGAACAGTACCAAATCTAAAATATGCATATGGGGTTTTACCGGAATTGTTGTTCATTGTTTCCGGCCTCATTTAAACTTGCCTAGATGTGTATTTTACTGTTGCTTCACCTCTTGCCATGTTTAACAACATTTAATATTGTTGTGTTCCTAAACGAGAGAGAACTAAATAATTGATGTGGTGTTTCGTCAATATGCAACTCGTTGCATATTGAGCTCCATTTAACTTGTAGTTTTGTTTGTGCATATTGTCATGCCATGCTATTTAAACGGACATGCATCATACTTGATTATGCATCATGTCGTGTTTATGTGATGGTTGTTTACTATGTTGTTTGTTTGTTTCGGTTGCTTCTCTCATTAGCTTCGGTTTCGTTCCGGAGTTGTGAGGATTCGATTCGACCACGTCCGTTTGTCTTCTTCATGGACTCGTTCTTCTTCCTTGCGGGATTTCGTGCAAGATGACCATACCCTCGAAATCACTTCTATCTTTGCTATGCTAGATGCTCGCTCTTTTGCTATGCCTATGCTTTGCGATGCCTACCACTTGCTATACCATGCCACCCATATTGCCATGTCAGCCCCTAACCATCCTTTCCTAGCAAACCGTTGATTGGCTATGTTACCGCTTTGCTCGGCCCTCTTATAGCGTTGCTAGTTGCGGTGAAGATGAAGTTTGTTCCTTGTTGGAACATGGAGATGTTGTTCCTTGTTGGAACATGTTTACTTGTTGGGGATATCACAATATATATCTGCTATAATTTAATGCATCTATATACTTGGTAAAGGGTGGAAGGCTCGGCCTTATGCCTGGTGTTTTGTTCCACTCTTGCCGCCCTAGTTTCCATCATACCGGTGTTATGTTCCTTGATTTCGCGTTCCTTACGGTTGGGTGATTTATGGGACCCCCTTGACAGTTCGCTTTGAATAAGACTCCTCCAAAGAAGGCCCAACTTTGGTTTTACCATTTGCCACCTAAGCCTTTTTCCCCGGGTTTCGCGAGCCCGAGGGTCATCTTTATTTTAAACCCCGGACGGTGCTCCTTCGAGTCTTGGCCCGAACTAGAAACCCTGCAGCGCCCCTCAAGGAAACTTGAGGTCTGGTTTTAGTTGTATGGACTGCTCATCCGGATGTGCCACGAGAACGAGATATGTGCAGCTCCTATCGGGATTTGTCGGCACAATCGGGCGGCTTCTTTGGTCTTGTTTTATTGCTGTCGAAATGTCTTGTAGTCCGGGATTCCGAGATTGATCGGGTCTTCCCGGTAGAAGGAATATCCTTCGTTGACCGTGAGAGCTTATAATGGGCTAAGTTGGGATACCCCTGCAGGGTAATATCTTTCGAAATCCGTGCCCACGGTTATGAGGCAGATGGGAATTTGTTAATGTCCGGTTGTAGAAAACCCGAAGTTGACCTCAAATAAAAATACACATCAACCGCGTGTGTAACCGTGATGGTCTCTTCTCGGTGGAGTCCGGGAAGTGAACACGGTGTTGGAGTTATGTCTGACGTAAGTAGTTCAGGATCACTTCTTGATCGCTATTAGCTTCACGTCCGTGCTTTGCTTCTCTTCTCGCTCTCTTTTGCGATGTAGCCACCATATATGCTAGTCGCTTGCTGCAGCTCCACTTTACCACTCTGTCCTTCCTATAAGCTTAAATAGTCTTGATCTCGCGGGTGTGAGATTGCTGAGTCCCCGTGACTCACAGATACTTCCAAAACAGTTGCAGGTTCCGACGACGCCAAAGTCTGGTGACTCAACCGAGCTCAAGTGGGAGTTCGACGAGGAACGTGGTCGTTACTATGTGTCTTTTCACGATGATCAGTAGTGGTGCCCAGTTGGGACGATCGGGGATCATGTAGCATTTGGGGTATCTTCTTTTATTTTGGTTCCGTAGTCGGACCTTGAGTGTACTACGAATGATGGATGTTTATTTATGTATTGTGTGAAGTGGCGATTGTAAGCCAACTATGTATCTCTTTCCCTTATTTATTACATGGGTTGTGTGAAGATTACCTCACTTGCGACATTGCTTTCAATGCGGTTATGCCTCTAAGTCGTGCCTCGACACGTGGGAGATATAGCCGCATCGGGGGCGTTACACCGGGTCGTTGGTGTATACCACCGAGAGGTCCATGAACCTTCTGTGGATGTCCACCACGACACGCATGGTGAACTGCTGCTCGTCGTCGGCAGCCGCTCGGAGCGCCATTGGAGCCGCGCAGGATACCCTCTAAGAATTTCTCGTGGTGGGTGTGCTTCTTGCAATAGTGGGGCGCGATCGAAAGGTTGAAGATATACAAGGGTAGGTTAAATGGCTGCTGTAATAAATGGGGGCCGACCGACCTGTAATCGTCACGTCTTGTCACGGCGTTCATAGCGGAGAATTCCAGTGCACGCTTGACAACACCGCACTGCACGCGTGGGCTCGAAGAGGCGCCAAATGTATCGTCGGTGAGCCTGTTCCCGTGCTACCGCGCTGTTTACCATGCAAGCTTCCCGCCCGGCTAGTTTGGCCATGCGTCGGCTAGAAGAGGGACAAATCATGGGCGTTTATTGGCAAAAAGCTTTGTAAAAACAAAGTGTGTGGAATGACTTTGGTCATAAGTTTACCCTTGGGTGATGAGATCAAAGTTACACAGAAGGGTGATGATGGACACTCGAGTGCGATAATTAATTCTGCGCTTTACAGTGCACACAGTGGAAAAACCAACTGTGTGCAATAATGTCGAAGATCGCAGTCGAGTTAGCTATACAGACCGTGTGCTGTGAGATCGACAAGGTAAACTGATTCGGGAATGGTTAATAAAATCTAAGACCATTGCATATTAAGGTAAAAATATTGCTAGCAATATACGAGTCTCATACGATGCCATTTCAACGATTGTACCACAAAAGCTCGAAATGTTACAAGGTTCAAATTCCAGTGTTATATGACTCAAATTCGAAGATTACAAGGTTCAAACTGATAATAGAAATGAAATTCAGCTCATCAGCTGCAAACGCTTGCACTGATCTGCTGAACATGGATATCAGAGAGGTTCAAACTAATATCACCGCTTCTAAGTCTGGTTTCAAAACCTCACAATTTTTGCAAAGGGGTTAGCCACCAAGAAGTCATGTATGGGGTTGACACGATGACTTCCGATTACTCTATTATCTGAAGTTCCAAAATGAAATTCAGCATTTTTGGAGCCTACTCCATTCTGCCGCAGGCGCCGGCGCTGATCAACAAACCATTCATTTTTGCGAAATAAATGTAGGGCAAACCTCATTTCCTTGACACCCTTGCTCACGAGAACAAAGAACTGGCGAATATAATCTCCGGTAAGGTCCCTCGGTAGGAGTTCAAAGTAATTTATGAGAGATGCAGATCTAGGCATTCGACGTGGTTGTTATATTGTATCACATTATCCACCACTGGGCCTAATCTTATCTGCAAAAGAAGCGTTAGTGCCTACATGCAGTTTTGAACATTACTACAGGCCTAGTTATTTGGTTTGCAGGATTTGTAAAATGCACTAACATGCCATCTTCGATCTGACATGATTAACATGGGCATTTGATTACATTCTAAAAAAATGTAGCCTTCTTCACAAGAGGTTGGAGTGGATGAAAAGTTCCCTAAGAAAACTAGTACAGATGAATCCAAAGGAGAAATGCTTATTGATTGTAACCATATGGATCAAGCAACCAATATGGGGGGGGGCATGTTTGTAAATCCTCCAAAAGAACCTTCAGAAATCGTAGTATATTGTCATTGTAAACTTGGAAAAAGGTGTCACAAATTGAACTCCCTTATGGTTAACATTTAACAGGAAAGGAACATCACCTCGATATATAGCTTCTCCAGGCACGGAAAGCATCTCAGGAAACTGACAACTTGCTCCAGGCCGGGGCCGATTGATTCTAGTGCTAAGACCTTCACCGTGCGTAGTTTCGGGTCAAGCTTGTCAGAATCATTTTCTGAATGATAGACGAACAAACATCTTCAAAATTAGAAATAATGTTAATTTGTAGAAGGAGAGGTAGAAGGCGGCTGTTGTACCTGAACGAGTGTGGATCCAATAACAAGTTCAGAGTATTTGTCAGACGAGTAGCCCGACACTGTCAATTTCGGCACAGTAATGACATTGATTCTTGTTGGACCTTCTTGATCAACTACAAGTAATCTCTCAAGTGCAGGTATGTCCTCAATGACCATACCGTGGTACACATCTTGTGATGTCTTCTGCCGCTGACAACACACATAAATAGTTCAAGAGTCATGGAGGTGATGTGGAAGGTACTCAACCCATTGATCGCTGAAAGACGAAGGTACTCGAGTGCGGTACAGCCACAGGCAGGCGCTCCATGTCACCCTTTGAGAGGCCCGACGACGAGCTCGAGGTGCTTGATCGTGGTAGAATAAGAGCGGTAGCGTCATTAAGGGGCGGAAATGGCAGTTCTGAACTTGGCGGCGTGTAAGCGTGGCGCGATGGCAGATCATGGACGTTGGCAGCGACCGCATACGCCCATCATCAAAAGTGAGCTCCTCGAGCTGATCTAGGGCGGGGGATCGGTGCCAGTCGTCAAGCTTGGCTCGGTCCTTGCCGTTGGAACGGAACTTGCCCATTCTAAGGCCTTTGGTTGGGCCGAGGTGACTACCGAGGATCTTTGAGAACGCATCCAAGCTTTTGCGATAGCCATGGCAGAGCTCCTGGGTGTCGATGAGGTCGAGAGGGCTGGAGTTCTATAGGGGGCGCCACCGCCGGGAAAGGATGGTTGTCCGCGCCCCATATTTGATTGGGAGGAGGGAGATGATGACTTTCAACATATCATCGGAGAGGCTGCTGATGAAGTCTAGGCCTGCTGGAGTCACTTGCGGTTCTAGCTCGCCCCGCCTCCGCTTGTTGGCAGCCCCGTTCTCCACCTCTGGAGTCTCCTTGTCAGCGGCGCTTTCTGATAGAAATGGGAGTACAGGGAATATTTAGTTAAAATAGGGCAATAGAAAAGTGTATTGGTAACTAGAAGTTATTAGGTAGGAATATAGTAAGAAAAGGGAATAACAATTGGTTGCTTAAATACTACACAATTCATTTGACATTGCTGGGTAAGTCAACATATGCGAGATAGTTGAAAAGAAAACTTACTTGAACAAAGTGCAGACGGATGATTTTGTCGGGAAGTTAGCATATATCTCAAGACCAGGCCCTTTTATGTGCGATTACAATTTTAGTGCCGACTTTTAGTACATAGAACTTTGCAATTTCTTTTCAAAAGCCAGTGCCAAAATAGGAGTCACCACGTTCACCAAGTCTTACAGTAGCAACGATTGTAAATCCATGGTTTGTTTGCAGTATGACATCCGTGGAGCCTTGATCTATGTAAAGGGAAAAATTGTGCACTACATAATTTGTTGCATAGCAAGGGATGTTCTGCAGAAAATGGTAGGATTGTTAAAGAAAATATGGTAACATGCAAATATGGGCCCAAATTGAAAGAACTGTACATCAGTTGAAATCAAAGGACAAAAATCTATAATTAAACAGATAGGGTAAACATGATATCATGGAAATATGAGAGTAATGAAAGAACAATACATCATTAATTTGCCTAATATAGAAAGAAGAGGGAAAAAAATCCCCTTTGACATATGTGGTGCATGTGGCACCTTTTATCCAAATGTAGCCATATTTAGAATATGTTCAGGAAAGTAGGCCATGCCAACCGATTTAGGGTGAGATTGAACATACCGTGCGCGTCCTCAAGTTATCTGGTACGGAGAGATGGAATCTCTGGCGGTGGTCGCAAAGTCCTGAAGTGTCGGTGCACTGTACATTCTATGAATGAAAGAAAACCCTCAAATCAGCTCAAATAAAAATGAATTCATGGTGATTTCCGCTGTGTGATTAAAGGAGGCAGATGAACTGGGATAAGAGATGAGATAATATCTCGTTAAAATAGTTACCTTGTTGTCCATGAGAAAGAACCCTCAGTACGGCAGATTCCCCAACCGAGCGGAGCTGGGTCGACTGCGGGCAGCGTCGAGAAAGTCGATGGTGATAGGCGGCGGCAAGCGGAAGTGGCGAAATGCGGTGGGCTTTGCCGGCAACCTGGCGGCGGCGGCAGGCGTCGAGCTAAGTGTTTACAGCCGCGATAGGCGGTGCCATGACATAGACGTGGAGGAGCTTGTGCAGGTGTGAATGGGGAACGTACCGGAGGGGCCGAGGGGGTGGCGGACAGGGTGAGGGTTTTTGTGACGTCGGGATGGTGAGGGTTTTCTTTTTTATTTTTTGAATTGGGTGGTGAGGGTTTTCTGTCCCACAAAGAATTTTGGGGGCAACGGTTTGCTAGAGCAAACCGTGTGTGATTGATGCAACATGCAAAATGAAAGTCATTGCACATGGTTCCAATTTTGGGAACCATGTGTGATTGACGTACTACCTCCGTCCTAGTTTATTGGTCCCCCGTTGTAATTTTTACCAAAATTTGGCGAAATATTAACATACTCAGACATAGATAATAAGCGTACACGTACATAAGCATAGTTCAACCATAAGTACATAGTTCAACCGTCATTAAGCATACTCAAGCGTACATAGTTCGATCCATCCCACATCTCATCTCACATGCGGCCGACACGATCCTGAAGCTTCTCCAGGTACTGGGCGTACGCGCCGTGCGCCACCCTGCGAGAATACTTCTGCTTGAAGGAGCCAACGGCCGTCCTCTTGCATGCGCCAGAACACTTAGATACATGTCATGAAGCTTCTGGTTGCAAAAAGGGGCATCCATAGCCGCCGTTCCAGGTCCTAATATGCCTGTTATGCATTCCCGCATAAAGCTCCCTCATGGTTAGGAATTTATGGCTATTATTTATTTATACATATCCAGAGATTATGGTTCGATTTTTAAGCACACTCGTCTATGTACAGACCAATCTTGAAGAAAATAATGGCACAAACATATGTAGGTCATTCAAAATCAATTGTCAAGCCCTGGCTAGGAATTATTAGCACGAACACTAATCCTAGTCTGATTACTAGCAGAAATCATTTGCACAGATGAAACAACTAATCACTTATCACTTGTACCATTCAAACAATCAATACACTACACAGATCTAACAAAACTTACTTAGATTTCATGGATTGGGAGAACATAACCATAGGATTTCTATTCCAAAAAGGGGGAGGCAGGAGTAACCAGAGAAACCCTATGATCTATTTGACACATAAATGGGTATAGATGACTAACCAGCTGTCCGTTGTCGTCGGAGTCGTCGCCGGAGTGGTCGTCGGAGTCGTCGCCGGAGTGGTCGTCGGAGTCGGTGTGGAACTCCGCCTCCGGCTGTGGAAGCTCGACGCCGTCGACGACGTCAGGGTGCAGCGATAACTCGCCGGCGGTGACGGCAATCTCTGTCTCCATCTCCACGTCGTGCTTCGGTGCTTTAGCAGCCCTGGCATTGCCACTCCCTCCGATGGGGCGCTTCGGCGGCATCCTCATACACTGACGGCTTTGAGGACTGATAGTGGCGTCGAGGATGCAAGCAGAGAGAGAGGATTGTGTGTGCATAGCAAGGATGGGGGGGGGGGGCGCTCGGGCGCACCATTAATATGGAGTAGTGGGAGTTGTGGGAGAGAGGCGGGCGGCGGTCAAACCGATGCCTCGCCTCCCGGTGAGCCTGCACACCGGACTACTGGCATGCTTATGAAAGAGTGAAATTCGTTACTATAGACTGTAGGAACGACAGGGATGTCCTAGGTCGGATAGGCCTCGTTGTAGGCCAGCCCTTCGATCTCTAGAAGGCGAGCCTGGCGTCCTCCTCTCAGCCTTCAATGCTGACCATGGCAGCAGCCATGATTGATCCTTCGTACCTAAACTGAAGAAACCTCACCACGAGTTTCATCATGCATGGGAGTCGAAGACAATAGATGAAGATCACATCCTGTACGCAGTAATGGATGCCTACCTTTGTTTAATTATATTCAAGGGTTGGATGAAGAAGCAGAGCCCAATGTCCAGTTCAAGCAAAGAAGCGGCGGCGAAGAGGAAGAGGGACGAGGACGAAGTCGAGGACGTGGACTCGGACTCCGAGTAAGGTGGCAGTGCCGTCACTCATGCTGGTTCTACTCCAATGTCAAACGGACTAGTCGCTTAGTTTTATTTTATGGGTGTGTTGTGCTGAGCCCCCAGCAGAACTATGTTTATGTTCTTTCTCGTTATTTGAACTCTTTAGTACGTACAGTAGTACTAGTACTATGTCTTATTACTGTTCTTCTTGCAGTTGGTACTACTGCTCATATCTTCGTGTTCCTACTGTACTTAATACGTTCGTACTAGTAGTATAATTTGCGTCAGTCGATTTGTGAAAGAAGTTCGACGGAGCGAAGGAAGAAGACGGTAGAGAAGCTACCCCAGTATCTATATTAGGGTGGCAAGGTGCCCATGGTCTATCTTATGGGTGTTGGGTTTGGAATGCAGTTTGCCGGAAAAAATGGATCGTGCCCGGGGTTAAACGGATGGTGGGGGTGGGGGGTGGGGAGCGTGGCGGTGGCAGGCGGTTCAGGGGAGGGCGGGGCGGCAGTGGCAGGCGGTTAGGCGTGTGGCGGGCTGAGAAGATGAATAGTGCATCAATTTCAGAGGTCGAAGAAGCCCTTCTAGCCATCCATGTTGCATCCAACGGCTCAGAAGAGTCGACTGACCCAAATTTCTCTTCAGATTGTAGGATCCACATGGCATTCAAGGTCTCGAAGGTAGATTCCGCGTTCGCACCCGGTTTGCGGGCTCGGCGCGGGCACGACCGGCTTCCGCCGCAACAACCACCATGTGCGCCTCCTCCGCGCGGGCGGAGACGACAATGACACGCTAGTTCCTCCTCGCCGGCGTGCTGGAGCATGCACTCGTCCTCCTCTTCGTAAGCTACGTGCATAGACGCGGCTCCACCAGCTACTCGCGTGCTTGGTAGCGTGGCGGCATTGCAAGGAGGGACTGCAGACGGTGGTGATGGGCGAGAAATGGTTGGACGGAGCAGGTGAGCACCGACATGCGCAACGGCGGCGGCGACATATTGATGAGTGCGCATATGGGAGCTTAGTTTAGTTTTATATAGGCTTGGTCAAACTTAAAAGAAAACCGTACTAGTACACGTAAACATGATACGGAATCCTGTGCAAGCGCGTGAACCGCGGCCTCGTGGTCGATCGAACGGTGCGTCACCGTGCCGCGCTCGAAGGACACCCACCGAATCTTTTTGTGTGTGTGAAAACAATCCCCGAATATTACTCAACTTTTTTTCCTGGAAAAGTTCTTGACGCTACAATATTTTCATATATTTGAATTTAGCTCCAGTTTGTGTTCATTTGGATTTGGACGTTTTAGGTGCGCCCTAGTTTTTTTAGTACTGATTTTGTGTGTATGACTGAGAGAGAACGTGTGTATGTGTCCATATGTGTGTTGTGGCGGAAGGGCAATATGGAGATGGTGTGCGTGTGATAGAGACATAGAGAGGTGATTGTGCAAATGATCATGCATGAGTGAGACATAGACAGACGCCGATACGTTGTGTATACATGAGAGAACGGTCTTCTATTTGTACTTGTGTGTGTGTGTGTGTGAGAGAGAGAGAGAGAGAGAGAGAGAGAGAGAGGAGCATCCATAACACAACCACCACCTCTCCCGATTCGTCATTCCCTCGCACGATCGCATGTAACACATGCATCAACGCACACATTTTGACACCCTCACCCGGCCCCTGCCCACCTCAAGGCCCAGACATCGCTCTCTATCTCGCACACACAATTCTTCGTGACAACCCTATTTAGCATGTAGCTTTCCGTCACATACACACACATTTCTCTCCATAGGTTTGATTTCTCTCACACACGACACACACACACACACACACACACACACACACACACACACACACACACACACACACACACACACACACACACACACACCGCACACACACTCCCCTCCCCCGAGCACACAATTCATCCCCATCCAAGGCTATATGGCGACCACTCTCGCTTGTGCTTCTCTGCACCCCAGCATGCACAACACCTCAACCTTCAAAGAGGGCATCGAGGAGATCGAAGACGGCGACCACACTGCACTAGAGAATGCGGGGCCATGTGGAAGAAGGATGATGTGACGACGGCTGACTGACTCCTCCCCCTCTCTCTCTCGCACAAAATTACCAATCCCTATCTCTCCCGCACAAAATTATCAATCCCTCAACCCACGAGATCCTTCCCCTCTCGCCCATGTTTTTCCAGTTCTCTCATCAAACCTGTTGTCTCTTCTCCTTCCACGTCTACAGAATCTGGATGCACACACATCTCATGTATATTATATGTCTCCATCTATCTCATATACCTAACTTCTTCCTCTCTCTTTCTCTCTCTCTCTCTCTCTCTCTCTCTCTCTCTGTCTGTCTCGTTAGGTTTGTATCCTACTGTCTTGTCCACATACACATAATCTTTACCGCCCTATCTGCTCCATCTTCGCAAGCTCTCTCTACACGTTTCATTCACACATTGGGATGTGTTCAAAATGTTGCTTTTATAATGGATGATGTAGAGTTATGGTTGGTTTTGTTGCATCCTACAAAGTAATAACTATGAAATGCATTTAGATTCTCATTTGATTGGGATTATGTGAGTTTGAGCATATAGTGAAGTACTATAGACCTCAGATACATCTTAGAATTCAACAACGATTGTAACTATTGAATTGTATAGACCACTACATTCGAACTCAGCAGCCTAATATATTTATTTCACAATTACAACAAATGATTAATTCACTACAAACTAAGAAAACAAATGTGTACTCCCTCCATTTTTATTTAAGTCCGCGTATTAGCATTGGTCAAAGTCAAGCTTTGTATAGTCTCAGAAAGTTTGTAACAAAAATTATTAACATATAAAATAACAAATAGATACCATTAGATTCATTATTGAATGTACCTTCACATCATACATATTTGTTATGGTAAATATTTATGTTTTTCTATAAACTTGGTCAAACTTTAGGAAGTTTGACTTCAGTCAAACCTAATATGCAGAGTTAATAAAATCGGGTAATACTCGCTAGTTGCTTAGCCCAATCACCCAACATGCCACACGGGGAGTTCAGTGTCACAAAATTTTGAGGTCGGCGGGAAAATCTCCCGCGACCCTGATTCGAAAGCAAAGGCGGTTACCATCATAACCTTCGGAACAGGTCTACGGATTACGCTTGGTAGGGGCCTGTTTAGCCACTTCAGTTCACCCTACCCAGCCAACCCCACCCCGCACCCAGTAGTACACCTGAATACTCCCCATTTTCTATCCCCACACCAAAATAGACTTCTCCACGGCACCGTAGCCTTCATGCTCCTCCCTTCTCCATTGGCGCACTTTTCGTCCACCGCCAAGATCCGCCTCATCGACGACCTCAGATGTCAGATCGAGCCGGTCCACCGTCGTCGTCGTACACGGAGCCCCTTCCCCGGCACCGTGTTCCACGGTCTCGGATCTGCTTCCCGGAAGCCGACGCCAAGCGCGGAAGCACCACCATCGTGGACAATGAACCGACTCCCGTTGCCGACCATGATGCACAGAGGCCGCCGCGACCATCGTTCTCCTCCTCGATTGGTAATGTGTGTATTGAATCACTTAGCAGTACATGTGCAGTTCCAATTTTGTTCATACCTACCCTTCAAATTTCCTGGTTGCTATTGTTCCCATAAAAGTAATTGGTTATAGCCTCCATTGTCCAACATAATATCAGCTTGTAATTGTGTGTCGCTCCTGTATCGCGTTGTGCTTGGGTAGGTTCTTCATCTGCAACCAGTAGTGTGGCAAATGATGGAAAGTTTGTTAGAACTAGCAACATGCCCATGCATTGCATGGAACATCAAGATGCATTTGTATGAGTAGTTTATCTTGTAGGAGAAAATGATGAATGAGGGAAGTCCTTATCTGCAAAGCTGGAGAGGGGTGCGGGTATCTCTTTGTAAAAGTGCCATAGCTTGCTTTCTATCTGTCAGATATAGATCAGACGGTCTATATTGCATGATGGCAGGCACACCATCATCACCAACTCGGTTTTTTTATAAGAGTAGAGAGTAGAGAAAAGAAAAGAAAGTAGAAAAAAGAGCAGAGAGTAGAGTAGTAGAGATAAATATTAAATATAAAATAAATATAATAGTAGAGAAGAGAGTAGAAATAAATATTAAATATAAAATAAATATAACAGTAGAGAAGAGAGTAGAGATAGGAAGGACGACGGGAAAGGATCGCGCGCGCACGGGAAAAAGCGGCCGGGCGCACGGCGTCGGACGCGCTTTATAAAATCCAACACCCTCCCACCACTCTCTCCCCGCTCTGTGCCTCGCCAGCGCTCTCTCCCCGCTCTCTCCCCACTCTTTCTCGCCTCGCCGCCGCCGCGCCACCATGTTGCCGCGTTGCGGGAAACTTGGGGATACTGCGGCGTCCACGCGCGTCCTTCCTACGGCTTCTCGGCCGAGATCCGGTTCCGCGGGATGCGCCTCAGCCTCGGCAATTTCGACACCGCCAACGAGGCTGCCCGTGCGTACGACGCGGCGACGTGGCGCCTCCGGTGGCCTCATAGAACATTGAACTTCCCCAACGTGCCGACACGGGAGCGGGCGCAGGAGCTCGCGCCTCTGACGCGGCTTATCACCGACGAGGATCGTCGTGACAACCGGAGGCGGGAGCACCGTCTCGGCATCGCCGAGATGGACGAGGAAGCCATGGCGCTGTGGCGCCAACGCTTCCCGCAGGACATCATCAATGAGCGCGAGTTTTATGCACAAAGGAGGGCGGAGAGGGAGAAGAGGAGGGCCGAGGGAGCCGCCTATCGCAAGGACAAGCGTACGCGAGAAGCTGACGTCAATTCAACATGAGGCTAGGAGCAACGTCGCCCTGGGAATCCGACGACGATCAGTATATTCATGCCTACATTGAGACGTCGGAGGAGGACATCACCGAGGAGGAGTCGGACGATGAGGAGTAGTTGAAATATCTATTTTTTGTCTATCTATGCTATATCTATGCTGAGAACTATCTATGTCTCTACTCTCTATCTCTACTTCTCGATCTCAAAGATCAGAACGCTTTTTAAAGCGTCACAGATTGCGCTTCATTGGAGATGCTCTAACATGGCGTATTTAGTGCTTTAATGTTGCCCACAAGATGCGTAAGTATTACTAGTATATTTTTCTTGCCATGTTGAGATTTTAAAACCACGAGTGCGAACATGCAGAGGAGCAATGAAGACCGAACACGAGATATTGGGGACATCTTCAAGGAGCGTGGCAAGTTAAAGAGGAGCTGCACCGAACCTGTAAAACGAGCTTTGGTAAGTAACACCCTTTCAATTACTTTCGTTTAGCCTCGTGTTCTTTGATGTGTATATGTTGTATTTTCCTGTTTCTCTTAGCCTCGTGTTCTTCGGTGTGTAATAAGAAGAGTCTTAATCGTCCTAGTGCTTTCGTTTTTAGCTTGATGTAGGAAGTGGGTGTTCTCGCCTTGTAGTCTGTTTTTATATTTTTCCTTTTGAATTCACTTCTCTGAGTCCTGTTTATCTGGCTTCTACTAAATGGATCTGGGTTGCTCTGAGTATTGATCTAAAAAAGAAGTTACTTCATGTCAGGATGCAGTTCCTGCTAGGAGGGAAGTATGGTCAACCTCGAGATCATGTTTCCAAATGAGGCTGGATTACATACAAGGTGCCAGTTCCCTAATGATGCTGGATTAGACACAAGGTGCAAATTCCCAGATGATGCTGGATTACACACAAGCCAGGTGGAGTCGCCAACTATTCGTGTCCTCGTGGCTCTAGTAAAGGCTGAAAGAAAGCGTGCAGCAGCCCTTGAGAATGTAGCTGAGTTCCTGAAGAAGCGAAAAGAGCAATCAGACGCTCTCTTCACCCAAGCCAAAGAAGAGATGGAAGAAGCTAGAAAGAAGCTAGCGGAGGCAGAGCAGGCTAGGCGTCTCCTACTATCTAAAACTGTTGTCAATACAAATTTTCCTTCATAATAGCTAGATTCAAATGTTTATCCAGTCAGCATGCCTGTAGTGATGTCCGTGCATCTATTGATGTGGCACAAAATAATTTTATTTGGGTCATGTAATAACATCAATTACTTTCCAAACAATAACAGACGAAGGATTGGACATGGTATAGTTCACGCGCAAGCCCAACATTCCAAGTTCAACTTCCACATCAAACTTATGTTCACAGATATCTACACATTCATAGATAATGTCCACAACCATGATTCATTTCAAAGCCAAAAAAATGTGGAGAGTTATAAATAAAGAAAAACCTCTAGTTCCTACTAACAGTGTGAGCACAACAAGTCAAGACCATGCGTAATTAATTATATTTTGGTCATTTTTTGACTAATCGCGAATAACTTCTGGAAGTAGGTATAATTTCTAATGTCGGCCATGGTTGGGGTCCATGATGTTTTGAGCCAAACCGGGCAACACACCGGGTGTCTATGCCGGCGACGCGGTGGTCGTAGCATTTGTGGGTTCAGAGCGGTGGCGGCTCCCGTGGTCTACTATTCCTCGGTGTAGGCGATGGCCGCAAATGTGTTGACCACCTCCACTAGCATGCCGCGGTTCCACCAATGTTTGCGTCGGATGGCACGGCCAACCACGGTGCACTGGACGCCGTGGTCCTCGGTCCCCGCAGGCAAAGAATCGGCCACCTTCCGCGAAAGCAGGCTTGGAGCGTGGAGTTGATGCACCAAGGGCCAGCTTGGAGCGGCGGCTTGCTCCTCCGCTTGCCCACCTGCAGCCTCGCCCATCGTACTAACGGCCCGGGGTGGGGAGGGAAGTGGGGCAGCGAGTTGCCTGGCTTGTCGTGGCACCCAGCGGGCTTTTATGCCGGAGAACTCGTCTTCCTACTCACCGGATGCTATGGAGAGTGTGAAGAAAATGGTGCAAGGAGGATATGGGGAGCAGCGGTGTGGTGCTGTTCTTGCCAGGCGTCTGGCCTCGTTTAAATAACTCTTACCCCACTAAAAATGATATTTTAAACATGTCTACTCGATCTGTGGCAACTGGCGAGCCGCCGCCTCCAGGTCGTTCACCCGTTGTCCCGACCATCAACTCATACGGATCAAATTATCACGCGAGCTGACTATTCCTACAAAGGTGCGCTCCACCACGTACCCGATACCCGCGCATGCAGCAATCATGCACCTAGGGTTTTAGGGTTTATTTGTTAACGGTGCCTTTACGTAACTCTCATACGTGCGAGACAGCGAGAGACCGACTGCGTGCGTGCACCTCTTCTCTTCGTATATGTACTCCACTGTTTGTCTGGTGTCCAAAAAATTATACAGTAGTAATAACTACTAGCAATGTGCCAATGCGTTGCCACACGATCAAAGTAGATTAATACATATTCACCGATTTGATAGAAAAAAGAGTCTAGTTTTTAAATACGTGTATCACAAAAAATATCTTATTTTCACTAAAAATATCTTATGGTTCACTCAAAATATATTCCTTTGGCGATTTTGATGAGATAAGGGAGGAATGTTGTTGGTTTCAAGATTCGAGAAGTGGTATATCTCTAATTTCTATTCTTACTAACAAGATGCCCATGCGTTGCACGGAACATCAAGATCTTGTGGGAGAAAAGGATGAACGAGGGAAGGCCTTATCTGCAAATGTGGAGAGGAGTGCGGGTAAATTGCCATAGTTTCCTTTCAATCCGTTAGATATAGATTGGACGGCCTATATTGCAGGATGGCAGGCACACCATCATCACCGAGTATGCTTTTTATAAGAGTATATAATATAATATATATATTAGAGATAAAAAACAGAGTTGGTGATGATGGTGTGCCTGCGATCCTGCAATAGAGGCTGTCTGATTTATATTTGACGGGTAGGAAGGAAACTATGGCAATTTTGCAAAAAGATACCCAGACCCCTCTCTACATTTGCAAATAAGGCCTTCCCTCGTTCATCCTTTTCTCCCACAAGATAAACTACTCATACAAATGCATCTTGATGTTTCGTGCAACGCATGGGCATCTTGCTAGTTGTTGCAAAAAGCCTATGTGTGTGTGTGAGAGAGAGAGGGAGAGAGGAGGAGGACGGAGTGCATGTGTGACAAAGACACAAAGAGTGTGTGTGTGCGAGAGGTATCAACTTAAAATGAGGCGATAGTGTGTGTGTGCACGATCGAGAGGGCGTGCCTCAAGAAGGGATGAAAAATCTACATAGATACAAGGAGCGCGAGAGAGACATGTACGCGATAGTGGAAGCACGAAAAGCGGGTGTATAAACCTATCTGGAGGCTAGTCGATCAATGATGTGAGAGAAATATGAGTCAGGGGTGCGAAAGCGAGAGTTTTGTGTGTGTGAGAGAGAGACGATAGTCGGGAAGGGGAGTGTAAGCAGGAGGTGTGTGTGTGTGTGTGAGAGAGAGAGAACGGGGGGGGGGGGGGGAGTTTGTCTGATCGGTAAACAAATGAATAATGTCAGTTTATAATTGGGATGGAGAAGGAAAGGAGACTGCAACAAATGTTGTGTCTGCGGGAGAGAGTAATTTTAGTGGTATGAGTCATATCTAGAGACATATAGGGTGTGTGAGAGAACCCCATAGAGAGAAAGACAAAGTGAAAGACGAGTGAGACTGTGTGTGTGGCGGTGAAAAAGAAAGCTTAGGTACCTAGTGATACCAGAGAACGGTAGAGACGTGAGAGATAATGAAAACCGTGTAATGTATAGTGATAGGGAGAGTGTGACACTTCTCAAGGGATACGTCGAGAGACCATGTTTGCAAAGATAGGGGAAACATGAAGTGAACGCGCGGGTGAGCTGGAGAAAAGAGAATGATAGCTACATGAAGGAGCATGCCAGAGAGATGGGCGTGAAAGGAGTCAACATAGAAGGGATTCAAATATTTGAATTCGAGATGATGATACATGTAATTCATACTCAAACCAAAGTTGATCTATCAAACATGCATACTCATATGAATTCACGCGCATCTATGTTATTTAATATGTAGATATTACTGATCCATACATTTTAGTTGAACATAATTTGGTTTAAATTTTTTGGATTCAACCTTATGATTTTGAGATCATTGTATTTGTAAATCATATTATATATATAAAGGAGTAGAATTCTTTGTTGTGCTTTTGAAAGTATATATAAAAAAATGATGTATATAGAATTTTATTCCAGTCGCAAATGGATCCTGCCCAAACAAAAATAGAATACAAACTGGATTCGAATTGAGTTGGCATGGTAAACATGCACTCTTGCTCTGCAAAAATTTGAACGATGCGGGGAAAGTCGCTGACACGCAAAGCCTATCGGCTTGATTTCTACAGGTTTCGATAGGGGTAGGTTTGTAATTTCACTCAAACGTGACATAACCGCCTCTCACCCGGATTCATACACGGTGGGCGCCAAAACACAGTGTCTCCTCGGCCGAAATCGACTCCCTCCCCGATTCATACACGGTGGGCGCCAAAAACAAACTCTCGTCGGCAAATATTCGGTGTATGCGAGATTATTGTCCTATCCCCAACCGACTAATATTGCTGTGATGTAGGAAATTTTAAACAGGGGCTAAGTTTGGAAATTTCCTCGCATTTGGGACAAGCGCGCCGTGAAGACATGGTTCCCCCTTCCTCGCTCACCCCATTTCCCCATTCGTACTCCATGGGCGCCAAAACAGCCTCTCCACCCCATGGTTCCCCCTTCCTCGCTCACCCCATTTCCCCATTCGTACTCCATGGGCGCCAAAACAGCCTCTCCACCCCAGCCTCCTCCGTCCGCCACCCCATCCACTGTCGTGCTCCTCCACCATGCTGGAGCTGATACCCCGACGCCGTTGTCCATTACAAGAGATCGACCTCTCTCATCCGCAGCTTCGGGTCGGGATCCTTGCATCCCGTCCTCTCGCTTCATCCTCGCCGTCGTCCACCTTGCCGGTGCCGCTCCTACGACTGTCTCGTCGACCGCGCCCTGCCGCCACCGTCTACCCTCCTAGATCTGCTTCCATGCCGCTGACAGCCACCGCTACCGCATCACCGTCAAATTCTCAGCAGGTGCATACACGGCGCCGCACCAGAGGCGGTACTCTTTCGTATCTGCTCAACTTATTTATCGCAGCAAGAAAATAGATCGGCACCGCTTTACTCTGATTTCTTGTCCATCACTTACTTGCTAGTGGAAAGCAAACATTGGTTGCGAAGTTGCCTTTGTCCAGTTTGCACCTTCAGATCCGCCATGGCATGCTCAACACTATACTCGCAATGCTTATGGTTTTCCCCTTTTATATTCCACACTAGTTAAATGACGATGAGACTAAATTTCAAAATTGGGTCGATCGATTTTTGAGAGCTTCATGAGTTCGCGGTCTGAAGAAGGGGCTCGGGTGGGGACGGTGGTTGTGGGGGGCGGTGGTGGGGCCTCACCGAACAAAGAAAACTCGACACGGGTGGGGGCGGGGGTGGCGGAGGAACACAGGCGGCGGGGGCCGGTGGTTCGGCCGGCGGCCCGTGCAGTGTTCTGTATGAGAAGAACCAGAGACGAGGAAGAAGAAGGGTTAGGATACGTAGGATCTTCATCCAACCGCCTGAAATGGTCGACTGACCCAAATGACAAAAGTCACGTGACTTGCATGCAAACATGCCTTTATATTCAGTACCATCATCGTACCTACTTAGCACTGCTCCTGAATCCGTCAAGCTAAACAACGTGCCACTCATAATTCCAAACTTGTTGCTCAAATACGAATCTGATATGATGCTGATATTACTAAAACAGATAACGTTTAATTGGTCGGCTAATGTTCCTACTTTACTTTCGAAAAGCACATGCACCACATATAGAGAGACAACAGGGAGTTGCATTCTTAATGCGCTCTGGTTCATCATGTGTGGGCACCGCAAGAATCTAACATTTTATTATCCAAAATCTGCTTGCTCTTCTTTAGCATGTTCCTCTTCCGTTCTTCTTTAATAAGTACTCTCTCCATTCCTAAATACAAGTCTTTGTATAGATTCCACCATGGACTACATATGGAGCAAAATGAGTGAATCTACACTCTAAAATGTATATTTATACATCTGTATGTGATTCATAGTGGAAATCTCTACAAAGACTTATATTTTGGAACGGAGGGAGTATGATAGTAGTACAATATGTTCCTTGTAGTGAAGATGAGCAGGGACATTTGCAGTGTAGAGGTCTATATGGTCGGTTGTGATGGACACTTTGAACTCTTCGGGCCTCTTTGATTCATAGGATTTTGTAAACATGGGAATAGGATTTGTAGTGGCCTACCCACTTGAATCCTATAAGATTAGCAAGGAAATGAGGGGAGCTGTGTCGCCTTTGAGAGTTACACTGATATTAACAGTACCGCACCTTCAGTTGAAGAGAGCTGGTATCCGAAGCCTTTCTAGCCGTACCGACAATACTAGCACATATATTCCAGCAAGCTCCACTTTGCTGATTTTACTCCTGATGCTTATGGTTTTCCCGTTATATCTACACTATGATCTGTGTAGCTGCTATGTGTCGCACTAGGAGCAGTCCACTCTTGAAGCTAAACAACACACCAATCATAAGTCCAAAGCTTACTTCTTCAAATACGAATTGTGATATGATACTGATATTAGTTAATAGACACATATTTAATTGGTCAGGTAATGCCCCCACTTTATTTTCCAAATGCATGTGGCCACATATAGAGAGACAGCATGGAATTGCATTTCTTTGGGCGTTGTGATTCATCATGAGTGGGCAACCAACATTGTATGCAATGCAGCGGAACCTCAAGAATATGCTTCCTCTTCTGTTCTTTAACATGTTCCTCTTTTGTTATTCTGTATTTAGTACGTACAGTATGTTCCTTGTCTGGAAGGGGAGGAGGGACATCTGCAGTCAACAGCTGATAGAGATGGCCTGTAATCGATAGGCTTTCAATTAGTAGCGGCAATACAACACAGTATTTTCCAGCCAGTTCCACTTTCCCGATTTATATATCGTGGTTATGGTGTACCCCATTTATGTACACTATGATCTGCCTAGTTGCTGTGTGCTCTTGTTATCAGGGTTTGGCAATAAACTCTCTATAAAGATATTATGAACCTATCATCCGCCAACTATCCTTACTTACGGAACCTATTTTTGTGTACTTGTGCGGATTATATCAATGCACGCACCATATTACAGCACACATGAGCTCTCTCATCAGAATCCAGTGATAGCACACAAGGGTTTACAGGGGCGCCACTATATTAGAATATCCTCTGCATTACAAAGATAATCTCACTACTATTTATGTTTTCATGGTTCTTAGATATTATACGTAATTACAGAGAATATCAGAATCCGCGCGTTAGAAGAATATTGTGGAACACTGCAATGACTTACAAAATTGGTACTAAGGCATTGAGTGCCATTCTGGATGCAATGAGACTCATACGCTCCCCACCTGTATATTCTTGTTCAGAATAGGATCCTAATGACTATTCTAACCTCGAGAAGTCAAAGGCAGATGGCCTGTCTTGTTCACCCATCAAGGTGCCTGTTCTAATTTGGCAATGTTTTATTGATTGCACGTATCTTGCATATGTTGTCTTGCATTTCTTCTAGTTTGTTGCACCGCCATGTGCTTAGTTTACTCATCATATATGTCAAGATGCCATGCCCATCCATTATCAATACATGTTCCATCTATCATCATACCATGTTTTTCCACTCAAATGTTGTTCTTGTGCATCAGACATCAAAAGGAAGAGGGTGATTTCCGAACCTCAAGGAGCACCAAAGAAAGTCCTTGAAAACGTGGTGGTGCCGGAGAAATCGACAACTCCCCACTTATATTGGATGTACAACGGTGACACAAAATGTAGGACCGACTCCAAAGCAGACTGTACCCATACTTCACTTGGCCACACCACTAGCCCCACCACACAGACCTGCACTCCAGCCTAAAGGTATGCCGATATCGGTTGCCATAGCACCACTGTACCACGTAAAAGTCCCACTCTAGTAAAAAGTACAGCAAGTCCACCGGCCGAAGACCTATCCGTTGGGCAGAGACGGCCAATTCCTACAGACTGGAACCCCATTCCAGTTATTCCCAGTTTTAAAGACAATGCTTTCAATGTTGTTAGGGACTACGTGCATATATTCCCATCATGGGAAGATTATAGTGAAGACAAACACCATTTTCACATCTTCCTATCCCACTTACGTGTAAGTGCTATTCTTCATGGTGATTATTTTCCTGTTTTTTGCTGATTGAACACATCAATGATTTACATTACATTGTTGTAAGTAGGCGAGGGTCAATCTGGATAATCATGACGAGCAAAGCTTGCTTGCGCTTTTCAAGGAAGCATTGCAGCAATATCGGTGTTACCTGAGGAAATCACACTTTGATGGCAAGTCTATAGACGAATTTCTAGTGAAGTCTCCTGTGCTAAATTTAGAAGACATTGAATGGAAAAACCTTGTTATGCACTGGTCTCATTCCCAGGATGAGGTACTATCTATGATATCACATGCCAATTTGATCTTCTACTTTTTCGCATGTGCCTTACAGATCTTTTTTGCAGGAAATCAGCTTGAAGCAGAATTCCGGTTTGAAAAGAATGACAAGATATCGCAAATATGCTGCCTGCTGCTTTGCTCTTGTTAGTACCTGGTGTCCTGTATCACTGTACTTGCATTCATACCTGGTTCATTATGTGACAGCAGTATGCATGATAGCTTGCTTATCAATTGTTCCTCCAAATTATCTGATCTGTATGAATGGTTACATTAGTGTAGAATATATCCAATGCCAATGATTTTTTTAGCTCTGCATTGTTCTTGTAAGTACTTGCTATCCTTTATCAGTGTACTTATATTGACAGGTAGTTGTTCATGTACCATCACTCTGTAGCTTATTTTCCGTTGCCCTCCATTTTCTATGCATCGGATCTATATTTACTCTTACCATAAGGTTGGATAACACCGATGGTCCTGAAGAAGTTTAGCTCTGCATTCCTCTTGGCTATACCTTTTGCCTGTATCGATGTACTTACATTTATAGTTACTTGGTCATGTAGCATCGCTCTTCATATTATCTTAAATATTCTCATTTTTTCTTATATTATCACATCTATATTTACTCTTAACAAAATGTAGAATAAAGGCAATGCTTATGAAGAAGATTCTGTGGTAAACTTCTTGAATTGCCCCCCATTAGCATGGACAAGGGCTTTATAGAGCATGTCTTTACCAATAATGTAAGTTTTTCCTTCTCAAGCCTTCAAACTTTGTTGTGTACATTTGGTTAGGCATGACTGCAACAACTGTTTATTTTTGGTGTTTGCATCAAATTGCATGTTTAAAGTTTATTATGTAGTTCATAAACAAAAGTTTGTCCTTCTCAATTTAAGTTTTCAGGTTGTACAACCAAGTTCCTTCTTCATACCATGTAAATTAAACTATACTGAGCAAGTGATCTTCTTTTGCACCGCATGTATGCTTCTCGTTTGATCCGTAATCCAAAGGTGTGGTGAACCTACCCACTACAACACAATGTCATATTCTCGCAACGTCTTAACTATGAACAATGTGATATCATTCTACTATTATTTAAACCATCTCTTTATTTGCCAATCTGAAATGGGATAAATTGACAAAGACACTAACCATTGATACTTATGAGTTCTTGATCCGTAATCCAGTGGTGTCGTGAAGCTGTCAACTCCTTCACAATGTCATTTCCTGCCATGTCTTAACCTGAACAATACCATATTGTGTTAATGCTATTTTAAACTATGTCACTTTATTCGTCAGTAAGAAATGTGATGAATTGTCAGCACTGATACTTATATGTGCTGATAGAGGTGGGGTGTCCTGATCTTTCGATGAGATGATAACTATCGATTTGGTGGAGCCGACTTTGACGATCCGACTACAAACGTGCACGACGTTGCGCCTTAGCAATCGCTAAACCAATCTCCACGAGGTTACCGACGATGCCGAAGCATGGTCACCGACCACGAAGGTCTATTCCTCGCAAGCAATCGAAGAACGAGCAAGAATATGATAAAGCAATCTGAATATTGCCAATATATATGAAGTATTGATAATGGTGGGGATCCGGTAGCGGTCTTGGTCTGGTCGTTGGACACAAACGAAGTACACGAAGTTGCAATGGCTAACTTTTAACTAAACAAATCCCAAGGAAAAAGCTACTAGATGGATCTACTTATATAGGAGCAAGGGGTGGCGGCCAAGGAGGTGGGAGGACGTCCCAAGGCAGCCTAAAACCAACCCTAGGTCGTACAAGGCTCATGGGCCCAAGTGGAGGTGATGCAACACCTTTGGACTTGTTGTTTGACTCGGATTCTGCTGCAGCGTCAGATTGTTTCGTCCATATCTCAATGTTCCGGACAAATTTAAAGGTGAATCCAATTGGGTTGGAAAGAGGACGAGATCTACTTTCCAACAAACAAAAGAATCACCCAATTTGGAGTCCGTATGAAAAAGTTGGCGTTTTGAGTCAGGTATGTCTGTGCAGTCCGAATCTGAATCCACAACGTGAGAGACTTGGACTCTATCTTCTCTTGGCCCAAAAGTGACGTGAGAGGACTTTTTGAACAGAACTTAAACTTATCCTTTTCCCGTATCTTCATATGTGGATTGTACAAATGCCCCATACACATGCAATTAGACAAAACACAAAAGTGTGTGAAGTACTTTTGTTCTGGATAACATAAATAGATTATTGAATAGTTTGCACTAGAAATCACCTGACAAATATGCATGTATGCAATATTTTTGGTCGTATCCAAGGTAGTCATGTCCTCATCATGTGCAAAACCTGTCATCTGTCTGCTTGTTTATCTTTCAGAGTGAGGAGGATATAAGTCTCAAACAAGCGCAGTTTCATCAGCTTGCTCAGCTGCTTGCGCTGCAACTCCCGAGCAGGGCTAACCTTTCTTGAACTCTATTGAAGTGCTGTCGGTTGTGTATATTATTTTGTTGGCGTGTTTATTTGCACTAGTGGCGATCTTTGATGCACAGTGTATGTAATCTGCTGTCTTCTTGTGCTTTATTATCATAGTGGTGAACTTTGATGCCCAGTGGATGTAATATGCTGTAATTTCTTTATTGTATAGTCTAGGTTTTTCTTATGAATGATGCTGCAGTTATTTTATTGTATATATATCCTGTCTTTGCAGTAAACCGGCCAAACCGTAAAATTATGGTACATAATCGGGCCGTCATGCAAATCACTACATAATCGGTCCGTTAATAGGCCTAAATATAAACTGGCCCACTAGTTGATTTGGGCCTCTAATAGGCCGAGTAAACCGCCGGCCCTATTTTCCGCAAGAAAACTCAATGGGCTTTTAGGAGGTTGAAAAGTAGGTTGGGCCTGGAACGTGCCGAACAGCTCACGGACCGGCAGCAGGCCGAAATAGACCCCAACCCATGATTGTGACAATCACATCACGGGCCATTAACAGGCCAAAATTGTCTCGGTCCTTGTTTGGCCCAATCAGATTATCGGCTGTGAGCAGGCCGGATGCAAACCGGGCCGTAGTTAGGCCCAACTATATGACGGGCTTTTAACATGCCGAAATAAATATAGGGCCGAAATGTTAAACATGCCTTTAACAGGCCGAAACTAATATCAGGCCGAATTACTAAATTGGCCTTTAGCAAGTGGGCCCAATAGCATAGCGTCCAGTTGACGGGCCGAATCTGATATGGGCCATAATTTAGCCCAAAGCCTCTTAAAGGGCCGGATCTGATCTGGGCCGTAATTTGGCCCAGAACGTGGTAGGCTTTTAACGGTCCGGATCTCATATGAGCCTTTATTGGGCCCAGAACGTGGCAGGCTGTTAATGGATCGGATCAATTATGGGCCGACATTTGGCCCAAAACATGGCAGCTTGTAAACGGGCCGGCCCATTAGTGTCCTCAAAATCTTGTGGGCCTGTAGCTGGGTCGGCCCATTATGGTCGGCGAAATCTCGTGGGCCTTTAGCTGGGCCGGCCCATTATGGTCGGCAAAATCTCGTGGGACTTTAGTTGGGCCGTCCCATTATAGTCGGCGAAATCTCGTGGGCCTTTAGTTGGGCCGGCCCATTTAATCTTTATGGGCCACTTTTGGGCCGGTCCATGTGTCAACATATCATAGGTGCATCTCGCGCATTGGATGAGTGACACCTGTCCGACATGGAGCTGACACGTAGGATATTTTATTTTCCCACACAAGACTTCAACATCTCTAACAATCCCAAGTGGTGTGATGGTGCCTCTATTAGCAATTTTAATTGTAACATCTATGTCTTCTATTTCAGCGAGAGCTATATCATTCATAATTTCTTGATATAAGGTAAAAGGAATAGCACTCACACTAGCACCTAAGTCACATAAACTGTGATAACAGTGATCTCCAATTTTGACCGAGACAACATGCATGCCAACAACAGGTCTATGTTTATCTTTCTCATCTGGTTTAGCAATTCTGGCAGCTTCATCACAGAAATAAATAACATGCTCATCTATATTTTCTACCAAGAGATCTTTAACCATAGCAACACTGGGTTCTACTTTGATTTGTTTCGAAGGTTTAGATGCTTTGATATTACTTTTGCGGACCACAATTGAAACCTTAGCATGTTCCTTTATCCTAACAGGGAAAGGTGGTTTTTCAGTATAAGCAATGGGAATAACTGGATCAACATTGTAAATAATAGTTTCTTCCTTAGCTACTACCAGTTCTTTAATTTCTTCTTTAATAGGTGGATGATATTTAAACAACTTCTCCTTGGGGAGATCAACATGAGTAGCAAATGATTCACAAAAAGAGGCTACTATATCAGAGTCAAGTCCATATTTAGTGCTAAACTTGTAAAAAGCATCGGTATTCATAAAAGATTTAACACAATAAAACTTAAGCTTAATATACCTTCGTTGAGTTCCCAATCTTCAGAGTTGTGTTTAATTCTTTCTAAGAGATCCCACCTGAATTCAATAGTCTTCTTCATAAAAGAACCAGTACAAGAAGTATCGTGCATGGATTGATCATCACGAGAAAGCCGAGCATAAAAATTCTGAATAATAATTTCTCTTGAAAGCTCATGATTGGGGCATGAATATAACATTGACTTAAGCCTCCCCCAAGCTAGAGAGATACTTTCTCCTTCACGAGGCCAAAAATAATAATATATAATTCCGATCACGATGAACTAGATGCATAGGATATTTTTTTGGTGAAATTCCAATTTCAATTGATTCGAATCCCAAGATCCAATATCATCGCCTAGCCTATACCATGCCAATGTTTTTCCCTTCAAAGATAAAGGGAAGACATACTTCTTAGCTTCATCTCTGGGTAAACCTGCAAGCTTAAATAATCCACAAATTTCATCTACATATATCAAGTGCATATCAGGATGTTCGGGTCCATCTCCTGCATAAGAATTAGCTAGCAGTTGTTCTATCATACCCGAAGGAATTTCATAACCAATATTTTCAGTAGGTGCAGTAGGTTGAGGGGTAACTAATTGTGGTTCCGGTCGAGGTGAAGATACCCCGAACAAACCCCTCATAGGATTGTTCTCCATAGTAACAAGTGACAATAAATTTTAGCACGTAGTAATAACTTTTCTTTACCAATTTCCACTTACCAAGAGCCCTTCACTCCACGACAACGGTGCCAGAAAAGAGTCTTGATGACCCAAAAGTATGGGGGATCAATCATAGTCCTTTTGATAAGTAAGAGTGTTGAACCCAATGAGGAGCAGAAGGAAATGACAAGTGGTTTTCAGCAAGGTAATTTCTGCAAGCACTGAAATTATCGGTAACAGATAGTTTGATAGCAAGATAATTTGTAATGAGCAAGTAACGGTGATGGTAAATAATATGCAGCAAGGTATCCCAATCCTTTTGTGGTGAAGGACATGCCAAAATGGTCTCTTATGATAAGCAAAGCGTTCTTGAGGGTACACGGGAATTTCATCTAATCACTTTTATCAAGTTGATTCGATTTGTGTTCGCTACTTTGATAATTTGATATGTGGGTGGACCGGTTCTTAGGTGCTGTTCTTACTTGAACAATCCTCCTACTTATGATTAACCCCCTCGTAAGCATCCGCAACTAGGAGAAAAGTATTAAGATAAAATCTAACCATAGCAATTAACTTTTGGATCCAAATCGGTGCCTTACGGAATAGCGCATAAACTAAGGTTTAAGCTTCTGTCACTCTAGCAACCCATCATCTAATAACTACTCCACAATGCATTCCCTTAGGCCTAAATATGGTGAAGTGTCATGTAGTCGACGTTCACATGACACCACTATTGGAATCACAACATACTTACCATCAAAATATCGAACACATATCAAGTGCACATCAGTACTTGTAACAAGATTTCTCCCGTGACCTCAAGAACAAAAGTAACTACTCACAAATGATAATGATGCTCAAGATCAGATGGGTATTAAATATCATAATGGATTTGAACATATAATCTTCCACCAAATAAACCATATAGTAATCAATTACAAGATGTAATCAACACTACTAGTCACCCACAAGCACCAATCTAAGGTTCTGGTGCAAAGATTGAACACAAGAGATGAACTAGGGTTTGAGACGAGATGGTGTTGTTGAAGATGTTGATGAAGATCACCCTCCCCAAGATGGGAGAGTTGTTGTTGATGATGTTGATGACGATGATTTCCCCTACGGGAGGGAAGTTCCCCCGGCAGAATTGCTTCGCCGGAGGGCAAAAGTGCTCCTGCCCAAGTTCTGCCTCGAGACGGCGGCGCTTCGTCCCGAAAGTCCTCTCCTTATTTTTCTAGATCAAAGTAACTTAAATACCAGAAGAGGGGCACCGGAGGTGGGCCGAGGAGGGCACAACCTACCAGGGCGCGCCTGGGCTCCCTGGCGCGCCCAGGTGGGCCCCCTTTGTTGGTTATTCTTTCCAATATTACTCATATATTCCAAAATAATTCTCCGTAAATTTTCAGCTCATTTGGAGATGTGCAGAATAGGTAACTCTGACGTAGCTTTCCCAGGTCCAGAATTCCAGCTGCCGGCATTCTCCCTCTTTGTGTAAACCTTGCATATTATGAGAGAAAAGGCATTAGAATTACTCCAAAAGGCATTATTATGCATGAAAACATAGTAAATAACAGTAGGTAAACATGATGCAAAATGGACGTATCAGGCATCTGCTTGATAACTGGACAAGTGCTCACTTCAACCAGCCTAACAACCTAATACATGTAAACAAGGCATCTACCCACTATACACAACCAAATATAGCCATTCGTGAAACTGAAGTGGACAATTCATACTTAAACATCACATAGCCCTATTGAACATTACATTTTTGCACAACTGAAATAATTAAACACGACACAGTTAAAACATGTCGGGGAAACGACACCTATGGGATCACGTGGATCCCTTCTATGGTTTGGCAGGGAAGATGAGTGCACAAAGAGCAGATCTAACAATCAACACGAAGGTTTTTTACCCAGGTTCGGGCCGCTGAGAAGCGTAAAACCCCTGTCCTGCTTTTAGCGTATATTGAGTGTTCTTGAGCTTTGGCTAACTGCTACACATGCAAACTGGGCCAGAAAGTCCAAAAGCCCCCCTGTATCGCCTTCGGCCTCCTTTTATACCGAGGGGCGTCCACAGCGGCGGACAGGAACACATGAGGTGTAAAGTTGCTACAGTGTACATGCTTATCATTGACGTCTTAGGACAAACGCATTCAATGCGTTGTTTGCATGCCCCCCTAACTTTATCGGGGACGAAAATAGAGCCCGTCCCGTCCGTCGCCACCTCACCCCGTCTTGACACGCATCCAGGATGACAAGGCATGCAATGCCAAGATGACTGGCTAGCCGCTGCGCTGGAGCGGTGGCAGGATCTTCACGAAGATCTGCATGCCACCATGAAGGTGCTTGCCTGGCTAGTTGCTGCGCTGAGGCGGTGGCAGGGCGGCAGAACCTTGCCGTGTGCGAGCCTTGCCGCGGCCTCGCAAATGTCCCCACTGAGGATCTTGCCGGGGGGCCTCGCAAGCGTCCCTGGCAAGAACCTTGCTGGGAACTTTGCCTTCTGGTCTTCACAAAGATCTGCATGCCACCACGCAGACGCCCCTGGATCTTGGTCTTGACATTACCGATGGTGTCAGAGCTCTCAACCTCAAGGGTTATGATCTTGCCAGTTCTTTGCAAACCGTCCCGGGAAGGATCTTTCCGGGGCTTCGCGAGCCATCCTAGCAAGGACCTTGCCGGGGGCTGAACGTGCCTTATGTTCTCTGATTACTGGCTTGGATGCCGTCTTGGTCGCCTCGTATTTGCTCCCAGCTGTCCCTGGCTGGCCTTGCCGCGGGTATGATTGCAACTGCCTGTGCAGAAGTACGGGGTACTAAAGGGTCGAAACTTTAGTGCACGAACAGGAGCCCTCGGGCCTGGGCCACACACGAGTGCGAGGCGTCGTTGGGCCAGGCCCAAACAGTGCACGGGCACGCATGGCAGGATTTAACTGCTGTAATCATCTCATCTGTTGTGTTTCCCCACGATCCGCATTGAGTGCGCGACGTGGGGCGCGTGCGCAGAACGGTTGCAGCAGCAGCACGCCTGCAAAAATGCCTTCACATTAAACAGTAAAGAGGCAGCCCCATGCCTTCCCCATAAAAAGAGGAATCCTTAGAGGCGCCGCTCATTTACCCCTTGCCCATTCCAATCTAGGAACTGTCGTCTCCTCCTTCCTCGAGCCCAAACCAGAGCCTCCTCATCCATCCGCCACCCCTGCGCTCCCACCATCCTCGGCCTCCTGCTTCTCTCAAGTCTCGTATGGCGCCTAAAGCAAGCAAGAGCAAGGAGGCGCCCAAGGAGAGCGAGGGGATAGTGATGCCGGAGATCGAGTTGGTGAAGATGCGGAGGGAGAACGGCGTCTTCGCTCCGACGCTTGATGCGCGTGCTCTGAAGGAGCGGTATCTTTGTATGTGGGGGAGAGCAACGGCGGGGCACCCTGCTACCCGCGTCATCCCAGCTTCTAGCGCCAAGCCCACCCCAAATAAATTCCCTTTCTTCATTGATTATTTCTACTTCGGGCTCTGCCCCCATTTTCTGATTTCCTCAATGACATCACGTACACATTCAACTTCCATATCTTGGATTTCACGCCGAATGCTGTGGCATTGATGTCCACCTTCACCCACCTCTATGAGAACTTCGTCGGGGTGGTCCCCAATATGGCCCTCTTTCGCCATTACTTCGTTCCCCGTATCCAGCCAGGAGGGGCCCTTTCTGGCTGCGTCACCTGGATCCCAATGGCATTGACCAAGAAGACGTACCCAGACAGGGCCCACCGCGAGAAGTGGGACGAAGGGCGGGGCAAGTGGTGCTGGATTATGGAGAAGGACCCGCATCCATTCTGTATGCCCTGGCAAACGAAACTGATCCACGATGGCGATTGGGGCGACCTCGACCCTCAAGACGGGAGGCTCACAATCGCAACCACCAGGATCCATCGCCTCAAGGCTGCCGGGCTCACAATCAAGATGGTTGGTGCCGACTTCCTCCGCCGCCGCATCGCCCCTCTGCAGAACAAGGGGAGACCAGCTTGGGAATAGCGGAACGCGGCAGATATCATGAGGCTGTGCCCTGTCCTGAACAACAATCTGACGGTCATGCAGTGTAAGGACCCCGATCCTAAGTCACACCGATCTAGCATGTAACACATTATATCACTTTGAGGCCTCACGCACGGTATTCCCACGGGTGCCACCTTACCTGGTCCGGGATCGTTTGCGCCTTTTGGCTCACGTATATGATAGTGTCGCTAGCATCCATATGACAGAGAACCCGGGCCGACATGTCTAGTCATAAACCCAAGGTGGCACTAACTTACAGGGACATGCATACATGACCCAGCAACGAACGTGTCGGTCATCAACATATGAACCCAAGTCGTAGCAAGCTAAAAGGACTTAAAGGAACAACGTGTGACATTTCCCTGAAGGGACAGACAGAGGAATGAAGAAGGACACATGCCGGCAAGCCTAAGTGTTCCGGAGCAGTAGCAAGCTACCATGGCTTAGTGGAAGCACTAGGAGACATTTCCCCATCAGAGAGACTACCAAGAATAAACAACTAGGTTGTCGGATCCCACACATACCAAGCATTTCAATAACATACACACAATATGATCGATATGTGCAAATACAACATGGCATCACAACAAAACTTTATGACTCAAAGTATTTATTCAATAGGCTCTGGAGAGCCAGATATTACAAACATGGGTCTGATGACCCAGCATTCAAGTCATACAAGCAATAAGCACATGCGGAAGCTTAACTTGTCTGAGTACAGACAACTACAAATTAAAAAGGCTGAGAAGCCTGACTATCTACAAGACCCTGCCGAGGGCACAAGATCGTAGCTGAGGTAACAAGCTAAACGTCGAAGTCCATGCGGAACTACTAGTGAGACTGAAGTCTCTCTACAAAAACATAAATTAAGCAAACGTGAGTACATATGTACCCAGCAAGACTTACATCAGAACTAGCTACATATGCATCAGTATCAACAAAGGGGGTGGTGGAGTTTAACTGCAGCAAGCCAACTTTGACTCGGTGGCTATCCTGAACTATGACTGCAACTAACTCTTTTGGGGTGGCCCGCACGAGTCCACATATACACCAATCAATACACCACTATGGATCCGCTCCCTCTCCCTACGAGAATGCCATCCATAGCACTCACGCTTATAAGCAACCAAGTAGTCCTTTACCGTGGATGCGACTATTCGAATAGATGATGTTAACCATGCAGGGGTGTACTTCTTCAGACATGCTCTCGCCACTTACCACTATGTACACATCATGTATCGCGGCAACCTTCAAGTGGAAGCCTGGCGAGGGTGTCGGCCACGACCTGACTAACCACACAAGTCCCTAGTCCAGGTTTATCGCCTATTCAGGTTCCATCCGCAGGGAGTCCGGCCGAGGTTTCCACTACGGCCCCGAACGATGTGTGCAGGGTTCCCGGGGCACCAAACGGGCGTCCTGGTACACTGTGCCACCTGCCTACCATATCACAGCCCACCCCTTTGGTCAGCGCCGCGCACGGCCTCCAGCATACTACGAACATCAGAAACTACTTGCAACTCCTGGACAGAGGACAGGGGCAGTTAATAAGTCGAGAGGGTCCAGTGGTTTCGGGCCCAACGCGTGGTAGTAGCTGATCTTAAATCACATACACAGATCTCAGTTCCTAAGGACGGTTCCAATGAAACAACCCACCATGTACTCCTACATGGCCTCTCATCGATACCTTTACCAAATTGTGTTCACACACTTAGCTCACACACAGTAGGACATGTTCATCACCATTCCAATTCATCCTCGATGAATCAGACCTGACTCGACTCTAAGCAGTAGCAGGCATGACGAACAAGCATGAATGAGTAGGCACATCAGGGATCAAACAACTCCCACTCATGCTAGTGGGTTTCATCTATTTGCTGTGGAAATGACAGGTCATGCAGAGGAAAGGGGTTCAACTACCGCAGCATGTAACATTTGAATCGTTGTTGTCCTAATGCAGTAAAAAAAGAGCAGGAGCGAGAGAGTGGGATTGTATCGGAATGAACAAGGGGTTTTTTCTTGCCTGGCACTTCTGAAGATAGTAAAACTCTTCATCAGTGTCATCGATCATATCATCGGAACGTCGTCTACTAAGAGGGGACAAACACCGGCACCAGAGAAAGAACACAACCAATGCAATGCAACAATATGATGCATGATCATGACAAGGCAACATGCTGTGATTTGGGCTAATGCAACTAGCAACAATTTAAGTGGAGTTGGTTTGAATACAAGATTCAAATTCAAACTCCATATGTGATTATTCAAATGCCATTTAATTGGTTTGACCTGATCAGCAGGTATAAGTTGTTCAAACATGCATGAAAATGCCATAAACAGATTCTTTGGATTTTTTGATCATTTTTCATATACAAATCTTGTCAATCTGAGTTACAGATTAATTTTTATGATTTTTAGAAGTTTTAACTATTTTCTGGAATTCCCTGGTTATTTAGAATAAACTTAATCCAGAAAATGCTTTATTGCATCATCATTAAGTTGCAGTAACGTCAGCGGGTCAACTGGGCGGCCAGGGTCAAACCTGACACGCGGGACCCATCAGTCAGTGAGTCATCTAACTAACCCTATTAATTAGTGCTAAATTAATCCTAACTAAAAGTGTCAGTGGGGAGTTGCCCACATATCTGTGACACGTGGTTAGTTAGGGCGTCATTAGCCACTAATGATGGTGCCACGTCAACAGTCACCGGGGTTACTCGCCGGCGACCACATTCCCGGCGGTGGATCGCCGGAGAGGCTCCGGTTTTACGTACAGAGGGCGGTTCGGGGCGCGGTCAGTCCCGTTAGAAAGCTGGCACTCGGCCCGCTTCCAACGGTGCAAGCGGGGTTGCCGGGGGCGGCATGTTGCATCGACGGCGGCCGGAGCTACGGCAACACGGGCACAAGGGCTGCAGCGCGTTAGCCAGAGAGCAGAGGGGCGCGCCGGGATCCTGGGGACCCGACGAGCACGCGGGAGCTACTGGAGCGAGCGGAAGAGCTCTGGGGCGCGAGGTTCGCCGGCCATGGTGATGGTCGGAGCTCGGTGCTCGTGGGGGCAGCAGCTATGACATGGGAACGGGCGGGGGAGGTGGGGAAAACGAAGGAGTCCTCATAGCGAACTCGCGGGGACGGTCAGCGGGCTTGGTGGCGCTCTAGAGACGACGAATTGGAGGCGGCGGTCGCCGGGGGCCGAACTCGAAGATGAATATGACGACGGCTGCTCGGGGCCTCCATGCTTCCTTCCTACGGTGAAGAGGTGAAACGCGAGGTGGCGGAGTCGCTGGACAACTCGGGGAGCACGGTGGTCGCAGGTTCAATGGCGGCACTCTCGGGTGCGCTCTGGTCCGAGCGAGAGAGAGATCACAGGAGGGGGAAAACATGGGGGAGAGTGAGAGAGGGTGAAGTGCGTGTCGACGTCCAGGGCGTCCAGAGGAGAAGGGGGCAGCTAGGCGGGGAGGAGGTGGCTGCACGGCAGTTCATGCGTGTCGGGCACGCGCCTCGCCTACTGGCGCGAGGTGGAAGACGACGTGATGGCTACAGTGGTGGGCTGGGTTGAACAGTGGGGGCCAGGTAAGTTGGCCCAGGTAGGTTCTTCTCTCTCTCTTCTAATTCTCTCCGTTTTCTATTTATTCTGTTTTGTTTTGATTTGTAAAAATACTAAACCATTTCATTAAATGCTGAAAATAATTATGGTCACTTGTGAAATTATTTCCAACAGCCCTCAAATACTTTCACAATTATTTGGACATGTAAAAATATTTATAGTATTTAAATGTCCAAATTCAAATATTTATGAATTAATTCAATAATCCAGAGTGTCCTAGAAGAATGTGCACCATTTTTGCCAGGGGTTTTAGCCCTATCCAAAAATGATGAACGTTTTGTGAAGGGCATTTTTGGTTCATTGAAACCAATTTTGGTTGAACCTAGTAATTCAAAGGGGTGCTAGGGCTTGTTAGATCCCCATTTCAAGTTTACAAGAAATTTAGACATGATGCAGCAACCAAGCTAGTCCATGTGCAAAGCAAGGCTAGGATGTGACAACTCACCCCCACTAAACAGGAATCTCGTCCTGAGATTCAAGACGTGAGGTAAGAGGAAAGGGGGTCACAAAACTATCACAAACTTCATGATCCATTTGCTCTTCTCGAAGATGTTGGTTCATTGCTTCAAATTGATCTTGGTGTCTTTGCTTTCGATATCTTCATCCAACATGATGTTGACAGAAAGAAACTCTATAGGAATCGATCTCCTCGAAGATCGAGCAACTCAGGATCAACTCATGGAGTGAGATGTGGGAACATCTCTTGAGTTGAGACAGAAATCACACATCAGGTGCAATGGAAAGAGATAGATGGCAAGGGTTTAATTTGGTAGGTAACAACTCCACACTTAAGAAGATGGTGCATGGTTTCAAGATAGCGAGGAAACTGCTATAATTCCCTAACAGGGCACCTTAGAGGAGGTGACTCGTAGTATTATTTCCTTAAGTTGCAAAAAGAACTACTTTTGATGCAAAGATCATTGGAACTCTCTATACCAGCCTAAGGAAATTCACAAACGATCGTTTGAAGGAGTTTAAAGAAATGGCATACTCAGATTGGAAAGGAAATTATGGTTATAGAACAACTCGGCAAACGGGAGGCACATCCCAATTGATACCGAGGATACAACCTAGTGATTGAGTGTGCTCTCAACAACTTGAGCATTTGCATACTCATTAAGGTCTTACCAACATCTGTACCGAGGATCCTGGCAACACATCCTACTACCATTATGAATAGTGATGGACAATGCAGATGCAAAGGAAGACAACACTTTCTCAGATTTCACCTTAGCGAGGCCAAGGGAACGAATCTGGATGATCGACCGAGAGACATTTAGCACTCCGCTTCTAATGTTCTCCTTGATGTGCTAGCGCAACCCACTTATAGATATGGTTTGGTATCTAGAACATCAAGTAAAAGGTCGGACTCCGGAAACACAAGAAATCATAAGGAACAACTAATGATGTAAATCCTACGAAATCCTACAATAATAGGTCTTCCGGCTAGGTGTGTTGGCCACGACATCCACTTTTACCGGGTTATAGATGGACCAATATTATACTCTTGGAAGACGTTCCAACCATCATATCTGCCTGATATTCAGATCTGGTTGGTGTCAGGATATTCCAGACTCATCATGCCTAGAAAGAAAAATGAAAATTTTCAACACAAATCGACGAGATGGCGTTGCAAGATTCTCGGGGAATAAACTACGATAGCAAGCTCCAAAACATGAGCTGGTTCTGCTACATACATGTGAACACGCTGTCCAAGACAAGCATGACCACATAGTAGTCTTATAATGAAACACTACCGAGTTCGGGTGGGGAACCATCATCTAGGATATCAAAGTCCTTACAAAAGTCTAGCTCTTAAGAAGGAACTTCTTCTCCTTGAACAAGTCAATCAGTTGCTTGGTGTGCTAGGGATACATATAGAATGAAGGTTGCAAGTCTCCAGACCACAGAATACTTCACACATATGCATGACTGACTTGGGATGATTCGAGAGGAAGCAAAAAAATAAGCTTTCTCAACTTCACGGCGACAACTTGCATCAAGTGCACATGAACTTAGAGGAAGTCACTTCTTTCATCCAACATATGCTTCATGAATGGGACATGAAGATAATGCTTATAAAAGTTTCCAACACTAGCTTAATGTTCAACATGAATCATGGAAGGGATAAAAATGTTGTCAATGGGCTCAACAACAATCCATCCAAGCTTCCATATAGATGGAGTTCCACAGTTAAGTGAACACGGTGATAGCATTGGTCAGACCCAAAAGATATAACGATGTATGCTCGAGGAATCAACCACGAGTAAGACAACATTACGAACATCGTTGGTTCTGATTTGATTTGACGATAGCCCATACTCAAATCAAAGATTGGGTAAGACAATAGGTCCAACAACTGATCACGAGGACCAATGGATGAAGACATCATCTTTCTTTAACACATACACACAGAAGGTATCCCTTAGAGATGAACTAAGTCGGACAAGCTTTTATCTTCCAACTCTCCAAGTTGTTGTTTAGCTTAACCAACTAGCTCAGGGGTATCCAACACAGATTCTTGGAGAAGGGGTGGTTTACAAGAAACCAACTTGATCACGAGCTCAACATAACAGTCAGGGGACAACCTGGTGATACTTCCGAGAAGATATTCCGAAAATCACGAACCACCATTATGTTATTAAGCTCGAGAACAATCTTGCTTTTCAGGGCAAGACAATATGATCAGAAGAGCAAGGGATTAACACAATCCTAACTCTTTGATCAAAGAGTGCACTAGGGAAAATGGACTAGGTAGCACGATCAACCTCAAAACGATAATTCAATAACCAACATGCTAAGAATGAAATTATTGTCCATTAGCTACCAAGCAACGGGGATGCTAGGAGTATTGATTTCACACATCACGGTTCACTTGTCGGCATTCCAGTTGCAACGACACGGGACCGAGGAATGAATAATGATGGCGAGAAGTATCACTGCATCAAGAATTCATAAGAGGTGGTGCAATTCTCATGACATTCTTGACATAAGATGGTAATACTCCAGGGTAGAACAAAACAAAAGCTGGATTGGCATTTTGATCTACGGGATACAACTACTTTGACCCAATCCTAGAAATGGATGAGGTACTGGATTTTGTTTCTCCTAGTCATTCTGAACTAGAATGGCTTGACGGGCCACAAGAATAATAGGCATCGATGAACACGAATGCACAACTATTCCTGACTATCAATTGATAGACTAGGGTCGGAATACATCTGAGGAGGGTCAACTCAAGGAACATATAACTTTCTAAGTTGTGGATGCATAGATTAGTATGTCGAACCAAGATCAACGGGTTTCTTCCAGATAATCCACGCAGAGAGGTAGGACTGGCAGAGTCACAATATAGGATGTGGAACTCATCGAGGGTACTCTTGTTGTGATCTTTTGGTTCAAGAAGTTATGCCATAAGCAGTTCATGGTATTTGGAAGAAGGAAATACCACGGACCTCGAGGACTATCACTGTCAGGACCCTGATTCCAAGTCACATCGATCTAGCCGGTAACACCTCATATCACTTTGCGGCCTCACGCACGGTATTCCCACGGGTGTCGCCTTACCATGGCCCGGGATCATTTGCGCCTTTTGGCTCACGCATATGATAGTGTCGCTAGCATCCACATGACAGAGAACCCGGGCCGACATGGCTAGTCGTGAACCCAAAGCGGCACTAACCCATGGGGACAAGCATACGTGAATCAACTTCGAGCATGTCGGTCAGCAGCGTGTGAATCCGGGCTGTAGCACTGGGCTAACAGGACTCCGGGAACCCGGGCTGTAGCAGGGTAGGCAGGACTCCGGATGTCACCGCGTGACATTTCCCGAAGGGGCAGATTGTGAACGGCAAGTGAATCACATGCCGGCCAGTCAAGTGTTCCGGAGCGGTAGTCTTTGGGCTAAGGTGACTCAGTCAATCGGGTCAGAAGCGGACTACTATGGCTCAAGGAAGCACAAGACTACATTTCCCCATAAGAGAGGCTACCAAGGATAAACAACTAGGTTGTTGGATCCCACACATACCAAGCATTTCAATCATACACACAATATGCTCGATATGTGTAAATACAACATGGCATCACAACATAACTCTACGACTCAAGTATTTATTCATTAGGCTCCGAGGAGCCAAGTATTACAAACATGGGTCTCACGACCCAACATTCAGAGCATACAAGTCAAAGCACAAGCGGAAGCTTAACATGTCTGAGTACAGACAACTATACATGAAAAGGCTGAGAAGCCTAACTATCTACCAGATCCAACCGAGGGCACAAGATCGTAGCTGAGGTAGCAAGCTAAACGTAGAAGTCCACGCGGAACTACTAGCGAGACTGATGTCTCTCTGCAAAACATAAAATAAGCAAACGTGAGTACAAATGTACTCAGCAAGACTTACATCAGAACTAAGTACATATGCATCATTATCAACAAAGGGGGTGGTGGAGTTTGACTGCAGCAAGCCAGCTTTGACTTCGGTGGCTATCCTAAACTACATTAACGCAAGTAACTCTTTTGAGGTGGCGCACACGAGTCCACATATTCACCATATCAATACACCACTATAGATCCGCTCCCGTCTCCCTACGAGAACGCCATCCATAGCACTCACGCTTATCTTGCGTATTTTAGAGTATCCACTTCCTCTTGTCTATGAACTGTTATAGGCAACCCAGAAGTCCATTACCGCGGACACGGCTATTCGAATAGATGATGTTAACCCTGCAGGGGTGTACTTCTTCATACATGTTTCCACCACTTAGCGTGCGCAGACACGACATGTGCTCGGCAGACTTCAAGCTTAAAGCCGACGTGGGTGTAGACCACGACCTACCTAAACACTCAAGTCTCTAGTTCAGGTTTATCGCCTATTCAGGTTCCATCCCCAGGGAGTCCGGCCGAAGTTTCCACATACGGCCCCAAACGATGTGTGAGGGTTCCCGAGACACCAAGCAGGCGCCGGTACATCAGGTTACGTGCCTACCGCATCACAGCCCACCCTCCGGTCAGCGCCAAGACGGCCTCCAAAGATACTACAAACACGTAAACTACTTGCAACTCCTGGACACAAGACAAGGGTGATTAAGAAGTCGAGCGGGGTCATATTTCAGGGCCTAATGCATGGTAGTAGCTGTTTCATGGATCACAAACACAGAACTCAGTTTCCGAGGACGGCTTCAATGAGACAACCCACCATGTACTCCTACATGGCCTCTCACCGCTACCTTTACCAAATCGTGTTCACATACTTAGCTCTCAACAGTAGGACATGTTTACACACCTCCGATTCATTCCCGATGAATCAGACCTGACTCAACTCTAAACAGTAGCAGGTATGACAAACAAGCATGAATGAGTAGGCACAACAGGGCTCAAACAACTCCTACTCATGCTAGTGGGTTTCATATTTACTGTGGAATGACAGGTCATGCAGAGGATAAAGGGGTTCAGCTACCGCAGAAAGTAACAGATGTATCGTTGTTGTCCTAATGCAGTAAAGAGAGGAGGAGCGAGAGAGTGGAATTGTATCAGAATGAACAAGGGGGTTTTGCTTGCCTGACACTTCTGAAGATAGCATTGAGTCTTCATCAGTGTCAACGATCACAACGTCGGAACCACGTCTATCGAGAGGGGACAAACACCGGCAACAAGGAAGAACACAATCAATGCAATGCAACAATATGATGCATGATCATGACATGGAAATATGCTGTGTTTTGAGCTAATGCAACTAGCAACATGTTAAATGGAGTTGGTTTGAACCCTAGGTTCAAATTCAAACTCCATGGGCATTTCAAATGCCATTTAATAAAATTGTGTTATACAGCAACTTTAAGTTGTTCAAACAGAAATTAAAATTGTACAGATGGATAGATTAGATTTTTCTGATCATTTTTCATATATAATTTATTTCATTTGGAGTTACGGTTGATTTTCTATGATTTTTAGAAGTTTAGGCAATTTTCTGGATTTTCCTGAATAAGAATAAATCCATAAAATGAGATACTATATCAGCATGACGTCAGTGTGATGTCAGCAGTCAACTGGGTCGGCCAGGTCAAACCTGACCTGTGGGACCAACGTGTCAGTGGTTAGTTAACTAACTAAACAGAGTTAGTTAGTGTTAGGTTAAGCACTAATCTAGGTTAATTAGCGCTAAACTAACCTAACTAATAATTAACAAGGGTGGCCCAGACGCCAGCGACCCAGTGGGTCAAACTGGGCCCACCCAGTCAACGGTCAGCGGTCAAACCCACCGGCGTCGAGTCGCCGGCGAGGCCAGAGACGGCGGAGGCATTCGGGTTTCGTCCCACGGCGACCAAATCGAAGGCCGAGGCCATCTACGGAACGAGGAGACTCGTCCGCATCGAATGGTGCGAGCGGGAGGAGCTAGGGTGGAAGCGAGCTCGGGAGTCGAGCTTCGTGGCGGCGGCGAATGCAGGGCGCACTCGGGAGCGGGCTCACGGTGCCCGTGGGGTGGCGTGCTTGGCTCCTACGGCACCTACACGGCACGGTGAGGTGGTGTGCTCGGTTGGGGTTCGGCCGGCTGTAGCCACAGCGGTGAGAGGCTCGGGCGTGGCGGTTCGGTCTCTCCAAAAGCACGGCTAGAGGAAGGGTTGGAGAGGGGAGACAAGGGGGAAACGACGGAGGCTCACTGAGAGGTCGAACGGAGTCGAGGTTGAGGCCGGGGAAGCACGGACGGCGGCGAATTGACGGCGGCAATCTCCGGGCACCGGAGATGAAGACGACGATGCTCCGGTCGACTGGGGCCTCCTCTGGTCGCGTGCGGCGGGTGTGTAGCTCCAAGGGGTCGGGGCGGAGCTCAGGGATGCGGAGAGGGAGCGAGGGGGTGGCTGGTGGCCGCAGGAACGGCGAGCGGCGCGACGGTCGGGTTCGGGCTGGCTACGCGTGAGAGAGACAGAGGAGGGGTTGGGGTCCAGGGAGAGAGGAGAGGTGCAGGGGGGCGAGGGGGAGTGCGTGGCACTCGGGCCTGGCTCAAGCGAAGCGGGGAGGTGGCAGGCGTGGCCACAAGACGGGCACACGCCCGGCGCCTTACATCACGAGGAAGACGACAGGGGGAGGCCGGTGGGCTGGGCTGGCCAGTGGGCCAGCCAGGCGGGCTTCTTGGGTGCAGTAAGAGGCCCAGTCTTGCTCTCTCTCTGCTAATTCTGTTTCTGTTTTATTTTTATTTCTGTAGGTTTGTTGCATTTCTAAAAATACTTAGGCAACTCCAAAAATCACCAAACTGCACATGGCCACTACTTGGAATATATCCAGCATGGAACATTTTAGTTTGGGGTTATTTGAGCATTTGAAATATTTTATATAATTTAAATGCCCAAACTCAAGTAACTAAAGATTTAATCAAGTGACCTTAGAGTGGCCTAGAAATTTGTGCATCACTTTTGACAGTGGTTTAAGACCAAGGCAGAGGTGATGATCATTTTAGAAGGGCATTTCAGGTTCATTGGAAATGTTTTTATGTTGAACCTACTTGATTTGATCTGGTGCTAGGGTTTGATCAATCCCCATTTCAGGTTTCAAAATAATTTAAACATGATGCAACAGGCAAGTGCTAGCCTAGTGCAAGATAAGGCTAGGGATGTGACAACTCACCCGCACTAAACAAGAATCTCGTCCCGAGATTCAAGACGTGAGGTAAGAAGACGGAGGGGCACAAGCTAACACGGTCTTCACGATCCAGGTTGCACTTCATAAGAACGTTGATTCGATCACCATCTTGTCGCGATGTCTTGTTCTCAGAACTCCAGCTATCATGACAATGAGAGGAGAAGGAGACTCTAGAAAGATCGATCTTCTCGAAGATCGGACAACTAACGATCAACTCATGGAATGATACGTTGAACATTTCTCGAGCTGAGACATGAAACACATCGAGAGGGATGGAAGAACAAGCGACGGGGTTTGATTTGGTGGGCAACAATTCCACGCTTAGAAAGATGGTGGATGGTGTCAAGATGGCTAGGAAATAATTGCCACGATCCCGTAACGGGGCACTTTGGAAAAGGGGATTTGAAGAACTATTCCCTTAAGTGGCAAAAAGAATTACTTTTGATTCAAAGATCATTGAAACTCTTTATACCAGCCTAAGGCAATTCACAACAATCGCTTGGCGGAGTACAAAGGGATGGCATACCCGGATTAGAATGGATGATGTGGACTACCTTGTTGAAGACAACTCAAAGGATGATTTGCTTATCATCGGAGGTGGAGGGAACCCATAGTAAGTCCACTTTTGAAGATGATATTGGACAGCAACTACCGAGAAGGCAGCCCATGGGGGATTGGCACAATGGGGTGCAAGCTGGGAACAACATGCAAATGTTGGACATGTTCCAACAATCATATCTGCCTGAGATTCAGATCTGGTTGGTAACAGGATATTTCAGACAACATGTCTGGAGAAGGAACAGTTGCAACACAAATCGACGGGATGACGTTGCGATTCTCGGGAAATGAACTACGATAGTAAGCTCCAAAACATGAGCTGGTTCTGCTACACACATGTGTACACGCTGTCCTAGACAAGCATGACCTCATAGTAGTCTTATAACGAAACACTATCAAGTTCAGGTTAGGATCCATCATCAAGGATTTCGAAGTCTTTACGCGCGCTAGACTTCTTTTCCTTGAACAAGTCAACCAGTGGCTTGAAGTGCTAGGGAACATATGGACTGAAGGTTGCAAATCTCCAAACCACAGGATACTTCGCACATATGCATGAATGACTTGGGATGATTCCGGGAAGCAAAAACAAACTTTCTCGAATTCATGGCGGCAACTTACATCAATTGCACGTGAACTTAGAGGAAGTCGCTACTTTCATCCAAACATATGCTTCATGAACGGAACATGTAGGCATCGTTTACAAAGTTTCCAACACTAGCTTAATGTTTAACACGAATCATGGTGGAGACAAGATGCTGCTAATGGTCTCAACAGCAACTCATCCGAGTTTCCGTATGATTGGACTTCCACCATCATGTGAACACAGTGATAGCATTGGTCAGACCAAAAGATGTAATGGTGTATGCTCGAGGGATCAACCACGAGTAAGACAACATTACGAACATCATTGGTTCTGATTTGACTTGACGATAGCCCATACTCAAGTCAAAGTTTGGACAAGACGATAGATTCCACAACCGATCACGAGGAACAATCGATGAAGATATCATCTCTCGTCAACACACACACACACGCAAGATATCCCCTTTGGGGTGAACTAAGTGGATTAAGCTTTTATCTTCCAACTCTCCAAGTTGTTACTTTGCTTAACCAACTAGCTCAGGGGTATCCAACACAGATTCTTGGAGAATGGCTGGTTTAGAAGCTTTTATCTTCCAACTCTCCAAGTTGTTACTTTGCTTAACCAACTAGCTCAGGGGTATCCAACACAGATTCTTGGAGAATGGCTGGTTTAGAGGAAAACCAACTTGATCACGAACTCAACATATCGGTCAGGGGACGACCCGGTGATACTTCCGAGAAGATATTCGGAAAATCACGAACCACCGGTATGTTACTAAGCTCGAGAACAACCTTGCTTTTGAGGGCAAGATGATATGATCAAAAGAGTGAGGGATTGACACAATCCTAACTCATTGATCGAAGAGTGCACCAGAAATAAGGACTAGGTAGCACGATCAGTCTTAGGATGATGATTTAATAACCAACACGCTAAGAATGAGACTATTGTCCATTAACTACCAAGCAACAAGGTTGCTGGGAGTATTGATTTCACACATCACAGTTCACTTGTCAGCATTCCGGTTACAACATCACGGGACCGAGGAATGAATAATGATAGTGAAAAGTATCACTACGTCAAGAATTCATGAGAAATGGTGCAATCCTCATGACAATCCTGACATAAAGGGGGTGATACTCCGAGGCGTAATGTAATCAAAAGCTGGATTGGCAATTGATTTGCGGATTACAACTGCTTCGACCCAATCCTGGAAATGGATGAGGTACTGGAGTTTGTTTCTCCTAGTCATTCTGAATAGAATGGCTTGACGGACCACAAGAATAATAGGCATCGATGAACGGATGCACGCATACTCTTGATTATCAATTGGTAGATGGAGGTCAGAAAACAAGTAAAGAGGGACAACTCAAAGGAACATATATCTTTCTGAGTTGTGGATGCATAGATTAGTATGTCGAGTGAAGCTCAACATTTCTTCCGGATAACCCATGCGGAAAGGGTAGAACTGGCAGAATCACAATATAGAATGGAGGACTCATCAAGAGCACTCTGGTTGTGATCTTTTGGTTTAAAAGAACTCCTGCCAAGAATGGTTCATGGTAATTGGAAGAAAGATGTACCACGAACCTCGAGGACTATCACAAAGGTTACTAATATCCTAAAGGAACTAGCAACACTATCAACATTAGGTAAGTAGGGTGAATCTCGGGTTCAAGAACCCAGAAATAGAATACTATTAACTAGGTAGCATCACGGGATGCTTTTTGAGAATGATGGCCAGAATCATCACACCGGGAACACAAAACATGGCCAAATTACTAGGTGACTCCCTAAAACACCTAGGGTCATAATAATAGCTCCAACATATATGTCGAGGCAATAGAGTACCTCATCGATCGGTTAGTTCGCTTATTCCGACCAAAAGGACATCGAGAACGGAAAGAAAGGATTTGCAATGCATCGGACCATTTAGAGACACAGGATGACTCGGACAGCATAACGGCTGTAAATGCTCAAAATGATTTGAGACATCCTGCAAAATAGTGGCATGACCACTCAACATCACAATATCAAGGTTCTGAGACCAGCTATGAACATACGGAAGTAATAAAAACTGAAATGGGATTTGAAACTATCAATTCTATAAGTCTATGGATTAGTAACACGTCATCCTAATAGATAGATGAGAAGCCTAGTTCTTAAACCCCGTAGAAGAGAAGAGGATGACTCAGATCAGAAGGCCATGAGGTATAAGGAGTAAAAAGAGCCTTACGTTCCCTTCCACAATCAATTCCCTTACATAACTAAAGCATTTCTAGACACAACTTTGACCGGTTTGGCTTGGTAATCCTACAGGCAGCCAGGCTCTGATACCAAAGTTGTCAGGACCCCAATTCCAAGTCACATCGATCTAGCTGGTAACACCTCATATCACTTTGCGGCCTCATGCACGGTATTCCCACGGGTGTCGCCTTACCATGGCCCGGGACCGTTTGCGCCTTTTGGCTCACGTATATGATAGTGTCGCTAGCATCCACATGACAAAGAACCCGGGCCGACATGGCTAGTCATGAACCCAAAGCGGCACTAACCCATGGGGACAAGCATACATGAATCAACTTCGAGCATGTCGGTCAGCAGCGTGTGAATCCGGGCTATAGCACTGGGCTAACAGGACTCCGGGAACCCGGGCTGTAGTAGGCTAGGCAGGACTCCGGATGTCACCGCGTGACATTTCCCCAAAGGGACGGAACACGAGGCAAGTGAATCACATGCCGGCCAGTCAAGTGTTCCAGAGCATTAGTGCTTTGGGCTAGCAGGACTCCGGTGAACCGGTCATGGCGGACTACTATGGCTCATGGAAGCACAAGACTACATTTCCCCATAAGAGAGGCTACCAAGGATAAACAACTATGTTGTCGGATCCCACACATACCAAGCATTTCAATCGTACACACAATATGCTTGATATGTGTAAATACAACATGGCATCACAACATAACTCTACGACTCAAGTATTTATTCATTAGGCTCCGAGGAGCCAAGTATTACAAACATGGGTCTCACGACCCAACATTCAGAGCATACAAGTCAAAGCACAAGCGGAAGCTTAACATGTCTGAGTACAGACAACTATACATGAAAAAGGCTGAGAAGCCTAACTATCTACCAGATCCTACCGAGGGCACAAGATCGTAGTTGAGGTAGCAAGCTAAACATCGAAGTCCACGCGGAACTACTAGCGATACTGACGTCTCTCTGCAAAACATAAAATAAGCAAACGTGAGTACAAATGTACTCAGCAATACTTACATCAGAACTAAGTACATATGCATCATTATCAACAAAGGGGGTAGTGGAGTTTGACTGCAGCAAGCCAGCTTTGACTCGGTGGCTATCCTAAACTACGACTGCAAGTAACTCTTTTGAGGTGGCGCACACGAGTCCACTTATTCACCATATCAATACACCACTATAGATCCGCTCCCGTCTCCCTACGAGAACGCCATCCATAGCACTCACGCTTATCTTGCGTATTTTAGAGTATCCACTTTCTCTTGTCTATGAACTGTTATAGGCAACCCAGAAGTCCATTACCGCGGACACGGCTATTCGAATAGATGATGTTAACCCTGCAGGGGTGTACTTCTTCATACATGTTTCCACCACTTAGCGTCTGCACACGACATGTGCTCGGCGGACTTCAAGCGAAAGCCGACGTGGGTGTAGACCACGACCTACCTAAACACTCAAGTCTCTAGTCCAGGTTTATCGCCTATTCAGGTTCCATCCGCAGGGAGTCCGGCCGAAGTTTCCACATACGGCCCCGAACGATGTGTGCAGGGTTCTGAGACACCAAACGGGCGCCAGACACCGTACACGTGCCTCATCTTGCATCACAGCCCACCCCTCGGGTCAGCGCTGCAAGACGGCCTCCAAGATACTACAAACACCGAAACTACTTGCAACTCTGGACACAAGACAAGGGTGATTAAGAAGTCAAGCAGGGTCATATTTCAGGGTCCAATGCATGGTAGTAGCTGTTTCATGGATCACAAACACATAACTCAGTTCCTGAGGACGGCTTCAATGAGACAACCCACCATGTACTCCTACATGGCCTCTCACCGCTACCTTTACCAAATCGTGTTAACATACTTAGCTCTCAACAGTAGGACATGTTTACACACCTCTGATTCATTCCCGATGAACCAGACCTGACTCAAATCTAAGCAGTAGCAGGTATGAAAAACAAGCATGAATGAGTAGGCACAACAGGGCTCAAACAACTCCTACTCATGCTAGTGGGTTTCATCTATTTACTGTGGAATGACAGGTCATGCAGAGGATAAAGGGGTTCAGCTACCGCAGCAAGTAACAGATGTATCGTTGTTGTCCTAATGTAGTAAAGAGAGCAGGAGCGAGAGAGTGGAATTGTATCGGAATGAACAAGGGGGTTTTGCTTGCCTGACACTTCTGAAGATAGCATTGAGTCTTCATCAGTGTCAACGATCACAACGTCGGAACCACGTCTATCGAGAGGGACAAACACCGGCAACAAGGAAGAACACAATCAATGCAATGCAACAATATGATGCATGATCATGACAAGGAAATATGCTGTGTTTTGAGCTAATGCAACTAGCAACATGTTAAATGGAGTTGGTTTGAACCCTAGGTTCAAATTCAAACTCCATGTAAGGCATTTCAAATGCGATTTAATCAAATTGTCTTATACAACAACTTTAAGTTGTTGAACCAGGCATGAAAATGGTACATATGGATAGATTGGATTTTTCTGATCATTTTTCATATATAATTTATTTCATTTGGAGTTACGATTGATTTTCTATGATTTTTAGAAGTTTAGGCAATTTTCTGGATTTTCCTAAATAAGAATAAATCCAGAAAATGAGTTAGTGCGTCAGCATGACGTTAGTGTGATGTCGTGATCCAACCTGGTCGTCCAGTGTCAAACTCGACTGTGGGACCCACGTGTCAGTGGTTAGTTAACTAACTAAACATAGTTAGTTAGTGTTAGGTTAAGCACTAATCTAGGTTAATTAGTGCTAAACTAACCTAACTAATAATTAACAAGGGTGGCCCACACGTCAGCGACCCAGTGAGTCAAACTGGGCCCACCCAGTCAACGGTCAGCAGGTCAAACCCACCGGCGTCGAGTCGCCGTCGAGGCCAGAGACGGCGGAGGCATTCGGTTTCGGCCCCACGGCGACCAAATCGAAGGCCGAGGCCATCTACGGAACGAGGAGACTCGTCCGCATCGAATGGTGCGAGCGGGAGGAGCTAGGGTGGAGCGAGCTCGCCGGAGTCGAGCTCGTGGCGGCGGCCGGAGTACGGGCGCACTCGGGAGCGGGGCTACGGTGCCCGTGGGGTGGCGTGCTTGGCTCCTACGGCACCTACGCGACGCGGTGAGCGCAGGGGTGTGCTCGGTTGGGGGTTGCGGCGGCTGTGGCCACGGCGGCGAGAGGCTCGGCGGCGGCGCGGTTCGGTCTCCGGCGAAAAGCACGGCTAGAGGAAGGGTTGGAGAGGGGAGACAAGGGGGAAACGACAGAGGCTCACGGAGGGGTCGAACGGAGTCGAGGTTGAGGCCGGGGAAGCACGGACGGCGGCGAATTGACGGCGGCAATCTCCGGGCACCAGAGATGAAGACGACGACGCTCCGGTCGACTGGGGCCTCCTCTGGTCGCGTGCAGCGGGTGTGTAGCTCCACGAGGTCGGTGCGGAGCTCAGGGATGTGGAGAGGGAGCGAGGGGGTGGCTGGTGGCCGCGGGAACGGCGAGCGGCGCGACGGCCGGGTTCGGGCGGCTACACGTGAGAGAGACAGAGGAGGGGTTGGGGTCCAGGGGAGAGAGGAGAGGTGCAGGGGGCGAGGGGGAGTGCATGGCACTCGGGCCTGGCTCCAGAAGCGGCGGAAGCAGGAGGAGGTGGCAGGCGGCGTGGTCACAAGACGGGCACACGCCCGGCCCTTCTGTCGCGAGGAAGATGACAGTGGTGGGAGGCTGGTGGGCTGGGCCACCGGGCCAGTGTGGGCTTTGGTGGGTGCTGTAAGAGGCCAGTGCTGCTCTCTCTCTCTCTGCTAATTCTGTTTCTGTTTTATTTTATTTACGTAGGTTTGTTGCATTTCTAAAAATACTTAGGCAACTCCAAAAATCACCAAACTGCACATGGCCACTACCTGGAATATATCCAAAGCATGGAACATTTTAGTGCAGGGTTATTTGAGCATTTGAAATATTTTATATAATTTAAATGCCCAAACTCAAGTAACTAAAGATTTAATCCAGTGACCTTAGAGTGGCCTAGAAATTTGTGCATCACTTTTGAAAGTGGTTTAAGACCAAGGCAGAGGTGATGAACATTTTAGAAGGGCATTTCAGGTTCATTGGAAATGTTTTTATGTTGAACCTATTTGATTTGATCTGGTGCTAGGGTTTGATCAATCCCCATTTCAGGTTTCAAAATAATTTAAACATGATGCAATGGGCAAGTGCTAGCCTAGTGCAAGGTAAGGCTAGGGATGTGACAATCACAAAGGTTACTAATATCCTAAAGGAACTAGCAAACACTATCAACATGAAGTAAGTAGGGTGAATCTCGGGTTCAAGAACCTAGGAATAGAATGCCTACTAACTAAGTGGCATCACGGGATGCTTTCGAGAATGATGGCCAGAATCATCACACTGGGAACACAAAACATGGCTAGATTACTAGGTGATCCTCTAAGACACCTGGGGTCATAATAATAGCTCCAACATATATGTTGAGGCAATGGAGTACCTCAAATAAGCAATTGGTGTGGTTGATCTGGCCCAAAAGGAAAACAGAGGGAAAGGATTTTGCAAATGCATCAGATTGTTTAGAAACCTGGGATGACTCGGACAGCATAACAACTATAAATGCTCAAAAAAGATTTGAGACATTCTGCAAAATAGTGGCATGACCACTAAACATCAGAATATCAATGTTCCGAGAGCAACTGTCAACACACTGAGGTAGTAAGAATTGAACTGCGGCTTGAATCCAACAATCCTATAAGCCTACGGCTTAGTAACACATGATCCTAATAGAAAGACGAGAAGCCTAGTTCTTAATCCCGTAGAAGATAAGAGGGTGACTCAGATCAAAAGGACATAAGGTAAAGGAGTAAAAAGAGCCTTACGTTCCCTTCCACAATCAATTCCCTTATATAACTAAAGCATTTCTAGACTCAACTTCGACCAGTTTGGCTTGGTAATCCTACAGGCAGTCTAGCTCTGATACCAAAGCTGTCAGGACCCCGATCCTAAGTCACACCAATCTAGCATGTAACACATCACATCACTTTGCGGCCTCACACACGGCATTCCCACGGGTGCCACCTTACCTGTCCCGGGACCGTTTGCGCCTTTTGGCTCGCGTATATGATAGTGTCGCTAGCATCCATATGACAGAGAACCCGGGCCGACATGTCTAGTCGTAAACCCAAGGTGGCACTAACTTACAGGGACAAGCATACATGACCCAACAACGAACGTGTCGGTCATCAACATATGAACCCAAGTCGTAGCAAGCTAAAAGGACTTAAAGGAACAACGCGTGACATTTCCCCGAAGGGATAGACACAGGAACAAAGAAGGACACATGCCGGCCAGTTATTTTGCAGGGAGAAATGGGTACATGCCTGTAGATCTTCTTCTCACAGCGAGCGGAGCAGTAGCAGGCTACCATGGCTCAGCGGAAGCACTAGGAGACATTTCCCCATAAGATAGACTACCAAGAATAAACAACTAGGTTGTCGGATCCCACACATACCAAGCATTTCAATAACATACACACAATATGCTCGATATTTGCAAATACAACATGGCATCACAACAAAGCTCTATGACTCTAAGTATTTATTCATTAGGCTTCGAAGAGCCAGATATTACAAACATGGGTCTGATGACCCAACATTCAAGTCATACAAGCAATAAGCAGATGCGGAAGCTTAACTTGTCTGAGTACAGACAACTACAAATGAAAAAGGCTGAGAAGCCTGACTATCTACAAGACCCTGCCGAGGGCACAAGATCGTAGCTGAGGTAACAAACTAAACATCAAAGTCAACGCGGAACTACTAGTGAGACTGAAGTCTCTCTGCAAAAACATAAATTAAGCAAACGTGAGTACAAATGTACCCAGCAAGACTTACATCAGAACTAGCTACATATGCATCAGTATCAACAAAGGGGGTGATGGAGTTTTACTGCAACAAGCCAGCTTTGACTCTGGCTATCCTGAACTACGACTGCAAGTAACTCTTTTGGGGTGGCGCACACGAGTCCACATATTCACCAATCAATACACCACTATGGATCCGCTCTCGTCTCCCTACGAGAATGACATCCATAGCACTCACTTTTATCTTGTGCATTTTAGAGTATCCACTTTCACTTGTCTATGAACTGTATAAGCAACCAAGTAGTCCTTTACTGTAGACGCGGCTATTCGAATAGATGATGTTAACCCTGCAGGGGTGTACTTCTTCACACACGCTCTCGCCACTTACCGCCATGTACACGTCATGTATCTCGGCAACCATCAAGCGGAAGCCTGGCGAGGGTGTCGGCCACGACCTGACTAACCACACAAGTCCCTAGTCCAGGTTTATCGCCTATTCAGGTTCCATCCGCAGGGAGTCCAGCCGAGGTTTCCACTACGGCCCCGAACGATGTGTGCAGGGTTCTCGGGGCACCAAACGGGCATCCCGGTACACCGTGCCACGTGCCTACCGCATCATAGCCCACCTCTCAGGTCAGCGCTACGCACGGCCTCCAGCATACTACAAACACCAGAAACTACTTGCAACTACTGGACAGAGGATAGGGGTGGTTAATAAGTCGAGATGGTCCATTGGTTTCGGGCCCAACGCGTGGTAGTAGCTGATCTTAAATCACATACACAGATCTCAGTTCCTAAGGACGGTTCCAATGAAACAACCCACCATGTACTCTTGATAACCCACAAGTATAGGGGATTGCAACAATTTTCGAGGGTAGAGTATTCAACCCAAATTTATTGATTCGACTCATGGGGAGCCAAAGAATATTCTCAAGTATTAGCAGTTGAGTTGTCAATTCAACCACACCTAGATAAGTTAATATCTGCAGCAAAGTATTTAGTAGCAAGTAGTATGGAAGTAATGGTAACAGTGGCAAAAGTAAGAGTAGCAGTTTTGTAGTAATTGTAACAGTGGCAACGGTAAAGTAACAAAGCAAAGAGCAATATGTGGAAAGCTCGTAGGCATTGGATCGGTGATGGATAATTATGTCGGATGCGATTCCTCATGCAATAGTTATAACATAGGGTGACACAGAACTAGCTCCAGTTCATCAATGTAATGTAGGCATGTTTTCCGAATATAGTCATACGTGCTTGTGGAAAAGAACTTGCATGACATCTTTTGTCCTACCCTCCCGTGGCAGCGGGGTCCTATTGGAAACTAAGAGATATAAAGGCCTCCTTTTAATAGAGTACCGGACCAAAGCATTAACACATAGTGAATACATGAACTCCTCAAACTACGGTCATCACCGATAAGTATCCCGATTATTGTCACTTCGGGGTTAACGGATCATAACACATAATAGGTGACTATAGAATTGCAAGATAGGATCAAGAACTCATATATATTCATGAAAACATAATAGGTTCAGATCTGAAATCATGGCACTCGGGCCCTAGTGACAAGCATTAAGCATAGCAAAGTCATAGCAACATCAATCTCAGAACATAGTGGATACTAGGGATCAAACCCTAACAAAACTAACTCAATTACATGGTAAATCTCATCCAACCCATCACCGTCCAGCAAGCCTACGATGGAATTACTCACGCACGGCGGTGAGCATCATGAAATTGGTGATGGAGGAAGGTTGATGATGACGATGGCAACGGATTCCCTCTCTGAAGCCCCGAGCGGACTCCAGATCAGCCCTCCCGAGAGCGATTAGGGCTTGGCGGCGGCTCTGTATAGTAAAATGCGATGAATCCTTCTCTCTGATTTTTTTCTCCCCGAGCGTGAATATATAGAGTGGGAGTTGAGGTCGGTGGAGCACCAGGGGGCCCACGAGGCAGGGTGCACACCCAGGGGGGTAGGCGCGCCCCCCACCCTCGTGGACAGGGTGTGGGGCCCATTGCCTTGATTCTTTCGCCAGTATTTTTTTGTATATTCCAAAAATATTCTCCATTAAGTTTCAGGTCATTCTAAGAACTTTTATTTCTGCACAAAAATAACACCATGGCAATTCTACTGAAAACAGCGTCAATCCGGGTTAGTTCCATTCAAATCATGCAAGTTAGAGTCCAAAACAAGGGCAAAAGTGTTTGGAAAAGTAGATATGATGGAGACGTATCAACTCCCCCAAGCTTAAACCTTTGCTTGTCCTCAAGCAATTCAGTTGACAAACTGAAAGTGATAAAGAAAAACTTTTACAAACTCTGTTTGCTCTTCTTGTTGTAAATATGTAAAGCCATCATTCAAGTTTTCAGAAAAGATTATGAACTAACCATATTCACAATAACACTTAGGTCTCATGGTTACTCATATCAATGGCATAATCAACTAGCGAGCAATAATAATAAATCTCGGATGACAACACTTTCTCAAAACAATCATAATATGATATAACAAAGTGGTATCTCGCTAGCCCTTTCTGAGACCGCAAAACATAAATGCAGAGCACCTCTGAAGATCAAGGACTGACTAAACATTGTAATTCATAGTAAAAGAGATCCAGTCATAGTCATACTCAATATAAATTAATAGTAATGGATGAAAATGACAGCGGTGCTCTCCAACTGGTGCATTTTAATAAGAGGATGATGACTCAACATAAAAGTAAATATATAGGCCCTTCGCAGAGGGAAGCAGGGATTTGTAGAGGTGCTAGAGCTTGATTTTGAAATAGAGATAAATAATATTTTGGGTGGCATACTTTGTTTGTCAACATAACAACCGAGAGATCTCGATATCTTCCATGCTACACACATTATAGGCGGTTCCCAAACAGAATGGTAAAGTTTATACTCCCCCACCACCAACAAGCATCAATCCATGGCTGGCCCGAAACAACGGGTGCCTCCAACTAACAACAGTCCTGGGGGAGTTTTGCTTGTAATTATTTTGATTTGAGCATGGGACTGGGCATCCCGGTAACCAGCCATTTTCTCGTGAGTGAGGAGCAGAGTCCACTCCTCTTGAGAATAACCCGCCTAGCATGGAGGATACAGACATCCCTAGTTGATAGTTGAGCTATTCGAGCATGCAAAACAGAATTTCATTTGAAGGTTTAGAGTTTGGCACATACAAATTTACTTGGAACGGCAGGTAGATACCGCATATAGGAAGGTATGGTGGACTCATATGGAATAACTTTGGGGTTTATGGAAGTGGATGCACAAGCAGTATTCCCGCTTAGTACAAGTGAAGGCTAGAAAAAGACTGGGAAGCGACCAACTAAAGGGCGACAACAGTCATGGACATGCATTAAATTTAATAAACATTGAGTGCAAGCATGAGTAGGATATAATCCACCATGAACATAAATATCGTGGAGGCTATGTTGATTTTGTTTCAACAACATGCGTGAACATGTGCCAAGTCAAGTCACTTGAATCGTTCAAAGGAGGATACCACCCTATCATACCACATCACAACAATTTTAATAGCATGTTGGCACGCAAGGTAAACCATTATAAACTCCTAGCAAATTAAGCATGGCATAAGCAACTATAATATCTAATTGTCATTGCAAACATGTTTCATTCATAATAGGCTGAATCAGGAACGATGAACTAATCATATTTACAAAAACAAGAGAGGCCGAGTCCATACCAGCTTTTCTCATCTCAATCAGTCTATCTTATATCGTCATTATTGCCTTTCACTTGCACGACCTAATAGTGTGGATAGTAATAATAGTGCACGTGCATTGGACTAAGCTGGAATCTGCAAGCATTTAATAGAAAGGAGAAGACAAGGTAATATGGGCTCTTTGTTAAATCAACAATAATGCATATAAGAGCCACTTCAACATTTTCATTATGGTCTTCTCCTCTCGACCCCCAAAGAAAAGAAAAGAAAAGAAATAAAACTATTTACACGGGAAAGCTCCCAACAAGCAAAAGAAGAACAAGAAATCTTTTTGGGTTTTCTTTTAATTATTACTATTACAAGCATGGAAAGTAAACTAGCTAAAAGCTACAACTATTTTTTTTGGTTTTGTTAAGGTTTTTCAAACACACAAGAAGAAAGCGAGAAAAGGAAAATAAACTAGCATGGGTAGTACAATGAAAGAGTATGAGCACCAACAACTAGAATGAGTGTGTGAACATGAATGTAATGTCGGTGGGAAATACATACTCCCCCAAGCTTAGGCTTTTGGCCTAAGTTGGTCTATGCCCATGGATCAAAGTTGTAGCTGGGGTCGTATTGAGACGCATCAGCTTTTGCCTCATGAGCTGCCGCTTGGAGGCGAGCTGCCTCCGTCCTCCTCTTATACTCGTTCACCTCCTCCCTGGTTATAATATATCTCCCTTTTGCCTGAAAGTCAAAGAAAGTAGGAGCAGGGAGAGCAACATGGATAGTGCGGCGTCTGTCAAACATTAGTCAGTACTGGAGAGGCTGTTCATTCCTCTCAATAAACTGATGGTGAACCATAGCATTATAATCTAAATAAGCGGGAGGCAATTCCATATCATTTTCATGTATGGGTATCTCAAGAAAATTAGCTACACGAGTTGCATAAATCCCACCAAATAAGTCTCCACTTAAACTATTATTATGCAACCTACGTGCAACAATGGCCCCCAAGTTATATTGTTTATCTCCTGACACAACACTCTTGAGAACACTAAGATCTGGAACACACATGTGACATGCCTCATCCTTGCCGTTAATGCATCTACCTATAAAGAGAGCAAAATAATGTATAGCAGGAAAATGAATGCTCCCTATGGTAGCTTGTGTTATCTCTCTAGATTCCCCCACAGTGATACTAGCAAGAAAATCTTTAAACTCATATTTGCGAGGTTCACTAGCACCACCCCATTGTGGGAGTTTATAAGCAGTATTAAAATCTTCTAAATCCATGGTATTAGATTTATTGTAAAGATCAATAGGACAGTGTGAGAATTGCGTGAAGATGTAAATTTAAATCTTCTCACAAAGGAATCAGTTAGGTGATAATACTGAGGGCACTTTTCTAGCATGAAGCCCTCGAGTTCAGCATTACGCACATATGCGTCAAATTCCTCCTTAATTCCTGCTCGGACCGTGAAATCTTCTGACAGCCATTCACAATGCCGCACTTGAGCTTCTCTTGGTAGTTCATGGTCCGTCTCATGTATTGCGGGCCTGGGTCCTTTCTTCCTTGAAGAACCACCTTGGTACATTTTCCTAAACATATTTCTTCCTCTGAAAAATTTCTGAAATTTTTAGTAACTCAAAATAAAAGTGAACCAAACTCAACAAGATTGATAGCAACTACTCCCACAAGTGCCTAGAGACTATATCATGCATTAGAACTACTTGGGACCAAATAAATTTGACATGCAATCTCAAGAATAGGGTCACCTAGGCAGCAAAAATTTGCAACGAATAAAGCACTAGAACAAAAACTATTTGGACCATTGGAGGAGTCACATACCGAAGAACAATCCCCCAAAGCAGTTTTGTGAGTGGAGCTTTGAGCAAGGAGATCGAAAATCGCAGCAAGATGAGCTATAACTCGTGCTTGAGCTGGTTGGTGATTTTTTTGGGAGGAAGAAGGAGTGTGTGGGTGCTGGAATAAGTGGAGGGGGCCACCAGGGGCCAACGAGGCAGGCAACGCGCCCGGGCGTGGGCGCACCCTGGACCCTCGTGGCCAGGTGCTGGCTCCCCCTTATGTGTTCTCAGTGCCAGATATTCTCAAATATTCTAGAAAAAAATCATATTTCATTTTCAGGGCATTTGGAGAACTTTTATTTTCGGGGTATTTTTTATTGCAAGGATAAATCTGAAAACAGACAAAAAAATACTATTTTCATTTTATTTATTCTAAATAACAGAAAGTAAAAGGAGGGTACAGAAGGTTGTGCTTTCTAACTTCATCCATCTCATGCTCCTCAAAAGGAATCCACTAACAAGGTTGGTCAAGTCTTGTTAACAAACTCATTCCGAATCACATGAAACCGGAGAATTTTCGAATAGCACTAGGTTACCTCAACGGGGATACACACATCCCCAACAATAAGAATATCATATTTCTTCTTGACAGTAGGAAGAGGAAATTCAAAATCTCCAATAGTAATTGTTGGAAATTTTCCAATAGAATTGATACTGTGGACTTGAGGTTGTTTCCTCGGAAAGTGTACCGTATGCTCATTACCATTAACATGAAAAGTGACATTGCCTTTGTTGCAATCAATAACAGCCCCTGCAGTATTCAAAAAGGGTCTACCAAGGATACTCGACATACTATCTTCCTCGTGAATATCAAGAATAACAAAGTCTGTTAAAATAGTAACATTTGCAACCACAACAGGCACATCCTCACAAATACCGACAGGTATAGCGGTTGATTTATCGGCCATTTGCAAAGATAATTCAGTAGGTGTCAACTTATTCAAATCAAGTCTATGATATAAAGAGAGAGGCATAACGCTAACACCGACTCCAAGATCACATAAAGTAGTTCTAACATAGTTTCTTTTAATGGAGCATGGTATAGTAGGTACTCCTGGATCTCCAAGTTTCTTTGGCATTCCACCCTTAAAAGTATAATTAGCAAGCATGGTGGAAATTTCAGCTTCCAGTATATTTCTTTTATTTGTAACAATTTATTTCATATACTTAGCATAAGGATTCATTTTAAGCATATCAGTCAAATGCATACGCAAAAAGATAGGTCTAATCATTTCAGCAAAGCGCTCAAAATCCTCATCATCCTTTTTCTTGGATGGTTTAGGAGGAAAGGCATGGGTTTCTGAACCCATGGTTCTCTTTCTTTACCGTGCTTCCTAGCAACGAAGTCTCTCTTATCATAACGTTGATTCTTTGATTGTGGGTTATCAAGATCAACGGCAGGTTCAATCTCTACATCACTGTTATTGCTAGGTTGAGCATCAACATGAACATCATCATTAACATTATCACTAGATTCATGTTCATTACCAGATTGTGTTTCAGCATCAGAAATAGAAATATCATTGGGATTCTGAGTTGTGTCAACAGCAGGTTCACTAGAAGCATGCAAAGTCCTATCATTTTTCTTTTTCTTCCTTTTAGAAGGACTAGGTGTATCAACATTAGCTCTCTGAGAATCTTGCTCAATTCTCTTAGGGTGGCCCTCAGGATACAAAGGTTCCTGAGTCATTTTACCCCCTCTAGTCACAACTCTAATAGCATTATCATTTTTCTTATTATTTAATTCATTGAGCAAATCATTTTGAGCTTTAAGCACTTGTTCTACTTGAGTGGTAACCATAGAAGCATGTTTACTAATGAGTTTAATTTCACCTTTAACTCTAGACATATAATCACTCAAGTGTTCAATCATATAAGCATTACGTTTCAATTGTCTACCAACATAAGCGTTGAAGTTTTCTTGTTTAACAATAAAATTATCAAACTCATCTAAGCATTGGCTAGCAGACTTATAACGAGGAATATCACCTTCATCAAATCTATAGAGGGAATTTACCTTTACTACCTGTGTCGGGTTATCAAGACCATGTATTTCTTCAATAGGTGGTAAATTCTTAACATCTTTAGCTTTAATACCTTTTTCTTTCATAGATTTCTTTGCCTCTTGCATATCTTCGTGGATCGAGAAATAGAATACCCTTTTATTAGGAGTTGGCTTAGGAGTTGGTTCAGAAGTGTCCAATTATTTTCATTAGTCAACATATTATTCAATAGCAATTCAGCTTGATCAACCGTTCTTTCCACGAAAACACAACCAGCACAACTATCCGTGTGGTCTCTGGAAGCATCAGTTAGTCCATTATAAAAGATATCAAGTATTTCATTTTTCTTGAGAGGATGATCAGGCAAAGCATTAAGTAATTGGAGAAGCTTGTGGGAGACTCTCTTCTTCAATTTGTACAAAATTATATATTTCCCTTAAGACAACTTGTTTCTTATGAGTGGGGAAATATTTAGCAGAGAAGTAATAAATCATATCCTGGGGACTACGCACACAACCAGGATCAAGAGAATTAAACCATGTTTTAGCATCACCCTTTAACGAGAACGGAAATAATTTAAGGATATAGTAGTAGCGAGTTTTCTCATCATTAGTGAATAGGGTAGCTATATCATTTAATTTAGTAAGATGTGCCACAACAGTTTTAGACTCATAGCCATAAAAAGGATCAGATTTAACCAAAGTAATTATCTCAGGATCAACAGAGAAATCATAATCCTTATCAGTAACACAGATAGGTGAAGTAGCAAAAGCAGGGTCATATTTCATTCTAGCATTCAAAGATTTTTCTTTAAGCTTAGCTAATAATTTCTTAAGATCATATCTATCATTGCAAGCAAGAAAGTCTCTAGCAGTTTCTTCATCCATAACATAGCCCTCATGCACAACAGGCAATTCATATCTAGGGGGACAATCTTCATCATCTCTTTCATCAATATTATCAGTTTCAATAATTTCAGTCTCTCTAGCCCTAGCAAGTTGTTCATCAATAAATTCACCTAGTGGCACAGTAGTATCAAGCATAGAAGTAGTTTCATCATAAGTATCATGCATAGAAGAAGTGGCGTCATCAATAACATGCGACATATCAGTATTAATAGCAGAAGCAGGTTTAGGTGTCGCAAGCTTACTCAAAACAGAAGGAGAATCAAGTGCAGAGCTAGATGGCACTTCCTTACCTCCCCTCGTAGTTGAGGGATAAATTTTGGTTTTCTCGTCTTTCAAGTTCCTCATCGTGATCAGTAGATATAAATCCCAACTGACTCAAAGAATAGAGCTATGATCTCCGACAACGGCGCCAGAAAATAGTCTTGATAACCCACAAGTATAGCGGATCGCAACAGTTTTCGAGGGTAGAGTATTCAACCCAAATTTATTGATTCGACACAAGGGGAGCCAAATAATATTCTCAAGTATTAGCAGTTGAGTTTTCAATTCAACCACACCTGGATAACTTAATATCTGCAGCAAAGTATTTAGTTGCAAGTAGTATGGAAGTAACAGTAACAATGGCAAAAGTAACAGTAGCAGTTTTGTAGTAATTGTAACAGTGGCAACGGTAAAGTAACTAAGCAATGAGCAATATGTGAAAAGCTCGTAGGCATTGGATCGGTGATGGATAATTATGTCGGATGTGATTCCTCATGCAATAGTTATAACATAGGGTGACACAGAACTAGCTCCAGTTCATCAATGTAATGTAGGCATGTATTCCGAATATAGTCATACGTGCTTATGGAAAAGAACTTGCATGACATCTTTTGTCCTACCCTCTCCCGTGGCAGCGGGGTCCCATTGGAAACTAAGGGATATTAAGGCCTCCTTTTAATAGAGTACGGACCAAAGCATTAACACATAGTGAATACATGAACTCCTCAAACTACGGTCATCACCGGTAAGTATCCCGATTATTGTCACTTCGGGGTTAACGGATCATAACACATAATAGGTGACTATAGACTTGCAAGATAGGATCAAGAACTCATATATATTCATGAAAACCTAATAGGTTCAAATCTGAAATCATGGCACTCGGGCCCTAGTGACAAGCATTAAGCATAGCAAAGTCATAGCAACATCAATCTCAGAACATAGTGGATACTAGGGATCAAACCCTAACAAAATTAACTCGATTACATGGTAAATCTCATCCAACCCATCACCATCTAGCAAGCCTACGATGGAATTACTCACGCACGGCGGTGAGCATCATGAAATTGGTGATGGAGGAAGGTTGATGATGACGATGGCGACGGATTCCCCTCTCCGGAGCCCTGAGCGGACTCCAGATCAGCCCTCCCGAGAGAGATTAGGGCTTAGCGTCGGCTCCGTTTCGTAAAACGCGATGAATCCTTCTCTCTGATTTTTTTATCCCCGAACGTGAATATATAGAGTTGGAGTTGAGGTCAGTGGAGCACCAGGGGGCCCACGAGGCAGGGGGCGCGCCTAGGGGGGTAGGCGCGCCCCCACCCTCGTGGATAGGGTGTGGGCCCCCTGGCCTTGATTCTTTTGCCAATATTTTTTATATATTCAAAAAATATTCTCCGTGAAGTTTCAGGTCATTCCGAGAACTTTTATTTCTGCACAAAAATAACACCATGACAATTCTACTGAAAAGAGTGTCAGTCCGGGTTAGTTCCATTCAAATCATGCAAGTTAGAGTCCAAAACAAGGGCAAAAGTGTTTGGAAAAGTAGATACGATGGAGACGTATCAACTCCTACATGGCCTGTCATCGACACCTTTACCAAATCATGTTCACACATTTAGCTCACACACAGTAGGACTTGTTCATCACCATTCCAATTCATCCCCGATGAATCGGACCTGACTCAACTCTAAGTAGTAGCAGGCATGACAGAAAAACATGAATGAGTAGGCAGATTAGGGCTCAAACAAATCCTACTCATGCTAGTGGGTTTCATCTATTTACTATGGCAATGATAGGTCATGCAGAGGAAAGGGGTTCAACTACCGCAACATGTAACATTTGAATCGTTGTTGTCCTAATGCAGTAAAAAAAAGAGCAGGAGCGAGAGAGTGGGATTGTATCAGAATGAACAAGGGGGTTTTGCTTGCCTGGCACTTCTGAAGATAGTAAAACACTTCATCAGTGTCATCGATCATATCGTCGGAACATCGTCTACTGAGAGGGGACAAACACCGGCAATGGAGAAAGAACACAATCAATGCAATGCAACAATATGATGCATGATCATTACAAGGCAACATGCTGTGATTTGGGCTAATGCAGCTAGCAACAATTTAAATGGAGTTTGATTGAATATAAGATTCAAATTCAAACTCCATATGTGATTATTCAAATGCCATTTAATTGGTTTGACCTGATCAGCAGGTATAAGTTGTTCAAACATGCATGAAAATGCCATAAACAGATTCTTTGGATTTTTCATATATAAATCTTTTCAATCTGAGTTATAGAATATTTTCTATGATTTTTAGAAGTTTTAACTATTTTCTGGGATTCCCTGGTTATTTAGAATAAACTAAATCCAGAAAATGCTTTATTGCATCAGCATTACGTCGCAGTGACTTCAGCGGGTCAACTGGGTGGCCAGGGTCAAACCTGACACGTGGGACTCATCAATCAGTGACTCATCTAACTAACCCTATTAATTAGCGCTAAATTAATCCTAACTAAAAGTGTTAGTGGGAGTTTCCCACATGTCAGTGACACTAGGTGGTTAGTTAGGGTGTTATTAGCCACTAATGATGGTGCCACGTCAGCAGTCACTGGGGTTACTCGCCGGCGACCACATTCCGCGGCGGTGGCTCGCCCAAGAGGCTCAGGTTTCACGTATAGAGGGCGGTTCGGGGCACGGTCGGTCCCGTTGGAAAGCTGGCACTCGGCCGCTTCCAACGGTGCAAGCGGGGTTGCCGGGGGTGGCATGTTGCAGCGACGGCGGCAGGCAAAAAGCGGCGGCCGGAGCTACGGCGGCACGGGCGCGAGGGCTGTAGCGGATTAGCCAGAGAGCAGAGGGGCGCGTCGGGATCGTGGGGACCCGGCGAGCACGCGGGAGCTACTGGAGCGAGCGAAAGAGCTCTAGGGCGCGAGGTTCACTGGCCATGGCGATGGCCGGAGCTCGATGCTCGCGGGGATGGCAGCTACGGCATGAGAAAGAGCGGGGGGGGGGGGAGGGGGAAAACGGAGGAGTCCTCACAGCGAACTCGCGGGGATGGTCAGCGGGCTCGGTGGCGCTCTAGGGACGATGAATCGGAGGCGGCGATCGTCGGGGGCCGAACTCGAAGATGAAGATGATGTCGGCTGCTCGGGGCCTCCGTGCTTCCTTCCAACGGTGAAGAGGTAAAACGCGAGGTGGCGGAGTCGCTGGACGGCTCGGGGAGCGCGGTGGTCGCAGGTTCGACGGCGGTGCTCTCGGGCGCGCTCGGGTCCGAGCGAGAGAGAGATCAGAGGAGGGGGAAAACACGGGAGGAGAGTGAGAGGGGTCGGGGGTTGCGTGTCGACGTCCTGGGCGTCCAGAGGGAGAAGGGGGCAGCCAGGCAGGGAGGCGGTGGCCGCCCGAAGGCGCTTGGCAGTGTCGGGCACGCTCCTCACCCTCTGCGCGAGGTGGTAGGCAGTAGCGGTGGCTCTGATGGTGGGCTGGGCCGAATAGTGGGGGCCAAGTAAGTTGGCCGAGGTAGGTTCTTCTCTCTCTCTCTTCTAATTCTTTCTGTTTTCTATTTACTGTTTTATTTTGATTTAGTAAAAATACTAAACCATTTCATGAAATGCTGAAAATAATTGTGGTCACTTGTGAAATTATTTCCAATAGCCCTCAAATACTTTGAGAATTATTTGGACATGTAAAAATATTTATATTATTTAAATGTCCAAATTCAAATACTTATGAATTAATTCAATAATCCAGAGTGTCCTAGAAGAATGTGCACCATTTTGCCAGGGGTTTTAGCCCAATCCAGAAATGATGAATATTTTGTGAAGGGCATTTTGGGTTCATTGAAATCAATTTTGGTTGAACCTAGTAATTCAGAGGGGTGCTAGGGTTTGTTAGATCCCCATTTCAATTTTAAAAAGAAATTTAGACATGATGCAGCAACCAAGCTAGTCCAAGTGCAAAGCGAGGCTAGGGATGTGACATGCATCATGCGGCTCTCTGCCAAAAGCTGTTCCACCTCAAGGCCGACATGCCGCTCAAGTTGCCGGCGGGCGTGATCCCCTTGTGCAACAACTCTGCCCTAACCTCAATCATCACCATGATGCCGGTGTTCAACTCCCACGGCCTTGATCAGACCTGGGCCGAGCCATCCACGGAGCGGGCACAAGAGTTCTTTGACAACTTGTCGGAGAGGGCCATCCGTGAAGAAACGAACCTCATCCGCCCCACCACTGACGAAGAGGTGGCGTACATCACCAGCAGGGTGGAAGAGGCGGTCCTTGCCGAGGAGGCTGGCAGTGCTGGCTTCGTGGAAGACGAGGTCGGTGCAGAGGAGTACTTGCTGAGCAGGGGGAGCCTGCCGGAGAGCACAGTGGCGTAGTTGCCGGGGGCTCATCTGCCGAAGAGACAGCTGAAGAGATAGCTGAAGAGAGCCGCATGAGGAGCCCCAGTGCCGGGGAATAAGAAGCGTGTCCTTCAGCGCGCCAACTCCGGCGAGCCAACTCCGGCAAGCCAGTCCAACAGGCTTATTCGCATGAAGAGGACCCCGGCAAGGATGTAGCCGGCAAGGCTGCGGAGCGGCAAGGAGCTCAATAGCAACCCGTGCGCCAAACGAGGCGCTCGACCGCGACATCAAGGAAGGCAGCTGAAGCAGGCTCACATCAACTTGCTGCTCCGACCACAGCCAAGCGGCCGAGGTATCTGTCTCCATCCCCTTGCACGGACACCATAGCAGAGGCCAACTTTGACCTTTCCTCTTTTAGCCCGAGGAGGGAGAAGAGGCCAGAAGAAGAAGACGAGTAAGTGTCTTACCGCTTTCTTTATCCCCAGAATCTCTGATTTGGATACCTTATCTGATTTGATCTTGCCTTGGCCTGTCCCCACAGAGACAAGGAAACGTTGGCGCAGAGGATGGCGAAGAAGGCCAAGACCTTGTCAGGCGACGAGTACCCGGCAAGCACCTCAAGTGCGCCGGAGACGACCACAATCAGCCCGGAGTCCCGCCCACAACCCAGCCCCCAGCGTGAGTCCATTACTCATTTCCCGCTGGCGGGCGTTGGGGTACATATCTTTACTGCTAACCTTGCCGGGTTTGGAGGAGAAGAACGACAACAGGGGGAGCCGCTGAGGGCCACCCCCGACATGTTGCCTCCATCAACCACGCCGCCCAGAGAGGGGTCCCCGGCAAGGGATTCCACCGGCGAGCCCACGTGCGGGGAGGAAGAGCTGGCGATGACAGGTGCCCGTAGCTCCATACCGGCAATGAATGTTGCCGGGGAGGGAGCCACCTCCCAGGTGCTTGTCACAGGTATGCCACTTGCCGTATGATTTTCCTCTCTTCCCTTTCTGCCTCGAGTTTTCAAACTTGGTTTCACCTTGTTTCTCCTCCTCGGCTTCCAGATCCCCTCTTGGCGGATCATATGGATGTTGACGCCATCATCGAGGAGACCGCCAAGCATGCTGCCATCAAAGCCGCCAAAGTCGTTGTTGACGAGGCCGCCAAGGACGTGTATGAAGAGGCCGCCAGGGTTCTGCCGGGGAGGACGGCAAGGAGACCGGCGACCGTACTGGCGGCATTCCTGCCGTAGGAGCACCCGACGCTACATCGGTCCCGGAGCCCTCAGTTGTCGGGTAGATGGTGGTCGAGGACCAACCGTCAACATCCAAAGCCCCCCCCCCCTCGGGCAGATACCTAAAGGTTGGTGACAATCTGTTTGTCAGCATCCCGAGGACGACAAGCACCGGAGCGCTAACCGAGGGGGAGGCTTTCGATGAAGAAGTCATCGCCACTACCGAGATCAAGGTTGTCGACGAGCCGAGCGCCAGCAGCAACAAATCCAAAGAAGACCAGCTCTTTCAGGCCAGTAGTAACAACTTCCAGAAGCTCTAGGCGCTCCACCGAACCCGAAAGGAGAAGTTGGACTACATGGCCGCTGTTGTTGATGCAGCAGAGTCAGATCTCCAGAAGCGTGTCGAACAGATGCAAGTCTGGTTTGCCGAGGCATGGAATGAACTGAGGACTGGCTGAGAGCAGCTGAGCCAACGTTGGGACGAGCTTCTTTTGAAGCAGTCCGACATTGAGAAGGCACAGGAGGAGGCCGCTCAACATGCCGCCAAGGAATATGCCCAACTAAGGGAACACCGCGTCCTGATCGATGCTCACGAAGAGGACCTTGCCGCTCGCGAGGAGGCACTTGCCGCTAAGCTCCACGACAAGGATGATGAGATTGAGAAACTTGTCGCGTAGTGGACCCAAGAGCTGGAGCAGGAGCACAAGAAAGTGCTTGACACTCTGGTGTTGGACCATGCCGGCAAGCTGAAGGAAGCCGTCAATGCCGCTGAAGCTGCAGAGGCCGCCAAGAACGAGCTGGCCGGGAAGGTGGTGAAGCTGGAGGCGGATCTGGAGAAGCATGACAAGGATGTCTCGATGCTCAAACGCGACAGAGACAAAACTGCCTATACCTTGGCGGAGTTGCAGACCACCATATCCGATAAGACCAAACAGATCTCTGCCGCCAACGACTCCATTGCCGATTTGAAGCTGAAGTTGACCACTCTGGAGGAGTCCCTTGAGGGCAGCAGGAATCGTGAGAAGACCCTGACCAAGGACCTCCAGGAGGAGAAGGAACTGCTTGAGAGCGCCGCTGCCACCTACAACAACCATGTGAACGGCATGGGGATCTGGACTGAGCGCCTCATCGATGTCGCAGAGAGGCTCACAACACAACTATCCACCATGGGCCTTTCGAATTTCAGGTATTCCCATGAGGATAGGGTAACTTTGAGCGCTAGACTGACCATGTTCTTCGAGGCCCTTCTTGATGCCCTGAAGCTGCTCCACTCTAGCCGAGCAACCCAACTAGCCAATGAGTCCCGCAAGCTTTGTCGGGTTGTCCTTCTCAAGGTGTTCATCAAGGTGGCGTACAGGAACCCTAGCCTCGACCTCAACAACGTGCTTGACAGCTTGCTAGATGATGCAGACCGCAAGGCGCTTGAAGAGCTCGTCACGCCTATCATCGACATGGTGGACCAAGTCAAGAGCGTGGAAGGCTAGTGCAGGGACTAGCCGCTTCGCTTCTCCTTTCCGCCACGAACTCGTATCCAAGACAATTTATCTTGAAGTTAGAACTGTGGCAACCATTGATGTAATATAACTTGTTGTGTTTTGGATTGAATGCGTGCTATCTTTCTCGTCCGATCTCTTTTTGTATGGGATATGCCCTACGCTCTATTGGGAAAACTCGCTGGTGCGCTCACCCTTACCGCGAGCGCTTTGAGGAACGAATCCTTAGGAGCCTGCTGGGGGTGTCACTGCTGGCAAGACACCTTGCCATTCTTAGCGCAACCACCTGAACTGTTGAGCGGACTCGAAACAGAGCAAGGGCGTGACCAATCACGACAAGGTTCCTTCACGTGCAGGTTTTCCATACAAGAATCGTTCAAGGAAAATAACCTCATATTTATAAGAAATTCACTCAAGGTTTCACAACTTAGCATTTCGTGTTGTTCTGTTTCCTGCAAGATGCCACTTCGAACATCGCCTGCTGGCGTCCATGCTCCATACCATCATCCCCCCGGCAAACTTGTATGCGAGGAACCTTCTATCCTTTGAGAAAAAGAAAGAAGAGAAATAGTAACATGGAACCTTGGCGGTTCATCAGTACTTGCTAGAAAGAAACGTAGTCAATATCCTGGATAGACATGCATATACATAAACATGGAAATCAACAAGAACTGTACATACTTAAACTTATTCAACTGCGCACAGGGTCTGCGCCTGACTCTGTACATAGGGTTATATGCCTGCCGGCAAGGCTAGTACAAAAGGGGGTTGGCGGGGGACCCCGCAACCGCGTCTCATGGGTAAAACTTGCGAAGATGTTCGATGTTCCAGGAGTTGCTCACTGGAATGCCATCCTCGGTCTCCAGGCGGACTGCGCCGGTCCTGGTGACTCGTATTAACCGATAAGGGCCTTCCCACTTTGGCGTCAACTTGTTGGAATTCTTGGCTGACTGAACGCGTCGAAGAACAAGGTTGCCCTCCTCAAGGCTTCGGGCGTGAACCTTGCAGCTACGGTAGTGGCGCAAGGCTTGCTGGTAGCGCGCAGCTCGCACAGCAGCCTGAAGACAATCTTCCTCAAGGAGCGTAGCATTATCTTGCTGCAAATGCTCTTGCTCAAGCTCATCATAAGCGAGCACTCGAGATGACCTATATATGAGTTCTGTGGGGAGAACTGCTTCTGCCCCGTACACCAAGGAGAAGGGCGTCTGGGCGGTGGCTCGATTTGGTGTCGTCCTGATTGACCAAATAACTGCCAGCAACTCATCAATCCAACGTCTTCCGCACTTGTGCAGCCTGTCAAAACTCCTTGTTTTGAGGCCTCGCACCACTTCAACATTTGCCCTTTCTGCCTGGCCGTTGCTTCTCGGATGAGCAACAGAAGCAAAAAAGATTTTTCTGCTGAGATCTTGGATATACTGCATGAAGGTGCGACTTGTGAACTGTGTACCGTTGTCGGTGATGACTCTATTTGGCACACAAAAAGGCAAACTGGTCCTTTGAAGAACTTGACGGCTGACTGTGCTGTCACCTTTCTCACTGCTTCCACCTCCAGCCACTTTGTGAACTTGTCGATTGCGACATACAACTACTCAAAGCCCCCGACAGCACTGGGAAAAGGGCCGAATATGTCAAGCCCCCAGACCAAAAATGGCCAGGAAAGAGGGATTGTTTGAAGAGCTTGAGCTGGCTGATGGAGTTTCTTTGAATGTGTCGGATTTCGGGTTCTGGCAATACCCTTGAGGTTCGAACACTGGGGTGCGCATGAAGATTTCCCCCTACCTAATCACGCCCTCAGACTCGCCGCGATCTCAAATCCTAGCTCAACGAACTCGCAACACAAGAGACACAAGATTTATACTGGTTCGGTCCACCATTGTGGTGTAATACCCTACTCCAGTGTGGTGTGGTGGATTGCCTCTCGGCCTGAGGATGAACAGTACAAGGGGAAGAACAGCCTCCTGAGGTGAGGTGTTCTTGTGCTTGCCGAGTGTGAGGATGATCTCTCCTTTCTCCTACTATGGTGGCTAGTCCTATTTATAGAGGCCCTGGCCCTCTCCCCAAATATTGAGCGGGAAGGGAGCAAACAACGACCAATTTTGAAGGGGGATAGCTAGTACAAGCTATCCTGACTAAAGGTGGTCTTCGCCTGCCAAAGGCTCTGGTGGTGATGCCGTCTTGGGCTCCACGGTGACCTCCATCCTACTGTCCTGCTGGGCTTGGTCTCGTTGCACCGATATGGAAACCTTTGCCTGATGCCTCGGTACTCCTCGCCTGCGCTTGCCTCCTAAGGGTACGTACTCCGTAAAATTAGATTTTCCCAAAACTAAGTCGCTCAACCTTCATTTGCTTGTTTCCCTTCCTGCCTCGTTGCCTCGAACAGACTATGCCAAACTCCCTGCGTCACAGACGGGAAAAGACCCGCCCTCGCCTTTTTGTAGTCCGGGTTTGTATCGATGGATCGCGCGAAGCAGCAAAAACCAAGCCGTGTCTTGTACTCCTCTGTCGACGCTCACTTTCATGAATTCTGTACTTCCTCTCGCCGACATGTGGGACATATAGCAACCGGGTCGACGTGTCATGCACCAAATAATAGTGCAGAACAGTAGGAGGGACACACCCCAGTAGTACCGCCACAGTAGTAGTAATGAGCAATGAGACGTCAAATCACAATGCCACACCTTCCCAGACAGACGAAGCAACCATTATTTCACACTTCGCTTCGCCATCATCTCCTTCAAGAAAACTACATAGTATTGCTTCTGCCATTGTTCTGCCTCAAGAGGGACACGCGCATCGCCTTGGTACATCATGACAGGCCATGCTCCCCCGCCCATCGCTCGGTAAAATCACCTCATTTTTACTACTTCCTTCATATCGGTTTATAGGGCATGCACATCATTCTAGGTTGAGAATTGAACTAGCTATATATGTGATGAACAGTATATGTTTAGAAACTACATCCGCTTAAGAATCGAATGATATACTTTTTGTGATATAGTAACTCCTATTTAGTTAGTCAAATGGATGATCGAGAATTACGTGCGCGCCCTATGAACCAAGACGGAGAGGGTAGTATAGTACGTATCTTTTTAGATCAATATAGTAGGGATTCACCAAGGAGCAAAACCAAGTGGTAGGCTACTCCTGTCGTGTTGGCGACGCAACTCAGGGCTCATTCGGTTTCGAGGAAATCAGAACGTAGGAATTAGGAGTAGTATAGGAATTTGATAGGATGGCACTTGCCATCCTAAGGAATTGACTTGCCTCGTTCCTACGCGCAAAATGAGCTTTGTGCGGATGTGTAGTTTCCTCCAAAAACACAGGAAATGAGTAGTATTCCTACGAAATTCCTATATGAATTTCCTATAAACCAAATGCATATATAGGAAATTTTCCTCCGGAATCCTTGTTCCTATGTTATTCCTACGAAAATCCTCCAAACCGGATGAGGCCTCAAGCAGGGTCAGTCCGCACACAAAATGGTGACACACATAACAGACCCCTTTGGCCGACATGTGGCTCATCCACCGTTTTTTTTCCACGCATGATGCACCAAATTACAGTTCAGAGCAGCGGTTGGACTTGGAGGCACCCAGTCAGAAGCGCCTTGATAGTAGTAAATGAGCGATGAGGGGTCAAATCACAAAGCCCCACCTTTCGTGCATTAAGCTGGACGGGCGAATGTAGGACCTTGAAGTATGTCTAGAGGGGGGGGGTGATTAGACTACTTGACCAATTAAAAACTTAACCTTTTCCCAATTTTAGAGTTTGATAGATTTTAGCTATCTTAGGACAAGTCAAGCAATCATCACACAAATCAAGCAAGCATGCAAAGAGTATATAGGCAGCGGAAATTAAAGCATGCAACTTGCAAGAAAGTAAAGGGAAGGGTTTGGAGGATTCAAACGCAATTGGAGACACGGATGTTTTGGCGTGGTTCCGATAGGTGGTGCCATCGCACTCCACGTTGATGGAGACTTCAACCCACGAAGGGTAACGGTTCTTGCGAGTCCACGGAGGGCTCCACCCATGAAGGGTCCATGAAGAAGCAACCTTGTCTATCCCACGATGGCCGTCGCCCACGAAGGACTTGCCTCACTAGCGGTAGATCTTCACGAAGTAGGCGATCTCCTTGCCCTTACAAACTCCTTGGTTCAACTCCACAATCTTGTCTGAGGCTCCCAAGTGACACCTAGCCAATCTAGGAGACACTACTCTCCAAGAAGTAACAAATGGTGTGTTGATGATGAACTCCTTGCTCTTGTGCTTCAAATGATAGTCTCCCCAACACTCAACTCTCTCTCACGGGATATGGATTTGGTGGAAAGAAGATTTGAGTGGAAAGCAACTTGGGGAAGGCTAGAGATCAAGATTCATATGGTAGGAATGGAATATCTTGGCCTCAACACATGAGTAGGTAGTTCTTTCTCAGAAATGGTAAGTTGGAAGTGTAGGTTTAGTCTGATGGCTCTCTCCACGAATGAAGAGGAGGTGGAGGGGTATATATAGCCTCCACACAAAATCTAACCGTTACACACAATTTACCAAACTCGGTGGGACTGATTCAACAGACTCGGTCGGACCGATTTAGTAAACCTAGTGACCGTTAGTGATTTTCGGTGGGACTGACATGCAACTCGATGAGATCGATTCGGTTAGGGTTAGGGCATAACGTAATCTCGGTAAGACCGATTACACAAACTCGGTGAGACCGATTTTGGTAATAAGCTTTCGGAGAGTTGGTCGTAAACTCGATGGGACCGATTTGCTCTTTTCGGTGAGACCGAAATGTTACAAAAGGAAACAGAGAGTTTACATTGCAATCTCGGTGGGACTGATCGCTCACTTGGTTAGACCGAAATGTTACGAAGGAAACAGAGAGATTACAATCCCATCTCGGTGAGACCGAGATCCCTATCAAGAGGGACCGATTTGCCTAGGGTTTGTGGCAGTGGCTATGACATTTGAAATCGGTGGCGCCGGGTAGGAAGAATCGGTGTGACCGATTTTGGCTTTAGGTTTAGGTCATTTGGATTGTGAGAAAGTAGCTGAGGGTTTTGTAGCATATCACTAAGCACATGAAGCAAGAGGCTCATTAAGCAACACCTCGTCCCTCCTTGATAGTATTGGCTTTTCCTATAGACTCAATGTGATCTTGGACCACTAAAATGTAAAATGAAGAGTCTTGAGCTTTTGAGCTTGAGCCAATCCTTTGTCCTTAGTATTTTGAGGGATCCACTTTCATCATCCACGCCATGCCATTCATTGAGCTTTCCTGAAATAATGGTCTTGGAATAGCATTAGCTCAATGAGCTATATGTTGTTATGAATTACCAAAACCACCTAGGGATAGTTGCACTTCCAATCTCCCCCTTTTTGGTAATTGATGACAACATATAGATCAAAGCTTCGACAAATGATAATAAGATTGAAAAGCATCGTCATTTTGAGAAGTATGTGATAAGAAAGAGCTCCCCCTAAATTTGTGCATAGTTTAAGATTTGCTTTGGACTGCAAATGCACAAGAAATTAGGCTCATGGGTTACTCTTCCATGTCACATACATCTTGGTGGAGCGCTCAAAATGATAAAATTTGAATACATGCATTCATCACCAAGCAAAGTGAATGATCACATAGGATAGATAAGATAATATCATCAAACATGCATAAGTGTAGCTTATGATCAAACACATGATCATCAATGTCTCACAGGAATAGCATAGTATCTCAAGCAATCAAAAGCAAACAAGTATGAACCACCAAATCAAGAGAGAACAAAAGCAACACTCTCTCTCTCTCGAAGCCTATGATCTATAAATTTTTCTCCCCCTTTGGCAACAAGTTACCAAAAAGTTCATAGAAAATGCATAGTGCTAGATCGACTCTCAGGCTTGATGTTCAGGTGGTGGTGTAGAGACGACTCCTTGGACGAAGACTTCAGTTGATGTAGAGGGAGCTGGAGGAGTTGATGCTGGAGCTGGTTGCACTGGAGCTGTAGGAGCTGTAGCTGGTGCAGATGATGTTGCTCGTGTCCGCAATCGGCACGGGCAATCTGAATCTGATCTCGAGCTCTAGGCACTCGCAAATACATTAGTGGTATTCTTGCCCTTCCTCTCCTGCATGTCATCCTGCGGCTGCTCCACAACCGATCGAATCTCCATTACTTTGACATCTAGATCATAGAATTTTTGTTCCATGATTCTTTCCAAGCTCTCCTGATTTTGAGTGAGGGTGGCCAATCCCTTCTCAATCCTCAGAGATGATGCTATCAAGTAACCAAGCTGCTCTTGCTTGTTCTTCAAGAAATACTCATATGCCTCCTATTGAGTTGGCATCTTGGCAGCCTTCTCCTTCCTTGCCTTCTCCTTCTTCTTTTGAGCTTGAACTGATGATGGATCATTCTCATTCATGACAACCTGATTGTCCTCAAAGTCTGGATAGATGGAAAATGTTCCTTATCCAATAGATATTTGCCTGTGCCCATCTTTGAGTTAATCAACTCCTGAATCTGAGGGGCATATCCACAACTCCTCTTATGATCTGCTGCAGTCCTCTTAATGGTTTCAACTATAAGGCTCATGACCTTGAATTTCGAGGCACATCAAATAAATGCAACATATTGATTGCATGCCCTCCGATCATGTTGTGGTCACCGACTTAGGCAATAGAGTGTGCCTTAGGATCCAATTGATTGTAGGCAGCCCTGACAGAAGAAAGTGGACTGATCCAAAAGAGAAAGTCTCTAGGGCTTCGTCTGGGATCTCCTTGTACATATGTGCCATGGTATTGTGTCCCATTTTCTTCTTTGCATATGCATCCAGGTCATCATCATTTTCCTTTGGGGCATTTATCAGTTTTCCCCACTCCTCAACAGTTGACTGGTACCTTGTACATTCAGACATCCAAACTATCCTCCCATCTGGATAGAAGTGTGCTGTGGAGTAGAATTGCATGATAAGTTCATCATTACAGTTGGTGAGCTTTTGCCCAACAAAATCTGCAACTCCACAAGCAACAAAACTGTCTTGCACTCCAGGATAGTGCTCTTCATTTTCCTTCATGTAGGTCCAGTCGACCCACCTCATATCACACACAATGGGCTTCTTGTCCAACAAGATTGTTTCATAGAAGTCCTGCTGTTCCTTTGTATGGAATCTGTAATCAACAGCAGTCCTTCTCCTTGTGGCATATGGATCTGCCAACCTCCATAGCCTCAACCCATTATCTCTCTTGATTTTCATGTTTTCAGCCACAGGATGAGCATCATTGTGGTCTGGGATCTTGGGTTTGAGCTTCCTCAGAACTTGTCCTTCTTCATCTTCCTCCTCAGCAACCTCAGCACCTTTGGGGCCTTGTTCTTCTCAATTGGAATACTCCTGGTATTCCTCTTTGGTGCAGACTTGGCCTTGGGGGCAGCTTTGGGTGCTTCCTTGGGCTTAGATGTTGCAGCCCCTGATCTAATAGCATCACCCATAAGCTTTGGTGCCTTGGGTGCTGGTGCAGCAAGCTCTTCTTCCTCTTCCATCATGGAAGGTTGACCAACAACTCTGGCCATGGTCTTCTTGACCCTTTCCTTCCTTTTCTTTCCATCAGGCTTCTCAGGTTGTTGAGTTGAGATTCTGGCTTTGGACATTGGTTGTCTTCCTGCAGGCCTTTTAATCTTCATGCCTGGCTTTGTATGCTTAGCTGAGCCATACTCCTTTTTTAGTACTACTTTCTTGGAGGTAGCCTCATCTTCTTCGCTCTATAATCCTCATCTTCGAGTCTGAGGTTCTCTTCTTCCTTTGCCTGGTAGTAGCCTTAGGCAGGTTGCTAGGAGTGCTTCTGCTGCCCTCATCTGAGCTGCTTGAGGGACTAGTGCCCTCACTCATGTGCATCTGCCCTTCTGACCTATTCTGACTATCACTGCGTGCGACATGCCGCAAACACCGATCGCTGACCACTGTGAAGAGTTATAGATGAGATAGAGTGGATAAGCATCACAAAATGCAGAGATTTTTGCAAAAGAATGATTCAAAAATTCAGTTTTAGTTTTCCACAGAAAGCATTTCGGATCAACCGATTTTCAAACTCGGTGGTACCGAAGCAGTTTTGGAACCTAAACTGATGAACTCGGTTGGACCGAGTCACAGTTCGGTGGTACCGAGACTGCTAGGGTTTCACAAAGTCCTAAAATCGGTCGCACCGATTAGCAATTCTCGGTCAGACCGAGAGTTACTAGTGCAATGGCATAAGCCAAATCGGTGGGTCCGAGATGGTTTCGGCGGAAACCTAACCCTAAATTTTCAAATCTCATCTAATCTACGGATTTCATTGACTGGAAAGGAGTGTTTCAATCATGGCAAGAATCAATAAGAACACAATGTGCTATGAATCAGACGAGGATAGCACTGTGATCGAGTCCATACCCTAGCTCGGCGATGGACTCGCTACGGCGGCAACGGCGGGGTTGAATTCCGTTGACGGCGGCGAAGACCAAGGACAGGAGGCGGCTGGCGATGAGGAGACGATCTGGAGACCTTGGAGGCAGAGCTAGCTATTGCGCGGGCGAAGGGGTTCGGAGAAATTTCCAAATTTTTGCCCGTGACTACATATAGCTCGACCCTGTCGGTGTGACCGAGTGGAACAACTCGGTGGCACTGAGATGCATAACTGTGTTCAGTTAAAGCAACTCGGTGTGACCGAAAAGTTCAAATCGGTTGCACCGAGATTGAAAACCTAGATCGACTTAGTGATCTCGGTAGGACCGAAATGGAGGAATCGGTCAGACCGAGAATCACAAAGAAGTTTTGGAAGTTTAAGTCCATGACGAATCGGGGACTCGAAAGTGCTCCTCACATGCAGTGGTTCGAATCGACTTGATCAAATTTTGTGATGTAGCATGAATAGAGTTTGAGACGAGAAAAGCATAGATAGCTAGAGAAGGTTCTTAGGCATTCTTGTCCATCCACTTGGCCAAAAGAAGAAAGAACCAAACAATCAAAACAACAAGTGGATGTCCTCGAATGAGTAAATATGCAACCAACATGCTCACACAATAAGATGACAAATAAAATATGTGACAAAGCATGCACAACCAATTCTAGCATCTATCAAACAATTGGCGATGACTAGGTCATCTATATATGAGTATATTGACTTAGGAGTCAAATGAGAAACATTTGATCATAGGCCATACTCATCGTTTAAGCTCAAGTGGGGTTACCATTTTTACATAATGCATTGATGTGTTCACACCATTAGAGTTGCTTTGACTCAATTCTTAGAGTTAAGCTCCCCCTAGATGTAAGATCCCCCCCCCCGTAGAGGGATGAACTAACCTTGGGTTTTGTCGATGATGACTTCATGTAGGTGTTGAATATGTGGATGCTCAATGTTGATGTAGATCAATTGGAGCAATCCTTTGGAGTGAGTTGCACTTTCAACTTGCCTACATGGGTTAGTGCCACAAGGAACAAACAAGAATATCCATAGACATAGAGTGATGCACACACAAGATGATGTCCATGAAATCATTAGGTTACCTCGTCCCTTGCCTTACCAACATGAGGGTTTGTGACTCCTTGAACTAGTGAAGATGTGGAAGTTGATTGCACTTGTCCTTGCCATAATGATATGTGTGAAGAATGTTGGCGGAGTCACCCTCAAGAACTCTCTAGTTCTTCTTCTTGGGATCCACATCATCTTGATGGGAATCCTTGGAGTTGTAGTTGTACTTGATGAAGTAGAACTTGACGTAGTCTTGGGAATCCACTTGACCGAGACCTTAGGTGCTTCTTCAAATGCATCAATCTCTTCTTGAAGCTTGTCCTTGCCTTTGTTCTTGTGGTCTTGTGGTGAAAGATCATCTTGTGCTTGTGTTCCCTTGAAGGAAGTAGGATCATACTTCTCTTGTTGAGTAACAAACTTTGTCTTGGGGTATTGATCTTCTTCCCACTCAACTCCATTGGCATTGAACTTTCGTTCAAATCCAACACCTTGATTCTTCCGGTGTCTTCCTTGCTTGCGTACAATTTCCTTGAATTGCTTACTCCCGGCAAGGCTCTTGTAAACACCTTTCTCTATAATTCCCTTCAATAAGCTATTTTCTTGCTCAAGTGTAACTTGGCTAAGAGAATCATTAGTGGAATCAAGAGAACTACTAGAAGCAACAATATTGGATTTGACATAATTATTGTTACTACTAGAGGAAGTATCTTTCTTGTACTTGTTACTAGACTTGACTTGAGGCATGTAAGTAGATAGGAGTAAACGCTTGGCAATGTAAGAAGGACTTTTCTTACGGAGATCATCATTGATTGCTTTTAAGAACTCATGCTCTTGCTCAAGATTGAAATTTTCAAAGCGTAACTTCTCATGAGCCCTTAAAAGTTCTCGATGATCTTTGAAGATAGTTTCATGAGCCAACTTAAGAGTGTTTCGTTCTTTAGTTAGAAGCTCAATCTTCTCCTTATCATTGTCATTCGTTTTATCTCGATTAGCATGATTAATTGACATTTCATCATAGTATTCATCACTAGAGTTGTCAACAAGTAAATCATCATCCACAAGCAAGTCATCTTCATCACTATTGAAATCAACATACTCGGGATGTGTTACCTTTGGACCTTTGGCCATGAAGCATCTTCCAATTCCTTCATTTGGTGAATCAAATATGTCGTAGGAGTTGGTTGACACAAGTGCTAGACCGGCAACACCTTCATCTTGAGTATATTCGGAGTCAGAGTGATAGCTTCTCTCGGAGTGTTTGTCGGAGTCGGAGCCGGATACCCATTCACCAACATGAGCTTGATGTCTTCGTTTTGTGTAGCTCCTTGATGACTTGTCCTTCCTTTCCGAATCCTTGCTTCTCCGTGAGGATCTTCGTTCATAGCGATCATCTCTACTCCTCCTCTCTCTTGGCGGTGATTCTTATCTTTTGCTTCTTCTTCTTGGGGAATCTTCTCTTCTTTTGTAGGGTGCCGTACACTCATTGGAATAGTGTCCAGGCCTCCCACAATTGTAGCAATTGCGCTCTCGACTAGAAGATCTTTTGTCATGGTAAGTCCTTGACTTGGAGCTTCTTTCTTTGCTTCTACTCTTGTAGAATTTGTTGAAGTTCTTCACCATTAAGCTCAATTCTTCATTGAAGGTTTGTTTCTCACTTGATGATGTGGGGGCTTCACTTGAGGCTTTGTAAGCACCACTTGACTTGTTGTGAAGTTCCTCCTTATCCTTGAGTGACATCTCATGAGCAACAATTCTTCCAATGACTTCCGTTGGCTTGAGATCTTTGTAGTTTGGCATCATTTGGATCAATGTGCATACGGTATCATACTTTCTATCCAATGCTCTTAGGATCTTCTTGATGATGAATCTGTCGGTCATCTCTTCACTCCCTAAGCCGGCAATCTCATTTGTAATAATAGCAAGCCTAGAGTACATTTCAGCGACACCTTCACCATCCTTCACTTTGAACTTGTCAAGCTGACTTTGGAGCACATCCAACTTGGATTCCTTGACGGATTCGGTACCTTCATGCATATCAATCAAAGTACCCCAAATTTCTTTTGCATTCTCAAGACGGCTGATTTTGTTGAATTCTTCGGGGCACAATCCGTTGAAGATGATATCACAAGCTTGAGCGTTGTATTGCAACATCTTCAATTATTCCGCATTAGCTTCACGGTTCGGCTCTCTCCCATCAAAGAATTCACCTTGCAAGCCAATAAAAATAATTGCCCAAACGGCGGGGTTATGTCCGAGAATATGCATTTTCATCTTATGCTTCCGACTAGCAAAATTAGTACCATCAAAGTAAGGACCTCTACGGTGATAATTTCCCTCGCTAGACGCCATACTCTCCTAGGTTGTGAAACCAAGGCCATGACCACCAAAAGCTATGGAAATCAAAGCAAATGGAGACCAAAGCTCTGATACCACTTGTAGGACCTTGAAGTATGTCTAGAGGGGGGTGATTAGACTACTTGACCAATTAAAAACTTAACCTTTTCCCAATTTTAGAGTTTGATAGATTTTAGCTATCTTAGGACAAGTCAAGCAATCATCACACAAATCAAGCAAGCATGCAAAGAGTATATAGGCAGCGGAAATTAAAGCATGTAACTTGCAAGAAGGTAAAGGGAAGGGTTTGGAGGATTCAAACGCAATTGGAGACACGGATGTTTTTGGCGTGGTTCCAATAGGTGGTGCTATCGTACCTCCACGTTGATGGAGACTTCAACCCATGAAGGGTAACGGTTGCACGAGTCCACGGAGGGCTCCAACCACGAAGGGTCCATGAAGAAGCAACCTTGTCTATCCCACGATGGTCGTCGCCCACGAAGGACTTGCCTCACTAGCGGTAGATCTTCATGAAGTAGGCATCTCCTTGCCCTTACAAACTCCTTGGTTCAACTCCACAATCTTGTCGGAGGCTCCCAAGTGACACCTAGCCAATCTAGGAGACACCACTCTCCAAGAAGTAACAAATGGTGTGTTGATGATGAACTCCTTGCTCTTGTGCTTCAAATGATAGTCTCCCCAACACTCAACTCTCTCTCACATGATATGGATTTGGTGGAAAGAAGATTTGAGTGGAAAGCAACTTGGGGAAGGCTAGAGATCAAGATTCATATGGTAGGAATGGAATATCTTGGCCTCAACACATGAGTAGGTAGTTCTTTCTCAGAAATGGTAAGTTGGAAGTGTAGGTTCAGTCTGATGGCTCTCTCAAAGAATGAAGAGGAGGTGGAGGGGTATATATAGCCTCCACACAAAATCTAACCGTTACACACAATTTACCAAACTTGGTGGGACCGATTCAAGAGAGTCGGTCGGACCGATTTAGTAAACCTACTGACCGTTAGTGATTTTCGTGGGGTGACATGCAACTTCGGTGAGACCGATTCGGTTAGGGTTAGGGCATAATGTAATCTCGGTAAGACCGATTACACAGACTCGGTGAGACCGATTTTGGTAATAAGCTTTCCAGAGAGTTGGTCGTAAACTCGGTGGGACCGATTTGCTCTTTTCGGTGAGACCGAAATGTTACAAAAGGGAAACAGAGAGTTTACATTGCAATCTTGGTGGGACCGATCGCTCACTTCGGTTAGACCGAAACGTTATGAAGGGAAACAGAGAGATTACAATCCCATCTCGGTGAGACCGAGATCCCTATCGGTAGGACCGATTTGCCTAGGGTTTGTGGCAGTGGCTATGACATTTGAAATCGGTGGCGCCGGGTAGGAAGAATCGGTGTGACCGATTTTGGCTTTAGGTTTAGGTCATTTGGATTGTGAGAAAGTAGCTGAGGGTTTTGGAGCATATCACTAAGCACATGAAGCAAGAGGCTCATTAAGCAACACCTCATCCCTCCTTGATTGTAACATCCCAAATTTCCCATTTGGAATGTTTTACAATTATAGCTAAACATCTATGCATATTGTTTGAATTGAGTGACATTTGAAGTATTTCAGAGGCTTTTGAGTTTGTGGAATTTGAATTCAAATTGGCAGTTGAAATTTATTTCAAAACAATGCCTGACAAATACTTGAGAAAAAGTATGAGAGGAGTAAACATGACACTCCAAAAAAGTCAGATGAAAAATGTTGCCAAAAAGTTTGAATTCAAATTTGATTTTATTTGGGATTTTTAGAAAATGTTTTTTTTTAAGTTTGAGTTTTGCCCCTGGAAAAATGTTAAAGTTGTAGGGTAAATTCCCCTGATCATTTTGATATATATATGTCCTATATAAAAAAAATATCATATATATTTCCCCCTCCCCCTTTTTCAAAAAAGAAGAAAAAGAACCCCCCAGGCGCCAGCCAGCTAACTGCCCAGGCCGAGGCACCCACCAGCACCCAGCCCGAGCCCGCCAGTGCGCCGCCCACGCCCGAGCCGCCGCGCCCGAATCTCTTTCCCCTCGGTCGCCCACTCACTCACCCCCTCTCTCTCCCTGACGCTACTGCCCCACCCTCTCTTTCCTCGCCCACGCCACGCTAACGCCCGAACCATCAACTGCACCACGGAGATCTCGGGATCCTCTCCCGATTCGCCCCTCCTCCAAGCCGGTCCGCCCCTATATACCCCCCTCGACCCGTTCCGCCCCCTCGCCGCGCCCGAAACCCTCTCCCCTCGCCGCGATTCCTCGGCGGAACCCGACGCCCCCGCCGCGCCATTGTCGCCCCACCGAGCTCCTCGGTCGCCCCGAGCTCCAACAACTCCACCCCCGGACTCCCCTCGCTCGTCCGCATCTTCCCGTGCTCTCCGTCGTCGTCCCCGACCACCGGAGTCACCGCGCCGTCGCCGCCCGAGCCGCCGTCGCCGTCGACCACCGCGGTAAGCCACCGGAGCCCCCTCCGCCGTCCGATCTAAAATCTAGGGTTTAGATTAGATCCCCCGAAGGGGTATGTTTTATTTTAAAAAGCCGGTTTTAGTTACAGTTTATTTTGGTTTAGTTAGCGGTTTAGTTAGACCGGCCCGATCGGGTTATTTCCTGTTAGCCGCGGGCACGTTTTAGTTATATAACGCCTGAGCGTTAGATAGGCCCACTAGCGACAGTTTTTCTTTTTAGTTTTATTTTTCGTTTCTGTTTTTAACAGAATAGTTTCAGTTTGTAAAATCCATATCTTTTAGGTTACTTAATATTTTTAATTGATTTTTTTGTTAGTTTTCAAATTTGTTGTAGTTTCTGTAGAAAATATGTTTGGCCATGTTTAAAGTATTAGAAATTGTTTTATTTTATTTTTAGACAGATTAGTATTTCTGCTATAAAATGAGTTAGGATTATTTTATTTTAGTGATTCTTTTGTCACTGCTTTGTTTTGACTTTGCCTAGCAGTAGGAATTTATTTGGGTATTTTAGATTTAATAAAAATAGTTTTAGTCAAAATCATGTATTTCTTGTTTATTTAACTAGCTACTGTTTTCCTATTGTTTTATTTAGTAAATAATTTTATTTTTACTATGTTATAGTTTATTTTAGATTAGTTTCTGTAGCTACAGAGGATGAACTTTTATTTACAGTAGAATAAAATTTTTATTTTATTTTTCCTTGCTAGGATTGTTATAGGCATAATAGGAGTTCTATAATAGCTTTTGATGTGATTCTTTTTGCTCCTAGTTTGTATGATGTTTTCCCTTCTGTTGGTTAGCAAAACCCATGCTTAGGTTCTGTTAAGAAAAGTTTTAGTTTTGTAAACCTATTTCTTAGTTGTTGCTTGATGTGGTGAAAACCTTGATTTGCTTTCTCCGAGTTTTCTTTGGGTTTTCGTTTGAGTGCTTGGGTGTTTTACTTCCAACTTGCTGTTATGTTATTTTGTGCCATACTTATTTGTGCTATTGTTTGATTCGATAGAATTTTCGAGTGCTGAAGCTTGCTATCACGAGTCCCTAGCTTTCAAGACCGTCACCAGTGCAAGTCATTTGATCATGTTTTCTTTTACAATACCTATGATTTTATTGCATTAGAATTATACCTCCCCACCATGCATGCAGTAGGAGAATTTTAAGTTATGTTCTTGAGTAGTATCATGAGGTAGGATGAAACCAATTCCCTTGTTACCATGGCCTGACGAAGTAGTTTATTTTGCTATGCTCGTAGACGGGGTTGGTTGAGTGATTCGTAAGGGAGATGTGAGAGTCAAGATGATGACAACCCCATGACTTGAAGCTCAAGATGGACTTCAAAATTCACTACTGGGTGGAGGACGGTTGACGGGCACCCTGGAGAAACCAGCGGTTGGCCGGGATGCATGGAGAAGTGCCATGACATCTTGCGGAAAGCTTCACCCAGCCACGAAGAGATGAATGGATACCCCATTGACCGGAAGCTTACCTGTGCAGCCGCAAGCCATTATGGGCTCTGGCTTGGTCGACCCTAGGTGTGACTCTGGCCGGACGGTGCTACGAGATGTAGAAGAACGGTAGGATTGGATGGGCACCGGCAGTGGCCCAGAGGAACTCTTCGGAAGACCCTGTTTCGTTCGTCCCATCTTCAAACACCTGGAAGTGTGAAGACTAAAAGGAGGGAATGATTCTTGCGGGTAAAGTGCTAAACCTCTGCATAGTGAAGATCTAATCGGTTAGCCGTGTCCCGATTCTGGACAATTTGAGCCTCTGGAACTTGGAGTATTTCGGATATCTCAACACCGAACTTAATAAATTAATTGAAGGGGTTATTTAATAATTGGGAATGAGACATTGGTTGGAGGAACCATCTCAATAACTACCAGCATTTTGTAGTATTTGCAAACAAGTTCTTGTTGTAGGGAAAAACTGGCTTTTTCAAGCAAAACAATGAAACTTAGAGCCCAACAGCCAAATTGCATATAGTGTTAGTAATTTTATTTTGTTCTCTCTTTGACTTGCCGGCATATTCAAAATGCTGACCTACACGGCTGCAACGCGTCTTATGTTGCGAGAGGAGTTTTCCGATCGGGAGTGAGGCTACGATCCACGCTTGGCGATTGCCCTATGGAGTCGGATGGACTCGCTTATTCTTCTATGCTTCCGCAGCTTTATTTAGTTTATTTCTCATGAGTTGGCCTTGGCGAATTTATTCTATTGTAATAAAGACTCGATATGAGAATCGTGTAATAAATTCAGGTGTGATTGAACTTTGATTATCTCATCAATGTACTGTGTGTGCCAGCATGATCTTGGGATGGTACAACTACACAGAGACTTGACCGATTTTGGGTCGGGTCGCTACATTGATAGTATTGGCTTTTCCTATAGACTCAATGTGATCTTGGACCACTAAAATGTAAAATGAAGAGTCTTGAGCTTTTGAGCTTGAGCCAATCCTTTGTCCTTAGTATTTTGAGGGATCCACTTTCATCATCCATGCCATGCCATTCATTGAGCTTTCCTGAAATAATGGTCTTGGAATAGCATTAGCTCAATGAGCTATATGTTGTTATGAATTACCAAAACCACCTAGGGATAGTTGCACTTTCAATCTCCCCCTTTTTGGTAATTGATGACAACATATAGATCAAAGCTTCGAGAAATGATAATAAGATTAAAAAGCATCGTCGCTTTGAGAAGTATGTGATAAGCAAGAGCTCCCCCTAAATTTGTGCATAGTTTAAGATTTGCGTTGGACTGCAAATGCACAAGAAATTAGGCTCATGGGTTACTCTTCCATGTCACATACATCTTGGTGGAGCACTCAAAATGATAAAGATTGAATACATGCACTCATCACCAAGCAAAGTGAATGATCACATAGGATAGATAAGATAATATCATCAAACATGCATAAGTGTAGCTTATGATCAAACACATGATCATCAATGTCTCACAGGAATAGCATAGTATCTCAAGCAATCAAAAGCAAACAAGTATGAACCACAAAATCAAGAGAGAACAAAAGCAACACTCTCTATCTCGAAGCCTATGATCTATACATTTTTCTCCCCCTTTGGCAACAAGTTACCAAAAAGTTCATACAAAATGCATAGTGCTAGATCGACTCTCAGGCTTGATGTTCAGGTGGTGGTGTAGAGATGGCTCCTTGGATGAAGACTTCAGTTGATGTAGAGGGAGCTGGAGGAGTTGATGCTGGAGCTGGTTACACTGGAGCTGTAGGAGCTGTAGCTGGCGCAGATGATGTTGCTCTAGTGTCCTGCAGCCTTGCACTGCATTCGATCTCTGAGCTCTAGGCACTCGCAAATACATTAGTGGTATTCTTGCCCTTCCTCTCCTCAAGATGTCATCCTGCAGCTGCTCCACAACTGACTGAATCTCAGTTACTTTGACATCTAGATCATAGAATTTTTGTTCCATGATTCTTTCCAAACTCTCCTGATTTTGAGTGAGGGTGGCCAATCCCTTCTCAATCCTCAGAGATGATGCTATCAACTAACCAAGCTGCTCCTGCTTGTTCTTCAAGAAATGCTCAGATGCCTCCTCTTGAGTTGGCATCTTGGCAGCCTTCTCCTTCCTTGCCTTCTCCTTCTTCTCTTGAGCTTGAACTGATGATGGATCATTCTCATTCATGACAACCTGATTGTCCTCAAAGTCTGGATAGAGTGGAAAATGTTCCTTATCCAATAGATATTTGCGTGTGCCCATCTTTGAGTTAATCAACTCCACGAATCTGAGGGGCATATCCACAACTCCTCTTATGATCTGCTGCAGTCCTCTTAATGGTTTCAACTATAAGGCTCATGACCTTGAATTTCCCAGGCACATCAAATAAATGCAACATATTGATTGCATGCCCTATGATCATGTTGTGGTCACCTGACTTAGGCAATAGAGTGTGCCTTAGGATCCAATTGATTGTAGGCAGCCAGCGGAAGAAAGTGGACTGATCCAAAAGAGAAAGTCTCTAGGGCTTCGTCTGGGATCTCCTTGTACATATGTGCCATGGTATTGTGTCCCATTTTCTTCTTTGCATATACATCCAGGTCATCATCATTTTCCTTTGGGGCATTTATCAGTTTTTCCCACTCCTCAACAGTTGACTGGTACCTTGTACCTTCAGACATCCAAACTATCCTCCCATCTGGATAGAAGTGTGCTGTGGAGTAGAATTGCATGATAAGTTCATCATTGCAGTTGGTGAGCTTTTGCCCAACAAAATCTGCAACTCCACAAGCAACAAAACTGTCTTGCACTCCAGGATAGTGCTCTTCATTTTCCTTCATGTAGGTCCAGTCGACCCACCTCATATCACACACAATGGGCTTCTTGTCCAACAAGATTGTCTCATAGTGCTGTTCCTTTGTATGGAATCTGTAATCAACAGCAGTCCTTCTCCTTGTGGCATATGGATCTGCCAACCTCCATAGCCTCAACCCATTATCTCTCCTGATCTTCATGTTTTCAGCCACAGGATGAGCATCATTGTGGTCTGGGATCTTGGGTTTGAGCTTCCTCAGAACTTGTCCTTCTTCATCTTCCTCCTCAGCAACCTCAGGCACTGGGGCCTTGTTCTTCTCAGCAGCTGGAATACTCCTGGTATTCCTCTTTGGTGCAGACTTGGCCTTGGGGGCAGCTTTGGGTGCTTCCTTGGGCTTAGATCCCTATCGGTAGGACCGATTTGCCTAGGGTTTGTGGCAGTGGCTATGCCATTTGAAATCGGTGGCGCCGGGTAGGAAGAATCGGTGTGACTGATTTTGGCTTTAGGTTTAGGTCATTTGGATTGTGAGAAAGTAGCTGAGGGTTTTGGAGCATATCACTAAGCACATGAAGCAAGAGGCTCATTAAGCAACACCTCATCCCTCCTTGATAGTATTGGCTTTTCCTATAGACTCAATGTGATCTTGGACCACTAAAATGTAAAATGAAGAGTCTTGAGCTTTTGAGCTTGAGCCAATCCTTTGTCCTTAGTATTTTGAGGGATCCACTTTCATCATCCACGCCATGCCATTCATTGAGCTTTCCTGAAATAATGGTCTTGGAATAGCATTAGCTCAATGAGCTACATGTTGTTATGAATTACCAAAACCACCTAGGGATAGTTGCACTTTCAACGAAGCGACCATCATTTCAATCTAGGGCATAAGAGCATAAAGAAAAGAGCAAACCAATGATGCGTGCGGCAGCTACCTAGGGAACCCTAGGGTAGGGGCCTCCACTACAAATCCATTTTTTTGAAAGCGCCTCCACTACAAATCTGCTTCTCCCTCGTCCTCTTGAAGAAAACCGATGATGCGTGTGGCGTTAGGGTTCATAGTAAATGGGAGAGGGATTGAGTTCGGGTTGACACCTTAATATGTGTGGGCCGCTTGGTTTTACGTGAACGAGGCATCATTTTGGGTTCGGGGACCAGTGGAGATGTACGTATACAAAATTGTGGACGTAGGTTCGACCGAAAGACAATGATGCATGGGCCCTGCATTTTGATATACCGGCGGCCGAGTGAAATTTGCTACTCTACCAAAAATTAGTAAGGTACACATGCATTGAACGCATGAGATTTGGAAACCAAAATATGAATAAATACACACTATAGCATGTAAAGCTTTGAGCCATATATGCATGATGTAGATGTTCGTTTAGTTGTTATAGTTAATCTCATTCAAAATCAATTAGTTTTATAAAAAGGTTAAGATTCATGGGATTGTGCATTGTAAAGAATGAAGTCAAAAACAAATAATGGCAATTCATTTAGAAAAAAAGTTTGGGCAATTATGATACGTAAGATTCTAGAACAAAGGAGAAGTGCTTGTGTTTTGGGAAAGCATGCACGACCCACATCTCTTATTGGTTGATATGTCACGAAACAAGAAACGAGGAGGGAGTGAATGTACCGTGCCAAAGCGTTTTGGGATTATTTGGTTTTCGGAAGATGACTTACACACCTAGACGGAGGGAGTACAAAGATAAAAAATGAAGGGCCTATTTGACCCGTAGGATTTCCAAAACGCGGGAATAGGAAAACCGTGGGATTAGAGTGGCATGTCATCTTGAATCCTACAGGATTGTATGAGTGTTTGATTGTGCATAGGAAAAATGTAGGATTGTTTCAAAGAGGTTTGAGTGGATGGAAAATTTCCTATGAAATCTAATTTAAATGAATCCTATGAAAAAATTCATATGGTTTACAATCCTACGAATCAAACAAGCCACATAGGAAAAATTCCTAAGGATTAGAATCCTCCAAAATTCCTTTGAGAATCCTTTGAATCAAAGAAGCCGGAATTGCGGTTAAAAGAATGGCATTTCTAACAAAAATGTGAATGTGAACTACATATATGTGCACGTGACCAGCACATACATTGTCAATGCAAAATTTAATGCAAGAAATAACTTATGAGTAACATGCACGAATTGATGATGTGGTGCTTGCATGCATAGGGTAGAAAAAACAATGTGATTTATGACTTGCATGCATGACGTGTTCTTGTGCCATAGTTGCATGTCTAGGAAAAAAGCTACTAGTGGGTTGTACTAGCTATTTAGGAATAGAAGATGTATACATGGAAGTTGTAGGGAAAGAGATGGCATGTATCTCAATTCCCATGAGTAGGGATTGGAAAAGAGATGTCATTTGGTTCACATCATAGGAACTTTTCTATTACATATACGCTAATGTTTATTTTTCTTTGAAATTATGGGAGTATAGGAATCCATTCATATGAACCAAGTGGATCTAAAGCTATAAAAATGATATCATGTTTATTTCCTTTGAAATGTGGAGTATATGAATCTATTCCTATGAACCAATTGGCTCTAAAGGAAAAATCCTATAAAAATCATATCATATAGAGTTCCTATGATATTCCTCCACACCAAAGGATGGTTGAAATTGCTGCAGGTGATACGACGGTCTTTCTTTGTAGACCCCTCCCCCATCTTTATAGTTACCTCTCGAAGTTGAATGAAATGATATATACTGGGTATTCTATATGTGTATTTTGGTACACGAAAACTCGGTAAAAGTTTGCGATGTTCGAATTTTCAATAAAGCTATATGCACTGCATTTTGGAACAGAGGGAGGAACATACGGCAGTTGCTAACAATCACGTGGAAGATTTGTGTGTAGGAGGAGTGGCTGCTCTATTAAATGACATGGCAAAACTGACACTGTCAAATGCCGATCTAACAGTTCTTACGGCGTGCGTCAGGAAACGGCTTGTAGTGAACGTTTGTCGGATAATGATTTACGGACACACGCATTGCATTGATACGTGCCCCCTCTCTCTCATGCACACACGCACCCTCACGAGTCACGACTCTCCTGAGTCCTCTCGCACCCACCGTTTATCTGCAGGTAGACGTCACACACATATGTGCTCTTTGCACCCTACCCTCAAAACTTCTAAAAAACAAAAGACGCCGCGCACCTTTTATTTTAGCTCACACGTCACACACTTATACTATTACTCTTGTGGCAAACGTTCTTTGGGCATAGTATATTGTACTCTCACAAAAAGAAGCGGTGCACGCACGCACTAGTTCTCTCACACCCACTCGCGGGTACTCGTAGGAGCGCATTTTTCTGAAGCTGGTACAACAAAATACTCCACTATATATATAAGCAGGAGCCTTAGCGCTTTCTTTACTAGGGTTCCTCTCTTTCACTCTCTCATGCTCTCCAGATGTAAGCATGACATATGTGGCCACACTCTCTCTTTGCTCACGGCTGGTCACAAATCCGGCCGGACCACCTCGACCGGGGCAGGGGTGTAGGTGCATCGTTCATGCTGTCGTCGGAGGCGAGGGAGGAGACCAACGGCTGCCCGCGCGTCCTTATCGGCGGCCGTGCCGTTCTCTCCAAGAGAGCGCCGGCTCAGGTGGGCCTCTGACCCCTTCTTCCTCCATGTGGTATTGTGGCCAAGACGCGTCCTCCCGACGCCGTCTTTGCCACATGCCGACGACCCTCAGGTATATATTCCTTCGAAACCTGCCTTGCTCTACTGCCCCAGCTCCCCACGTGGCTGCGTGTGGATCTTTTTCTACTTCCAACGGCTGTTCCAAAGCCACCTAGACTTTTACTATTATTAGAGGTAAAGGTAGTTCATACTGTCAAATCTAAGAGTTGGTTCAAACAGGGAAGAAAGTGGGAAAGTTGTAGCATGAATCTAGGACTTGGTTCTAAGAGGAAATGGGGGAAAGTAGTAGATACTGGCTACCCAACCGGTCTATTGGTCGAAAAGGCGAAGAAAGCATGGTGGATGGCGAAGGGTGGGGGAAGTGGACATGTCTCTTGGTTGAAAAAGGAAAGAAAGTGATGGGTGTTGGGGGACAACACAAATGAGAATGAGCAGGTCATTTCCTGTGCTCACATAGGAAAATGTCGCCGAGGAAATAAAAAATGGGACAAATGCAAACATGCTGCCTGAGTGTTTGCCGCTCTCGGCAACCACATCTGCCTCACCACTTTATGCCCCTGCTGTCCCTACGCCCATATTGCTACCATTAATGTAAAATCACATGAAGCATTCAGCAATGCCACCAAATGTCACTATAAGTAATGGTCTAGTGCCGTTGATAAATTGAAGCAATGCCACCACCATTTTATGAAGTGCTTCTGTCTTGCTTTATTTCCCATGAATTGTGTTGTTCCAGTTACACTTAAATATCACACTGCTAACATTGCTTCATCCCAGTGGAACTGCACAAATTTGATTGCACATTTACTGACCATGTGCTACTCTCATGACAGTAACACTAATGCTATTGTTTTGCATGTTAATTTAGTGGCAGTGTTGATGTGATGTGATGCTACTTACTTAAGGGCACTTTCATACTGTCAGTCTAGTGCCAATTATAACACAATAGATGATTTTGTTAATCATACGCCACTGCAAATATCTGTCACTGTTTAAATAGCTTATTTCGTATTTGCGCAAACAGGGATGTCTGTCTCCATATCGTTTCTATCTGCGCAATCAAAAGTACACACCTCAGTTTTACTACAACTGCACAAAATGAGATGGCTATTCCTAGCTGCCGTCCTCTAACCACCAGTGTTCCAGGTATTCCTACATTGGTTCTAACTAGATAGAATGACCAACGCAATCTAAAAGAAGCTGATTCGTACGTTTTACTTCCTGATTGCGGTAAAGGAATGGAAAACAACTGCATCCTAGTCCGGAATGCACTTTCTTCCAGTTCATCCATTGACCGAGGACTAGCTGGCACGGCTGCACGGAGATTTTTGGGACAGGTGCGCGGACAAGAGGCATTGTGGTCTACTTATTTCTGCAAATAGCTATGCTTAAATTTAGTGGAATGCACACGAATTTCAGCTGGTCGGTACACTACATGGTTCAATTCAGCATTCCAGAGTGAACTCCAGGAAAAACCAGGGTGAACTCCAGGAAATTTAAGCCTGCCTAGGGAGGCCTTTTCTCAAAAAAGCCTTGCTTGATTTTTCCTGATTTGTAAACCTTCTCACAACTTTGTCTTTTGCTGTGAACTAGTTATATGTTTGTTATGTTCTATGAATCATTGAGATGTATAAAATTGCTTAACTTATGCTTTTCAAGTTTTTATGAAGCCGAGTTTAATGTGAGTGTTCCACATGAACGCTGGACTAAGCGATGTGAACATTTGGAATTTACATTGTGGCCTCAGTTAACTGCATGAACCACTGTAACAAGATACGTAGTTGCTTATATGTCAGACAACAGATTATTGATTGTTAGCTGGTCGATAGCCTAGTGTTGAAGCGAGCTGAGCCAATGTGCCATGTTTTGCACAACTGCTTACAAGTGGGGTAGCACCAATAGTGTTTACAAGTACTTATGTATACGTCGGCGCACATTTCTCGAACGAGTAGTCTATTTTATCAAACACACACTGCTCGTATGATAAACCGTGACAACTTACGTCTTACCATGCCATATTCATGAAAAAACTAGTGAGGACGCATCTGTTTCGGAAACAATTATGATGGTTCTCACATGATTCATGGGCACACAAAAGTAGCAACAGTTCCCATAGATGGATTCAAATAGAGTACTAGCCCTAGAGGGCTCGATAATAGGCAAGGTTCTGATAAGTAGACACAATCCAAACCAGTATTAAACACTAGCTGGGGCAACTATTTCATGCCTCGATCTAATTTGGGCTGGACACAAGACGGACCTTGCCATGAACATCATCGAGGACGTCTGACAGCAGCTCAATCCTATGAACCTTCATGAAGATAACCTTGTGGCCTTGCCACTCATAAACTTGTTTGTGGAGGCATGCCACGTCATCTTCCTGCGTAAGCTTGGCAAGAACAGTATGCCTCACAAACGAAGGAGTAGCTTTGAACTTCTTGTGCTTCAGTACACCCTGGACAACACGCCTGACAACAGTGAGGCTACAACTCGACATCGGTACAAGCGTAGATGGCTTCCAGGATCCAACAGCCTAAGAACTCTGTTTTCCCAGTGCGTATATTCAGGTCATCCGCCTCATAGCGAGTGACATGTACAACCACACAAGCCTTGTCTGCATCAGGGCTCTAATTGAGACAGAAACAAATTCTGAATTACTTTCTAGTATAAGAAACACAAGTTATTTAAGCCACTATGTAAAGCATGGCATCAAAGCTAATAAAATTTTGCATTATTCATCACCACATACTTAGATGAAAAACCACAATCAAGATCGGCAAAGAAGAAAATCACCTTGGGCAGCTCAGCTGGGGGGGACACATCCTCGACGGGGGAAAACTGCTCCTGCAGTGCCACGGGGGCTGTAACCTCAAACGGGGCGTTGACCATCTCAGCAGTGGCCGTGAGCGTATCTGGGGTCGGCTCGATGGCTGCCTCCATCTTCTTGGAGCTCTCTGTCTCGTGGGGATCAACCTCCCGCATCTGCTCTAATATCGGCAGATCTTTGCCTGGTTCTCCTTGGTCCATCATGAAACTGACGAATACTAGGAGACCACTGAAAGGAAAACACAATCGCAATGACAATGAAGCAAAAAAGAGAGTGAGGATCAGTTACTGCTTTGCAAAAGTTCCTATTTTCTCTGAACGAAAATATACCAATATCACGGATCGACTTACCTTCCCTTCATTGGGAGAGAAGAACAGTGGCAGATGCGAGTGTTGGACTTCTTGAAGACGGTGAGGTAGAATGGGATTCAACAAAGAGTGAAATGATGGTTGCTTCGTCCGTCAAACTTAGACTGCAGGGAGGTGGGGTTTTGTGATATGACGGCTCGTTACTGCCGCGCTACGACAAGGGTGACTCTCCGCCTGCATACTGCCTTCTAATTTGGTGGATGGCATTTGGGCCCGCGTGCAGCATGGCCCGCATGTCGGTGAACAAAAGTAACACGACATTCAGTAGAGGGAGACGTTTCAATGACCTAGGAGGAGCCAGAAGCGGTAGTGTATCCACTGTACTAGTAGTAATTATTTTTCTGGTAGCATTAGAGTGTCTCCACTGTACTAGTAGGAATTGTTTCTCTAGGCCAAAGACAAAACAGCCCATCGACCCTAGTAAATAATAAAATCAATTCAAAAGCCCATATATTTACTTAATGAGAGGCGCTACCCACACCCATCACACCGCCCCCAAAAAAACTTGGGTGCTCTTCTTCCTCCTCACTCCCACCCACCTCACGTCAGCTTGCTCCACTCGTACCCCCAAATTCCTCACCTCACTCCTACAAAAAACCCCAGCTCCCCTTCTTCCTCACTACTACAGAAAAACCCCAGCTCCCCATCTTCTTCACTCGCACTACAACTAGGCTCATCATTCGTTCCTCTGCTCAAATCCGTGAGCGAGACGCGACGCCCTCGAGGAAAATGGAGTCGGCTGACCCCAGCACCAAGAAGATGAGGCTCTCACCAGCGGCGATGCCTGTTGTAGATCCCTCACCCGACAGTGCAGGGAGAAGCGGCGACCCCACCCCCACCGGATCCCAGGAACCCGTAGAATCTCGGGTGGACCGCATCAGCGATCTCCCGGACGCTGTCCTTGGGGAGATCATCTCGCTTCTCCCCACCAAGGATTATTGCCGCACCCAAGTCCTCTCAATTCGTGGCGCCCTCTATGGTGCGCCGTGCCCTTAATCTCGACTATCGTCAGCTATCTCTCTTCAATGATTTTGAAATCCCCAGAGCCATCATCTCTTCCCACCAGGGCTCCGTTCAAAGCCTCTGCATCCCGTCATGCTACCTGAGCAAGCATACCATGCCCTGCACGGTGGATACCTGGCTGAAATCCCCTGAATTCACATAACTACATCTACTTGAGTTCTACAATTCCCTTGGAAATCACCTACCAGATATCGAATGCCATCTACCTGTGCCCTCAGCACTGATGTCCATCTCGCGGTTTTCCTCCTCTCTCCACACCGCCACCTTTGATACTTGTATGCGACCTACGAGACTATCTCGGTGCTAAATCTTCGACTCCCATTTCTCAAGAAACTTTTACTTGTGCGGGTTCAGTATATCGGAGGCCTCATTGCACAAAGATCATCCACTTCTGCCGCCTCGGAGTGCTTGGTGCTTGTTTTCACAGTTAGAATCGGCTGTCTGCAAATAAAGTCGCCTAACCTTGTAAGAATTGGAATTTCTTTTGACGGAAGGCATCTCATCATCCAAGATGCCCCTTCACTTCAAAGGTTGATCCTTGATTCTAGTTATTCACCGTCGCAAATAACCGTCCTATCTGCACCTAAACTGGAGACCTTGGGTGTAATACATGATCTCTGTGCTCATTTCAAGATGGTGTTTGGCTCCACAGTTCTTCGTACTTTATATTATCATCTACACTTGTAACCATAAGCTGCATTTTAAATTTCTGCGCATAAGTTATATATCATCTCGGAGTACACATTTTGTACTAATATTATGTTCTATGCACAATGAAGAGTTTCTCCATGGATAGCCTATCATGGTGCTGAATTCTGTCAAGATCTTATATATCCAAATGAATAGTTTTGATCTCAACAAGATTATTGGCTTGCTACAATGCTTTCCATGTCTGGAGAAGTTGTATATAAAGGTGATAATTTCACACACATTGGAAGCCCGCATATAGTGTACTAGAATTAACCATTCCGCTGTTGCTCTTTCCACACTCTTTTTTTAGACCTAAACTGTTTTCAATCTTCATGTCTATTTAGGCAACAGGACGGGGTAAGAAAGTTATAACCAATCGGTGGATTCGTAAGCACCGGGATTTTCTCACTTCTCATAACATTCGATTGAAGACAATAACACTAGAATGATATGTAGCCAACCATGCAAACTGTAGCGACCCGACCTCAGATGGTCAAGTCTCTGTGCTTCTGTGTCATCCCTGGATCGGTAATGCTGACACACACAGTACTCGAAGGATTTATAACAGAGTAGCAATCACACACTTATTACATCGAATGTCTCAAACGAGAACTTACTACAATAATATGGCTGAAGACCATCTAATGCGATAACAGCGGAAGGCTTGGAAGATAAAGTGAGTCCATCAACTCCAATGACATAACTGAGCTGCACGGCAACGACCTACAATCCTTACTCCTCGTCTGAAAAGCCTGCAACATAATACGTTGCAGCCTGAGAACGGGTCAGCACATGGAATATGCTGGCAATGTAACACATAGAGTAATGAAAGAATAAGCTATACTACATGCATATATGGCTGGTGGAAATCTCTATGGTTACAGTTTTGCGAAAAGCCAAATTTTCCCTACATCAAAGGAATAAATTTTAATTTAACTATCATGGTGGTTGAAACATCATTGAGAAGGTGTAACCCCAACTCAATGATCCCAATTAAAGTGATTAACAACCCAGCAAAATTAGTTAAGAGTGATGACATACATGTGAATACTCAAGTACTAGATACTCAAAATTGTCCATAACCGGGGACACGCTAACCATGATTAGTTTGTACACTCTGTAGAGGTTTGCGCACTTTTCCCCACAAGACTCGATCGCCTCCGTTGGTTTCTCGCACTGCATGGTGTTTGAGAGACGGATGACCGAGACACGATCTTCGTAAACATTAACTCTCTACTCCGGATAGATCATACCAAACCTATAAAACCCACTACCTTTTGACCTACCTCTTCAAGAGCTTCACGTAACTTACTCAACTATGCTAGAGCCCATAAAAGCTTGTGGCTGCACACGGAAGTTTCTAGCATGAATAATCTCAGTTCCCTTTGAGCCTGGGTGGCGGTCCAAAGGAAGATCACACGGGTACCCCAGGATTTCCAATAAAACAGACAACACTGGGTTCCCCAGGTGCCTCAATCCACCCAGATGTGTATTTAAGTTGCCACCTTAAAGTAAACCATTAATTTACAATCTCACATCTGTCATGAATATCTCTCAAACCCAAACCACATCTACGAGCATAGCATGGCAATATAAGCATAACGTAGAAGTAACTCCCAAGGGTTTGAAAGTAACAGGGCAATAGGTTCCTACCTCATCATCTACTTCCCAACCCACAATTTAATGACATCCTAATCATGCAATGTTTGAGGGTTGAGCTAATGCATAAAAACTGTTTATGAAAAGATATGATCAAGTGTTACTTGCCTTGCTGACGATCCGTGAATCCTAGAGACTCGTAGTAACACGCTTACTCCGGAATTCTATCGCAAGCAAACAATACATACATAAGTAAACAACCAAAGATGCACAAACGAAACTTCAACTGAAAGAGGTTGACCGGAGAGTTCAACTTAAGAACTCCGGTTTGCAAAAAGAATCAAACCAAACGGAACAACGAAACTCAATCGGCGAGAAAAACAAGGTCCGTTTACTAATCTGAACTAGGGTCAAATTTTACAGAGATAAAAACTTGTTTAAGTTGATTCTTCGGAAAGAGGGTTTCGAGATGAAACTCCAGGCGCTTGAATCCCCTGATTCCGATAAACGAGCGAAAAGATAAACAGGTTTGAAAATTGGATCAGAAATCGCGATCATAACAACCGCGGAATAAATCCGATAAAAGAAAAGCGACGAACTGCTAAACGAACGAACGTTCGTTAACAGAACCTAAACAGTGAACGCGTTCGTTAGAACGAACGGGTGAACGGACGTTCGCTAAATAAATAAACCGACGAAAATAAACCGATCTATATATAAAAAACGATCTAGGGTTTTATATAAAAAACCGAAGGGTTTTTTTCTTAAAAAAGATAATAAACCGGCGGCGGGGTCGGGTACCTCCGGCGAGGCGCGTCGGGTGGGGCGGGCGGCTCCGGCGGGTTCCGGGGTGGGGCGGGGGTCGGCGAGAGGCGGCGGTGGCTCGGCGTCTCGGCGAGGGGTGGGGCGGCGCGAGGGGCGGCGGCGACGGCGGGCGGTCGGGGCTCGGGTGGCTCGGCTTCAAGCGGGCGGCGTGGCGGCTTGGGTGGTGGCGGTGGTGGTGTGGCGTGGCGGCATATATAGGAGGGCGGGCGGGCGGCTTGGGAAGGGGGCACACGGGGTGGAGTCCGGCTCGGACTCGCCCTCGGCGTCCGTGCCTCGACGGCGTGGCGTGGGGAAAAGCGGCGGCGCTTCATGGCCTTTGACTCATTGGCCTTGACCCGGTCGGTATGAATCCATTTTTTTAAACCATACCGCCGAAAGAAAAATTCCTAGAAAAATAAATAAAAATCTAAAAATTCCAAAACAAGTTTTCTCCTTCTAAATAAAATATTTAGAACTAGATGAACTTTTCTTGGCCCCTAAAATGCTACTTTTTAAAGCGTGCAAATTTTTCTAGGGCAAATGAACTTCCAAATAAGATCAAATAAAATCCCAAAAATGATTTTAACATTTTTCCTCCGTTATTTCAATTATTTTGGAGAAGTCATATTATCTCCCCTCATTTATTTATTTAAATTGAAATAGTTTTCCGGAGAGAAAATAATTAAAATCCAATATCCTCGTTTTCATTATTTGACAAAATTCAAATATGAAAATTGAAAAATCCCCAACTCTCTCCGAGGGTCCTTGAGTTGCTTAGGATTTTCGAGGATGGTAAACGAGAATGCAAATAAATATGATATGCATGGATGACCTATGTATAACATGCCAAATTGAAAATTTGGGATGTTACACAAACACTAGATTTGTCACATTCTTCCTGCTGAATGCGAGGTTACTATTGTCCATCAGGCTTAAGTTTATCAGCAGCATGGTTTTGGTGGATGGGTATGTCGAAGAGCAAAAAAAGGAGTTTCAAGTGGGCAAAAGAGCTTCTGAACGTGATGGGCTTCTATTTACAACATATTGTGGTCATAATCCAGTAAATTTTATGACCCAGGATGTTCATTCTATGGACCTGACCGATCCATTTGATTTGGATCGCCAAAAGCAGTCTTTGAGTTAGATGTTGTTGCCCTTTTCAACCTGGGTTTTGTCTAAACCTGATGAACGATTAACCCTCATGCTTTTGTACAGTTTGTAAGCTGGAGTTAGAAGTTCTCGCCCTTTTCAACTCGGTTGTGACTGTCATATTTTCTTTGAAACAAGGCAAATGGCTTGCCATTCGTTTAATTTAGAGTGAAATATTGTAACAAATCCCAACCAAGGGAAATAACATCACTCTCGCCGCCTGCTTGAGCTCACTGTGCATTACAGAAGCCAAGTGATTAGCCCCCACCAGCACCCACAAACTTATTTCGAACTAGCACACCAAATGGGCTGTAAATTTTCATAGCAAAGGTTGTATGACCGTGAAAAATTTGGATTCTGACATTTGGGACCCACGAGGAAATAGCCTATCCAAGGTGCTGTCGACTTACTAGCTAGTCAACAAACAATTCTGCCTACCAGCCGTTGGATTGACATCCAACATCTGTCGTGTATCTTCTATCTCTGGTCTTCTTCCTCCAGCCGCCCAAACCAAACCACCCCGTCGGCTCTGCCTGCTCCCGCCTCCCATGGCTGGCTGCGCCTCCGCCGCCCTACCGTACCCTCCAACGTTGGCCAGTCCCTCCCTCTATTCCCCCACATGTCCTGTTATTCTCCGGCTACGTTAGCCTCAACACGCACCCGCACCCGAACCAGTCAACCCTCGTACTCTCCTCCCCCTGCGACTGGACCAGCGCATCTTCCACGGCTCCTGTTTATTCCATCCGAGGCCTCGCCGTCGTCCTTAGCCTTGGTTCGCTCGCTGTGCGCGGTGCGCCGCCCTATTGCGCTGTCAACACCGTCAAAAACCAAGAGGAACAAGGATATGACTGTACGTGGAGAGGATGACAGTAGGGACCCACTAGCATCATGGCAGTACGCAAGCAAGTGCCTCGTTATTATAAGCCCAAAAAAATGGTTCCTCTTAATGGTTGGACATCTGGGGCTCACGCCATTGTCAATGTAGTCAATAAACGAGAGAATTACACAACGAGCAGCTGACACCAGGGACGCAGCAGGTCGCGCAGTTGTTATTTACTTTTTTTAGGAACAAGCAGTTGTTATTTATACTAGTTTTAGCGACGGATCATGGTAACAACGGGCTGTCTGGGGTCAGCCCGTTTAGCTGTGGTTTTATTTATGTTTACCACATCATGAGCCCAATTGTGTTTTTTTCTTGCTGAAAATGGCTAGCCCAGTTCTATTTTTTAAGAAATACCCAAACGAGGCCTACTTGCTTTATCAGCCCTGATGCAATACAAATCTTTCAAGACGAGGAGAGTTACATTCGGTTTGACAAGAAAGGGTTGTACATTTTTAAAACACATCAAACCGGAAATTAGTTTCATTTTTTTAATTACAAGATTTTAAATTCCATTGATTTTATGTGTGGACAATTATTTGGATTTTATATTTGTATAAATTATTTTTCAAAATAGTTTGAATGTGACTCGATATTTCGGGATTAAAAATAGTTGAGCGCACCGAAATATGCAAAATTTCGTATAATTTGTAAACATGGCCACAATATGGGGTGTAATGCTAACAAAAAGAAGATGGGCTCCAAAAAAATTATTAAGAATTGGCAAATGGGTTGTATGCTGTTTTCCATAGATTTGAGGCTGACTTGTGCGCCTACTACAGGTTGACGTGTATGCTTTCCTAAAAAATAAGGTTGACGCACACGCAACACCGTGTCAACTTAGTCAACACACAAGAGCAGTGACTGTTGGATGTCCATCCAACGGCCGTCATGCTTCTTCAATCTCTGCTCTTCCTGCTCCAGCCGCTCAACAAGCGCCGGTGGGACTGCCTGCTCCCTCCTCCCGCGGCCGGCTATGCTGCCACGCAGGCCTCACCGCCCCATCGTTCTCCCATCGCTGGCCTAGCCATCCCTCTACTGAGCCACACCTGATGTTATTCTTCGGCAACGGCAGACGAACCAGTAAACCCTCGCACTCCCCTCCGCGTGGGAAACAACTGCCAAGTTTTACCTGGCTCCGTGTCGTTTCCCTTCCTAGGCCTCGCCGTCATCCATCGCCCTTGTGCTCTCAGCGTGGCGTGGTCAACATGGTCAATGAATGACATGCATCGGAAGTGGACTGTACCTGGACAGGCTGACATCTAGGTCCACGGCCGCACGCAAGGAAATGCCTCCTTATTACGCGCAAAATAATGATTCCTCCACCTAACAACCGGGACCCACCGGAAGGGCCAGTGTATTTCGTGAAAAAAATGTTCCCCTACTGACAGGTTGGACCCACCAGCTATATCTTCGCACGCAAGGAAGTGCCTCGTTATTAGGCACAAAAAAAATGAATACTCCTCCTGCTAGCTGGGACCCACCATAGTGGGAGGCTGACTTGTGGGCCTACTAATATGACGGGGACGGAGGGCTTTGTCAACTTAGTCAATATGAACGATTCTCGCTCCTGTGACCGTACAATGTCCATCCAACGGCTGTAGTCATTCTTCAGCCTCTGGTCTTCTTGCTCCAGCCGCCCAAACAAGCGTCGGCCGTGCCGCCTGCTCCTGCCTCCCGTGTCCGGCTGTGCTGCCACCGCTGGCCATGCCAACCCTCCATACTCACCCACACCTCATGTTATTCTACGGCGACGATAGCCTCACATTGTAGCCGAAGCAGTCAACCCACGTACTCCCCTCCTCGTGGGCCGCGTCTTCCCCAGCTCCGCTTCGTCCCCTTCCTAGGCCTCGCCGTCGTCCACCGCCCTCGTGCTCTCGGCGCGGCGTGGTCAATGTGGTCAATGAACGACTTCCATCGGAAGAAATCGACGTGGAGAGGCGGCAATTTGGGTCCACGGCCGCAGCAAGGAAGTGCCTCCTTATTACGTGGAAAATAATGATTCCTCCACCTGACAGCAGGGACCCACCGGACGGGCCACAGTATTTCGCAAGAAAAATGTTTCCTCCCTGACTGCCGGGACCCACCAGCTATATCTTCGCACGCAAGGAAGTGTGTCCATATTACAAGCAGAAAAGACTTGCACCCGTGACTGCTGGGACCCACCAGCTACATCTTCGCACGGAACGAAGTGCCTGACGGTCGGGACCCACCTGGTCGAAGTGTACTTAGCGTTGTCATTCTGGTCGCGAACGTGTACGTACATACGATCGGTCTGTCTGCAGGCTGCAGGGATGAACCGTGGCCGTGTAAGGAAGGGCACGTGTCGTAGTAGAGGCTCGCACGTGTCGTCGTAGAGGCACACACGTAGCATGTACACGTATGTACAGCGGCCAGGGTGCAAGAAAGAAAATACAACCACGTACGTACATATGGGCGGGGTCTCGAACGTCTACTCGCGCATACATACGGCCAGGGCTCGTGTACATGGCTGGGACGGAACGGAGAAACTGTGTCATCATCGTGTTCATGGGGAGGCAATGGAATGCGTCGTGTTCATCGGGAGGCAACGGAATGCGTGTTGTTCATCAGGAGCCAACCGGCTTGGACGGAATAGGCGATGGAAACGAGGCCTGGCGTATCGCAGAACGAAGGAAATGGCCTTGTGTTCGACCGGCCACGGTAGAAACGGGATCCTGTTCATCGGGAGGGGTCTGGCATGCCGCAAATGGAGGAATCCGACCTCCTATGGTGGAAACGGGGTCCTGTTCATCGGGAGGGTTGTGGCGTACCGCAAAACGGAGGAAACAGACTTGTGTTGGAGCGCAACGGTCAAAACGGGGGTCCTGTTCATCGGGAGGGGTGTGGTGTACCGCAAAACGGGACTCGGCCTCCACGGGATACTGTTCATCTCCACCGCCGACGCCTTCCACAGCCATCGCTCATCCACCGTCGACCTCCTCCAGCCCCCACCTGCGACTGTTCATCCATGGGCTCCTGTTCATCCAGCCTCCACCACGCACTCCTCCATCGGCTACTATTCAACCAGCCCTCTCCACGGGGTCCTGTTCAACCACCCCTCCACCGGCTACTGTTCAACCAGCCCTCCACCGGCTACTGTTCAACCAGCCCTCCACGGGGTCCTGTTCATCTAGCCCTCCACGAGTTCCTGTTCATCCACCGGCTCGATCGATCGGGGTAATGTTCATCCAGCGGCAACGACCTCTACTACCACGGGTTCCTGTTCATCCAACCCCCCACCGGGAGCTGTTCATCGAAACCCCCCAACAACGATCACTGTTCATCAAGGGAAGGAGGCAGCAGTGACCGATTGGCTTCAGTTAGCAGCAGTAGCGAAGGAATCACTCGGGTTCAGTTAACAGCAAGGGATCGATCGATCGCTTGGGTTCGATGTAGCGTAACTAGTCTGCAATCGCTCGGGTTTAGTCAGAGCCCAACCCCTCGCTCAGGTTCAGTTAGAGCCCAACGCCTCGCACACACGCGCGTAGGTATGAGAGAAACGCGCATCCCTCGGCCCCCGACCACCCACCGTAACCGGGAACTCCCCTGATATTTTCCTCGCCCTTGCTTCTACCATGATTTTTTCCATCATGGACGGCCCAAAGAATGTCATGCAGCTGCGTCTCCAGCCCACCCAGGACGAAAAGCCCATTTTCTGTCATGATTTTTTGTCATAGAAGTAGGACCCCACCACATCTATGATGATACCAGGTTTTGTCACAATTATCGTCATAGAAGTGTCATAAGTATGACACAATTTTTTTTCGTTCGGCCCAAAATGTCACGGATGTGTCTTTTTTTGTAGTGATGGCAGCATCCCACTACGCCTACAACACGTTGAAGATGCCTGGGCTGATAAGTGTCATCAACAACCACTTTGATAAGAAGGATGCGTTGATTTGCACTGTTCAACTCTACCGGTAAGCAGTTGCAGCATCTGTCGCCAAAGCACTTCTCCCGCCGACCAAGCTCCTGGGGGGAAGAAGAGGAAGAAGACTGACAAGACCACTGACTCCGACAAGCGTGCCTCTTCGGAGTGCTACGCTCCCGTCGAGGATGTGCCAAAGAGCTCTGCCAGCAAGAGCAAGAAGAACAAGACTGCTCCACTAGAAACCAAGAAGGTGTCCGCCAAGGAGGATGGTAAGGGAGGTACTTTCACCATAAGTTCAACCCTTGACGACAATTAGGAAAGCACGCTCATTGCCTTCCTGCGGGTGAATGTTGATGTGTTTGCATGCAACCACGTGATATCCCCAGCGTTTCCAGGGGTAATTGAGCACCACCTTGTCGTCTACCCTCATGCATGGCTTGTCAAGTAGAAGGTGCGGAAGCAAGCCTTGGAGCGGCAACAATTCATTATCGAGGAGATCAAGAAGTTGGAAGCAGCAGGATTGGCCAGAGGTGTACTCCATCCCACGTGGTTAGCTAATCCAGTTGTTGTGCGCAAGGCAAACAACAAGTGGTGGCTTTGTATTGATTATACAGACATCAATAAAGCTTACCTGAAGGACCCATTTCCCTTCCCGCGCATTGACCAGATTGTTGATTCTATTGCTAGATGTGATTTGCTGTCATTCCTTGATGCCTACTCTAGGTATCATCAGATATTCATGTCAAGAGAGGATCAAGAGAAGACCACATTCATCACTCCATTGGCACGTACTGCTTCATACGTACGCCTTTCGGATTGAAGAGTGCTGGTTCAACATTTGCAAGATCTATCCAGATTGGTTTTGAGCCCCAGCTGCATAGAAATATGGAAGCATATATGGATGACATAGTGGTCAAAACCAAGGACAAGACAACACTGATAGAAGATTTAGGAGAAACTTTTGCTAATCTGCTAAAGATCAATCTGAAGCTAAATCCTGAGAAGTGTGTGTTTGTTGTTCCATCTGGCAAGCTTCTCAGGTTCTTCGTTTCTCAAAATGGAATTGAAGACAATCCCGACAAGATCAAAGCAACTAAGCAGATTGAAGCACCAAAGTGCGTCAAGGATGTGCGCCTTCTTGCCAGTTGCATTGTTGCACTAAGTAGGTTCATCTCCAAGTCTGCTGAGCGCGCCCTGTCGTATTTAAAAAAATTGAAAAAGGCAGGTCCAATGAAATGGACTCTGGAAGTGGAGGCAGCGCTGCATGACTTGAAGAAGTACCTTTCTTCTGTGCCAACACTGGTTGCACCAAGACCGCAAGAGCCGTTCTTTGTTATACTTGGCGGCAACAAACCAAGTGGTCAGTGCTGCACTAGTGGCAGAAATAGAATCTTAGAGTGAAGAAGTAGCAGATGCAAGACCGTCAAGTGACAAGCTCGAATCTTCTCCAGCAAGTCCTGGTGCCAACAAGTCAAGCGCAGAGCAATCAATTGAGTCAGAGCAAAAATTATGCGTAACAAGAAATTGGTGCCCCGCCCAAAGATATTTTGTAAGTTCCCTTCTCCAGGGGGCTAGATCAAGATATGCTGGAATGCAGAAATTGCTTTTTGGTCTCCTTATATCCTCAAGGAAGCTGCGCCATCACTTCAAAGCACACCAAATCACCGTCGTCACTCACTTTCCAATGCAAAGGATCTTGAGGAATCCAGATGTAGCAGGCAGGATTGTCAAGTGGGCATTGGAACTGTCAAGCTTTGATCTCAAGTTTGAAATCACGTCAACAATTCATAGCAGAGCTTTGGCGGAGTTCATTGCAGAATGGACACCAACACCAGACGAAGAAATTCGAGAAACCTCTCTCCCTGGCAAGGAAACAACTAAGGATTGGATTATGTACTTTGATGGAGCTTTTTTGTTGCAAGACACCGGTCCTGAAGTGCTGCTTGTCGCACCCTCCAGAGAGCACCTCAAGTATGTAATTCAAATGCATTTCCCGAGGGAGAATGGGACAAACAACACCACTGATTATGAAGGACTACTTGCCAGTGTCAAGATCGTGACCTACCTTGGAATCAAGATACCTATAATCTGAGGCAACTCGCAGTTGGTTGTGAAACAAGTCAATAAGGATTATTAGAGTCCATTGATGGAGGCATATGTTGATGAAGTTAGGAAATTGGAAGAACATGTTGATGAATTGCAAACAGAGCATATTCCTCGTGCAGAAAAAACATTGCAAATGATCTGTGAAAGCATGTCGCGCTTAAGTTACCTGTGGAACCAGGAACTTTTGTGCTCCATTTGACTCAGCCATCTGTAACACCGTCAGTTGGACAGAACAAGAGAAGAAAGTTGAAATCCGGCAAAAACTTTCCTGCCGGGCTCCCAGAAACTAACGGCAAGGATCTTGCCACAGACAACGGCAAGCTTGCCGGTGAGCAGCAGGTTGTGGCAAAGAACCAAGTTCTTGCCGACGAGACAAGCGCTCCCACAGCCGAACATATGCCTTTAGTCCTTGTTGTCGAGCCACCAACTCCGGCATGGGCGCAACAGATTGTCGATTTCCTTCAAACATGAGAACTTCCCGAAGATCAGGAAGAAGCTGAAAGAGTAGCCCGTCAATCAAGTATGTATCAGTTTGTCGGCAATGACCTGTACAGAAAAAGACCAAATGGGGTGAAATTGAAGTGTATCTATCGGGAAGATGGACAAAAGTTGTTGGCGAAGATACACGGGGGGATATGTGGCTGATGAGCCACAAGTATAGGGGTGAGTGTCGAACCCAACAAGGAGCAGAAAGAAATGACAAGCGGTTTTCAACAAGGCATTTTCTGCAAGTACTGAACTTATCGATAACGAGTAGTTTGATAGCAAGATAATTTGTAACAAGTAACAAGTAGCAATAGTAACTAAGGTGCAGAAAGGTAGTCCAACCCTTTTTGTTGCAAAGGACAGGCTGGAACGCTTTCTTATAACAAGCTAAGCATTCCTAAGGACACATGGGAATTTCATCTAGTCACTTTCATCATGTTTGTTTGATTCGCGTCCGCTACTTTGATAATCTGATATGTGGGTGGACCGGTGCTCGCGTGTTGTTCTTACTTGAACAAGCCTCCACTTATGATTAACCCTTCCTGCAAGCATCCGCAACTATGAAAGAAGAATTAAGATAAATCTATCCATAGCATTAAACATATAAATCCAAATCAGCCCCTTACGGAATAGCGCAGAAACTAGGGTTTAAGCTTTTGTCACTCTAGCAACTCATCATATAATTACTACTCCACAATGCATTCCCTTAGGCCCAAAGATGGTGAAGTGTCATGTAGTCAATGTTCACATAACACCACTAAGGGAATCAACAACATACATATCATCAAAATATCGAACGAATACCAAATTCACATGATTACTTATGACAAGACTTCTCCCATGTCCTCAAGAACAAAAGTAACTACTCACACATCATATTCATGTCCAAGATTAGAGGGTTATTTAATAGAATAATAGATCTGAACATATGATCTTCCACCAAATAAACCAACTAGCATCAACTACAAAATGTAATCAACACTACTAGCAACCCACAGGTACCAATCTGAGGTTTTGATACAAAGATTGAATACAAGAGATGACTAGGGTTTGAGATGAGATGGTATTGTTGAAGATGTTGATGAAGATTGGTCCTCCCACAATGAGAAGGTTATTGGTGATGACGATGGCTTCGATTTCCCCCTCCATGAGGGAAGTGTCCCCGGCGGAATCGCTAGGCCGGAGAGCAAAAGTGCTCCTGCCCAAGTTCTGCCTCGAGTCGGCGGCACTCCGTCCCGAAAGTCCTCTCATTATTTTTCTAGGGAAAATGGGCTTATATACCAGAAGATGGGGACTAGAAGCTTGCCAGGGCCCCACAAGCCACCAGGGCACGTCCAGGGGGGTGGGCGTGCCCTGGTGCCTCGTGGGCCCCTAGGTAGCCCCCTCTGGTACTTTTTGGCTCCAATATTTTTTTATTTATTCCAAAATAAATCTCCATAAAATTTCAGCTCATTTGGAGATGTGCAGAATAGGCATCTTTGACATAGCTTTTCCAGGTCCAGAACTCCATTTGCCGACAATCTCCCTCTTTATGTAAATCTTGCATTTTAAGATAGAAAAGGCGTTAGAATTGCTCCACAAAGTGTTATATTGATTAAAAACACTTCACATAACAGTAGGAAATCATGATACAAAATGGACATATCAACTCCCCCAAGCTTAGACCTCACTTGTCCTCAAGCGAAAGCCGAGATCAGTAATCATGCCCACATGTTTAGAGAGAGACATGTGTTGACAAAACAAAATACGGACATAGTAGCATCATGATCATTATTATAACAGCAATATGCATTATCAAAGAACTTCTGATGAACAAGTAACAATTCATCACAATAATGAAGTACATGGCATAAACTTTCTTGAAAACTAACAAACTATGTTCTCAGTCAACAATGCAATTGCAATTCATCATATTTTCAGGAAGGGTCTCATGTCAGAGCTTTTTAGCAAGTCCACATACTCAACCATCATTTAGTCTTCTATGATTGCTAACACTCACAATATATATATGGAGCAAAAGTTTCAGCCAGACACATAGAAAGATAGAGGCTTTTAATTTCACCTCCCAACTTATTCTCCTCAAGGGCGATGCCAATAACTCATGATCACTCATATCCAACTAGATATATGTGCCTAGATCTTTCCCCACCACATGATGCTTACAAAAGAGAAAAATAAAAAGGAATATATGAGAACACTATTGACTCTTGCATAAAAGTAAAAGATAGGCCCTTTAGAGAGGGAAGCAGAGGTGTCATGCGCTTTTTGATTTTGGATGCAAAAGCTCTTAATGCAAAGGAACGTCACTTTACAGTCCGTCGCATCTATTTCCTTACCAACAAAAGATTGTACAAAGCTTGTTTTCCCTTACACTAAAAGATCATACATATTTACGAGCAATTTTTATTGCTTTATGCACTAATGATAACTTAATTGAAGGATCTTATTCAATCCATAGGTAGGTATAGTGGACTCTCATGACATGAGACTGGGTTTAAGGTTTTTGGATGCACAAGTTGTATCTCTACTTGGTGCGGACTTTTGGCTAGAAAAGATATTGGCAAGCACCACATGTTAGAGGATCTATGACAATATAACTTCTATGTGAATATAAGCAAACATAATTCATTACGTTATCTTCCTTGTCCAAGGTCAACAATTTGGCATAAAATACTTAATGGGGGCTCACAGTCATAAAAGATGTCCAAGATAGTGTATTTGCATGTGAATCTTCTCTTCCCTTATTAATTTTTTCATGAATTATCATTGACCAATGCTATGTTTGTCAACTTTCAATAAATTTTACCACTTATACTTTTCCTTATGTAGTGTCATTACTTTCCATAAGATTATCATATGACCTTTTATGTATTCCTCCAGCATCATACTTTGAATAATGTTAGTTTCAACATTAATAGGAGTACTTAAGATATAATGCTTAATTCTTTGTCCATTGACCACCTTCGGATTAGTGCCTTCGGCATTATTGATCTTAACAACTCCAGAGCAATAAACTTCCTCGATGATATATGGTCCTTCGCATTTGGAGAGAAATTTTCCTGAAAAAATCTAAAACGAGAATTGTACAATAGAACATACTCACCCACTTTGAATTCCCCTTTCTGGATTCTTTTATCATGCCATCTTTTAAGTTTTTCTTTTAACTATTTGGCATTTTCATAAGCTTGGGTTCTCCATTCATCTAGCGAGCTAATATCAAATAACCTCTTTTCACCGGCAAGTTTCAAATCATAATTGAGTTCTTCAATTGCCCAATATGCCGTATGTTCTTATTCAAGAGGTAAATGACATGCTTTTCCATAGACCATTTTATATGGGGACATACCCATAGAATTTTAATAAGCAGTTCATTAAGCCCATAATGCATCGTCAAGTTTCTTAGACCAATTATTTCTAGATCTATCGACGGTCTTTTGTAAAATTAATTTTATTTCTCTATTGCTCAATTCAACTTGACCACTAGATTGAGGGTGATAGGGGATCCAATTAAATGGTTGACATCATTGTCGGTGTCAAAACCGGCAGATCTCGGGTAGGTGGTCCCGAACTGTGCGTCTAAGGATCGAAGGTAACAGGAGGCAGGGGACACGATGTTTACCCAGGTTCGGGCCCTCTTAATGGAGGTAATACCCTACTTCCTGCTTGATTGACTTTGATGAGTATAGGTATTACAAGAGTTGATCTACCTCGAGATCGTAATGACTAAACCCTAGATGTCTAGCCTGTATGATTATGATTGTCTCTACGGACTAAACCCTCCGGATTATATAGACACTAGAGGGGGCTAGGATTGTACAAGGTCAGTTTTACCGAGGAAGAAAACTATACATCCAGACGTCAAGCTTGCCATCCACGCAAAGAAGAGTCCCGTCCGGCCACGGGGAAAGGTCCTCGATCTTGTATCTTCATGGCCCATTAGTCCGGCCCACATTACATAGCCCGAACACCCGAGGACCCCGTAGTCCAGGACTCCCTCAGTAGCCCCTGAACCAGGCTTCAATGACGACATGTCCGGCGCGCAGATTGTCTTCGACATTACAAGGCGGGTTCCTCGTCTGAATATCCCAAAGCACAAAGAACTGTATTCGACTCCTCAACGATGACGCGGTATCCGGCTTTTGTATCTTTGGTTCTGTTAGGTGGGCCCTCCATAATACTCTAGACATCTCCGACTTTCCTTTGAACATTGTATCCTTTGGCTTCTGCGCCACCGTCACCTCTGCTTCCACGTGTCAGATGAATACGAAGGGTCCAAGTACTTTTACAGATAACACCCTAACAGCATATGGAAGGCGTCTATTTAAGGAGATTGAATCTGAGATGCCATTCCAAACCAGGCGAAAAAATCCTTAGAGTTGGCCACAGAAATCCGCGCAAACATGGCTGGCGCTCCTAGTTCTTCCTCACGCCCTCATGGCCCTCAAAAAGGTGATTGGGAGAGCTGCTCGGTCTCCCACGCCCAGCTGATCAAGCTCCAGGTGCAGGGATATCTTCCTCCCGCGGGCCTGGTTCCTGTTCGAGCGGGATTAATTTCCTTAAATGGCGAAGCCCTGGCGGAAAATTTCCCCAACCCTACCGAAGGGGAGCGAGTGTGCTTCGTCTCCTTCCTTTTAAGAGGTGTTGGATTTCCAATCCACCCTTTCCTCTGAGGTCTCCTGGAGTACTACGGCCTCCAGCTACACAATCTCACACCGGGCTCCATCCTGCACATCACGGGCTTCGTGGCTCTCTGCGAGTTGTTCTTAGGCTGCGAGGCCCATTTTGAGTTATGGAGGAAACTTTTCTGCCTCGTCCCCCGCTCCCAAAAGGGATCTATATTTGAGGTGGGCGGTGCTGAAGTATGGCACATAGCCGGAACAGGATACCTGTCCGGCAATCCGAAGAAAGCATCCAAAGAGTGGCCCTCGGAGTGGTTTTATATTGAAGATGTAGTTCTCCCAGACCCAATCCGGCAGGGCCTACCTGAATTTTGCATTGCTCCGTTAATGAAACACCACAACTGGAGTGCCCGGAGCCCCGAAGAGGAGGATAGTGCGGAGATTAAGAAGTTAATGAGCAAGATAAAGATACTTGCCCAATCTGGACCATCCATAATTGAGGTAATGGCAATTTCGATAACGCGAGGCGTTCAGCCACTCCAATCCAGAGGACTCCCCATGTGACACTACAACGGGGAGGATGACGCATCATGCTGCGGGCGCAAGGGTCCGAACAACTTTGCCGCCTTGGCCGCCATGTTGGCTGGTCTTTATAAAGGGGAGAAAGAAGATTTTACTCGCCATAAGTGCCGAGAGGGCTTTTCCATGTACAACCCTCCTAGCTAGGTGAGCTTTCGCTCCGTAACCTTACTCAATCCTCTTCCTGAGTCGTACCTAGTTGACCTTGATCCGACTATTTTTAACAAGAATGGAGGAAGGTTGTCGTGGGGATCTACAGCCCCGCTCCGCTGCGAGAGGACCATATTCGGGACCTGGATCGCGGATTTGAAGAGGATCCGGATATATTCATTGAGCTCAAGGAGGGGGTCTTTTATCAGGCGAGCTATGATGGCACATAAGTGGCCATCATAGCCGATTATCCCGGCCTTCTCCCCTCCTCCCACGTAAGTACCTAGGAGACGTCTCCTCCAAAAGAGTTTTCTCATCGCGCCTCACCCACCGCACTGTCTCGTGCTCCAAAGGGGCGGCCCTCGTCTCGCCATGCCTCATCAGAAGCGTCCCTTAAAAAGGCGACGCCTGCGCAGGGCGGATCTTCAAAAAGAAAGGCGGACGACGATACTGCCGAGCCCCCACCTTCATCAAAAAGGTATGTTTTTTAATATGCCCTTGGCAGATATACTGAATTTTGACGTTTCCCGCTATGCCACATTTTTTAGGAAAAGATACGCCGGACTGTGTCCGGAGGTCTTGCTGGTCATGCATCACCCTATCCAACCCCGGACCCTGTCCCAAGGACTAGGGTTGATACCGGTGAACTGCCGGGTTGTCCTCTCCCCGAGGATTCGGATAATGTATCCGTTACCAACTCCGAAGTAGAGAGTGCGATGAACCATCGGCGCCGGAGGGCGGCTATGCGTGACCCAACTTTCACCGAAGAGGCATTCAATGCCTTCAGCTCAGCGGATGCATATATCCGAGCTGCTCGGGATGGGCTCGCTGGAGCAACTCACCAGCTTTCGAAGGATATGCAAGTAAGATCATGTGTCAGTAGCCCCCGAGACTTAAAGCAGTTGATGCAACTGATTTAAGGATCGTTGCACAATCAGGTACTCACGGAGAAGAACAACATGCTGTCTCAGGAGCTGGAAAATTGACGGACCCAACTAATTGCTGTCACCGGCGAACTAGCGAAGTCCAAGGAGGCACCGACTGGTAATGTACGCTACTGTCCGGAAAATATAATCATGTGTCAGCAATGTTTTTTGAAATAAACACTGATGTATTTATGACGGCAAGATCGCCGGATCAGCTGGAAGAGAGACTAAAGGCCGCGCAGGCGGATAAACAACATGCCGAAAGGAAAGAGGCCGGTGGTCAGCGTATACTAACATGGACCAGGGATGAGAAGAACAAACTTGAATATGGCAACGTCAAGTCAGCCGAGGAGCCGAAAGACATACGAGCCCAACTGGCGGATGCCTTGAAAGAGAACAGAAAGCTGAAAGGCGGCATATTCAATATGTTTTTTAACCTCACTTCCATACAGTCCCCTAATGGGAAGTTTAACAAGTTTGTTTCTGTAGGTGTGCTGACTGGGCGGCCCGAAGGAGAGGTGTCCGAATTCCAAGGTGATCTGCTACACGAGCTGTCCAAAGTGCATGAGCGAGCCCGGAAGGCAATGAGGATCATTGCTAAAGCTTTATGGTTGGCCGATTCTCCTCCAAGAAGTATGGAGGAACTTGTGAATTTATTCAAGGGAGCTCGTCGCCGCTTTGGACTATGGAAGATATCAGCATGCCGAGAAGGCACACGAGAGGCCTGGGCCATGGTGAAAACACGGTACACCGGACTTGATCCGAATCATATGGCCCCAGTCGGGCCTCGGGGACCAGATGGACAGGAAATTCCTGTTAGCTTAGTATATGACCAAGTAAAGATAGCCGCCAAGTTTTTGCAACAGGATTGTAAACTAGGCAACTTATTAGATGGTCTAGAGGAGGAGGAAGTTTTCGAGTCCAAGTAGTAATGTACTTTTATCAACAAACGTATCTCCAGCCAAATTATAAAATGATTGTCATGGCAAACCTTCCGCTTTAACCTCCGAAATCCAACGTTTGGAGTGTTTCCGAATACTGTACCAGCGGTAAACACCGACATATGTTCGGAAACCAGTCAGTCCGGTCATAGTTGCTTGAACAGACAAGTTGTATTCGGGAACTTATGTTATATTAGATTTGATCGTAAGAAACATCTTCCAGAGAGAATAGTTCCGTTAAGGTTTCCTCTCCCTGGGCCAGCATGTGTTGTTGTGCATGCCTGAGCTGTGATGCTAAAAATCATAGTACATGTTGTATTTTGGGGTCTTGTATTGCAATGAGGGCAGTTCATCTTTTGTCCGCCGACCTATTATTCCCTTAAGAACGCTTAGCTTTGGCTTCACCTGCTCGAGGTACACGCCCGGATGACCTGGCTGTAACAATCGCAGAGGTGCTCCCTTTATGCCCTAGCCGAACAAGTGGGGACGTAGGGCATAAGCACAGGAGCCAGGCAACCCAGCTTGGCAACAACTTAACTCATAAAGGTGCATATAATGGCGAAGAAAAGACATATATGAGAAGATGACACATATATACGGTGAACTTAATGCTCGATATACAATAATAAGCTTCTGTGACTAGAAGCCCTGTGTATTGGGGGGTATGTACATTTAAGGATGTATACCCCTTAAGTGTGCAGTTTATCCGAACACGGGCTAGAAGTCGTATAAAAAGGAAAAGAAGAAAGAGAAAAAAGGTAACGAACAATGAGTCCGGACTTAGGCGTAGAATCTTCGGAGTCTGGCGGCGTTCCATGGGTTCGGCTCTAGGAGATTGTCCGATGCATTACGAAGGCGATAGGATCCTCCAGTGAGAACTTCATCTATAATGAAGGGACCCTCCCATTTGGGCTTTAGCTTGTCCTTTTTCTTCTCTGGTAGGCATAGAATGAGTTCATCGACATTATAATTCTTCGCCCACACTTCTCTGCTTTGGTATCTTCGAGCTTGTTGTTGGTAGAATGCTGAACGAGCATTTGCGACATCACGCTCCTCCTCCAGGCCATCTAAGTCATCTTGTCGATCGAGCTCGGCCTCTCTCTCTCTTCGTACATGCATACTCGAGGTGAGTCGTGAATAATATCGCAGGGCAAGATGGCCTCTGCACTATACACCATAAAGAACGGTGTTATCCGGTCGTGCGATTGGGCGTGGTCCGCAGCCCCCAGAGTACGGAGTCGAGCTCCTCAACCCAATGTTTATCTCACTCCTTTAAGGATCGCACCAGTCTGGGTTTAGTGCCGCTCATTATCAGGCCATTAGCCCGTTCGACTTGACCGTTTGTTTGAGGGTGATAGATGGAGGCATAATCGAGCTTGATGCCCAGATTAGCACACCAAGTTTTTACCTCATCAGCTGTGAAGTTAGAGCGGTTATCAGTAATGATGCTGTGTGGGACATCATAATGGTGTACGACACCGGATATGAAATCTGTCACTGGTCCGGCTTTGGCCGTTTTAACTGGTTTTGCCTCTATCCACTTAGTGAATTTATCTACCATGACCAGCATGTATTTGTTCTTATGGCTTTCCCCTTTAAGGGGTCCGACCATGTCAAGCCCCCAGACCGCAAAAGGCCAACTAATGGGGATTCTTTGTAGGGCGGTAGGCGGCATATGGCTTTGATTGGCGAAAAGCTGGCATCCTACGCAACGTTGGACGAGGTCTTCTGCATCCTCTCGGGCCGTAGGCCAGAAAAAACCGGTACGGAAGGCCTTACTTACAAGGGCATGAGCTGCGACGTGATGGCCGCCAAGACCAGCATGGATTTCGGCCAAGAGCTGCCACCCTTCTTCTTCGGAGATACATCTTTGAAGGACTCCGGTGGTACTTTTCTTGTAGAGCTCTCCTTCATGAACCTTGTAGGCTTTCGAGCGTCGAACGATACAGTGGGCCTCATTCTGGTCCTCACGGAGCTCTGGCCTATTAAGGTAGGCCAGGAGGGTTCAGTCCATGGGGCGATTATTGCCATGATTACATGGGCCGATGGTGTTATTTCGGTGGCAGAGCCCCCGATGATATCGAAATTGTGTTCGGAATCTGGGGGTATGATCGGATGCGGACTGATGTTGTTGCTCTCGTCCTGCCATACCACGGATGGCTTGAAGAGCTTCTCCACAAAGGTATTGGGTGGGACGGGGTCGCGCTTAGCGCCCATGCGAGCAAGGATGTCCGCTGCTCGATTACTCTCTCAGACCACGTGATGAAACTCGAGTCCCTCAAACCAAGCTGATATTTTAAGTACGGCATTGCGGTAAGCCGCCATTTTTGGATCTTTGGCATCAAATTCTCCGTTTATTTGGGATACTGTGAGGTTTGAATCTCCGCGCACCTCGAGGCATTGTATGCCCCTGGAGACGGCCATCCGAAGACCATGCAATAGGGCCTCGTATTCGGCTGCATTATTAGAGTTTGTATACAGTATTTGGAGCACATAACGGACTGTGTCCCCTGCGGGGGATGTCAGGACAACACCAGCCCCAAGTCTAGCTAACATTTTAGAGCCGTCGAAGTGCATCACCCAGTTGGAATATGTGTCGTATTCTTTAGGGAGTTCGGCCTCTGTCCATTCGGTGACGAAGTCAGCCAAAACCTGAGATTTAATGGCTCGGCGTGGCTTATATGTTATTTCAAATGGTAAGAGCTCAATGACCCCATTTGGCAATCCGGCCGGTGGCGTCCCGGTTGTTGATGATATCATTGAGTGGTACTTCGGAAGCCACCGTGATCGAACACTCTTGAAAGTAGTGCCGCAGCTTCCGGGATGCCATGAAGACCGCATACGCTATCTTTTGATAATGTGGGTATCGGGATTTGCATGGTGTAAGGACCGTCGATATGTAGTATACTGGTTTTTGAAGTGGGAATTTATGTCCCTCTTCTTCTCGCTCGAAGACGAGCACCGCACTCACCACTTGGTGTGTTGCATATATGTATAGTAACAAGGGTTTGCCAACGTTTGGCGCGACCAGGATTGGGTTGCTCGCTAACAAAGCTTTTATTTCTTCCAGTCCGGCTGTTGCAGCATCCGTCCACGCAAAGTGGTCGGTGCGTCGGAGCAGGCGATACAATGGCAGTGCCTTTTCTCCTAATCTGGAGATAAAGCGGATCAAAGCTGCCACGCACCCGGCTAATTTTTGGACCTGCTTGAGATCTGTTGGTGTAGCCAACTGTAACAGGGCTCGGATTTTGGCTGGGTTTGCTTCAATTCCCCTATTGGAAACAATGAACCCAAGCAGTTTTTCAGCGGGAATGCCAAAAATGCACTTTTTCGGATTGAGCCATATGTCATATCTTCGAAGGTTGTCGGATGTAAGGAGTAAGTCGTCCACCAATGATTCGACATGCTTAGTTTTGATGACTACATCATCTACATATGCCTCAACTGTCTTGCCGGTTTGCTTTTCCAGGCACGTTTGAATCATGCGTTGGTATGTGGCGCCGGCATTTTTGAGCCCGAAGGGCATGGTGTTGAAGCAGAAGGGCCCGTATGGGGTGATGAATGCCGTTGTAGCTTGGTCAGATTCCTTCATTTTGATTTGATGATATCCGGAGTATGCGTCGAGGAAGCACAGTGAGTCGTGTCCCGCGGTTGCATCAATAATCTGGTCGATGCGAGGTAGTGGGAAGGGACCCTTAGGGCAAGCTTTATTAAGGTCCTTGAAGTCGACATACAAGCGCCAGGATTTCCTTCTTCGGCACCATGAACATATTTGCTAGCCAGTCCGGATGTTTGATCTCTCTGATAAACCCGGCTTCGAGTAGCTTGGCTAGCTCCTCCCCCATAGCCTATCGTTTGGGTTCGGAAAATCGCCGCAGCGTTTGCTTGACTGGTTTGTATCCCTTCAGTATATTGAGACTGTGTTTGGCCCACGCGCGTGGGATTCCTGGCATATCCGAGGGGTGCCAGGCAAAGATGTCCCAATTCTCACGCAGGAACATGCGCAAAGCAGCGTCGACCGTCGGATCCAGCTATGCCCCAATGGAAGCTGTTTTCCTGGGGTCCGTCGGGTGAACTTGAAATTTGACTATCTCGTCTGCTGGCTTGAAAGAAGTGGATTTAGGCCTTTTATCAAGAATTACGTCATCTCTATTCACCGTGGAACGCAAAGCGGTGAGCTCCTAGGCCACCAGGGCTTCGGACAGTGCCTCGAGGGCCAAGGATGCGGTTTTCTTTTTGGCGCGGAGTGCTATGTCCGGATCACTGACGATAGTGATAACACCGTTGGGCCCGGGCATTTTGAGATTCATGTACCCGTAATAAGGTATGGCTTGAAAGCGTGTGAATGCGTCTCGCCCTAACAGGGCATGATATCAGCTGTTGAAAGGGACCACCTAGAAGATTATCTCTTCGGACCTATAGTTCTCTGGCGTGCCGAAGACCACGTCGAGTTTAATTTTCCCCGAGCATCTTGCTTCCTGACTGGGGATAATTCCTCGAAAGGTTGCATTAATTTTCTCAATGCGACTCCTGTCCATTTGCATTTTATTGAGCGTGTCTTCGTAGATGAGGTTCAGTCCACTGCCGCGGTCCGTGAGCACTTTAGTGAGACGAAAGCCGTCTACAATTGGGTTTAGGACCAAACCGGCTGGTGCTTGGACTGATCGGGCCCTTGGCTCATCATTGGCATTGAAGGTTATCGCCATATCGTTCAAAGGATTTATTGCGGCTACGTGATTGACTTCGGCGAGGTCACGTAGCGCCCTTTTACGCCGGTTGTTTGAAGAAAAGGTCTTGAAGACCGTAAACATATTGAGGTTGTTATCCTCAGGGCAATGCCTTGCCGGAGTAGTATTTATGAGAATAGCCTCCTCGCTTTTAGCCACCTGCCGGAGTATCCAACATGCCCGAAGGCTATGAGTTGGTTTGGAATTTGCCATCGTGTGTATCTGACAGGGCTTGTCGAGTCATTCATCAAGGACAGTTTTGTGACCCGATAAGGGCTTTATTTTTCTTTCCGTGAAGTAATGATCAGGTGCCCCGTAAGGGTGCATCCTTTTTGTCCGGCCGGTGGGTGGCTTAAAGGCCGGTGGTTCCCACCGAGCTGTCTAGGCTTTCCAAGCGCTTTCCATTGTGCAATACTTCTGTACTATGTGTGCCAAGTCTGCAAAGTGCAGTATGTGGCGCCGATTGAGGGCATTGAGTATCCCCTCATCCGTACAGTTGTCGCGAAAGACTGATACCGCATCGTCGTCGCAGCAATCTTTGATCTTGATTTTAACAAGTAGGAATCTAGCCCAAAAGTGATGGACTGTTTCTTGAGGTTGATGTGGTATATACATTAAATCACATATGTCCCGGGGACCGGAATTGCTTGGAGAGTATTGATTGTGGTGGGTGGGTGGGCTTAAATTCGAACCCTGACCCACTGTGGAATCTGGATTTTGAAAAATTTCTGAGGTCATTAGCCCAGGGTCCGGAGTGTCCCGGGGATTTTCAGACTCAGCACCGGATTCTATGTTCTGAGGACAGATGATCTCTTCTCGAAGATGAGAGTCTGGCTCGTAGGGCTCAGAGATCCGAACATAGTTTGTTTTCAGCAAAGGAGGAGCGGTATCCTCGACTTGTTCTTCCATGACAGTCACCAGGTGGGTGACAGGTGGAGACCTGATTTCCCTCTGATTGGGTTTAAGCCCAATCAGATCGTAATCTGTTGTGACCCCCAGGGCGGCGATGCGATCTAGCAGTTCGTTTAAAGATGAGACATCCACTGGATCCATCTTATCGACGCTTTTGGGGTTGATGCAAAGATGATTTTTGGCAATCTAGGGGACCGCCTTGGGCTTAATGGCCGGGCAGGCACCTATGGTGAAATTGCCGATCTGGAGGGTCTGCCCAAGAACTAGGGCTCTTCCAGAGGTGATTTTGTCGTTGACGACGAGGTGAGCCATCTATCCTTCTATCGACAACACGGAGGAACTCTCAATGAAAGCACCAATGTCGGTGTCAAAACTGGCAGATTTCCGGTAGGGGGTCCTGTATTGTGCGTCTAAGGATATCAGTAACTCTCAATGAATGCTTTGGCAATGTCCCCGGGTCTGATGAAGCAATATAATTTCGAACCAGACCTTTTGATCTTTGGTTATCTTTCGTCGCCTGTACTGCAAATACGCAGTCACGAATAATCTCGCTAAAGTAATAGGAATTAGGCCTAAGACGATTCCAAATAGAAAAACTTCAATCATTTCGATTTGTTCGAGGATACTGATATCTTGGCAGCATTCCGAGTAAGTCCTCAACCTGGGGTTCCGCCCGAAGAAGCAGGGGTTGCAGTAGCTGCCGAATCTTCTACTGGTACATGGACAACTGTTTGGACTGATGGACTTACCAGTCTTGATTGTTACAAAGGACGATGCTATCACATCGAGCCTGTTGCTGGGGAACACAACCAATGGATCTGTTATGTAGCTTATCCATTAGACCTATTTGAAGAAGGTTCCGTTACTAACATATGCACATTTTTTTCTTTTTATCAATGCAATGGGTTTAAGATTCATTAGTTTTCTCATTCTACTCTTTCACAAAGAAAAGAATTCCTAATTAGTCTGGAAAAGAGTCGTAGAATGCCAGGAATCCCAAAGAAAGATTTTTCTTTTCTGAATTATAATTATTCGGTCAATTCAAATAAGGCATATCTTGTTCAAGCCAATAAATAGAGTTGGGTTTATCTTATTTTGATTTAATAGAAATTAGAAATTCTCTATAGCAAATTACTGTGGTATGTAAAATACACATATAGGAAAAAATAAAAAAGGATCCTAATCCTAGGGTAAATCAATTTTAGCTAGTTGATGGGAAAATACAAATTAATGGTAATGATCTTAGGGCGATTTAGTTAGGGATATGCATTGGGGACGTAACGTCCTCGACCTAGGCGACTCCCTCTCCTAGGCGACTACCGCCGGTGGCCACTCCGGCCCCGGCGTCCACCCTTCCTGCCACTGGCCACTCTGGCAGTGGCAGCCACCACATAGTCGTGGAGAGTCTCCTCCATTGGGACCTCTCTTCGGGCTTGGCAATTGAATCTCAGGTACGTGACAAGTTTGGGTCCACGGTGCACTTCTCTTCGGCCAACCCTAGATCCGCCAAGGAATTCTTCCTTGTCGTCTCGTTCTCTTCGGCATCATTCACTTTGACAGAGGAGTCAATGGCCCTCGCGCTCCAATCTTGCATTGGTGGTCTCAGTTCGGGTTTTAGGGTTTTGTGGCTAAGTGATCGCCGTTTCCGGTTCTCAGTAGCCTCAAATCGTGTGGGACATTTTATCTATGGGCTTAAAGATCGGATCTGGCCAGATTTCATTTGGCATTTTCATGTCTTTCGTGGTGAAGTTGATTCAGGTTTTGATCACTCAGAGATTGGTTGGCACGCGGATAGTTTTCTCCCCGAGGTGGGTTTTCGTTCTATATTTGTTAAATCTAAATGGCTTCAAGATCAACAAAGAAATATTGTTCAGCAGAGACTGAGTGTTCAACTCCCTGTGCCTATGCGATGTGATGATCAACATTCCTCACCAGAGTTGAGCCCAAGTCCGGCCGCTGAGGGCATCTCTTTTGGGAAGTTCAATTTTCCTATTATTTTGGATCCAGAGCTGAATATCCGGTTGGTTGATTTTCTTTGTATTCGCAAGGATATTTTGCACTCAGTTATGCCTTCCTTCAAGGGATCTCGCTTCAGGGAATCCTACTGGAATTCCATCTCGGATGAAAAGTTATATCATATTATGGACGGTTGGCAAGTTGGTTACTCTGATGCTGATGTTTCATCTATGGTCCAGATAAAGGATGTGCCAACTCAGGAATATATTGATTCTCATTTGCTAAAATGCTTAAATTGCACACGTCATGGTCATCTTGCTGCAGATTGCCCAGGTATCTTTTGCCAACCTTGCATTCATCCCACCGATCAATGTTTATGTCCTGAATATCAGTATGAGCAGATTGGTACATGCATATTGGGTCGTAAAATACCTACCTGCTTACCGTGTCAACAACGTGACCATCCTACCGCTAGTTGTCCTGGGCTTAAGAGGTGTAGATTCTGTGGTCTTTTGGGTCATACATCTTGCCATGGAGGCTAGAGTGGGCCAACTTATTGTTGGTGGCCCAAGAGCTTCAAACAGACTTTTCCTTTTTTTGGGGAACGAAAGGGTATCAGCCAACTAGGATGGAGGGATATACATGGTAAATTTCAGGATTGGGGATGGAAAGTGAAACAGAAAATCCCGACGACAAGTGACGTGGCTAGCCCTCATTGCTTGTCGATACGACTCCCTCCCCCCGCAGCTGTCAACTCCACCACCTTGGGGACCCAATCAGACGCAGTCCTCCCAGTTTCGTGCACCACCTCTTCCTCCCCTGTTCTTGCCTCGCCCTCCCCCTGCTTCAAACCCTGATCCATCAAAAAACCCTAGTGGTGCTGCCATGGCGAACTTTCCGGTCCGCCCTTTCGCCTTCACCCCCGTCGAAGCACACATTGAGCGCGGGCCAGATCACCGGCTGCAGAGGAGCACCATGGTTGTGGATGAGCCGCCGCTGAACCACGACAGGTACGCTCTGATTGAGATCACCCCCAGTGCCTGATCATCAGAAGAGATATTGGTTAGAGGAAGTTTGTTGGATCATTAGGGAGGATTTGGAGTATCAGATTGAGGATGAGTTTGTCTATCTGATTGCAGTAGGCTGTGTTGCTTTTCTTGATGTTCAGAGCAGAGATGATGCTATTAGAGAGGGGCCGCATGCTTTAACTATGGACTCTTATTTCACTTTAATCCCCCATGATGAAGGGATTAAGATGAGGATGCCTGCTTTTGAGTATGAAGTTTGGATTCTGATGCTTGCTTTCCCTATGGATTACATGACTGAAAATTTGTTCATAAGGCGGTTCCTAGGTTTGGTAAGCTGCTAGCTTGGCCAAGACCGTACAAGAACAAAGCTAGAGTTCTTGTTAAATGCCACATCAAGGATGTCGCGGAAGTTCCTCATAGTATGCTTGTCACCAAAGTTGTAATTCTGCCGGGAACGGGTCGTTCTTGGTATGTCCCTGTGTATGTGCTGAATGGCAGAAACACAGTGTCGGGTCTGCAAGGGACTGAAGATGCTCCACCACTCCTGAATGCGTCTACGCACCCGTACACTCTGTCGTACTATATTATCATGCAACAAGCCAGGATTGATGAGATGGAGGCCCAGCAAGCGGCCAACAAAGCTGCTTGGAACGGCAATGATCAAGCCCAGGATCAGGTGCAAGACAATGACTGGAGTGCCTGGCCAGTTTTACCCCCCTCCGTACAGAGGTTTCAACTTCAGAACTTACTTTGAGTATGATCGACCGTCTTTGATGGATGGTGTGCCACAAGAGCACAATCTGGTGGACAACTGATACGTCTCCAATGTATCTATAATTTTTGATTGCTCCATGCTACTTTATCTATTGTTTTGGACTATAATGGGCTTTATTTTCCACTTTTATATTACTTTTGGGACTAACCTATTAACCGGAGGCCCAGCCAAATTGCTGTTTTTTGCCTTTTTGATGTTTCAAGAAATGAATATCAAACGGAGTCCAAACGGAATGGAACCTTCGGAAACGTGATTTTCTCACCGAACGTGATCCAGGAGACATGGACCCTATGCCAAGGCACAAGAGAGGCGGTCACGAGGGTGGGGGGCGCGCCCCCCTGCCTCGTGGGCCCCCTGTTGCTCCACCGACGTACTCCTTCCTCCTATATATACATACGTACCCCCAAACGATTAGAAGGGGAGCCAAAAACCTAATTCCACTACCGCAACTTCCTGTATCCACGAGATCCCATCTTGGGGCCTGTTTGAGTTCACGAGGGGGCATCCACCACAGAGGGCTTCTACATCAACACCATAGCCTCTCCGATGAAGTGTGAGTAGTTTACCTCAGACCTTCGAGTCCATAGTTAGTAGCTAGATGGCTTCTTCTCTCTTTGGATCTCAATACAATGTTCTCCCCCTCTCTCGTGGAGATCTATTCGATGTAATCTTCTTTTTGCGGTGTGTTTGTTGAGATCGATGAATTGTGGGTTTATCATCCATCTTATCTATGAATAATATTTGAATCTTCTCTGAATTCTTTTATGTATGATTAAGTTATCTTTGCAAGTCTCTTCGAATTATCCGTTTGGTTTGGCCAACTAGATTGGTAGTTCTTGCAATGGGAGAAGTGCATGGCTTTGGGTTCAATCTTGCGGTGTCCTTACCCAAAGGATGTAAAGGGTTGCAAGGCACGTATTGTATTGTTGCCATCGAGGATAACAAGATGGGGTATTTATCATATTGCATGAATTTATTCCTCTACATCATGTCATATTGCTTAAGGCATTACTCTGTTTTTAACTTAATACTCTAGATGCATGTTGGATAGCGGTCGATGAGTGGAGTAATAGTAGTAGATGCAGAATCGTTTCGATCTACTTGTCTTAGACGTGATGCCTATATACATGATCTTACCTAGATATACTCATAACTTTGCTCAATTCTGTCAATTGCTCAATAGTAATTTGTTCACCCATAGTAGAATATCTATGTTCTTGAGAGAAGCGCTAGTGAAACCTATGGCCCCCGGGTCTATTCTCATCATATCAATCTCCATCACTTTAATACTTGCTTTGTTTTACTTTGCCTTTTACTTTTCACTTTGCATCTGTATACCAAAAATACCAAAAATATTATCTCTATCAGATCTCACTCTCTTAAGTGACCGTGAAGGGATTGACAACCCCTAATCGCGTTGGCTGCGAGTAGCTATCGTTTTGTGCAGGTACGAGGGACTTGTGCGTGGCCTCCTACTGGATTGATACCTTGGTTCTCAAAAACTGAGGGAAATACTTACGCTACTTTGCTGCATCATCCTCTCCTCTTCGGGGAAAACCAAGGCAAGCTCAAGACGTAGCAAGAAGAATTTCTGGCGCCGTTGCCGGGGAGTCTACGCAAAAGTGAACATACCAAGTACCCATCACAATCCCTATCTCTCGCATTACATTATTTTCCATTTGCCTCTCGTTTTCCTCTCCCCCACTTCACCCTTGCCGTTTTATTCGCCCTCTCTTTCCCAATCTCCTCCTCTTTTTCCCGTTGCCTTTTTCCTCGTCCGCTTGTTTGCTCGTGTGTTGGATTGCTTGTTTGTCGCTATGGCTCAAGATGCTACCAAATTGTGTGACTTTACCAATACCAATAATAATGATTTCCTTAGCACTCCGATTGCTCCTCTTGCCAATGCTGAATCTTGTGAAATCAATACTGCTTTGTTGAATCTTGTTATGAAAGATCAATTCGCCGGCCTTCCTAGTGAAGATGCCGCTACTCATCTGAATAGCTTCGTTGATTTATGTGATATGCAAAAGAAAAAAGATGTCGATAATGATTTCGTTAAATTGAAGCTATTTCGTTTTTCGCTTAGAGATCATGCTAAAGCGTGGTTCTCATCTTTGCCCAAAAATAGTATTGATTCTTGGAACAAGTGCAAAGATGCTTTTATCTCTAAGTATTTTCCTCCCGCTAAGATTATCTCTCTTAGTAACGATATTATGAATTTTAAGCAACTTGATCATGAACATGTTGCACAAGCTTGGGAGAGAATGAAATTAATGATACGTAATTGTCCAACTCATGGTTTGAACTTTTGGATGATTATACAATTTTTTTATGCCGGATTGAATTTTTCTTCTAGAAATCTTTTAGATTCGGCCGCGAGAGGCACTTTTATGGAAATCACTTTAGGAGATGCTACTAAACTCCTAGATAATATTATGGTTAATTATTCTCAATGGCATACTGAAAGATCTACTAATAAAAAAGTGCATGCGATAGAAGAAATCAATTTTTTGAGTGGAAAGATGGATGAACTTATGAAATTATTTGCTACTAAGAGTGTTTCTTCTGATCCTAATGATATGCCTTTGTCTACTTTAATTAAGAATAATAATGAATCTATGGGTGTGAATTTTGTTGGTAGGAATAATGTTGGTAACAACGCGTATAGAAGGAATTTTAATCCTAGGCCTTATCCTAGTAATCCTTCTAATAATTATGGAAATTCCTACAACAACTCTTATGGAAATTTTAATAAGATGCCCTCTGAATTTGAGAGTAGTGTTCAGGAGTTTATGAATTCACAAAAGAATTTTAATGCTTTGCTTGAAGAGAAATTGCTTAAAGTTGATGATTTGGCTAGGAACGTTGATAGAATTTCTCTTGAGGTTGATTCTTTAAAGCTTAGATCTATTCCTCCTAAGCATGATATCAATGAGTCTCTCAAAGCTATGAGAATTTCCACTGATGAGTGCAAAGAAAGAACCGCTAGGATGCGTGCTTCCAAAGATGCCTTTATTAAAGCGTGTTCTTCCAATTCCTATGAAAACCAAGATGAAGATCTAAAAGTTATTGATGTGTCCACCATTAAATCTTTGTTTTGCAATATGAATCTTGAGTGAAACTGAATATGATCTTACTTTACCTAGAAGGCGTTCTAAGAATTCGGAGTTTTTAGATCTTGATGATGAAATTGATAAAAGTGGGATTGAAAGAAATAAAAACTTAGATGTTGCTAAACCCACTATTTTGGATCTCAAGGAATTTAATTATGAAAATTGATCTTTAATTGATTGTATTTCCTTGTTGCAATCCGTGCTAAATTCTCCTCATGCTTATAGTCAAAATAAGGCCTTCACCGAACACATTGTTGATGCCTTGATGCAATCTTATGAAGAAAAACTTGAGTTGAAAGTTTCTATCCCTAGAAAACTCTATGATGAGTGGGAACCTACTATTAAAATTAAAATCAAAGATTATGAGTTTCATGCCTTGTGTTATTTGGGTGCTAGTGTCTCCACTATTCCCAAAACTTTGTGTGATTTGCTAGATTTCCGTGACTTTGATGATTGCTCTCTAAACTTGCATCTTATGGATTCCACTATTAAAAAGCCTATGGGAAGAATTAATGATGTTCTTATTGTTGCAAATAGGAATTATGTGCCCGTAGATTTTATCGTTCTTGATATAGATTGCAATTCTTCATGTCCTATTATTCTTGGTAGACCTTTCCTTAGAACGATTGGTGCAATTATTGATATGAAGGAAGGGAATATTAGATTCCAATTTCCATTAAAGAAAGGCATGGAACACTTTCCTAGAAAGAGAATAAAATTACCATATGAATCTATCATGAGAGCCACTTATGGATTGCCTACCAAAGATGGCAATACCTAGATATATCCTCGCTTTTATGCCTAGCTAGGGGCGTTAAACGATAGCGCTTGTTGGGAGGCAACCCAATTTTATTTTTAAGTTTTTTTTGTTTTTGATTCTGTTTAGGAATAAATAATCCATATAGCCTCTGTTTAGATGTGGTTTTATCTTTTAATTAGTGTTTGTGCCAAGCTAGACCTATTGGATTTTCTTGGATAATAGTTATTTGATCTTGTTGTAATTTCCAGAAACTTTGCGCTCAGTGCACGAATTGTTAAAAATCACCAGAACGTGATAAAATACTGATTCCAATTGATTCTGATCAATAAACAAATTTTAGGTCGTCTAATTTTGTTAGAATTTTTTGAGTTCCATAAGTTTGCGTTAGTTACAGATTACTACAGACTGTTCTGTTTTTGACAAATTCTGTTTTGCGTGTGTTGTTTGCTTATTTTGATGAATCTATGGCTAGTAAAATAGTTTATGATCCATAGAGAAGTTGGAATAGAGTAGGTTTAACACCAATATAAATAAAGAATGAGTTCATTACAGTACCTTGAAGTGGTCTTTTGTTTTCTTTCTCTAACGGAGCTCACGAGATTTCTATTGAGTTTTGTGTTGTGAAGTTCTCAAGTTTTGGGTGAAGTCTTTTGATGGATTATGGAACAAGGAGTGGCAAGAGCTCAAGATTGGGGATGCCCATGGCACCCCAAGATAATCCAAGGACACCAAAAGTCAAAGCTTGGGGATGCCCTGAAGGCATCCCTCTTTCGCCCACTTCCATCGGTAATTTACTTGGGGCTATATTTTTATTCACCACATGATAAGTGTTTTGCTTGGAGCGTCTTGTATTATTTGTGTCTTTGCTTGTTAGTTTACCACAATCATCCTTTCTGTACACACCTTTTGAGAGAGCCATACATAGATTGGAATTTGATAGAATACTCTATGTGCTTCACTTATATCTTTTGAGCTTGATAATTTTTGCTCTAGTGCTTCACTTATATCTTTTGAGCGTGATAATTTTTACTCTAGTGCTTCACTTAGATCATTTAGAGCACGGTGGTGGATTTGTTTTAAAGAAACTTGATCTCTCATGCTTCACTTAGATTATTTTGAGAGTCGTTAATAGCATGGTAATTTGCTTAATGTTAATATACTTGGTATTCAAGATATGTGAAACTTTCTTTTGAGTGCGTTGAATACTAAGATAAGTTTGATGCTTGATAATTGTTTTGAGATATAAAGATGGTGATATTAGAGTCATGCTAGTTGAGTAGTTATGAATTTAAAGAATACTTGTGTTGAAGTTTGTGATTCCCATAGCATGCACGTATGGTGAACCGTTATGTGATGAAGTCCGAGCATGATTTATTTATTGATTGTCTTCCTTATGAGTGGGGTCGGGGCGAGCGATGGTCTTTTCCTACCAATCTATCCCCCTAGGAGCATGCGCGTAATACTTTGCTTTGATAACTTCTAGATTTTTGCAATAAGTATATGAGTTCTTTATGACTAATGTTGAGTCCATGGATTATACGCACCTTTTCCCATCCTTCCGCCGTTGCTAGCCTCTCTAATACTGCGCACCTTTCGCCGGTATCATACACCCACCAAATATCTTCCTCAAAACAGCCACCATACCTACCTATCATGTCATTTCCATAGCCATTCCGAGATATATTGCCATGCAACTTTCCACTGTTCCGTTTAGTATCACACGCTCCATCATTGTTATATTGCTAGCATGATCATGTAGTTGACATCGTATTTGTGGCAAAGCCACCGTTCATAATTCTTTCATACATGTCACTCATGTTTCATTGCATATCCTGCACATCACGGAGGCATTCATATAGAGTCATATTTTATTCTAAGTATTGAGTTGTAATTGTTGAGTTGTAAGAAAAATAAAAGTGTGATGATCATCATTATTAGAGCATTGTCCCAAGTGAGGAAATGATGATGGAGACTATGATTCCCCCACAAGTCGGGATGAGACTCCGGACGAAAAATAAAAAAATAATAATAATAAAGAGGCCATACAAAAAAGAGAAAAGGCCCAAATAAAAAAATGAGAGAAAAAGAGAGAAGGGACAATGTTACTATCCTTTTACCACACTTGTGCTTCAAAGTAGCACCATGATCTTCATGATAGAGAGTCTCTCATCTTGTCACTTTCATATACTAGTGGGAATTTTTCATTATAGAACTTGGCTTGTATATTCCAATGATGGGCTTCCTCAAAATGCCCTAGGTCTTCGTGAGCAAGCGAGTTGGATGCACACCCACTTAGTTTCTTTTGTTGAGCTTTCATATACTTATAGCTCTAGTGCATCCGTGCATGGAAATCCCTACTCACTCACATTGATATCTATTGATGGGCATCTCCATAGCCCGTTGATACGCCTAGTTGATGTGAGACTATGTTCTCCCTTTTTGTCTTCTCCAAAACCACCATTCCATTCTACCGATAGTGCTATATCCATGGCTCACGCTCATGTATTGCGTGAAGATTGAAAAAGTTTTGAAAATGTTAAAGTATAAAACAATTGCTTGGCTTGTCATCGGGGTTGTGCATGATTTAAATACTTTGTGTGGGGAAGATGGAGCATAGCCATACTATATGATTTTGAAGGGATAACTTTCTTTGGCCATGTTATTTTGAGAAGACATAATTGCTTAGTTAGTATGCTTGAAGTATTATTATTTTTATGTCAATATGAACTTTTGTCTTGAATCGTCCGGATCTGAATATTCATACCATGATTAAGAAGATTTACATTGAAATTATGCCAAAGTATCACTCCGCATCAAAAATTCTCTTTTTATCATTTACCTACTCGAGGACGAGCAGGAATTAAGCTTGGGGATGCCCGATACGTCTCCAACGTATCTATAATTTTTATTGCTCCATGCTACTTTTATCTATTGTTTTGGACTATAATGGGCTTTATTTTCCACTTTTATATTACTTTTGGGACTAACCTATTAACCGGAGGCCCAGCCTGTAATTGTTGTTTTTTTGCCTTTTTCGTGTTTCGAAGAAACATAATATCAAACGGAGTCCAAACGGAATGAAACCTTCGGAAACGTGATTTTCTCACCGAACATGATCCAGGAGACTTGGACCCTACGCCAAGGCACAAGAGAGGCGGTCACGGGGGTGGGGGGCGCGCCCCCCTAGGGCGCGCCCCCTGCCTCGTGGGGCCCCTGTTGCTCCACCGACGTACTCCTTCCTCCTGTATATACCTACGTACCCCCAAACGATCAGAAGGGGAGCCAAAAACCTAATTACACCGCCGCAACTTCCTGTATCCACGAGATCCCATCTTGGGGCATGTTCCGGAGCTCCGCCGGAGGGGGCATCCACCATGGAGGGCTTCTACATCAACACCATAGCCTCTCCGATGAAGTGTGAGTAGTTTACTTCAGACCTTCGGGTCCATAGCTAGTAGCTAGATGGCTTCTTCTCTCTTTTTTGGATCTCAATACAATGTTCTCCCCCTCTCTCGTGGAGATCTATTCGATGTAATCTTGTTTTTGCGGTGTGTTTGTTGAGACCGATGAATTGTGGGTTTCTGATCCAGCTTATCTATGAATAATATTTGAATCTTCTCTGAATTCTTTTATGTACGATTGAGTTATCTTTGCAAGTCTCTTCGAATTATCTGTTTGGTTTGGCCAACTAGATTGGTAGTTCTTGCAATGGGAGAAGTGCAAGGCTTTGGGTTCAATCTTGCGGTGTCCTTACCCAGTGACATGAAGGGTTGCAAGGCACGTATTGTATTGTTGCCATCGAGGATAACAAGATGGGGTATTTATCATATTGCATGAATTTATTCCTCTACATCATGTCATCTTGTCAAGGCGTTACTGCTTTTTAACTTAATACTCTAGATGCATGCTGGATAGCGGTCGATGAGTGGAGTAATAGTAGTAGATGCAGAATCGTTTCGATCTACTTGTCTCGGACGTGATTCCTATATACATGATCATACCTAGATATACTCATAACTATGCTCAATTCTGTCAATTGCTCAACAGTAATTTGTTCACCCACCGTAGAATATCTATGTTCTTGAGAGAAGCCACTAGTGAAACCTATGGCCCCCGGGTCTATTCTCATCATATTAATCTCCATCACTTTAATACTTGCTTTGTTTACTTTGCCTTTTACTTTTCACTTTGCATCTTTATACCAAAAATACCAAAAATATTATCTCTATCAGATCTCACTCTCGTAAGTGACCGTGAAGGGATTGGCAACCCCTAATCGCGTTGGTTGCGAGTAGCTATCGTTTTGTGCAGGTACGAGGGACTTGTGCGTGGCCTCCTACTGGATTGATACCTTGGTTCTCAAAAACTGAGGGAAATACTTATGCTACTTTGCTTCATCATCCTCTCCTCTTCGGGGAAAACCAACGCAAGCTCAAGACGTAGCAACAACTTGTCCGATGTTTGGTCTGAATATTCTTATGTGGAAGATTTAGCTGACAGTTTCATCAATGGTGCACCTTCTGTTTTTCATGCTTTTGTCAGAGCTGGCGGCTCTGTAGCTGCTATGTTCATTGCTACTGACAGTGAATTGCTGTCGTGGATGGGTGGCATGCTTAAGAGGATCTATACCCGCTCTATATTACCAGGACAACATGTTTCCCACTCAACCCTTTCGCTGTTATTCAGTTTCAGCTTGACCATGTGTGCATGGCTCTGCTTGCCCAAGTGATGCCAGAATCTGATGTATTTGGTCGTATCTTCAGTTCAACTTTTACTATGGGCAAGGTGTTTGTTCTGTCTGCCTCGTTGGAAGGCTTAAACTCTGTGATGCCAGCTCTGGAGGAACCATTGCATGTCCTCCCGGCGACTCTGGATGTGCCTGACTATGTGGACTGTGCTGTGGACCCGATGGGTCGTATGATGCTCAAGGAGCCGGCCCATGTGGACACTGTTCTTCTTTGTCGCACTGCTCGCTCAAACAAATACAATGGGTTCAGGGTCCCTCCCATTACCGACAAGAGAGCTACAACGTCCAAGGTCAAGCCTAGGAAGGATCCATCTCTTCATGGCCTCCCCATTGGTGGCATACCTAGCGTTGGGAGACATGACAAGGTATCTGATGCTGTCCTACCTCCTACTTCTATACATGCTATTCAGTCCATTGGGGCTAATATGTTTGGTGTTCATCTGATCCAGTTAAGTGCAAAGAAGTTGCTATCTATCCAAGGTGGGCAGAAGAGCGAGGACACGGATTCTGATGCAGCTTAAAGCGTGGAAAGTTCTCTGCTGGAATGTCCGAGGGATCAACTCGGACAATAAACCGTCATGCTATGTAATGCTATCAGTAGTAGTGGTTGTTCAATTATCTGTTTACAAGAAACTAAGCATGCTACCTTTGATGTTGCTTTTGTTAAACTATTCTGTCCTAAATTTTTTGATAAGTTTGAGGTGGTGCCCTCTCAGGGGGCCTCTGGTGGTTTAATTGTGCTGTGGGACAGCTCTGTGTTTTCTGGAAATGTGTTTTGCTCTGAATCCTTTGCTTTGGGCATTCAGTTTACCTCCTTGCAAACAGCCAGGTCTTGGAAACTTGTTAATGTGTATGGGGCATGCACTGGGCCAGGAAGAGTTGCGTTCACCTTGTGGCTGTTTGATCTGGATATACCTGACGATGAGGACTGGTTAATTTGTGGTGATTTCAACTACATTAGAGCGCCTGATAATCGCAACAAACCGGGGGGGTGATGCTAGTGATATGCTTACTTTTAATGATTTCATCACTCACAGGCGCTTGTTGAGCTACCGATTAAGGGCAGACAGTACACGTGGAGTAACATGCAGACTGATCCCCTGCTTGAACAAATTGACCGGTTTTTCACCTTGTCGAACTGGACTTCTAATTATCCTAACACCACAGTGGGCCCCCTTCCCAAGCTAGTGTCTGATCACACTCCATGTTTGGTTTCCATTGAAACCTCGGTACCTAAGAGTAAGGTGTTTAGGTTTGAAAACTTCTGGATATCCCATCGAGGATTCTTTGATCTGGTACAATCCGCCTGGGAGAAATACTGCTATGCACCCAATTCGGCTAAACTGTTCTGCAAGAAGTTTAAGAACTTAAGATATGCTCTTAAACGTTGGAGTAAGAAGATTTCTCGGTTGAACCTGTGTATCGATAACTCCAATTGGGCTCTTCTGGAACTCGATAATATCGAGGACAAAAGACCTCTCACATACCTGAAACCAACTTTTGGTTGATTCTCAAAAACCATCTGGTAACCCTTCTTGGTTACAAACGAGAATATTGGAAGAAGAGGTACAATGTCCGTTGGTTTACTTGTGGAGGTGATAACACTAATTTTTTTCATTCTGCAACATCTGAAAGTTACCGTAAAAATTCCATAGCTTCGCTTAAACTTCAAGATGGTTCGGTGGTGACTGACCATATGGGTAAAGCAAAAGAACTTTTTGACACTTACAGAGAGAGACTGGGCAAGAAAGGGGAGTATGAAATGAAGTTTGACCTGTCTAGAATCATTAAAAAAGTGGAGGGCCTAGAGGAGCTAACCATACCCTTCACACACGATGAAATTGACAGGGTCGTTCGTGAGATGCCTTCTGATAGAGCCCCAGGTCCCGATAGATTTAATGGCTGCTTTCTCAAATCATGTTGGCACATCATCAAAGAAGATTTTTACAGGCTGTGCAAAGACTTCTACGATGGTGTCATTGATCTTCAGAGCCTAAACTCGGGATTTATAACACTCATCCCAAAAACCCAGTCACCGGAGACTGCTAATGATTTCAGGCCCATCACGCTACTTAACTGTTGTTTGAAGCTGATAACTAAGTTGCTGGCTAACCGTTTGCAGAAACGTGTGCTCAAGATCATTCATCGGAACGAGTACGGATTTCTCAAAGGGAGATCGATCCAGGACTGCTTGGCCTGGGCCTTTGAGTACATTCACCAATGCCAAGCATCAGGAAGAGCTTGCTGTATCCTAAAGTTAGACTTCATGAAGGCATTCGATACCATCCAACATGAACCGATGCTTGAGATCATGCGTCAGATGGGCTTTGATGAGAAGTGGTTGGGGTGGATCAAATGTATTTTTTCCTCCGGAAGCTCCTCGGTACTGCTTAATGGCACCCCAGGAAAACAGTTTGATTGCCTTTGTGGGGTGCGACAAGGAGATCCACTGTCGCCTTTGATCTTTGTTCTTGCAGCAGATCTTTTACAGTCAGCGATTAATGATGCCAGTCGGACAGGTTTGCTTCATTTGCCCCTGTCCACTTCTGATAGTAACTATCCGGTAATTCAGTATGCTGACGACACGATCGCTGTCCCTGCTTGTACCTCACAAGCGCAAGTGTTGAAATCTATTCTGGTTGACTACGCGAAGTCGGTGGGCCTTAAGATCAACTTTCACAAGTCAACCTTGGTTCCCATCAATCTTGATCCTTTGCAGGTAGAGGAAATTGCAGCCATTTTTGGTTGCTCTATTGGCAACATGCCGTTTATGTACCTGGGCCTGCCCATGGGCACCACGCGCCCAAGTGTGACCGACCTGATGCCGCTGGTGACCTCGGTTCAGAGGAGCGTCCCGGCAGCAGCTTCGCTCCTGGATTATGGCTCCAAGCTAACACTGCTTAACTCGGTGGTCACCTCCTTAGCCATCTACGTCATGTGTTCCATCAAGATAAACCCTAAGATCATCGAGCATCTTGATAAGCTGCGCATGTCATGCCTCTGGGTGAGGAAATCGGATGATGGGTATAAGGGCAACTCGCTGGCTGCATGGGGCATGGTGAGCAAACCTAAGAGCAAAGGTGGTCTAGGGATCATTGATCTTAAGACCCAAAACTAAGGGCTGCTGTTGAAATAAATCCACAAATTCTATAACAAATGTGATGTTCCTTGGGTCAGCTTGATCTGGGACACCTACTATGTGGGCAAAATACCGCATGCCTCCGATCTGTGTGGTTCTTTCTGGTGGAGAGACCTCATGCAGCTATCTGATATATATAGAGGGGTCACAAAATTGGAGGTATGGCAGGAGACACGGTCCTGTTTTGGAAAGATAAATGGAAGACTGAGATTTTTCAAGACAAGTACCCGAGAGCTTTTTTCCTTTGTCAAGGAGCCAGATATCTCAGTGAGACATCTCTTGTCTTCAGAGCGATTGGGTGATGTGTACCACCTACCTCTATCTTTGGAGGATAGAAGTGAGGTTGTCGGGCTCTGATCGAGATCTTGGATACTTCACTAGCTGATGGCAAGGATGTGTGGTCTTATGTTTGGGGAGGAAATGCATTTCGATCATCACAATAATGCCCACTGTTTCAGCCAGATACAAGTTGATGAGGCATTCGGCTGGATCTGGAAAACCAAATGTACAATGCAGTGGAAGGTATTCTTGTGGCTGCTGATGGCTGATAGATTGAACACTAGAAATATGCTCCGGAGAAGACATTTTAAAGTCCAGAACGATGACTACACCTGCCTCCTCTGCCACCACCCACCTGAGAAAGACATGGTTCACCTCTTCTTTACCTGCCCCTTCAGTCAGAGATGCTGGGATGCTTTGGGGATGCAATGGCCAAATGACACTGACTGGTTCAGAATCCTGCATGAGGGCAGGGCCAGATGGGCTCGGCCGATCTTCTTGGAAGTTTTTGCAGTGGCAGCTTGGGGGATCTGGAAGGAGAGAAATGATAAACACTTCAGAAGAATCCAACCTTCGTTTGAATCTTGGAGGAACAGATTCAAGCTGGACTTTGCCATGCTGGTTCATAGATCAAAGCAAGAGCAGGGTCCTTACATTCTATCCATAGCTAGCTTGCTTTTATTTTACATTCTGCCTGTGTTAGTCACTATACCTAACCCCCCCCCCCCCTCTCTTCATGTAACTTGTAAAGTGTTGGACATTCTAACCCCCCCTATTTTTGATTTATTAATATAAAAGGCAGTGAGAGAATCTCACTGCCATCAGTTCTCAAAAAAAGGTAACATGAGGCGGGGACACAATGTTTACCCAGGTTTGGGCCCTCTTAATGGAGGTAATACCCTACTTCCTGCTTGATTGACTTTGATGAGTATAGGGATTACAAGAGTTGATCTACCTCGAGATCGTAATGACTAAACCCTAGATGTCTAGCCTGTATGATTATGATTGTCTATATGGACAAAACCCTCTGGTTTATTAGACACCGGAGGGGGCTAGGATTGTACAAGGTCGGTTTTACAGAGGAAGGAAACTATACATCCAGACGTCAAGCTTGCCATCCACGCAAAGAAGAGTCCCATCCGGACACGGGGAAAGGTCCTCGATCTTGTATCTTCACGGCCCATCAGTCCGGCCCACATTACATAGACCGGACGCCCGAGGACCCCCTAGTCCAGGACTCCCTCAATCATATGTAAAAAGCACTTTACGGAATGCACCATGAATAAAATGTGAGCCACCATCAGTCATTAAATACGTAGGGACTCCAAACCTCGGGAAAATAACTTCTTTAAGCATTTTAATAGAAGTGTTATGGTCAACACTACTAGTCGGGATAGCTTCTACCCACTCAGTAACGCAATCAACAGCAACCAAATTATGTGTGTACCCATTAGAGGAAGGGAAAGGTCCCATATAATCAAATTCCCAAACATCAAATGGTTCAATAACAAGTGAATAATTCATACGCATTTCCCGATGTATACCAGTATTACCAATTCTTTGACATTCATCACAAGATAAGACAAACTTATGAGCATCCTTGACAAGAGTAGGCCAATAGAAACCAGATTGCAATACCTTGTGTGTCGTTCTGCCTCCCGCATGGTGTCCTCTGTAAGCCTCGTAGTGACACTTCATAGGATTTGTTCATGTTCATGTCGGGTATAGATTGCCTAATAATACCATCTACTCCTTATTTATAAAAATGTGGTTCATTCCATAAATAATATCTTAAATTAAAGATGGACTTTTTCTTTTGTTAGTATGTAAAACTAGGTGGTATAAATTTAGCAGCAATATAATTAGCATAGTCTGCATAGCAAGGAGTATTACAAGAAGCATTTATGACAGCTAATTGCTCATCGGGAAAACTATCATCAATATAATAGCTTGAAACAATAAAAAATTATAGATACGCTAGAATGGTATCAAGAACTTTGGTTTTTGTAATATGATTTAAGTAGACTCACGGGCATAGTTTTCACTAGAGGCTTCTCTTGATAACCCACAAGTATAGGGGATCACAACTGTTTTCGAGGGTAGAGTGTCCAACCCAAATTTATAGATTCGACACAAGGGGAGCCAAAGAATATTTGTAAGTATTAGTAGGAGTTGTCAATTCAACCACACCTGGAGATTAAATATATGTAGCAAAGTGATCAATAACACAGTAGTATGATAGTTTGATAGTAGTAGCAACAATAGCAGTGTTAACGGTAACTGCAGTAACAGTTTTGTAGCAATTGTAACAGTAGCAAGAACAATATGTGAAAAGCTCGTAGGCATTGGATCGGTGATTTCATTGGATAATATTCATCATATAACAGTCATAACCTAGGGCGACACAGAACTAGCTCCAGTTCATAAATATAATGTAGGCATGTATTCCATAAATAGTCATACGTGCTTATGGAAAAGAACTTGCATGACATCTTTGTCCTGCCCTCCCGTGGCAGCGGGGTCCATAAGGAAACTAAGGGATATTAAGGCCTCCGTTTAATAGAGAACCACAATGAAGCATTAACATATAGTGAATACATGAACTCCTAAACTACGGTAATCACCGGAAAGAATCCCAATTATTGTCACCTTGGGGTATGCAAATCATAATACGTAGCAGGTGCATATAACTGCAAGATTGGATCACGAACATAGATATAATGGTGAAAACATAAACGGTTCAGATATGAAATCATGGCACTCGGGCCCCAGTGATAAGCATTAAGCATGGCTAAGTCATAGCAACATCAATCTCAGAACATAGTGGATACTAGGGATCAAGCCCCAACAAAACTAAGTCGATTACATGATCAATCTCATCCAACCCCTCACCGACCAGCGAGCCTACGAAGGAATTACTCACTCCTTGAAATTGGTGATGGAGGATGGTTGATGATGACGAAGACGGAAGACCCCCCTCTCCGCAGCCCTAAACAGACTCCAGATCTGGCATTCCGATGAAGAACAAGAGGTGGCGGTGGCTTCGTATCGTAAAACACAATGAAACTTCCTCTCCTATTTTTTCTAGAAAAATAGGATTTTATAGCGTAGGAATAAGGGTCAGCGGAGCCTCGTGGGCCCTACTACCGACCAGGGCGTGGTAGAGGGGGGTGGCGCGCCCTAGTACCTAGAGGGCAGCTAGGGCACCCCCTCCAGTTAGTCTTGGTTCCCGTATTTTTTATTTATTCCAAAATAATTCTCTAAAAAGTTTTGTCCGATTCCAAGAACTTTTATTTTTGCACAAGAACAACACCATGGTAGTTCTGCTGAAAATAACGTTAGTCCGGGTTAGTTTCATTCAAATCATGAAAATTAGAGTAAAAAACAAGAGCTAAAGAATTAGGAAAAGTAGATACGATGGAGACGTATCAACTCCCCCAAGCTTAACCCATTACTTGTCCTCAAGCAATTCAATTGATAAACTGAAAGTGATGAAAAAAAAACTTTTACGAACTCTTTTGTTGTTGTGTCTGTATATACGCGTAATAGCACACAGGTTTTCAACAAAGATCATAATTAACCATGCGAACAATAACTCTTAGAAATTATATTCACTCAAATCAATGGCATAATCAGCTAGCGAGCAATAATAAAATATCTCAAATGCCAACACTTTTTATCAAAACAATCATGATATAATATGACAATAATGGTATCTCACTAGCCCTTTCTAGGACCACAAAATATTAATGCAGAGCACCTCCAAAGTTCAAGCAGTGACTAAAATTGTAATTCATGGTAGAAGAGATACAGTCATGATGCATTCAGCGTTAACTATACACAATGCATGAGAATGACAATAGTGCTCTCGGCACTGGCGCTTGTTTGAGAATGTGATGACTCAACATAAAAGTAAATAACTTAAAAGTAAATGGATAGCCCCTTCGCAGAGGGAAGTAGGAATTTATAGAGGTGCCTGAGCTCGAAGTTTAAAACAGATATAAATATAATTTGGGAGGCATGCCCTTCATGTCAACGTTACGACCAAGAGTTTTCAATATCTTCCATGCTAAACACATTAGCGGAGGTTCCCAAGCGATAAAAGTAAAGTTTACTCCCCCTCTACCAACAAACACAACCCATGGCTAGCCGAATCCTCGGGTGCCCTCCATACCAACAACAGTCCGGTGGAGTTTTTGTTTAATTATTTGTAATTTGTATTTCGAGACTAGGCATCCCTATTTCCAGCCCCTCTCGTGCAAGGACGGGTGAATAAACACTCATCATGAGAATAACCCACTTAGCATGGAAGATACTAACCAACCCTTATCGCTCCATGAGCGGTTCGGGCACACAAAACAAATGTTCATTTGAATTTTAGAGGTGGCACATGCAAATTTACTTGGAACGGCAGGGTAATACCGCATATAGGTAGATTTAGTGGACTCATCTGAAATAACTTTGGTTTAAGGGTTTTGACGCACAAGCAGTATTCTCGTTTAGTACAGGCGAAGGTAGCAATTAGGTTGATAAGAGACCAACTAGACAGCGAAAACGGTCATGATCATGCATTATGAATAATGAACATTGAGTACTTGCATGAGTAGGATATAAACACCACGAACATAAATATCGTGGAGGCTATGTTGGTTTTGATTCAACTACATGCGTGAGCATGTGCGAAGTCAAGCCACTAGAAACATTCAGAGGAGGATACCATATCATCATACAACATCACAACCATTTTAATGCTTGCTGACACTCAAGATAAATAATTATCCACTCCTATCTACTTAAGCTTGGCATGACCAACTATAATCTCTAATTGTCATTGTAAGCATGTTCAACAATTGTATGCTGAATCATGGATACTGAGTTAAACATATTTACAAAAACAAAAACAAGTTGAGTTCATACCCCCTTTTTCCCGCCACAGTCACTTCATCAAATATCATCATTATTGCCTTTCACTTGCATGACCGAATTATATGAAAATATTAATAGTGCAAGAGTGTTGTGGACTAAGCTGGAATCTGTAACATTTTATTCAGAGAATAAGACAAAATAATATGGGCTCTTTGTTAGAAGAACAATAATGCATATCAGAGCCACTCAACAATTTCATCTTGGTCTTCTCCCTGTACAACTCAACAAAAGAAAATAATTTCAGAGAAACACACTGAAATATTTTTGGAGTTTCTGATTTTTCCTAAAGAAAGCAAATTAGAGAAAGAAAAATGAAAACGAGAAAAACTATTTACACGGGAGAGCTCCCAACAAATAAAAGAATAAATGGGAAATCTTTTTGGGTTTTCTTTTAATACTACAACTAATTAAACTAGAAAGAAAAACCAAAAATAAGCGAGAAATATTTTGGACTTTCTCAAAGTTTTTCAAACACATAAGAAGAAAGCGAGAAAATAAAATTAATATGGATAACAATGAAAAAGTGTGTACACCGACAACTGGAATGAAGTGTGTGAACATGAATGTAATGTCAGTGGAAATACGTACTCCCCCAAGCTTAGGCTTTTGGCCTAGCTTGGTCATCACCATCCGTAGTAGCCATCCGGTCCCATGTAAAAGTGATGCGGCGGCGGCACCTGATGGTCCCACTCCTGGGGCTCCTCCTCTGCCGCTGCCTAAGCGTTCTGGTAAGCGACAATGTCCGCTGGTAGGACGGTGTATCCGTTCCTGGCATGAGTATCAAACAAAGCAGGTGTAGGCAACGGATTTATATCACGGACCACACTGAATACCAAGTTATAGCTAAGGGGTTCTAGTAGTTCAGTGTTATCAAGAAAATGGTGGTCCACCATCGACTGGCGGTCTAGATAATCTCTAGGCAAAAAGTAGTCATGCTAGCGTATCTGAACATTAAAGTGACTCGCTAGGCGAGTGGCATAAATACCACCATAAATTTTACCCTTAGTTCTATTAGTGTGCAGACGTCATGCAACAATAGCCCCTAGGCTAAAGGTGTGATCATTAAGAAGTGCATGACGTAAGATAGCGAGATCAGGTGCACTCAGTATACTTCCCTTCTCTATAGAATCAATCATTTTGTTATGAAAAGAGCAAAGTAGTGAACAGAAGGGAACTGCAAGCTAGTGGCGGTCGCTTTCGACACGCCCCTTTCCTCACCCATAGTTAGGGTGCGGAAGAAACCCTCAAACATCGCTGTTCTATGTTCTCTTAACTCCCCATCAGAGGGAATTAGACATATCTCACAAAATCAGTAAGCGGTACTTGGCGAATTGTAGAGTATAAATTAAACCACACCTCAGGAGGCTCGTTCCTTCTTAAGAAATGGAAATTTGCACAAAGGAATTTGTAAGGACGTGGTGTTGGTCACGCTCATCTGCGAGGAAGTTGGTAACTCCAATATTTGTAATGAATTGCACGAAATCTTGGTGTAACCCGACTTCGTCCATGAAGGCAATTGTCGGCATGGAGACGGTGATCTATGGGGCAGTGCATCCCCTTTGCTGGTTCGACAAGGGGTGGCAATCGATGTAGAGAGTAAACACAGTGAGGAGCACATGATTTTACCCAGGTTCGGGCCGCCCGGAGGCATGAAACCCTACTCCTGTCTTTCAGTGTATTGATGGTGTTGTGCCCAAGTACACAGCGCTCTCCCCCGACAAGAGGTGGGAAGAGAGAAGCTACACGAATGCCTATGCATGAGGGTTGTAGAGGTTCGAACCCCTTCTAATGTTGCCCTAGCCTTCCTTTTATAGTTCAAGGGGCTACCATTGTGGAAAAAAGGTCATTACGTGGGTGCTTAGACTGATACAGAGCTATCATACATAAATCTGGCAGGTATGACAAAATGCATTAAATGAGCCGCTAGGTGTCATGTGGAGGTTGAAGCCCGGCAGGGTTGCTGCGCCGCTTATCCAGCTACCTCCTAATAGCATGACACGCCATCGAGACGGGTGTCAATAAAGGTAATCTACTCTTCCAGCAAGCTGACACGCACGGGTTACGTCCACCTAAGCACCTGTGGGCTCGACACCTCACTAATCAGCGGCTAGCTATTCAGAGAGGCGGAGCGCTGGTGTTGGCGGGAAACCCATGCTCGATGGGCTTGTCGGGGGTTGACCCGCCAGCTCGTTCCTGCCGAAGTTGGTTGCTTCTATTATGAAACTTGAGCCTTGTTCCAATGCTTGGTCTTCTTATGTGACACCCTGGTTTTTGCCATTTTTATTTTTCTGGAGTTTATAGCAATTTGGTTTGAATTTGAGTTTTTGAATCGACCCATTTGGACTTAACACTTGGGCATTATTTTGCTTTTCACCCAAGTGACTTCACTCACTCCCAAAAACATCTCTTGCCCTCTGATATCTCCAAAGATTGCCTTGGGTATATTTTTCTCAAAAAGAAATATTCATTTCTCTCTGAAAATGAATTATTTTCACTTCTACTCCAAAGCAACCCCTATTTTTCTTGCTCCCAAAAATCTGAGAAAATTCCCAAATATTCTTTGGTCTATGCCTCATCTTCCTACACAAGAGTATCCTATGGTTATGAGGATTATTTTTGCTGTAGAAAATCATTTTCATTCTGGTCAGAAATGGCACTTTGTGAAGCAAGTACATTTTTGACAAATCTTCTTGAGCTGAAATTTTTATGGCATAATGACCCTCCTAGCAAACTCTTAACCACCCAGTTTAAGCTCCTAACTCTCTCTAGAATTCTCTCAAATAACCTCAGCAGATTCTGTCGAAAAACTTGCCATGAAGCTCAAGTCACTTCTATCGACTTGGCTTCGATCCATCAGCTGTGACTAAGACTGCAGGGACAAGCTCCCAGACATGATGTAACTCCTCGGGGCGCACCGTGTTGCACCCGTGCATGCGATGACCGCGTATGCCCACGATGTCTGGCATGCACGCAGCATGTTCGGCGCGTCGGTTTTGCCTCTGCCTCCCCCGGGCGTCCGCCCCAGGCCAACCCCGCTTGTCCCCAACCCTCACGAGCCTCGACTCATTGCACCTGACCTCTCGCTGGAGCTTCCCGTTGCCAGCGACAGCCACTGTAGAAATGGCCATGGCGGAGTAGGGAGCACAGCGCACCCGTGTGCTCGTATCGTCACCCTCCTGCGTCCTGTGCTTGGCTCCCTGCCTCCACTGTGACCGCATGAGCCCCTCGACCTCTCCCATCCACTCTGAGCTCAGTTCATCGCTGCTCACAGCTCCAGAGCCTTCTTTGGCGTTCTCAAACCCCTCCTCGATCGTGCCTATATAAAGACCCCTCCCCGAGCTCATCTAGCCACCCCATCCACCTCCACTGACCTCAAAACCTCTCGTAGAAGACCGTGGCCAGGCCAGGCGGGCCTCTGGCCACCGTTAGGCATCGGAGTTCACCGCTGATCCCCTCTTAGCATTCTGCTTCCTCTGGTGTTCCTAGACTCCTTCCGACCCCTCCAGCGTGCTCGTGGAATTTTCCTAGTCGTGCCCGTGCTGCTGGAGTGCCCCTGCCTCGCCGGAATCCTCAACTCTGACGAGCCCCCTCCGCCGACGCCTCTGGAGACGATCGCCATGACGCCATCCGTCCACCTCCGATCGAGCTACTGGTACGTGTTTGTTCACCGTGCAGTGCAACATCCATCTATCCACTCTCTGGCGGCAACCGTAGCCTCCTCGGCGGAGAACCACCGGCTACAGAGCCGCCGCCCTCTGTTTCCCTCTCTCTCCTCTAAACCTGAGAGTGGGGCCTGCCTGTTAGCCTCTCTCTCACTCCCCCGATGCGGTATAAGTGGAAGCATATGTCTAAAATATGCCTTCGACGTCACCCCCTCTTTGTTTATCAAAAATTCATTTTAATTCAGAAAATGACCAAACTTTGACCAGCTCTAACTTTTATTCTATAAGGCCAAATCAGTTGATTCTTTTGGCATTGGTTTTGTCTTGATCTCCTCTATCAGCATGCAAAAGGTTGAGATTTTTGCTTGTTGTAAATATATTTTGGTGCATTTAAATGTGTTATGTGACATTTTCTTTGTGCTATTTTAATTATTTTCAGAAGGGACATGCTGCCTTGAGGAGAACCGGGAGGATTGTGACCCTCCTCTGAACTAAGGCAGGCCAGCACACATATTTGCAAGAGTGACATTTCAATGACTATGATTTTTACTTGAATATGATCTCATATAATGTATATATTTATTTAGAATAATCTCACATGTGTTAGTTTTAGATTTATGCTATGCTTACCATATTTTCAGTGATAACTGAGTTGTTCGGTTCAGCTTATGCAGTAGAATAATATGATCATGAGCATGTGTAGCTTAATACCGGCATTATGGTGCATATGGACATTATTGCATTTTCATGGCATACTATGGCTCGGGAATATTTCTTTTCAAGTTGAAACCTGATAATAATCCAACTTGAACATGCTGTTGATCGAGTCATGGTGCCACCGAATCGAGCTTCCCAGTGCAACCACATTTGCCTTTATGGGGAGGCCCTTTCTCGATCTGTTGTTATGCCTCTTGCTGGTGCCTCCAACTAGGGAAGGTTATGCGCTTGCGCTGCCCTGGCCCGGCAGGCAGGCATAGCCTTGTGTGCCCCTAGTTGTTTTGGCACCATTATCCCCATTTGGGACCGTTTTGTTTTGCCATGACGTTGGCCGTTGGGTGTCACGAGGTGACATCAGGGCCACCCAGGACTTAGCCCAAAGGGGAGTTGGTCGGAGTGGCCGAGATAATGTCATGATAGTAGATTGGTTCTGTCGGAATGTCGTTGGTCCACCCGAATGGGAGCACGAGGCCATGGGTTCTCTGGTGTGCTTACAGTGTGCTAACCTCTACAGTGTGTGTTTAATCTATCGATAGCCATGTCCTCGGTCATGGACACAGTTCATAGTAGGTCACACCATGGCAATAGAAATATTAAACCTGCACACTAAAGTTATACTTGTGGCAGTTGATATGATGGTAAAGTTGTTGGAACCATCGAGACGGTTTCTTTTGTGGTCCAGAGGTGATCACCGTGGTAAGATGATGATTGTGGTTTCAAAGTAACCGAGATGGTAAGCGGGTCCGAGAGGCTCTGTTGTGAGCGATGTCACTTCATGAGTAGCATGTTAAGTTCTTGCACATAACCTGCTTAAATATCATGTTTTTGTTTGCCATTGTTGCTTTATTTGTGTGAGCTTGCGAGTACATTCAGAGGACTCACCTGGCGCGTCATGCCAGTTTCAGGAGAAGTCGTACCGGAGTTGGAGTTGCATCATTGCATCATAGTCTACGCCGTGTCCACATCAGTGTCCCTGTGAGATGGAGTCGTTCTACGTCGTCTTTCCGCTGCCGCATAGCTATATCATTATGATCGAGGCCCCATTCATGTTCACTAAATAATGTACATATGTGCAGCAGCACCGTGTGTGCCGCTTGGCCTCGCTACTTGATGTACTATCGAACCTATGTATCAATAAAGGTTTATATTTCTGTACCAAGTTGTTGTGTGTTCCCAGAAGACTTGATTTCTGGGCTGGCGATGCAAGGTAAACCGGTTGCTCTGAGTCGGGGTGCCACAACACTTGGTATCAAAGCCACGCTGACTGTAGGACGCCCTAGATAGCTAACGCCCTAGTTAAACGGTATTTAGTAGTCCTGAGTGCCGGTAGTGTGTGTTTGCATCTGGTTGTTGCATTGCATGCATATAGTTTATTTTTATTACAAACCAACTAATGATTGTGAGTGTAGATGGCTCTAGTGCCGTACATGTACTAGTCTGAGCTAGCATCGTGCACTTCCCCGCATCTTCTTCGGAACGTGTGGCGTCAACTCTACCATGATGGCGATGACCCGGTGTACCACGTGTATCGGGAGCGACTAGCAGACTAAGTGTACGAGTATCACACGGAGGTCACCCTGCACCATAGCTCTGTGTCTGGCACTGAGGGAGTCCTGGACTAAGGGGTCCTCGGGCGTCCGACCTATTAGCCATGGGTCGGACTGATGGGCTGTGAAGATACGAAGACCGAAGACTCCGCCCGTGTCCGGATGGGACTCTCCTTGGCATGGAAGGCAAGCTTGGCAACCAAATATGAAGATTCCTCTCTCTGTAACCGACCTTATGTAACCCTAGATCCCTCCGGTGTCTATATAAACCGAAGGGCTTAGTCCGGATTGGGATATTCATTACCATAGTCATACAGGCTAGACTTTTAGAGTTTAGCCATTACGATATCGTGGTAGATCAACTCTTGTAATACTCATATTCATCAAGATCAATCAAGCAGGAAATAGGGTATTACCTCCGTAGAGAGGGCCCGAACCTGGGTAAACATTGTGTCCCCCGTCTCCTGTTACCATCAATCCTAGACGCACAGTTCGGGACCCCCTACCCGAGATCTGCCGGTTTTGACACCAACATTGGTGCTTTCATTGAGAGTTCCACTGTGCCGTCGTCAAAAGGTTTGATGGCCCCTTTGATCATATACAATGATGTTGTCCAAGGGGAAGTTTTCCTCCCCGGACAAATCTTCGTATTCGGCGGCCTCGCACTGCGAGCCAACTCGCTTGGCCATCTGGAGCAGATCGAAAGCTATGCCCCTGGCCGTCAAGTCAGATTCGGGAGCTTGAATTACATCACGGATATCCGCGGAGACTTGATCTTCGACGGATTCGAGACCGCGGCTGCCGCTCCCTGTCACCTCGATGAACATGACTTAAGTCTGTCATCGGACCACATCCAAGAGATAGCTCCTGTAACTACTCTGCCTTAGATCCGGAGCATATCGCGCCATCCGACGACGGGAAGCTCAACCCCGCCACGGAGGCCACAGATTCCGTGGCGTTGGAGCCGCACACAGACTTAGCCTCATGTGATATCTGTGTCACCGGAACTCCGGACTCGTTTCCGGCTATAAGTTCCAAACCATGTGCGTCCGCGGACTCCGAGCTTGATCGGTTATCGATCTTCGAATTCAGCGCTGCAGACATCTTCCGACACTCGCCTTTCGGCGATGTGGTAAACTCATTAAAGAATCTATCCTTGGAGGGAGACTCACGAATTATATCCGGTTCAAACGGGAGGCTGATGATGGAGAATTTTGCTTCCCACCCGCCACCCACTTCATAGCCATTGTCGATGGCTTAACCGACACACTCAATTATGACTCCGAAGACATCAACGGTATGGACGACGATGCCGGAGAAGAGGAGGCCCAAGCCACGCCATTCACCGGACGATGGACGGCCACTTCCTCATACGACGTATACATGGTGGATACGCCAAAATATAATAGCGGCGATGACAAGGAAAGCCCAGTGGAGGATGACCCCCCTATGACACAACCAAAGCGCCGGCATCAGCGGCGCCGCTCTAAATCACACCGCAGCAAGGACAGCAACACCGGCGCAGGAGACAACAATACTCCGAACGGTGCCGAAGACGTAGAAGACCACGACAAACAAACTGCCGAACAGGATAATCAGGAGGACGGGCAAGTCAGCCCTAACAAACATGCCATAAATGAAGACTCGGAGGATGGTAGTTATCATCCGCTCTCTGAGGAGGAGGTGAGCCTCGGCAATGAAGACTTTATCGTGGCTGAGGAACCCCTTGAGCAGGAGCGCTTTAAGCGCCGGCTAATAGCCACTACAAGGAGTCTGAAAAAGAAGCAGCAGCAGCTTCAAGCTGACCAAGACCTGCTGAACGATAAATGGACTGATGTCCTGGCAGCCAAGGAATACGTCCTCAAGCGCCCAGCCAAAAGTTACCCGCAACGTAAATTGCTACCTCAATTTGATGATGAGGCGTTGGAGCCCATATCATCATCACGCAATGCGGCTGATCGACCACCACGGGGTCGGGACAAGGCGGCAACTCAAGTCGAACACCAGCCCGCTCCACCTCGCCGTAAAGGTAGAGATCAAACAACTCGGGGACATACCTATGACCTACAGCAAAAAGTGGACAATAATGCAGGACATACTAGATTGATCTACGGATCGTGAGGGCATGCCCCGACACGTGACGACGGCCACCTATTTGAATGTAATAAGCCCAGTCACGCCCAGGCCGAACTCCGCAGACGGACTCCATCGGAGCTACGTCGCGATGTGGCCCGATATAGAGGCGCCGCACACCCTCTTTGCTTCACTGATGAAGTAATGGACCATGAATTCCCAGAAGGGTTTAAACCCGTAAACATCGAATCATATGATGGGACAACAGACCCTACGGTCTGGATAGAGGATTTCCTTCTCCATATCCATATGGCTCGTGCCGATGATCTCCACGCCATCAAATATCTCCCACTGAAACTCAAAGGACCAACTGACCAGTATCTGACACGGTGGGTCAGCCGCACTAGTCCTCGATCCAATCATTGATGGATTCCACCTCACGCGGGTCCTAATGGACGGCGGCAGCAGCCTCAACCTGCTCTATCAGGATATAGTGCGCAAAATGGGCATTAATCCATCTCGGATCAAGCCCACAAAAACTACCTTTAAAGGAGTTATACCAGGCGGAGAGGCCCGCTGCACGGGCTCTATCACACTAGAGGTTGTCTTTGGATCTCCGAACAACTTCCGAAGCGAAGAGTTAATCTTCGATATCGTCCCCTTTCGCAGCGGCTATCACGCACTGCTCGGACGAACCGCATTCGCTCAATTCAATGCAGTACCACACTATGCTTATCTCAAGCTCAAGATGCCTGGTCACACGGTGTCATAACGGTCAATGGAAATATGGAACGCTCCCTCCGAACCAAGGAGCACATCGCCACCCTAGCAGCAGAAGTACAGAGTGTCCTTCTCAAGCAGAACCTTAATTCGGCGGCCGGGCTCCCGGACACTACTAAGAGGATACGGACTATTCTGCAGCAAGACAGCTCGGCTCATCAAGAGCTCGACTAGCAATTCGGCCTCCGTCCCAGCCCCAATCAAGTTGCGGCATTCGTACCGCGCGTACATAACTACACACTCAAAATACCATGGGCGTAGACGGAGGCATACCTACCTTGGGATCCATAGTACGACTTGACCGCTCCTGGACACATACACTTTTATTATCTACTTTTCGTCCTTTTCAGATTTCTTTTCCACATGCCTTCTCTGACAGCTTGATCCCTGGTCCCTTCAAAGGATAAATACACCAAGACGGCAAGAAGCACAGACGTACGAGGGAATCTCTAGGTGGTTTCTTTCACGATCACTTTACCTATTTTCAGAACCCACACACTGCTCTCCCTTGGTTTTTGGCATGTTAAATAGCCCGTTGCTTATCGCACCATTTGTATCAATACGCCTTGACGTATTTACCAAATTATAATGGAAACAGTTCATGCCCAAAATTTTCGTGCCCCACTTATTATTACCTTTGCTCTCTTTCTGTTCTCCTTTGTTTTTTGTTGATAATTTTATCAGATAGCACCCGTACACTTTGGTACGTTTCATATTTGCCAGGGGCTTCATAGCGCCCCGCACTACGGCAACAAAGTCCGAACACTTTTACAGTATAGTTCGGCACCCTGAATTCAGCATTATATGCATTGGCTCCAAATCATGTCTTTGGTCAATAGTTGGGTTGCCCGGCTCCTCTGCTTACTACCTTACGTTCTGCTATATCGGCTAGGGTAGTAAAGGGAGAACTACTGCGATTGTGCCATGGTTCATCTGGATGAGCACCTCAGTAGAGAAAGCCGAAAACTGACTGACATGATACGACGAGAGTCGGTCAGCTCTTCGAAGGTTTCAAATCGTTAGAGATTTTCTCCGCATTACGCGATGAATCGGTTTTTATCTGATCAGGTGTATACAGTACCCCCCACCCTCTACTATGGACTTCCGAATACCATGGGCTGCGCCTAAAATTTTATTGTCGAACACCTATGGCTAAGTGAGGGTGATAAAGCATTATAGTCCGATTGCCTTGTTCGTTGCGCTAAACACCTCCTTCAAGGACCAAATAATTGGATCAAGAGTGTTTAGATTCCATCCCGAACACCCCCGTATTACCTACGTGGGGGCTGAACCCGACGACTGGCCAACTCTCAGATTTAATAAAAATGGCCGCACAGGAGGTAAAAACTTAACACAAAGCATCATATTACATAAATTGTCTTTGTTTCATCATACAGGGCGAGACAAATATGAATGTATTCATTCAAAGATCACGTCTTTCGCACACTGCTCCACAACAATGCGGGATCCCTCCAGGACACCATCAAAATATAGCTCAGGCTTGCGGTGCTCCTTGCCCTCCGGCGCCCCCTCGGTCACAAGCTTGACAGCGTCCATTTTCGCCCACCAGACCTTGACACGAACGAAGGCCATGGGCGCGCCCTCGATGCAGACCGAATGCTTGACGACGTCCAGCCGAGGACAGGCATCCACCAGCTGCTTCACGAGGACGAAGTAGCTGCTGGGTATAGCTTCGGCAGGCCACAGCCGGATTATCAAATCCTTCATGGCCAGTTCGGCCACCCTGTGCAGCTCGACCAACTGTTTTAGCTGATTGCTGAAGGGCACCGGATGCTCAAGCGCCGATATTGCGACTGTAACAGCTTCAACATTGAGCTCCTTCTTCGGCTCTAAGAACTCGCAGTCTGCCTAACACACTACGCGACAGGTCCTCAAACGCCCCTGGGGAACTCCGAATACGGGTTAGTAAGAAATACTTCTTCTTCACATACTTGCTTTGCATACTAAACGCCTTACCCGCCGTAATCTTCTTGGCCTCCTGGATCTCCTGGAGGGCGCCCTGGGCTTCAACCTGGGCCTCTTCTGCGATTTGGCGAGCCTTGGCGAGTTCGGTGCCTTGAGCCGAAACGTCTCCCTCCAAGGCCTCACACTTTTTAATAGCATCCTGGAGCTCCTGCTGAACCTCATTAAGCCTGGCCTTGAGCTTCTTACGGGCAGCTTACTCCTTAATAGCTTCCTCCTCGGCTTTGGCCAGGGCTTTCTGCAGGGCCTCAACCTTGGTCGTCGCTCCTACGCAAATCATGACATTACAGTCAATACGCATCATTTATTCTTTCTGAAATATATAGCAAGTCATTGCATACCTCGCTGCTGTTCCAGCTATTTCCTCGCCTGGCCGAGCTCTCCCTCGGCCCGCTCCAGCTTCCGCTTCAGTTCGGCAACTTTGGCAGTGTGCGAGGTCGCGGCCAACAAAGACGCCTGCTTATTAGCATAAAGACACATTTAGTTTGTTCCCTGCGAAAATTAATTGATCCTCTGTCCGGTTTTTCTTTCCGAACACCGGACAGTGTCTCAGGGGCTAGACATATATGGACTTTTCTCTTTTGCGTCGCTTACCTCAAAACTTGTCAGCAGGCTGCTGCAGGCCTCGGTTAGTCCGCTCTTGGCGGACTGAACCCTTTCAATTACCGTGCCCATAAGAACACGGTGCTCATCCACAATGGAAGTGCCTCGCAATGCTTCCAGCAGATTATCCGGTGCCCCTAGTTGGACAGGGATCACTGACGGAATGGGCATACCCCCCTCTTTCGATGGCGGTTGCATGCCGGATTCCGGAGCCGTATGGATCTCCGGAATCGAGTTCGGCTGAGGGCCGAACTAAATACGGCCCTCATCACCAGTCTCCATGGGGGCTTTCTCCCCCCGGTATCCGGCGGCCGAGGAGTCATCCCCTGGCGCCGCCCTGACGGCCTCTTGAACCTCTCCCTGGCCTGGGAAGGTCCTTTGGGACACCACCTCGTCGTCCCACTTGGCCGTGGGAGAGTGCGCGGTCGGTGGTGACTCGCTGGCCGTTGCCTTTGAATCTAGCGATCCCCCCGATGAGGATCACTGGGAGTTGTCGTGGGCCGGACTGCAATAGCATAATTAACCATGTCAGTACAATAAATAGGAGAGGCTGGGTTTATGGGTATGAATGAGTCTTAGCACTTACGATGCAGCCCGAGGCTTAGGACGGGGGCGTCGCTCCGGACTGCCGTCGACATCCCATGCGGAGTTGTCCGCAAGGGAGACCTTCCCCTTCTTGGGCGTCTCCGCCTCCGGTTTCATGGAGGCCGCCCTCTTCTTCTTTCCCTCGTCAGGGGGAGGAATCTCCTCCTCGTCGTCGTCATCCTCGGCGGAGGAGGAATGGCTCTCGTCGTCTTCGGACACCGCGTCCGAAGCACCCTTGCGACGGGTGCCACCTTCGGCCCCCTTGTCCTTCTTGGCCTTCTTCTCCGGCGCCTTATAGGGCGCCGGAACCAGCATCTTCGCTAGGAGCGGGATGACTGGCTCTTCGGGCATCAGAGCCGAACTCTGAATCCGCTCCGCTCTCTCCGCCCACACCTGAAAAAATACAGTAAAGATTAGCATCCTTCTTGAACAGACAAGTAGAAGGTACGCCCTAAGAAAAGGAGAACTTACTGCATTGGCGGGATGGGTGTGATCATGCCCACAGTCCGAATCTATGACTGGTGGCTTCTCGTTGCCCTTGAAGAGCAATTTCCAGGCATCTTCATGAGTAGTTCTGAAGAGCCCCCCCCCCCCCAGGGTTTGGTGCTTCTCCGCATCTAATTCCCATAAAGGGAAGCTTCGGCTTTGGCACGGGAGTGTCTGGCGGACCAGCATCACCTGGATCACGTCGACGAGCTTGACATTTTTATCCACCATACTCTGAATGCGGGTCTACAGCGCTATTAGCTCATCTGACGTAGACCAATTGGGGCCCTTCTCCGTCCAGGAGGTGAGCCGCATTGGGGCTCCGGCCTTGAATTCGGGAGCCGCCGCCCAAGTGGCGGCGCAGGGTTCAGTGATGTAGGACCACTGCTTCTGCCACTCCTTGACAGTCTCCACAAAAGTTCCTGCGGGCCAATGGACGTTGGGCATCTTGCTCACCATGGTGCCTCCAAGACTACAGGTCTTGACCATCCACCACCTTCGCCTTCACGTTGAAGGTCTTGAGCCATGTCAAGTGGGGTTGGATGCAGAGGAAGGCCTCGCACACGACAATGAATGCCAAGATGTTGAGGAAGGAGTTCGGGGCCAGATCATGGAAATCTAGCCCGTAATAGTACATCAATCCGCGGACGAAAGGGTGGAGTGGAAACCCTAGTCTGCGGACGAAGTGAGGGAGGAAAACTACCCTCTCAGTAGGCTTCGAGGTGGGGATGACCTGCCCCTTGGTGGGCAGACGGTGGGCGATTCCTTTCGCCAGATACCCGGCCGCCCGAAGCTGGGTGATGTCCTTCTCCTTGATGGAGGAGACATCCACTTGCCTTAGCCCCAGGATCCGGACATGATTGAGTGCTTCCTGGAGGGGAAGATGGGAACTTGGGGGATGGAGCTCGAGAATGGAAGGAAGGAGAGGAAGAGAAGGCGTAGGTGAAGAAAGGGGATCCTTATCTCCTTATAAAGGCAGTGAATATTGAACGCCGCTCCACTTGCCTTAAAACTCGCATGTTCCCCAAGGGTTGTGTAAACAACACGGTTGGAATACCCACGCCCGTATTGATGAGAATCCCGCAATAAGGGGACACGATCTCTGCTGCGACAAGACATGCCAATAGAAACCACATCTCGAAACGTGGAGTAATGATGAAAACGGTTCGAAATTATGACCGGGTGGATGTGATGTCGCATTACAAAAAGTTGTCAGCGGATTAGACTCGTGGAATATTATACTCTCTACGGCTGTGTGTGGTGCTTGTGTTACATGTCCGGATACATTCTTCGCGTCTAAAGACTATCTTGGAGTATTCGGGAAGGGGAACCCGCCTTGCAATGCCGAAGACAATCTGTGCACCGGACACCTCGTCATTGAAGCCTGGTTCAGGGGCTACTGAGGGAGTCCTGGACTAAGGGGTCCTCGGGCGTCCGGCCTGTTAGCCATGGGCCGGACCGATGGGCTGTGAAGATACGAAGACCGAAGACTCCACCCATGTCCGGATGGGACTCTCCTTGGCGTGGAAGGCAAGCTTGGCGAACAAATATGAAGATTCCTCTCTCTGTAACCGACCTTATGTAACCCTAGATCCCTCCGATGTCTATATAAACCGAAGGGCTTAGTCCGGATCGGGATATTCATTACCATAGTCATACAGGCTAGACTTTTAGGGTTTAGCCATTACGATCTCGTGGTAGATTAACTCTTGTAATACTCATATTCATCAAGATCAATCAAGCAGGAAGTAGGGTATTACCTCCGTAGAGAGGGCCCGAACCTGGGTAAACATTGTGTCCCTCGTCTCCTGTTACCATCAATCCTAGACGCACAGTTCAGGACCCCCTACCCGAGATCCGCCGGTTTTGACACCGACAGGCACCTACACTCGTTCTTCTAGGAGTGGTTTCGATTCTACACTAGGCCAGACAGTTCAGTTCGCTGCATTCGAGGCTCTCGATGACTTGCACTACAACGAGGTCCAAATGCACACCCATCCAGGTTTCCACTTCTACATCTCCATGTTCGGCAATGGACGTATTCTGTGTCTGAGTTCGGCAATGGAGTAGGGAGTCATGCGGGTGATGATACCCCCATTCGCCGCTCCGCCAGACAGGCACGACATTTCCCCGAACCATATCAACCACCACCACCTCCTCCACCGAATCCACCTACCACAAAGCAGATTATGCGAATGTTAAAGAAAAGAAGAAACCAAGATTTGCTTGAATTACTAAGGAGTGTACAAGCTATGGTGGGTCAGAATGGTAATCGCTCCAAGCTGTCAGATTTTCAGAGGACTAAGCCTCCCAGTTTCAGTCAAGTTGTCGATCCTATGGAAGCAGACGATTGGCTGCGGACTATTGAGAAGAAGCTAGAGATTGCTCGCACTGAAGAAATTGACAACGTTCCATTCACTACTCATTTTCTTGAAGGAGCCGCTGCTATATGGTGGGATAATAATAAAACCATGTGGCCTGCGGACGACAAGATCACTTGGGATAAATTCAAGGACAAGTTTTGTAAGTACCACATTCCCGGTGGTATCATGAAGGTCAAGAAGCGTGAGTTTCTCGCTCTCACTCAAGGGAACCTGTCACTAAGTGAATATTTAAACATGTTCAATCACTTGGCTCATTATTCCCTCTATGATGTGGCCTCTGAAGAAAGGAAGATCTTTCCTTGGAGGACTCAATCAGCACCTCTGATGCACACTCAGCATGCACAACTTCCCCGACTTACAGACTTTGGTGAACAAGGCTCTTATCACAGAAAGGGAGCACAAGCTCGTCCACGATAAAAAGGCAGCTTATGATGACCGCAAATGCAAGTTCGAACCCAAGAAGGACGGACAGCTAGTTCAGAAGGCTCATACTTGGCAGCAGCCTTACACTGGTATAGCGACGTGCTATACAAACGGTTTTTAACCCCTTTCCATGACGGCATTTGGAACCGTCGCCAAGTGAGTGTGGGCGATCGGGGGGGGGGGTCCTTCCCACATGACCGAGAAACCGTCGGGGATAGGCACTCCTGGGACACCAAATGAGCTCGTGTGCGACTGGGCGAGGCATGGAAACCCAATCATTTCCATAGGTATGTACATCCCACACGGTGAATCCCAGAAAATCATTTACGTAGGTATGTACATCCCACACGGTGAATCCCAGAAAATCATTTCCGTAGGTATGTACATCCCACACGGCGAATCCTAGAAAAAAATTCCGTAGGTATGCATATGACACACAGTTCTTGTGTGGAAACGTTTGTGCAAGGTGGCCTAACGCAAACAGTTCGTTGCCGGAAGCCATGTGTGATTGTTAGTTGATCGAACACGCCTACTTTCTAGAAACCGTGCGGGTTGTTTGAGTTCATCGCCCACGGTGTTGTCTGAGTAACCGTCTGCAATAAAAAACTCCAATAAGCAGGGTAATTAGCCTATTATTGATAATCCTTGTACTAATCAAACTGATATTTCTTATAAAACACGCCAGATATTTCATATCCGTATAAAAGCAACCTGGTTTTCATAATCGAATTACATCAGATAGCTTCAAAGACTCGCCACGCCATTACACAACAACACCAAGTTTCACATGCAGCATCAAAACCTTTGGAAAGTAGCATCATACATGGTAAATAGACATATGAATCTCATCTGGGAATTTGTAGAAGCGGAAGGCAAATATTGAGCCTTTAGTGATGTTGAATGCCCTTGCAACTTTAGGCCAGTGGCTATGGATAATTTCCCGCCCAACCTTCGTCCTCTTCGGCAAGACTTCAATATTGTACCGTGGGTGTTGAATGAATACCTTCCTCGCCTCTTGACCATGCAGGTGGTTTGAGAGGTAATCATCGGTGAACTGCTTTGAAAAGTACTGAAAACAAAGCTATGCATAAATCGCTGTTGTAATTTTTGAAATAGCGCAAGGGGTAAAAACAAGGTAAAAGAGTTGGTACCATCCTATAGTTGACTAATGTCTTCTTCATTGTGCAAACAAAGATCTTGCTGTTATTCGTCGCAAGTTTTCCATCCTAACAATCTTTCTGAGTTTCTTGACTTGACTGATATTCATGGACATCTCATTTCCCTATATGCAAAATGGGTCGAACAGTGGTTCTAAGCCTCTGATAGCAGGACCTACATGTGCAAGACCAAATTGTAAGAAACCTAAATATTGGAATGATTCTTGTAACTACGCAATAATGTGCTATTAGCCAAAGGACCCTAATTGAACAAACCTCGATGGTAAACCGCAGTGTCTCCCATTGTTTCCCTGCAACACACATAAGGAAGATCTTGATCAGGTTAACTGGGAGTTGCCATATTATCAGTAAAATATGTATTGAGTACAGCCAAATTCGATTGGTGTCACATGCATAACAATACAAAATTGTACCCACAGCAAATGAAAATCAAATTACAGAACTAAACCAAACAGTTAAATGGACAGCAGACCAAATGAACCAAAATAGTTAACGGATCACGACATTGCAGAATAGAAACATGTACTAGAAGATAAGATAGTTAACAAAACAAAGAATGCTTGAGAATAGTACTACGAAATGTAGCAATTGTTGGACCAAAGTGTTAACTGAACATTACATTTCAGTGGACCAAACTGTTAACTGAACCTCAGATTGCATATTAACATTACAAAGGACAAATCACTAGAAGGCACTGGTGGTGGCCTCGAGAAAACAACACGAACTGTATTTTAAAGTAGACAACCGCGTGGCGGTGTCGACGGTAGCCTTGAAGATGAGGTGCTCCTCCAAGATCTAGTGGTGCACGCATGCGGTCGCATGCTACTGAGCTCCACATTATACTGCGTGAAAAATGGTTGTGGGCGGCGCTTAATTGGAGGAGGGGGCAGTGATTTCGGTGGAAGGTGTCGCCTCGTCGGTCGGGGCATGTGGGACGGGAAAGGAGGAGGATGGTGTGGGTGGGGTGTGGATTACCTGACCATATCAACGAGGCCGCGCAGAAGAAGGGTCGGCGGTGAGGAGGCCGCGCAGCAAGAAGATGGGTCGCCGACGAGGAGGCGGCGCTGCAAGAAGAAGGGTCGCCGGCGAGGAGGTTGAGCTGCCAGTAAGCAGCAGTGAAGGTTTGAACTTGGAAAGCAAGGAGGAACAGTGGAAATGTGGATTTTGGTAGGAGGGAGGGGGCGGGGAAATAGGTATTTCCGCGGTGGCAAAAAAAAATTCGCTCGGTGCTGCGAGAAACTAGCGTGAGAGTGTGGTTCAAGCGGGGGCGGTCGATCAGAGATTTATTTAAGCTTCGCGTAAGCTAGACAAGACGGTGTGCCAAGATATTTTATATCGCATCCCACATGATTCTTTCTAGTAAACTGTTTGTGGTATACCTGATTTTTTTCATTATGTTTTAAAAGACAAAATGGTGTTACAGAGGGAAAGGATGGTGTTTGAATTGCTAGAACATTTACGTACAGTGAGCATACAACTAGTACATGAGTGTCGTGTTTAAATTTGGAATTATTCTGGGTTTGTTTGGCATTTTTATGCACTAATTGAGTTTCTTGGCATTTAATGTGCATAATTCAAATTTGAACTACAAGCACATGCTCCAATGCACCAAAGTTTGTTGAAAATCACATGTGTGTCTTTGGGTGAACTTATAGGTACCATGCAAGAAATGGGAATGAAATTCAAACATCTGGGTGTCGTGGCTCGACTAGAAAGATTGAGAAACTTGGTTTTTTAATTCCTGTAAATCCAAAACATGCCTGAAAATCATGAAACTCGGCATGGTGTCATGACATGGCACCAACATGTTGCGGTAATTTTTTTGGCCGAATTGGGACAAGCTTTGGTGTAAGCTTGCAAACCGGAGCTTCCTCAAGAAGGCTCGTGGTTCCGAGAGGGAACGTGTCACCTCCGTGTGTGAAACGACATATGTACCCTGCCTTCTCCCGCCTTTAATTTTTATACATATCGCGATTAGACCAAATAGAAATATCGTATAAATTTTGGAATTATTCCGGTTCGTTTCGGCCTTTTTTATACATTAATTGAGTTTACGCACTTAATGTGCATAATCCAAATTTGAACTACAAGCACATTGTTGGTAATCTGGGAACGGGGTCCCAGACTTGCTCGCTCAAGGCCCACATATATAAAGCAAAGAGCTACACGGCCCATCTTCATCAACAAGGCATCCAAGACCCTCGCGAGGGTCCAAGTTTCGCGAGGCGGAGGACGCAAGACCTCCTTCCTGGAGTGGCCTAGCTGTGCAGGCTCAAAGGAGGCGGAGATATCAAGGCGGGGCACACCTCACGAGGCTCTCGTGGACGTGAGCTATGATTTAACGGTGCCAAAGGCGGGTAAAGGCAGGCGCCAAGCGCACAACATCCTCATTTCCTCTTTGGTGCTAAGGAGGCCAGCAGCTAAGAGTACCGAGGCATCGTGCAAAGGTTGCCATATTGGTGCAACGAGACCAAGACCAGGAGGACGCCACGGCGGAGGTCATCGTGGAGCCCAAGATGGCGCCACCTCGCAGCTTTTCAGGCAAAGACCGCTTTTGTCGTGATAGCTTGTACTAGCTGTCCCCTTCAAATTTGCCCGCCGTTGTTGGCTCCCTTCCCGGCCGATATTTGGGAAGAGGACCAGGCCTCTATAAATAGGACTAGCCACCACAAAGAGGAGGCAACGATCCCTAACGAAGTTCAGATCATCCTCAACCACACAAGCACAAGAACACCTCAACCTCAGGAGGTTGTTCTTCCCTTGTACTGTTCATCATCAGCCCAAGAGGCAATCCACCACCACCACACTGGAGTAGGGTATTACACCACATCGGTGGCCAACCAAAGATAAACCCTGTGTCTTTCGTGTTGTGAGTTCGCCGAGTTCGTCCGCAAGATCTTAGCGAGCTAGAGCATAGATCGACAGGAGGGAAAGACTTCGCCAAGCACCGCAGTTGTCCGAACCTTAAGGGTTTGCTTGGGAACCCCACATCCGACATTTGGCGCGCCCGGTAGGGGTGCGCCGGAGCCCTCCACCAATTCGCACTCAGGCCGCCGCTGCCGCTCCCATGGTAGGCGCGCCGCCATCCGCCCCTGCGACCGACACCAGCAGCAGGGAGTCTGGGTACCGAGCCCTAGCCCCCGCCATACGGCGAGTGCAGTGGCCGACCAAGTTCAAGCCGGAGATGCCACCGCATTACGACGGTGCGGCAGACCAGCATTGTTCCTCGCAGGAGTACGAGAAGGCCGCCCTTGATGCCGGAGGCGACGACAAGATCATGGCCAACTGGTTCCCCATGGCCTCGCCGCGAGCCACGCGCGCTGGCTGCTTCAACCTCCCGGGTCCACGGTGGCATCCTCGAGGAACTCCGCAACCTCTTTCACCGCTGGCTACGCTGTGTCTGGCGCACTGAAGTCGTGGACGCTGCTATGTGGCTCTCAAGCACCGCCTTTCAGATCGCCACGCCAAACCTTTCTTCCGTCAGATTGGGGCAGCCTCCAGGCGCCTGGGCTCCGCCAGTTGGGCTGCGCTGAGGCCGACCTCACCTTTTGACTCGTAAAGACCACCCCAACTCCATCACGGCTCCGCATGCTCCCAATGCTCTACATGCCTACCATCTCGCAACATGGCCGGCCACCAAGACCCTCATCGACGGCGGTGCAGGCCTCTAACTTGCTCTCTATAGAAGCCTTTGAAGGCCCCTCCACGTGCCACCCGAGCGGCTCAACCTCAAGAAGCCTTTTTTCAGAGTGAGCGGTGCAGCTGCTCACTTACCTGGGCAGATCCGCCACCTTTCGCACGCGCTGACAACTATCGACTGAGCTGGTGGACTTCGACACCGCTCAAGATCGGTCTCCCCAGACAATGCCTTACTGGGTACCTGCACCCGGCTCGCCGGGCTCATGGCGGCGATTCACCCGGCCTACAACCTCATGAAGATACCAGGGAGCAAGGCGCCCTCACCATCAAGGGGGCACTATGAGGCAGTGACGGTGCTCAGTTTCGCCAAGGCAGCGGTAGTGCAGCCAGCCCGCCTAACACGCCGAGACCAAGGAGACCGCGCCCGCCAAGAAGAAGCAATTGTTCACCCAAGACAAGGCGGAGACCAAGCAGGTGCCGGTTGACGAGGACGGGTCTTCAGGAGCCACCTTTACCATAGGAACCAGCCTAGACCGGGGACAAGAAGAAGCTTTGGTGAGGTTTTTGCGCGCGAACAAGGAAATATTCGCGTGGGAGCCCAATCAGCTGGTAGGTGTCCCGAGAGAGGTGATCCAGCATCATCTAAGGGTGTGACACAACATGCGCCTGTAGAAGAAGGGCGAGACGGCAGTCCGCCGAGAAGCGTGCCTTCATCATCCGAGAGACACGCAAGTCGGAGGCGGCTGGTACCATTCGGTAGTTCGGTGCCACGATTGGCTGGCGAACCCCGTCAGAAAATCCGAAGAAAGGTGGGAAGGAACGGATGTGCGTCGACTTCACCAACCTCAACAAAGCCTGCCCCAAGATCTGTTCCCCCTTCCGTGCATCGATCAAATTGTCGACTCCACCGCCGAGTGGGATTTGCTATGTTTCCTGGATGCGTTCTCTGGATACCATCAGATCAAGATGGTGGTGGAGGATGTGGAGAAGACGGCCTTTTTGACACCATGTGGGGTGTATTGCTACACCTGCATGCCTTTCGGCCTTCGCAACACGGGCGAACCTTTCGGGCCGTCGATGCACATCGCCTTAGGGCGGCAGCTGGTAGGGAACACAAGAGGCCTCACGCCTGATGACATAGTGGTTAAATCTCGTGGAGGCGAGGACGTTGATTCAAGACTTGAGGAGACCTTGAGAGCTTGCGCCGGGTGAACTTGAGGCTTAACCCGAGAAGTGTGTGTTCGGCCCTCCTCCGGCAAGCTACTGGGGTTCCTTGTATCCCACAGAGGGATCGAGGCGAACCCAGAGAAGATCAAGGCCATCGAAGACATGAGCCCACCACAGACCCTCAAGGAGATGCAGAAGCTAGCAGGGCGGGTGACCGCGTTAGGGCGTTTCATCTCCAAGTTAGGCGAGCGAGCCTTACCCTTCTTTAAACTCATGAAGAAGAAGGGCCCCTTCAGTGGGACCCCGGAGGCCGACAGGCCTTCCAAGAACTCAAGAAATACCTCACCGCCCCCCTAATCGATGGTGGCGCCATGGCCTCTCGAGCCTGGTACTTCTACCTTGTTGCCACCCCATACTCCGCCAAATACAATCGTGGCGGTTCGGGAGGAGCGCCAAGACAAGGGTGTGCCGCGCCAAGCCAGAGTTGATGCAGCGCAGGGTCAGGAAGGCACAACAGAGCCATCAGCGGCGGAAGATCAAGCTCGGCAGGGCAACATCCCGGGAGCTCCTAAGGACGGCCAAGTCTTAGAAACCCTCCACCTCAGGATACACCACAATCTCCGCAAGACCCGAGCCTCAATAAAGGTGCCAGCCCTCGCCGAGCACTGGTGTACTTCGTCAAGACTGCATCAAGAGACTCTAAGGGCACGCCACCCCATGCCGCAAAAAGCTCCTGCTCACACTCTTGGTGGCCTCGCGCAAGCCGTGACACTACTTCGGTGGGCACCCCATCAAGGTCGTCTCATCTTACCCATTAGAGAGGGTACTCAGGAGCCCAAACTCAGCCGGAAGGGTCGCTGAATGGAACATCGAGCTGCAAGCATTCCAGCTGGAGTTCAGCACCACCAGGGTCATCAAGGGAGCCGCGCTCGCTGATTTTGTGGCAGACTGGACAAATGCTCCGGCTCTTGAGGAAGGAGAAGACCCGTCCACCTTCCTAGGAAGTGAGGCACCGCAAATTGGGTCATGTATTTTGATGGCGCCTTTGTGCACCAGGGTGCGGGGGCTGGAGCAGTGCTCATTTCGTCCACTCAGGACAAGCTTTACTACGTCGTGCAACTCTGCTTCTAGCACGGCGAGAAGGTCTCCAACAATATCGCAGAATACGAGGGCCTCATAGCCGGCACTCAAGGCTGCGGTGGCTCGGAGGTGAGACGCCTTACTGTCAAGGGCGACTCGCAGCTCCTCGTCAAATTCTCCAACAAAGTGTACGGGCCAAAGGACGAGCACATGGAGGCCTACCTTGCGGAGGTGCGCAAAATGGAAAAGCATTTCTCAGGCTTGGAGCTACAGCGCGTGCCCCGAGGCACCAACAAGGAAGCCGACGATATCGCCAAGAGAGCATCCAAGCAGCAACCGCAAGATCCCGGCGTCTTTGAAGAGCGGTTCTTCAAGCCGTCAGCTACGCCACCTCTTTCAAGCTCGACTCAGCCCCGGGAGGAGCTCCCACAGCCCCCGGCCACGGGAGCCCCAGCTTGCAGCCCAACCTCAGGAGCTCGGCTACTCTTGGCGCTCGAGCCCTGTGGAGGAGGCCGGACCAAGGAATTCAAGGAGTACCGATGCACGGGACATCACGGAGAAGGGAAGAAGACGCGAGCGCGTGGATGACAGAGCCATGGCATAACGCATTCAAGACGGCGAATGGTTCATACGAGGAAATGGCGAACAATGTCACGCATTGCGCATCTCCGGTGATCAAGGGAGGTAGCTGCTGATTGACATACACGCAGCGGGACTGTGGACATCACTCATCATCACGGACCCTCGTCGGCAAAGGCCATCCGCATGGATTCTATTGGCCCACAAAGACTTCAACGATGCAGCAGTGGTGAAGTCTGCGGCTTGCCAATTCCACCAAGCAAATCCATCAGCCTACCAGGGCCTCCAAACCATCCCGCTCACATGGCCGTCCAGCGATCTGGGGGCTAGGCATCCTAGGCACGCGTTCCCACGAGTGCGAGGGCTCCACCGTTATCTCGTGCCGCCATCGACAAGTTCACCAAGTGGGCGGAAGTGGAAGCCGTCCGCACCATTCCGGCCGGCTCACCACAAGTTCATCAAGGGCCTCGTGAGCCGCTTCGGTCCCCAACCGCATCATCACAGATAACGGCTCGCAGATTTACCAAGTAACCTCTTCAAAACCCATCAGCTAACTTGAACGCAGATCCGCGACGCCGATGGCCCACCCGGGAGCAATGGTCAGCCGAACAGCAGCCAACGCTGAGGTCCTAAGGGGTCTCAAGACCAGGACCTTCAAGAAGAAGCTGGAGGCCTGCGGCAGGGGCTGGCACGACGAACTCCAGTCCGTGTTGTGGTCCATCCGTACCACCGCTACCAAGCCAACGGGCGAGACTCCGTTCTTCCTCGTCTACGGAGCCGAAGCAGTCCTCCCTCATGAGGTCAAGCATCGCTCCGCGCGGGTCCTGGCGTTCGACGAAACGCACCAGGACGCCGTGCGGGGATGAATCAAACTGGGGAGGAACACCGGCGTGAAGCCGCATTGAGGCGGCAAGGTATCGACAAGCGCCATGGCTGATACCCTTTGCCCGCAACATCCGCTTCCGGGACGCCGAGGTGGGTGACCTCGCCCCGAGGCGGGTCCTCTCCGGGAAGGGCTGCACAAGCTTTAGCCATGTGGGAGGGCCCGTTCAGTGGTCGCCCATGTATCCAGTTAGGTGCAGCGCTACCGAGACGCGGGGCGGGATACCCATCCGTAGCGCCTGAACATCCAAAGCACCTCCGGAAGTTCTATCCATGAAGCAAGGCCTAGAGCACGAGAAGCAAGGCCAGTAGCACGAGAAGCAAGGCCGAGAGCACGAGGAGCAAGGCCCACAGCTCGAGAAGAAAGGCCCAGAGCACGTGAAGAAGGCCTCGTGCCTGTGAAGAATCGCCACCGTGACACTCTCACGTAATAATGAGTGGGGTTGTACACGCATGAGTCTCGTGAGCGTCGGCCTCAAGCCCCGGGCTCCCTCCCATGCCTAGTGGACATCACTTAGCTACTACCGGTGAGAAGACTTGAAGACTAGATTAGGTGCCTGGACGCGCTTTTTCATTTGCTTTTCGTAGTTGGCTCGCTTTTCCTTAATCGAAGTTGCTCTTGGTGTTCGTTGCTGATTTGGTTCCCTAGCCTTTTACCGCATTTTTCGGCTCTGGTTTGCTCATGTTCTCTCTCTCGCATACCTCGCGAGGGGGCTAGGCAGGTGCCCTCGCGAGCATTTTTCTTCTCTCTGCCTTCTCGCGAGCCACCCTTGTTCGAGCACAGGAAGCCAGTCACATCTCTCGGTCAGTGCCCCTCGGCATCATGATACAAAGCGCCAAGCCAGGGCTTGGGTGGACAGCAAATCCACTAGCGCACCCCCCTAACAAATTTTTTGCAGTTTCTGGGCAAATGCAGACACCTCGTGAGGGAAAGGGCGTCCCAAATGCACCAGGTTAAGTTATCCTTGCGTAAAATAACAACACTGCACGGGAACGACACACACAGTGCATTAACCAAAGAGCCACAATTCGATACATGCCCCTCTGGGACCAAACTGTTTTTGTTTTTCTGATGCAGGAAAGAAAGAAAAAGCTAAGTGAAGCAGTGTTGAAGAACCTCCAGAGGCAGGTCCTAGGCGACGCCCGAGCCCAGCTGCATTCTCCTCGCGCTTCACGGAGGCGCAACAATGAGATGACCTGCTGCCTCCTTCGAAGCGGGCTCGGCGGCTGATCATAGCCACACCTGCTGGAGCTGTCACCGGAGGAAGAGCCGCCGTAGCTGGAGGAGACGCGCCGCCGAGGCGTGCTCGCCTCGGCCCTCATCGCGACCGGCCACCAGGCCGAGCACCTCCTCGCCGTTCGCCTCAGGCACCCAGCTGGCGACCATCCTCCCCAACACCTCACATAGAGGGTCGACCGACCATCATACCTGAAGTGGAGGGTGCAACGCCTGCCGCAGCAAGGGCGAATGTCTACCGCCACCAAGGGCTGGGGGCTATGTTGTCACAAGGAAGTCTCGATCACACCCAAGAGGCCTTGCAGCAACAGCGAGCCCGCCTGACCAGAGGCCGGTAGTTCACCAATCAAGAAGCATGGAAGTTGGAGCCAAATGGCCACGGGCCTCCAGCGGGACAACAAACTCCTAAGCAACACCTCACCAATGGAAGAGCGGGCGGAAGGCCGCGCCACCACCGCTGCCCTCGTCGGCCGAACCACCATGGATGGGACGATCTGCCGCCGTGCCGTGGCACCTACTCGACGGTGGGCCACGGTGGGGGAGTCAGCGTTCTTGCCGCCACGGCAGCAGCGTCACGTGGGAACCGGGGCCTCGCGAAGGGCCTTTCCTTTCTCGGCGGCAGAGAACTTCTTTCATGGCGCCATCGACGCACCGCAAGCAATGGAGTAGAGAAGCTTGAGCAAGCGAGGAAGAGATAAGCAGCAGGGGCCCAGCCTCCCCATTTATAGCAAGAGAAGGCCAACCGCATCTCCCACGATCGCAGGTAATGATGGTTTTCCTTGCTTGTCGCAGGACTTGTCAAGTCGATGCGGTCGCCGAGGCGGCATGGGGAAGCGGAGACGCCCCACGCCCAATCAACCGCCACGCTGCCGACCGAGGCCGCAGGCTTTGGGGCCCGCGATGTTCAACTTGACCCTTTGGCTTCGCCAAGCCAAGCGCACCTTTGGGCCAGGCGAGGGCTCTTGTCGGCGTTAAGGGAACGGGGTCCCCAGACTTGTTCGCTCAAGGCCCACATACAAGCGGCTGTCACGGCAGGCCATACGGCCCATCTTCATCAACAAAGGCATCCAAGAACCTCGCGAGGGTCCAAGCCTTGCGAGGCAGATGACGCAAGACCTCATCTGGAGTGGCCTAGCCAGGCAGGCTCACGAGGAGCAGAGATATCAAGGCGGGGCAAACCTCGCGAGACTCTCGTGACGTGAGCCATGACGACCGGTGCTGTGGGTGCAAAGGCGGGCGTGTGCAACGCCCTCATTTCCTCTTTGGTGCTAAGGAGGCCACATGACAAGCAGCTAAGAGTACCGAGGCATCGTGAAAAGGTTGCCATATTGGTGCAACGAGACCAAGACCAGGAGGACGGCACGGCGCGGAGGTCATCGAGGAGCCCAAGACGGCGTCAACCCTTGAAGCTGCAGCGAAGGCCGCTTTGTCGATAGCTTTTTAGTTGTCCCCTTCAAATTCTACTCGCCGTTGTTGGCTCGCTTCTGCTCAATATTTGGGAAGAGGACCAGGGCCTCTATAAATAGGACTAGCCACCATAGTAGGAGGCAACTAATCCCGAACGAGTTCGGATCACCCTCAACCACACAAGCACAAGAACACCTCAACCTCGGGAGAGTTGTTCTTCCCTTGTACTGCTCATCATCCCAGCCCAAGAGGCCAATCACCACCAATTACACTCCACCGGAGTATGAGGGTATTACACCACATCGGTGTGTCCCGAACCAGTATAAACCTCTGGAATGTCTTTACGTATGTTGTGAGTTAAATCGAGGGATTCGTCCATAAGATCTTAGCGAAGCTAGGAGCATAGATCGGTAGGAGGGAAAGACTTCGTGCGCACCAGGTGTTGAACCTTAAGGGTTTGCCGCCGAACTCCACATCCCACACACATGCTCCATACCGCACCAAAGTTGGTTGAAAAATCATGTGTGTGTCTTTGGAGTGAATTTTATAGGTCCCATGCAAAGAAATGGGAATGAAATTCTAAAAACATCACGGGCATATGGAAACGGATCGGCCGGAAAGATTGAGAAACTTGGTTTTTTTTTTCCACCTGTAAATCCAAAACCGCCTTGAAAATCATGAAACTTTGCATGGTGTCATAGATGGCACCAACATGCTACGGTAGAATTTTTTTTGGCCGAATTGAGACAAGCTTTGGTGTAAGCTTCTTGCTTGCAAGCCCGGGCTTACATTGAGGATATCCGCGGCCACCTATGCGGATTCCAAAGGGCGGCCCCTTCCCCGGATTCAGTGTGGGACGTCAGCATTTGCCTGAAAGAGCCGCACTATCAAGACGCGGGCAAAGCATGGCAGTAGAGCACACAAACAATTTACCCAAGTTCGCCGCCACGAGGTGTAAGACCCTACTCTTGCTTTACAATTGGATTGATGGTGGAAAATGAACGTGGTGGTGCATGGTACACTTGCGGCAAGGGCTAGCTTCCAGAGAACTACGGTGACCACAAAGCGTGTGGTGTCTTGGGTTTTGTCCAAATTTCCAAACCTCTAAACCCCCTTTGATTGCCATGGGCCTCCTTTATAGATCAAGGGGTCACCACGGTGGCAAGAAAGTCATTTACTAACAGCGATATGATAGCAAGCGGTGCTATCATTACCCTCAATTCTCGTTAGTCGGCAGTGGTGCATTAAATGCACCGCTCAGTGGTCACATCACTAGCTTCCGGCAAGCGCCTGTCGAGCTTATCTCGCCAAACCGCACTTTTTGTTTTCTTGACATGTCACTTTGGACGGAGTGTCATCAGTGGGTTTCTTACTATGCGAGATGGTTTGCCATGTAGCAATGCTGCCAAATCTTTGTATAATCACCTTTTGGCGGACTTGACACACGCGATCGATTAACGGCGTGGGTCATACTTGCAGCTGTTAGCGTGGTGGTTCGAGCCCCGCAAGCCGGCAGCGCCATCTTGGGGAGTCTTGGTTGCTTGCTTCTAGTAGGAACGGTCTGGCCCCTGCTTCTGCTCGGGCTCTGCCCGCAAGAGGAGGCCCTCTCTTCGCCGATATCATGTTCCTTTGGATCGATCTCGATCTCTAGAGCTTTTGGATGTTGGTTCTACAAGTCTCTTGGTTCTTCTAATAATCCTATGGTGCGCTGGGTGCTTCAATCTTGATCTTGTGCTTGTCAGGCACAGTTGGGCAACATATCCGGGTGCTCGCTGTAATCGCCTTGTGGAAAGCCCCTGGCCTGCCCTGATCATCGCGTGCGCAGGCGCCGGCCAGGGGTAGGGCCCTAATAAGTGCATTGATGCGGCTTTGTGAAGCCGAGTTACCCCTTTGAAGTTTTCTCGTTGTTACTCTTGTGGTAGTCTTGATTAAAAGGCGGTTTCCGAATTTCTCCATGCGCAGCGCAAATAGCCAATAGTGGTGGGGCTGCGGCAGTTGATGTCTCGTGAATGACTTTA